>OZ014530.1:334528469-335790418 GCA_963966105.1 Volucella zonaria
ATGTCACTTTCCACTCCATCTAGTAATGGCAAGATTCACAAATTTTTAAGCATCTCTTTCATCTCCAAAATATTCAAAACTAAACCGAAATCTTTGAAATGAGAGCATTTCTTCACACAACATGCTCTACAACCAAAATTGTACCTTCATCAAATCGAAAGAGGAAAATAAATATATCTAAACACGATCTTTCGCATTTTATGTATGTATCTTCCACATCAGCCAAACTTAATCTAATTCATATTATTTCTTATATTTGTTTCATTAATTATACATTTTCATAAAAATTGCTTAATTAAATCGCTATTACAACGCGCACAACTTTTTTAGGCGAATAGAGGGCAGATATGTACTGCGGTCTGTCTTTAATTGAATAAACATTTTATTAATTAAACGGACACCATGTGTGATGCGATGTGTAATGAAATGTTTTTTTTTTCGGAAAGAAGAAAATTGCTATCATTATCACATAGACACGAGTACACTAAAACTTCAACACACACCTAACTTTATTATTGTTCTTTTTTTTACTAGGTTCAAAAATTGAGAATCACCTCAAGGATACATGAGGTATATGTTAAGTAGGGATAAACGGAAACACTCGATTTCAAAAAGGGTGTTGTGTGTGCTGTGTGTGCTGTGCATGACAAAAACCATCGTCATCGTTGATCGTTGAGCCTTTATAGGAGTGCATAGGAGTAGTCCTGCAGTAGGATCAGTAGTACTACTGCTAAAGTTTTGAAAAGAAAAAAAAAACAATATAAATGCAACCAATCGAGAACATCTGCTTCTTATCCGTGATAGATACATACATACATATGTACATATGTACTTCTATAGGTAAACAGAAGTTGGAAAAAAAATTATATTATTTATTAATACTTTATTTAATCCCCTTGCCTGGTTATATTCCGATAATCCTTTTTCTCTTTTTCGAAAATTGGTTATGTTATAAGTTTACAGTTTTTGTTTTCTCCTTTTTGAGGGATTAAATTCGACGTATTAGTCACTTAACAAATTGCACCTGAGACACATACGGACGTTGGTTTCAAAAAACACCCTATCCTTTAAATTATATATTTGTTCCTAATTTCTCGTCCTTTTCAATTAGAATTTCAAATACATAATCGAAAAGGATAGCTTACAAAAAAAAAAAGAAGCAAGAAACCTACTGACCGTGTCCTTTCAGGTATTTATAAGGAGACTCCCTTTATACTCATAACATAGAAACTTCTTTACAATTTTTGCTATCAAATTGATTCCCAGGTTTGATGGTAAAAAAGTGATAAACCGACGAGGAAAATAAACTAAGAAGAAAATTAATTTGTCGATTGCTAAGAAGAAGGGCAATAGTCGATAACGATGAAGGTGTGTTGAGGGCGAAGAACAAACCAGACGAAGGAAGTACCAACTAAAAGAAAAAAGCTGCACTTCATGGATCTGTGATCCTTTTAGCAGGTTGTTTCTTTGATGTTTTATTACTCAGGGGTGTTCCCTGTATGTCAAGGAATTAGTGGCGCATGTCCTTTATCACAAAATTCACTGCAACAAAGAACAAAAATGATTAACTGCGCGCGCAGTTTTATGTCTGTTTTTCCTTGGTGAACAATTGCCAGGTTTTTTTTTGAAAAAAGTGATTTCGCTGAGCACATGTGTCGGAGTATCTTGGAATCACATGCTCTTGGTGTAAAGGATTCTGTTTATGTTAAATAGTACTTTTAAATCTTTGAAAAACTCAAGGACTTTCATAATGGATAAACGAAAAAAAAAAAAAAAGAAAAATATTGTTTAACAGATGGTGTGTCTTTGCCCATTATAAAGCAATAAAAATGCCAAAAGGTGTTAAGTTTTTAATTTTTGACTATACAGCACACACACTAAGAAGGAGAAATAAGGAGTGAAGGGATATACCTTATTATTTTCATAAGATGTATTGCTCGGAAATGATTAAATATCCTTACATAGCATATTTTGTTTCAAAAAATTGTTCCCTTCTTCCTGTAGATACTCTTGGTTGAAATAAATAATAAAAGAGAATATTATTGTTGCCATGGTCGTCTTTATGGAGGGTTATGACCGTCTATACTGCTGCGACATGATTTTATCTGCCTTCGTCTTCGTCTTTTGGTCATTAAAATACATATTTGTCTCTACCCCCCCCCCCCCCCCCCCCACCAATTTCAAAAATTGTGAAGAAAATATTTGGTATCGTTCAAATTTCGATCCGATTTCTCCCCTCTTATTCAGTCGCCTATTTATTCATTTTTTCTATCTTTTTTTTTTTAAGAGAAGACTCACTGATTTTTGTATGACCCGGAATGCTCTAGAATGTTCATACATATGTATATTATCACATTTTTTCCAGCTAATAACGAATCACTTTTCTCCACATTAATTGGAAAATTATTTAAATCACCATCACGTCTTCTTTTTAGTCGGTGTATCTTCTTATTCTTGTCGATTACTCGTACCTGTTTCTGGTGTTGAATCTGTCTGTTTGAATCTAGAATGAAGAACATTGAACTGTATGTAGTTTCTTCTAAATATTCAAGTTGGAGTAGGAGATACGATTCGATTAGGTGGATAAATTTGAGTGACTATCGATTTTAAATTTGAATAAAAGGATTTTTTTTTTGAAAAAAAGGTTAGAAAACTAATTTCTTCCTGACTAGTGCTACTTTATCAAAGTCAGGTAAAGAAAAAGTGACTTAAATTTAAACCTCTGAAGATAGAGAAATATTGTAGACAAATACATCAGAAACTGTACAAGAGGAGATGGAAAAATATGTAACATATATATGTATATCAAAAATAAAAATAAAAATAGTGGGAAAAAAGTAGTTCTGCTTGACAATCTAACTGTCAATGTTAATCATGTCATTTTGACAAGATGCTGTCAATGCAGTGGCCTAAGGTATCCATTAATGACAAGCATACCTTTTTTATCTAATTAAAAACAAATCTGCATGTCAGCAATTATTGTTTGATGTTGTTACTTTTTTTTTCTTTTGCTCACTTTTAGCAGACAGCAGATTTAATGTAAAAAAATATCGTGATTTAATTAGAATACCTATGAACTAACAAATCGCATGTGGCTGGTTTTAACAGCTGGAGAAAATTACCATAAATGCTTTTTCTTCTGCGTACATATTAGGAATCAGGATGTATCTAGAGAGCTGTCTTAATGTTTGAATCATTTTAATAAATCACAAAGTCAGTTAGCATTTCGGAGTATGATTTTCAACTAAACATGTTATGTTAAACTCGTATGCTTGTAAAGCGAAACTACATATACGTGTCAGTGTCAGGTGTACCTATGTATAAGATAATACAAACAAATCTATATTAAACAAGATGTTGTGTAAAAATATGTGGCTCTTACATTTGCTATTTATTCTTAAAAATAATAACATTGCAGAACATGGAAAAAACGTACCACGTAAATATACTCAATGCCATATGCAACATGTTGCTAGCTTATTTTTTGTATTTTAACGCTAAACTTCGGGCTTAAGAAAAGTATAGAAACCACTTTTGTAGTACTAGAACTTGTTTCGTAAATATTTTCTATTTTTTTTTAGCCTTAGCTACGAGTATCTATAAGGCTAACTCCCAAAGATTAGTTTTAAAAAAAATCTATTTTTGAAAGAAAATTTTTTTTGTGTTGCTCAATACATCTCAGAGCACCCATGACATAATTTCCTTTGTTGTCTGTTTCTGTTTGTAATTTTTTTTTCTACTTTACCTGTCTGAGTATCATAAAGAATGCTTAGAATTTATTGCAGGCTCAAAAGCTAAAGCTATGCGATCATCTTCAATTAAGTGCAATTACCGATTGCTCACTATTGCAGTTAATGTTGCATTTGTTGAAGAATTTATTTGAGATTGCTTATATGAAATTCAACAAATTCAACTTTTTACCGATGTTGCTGTCCACTTGGTAAATGCATTTCGGTAGCGTAGCCATTGAATAAAAAGAGTAAAAAAAAAATCGACAACAACTCGCATCTGACTGAATGTAAACAAGAAAATTTACTCACCAAGCGCCAAGATCATGTGCCGATATAGGAGTAAATCCACCATTGCATTCCCCAAGAACTAAAGTATATCAGCCAGCCCATGATGTTGGCCTTTATTCAAATATTTTCAGCAGGAAACTTTGAAAAAAAAAAACAAACACTAAATGACGAATAACACCAAAAAAAGTAAAACCCATCTAAATGCCATCTACTATGCGCAATGGTGTGGTTGTTGGGTGCTGATGATGTTGCTGGTTACTGATGATGATGATGATGATGCTCTTTCTAAATACGGATGCGCTCTAATTAAAGTTCGAAAGAGCACGAGCCTACCACCAAAATAATAATAAAAAAAAAAGAAATCAACGACAACTAAAAAAGCGTCCACACCTATGCGCCGGACCCATGCTCCCCTTGGCGTATATACATACATACATCTGTATTAAATATATCTACCTATGAGTACGTGTACGTATTTGCGTATCTTTTAGGTACTCTATGTATTTTTTTTTATTGAAATTTCCATTCAACATTTTTGTTTATACACATTTTTATAATCATATAAGAATATAGCCGAGATGTATACTGCATATGTATGTATATACATTTTCGGGGTTAAGGGGGAGTGCAATTTGAAAAGTCTTGTCGCCACTGTATAAACACTGTAGTTTCTGCTGCCAGAAGAAGAAGAATAAGAATTCAGTTCTTGGTTTTCTTCATCGTAGTTTTTTTTTTGTTGTTGTTTGAAACGTTGTTTTGTTCATCGTCATCGACAATCTTATGGTGCATGCCTTTGCGGTGCAGTAGTAGTAGAAGCACATCCAAACTACATGGCTACAGCAAAATATCATCGTCGCCCAGCATCACCATCATGCCGCTACAAACGCGCAACGCGCAACAGAAAGAAATGGTGTTGATGATGATGCTCCATATCACACAAAATCATTCTATACTCGGGGTTGTTGAGATTCCACACACCCGAATGTGTTGCGTACTCATTACGGATTTTATGTGCGTATCTTTTTTAATTTTTTGGTTTTGGTTTCATGTATGTTTTTTTCAGTGTTACTTTTATTTTTTTTTGTATTTTCTCTGAGATTTACTTTGTGCCTCCACTCACTCAGTTGGTTTGTCGGTTTGGTCTTTTTTACTTTTTTTTTTACCAGTCGGTCTCCATAGAAAGAACGTTTTCAGTTCAGTAAAATTTGTTTACTTTGGGAAAAGTTTGTTTTTCTTGTGGCTTTTCTTATGAGTTCTACAATGCCACAAAAAAAAATGAGAAAGAAAGAAAGAAGTCGGAATCATTTTTAACACCAAAACGGTGGTGAACCACACGAAAGGGTGCACTTTATCTATTTGAAAACAATTTTTGAACTTTTCTTTTCTATTTTTATTAAGATTTGCTGTTTTTTTTGTCTTACAAATAAATTGTTTCTATTTTTTTTGTTACAGACATCCACTCTTTCCACTATTGGCGCTTATATTTGAAAAATGTGAATTAGCCACATGTACGCCTAGGGAGCCCGGTGTACAAGGTGGTGATGTATGTTCGTCAGAATCGTTTAATGAGGATATAGCAATGTTCAGTAAACAGGTATGATACCAAATTCTATTTAAGTTTGAAATAATTTTGAAATCCCAACAGAGTTCCATTATGACAACCATACTCTTAGAAAAAAAGAAAAACAAAGATAAATTCATATCGGTTGCTGATATATTTATAACCATAGATACTCTTTTGGAGTGTCAAGCGACAAAGACTAATCATTAGCAGATGATTTAAAGCGATCAGATTACTTTTATCCTCCAGATGTGACCAAGATGTTATATTTAGTTCGACCCTTTACCACTTAACAGTGTCAGTAATTGAAAAATCAAACTCACAATCCTAACACAAAAAAAAAACCCGGAAAGAAGAAAACAACATAACATTTCTAAAGTGAAACTGTTTCACGCACAAAGGAATCTCAACCGCATAAAAGACAACCCAAGATACTCTATAAAACTCTTTAACTGACTAATAAAGTTTATGCCACTGACATTTAGATAATTTATGATCCTTTAACATCAAAATTATATGTTATATGTGTGAGATGCTCTGCTAGGCTATGTGTGATTCTTTTATGGGCATCAATTCGCCGAGCGTGCGCTTAAGAGGACCAAAAAGTAATCGGTATAGTTTAAGCGGCAGCATGCGACGTAAAAGAGCATAGCATGTCATACCATAACATAACAATATGGAGGAATTTCAATACTAAAAGTGCGCAATATAAGTAGGACTTTGATTGTCTATAGAAGGAAATATCTAAGGAATAGCTCTGCTACAGCCAGTTAAAGATATGATGTGGTGAAATCACTGCGTAAAGGATAAAGGAATTTTCCCATGGGTGGTGAATCTTAGTAATTTAGTATATGGGAATTTCTTTTATAGACGTCATTTTGGACAATTATTTTTGCTCAATACTCTTCATTTAGATAATGCAACTTGAGAGCCAGCCCAATTTTGATACAAGGGTTAAATGGAACCAATTATAACTGAGGACTTTATTGTTATTAAAAATATGTTAAGCCGTAGAATTCCAGCATATGTACATTCGATGGGTTTATTGTATACAAAACATTCTGAGCAACAATGTTTACAAACAGATAGATACTTTCTCACTATTGTCTTACAAGTTGTGGCTTCATTCATTCGGACGAGTATAACCTTGGCAGTTCAAATAAAATATTTGAATTCAATTATAAGGCTATTGAGCTCCCCATTGTTTTAGTTTCTATTTCACTTTACAACATTGTTGCTAACAATGCCCGATCTTAAAGATTGCCAAGTTTCGTTATAATCTTGTCTCAGATTTCAATTTGTTAAAACCCACTCATATTAAACTACTCGAAACCCACAACATTTTGAACACTTCATTAACGAGCTGGTGAAGAAAAAAAAAACCAAATGAAAACATCTCACCAGACAGACATTCTGGTGTTGCAAATGTATATGATGCGTCAGAAAATCACTTAATAATACGTGTAACATGTGACTTTTTCAAGCTAAGAATATTATAATCTACATACTATATGGGGATATGTGTACGGGTATATGTATGTATGTACACTTTTTCCTTTTCATTCCACACCCTTTCCTTTTTGTTGTTCGTCATCACAGCACAAAGATGCGCTTTTAAGAACAATTCCAAGATCATACCATACTTTCGAGGTCTTAAATCATTTTCATATTAAAAAATAAAAAGGAAAAACGAAACACAGCGTTCGCTTTTGTGTTGGATTGTTGTCGAATGTGAATACGAGTTGTGTATCTTTTTTAACTTTAAAGGGGGAGGAAAGACATTAAGTTACAATCAGACAGACAGACAGACAGACGGACAGATATAAAGAGAGTGAGAAAGGAGGTGACTGACTGAAAATTGGGTGCTCACACAAAAAAAAAAAGAAAAATAAAAACAGAAACTTAAATGATTGCTTACGCTTTGGTTAGTTAAAAATTTCTTTTCATTATTTTCTTTCTCTTTTTTACATTTGGTTTTTATTCGTTTTTTACATAATTTGTATCTTTTGTCTGTGACCCTCGTCAAAACAAGAAAATCTACTTCACATGTTTCACACATGATGGAGTTTCAGCATTTTTTTTAGTAAGGAGAGATATGTTTTTTTATTTTTTTTTAAACACAAGAGGTTATGATGATGATGTGCATCTTTTGTCAATGACATCAACATTCAATCTTCTTTTGCTTCTGCTTGTCGTATGGTGTCTATTAAACTAAGTCACACCAAGGCACATTGAAGGCGAAATACTCTTAACATGATTTTTTGAATTTTTTTCTTTTAGCTTGACTTTTTATTTTTAACTGAAATGCAATGTAAAAATTGCTGCACAGCTGCGAAAAATGCTTGATTTTCAGCATCCGAAGTTTGTATCTTTAAGTATATGCAAGTTGATTGTACATTCATGCTGACTTGGCTTGGTGTCACAATGATTAATGAAGTGCGACTGGAGTAATTTTTTTTTTAGCTGCTGCTCGTGATGTTTTTCTTTCTTTACTCATATATACCACATATGCAAATTGTGAGCTTCAGATGTTGTATTTTTTTATTTTTTTTTTAAAAACTTATTTTTTTTTATTCAAAAAGTTCAAGGCAATCAGATAGATATGCAAAGGGGATTTTCTCACAAAATAAAAAAAAGTTTTCGCAACATAGTACGGTGAGGGTAATTGATAGAAGTAAGTTTAAGAGTAATTAATATTGTCATGAGCATCGTTTGTAGTACGAATGAACAAAATCTACTTTATTTGATCATGCTGTTCCGAAATTTATTCTTAAATATTAAAAAATCCTTCTGTAGAGCCCAGACATGGATGAAGTGCCTTAACAGTGAGCAAGCTGGTTTTCATGTTTTTGAATTTTATTTATTGCCTTTGATGTTAACTGATAATTTCACACAAGAGCTTTTGTCCTTAAATACTATTCGGTAACCTAAATTATTCATCGGCAAAATCGGTAGGTAATCAGTACCTAGATACGTATGCAATTCTGAAAGTAATCGTAAATTAATCGTAAAATAGAAGATATTTTCTATTTTATTAAACTTTTCTAGTATTTTAGTTGTCCTGGTGCATATATTCTTAAATATCTATGCATCACTCACATTATGTAAAAATTGGTAATCATTCGATCCAATTTTCTTGGTTTATAAACAAATCGCGGTGTCCTTCTCAGTTTGCAATCTAATTTATTTGTCGCTTTTAAGTAAACTTTTTGCTTGTTGACTATTCAGGTGTGTCTTAGAAAATCTGTGACAAAAATTCTACCCCCAAATACTTAAAACATTTTTGCTAGACATATTGTACTTTATCGATGTCGTACCTTTCCATAGTGTAAAATCCACCACCAATTAGTTGTATAATCGATTTTTTTCACCGATTCTAGCAATTGCTTTCAAAATCGAAATTTAAGGACACTTCAAACCGCTATAGATATTTTCCACAAAATGTATGCGGTCACCATGGTTTCAAAATTTACTGCATAATTTGCATTAACACACCATGGTCATACCATAGTCATACCATAGTCATGCCATCGTCATACCGAACATCGTATAGATAGCAAAATTATTCGCAACAATTACAATTACCAAACTATAATTGCTGTTTTGTGGTATTTTGTGATTGATAATCACAATTACGCGTATTAGATATCCCCCCAAAAGCCACCTAATGTCAGATAGATATAGCACACATTCAGTTTTACGGGCCATACATACTATTAGATGACATTTGTGTGGATATAGATTTAGGGGTTACGAAGCAATAAAATAATGCAATTCAATGTGGTATCCGAAAACATTGAAGTGGCTAAAATGTATCTACTCGTGTTCACAATTAGTGTTTTATGCAAGAAAAAAATTAAATCTAAAAATATATACGTTTTTATGTGTATGGTATTTTTTTTTTTCAAAGTTCTTATGCAAGGGTAATAACTAATTGCGTCCTTGACACTACAATCAAGTCTATTATTATAAATCATTGCCTAAGCAGGTATAGACAACTAGTTTTTGCATCTTACTACTCGTATATGATACGGGTATATGTAGTATTAGTGATGTATCTGTTGGATAAAGAAAATTAATTGGGAAATAAATTAGCCGATGGTCATTAAGGTTGCTCTCATCAATTCAATCAACGCTTGCAGTTTTTCTTTCTCTTTGATTGAGCACTAAAAGAAGCTGTACGAGTATACACATATGTATGCATGAATGTGAGAGCAAGTAGAAAAATTGTATCTACGACGCATATGTTTTTTTTTTTTTTTTTTTTTTTTAATGTAATAGAATCCTTAGTATTGCATTGTCCTTGTACAGGTATCTCATCTATTGTTAAGTGAGTAAAATAATTTTCAAAAATTTTGAAAATCTTTTGTATAGTTTTTCTCTGGAAAAAAAAATTTGAAGGTAAGGGTCCTTTACGAAGGACAACATAACAACGAAGAGGGTACAAGAAGAATGTTCATTTTTGGATATGTCCTTCTTTTCTATAGAACCGAAAGGTTAATCCTTACTTTGTTCGAAAAGGTTCGTTTTTTTTTTCTTTCTGTATTACAAGAAGAAGAACTACAAAATAGAATCCTTCTTTTCTCGCGATGGCTAAAAATTTGTATATGAATAAAGTGTACCCTACGAAGGTTTTATATTTCCTATTGTGCACTGTATTTTTTATTTTTCTTTTTTTTTTCCTTTGATGTACATACGAGTATATGTATTAATACACAGTTTGAAATAAAATGAACATTCACAAATATTAACCACCACGTGCATCGCGTATGCATTCCTAAGGGTTGTTAAGGAGGAAGGTAAAGCGAAACAAAAAAAAATTAAATAAAATAGAAATTAAATGCGCAACAATGCGCAGCAGGATATACGCGAGTGTCAATTCTCACTTTTCTATTTTTTTTTTATTTTTCACATTGAAGGCATTTTGGGGGGTTATAATTTTCGAAACCGGATCTAATTCGTTGATCGAAATCTACCACGAATTTGTCAAAATATTGGCAGGAAAAATATATATCTTTGCTGCTAATATGACATATTGCATTGAGCACATCATGAACCACATCAGAATTAGTTTTAAACTCCACATGCCATACGGAAATACATATGTATGTAAGGGCGAAATTCTCCTTTTAGTTTTAAATCTAAAAATAAAAAATTCTATTCTAAATATACAAATTTAAAGCGAAAATAAGAGAAAAGAAATTGTATCTGTCAACATGTGTCTAAACATTTGCATGTATTTTTATTGCTTCACTGACAGATTAATGTCTTTAGCAGACACAGAAATAAAATTAACTTTCTGCTTAAAATCCTACAAATGTGTCCACTCATTTTGACAGTCTACAATAAACTTCTAAATAGAGTTTATTTACATTTTCGCATATTTCTGTTCTCTGTGTATCTATGGGATTCATTTAACGTTCAGTGGCGTGCACAAACTATTGCACACTTTGTACCATACCATCATCGGTGCATTCATATAAATAGAAAGAACAAAAATATTCCATTGGAATTTCAATGGTGTAATGTTGCGGAATATATGGTATAGCACTTAATATAAGCACAGTGTATGCAAAGTGTTTTGACACATGCCATAATGGTTAGTTTAGAAATCGACTTTGAAATATTTATTCTATTGTAGTTTAAGATTTTATATCTATTTGCTTCTGGTCGTTGCAGGTTTTTTTTCTTTTAATTCAAACTAAGCTTAAATTAATATTTGTTCCTTAGTGGGAGGATATTCTTTTAAAAATTGTATTTAAATGTCGTATAAAATATTTAAACTTGATAAATTAGATCAGCGAAACACGTTTTAGATACTACCTACCATGAATAAAATCGTCATGATCGTCATTATCACCGATTTCAAGTAGCATGAGCATGTTTAAATTAAACTCTCGTTTGTTTTGTTTGAATAAAAATTTTGATTTCACAGTTATTCTGTGTATGTTACTCTCTTCAGTTCTTATACAACGAGTATTTATACAGAAGAGAAAAAAAGTATAATCAATTGATTTTTGAGGTCGATTGAGAAATTATTGTTTGTTTATGAATCCACTTGGCGCCTTGTGATTTTCATGTCCGTTTTTTTTATGTATGCATACATACTAAATGCACATTGGGTATTCGGAAAAAATAAAGTATGGAAGAAAACAGTCCATGAAGGCGCGCGCGCCCAAGACATTTAAACACAAACACACGTCACAACGACGTTAGTGTGTGCTAACTGACAAGACTCTTCTCCCTCACCCGTTTCAGCTATAGCTTGTATTATTTAACATTTTTATTAGTATCTTGTTGCATTGTCAGTTAAATTAAACATTTTATTTAACCATTTCAAATTGGACTTTTAAGTTGAATAAATATTTGATGTTCCTATAGATAGATGATAATTGTGAAATGTATCTAATAATTTAAAAAAATCGAACTCCTTTGAGATTTAAGAATGAGAAAAAAATCTTGGAAATTGACGTAAATCAAAATAACACGCCTGTTTAAGTATCCCACTTCACGAATAATGCATGCTATAGATAGATTCATCAGATTTACGTACACATAAGTACGATTATACATCATGTATCTTTGTATCTATTTGGCTTTCAACTGAGTATGTGTTTATTATTGTGTTTGGGGATTTTTATGATTTTCCCTTGAGATACAAAAAAAATTAATATTACTTTTCCGGTGCTACATTCGTTGGATTTTTTTTTTATTTTATTTTTAGAAAAACTGAGAAATTTTTAAATTTAAATATTTGTCTGTACAAGGTTTTCCCTTTATATACAGAGAGAGATAGAAAAGATATATATATATATTTTCGACTATTTTTTGGTTAATTTTTCTCTGTTCGATTTAAAATGCGCGAAAGAATCTAAAATCTAAATGATGAAAGATACGATGCCTTGTTTGATTTACTAAGCATTCTACGCGTTGAATAGGTGGCACGAACCCCGGTGTGTTTACAGTCAGTGAGTATCTGAGGAGCGTATCCATTGGAACACGTTCCCATTTCAAAATAAATATACACTTGTTAGCTATGATTTTGAAATGTTTGTTCATTTAAAACAAAAAAAAAAAAATTAAAACCAAATTGACAAATTGTCTACACAACCGGCAAAAAAATAAGGAACGGTCGTGACCTTACCCAACTATGTACTCGTATGTATGTACCATACATATATACCTAAATACTATATATCTTCTGTTGCAAAATGACCCATAATTTATAAATTTGTTCTCTTGAAGCTACAACTGCTCCCCACACTCCTATACTATGTGGTCTCTTCATGAATAGCCCATTATTTACGTTTGTTATGTGTTGCTTATACACATTTATTATTCTTGGTCTTCTTATTCTTTATTTTTGGTATTTATGACCATTAGAGACCAGAGAGTCAACAGCCATGATAATAAACATCTTTCACTCTCATTCTCGGTTTCGTTTTTATTATCGATCTTATGATTATGAGAGTGTTGTTGCTTTTTTGTATCTAAAGCCATTAACGATAATGTTTTGAAAACAAAAAGTAATTACTCACTTGTATTTTAATATTGGATGTGTAAATGTGTCAGCAACATGTTTATAGGCGATCGGTTTTAAATATGCCTCTTATATATGTGAGAGAATGCGGATGGGGACGAGGCATCATGTCGATTTGTTTTGAGTTATAAAGTTAGGTACTTCAAATTTCTTTTTAAACTTCATTTTTAAGTTCTTGTTCTCACAAAAAAAAAAATAAAAAATCTCCAGAATAGCTTAATCTTCTCGATTTCTGCCAAAAACTACCGAAATTCGAAGCAGATAATAATGGCATTTTTAATGTTCCTGCAACATGTTTACAGGTGACCTTATCTATTTCTGTTGTGTTTAGCCTTTTAAGGAATCCAGAATTGACATTCCAGGCACAAATTTTATGTATGGGGGTATGATTTTCTATATTTTGCTGAATGTACCTATACATACTGTCTATCTGCCAAGTGAGTAACCAAATTTATAATTTTCTGAAAGTTTTTGACGGAGAAATTTCACAACATTTGACAATTTTTCCATCTATAGATACCAACAACGTGACCACTGATAATAGGAATCAACAAATACTATATGTATGCAACCAGAATTCAATATTATTTGGGAGTATACTTGGAACCTATCAGTAGGTTTACCTAAGTCTCCCATATTCTTTTCTTTTCACTTTTCGGTTATCTTAGTGTTCTGTTTTTTTTCTATGTATATATATAAAAATATATATATTTTGTGTATCATAGATTTTAGTGGCAACATGCTTAAACATATGTCAAACACCTTATCTAACATTGGTATTGCTTACCTGTCTACTTTCCTGGTTGACTTCGTCATCGTCGCTGTTGTCGTCGTATTGTTATCAGAAGCTATAAGTTTTAGAAAAAAAAAAATTCTTTGGCTATATTTACATTTAAAAAAAAAGGTTCAGAAATGGTAAAAAAGAATTTGTGGAAGATACGCTCTATGATAGTGAAAGTCAATGCGCCTGACTGAGTTTTCAGAGAGTTTTCTGTGGTTATGCCTTCTAAAAATATAAAGTAGCTAAATCTAGACGCACAAAATAAATATTGACAGTGGTCCTACACTTCAATATGAATGCATTTAGTGGAAAAAGATACACACCACCACCAACTGACGAGAATAAATAAATTAGGTGTATGCATGATGCATGCAGCAACAGCAGCAGATCATGCTGTTGATGTTGACGACTACCATGACGATGACGATGGCGATGATGATGATGATGATGATGAAGGGAATCTGGCCGTGTTCATTCTAAACTGAGTCATAATGTCGCATTTCCGTGTAAATAAGACAAAATTCCTCTCTTTCAATGCAGTATACGAGTACGGATTGCTGTTGCTTCGGGAGAATCTGTATAAAGTGACTATGGTATTATGAGGCGGACAGAATAAATATAAAAGCGTTTTTTTTTGCTATGTTCGAACGATTTTTATCTTTATGAGTTTTAATTCATTTTACGTCTACTACTGTTTTTTTTTTATTCATTCCCATTGCTTTGATAAGGTTTGTTGTATTAAGAAAATCCGTTTTTTTTATGAAAGTACTTATTGTAGAAATGCACCTTTGAACGGGTTGTACCACTTTACTAGCTATTTTATTTCTAATCTTTGAGAGAGATAATTGTTATAAGTACATATGTATAAATAGATAGATAAGTGATACAATTCTGTGTGCTGTTTTGTTTGTTATTTTGTTTACTTGTGCAATTAGGGCTTATAATACAATATGATGCTGTTTTTTTCGATTTTTTAAACCGATTTAAGTCGATAATCGAAAAATAATTGTTGTAGAATAATTAAGTAATCTGTTTGTATATTTAAAAGAATGGCAATTTAGCAATTGTCTCTACATAATCATCGTAATTATGGATGAAGTATAGATAATAGGAAGATGAATTCAGATGATTTGAAACTCTTTAGTTGATTTATTTTTGAAATGAAGAACTTGGATACCGAATTATGTCTACTTTCACATCAGATGTCGTATATGATATCATTCACAGATTTCTATTTGCAGCACAAATATTCCCCGGCATACCTAAGAAATGGTTAGTCTCTTAAATGATCATAATTTGTTTCCACATCTTCTACTAATATGATTCCGAAGCATGTGTATCTTTATGTACATACATATGTATGTATGATATGACAACATTACTAAGGTCGATAAAAATTTATTTGGAAACAAGATACAATGATGTTAAGATCATTGATTTCGGGTAATACCCTGGATCTTCCAGACCAAATTCACTATGTATGCACTTCGTTTAGTAAATTTCATTTAACTCATTGGAACCACCCAAGCAGTAACAACAAAGAAAATACTGAATGAACCACACGTACGCAAATTATTCATTTAAAATCTTTTATTCACTTTTTGCGCTAAAAAATAAAAAAAAACCGTTTCCTATAATCACCCTTAAAAGCAAGCAGGCAAGCTGAGAACTTATCACACAATAATGACTGAATCGTTGTTTCCAAAACATAACAAGATGCTTTAAGTGTCATAAAAAATAAAAACCGAATAAAAGACACACTGTGCGAGCGAGTCGTAAAGAATGAAAGGAACAGAAAAAAAGTAAGAAAAAACCAAAATGTATCCGTATCATATTTTACGACTTTTTCGAGGTTAGTCATCTGTCATTATACACAATTCCTGTTATGGTTGATCTTGTATGCAACTCACAAGATACTATCTTTAAGTTTTAGATGTTCTTCTTTTTTTGCACAAAAAGAAACCCATGTAAAAGGACAAAGTAGGTGAAGTTCATACTTTGGTATAAATTACACTTTAGAAAAAGAGTGCAATCATAATAACTGTGTGAATAATTGTAGGTGAACTCTGGGTATAAGTGAAAAGTAAGAAAAAAAAAACATTTTTCTAAGCTGTATACTCGTAAATCACTTATTAGATTGTTCAAACTTCATTACCACCATAAATCACTTAAAATAGAAGTGGTATCCGTAAGTTGACTGAATTCAGTTGAAGGTTAATTGGGATTTTTCTTTGTTTGAACTAAATATTTTAGCCACCTAAGCACGGAGTTAATCCATATAAGACACCTCATCTACAATAGCTTGCGTCAAACGAAGAACTGGTTAACAGGGATTTCTTCTCACAAAAAAAAAGGAGATACAAAAAAGCCCTTAAACAAAATTAGCAAAGCACGCGCACCTATCTCATTGGGCGCGCACATCAATCATCTTGTCAAAATCGCTGCAAAGAAAAAAAAAATGATAATACGTTTGCCTGCTTAACCCGAAAAGTGGGGGTCTTTGATTATAGGTGATTGAAAATGAATGGATGCGGCGCAGATGGATGTACGAGTATTTTAAATTTTTTTTATATTCCTTTTTTTTTTTGTTATTTCTTAAGAGGGCGATACGATAGGGTCCTGAGAAAACGCCCTAACCTGACCCCCTGAAGAACTTATAACCGATCATTATCTACTTCGTGTTATTTTTTTCGTGCCTTATTTGATGTATCTATGGATATGTTAGGTTTCTTTTTTACCATTTCTTCGATCGGACAGATGTAATTTCAATATGGCAAAGAAGCCATATTGTACATTTTGACCAGAAAAAAGTAAACTTTATATGAAACAAAGTATTTGAATGTTGCAGTTGAAATCGTAAGCGTAAAATGCGTTTAATTTACAAAGAAAATTCATGAACCAACATAAATAAATCCACAAGCATAGTGTTAAAGATACACCAAAACTGCAATCATTAAACGTTGAAAATGCGAAAAAGCGAAAATGTACTAAGCGATGCGCGCACACCATATAATTCTTAATGTGGCTTCGAGAAGGGGTTTTTAAAATCGAATAAATCATTGTAACAAGTAAATTCACAGCATGAGACATGGCTATAAATAAAAACGCGCGGGATTTAAAATGTACTCACAAAACAAAAAAAAGTGTTATAAAAAAAACTTTGAAAAGCAAAATAGTATCCGAAAACGGAGGTTAAAAATAAAACCCAGTTAGTGACAGATAATTTCATCTACAATACATAAAAAAGTATTTTGGTAAACAAGAAAATTTCCGTATAAGCTTTAACACTTCAAAAAAGAATAAGAAAATCTAGCTAGAACCTAGCAAAATGTAAAATTTTGAAACAGGATTCACATTCAAGAGTCGATCATTATCATATAAGACCCAAATATATTGTACTTACATATTCGTATGTATGTATACGCATATATGTAGGATGGTATATTTAGAAAAATCATTCATTTGCGTATATTTTAAGTGCCAAATGTGCTGGCGTAGTGATGCGTGGGTGAATGGATTTGTCGCGTTGTTGCATGTCGACCAAATGTTTTTCACATTTAATTTTTCTGATGAAAACTAATTCCTGCTGCTCTAGCTCTCCCGCCCGCAGATATTTTCGTTGTACGTACTCGTATCATGCACATTTTGTTCCTTAGTTTCATCTTCGTGAAGAATCAGACCCGTACTCAATGTAGTGGGATGCCTTTTGGAATTTTTGTATTCATTTTTGGCTGGTCGATTTGTTGTGTCTTTTGTGAGGGCGGATATTCTCCTTGAAAACGGACTATATTGTCAAAAGTAATTTTAACAATTTTAAGTGGATGTTGATTTGTTCGTTCTTTTCCTGACTTTGTCCAAAAACCAAAATGAAGATATTGTATCTTTTAATTTTCTTTGAGAACGTAATATGTCGGAGGCGACTTTTACAAAAAAAAAGAAAACAGTTCCTAAAATTAGCATTTAAAAAACGAAAAAGAAATCGTTTGCATCAGAGAATGGTATGTATAGTAGATACACTTAAAAATCAATAAATGACGAGGGAGAAATATTTTTTTTTAATTTTCCATCGTGATTAATAAAAATATTTTTGAACATTTTTGATTTTCTTTTATATCTGTAATCAAGCACTTATTCTCTCACATGATTGGTTTTTTATCTGAGTGGTAAAGTTTATAGGGCATTTTGCTAATATTTATGCGAAATGAAATAGGAAAGAGCACTTAAGTGTTTGCTTTTGGGGTCACAAAACCATAAAGCAATAAAGTAATTGCTACTAGAATTTTTTATTACGATTAAATTGATTGATAATACCTTTCTACTAATTTTCGGGTTGCCAGAGGGAAGTGAGTTCTGCAGATAGACTGAATGGGTTTTCAATGTTTTTTGCATTTATTGAATTCAAATAGTTAAATCCCATATGTAGTCATACTTATTTCGGAAGCATTTTAAGGAAACTACAGCTTGTAAATTGTACTCTTTTTTTTCTCGTATAAATGGAAGATTTTTCATCAACCATTTAGGACTCTATTCGACTTCTAGTATAAGAAATATGTCGGGTTTGATAATGGAAAGAATTTGAGATGAAACACTGATTATAAGCTCTGTTACTTAAGCTTGACCTGCTCTGGAACCTCACCAAATCGCTTCGTGTACAGATTAATATAAATATCGGTGTTCGTTGGAACTTCATATTTTCGATGAAAGGTGCGGAGTCCACTCAGGGCTTTACACCACAAAAGAGGAGCTTCCATTACATCAGCCAAATGCCCCCACAACTTCTGTTGCACATCCAGGCTCTTTTGATAAAATTGTTCATCAAATTTTCACACAATTGCGGCTCTTTGTCTTTGATAATTTCACGGATGTTGGCTTGAGATACTTTACTTGACTGACATAAGCCTTTTCTTTCACATGGGCCTAGAGAAAGAAGTCGTTCGGTGTTAAATCGCTTGGTATAGCCTGCCAATTTTGATCATCATTTCTGGAAATAGCTTGGACAGGAAACTTTTCTTGCAAATCGCAATGGTTTTCCAATTCTGTAGCACGTGGCGCAGTCTAGTTGAAATGAAACCCGTTTCATTTTCGAAGAAATAAAATAGAAATGAATCCAATGATGACATGTTGCCATGACGTTGTGAGTAAACAGGGTCCTCGACAAATCATACTTGGATTTCCGCAAGTGCGGCAGCTCTACTTCAACGCTTCGAATGTGCCTCAACGTTCAAAATGGTTTTTCGGTTAATGTTTGATCAACGTCATGCCTTTTGCAAACCCAATAGGCAAAATTACGACGCTGCTAATGGTCGCCAGGCTTAAGCCCTTGAATCTATTGAATCCAATAGGCTTTAGATCTTGCTATTTCGTGACGGGCACGATTTTGTCTCCTCACATCACCAACTTGCCACAGTATCTTAAATTTTTGAAGCAATTTGATGATTGCCTGGCGAAAAAGTTAGAAAACTTTTAAATTTTCGAACAGTTTGGGCGAAATTTTTGCCATTTTTGCAGTACATTTTAACAACTTTAATGCGTGGTATCGTTAAATTTTTATGAATGGCGTGGTTGTTATTTGTCATGTGGCAAAAAGTGACAGGGTTAAAATAGGCGACTATTAAAAATGAAGCTTTTGTTTGAAAGCCCCGCTAAGCTTTACTAAATCGATGTTGCACTGGCCTTATCTAAAAATATACAACTTTACCAGTAATATTAGGCGGAGATACATTCGGTTTCTAAGCTATTGTAAGTTTTCGCATCAGGCGACCGACCGGAATCTCAGTATCGTGTGCTCGGCCCACAAAAAAGGAAACTCCCTTAACTGGGCCAAATTTAGAGATATATGTAAATCTCCCCAACATTACATACAAGATCTTATCTGCCATATTGTGTGAACGTCTGAAACCCTTCGTGAGCCCCCTATCAGTGTGGTTTGAGACCTGGAAAGCCCACCATCGACCAAATTTTAATACTGGTAGATTCTAGAAAGTCCAATTCGATAACCATCATCTTTTCATCGATTTTAAGGCCGCATATGACAGCATTTATAGAGACGAGCTACATAGAGCCATGTCTAGTTTTGGCATCCTTGCCAAAATCGTCCGTCTATGCAGAATGACGATGGAGAACGCTCTCTGCTCCGTCAAGATTGATAACGAGTTAACCGAGATCTTTGATATCGTAAAAGGTTTTAGACATGGTGACGCGTTGTTATGTATTCCGCGGAACTCAGAAGTAAACACTGAAGGCTGTCCAACTACTAGCGTACGCTGATGGTATTGACATAATTGGTAGAACTAGGCAATGCATTCACCGGTGTCACCGGTGCAATCACTTTTGTTTTTTAACATGACTTAACACTCAAGTAGTATTGAAACGGAAGATGCCTAAATGGGTTTAGCGGTAAATGATGGCAAACCTAAGTATATGTTGTCATCGGAAACAAACACACAATATCGACGATTGGACAGACCGTCACAAGTCGACTGCTAGAATTTCGAGGCAGTCCCGTAGACTTTGTCTACCTTGCATCTGCTACAAATTCTGCCAAAAATGCCTCAACAGAAATAAAACGAAGAATCACTCTTGGCAATCGGTGTTTCTTTGGGCTAAGAATGCAATTTAGTATTAAGGCCCTATGCCGAACAACTAGTGAGCCTTTATATAAAGCGATCCTTACACGATCAATTTGCTGAAATCATGCATCGTGTGCGTGTAGATTGACGTTACCCCTTACACAGTTCAATCGATTGACATCAAACTTTTAGTTCTTGTGAGTTTTCGTGGCGTACGGATTCATCACGAACATTAGCGCCACCTAAGTGAGTAAGTTAGCTTTTTAGATACGTTTGAAAAAAGACTGCCGGTGAGTCCAGCAGGTCACTATTTTTAATAGTTAAGATGTGAGTTGAGAAGAGAATGATTTTTTCCAAATGATATAACAATTGGATAACTTTCTTTTTGATAACCATTATTTTTAGTTCAGCGTGTGTGTGTATAGATACAAATTTACAAAGTTAAAACGAAATAACATGGCGCAGATATGACTTTTCTGCCGCTTTCGTTCTTTTTAATTTTATAACTCTATGGCAACCTTCATATTAGCCATTTTTTTTGTATCCCAGGTATCCCACTCATGTTGTTCTTTTATAATTGCCTGCTCTTGGACCTTCTCATATACAATATATGCAAAACAACCTTCATTATCCAAATCAAAGGGGTGTAGATACATCTTTACCCAACCAGACTTCAAAAAACTGCAATGATATTGCAAAAAAAAAAAAGCAGAATAAAAAATTAAATTTGAAATTATAATATCGCCTCGAAGGTATGAATACATCTTGATTATTCATTCTTTTCTTCCATCTTTTCGATGTGAGTTTTGTTGTGTTGCTATGTTCTTTTTACATTTTATTTTTGAAACTTACATTCAGGTGGGCCTTTTTTAATCAAAAACCCATTCCCAATCTGAAGTTGCGCGCGTCTCTCACATGTATCTTTTCACTTATAAGGCGAGTAATAAAAAAAAAATGCATAAATTGGTTTGGTATGCGTGGGGAATCCACCATTTACATTATGATTACTCTTATTCTCGCTCGATCCCATATTGTATTAATACAAACACTCTCACATAATTCACTCAAGACTCCATAGATACCTTTTGTATGAATATTAAAAAAAAAAAAAATAAAAAATTATTAAGAAACCAAACGACTACAAGAAACAGACGTAAAGCGAAAAATTTTAACCTCCCGCTGAGCCATGAGTTCGATCTGAACATTTATTATAATCGCTTTTTGGTATTTTAATACGCATACATATGTATGTACATATGGATATATACGTTCATACTATAGTTTTAAGAATATAGTGGATCATAATACCTGTAGTTTACCTTGCTTAGCAAACAAGAAAAATCGGACGCTGATCTTTAAAAAAAAAAAAAAACAAATATCTGACGTACTGATTTGATTATTTAATTACAATTTTACCTTAGTTCTTAATGTTTTCATTTTTTCTTAAGTAAAACTATTTTTTTTTCTTCTATATTTCAGATAAGATCACAAAAACCCTACTACACAGCGGATCCCGAAGTAGATTCACTTGTAAGTATAATATTATTTTTTTTTTTTTCATTTTTAGATACAGCAAAACTAGATCAGACATATTCTCCTTGACCTACAAAAAAAAAAGATGCACACTCATAGTTTGTTTCCCTACTGTGAAGTTCAATGTCACATTGAAGCACCAATCATTGCTCTAAATTCGTGACGGTAATCCCAAAGCCGATACCCGGTTTAAGCAAATAAAAAAAAAAAGTACTCGTATTCGTATTTTACCTCAAATCAACCCACATAGCAGGCGCAGAGTAATGGTAATGATCGGACGAGAGAAATAGATAAAAGATACGATATATCTGTAAAAGAGTTGTTAACTTATTTTATCGTTGAAAATTTGCAACGAATACAAAAATCAAAACAAGCCTGGGTAATCAGATGAATCAGGAATCATCTCCGCAACAGTTTTTCTTGTTGTTTTATTCACATTTTTTGCAATAAATACGATTACCTGTCGGTTTGTCGGTCGGTTTGTTAGTTAGTAGGTTGGTTGGCCGATTGGAATAGTTGAACCCGGTATGACATTTTTTGTTGCCTTCTCACTTTAATAACATTCTCTTTGTGCGCTGTTTTGTTTTTGTTATTTTTTTTTTTTTTTTTTTTCATACACAATGACTAAAGCTAAAGCTAGCACGATCTAGCAACATCAGCCTTGGTGAAAATTACACATTTTCTGCTACCACATCATGGTATAGATACATTGATCGTGCAACAGAAACAAATACTCGTACTTACAGCTAAGGCATTTAAAAAGTTTTGTGTGTTTTGTTTGCGTTTTGCACTTGTCTTGAGAATGTTGCGACTTTGTGTACAGATGCGTGTACACAAAACCACACAATGATTCATTAGATTAACTTTAATCCTAAATATCTGAAACCAACGTTTGTGGTTGGTAAGTTGCAGTGCGTTGTACGATTAAATGTTATTATCAACGAGAATACCATTTGAAAAACAAAGAAAAACAATTCCAGGAAGTGAAATTGATAGTTTTTCTTTTCATTCACTGATATATGTTTATAAACATTTACCATACAATCACTTTAAATGTCACTGTATGTTAACTCCAAAAAATTATATGGGAAGAAATGTTAATTATAAAGAGTCCCACTGGAGATGTGTGGCATTTTTCATGTTTTAATGAAGAATGGATTCTTTTTCATATTTTGTTTTTTTTTTTTTGGAAAATTTAATGTCCAACCATAAAATGCTACAGCAGTCATAAATCAAACATATATTTTTTTATTAATACTTAAAAATGCTTTGTATTTTGTTTTTATTGGTTCTACTTCGGCTATGGGCCATCCGATGTATTATAGTTTTGCTTTGCTGTTTGTTACTGTTTGTGGGTTGCCTTGTTGAGTTGTGGTTACAAAATAAAAAAGGAAATACCTTGCGCAAATGACACATATGTTAATGTGTTTGAGTTGTCGTAAATGTCGTCTACTCGTTGCGCTCGGGAAACATGTGACATCTTAATAGAGAGTGAAAATGTTCTCCTTTTCAAATCACACATGTTGAAGTTACGATTATAACTTGAATATATTTTCAGACTATTTTTGAAGTTTTTTTTTTCCTCTGTGATCTAAGAAAGATGTTTTGCATCATCATCATTAAGAAAAGCGTAGATTTTTTTATTTCTAAATGGCAGTGGTACCGACCACACTGGAGTAACTTATCTTAAATCGATTGGATATTTATTTATTATATCGATGCTTATTCACCATATTCAGTATTCATGAATATGTTATGTTACGTTCATGGTCTCTTTTGAAATGTCTGCCTTTTTTGCTGTATATTTTATAAAATAACAATTTCTTAGTAGTTAAACGATAACATTTTATACGCTTACTAATTTCTTTTTTTCCACTTTTCTTTCAGATGGTGCAAGCAATACAAGTACTTCGGTTTCACCTCTTAGAATTAGAAAAAGTGAGTACACTCAATTTTGTCCTATATTTCTAAGATCGTCAATTCACACAAGGGCGTGTTAGGACTTGGAAGGTTTCTCTTTATTGTTTAATGGTATAATTTTCAAAAAATATATTGCAACCCTCTCAGTTATCAATATTATGATTATTAGGAGCGAGGAGCGATGCTGCAAAGACCGTCTCTAGTTGATTTGCGGTATTGTTGTATTTTTATAGACCAGATAGTGGCACCTAAGATTTGAGGCTACCACGTCTACGACCATGACAAGCCTTTCAAAAATATATACTTACTCAGTTCTGGTCTGACAATCTGACCAGATTGTAGCTATAACGAGTAGTCCAAATACAAGTTTCATGCAGTCAGTATGAATTGAATCACTTTACGCATGAAAAACGTTGAGAAACATTCCAAACTTATTTCAAAAGTGAGTGCTGTGTTGGGCAAACAGTGGTCACCAGATCTCGGATTATTCCCTAACAAACTCCACTTGACTCAGCAATTGAACGCAAACGATCATCCGCTTCGTTATCGCTGCTCAGTTTGGGCCTTACAGCAGCTCAAATTGGACGCCGAATTTGGCCGAAAAATCATCTTTTCTAACGAGTCGCATTTCCATCTCGGCAACTATGCTAATAAACATGCCTCATCTGGAGATGTGATTGTCGAGAAGCCAATGCATCCGCAGAGTGACAGTTTGGCGCGGATTTTGGAGTGGTGGTATCATTTCGTTTACTGATCGATTTACTGCTTTTACATATAGACTCAGAGCCTTTAAGCTTGTAAAAGAATAGACATGTATTAGAATAGACATTTGAACTAAAATTTCATTTGATGAAACACATTTTAGGTAAGGAAAGAGAAGCTTTCTTATTTATAGGGGACCTACTTAAGTATTATTATCAGCCAAAAATCTAAATACCATCTTCTCCAATTGCCTGGTTCCTCGCAGTTTTCTAATCAAAAGGGGTAGGGAGTTCCATTGCCTGATGACGTAAACAAAAAATTGCAGCTCAGAGCTGTTGCAATTAAATCTCGGTTGAGTAACTATACAAGACCGATTGAAGATACAGAATTCTATTTTTTCATAGAGGTACAGTGGCTCTTTATTGATCACCAAATTATTTAATGTCTTAAGGAAACAGTATTTCATGTATGCATATATAGTAGGTTGCACCCCAGGATATTTTTTGAGTAGGCCGTTATGTGGGCAAACCGATTATAAATAGGGTTTTCGATGAGCTGAGCCTAATATGTTGCGGTGTAGAGTTTTTTGATAGCAATAGAGTTCATATCCAACCATATATCTTGCCAATTGCTGACCGAATGTGAAGGTCCCAGCTAAGGGTAGTGTTAAACTAGATGTCCAAGTTCTTAACTTTATTCACATGTCAAGTTTGGTTTTATAAATAATCATGCATTGAGATTTTTTTGAGTTTAAAAAAAACTTATTCTTTTCGGACCAGTGAGCAATGCCTTTAAGGTCACTGTTGAGTTTTCGCACCCCGTCCTCGATCATTCCAAGCTTGCAGCTCAGGCGGATTTGTGCATCGTCGGCATACATGTAAATTGCTGAGTTTGTGACTGCAAGCGGAAGATCGTTTATGAACACACTAAACAGTAGTGGGCCGAGAATAGATCCTTGAGGCACTCCTGACAATAAATGTAGAGAACGGGACGGGTTTTTACCAGCAACGACAGCTTGTCTCTGGTCAGAGAGGTACGACAATATCAGTGTAGCAGAACTTTTTGAGAAACGAAATTGATTTCTCAGGTTTGAGATCAAAATTTTGTGATTGACCGTATCGAATGCTTTTGAAAAATCAGGAAGGCAAAGAAAGGACACCTGGTCACTGTCCATTGCCTGTCTGATGTCGTCAGCTACTTTCAAGATGTGCAGCTATGATATTCTTTAAAACCAAACTGATGCGGATTCAGAAGCTTGTTATTTATGTATAATAAAAGTCGACATCTGTTTGTGTAACATTTTTTCGAGTATCTTAGACAGAAAGGGAGTAATGGAGATCGGCCTATATTCGGATGTCGAAAGACAGGTAGCTGATTTTTTGAGTATTCCAACAACTCTTGAAAATTTCCAAGCAATGGGAAAAGATGAAGTGAGGCAAAATGACCATAATGAATACAGGATTTATCTCGTTACAATCAACAGCTTTAGATTTGATATCCAACAACATCTGCTTCATCTAATCACAAGAAAAAAGAATTCATTGTCACAGATACGGTCACTTAATATTTCAAATGCATCTGGTACTAAGGCATTTGCTGAGGAGCACTGAACTTTGGCAAATTCAGCATTTAAAGCATCTACGTTGATGTTTTCAGGAAGCTATGCTTTCTGACGGCCAACACCTAGCTCGACAATATTTTTCCAAAAAGTTTCAGGTGCAAAGCTTTTATCGAATTTCACCGTATACAGTCGGCGTTTCGCTTCCCTGATTTTAGCTCGAACTTTGTTTCGCAAGACACAAAAAATATCGTGAAATTCGGCGAGCCGAAAGCATTTCCAATGTTTATAGGCCAGATCCCTCAGTTCATGGCATCCTGAATTTCAACTGTAAACCAATTACTGTTGTCATTACGTACTAACTTCCGTTTAAGTGGTACGTATTTTTTAAAAAGATTGTCTACTGCATTTTGCAAAAAGCTAACTAGGTCATCAGCTTTTTTTTTTTTTTAAAAAGAACTTAACACTCAAGAGGGTATTACTACTCTTAAAATGCCGGAGCACGTGTTAAGTTTTTCGGAAAATTGGATAGAGAGAGAGAGAAAGATTTTTGGGCTCAGTGGTTATTTCGCTCCATGGGTGGCATCCAACATTTAATGGGGAGACTAAATTATTAGTATAAATTGGACTTGATGTTGTATTTAGACAACCATTCATCTCACAAGATTTTAGTTGCCTGAAAAAAAGTCTTTCGGTCACGGCTGGTATTGAACCCCGAATCGTCCCATTGGGAAGCCAACACACTACCACTTAAGCCACGGCCACCCATGAGATCATGAAATAAACCTGCTGTCAATTCACCAGATATATATCATGTTCTAGTTGACCAAGTTTTAGATTCTTAAAATCTCAGTATTCATACGAAGCAGAGTAAGTTTCAGGCATCATCCTGAAAGTTGCAAAAATTAAATCGTGCTTAGAATAAACCGGGGCTGAAAGCTGAGAGTATAGAAGAGTATTACCAGGATCATTGAGAAGGAACGGAAGATACGGAAGCTGTGAAATGAGTTGGATTATCAGAGTTAATTGTCCATTGGTCCAATGGACGGTTTGCGTTACAAGATTATAGATTATTATAGAAATCGTGGAAGCAGTTAAGATTATATACATGAGTTGCACACCATAATATACGCATTCGCATGAATAGGTCATATAGGCATATAGAGTAGTTCTTCATCGCTCTTAGAACTCACTAGGTGAACGTTTAGTCTCAAAACATAATAGTTACCTAGACGAGGCTGCTTTTTGAATGAGGACTTGTTGCACCATGTTGACAATATAGATCAATATTTTCACAATGGTCTTAAGGCGGAGGTATTTCTGATCTGAAATGTGATCTTCTATGTATTCATTAAAGTTGAAAAATGATAACCAGCCAATTGCAATCATCTTTTGTAACTTTGAGACATATCAAATTTAAGAACACGCAGAAATCTAAACTAAATTTACATGTACCTACATCTTTTCTAACAATGTTGCTATAAACTTAATACTGAACAACAAATTTCATGTTATCTCCCTGTAATCCGTATCTCGTTTCATTTATATTTATTGTCATACTTAGCAAAAATGTCAAATTAAACTTTAATTAACACATCTCCTGCTACATCTTGTTCTTCATTTCCAATGCAAACTCTTAATTGGTCGTTTTTACATACGAGTATTCGAGAAAAAAGTATTGTATCTCTCTTAATCAAGCATGACGATACTGCAATAAGAAAATATTGGGCACACTATAAAAAAAAATACCCTCCCAACTTCAATCACAATGCGAAAATGAACAGAGAAGCAAAAAAAAACAAACATCAACAAAAACAAAAATCTATTAGAACATTTGTTGTACTCATACGTCAATCATTTTATTAAGATATTGTGTTGCCGAAAAAAAAATCCCTTTAAATAGCTCAAGCAACACAAGTCGCACCAGAGAGACCAGACCAGACACAACATTTATGTTTGTTTTCATATGTTGTTGTCATGAACTTGTTCTTGCATGTTGTTTGATTGTATTTGTTTTGTATGCTGTATATATCACACGCTCTTAGCAATTATTTCATTAAAACGATATAACAGTCAACTGCAGTGACTATTGATAATTTATGGCCTTTTCCGACGGACGTACTACCATGTATCTATACATTTAGTTATGTTTACAGTAAAGCTTATGTGCGAATGTTTGGCCTGGTTTTTCTTTCATAACCGATTTGCATACTATACAAGAGCCAACTGTGAAATATTATACACCCATGTTAATTAATAAAATGTACACAGGCATACATTTTCGTAGATAAAAAAAAAATAATTTAAATGAATCGCCTCGTATTAAGTATTCCAGAGCATTTACAGTGATGCCAGGAGTTGTTGCGTATGTCATGTGTATGCCAAATGTTTAGAAAAAATCCCTACATCAACGAGCATGTATAATTTGTTTTAACAGCGATACAAGATATTCACATATACAGGAGTACACAAAAATTTTGTACATGCTTCTACATAAATTGTTGACCAAAAAATTTAACGAATTAACCGCAAGTAATTATTGACATTCATTTTCGTTTTTTAGAACGCATCTACTATTGTTATGTAGGGAGGAAACATGCAATGTCGGTTTTGATTTATTGGTTTTGGTTTAATATGGTCATTCTGATTAAAATAAAAACGAGAACATGAATTGGAAGCGGTGAAGCTCATACCATGTTTGTGCTCGTGTGTTCATACGGATGATACATATGTGAACGTAAATGAGTTTTGTTCGCAGCTCTTCCCAGTCTAATTTGTGTGACTCCTTTTTGGATGTACTCTTTTATATATGATTCTCACATGATCCATTTTGGTGTAGTGATCAAGTTCGTCGAGTACCAGTAGGCAACGTCAAACCACCGAAAATGAGAAAACGATCGCCTGCGACAAAGTCTCGATTCTTTCGATGCTCAAAGTCGGAAAAAAACCGTAGTTTCCCTTATCTATGCACAAGTATGATAGATCTAACAGCATTGGGAGAAGCCAGGGTAAGTTAGTGACTTTTGATCAACTTTTCCATTCTGGGTAAGTGAGTTTTATTAAACCGAACATCTATAAATGGAGCTGTGGCCTTTTCTAGACGTATGTATTTTCAATTCGCTACCTTTAATCAAGTTTCTATATGCAACTTGACGTTTAACGTCTTACGAGTGTGCATCGGAGATACAAGGATAGTCCCAGAAATTCCCTCACAAAAAAATCACAAAAAAATTTGGAAAAAATATGTGTCCTTTTAGTTAGTTCAATACACTTTTCCCAGCTATGTTCAATAGCTTCGATACCCTGTTTATAGTGAGAATCGTCGAGCTTCTTTAAATAGCCATCAACCACAGACTCCACCTCTTTACTGTTGGCAAATGTTTTACCACCGCTCCATTTTTTTTCAAATTCGGAAATAGAAAATAATCGGATGAGGTTAAATCTGGTGAATGAGGAAGCAATTCCAATTTTAACTCATTGATTTTGGCCATCGCGCTGACGGATGAGTGAACTGGTGCATTGTCCTGATGAAACAAAACTTTTTTCTTCGCCAGATGCGGCTGTTTTTTCTTGATTTCATCTTTCAGATGCTGTAATAAGTTCGCATAATACACACCGTTGATTGTTTTTCCTTTCTGAAGATAATCAATGAAAATTATCCCGCGCGCATCCTAAAAAACTGAAACCATGACTTTGCCTGCAGGTGGAGAAGACAGTTCCATCTGCAGGCAAAGTCATGGTATCAGTTTTGGAGCCAATTCTCCCCTTTGAGTCCATTATTTTGACTGGTCCTTCGTCTCGGGTGTGAAGTGATGGACCCATGTTTCATCGCAAATACTCGGTTGAAACATCCTCACGACGCTTTTTGTGTTCCATTGTGAGTAATCGTGGTACCCATCTTGCGCTCAGCATACAGCGCTTTTTGAAATGCCTACCATATCTGCTAGTTCACGCACTTTGAATAAACGGTCATCCAATACCATTTTGTGGATTTTTTTCAACATTTCTGGTGAGCCCACCTCATTTGGTCGACCACTGCGATGTTCGTCCTGCCACCTAATATTTTATTGTTGTAAACGAAGGAGCGGACTTCCCCAGAGTAGTATCTGGTTCCATTTTGATGTTACTTGGATTGAGGCCTTTCAAATGAAAGTATTGTATCACATAACGATGACCAATTTTTTCCATATTTAAAAATTCATTGTGAACGCTTTTCACTATTGATGCCTGCCGAACAAATACTAAACAACATAGTCAAACTTCAAATTTATCCATCTATACGACAGGTCGGGTACTTCTGGGATTGCCTTTGTACTTGATAGTTTGCTTCCTCGTAGGGTTCTATTCAGACAGGATTCCAAACTAAAACGGGATGATAATTCTATCAGATTGTTTGTTCTTATTCCAAATGAGCAGGACGTAGTTTTAAGGTTTGCTTAAGTAATTTTTCTAGTTTCTGGCTAGTTTGACGATGCTTCGATAATCACATCGTACGCCACTGTTCTCGATCAATCTACTACTACTCGGCCAACATTTAAGTATGATAGACATGATAGTGTGCTTAGCCTCATCTGATAGGATATTCGCTACGTAGGTAAGCACATTGATTAGAGCTTTCCACTGATTACGTGAAATGGTTCTTTAGTTTTAGAAGCACTAAGGTTTTTTAGGCGTTCGATATTCTATTCTTGTGATGTCTTTCAAAACGGGTTATGACTGTCTGTCTCTTAAACGATGACTTTACTTCAAATCCGATCTGAGGAGGTAATTGACATTGAAAAACTCAAAAGGAGTGTTCGCCATTGTCATTCATTGTTCCGATGATATCATAAACATAGCGATAATTTTGTAAAATAGACCCATGTAAAGGTATAATGGTTTGAAGTTATACGTATAGCACTCAAACCGAAGTTCTTAAGAGTATAAGTATGCAAAGGGTGTTTTTTTTAGAGGTTTAGTTTTCAAACTGGCAGTACTGTTTCTACACATCAGCAATTTAACAGTTTAATTGATTTCTTGTTAGTACGTTTTGCCATTTTACGATGAATAGATTAACGCCAGAACAACGCGTGCAAATTGTGCTAACTTATTTTGAAAACCATGGATGGGTTCGCCAAACTTATCGTGCGCTACGTCCATTTTACGGTCGACATAATCGTCTATCTGAGCAAATTATTTGGCACACGATGAATCGTTTTCACACCAGGTACACTCTAGCATCCCTAAAGACGACAAACAGTACGAACAGAAGAAGTTATTGCCGTTGCGGAGCGCAGTGTTGAGGAGAATCGGAATGAGTCGATTCGCCATGGTGCACAACAATTAGAGCTATGCCCATCCACTTTGTGGAAGATTTTATGGCAAGATCTTGGTGCCATGACATAAGACCATGGTAGAATTTGGTCTATGTCACTTTCCAAAAGCGACATAAGTCCAATTTGGCTTTATGTCAGTTTCGATTGCATATTAGATTTTGCTTACCTGATACGTATAATACGTTTCATTATTATTTTTCATATATCGCTCCGACAATGACTATGACATGCACCTGCATGTGAGGCCGAAGGCAGTCCGGCGTATGAGTCGAAGAGACGCCCATAGTGCGAAATCCTTGTAACTGTAACCCTTAATTGTCAGGCAGGCGCTTATAAGCGAGTCTGGCGTATTTCAAGTTTGGGTTAGGTGACTCGCTTCGCTCACTAACAGAATTTCACCCTTTTCTCCACAGGGTTAAGTCGCTCCGCTAAGGATATGTCAACAACTGTCAGGAAGGCGCCTAGGAGCGAGTCTTTGGGGTATTCTTATCTCAATTTTATCGTTGAACGAAATATGGTATGTCTGTCAGGCGCCTATATCTTAATACGTTATTGGTCTTATGTCTCAAAATAAATTGTAGAATTTTGTCTTTTGTCACTTTCCAAAAGCGTCATAAGGCCAAATAGTAGAATGGCGTTATGTCACGGCAAGAAATATCTTGGCTTAAAATCTTGTAAGATCCAGCTTGTTCAAAAGTTGAAACCGCGTGACCATTACGCGTCGTAGGTTCGGTGAAAACGTGATTCAGCTTGATCCTCAATGCAAAATTTTGTTCTCCGACGAGGAGCATTTTTGGTTAAATGGGTATGTAAACAAGCAAAATTGCTGAATTTGGAGTGGAGAAAACCTAGAAGCTTTTGTCGAGACGCCCTTACAACCATTAATACTCACCGTTTGGTGTGCTTTATGGGCTGGTGGGATCATCGGCCCATATTTCTTTAAGGACGATACCGGAAAGAATGTTACCGTCAATGGAGAGCGCTATAGAAACATGATTTCTGACTTCTTCGTTCCTCAGTTGAATGGCATTGACGTGACAGAGCTTTGGTTTCAACACGATAGCGCAACATGTCGCACACATTTGCTGAGCGCATAATTTCGCGAAATGGACCTGTGAACTGGCCTCCAAGATCCTGTGATCTGACACCTTTAGATTACTTTCTTTGGGGTATATGAAGTCATTAGTCTATGCCGATAAACCAGAGACGTTAGACGATTTGGAAACCAATATTCACCGTGTTATTGCCGATATACGGCCCCAGTTGCTCGATAAAGTTGTCGAAAATTGGATTTCACGATTGCGCTTCATTCGGGCTAGCCATGGCGCGCAAATGCCCGATATCATATTTAAACATTAATGACATAAAATTATCTATTAAGTAATTTCATAGACATTAACATTAGCTTCAAGTGTTTTACTTCATATTAAATTTGTATACATCTAAAAAAAACACCCTTTATAAGAAAAACTAGAAGAAGAACAAAAACAAACGAAAAAAAATCAGTGGTTTAAAAAGGAGTGGAAATCTGTGTACAATATACAGGGTGCCCCCTAATTCGTTGACGATAATTTGGGATATGATTCCTGGGCATATTCTAAGAAAAAAATCGTTCTACTGTAAGGGTCTATCTCCAATGCTCTGTTAGTACTTTATTTTTAGAAGAAATACTAGCCTTTGTAACGGTGTTTAAATAAAGTTGATATCTTGTTTGAGTCTTTAGATATTCAATTTCTAATTCTAAGCCTGTTCCGTTTTCATTGTACATGCTAATTTTTGACTTTGAGATCACTTTTCTCCAGAAAATGACTAATTAACATAACGTTTTACTACTTTTTTCTCATGAAAGTAACAATAATAAAAAAAAATCTGCAATGAGTTTGCAGAAAAACCCACAGATTTTATGATACTTGGAAAAACCTGCAGCATTTAAAATTTATAAAAAAGGGTTTTTTTGCTTTAAGATCCAAAGGCTATGAATAACAAATGATTTTGTGTGGCCTTACGTAGTTTTTATTTTATGTGTATACTAAAACAGTTATAACAAGTGCTCAAAGTGTCCTCCTTGGTTTTATATGCATGCTAGAGCCCGTTTTTTGATTGAACTGCGAATGTTTATTGATGCTAACTGCTGCCTCACTTTAGATGACGCTTCGAGAATACGATCTTCCAATTCAATTAAAATTTCTATTTCGGTTAAATATACAAGTTCTTTCGTTCTTCCCCATACAAAAAAATCCAATACTGTAAGGTCAAAAGATCTTGCGGGCCAGTGAACTGGTCCATTTCCACCTATCTAACGATTACCGTACTCTTCATCTAGCCAATTCTTAACCTCACGATCATAGTTGGCTGGATCACAGTTCTGTTGAAAATATGATGAAGATAGTTGAATCAGTGGAATGTCCTCCAATAGTTCTGGTAAATCATTTCGCAAAAACTCCAAATACATTGCAGAATTCAGCCTAGGTGGTAGTTTGGAGGGGCTGATTATCTTGTTTCCAAGTACACCTGCTGACATATCGACGCTGAATTTGTATTGTAATGATTTATGTCTCATTGTATGTGGATTGTCCGCTGCACACGTATGAAGATTATGAAAATTTGTGATCCCATCTCTTGTAAATTGAGATTCGTCCGTCCAAAGAATTCTGCTAATAAACTGGTTATCATCCAAACTCCGCTCCAGCAACCAATTAGAAAACTCAAGTCTATTTTCCAAATCATTGGGGTGGCCGTGGTGTAGTGGTACTAGCAATCGCTTCTCACTCGGAGGGTCAAGGTTCGAATCCTAGCCACTACAAGCTTTCATTTGTGTAATTGGAACTCAGTCAGAAAAATCTGCGTGTGAACACTGACATGTAGATTTGGCTGTTGTAGGGTTTTCAAACACAAAAAACAACTGTTAAAATTCACAACCTCACCATTCCGAGTGAAGAAAATCTCTCCGTCCTATTCGGACTCCCACCCCTCAGAGTCAATATCGAAACCAAACACACCTGAGTTTCAAACCACTACATCACAAAAAACTTTCCTTTCTCCTTCTTCTACCTTTCCGCCCGCGCCCTGGCAACAGTGTAAGGGTATTCATAACCCCTAAGCGTCTGATGCTGATTGATGGATCAGTTGTAACTGCATCCAGTATTCTTTCATCAGCCGAAATCCTTCTTACTGGTTGCTCTCGCATTCGGTCGTGTATTCGAAACTGATCCCGTTTCTCGAAGCCTTCGATACGTATTTATAAATACTCTTTTACTAGGAAGTCTTCGATTAGGATAAAGTTCATGGTATCTTTGAACTTCCATTGCATAGCCCATAAACGTAAATAATTTTTGCGTATTCTTGGTTTGTAAATGCTGACATTTCAAACAGCGTTTCTAAACAACTTAATCTTAGCGTAAAAAATTAAACTGATGAATTAATTTTTTTTGCTAATCTTTTACACCATTTCTCTAAGGTATATTTTCCAAATAGGCCTTCATATCCTAAACCTAACTCTTCTGAGAACTTTTAAGGAACAGGATAAGGAAATGAGGGTTTTGACAAGTAGTCAAATAAAATGGCTATGCAATTCCAAAAAAAATATTGGAAAATTAGTAATTCGTGTAAGTATTGCCAACTGTTGTTAGAAACGTTGGTAAAAAATCATAGATTCTTTTTTTAACCTGTTGCAGGTTTTTGCAAGTATTATAAAATCTTTGGGTTTTGCGCAAACTTGAAGATGATTTTTTGTTTTATTATTGTTACTTTCATAATAAAAAATAGTAAGACGTTATGTTAATTAGGCATTTACTTTAGAAAAGTGACCTCAAAGTCACAGTAGAACGATTTTTTCTTAGAATATGATCAGGAATCATTTCCCAAATTATCGTCAATGAATTAGGGGACACCCTGTATAGAAAATTGGAAAAAAATATGAAAACTAAAAATAAATTTTTGAAAATTTTTTATTTGCAACTTTTTTATGGTTCAATATTTATTTTCCAAATCTGCCAGATGTCTCTTTGGTAAGCTTTCTAGAAGCTTCTGGCAACAACTTTTTGGGATGGAATACCATGCTTGCTGTAGTGATGTCGATAAGTTGTCCAAATTTCCAATTTTTTTTTCGAAATCATTCCACAGATTTTTAATCGAATTTAGACCCGGACCAACTTATAACCTGAACTGATTTGGCTGTATATTTTGGGGAATTGTCGTGGACTCCAAGTCAGTGGAACATTTTCGAGCGCAAAAGGTTGCATTTTCTTTTGCAATGTCTCTCTGTACTGAGGCTGATCCATCATGCCAGATATTCTAACTGTAGGACCAACAACGTGGCATGAAAATGCTGCCACACCATTATGTTGCCACCACCGTGTCTTTATGGTGTATTTTGAATTAAACTCTTGAGGTTGTAGAAGACGAACGCAGATTTTTCCATATGAGCCAAATCTGTTAAACTTCTAGCAAACTCTAGCCGCTTTCTTAAGGTTCTTGTTGAAACAAGTGGCTTTCTTCTTGTAATGCAGCCGTTTAGCCCTGCTTCGGTTAAGCGATATTGCACAAGTCTTTATGTTACGTTTATTTCATGGATCCTTCCAACTTGGGGCTGCCATTGCTCCATCCATGACTTTAATTGTTTTTCTTGCCTGTTTTCTTCTTGCGATATTTTCAAATGTCTTATGTTATTTTACATGTTTTATCTCGCTGTTGATAATCATTTTTGAAATACCCACAATGAATATGAATACCTCTTCCCATTATTAATTCTAATAAAAAATTACCTAAATTTACTTAATACGAATATACAATAATAAAGGTGAATAAAATTAATGTTCCAAATTATTATAATTTATTGTTTCAAGAAAACGCAAATTTTGCTATTTATTTTACCACGCGATTTGACTGGCCTCACCACTAGAATGATGCTACACTGTTTTGTGGTTCACTTTAATGGTTAAAAAGAACCGTTATCCACTCAGTTATGTCAGATATCCATGCGGATGTAAAGAAATTATATCAGGTTCAGTTTAGTGAATAATATATGTCAGCTAACATGAAAGTATGGGACAGTGCTATTTGGTTTTCCAACACTGCATTTATGAAATTTTCTTAAGATAATTATTTCTAGACGATTAGTCTCTTGTTTGATTCTATCAAATAACTAAAAATCGGTTATCGCTAAATCGAGAAAATAATTGTCACAAATTTGTGAACAATGCAGCTATTTGAAGCTATGTACATTGTACATATCAACTTATCGCTAAATCTCAAGCTCTCTATTTCTCATATACTCGTATGTAAGTAATCTATCGCACAATGAAAAATTGTCTTAGCGCCAATTCATAAAATCTTATCAACGGTTTTCTTCTTTATTTTAGTGTTTACACTTGTTTTTCATTGTTAGAGGACCCATAAAAATAAATTTTCCCCACAAAGATTAATTCAGAAAAAAACAATTCCGTTCACAAGAAAAGTCACAGATTGTTTCTCTTAATTTTTTTTTCCTTTTTTTTTCGGAGGTATGTTATTGTTTTTGTTTTATTTTTTTTTTTTATCAACATCCTGTTTTCCGCCAACGCGCGCTTCAAACAAAGACACATCAGCAAATATACAAAATTTTTCACAGTCTCTCCCACCGTCATCATGATCTTCATCACTACCAACAGTACCGCTGCGGCCGTCGCCGCATACCATTATACTCATTCACCTGTTTTTTTTTTTTTTTCTACTTACTTTGCAACTATACATAGATATACATATTTATGGTGCTAGTTTGTTCTCTTTCTAGTTTTTTTATGATATTAACTTCCCTTTTGATTATTTTTTTTTCCTTTACGCGCCGAAGAACACCACCTACACTACTATACTACACATTGAATCCAAAAGGTAGATCTATTGTACATTCGACATACATATTCTGTAGGAAAAATCATTAGGTGCGATTGTGCGAAAGCTAATTATCATATAATTTTGGAAAATAAAGCAGCCTCCCTCTTTCAGAAAATCTAGAAAAAAAGAAGACAAAAATCTCTCACCCATTGTTAAATTTGACTATGTCGTCCCCCAATTTTAGAGTTTGAGGAAAATAATTATGTACTTAATAAAAATTATAACCAGCTGAGGACAACCCACTATTAAAAATCACCCACAAAATTACCGGCTTCCCTAATTCGACTAAATACAAAATTACAGGTTTAAGATGCGTCCCGCTTGAGCGTGTGTACCTCAGAGGCGGTTAACAAAAAAATAAAAAAAAAATAAAAATTAGGGGACTGGCAGTTTTCAATTACTTGCTCGAGGTCCCAAACTAACAAAAAAAAAGTGTCTGTCCCGTGAATTTTTTTTTTCTTTTAATTAAGCAATGCTCTACGAAGCGTTAAGATGTTTCATTTCACTACATTCATCTACCCTGCCATCAACTGGATATATTTGTTTAGAAGATTGTTAGATTTGTTAGATAAATTGCCAGAAAATTCAAATTTATGCAAATTTTCACTAACAGATTGATGGTCTTCAATGTTTACTGTGAGAATGTTGGTTTCTTTAAAATTTATTGATAATCTTTGCTTCCACGCGAAGATGCACATTATCCAAAATCGTGGGACAAATATTACCTAATCCAAAAAATCCAAAAGCCGATACAAAGTACGAGTATCTCCACAATTTTGGTCGTCGCTTTATGCAAAAACAGAAAAGAAGAAAATAAAAATTCAATTCTTAATTTGGAATTATAAACCATGGATACCTAGATTGAATGGTTAAGATACAAGATTTATCTAGCGATCTCTGAATTCAGATTTAAATCAAATTAATAATTTTTTCTATTTGTTTTTTTTTTTAAGTTTCATTGAAGTAAACCTCTTAATCTACCCACATGGGGAATTACAAACCAGTTTGGTTTGTTACTGCGATTTTTTGATGTTAGTTAGTTTTTTTTGCTTTTGTTGGTTATCAAAATCAAACCAAATCTAAAACATAGTGAAATAAAGAGAGAGAAGTAGAAGAGAGAGAGAGAGAGACAAAAGATAGAAATCGATATGCAAATTGTTGGCAATTAGTCTAGCATTAGTTTCGCTTAATTTGTGCATAATAAACAAAAGTACTCAAGTCAGGGATATAAATTTAGAAATGATGAAATGACACGAAACGTTATTTCATATTCCGATTGATTCTATTTCGTATTACAAAAAAAAAAAAAGAAGAAATTATTATTCAGTAACATTTAGAATAAAAAGGCAAAGATGTGTTAACTAATGGGTTTCAGTGGTGTTTGCTCGTATTTCATTGAAATAGTCGGCTTGTAAATTTCGTCAGACTTTTTAAAACAAGTTTGAATGTTTTGTTTTCCTTGTAGCAACATAGGAGGAAAATGAGATACGAATTTGGATTTCAACAAACGAAAACCTGAACGTTATTTCTTTTAAATTTGTTTTGCTAATTTTACTACCAACAACATGTTGCAGCAAATACTAGGATAAGTTTAAGATGTAATCTTAACTATTTGGTTTGTCTTTAGAAACAGAGCGCTGATAGAGAAACTGATTTAGTTAAAGATATCGATGACTTTTGAATGCCCAGAAGCAATTTATATTTGTTTGTATTTGTAGTAATTTTCTCTGAATATATAATACAAGGAAACCTTGCATTTAAATTTCAAATCTACTGTCAAGTGTCTTTTGTTTCGGTATCACGAAAATGATACTCAATAGGTACGAGTGTATACAAAAATTACAACATTTTGGACCCAAGCAATATGTTGCAACCGCTCGTTCTTATGTGGTTGACGTAGTTACAGTTCTTCTACTGCGCTGACTTTCCCAGCTAGTATTGAAAACGAGAAAAGCTGTTCTATGGCTTTAACAACCTTTCGGTAAGCAACGGCAAACAAACGAAAATTAAAATCTTCGCTTATGCTTATCTCCCATTCTCTTGCCTTCTAGAGTAGCTAAAAAATCGTAAGGTATCTCTCTGGATGCAAAAGCATTTGGACATCGAGAACGGAAAGGCTAGACCATAGTTCACACCGGAACCGGAGTTATTGTAAAAGGGATTTGCAGTACTGTGGCCATTTTAGGCAGAGTTCTTATTTGCTTAATTTCAAAGAGTGGTCCTCTATTACCATGTAGGCTATGGTCTTTACTATAATTCGTCGACGTATCGCCTACTACAGCAACTAACTTATTTTGCCTGTATTTAGCGCTAATGCAAGTGCAATGGTTATAACCTGCCAAGAAATTCCATTCAATTTAACAGAACTTCTTCTTACTTCTTCGGGGAGAACTTGGGCCTCAACGAACAAGTGTCTTCAGGTAGTCCGGTCTTTAGCTAACTGCCTCCAGTTGCGCACTCCCAGTCGGTTGAAGTCACGTTCTTCTTGTGCGTGCCACTTAAGATGAGGTCTTACTCTACTCCGTTGTCCCTCTGGGTTAAAGCCCCTACATACAGGGGAATTTGTAGAGACAACTTCTAGGACGTTTAAGTCCCATACCATACATCCCAACATGTCAGTCCAATCAAGGACTTTGTTCAGTGTCGAAGAAACGAAAATTTAGAAATTCACCAGAGAGACAAGGCTCATAACTCTATAGAGTTCCACGACCTGTATCCATTTTTTTTTTAATTTTCAAACATGTTGTTATCCCGGTAGAACAACACGACACTATTTTTAGGACGTTATGGAGGGGATAATACAAATTTTGATTGCCCGAGGCAATGTGTCAATTTGGTTTGGTGGAAGCCCAATTGCCTTCTACACGAGGCAATTGCTCCGTATGTAGGCGCTTTTAGATTCGGTAAATCTGCGAGCCTTGGTATCCATTCGCTCTACATATCATCTAGCCACCTCAGGCGATTGATGCGCAGTTTTCTGACTAGGCCAATATCACTGTACAGCTCGTATAGATCGTCGTTGAATCTTCTCCTCCAAAGTCCGTCAACGCAAACGGGACCGAATATTTTTCGAAGGATTTTTTTCTCGAATCGACTAATGATATCTGCATCCGCTTTCGATACAGTCGTATGTAAAGTAGGTCTAGGATGATCAAGGTCTTATAGAGAATCACCTTAGTTGTTCGGCCCAAAAGAAAACCAGCGAATGCTGCTGGGGTGACAGAATATGTAGCAGATCCAAGATAGACAAACGATTAGACAATTATGATTTTCTACCCAATTTTTTGATGTGGTGTTTTCCTTTTGGATTGCATTTATTTGGTTTCACCTTCATTAGCAGATTTCATTTGAATCCTTCCAGCTGAGTGTAGTTGCACAGACTTTTGGAAGAATGTGCCTCCAGCTTTCACTTGTGAGATTCGCACAATTCGTTCAAGTACGATATTAAAGCAGTCACATGACAGCGCGTCGCCTTATCTAAAACCTTGAAGTCCCTATAAACACTGTCACATGAAGAATTAATATTGATGAAAAGATGCTGGGTATCGATTTGGGCTTCTTGAGTTTTTTCCGGGATCTGCCGGATTGTGAAAATTTAGTCGGGTGTGGACAGCCCTGGCCTGCAACCGGGCTGATAAGGACCAGTCATACAATATGGCAGATAGACTTGTACCTCTATAGTTATCGAAGTTGGAAGGGTCTTTTTTTCTGTGGATCAGGCAAACGGTGCTGAGATTCCATTCTTCAGGCAAGCACTCTTCTGACCAGATCCAAGAAATGAGTTGGTGTATGCTCTCCACAAAGTCACTTCCAGTAGCTTTGAATACTTCGACCGGTAAGCCGTCAGGTCAAGCTGATTTGTTAGATTTTAGCTTAGGTACTGTTATCCTTATTTCATTTTGGTCAGGTGGACAGACGTTTTGGCTATCATCGCCTATGTTGAATGGTCTATCTGCCTGACATGAGGATGTTGGGCTTCTTCGCCATCATACAGTCTGCAGAAAAAGTTTTTCCATATTCTCATGACTCTAATATAAGGTTTCCTTCTTCATCCCTAAAAAGGATTCGGTGTAAGTTTTCTTGCCTTGAGACGTTCTTTTTACCCATGGGTAAAACTTCAGTATGCTTTCCCCAGAGTACAACCTCTCAAAATCTTCGATCGCGAGCTTCTCATGCGCTTTTTTTCCTTTTCTGGAGAAGCCGAAGTTCTTCCGGTCATAGAGCTCACAAGCAGCTCTCGTCCTTCGTTATAGCGTCGCTTTGTAATCTCCTTGTTAAGCTCCATGTACTTGCCGATATTCTTCATCAAATCTGGGATTTATTGGTGATGGTCGAGTGAAACCCAGCACATCAGATGCGGCATCTCTGATGGCACGTTGGCAGCGTTGCCACTGGTCTTCGATACTTGCTGCTGACGATATTGGAGTTTCTGTGAGGTTCCTGAATAAGCGTTCGGCGAAGATTTTGGCGATCACTTGCGATAACAGCTTTCTACGTTATATATTCTCACAGAAGTTCTTCTTTATTGTGGTGCTTGGGAAATCCGCATTCGCACCTTGGCTGCAACAACAATCAGAGCCAATGTTGTCTGCCCAGAAAGTTTGAACGTTTGTATGTCCAGAATACTGGAGGCCTGCCTTTCGTCTATTGCAAAATGATCAATTTATTTAGCGTTTAACAATCCGGAGACTGCCATGTGCCTTTGTGTATATTGAGATGAGAAAATGGTGTGGTTGCCTAAGTCCGTTGACCGACTTATTGTCGTGTAGGCTATGCATGCCAACTCTCCTATCATACTTCCTCATACGTTTTGTCGAGGAGCTCGTAGAAAAGTTCTTTGCTGGCGTCGTCCTTGTCTTACGTAGGGGCATATGAACTTTTTGGCTTATGTTGGCGAATTTAGCCTTGATGCGGATTATGATAAGACGCTCGCTGACTTGTTGGAAGCTCAAGATTTCTTGCCTAAGTCTGCCGGATTTGGCAAATCCGTATATGAGTAAACGCTATTTCTTTTCCCTATAACAATCACTCTAGTATACTCGTATATTACAGTTTTTCATCCTCTTTATGTCCAGCCAATCCCATTGCACTTGCTGAATGGCGGTGATATCTGTGTGATAGCAGTCAAGGGCCTCAGTCAATTGTTCGGCTGCATATGGCCTGTTAAGGGTCCGAAGGTCATTGTCCTTTACACGTTTGCTAAGGTCGTCAACAGTTGCCATTTTAGCCTGCACGAGCTAGGGCTTACTCATACAGTTACCGGGTACTTCCACCGGGAGGTGAAACAAGCACTTAGCTAAGAACTTGATTGCTGCGCTGACGGCCCAATCCAAGTTATAGGACACTGAGAAATTTTACGATCAATCAGATTGTCGGCAGTGACAAAGAGCGCGAGGAACTTTTAAACGATTTTAAAATAGCATATGTCTTTGAAATTGGCTTAGTTGGCAACGTATCTGTTCTGGATCGCGGTGATTAAGATTTAGATTAAGGAGTAAAAGAGTTTTGGTTTTCAGGTTGCACATACATACAACCAATATTTTTGTTTACTTGGTAGTTACAATTAGGTCGTTAGGCATTCTCTTGTTTTTATGTTGCTATTAAAAAGCAAACCTCTGTTTTGCATGCCATCCAGCAACTCGATGTATGTATGTATACGTATTGTTCAACATTGATAATCACCGGCCCCAAAATCACTTTTGTTCGCTTTATGATATTATGAAATTGAGATCAAAACGAAATGCACTGTCTGTTTGTTGGTAAACATTTAGCAACTTGCTGCAAACCAAAGACATCGTTGGTATGACTACATCCAGAAAATTCTGTTTACGTTGTTAGTCATCCCTTTTCCTTCGCATTTTGTCAATATAAGTATCAAAACCTTGATATAACATCATCATTAATGCCAATCCTCTATATGTTAAGTGCATGACTTTCATGTCACGACCTAAAAGCCAAAGCAAAGTATAAATTCTTTTATCTCTATCTCAATTTCAAACAAATTACACCTCAGCTGAAAACTAATGGCTCTAAAGATGCTTCACCACGACTTTTGAATTACAAAGATACATCAAAGATACTCCTCAACACAAAGTCAATGCAAGAGAATAAAAACAGTGCCACATGATACTAGACCAGAAGCTAGAATCAGACTTAAGCTTAATGTCCAAATTGCTAATTAAGAAAACATTTGTCTTTATATTTTACCATCATCATGCATCTTTGGATACGAATAAGGGGAAACGAAATAACTCAACAATCATTCTGCAATCTTAATTAGCACTGAGTTTCTCCCCAACTACGAGTAACTGCATAGACTCTATACTTGTTGTATCTATGCCTATCAAACATTTCGTATTACCTTTGGCTTGTAATTACAATATAAAAATTTTGCAGTATGTTTACTCATTATATGTGACGCAAATTCATGAGTTAGATTACGCACAACCGAATAGGTATGTAATGTTTGAGTAAAAGCATCGACAGAGCCCTCTAAGCTGCTATAGTAAAGACAGTAAGACTGTTGAACTGTTGGTTTTTCCACTATATAAATGTGCCAATTGCAATTACTTGTTTGTTCATTGTTAATGTTTACTAATGGGCAAACAATTTCACATAAATTAAACCAACCATGGGTCATTGGGATTATACGTGCGTGTAGTTCTTCTTGTTGTGGTTTGCCTCTGAATTCAAATAAAAAAAAAAACATCCTTCTTTTTTTGTGTACAAACATGAACATGACAAAAAAGTGCATATTGCAAATTAAGAAGTAGCAAGCAAAAGAGAATTGTGGGTGAGATTGTGGGTCGTATGGTGTATATACATATATACATATGTATGCACCGCATAACCGGCAGCAAAAGTATACTTTAAACTGGTTGACTTTATCTGAAATTGCCATCGAAAGCTGCACTTAACTCCGTTATACTCTTATACTCGTATCTACACGTATTGGAGGACGAAAAATGAGAAATGAAAAAAAAAAAAAGTTGAAGTACCGCTTGCGACTTTTTGACTTTGGTGGCCAAACTCTACTTTCGCATGGTGACATGAAAACATGCAAATGATTTAAAAAAAAAAAAAATAGAGATACTTTGAATGGATGCAATTGAAAACTGGAGTGAGTAGTCGTCGGCGCGAATTAGTTGATGTAAATTGGATATTGAATGTTTTAATCTTTGGCTACATATGCAGCAAATAGACTGACAGATTGTAGCTGACTAAAGAAACAGTTTACTACTTCTGTTGCAAAGTAAAAAAGAAAAAAAATCTGTCTTTAGGACAACTCTTATTTGAAGTAAGTTCTTGTTTTAGGTGACATAATCAACTATCTAATGAGCAGTAGTATATTTTACGAGCAGATACCTAGGTCTTATAGAAAAAAAGAATATGATTTACATATATCGAATTGATGCTGTTAAAATACCAGTATTTTCCTGTAGATACAACTACTCGTACGTAAATATTCAAATACCTGTAAAATGAGTTGGGAAAAAATCAGGGGCATAATTTGCACCGGTAGAGAGTCACTATTTTATATACAAATATATTCACGCCTCTAGGTTTAGTTGCCATATGAACATGTATCTATTAGTTTGCATCTATCTAGTGGTTTGTACTGCATAAAATATATTTAATCTTTCGTAATCATAAAGATGACCTTGATTTAGCTGTCTACTGTGTGATTTACTGTTGGATTCTATGCTTTACAATATAGCTCTGCTGTATTTTTAAAAATCAACCTATGTCCCAAAATAGATTGAAGTATAGCACAACCCTTAAAAGCTGCACAAAGAACATCAGAGGTTATTTCTCATATTTTATATGAAAAACCACATGAGCATCGTTGTTTCAAAGACCTAAATGTTGCCAATGACATTGAAAATCTTGTATGAATCATTACATATGCATATAGTCAGAGCTCTATAGATAATTATCTTAAAAAAAAATTAAATAAGAAAAAAAAAATACAACATTCAGCTTTCCCATTCCTAGGCCTTAGGCATTTTATGTTGCTGCGTATGCGTACTCAATCGTCTATCTAACTTTAAATCTTTCCACATATTTATTCCAAGTTAGTTAGATCCGATTGCTGCGCCGTTATAGTAGCTTCCAACTACACACACACTTGACGATGGTAATGATGACGATGATTATGATGATGATGACGATGATGATGATGATGATGATGATGATGATAGTTGCTAATCTGATCTTGTACCTCAGCTCTCTTTACCTTTGGGTACACAGGTCTACACACTTAGATGATCTCGACCTGTGAATAAAAACACTTTTAACAATCAAGACAGTGGGACGCAGAAATTTTAACTCAAAGCTTATTGTCGTCCACATCGTCATCGTTGCATTGCCGAGCTACCGGGCACAAAGTAGGAAAATCAACCTGCTTGACTGCGCACATACGATTATCATCTTTAGGGAGTTTGAAGTTGTTTCTTTTTCAATTCTTTGTTTTCGCTCTGTATCTCTATATCTTTATACGACTAAAAGCATAGATGAGATAGAGCCAAAAACAGCGAATCATGCCGTCTACAAAACGTCTGCAAATGCGGAACCTGCAGCGTTGGTCATACTACCATAGAATGATACAGCCAGGCCAAACACCATTTTGTTAACATTTTTTGATGGTCTGGTGCGAAGAATTATTTAAATTACAGTCTATGGCTGAGGTCCGGAACTCACCTTTTAGAACAACTATACTCGTACTCGTACCCGTACTCATTCACCGGCGATAAGCGAAGACTATGTTAATTTAATTTGTATAGAAGTGCGAGAGCAGGTTTTGGGCGCGCACCAAAGTATCGGCCATCACATTCTGCGTCGGATGCCGGATTGTTGATGATAATGGTGGGGATAGTATCTGCTCCAGGCTTAGTGTGTGTTACGTTGCGTTAAATGACATGCAAATGAGTGTTGTTGGAATAAGGCTTTTCTACATACCTACCTTATATAAAAATGGCAAACCAGCACCAAATACTAGTACCAGCGCCAACATCATCATCATCGTCATCGTTGGTCATGATGATCGGTGCTTTTATTTAAAATAAAGCAACAAACAAAAAAAAAAACACTATGAGACGTACAGTAACAGCAGGAGAGTAAAAAAAAAAATAAATAATAAAACAATTCAGTCCACTAGCTTAAAATTCTTCAGGGACTGGGCGCACAGAGCAGACATCCTCTTTCATTGCATCCACATACATTTGGCCCCAAACCTAAACATTGAGATAAACAAATGCGATAAGAAGAGTGAATGCTTCACCTATGTGTTGCAGCAGCTTTGTTTCTGGTCATGGTCTTCTTTTTTAGCGGCAGCTTTAATTTTTTTTTCCTGTTTTTTTTTGCCGTATTTCTTTTGGGTTTCCCGCTACCAAATGCAATTCAGAACACAGGCCAGTAAAGAAGTCCTCGGGAATCGCCATTCACCACATGTGAAAGAAATTAATTGTGGAGTGAATGTGATTTTTTTTTTCATTTGTGTGGAGCTTGGTTTCATGTCTTGTTGGCTACTTGCTGTTGTTTTCTGCTACTTGCATTGCATTTTGTTAGACAAGAGGAAAAATGAAAGAGCGAATTTGCATCCGCATTTTTGGATTGCGCAGTTTGGTCTATTATAATTCATAGTTTTTTTTTTTAATATTTAAAGGCATTGCTGACTTTGTGTTTAGTAGTCCTGCATTTTTAATGTGGTTGGTGCATATTTTAAGTTTATAAAGGGCTGAGAGTAGCTTTCGTTAACAAACTAATTTAGTGTGTTTGTACCAAGAAAACGTTTAAGCAATTTTTATTATGATAACAATTCTGAATTTAAAATATTTCGAAAATTGGTATAAAATATTTTCTATCCTTGTAAACGTCTATGAAGTGGACATATGGATTGAAATCCTTGCAAATAACGCAGGGTTGTCATTCATTCTTCAATGTAGCTCGAAATATATGATATTCATATCACTATACATACATACTCTTACTTGCATATGTTTTTAGATGTCGGCCCTGTAAACTATAAAAATAAATGGTTTGTGCCACCACTACATGTATATATGCGTTGGTTTGTGTCTACAAAAAATGCATAAAATTAAGTAGATGCACATACCACTCGTTGTACAAACAAGTGCATTTTCACTTGCTCATTCATAATTTCTAGAGTCTCAATCGGTCTTCTATACCTATGTCTGTAGACTTGCCTATGGCTACAGCTTCATTTTAAACAAGGAAGGTCGGTTAGCAAGTCGACTAAATGGTGGCGTCGGCCATCTACCGACAAATTTGCATTTAAACATGTATAGATACATTTACGTATATGCGGGTAAGTCCAGATGATGCAGGATGCACACACGAAATGCAAATTGCTTCAGCATTTTTCTACAGATTTTCTCTCTAGATATCTGTTGCAACTGTTCAAAAAAAAAAAAAAATAAAATAAAATACAGAATGTATCTAGGTACAAAGCATACACATATTGACGACAACAACTTGATTTTCTTTGTAGGCCGGATGAATTAATTGCGGTTTAGTTCAATTTTCCATTCTTTCTGCTAGTCGTTCGATTTGTTACCGGAACGACGACGACGGGTGAAGCCAGGGTTTTTCCTTTTCACGTTTCTTATTTTTTTTAACTTTTGTTTTGAATTGTAATTGCATTTGCATTGAAATGTCTCATCTGGCTTTGTTTAGAGATACATTTTATTTAATCTACAGCTGATTGTAGTACTATTGTTATTATTATTGTCGTCATCACAGGTTAAAAGGTTTTTGAAAATACATATATTTTCTGCGAATAGTTTCGCGATATCTTAATGCATTTTGTATTGTAAGGAAAAAGAAAACTTCATCTGGTGCAGCAAAATCTGCATCGTTGATGCAAATAAAAATAAAACTAAAAGCCCCAGCAAATGGTGGTGAATAACGAAAACAGAGAAACAGAAACATGTAACTCCTTGGTTCTGTGAGTGACAAATGACAAACCAAACCTGTCGTGGGATGCGATAAGATCTGGTCACACTGCGCTAAGAGCATTCAAGAATTATTTATGTATATAGATATGGGATTTTTCGTCTTTTTGAGTGGGCTTCATCGGTGTTATGGTTGTGTCGTTTGGATGGTGGTTGTGTTATTGCCGTTTACACTGACCGGCTGGGGTCCCTAAAGTATAAAAAAAAAACAAAAAATATCAATTGTAAACTTTTAAATCCTGGTGCATCAGTCGGTATTCCATGTAAAATCGGAATTTCCTTCCTTGTTGTGAATCATAGATACGATTCCATTCTAAGCTCATTTATCCACACCAAAGAGGTTGCCACAAGTCTAGCAGAAAAATTAAAATTATAAGAAATGTCTATATGTAGACGAAAGGTAAAACTTGTTTCATCAAAACTTTGTGTGATTTTTGTATATGTACGCATATATATGAACATGTTACCGCACCAAAAACTAATAACAAAAAAAACAAAAAATAAATCCAAAACAACTCAAAAACAGTTAAAAAAGAAACCTGTTTTACCGGAAAAAATCCATCTCATTGTTATGGAGTTAATCGAATGCGAACTCCACGAGAGACACATATAGGTAAAATGTATCTTTTTGTTGGTGTGTATCTGCGCTGACTTGGTCCACTATAGCTGGTTACTGACCAGCCAGTACCAACTACAATGGCCACGACAAAAATACTATACACCATGAGATATGCCGAGATTGGTATAGAAATTTGTCCGATTTATACCGCTGCTGTTCGTTTTGGTGTTGTTTCTGTTGTTGTTGTTGTTTTGATGTTGCTGTTTTTCTTCTTATTCTTCATATTGCATTAAATTGTCGCCAGTGTGTGAAGATGAAAAAAGTCCTAGTCTCAGATTTAAGACCGACCAAGAAGGGGGGAAAAAAACCAAAAACAAAAAAAAAAAAAGATGCGAAATTGTTCACTTTGCATTTTTCGTTTTTCGGCTTACAGTACCGGTCTCCTTGGGAAACACCGACCCGCTTTTCGTTTTCGTTATTCGCGTGATTGTGTTTTTATATCTGTATCTTTTTCCTGAATGTGTGCCTCTCGCGCAAATATTGATGTAGGAGAAGTCTCTTACAAGAGGCGCGCACTGCCATAAAATGTGGTATCTGGAATGTGTGCAGATTGTCGCGAGGGAATATGTCATAAAAATTTCCTCTACTTGCCGCATGGTTTTCGTAACGTTAAGGGATATCTGACATTATAATAAATATGCGATATTATTCACTTTACTTGACTGCGTCTGTAATGGAAATGCTGTTAAATGGTAACATGTTTATTTCGGAGCAATTATTATTGTCATAAAAAAAAAACTATTCGTCAGATACAAAAAAGTTTTGTAGGGCTTGGGAATTATCGTTGACAGATTACATGCGAACGAATCAATTTTGTGCGCTCAATGTTAGTACATTACATGTGGACTAATAATGCACGCAGATAAATTGATATGTAATGCATTTTTATCCACAACATGTGTGCTGTTGTACTGCATATTTTAAAAATTGTAATTGTTTGGGTTTCAGTTTTAAGATGAAGCAATTTTTAAAAAATATCTTTTAGAGATTTCATATTGTCTGAAAATATTTTGACGATGTAGACATTTAACTTAAGCTTAACAGATCGAGTAGTGTGCAAAAAGAATGTCTGAGGAATTGATTGCCCTTGTGTGAATAAATGTTTTTTTATTATATAAATCATAATATTTTGAATCTATGACTTAATTTTTAAAATATTGTAGCATAAATTAAAAGACAAAAAAAAAGATAACAAAAAAAAGTTCGCATTCTACAAAAAACGATCAATACGAGCAAACGTTCTATTTCTCTTTTTTTTTCTTCTACCATTCTAGGTACATGAATTATGCGATAATTTCTGTCATCGGTATATATCATGTTTAAAGGGTAAAATGCCAATAGATTTAGTGATTGACGAACGGGACACCACCAAACCACCAGAATTAGGTTCAGCTAATGGTGAAGGAAGAAGTAATGCTGATTCAACATCGCACACCGATGGAGCTAGTACACCAGACGTTGTGAGTACCCCCTTCGCGGGAGCACATGGTCCTATATTGGCGAGCTACAATGCGGTGGTGCACCCATGTTCGTAGTACGATAACGACCTTCTTGCAAAAACGAAGCGGGTGCTCACAATGCCCTGGGATTAAATAAAAAATAAAAAATAAAAAAACTAAACACTAAAAAAATGTGAAAATTAACAGCACAGCAAAAGTTTAAAAAAAAATAAAAAAAATTGTCACACGTATAGACCAAGAAAAAGTGAAAAAAACGAAAACGTAAAATTTTTAAAAAAAAAAGCACACAACTCTACGGCACGCCAAAAAATTTTTAATAAAAAAAAAATTGGATACCAAAAATTACATAAAAATATCTGGTGGATGTTGTTGTCCCAAAAATAATAAAATGAATATATAAAACCGGGTAATTATACACGGCATAGATAAATGTTTTTAAAACTTTTTATTGCCTATACGTGAAGCAATGCCAAAATAAAAAAAAGAAATACCGAACATTTAGTTCCATTTTTTAAGTAAATATAAGACAAAATTTTTTTTTAAAGAAAATTTTTGTTTTTTGTTTATTTTCTTTTCCTTGAAAAAAAAAATTGTACAAAAAATTCAAATTCAAAACACAATGAAAATAGTAACAAATTTGTATAAATAAAAACAATTTAAATCTAAGAGAAAAAGTACCGCTAAAGTTAAAAAAAAAGAAAATTTCAAAAAAAATCTAAGAAGATAAAAATCCTAAAGAAAAAATATTAACTAAAAAAATATGAAAAAAGAAAACTTCGTTTTTGCAAGAGGCCCATATAGCTCGCCAATAATTTAAAAAAAATTAAAATATTTCTTTTAATTTACAATTAAATAAAATAGAAATTAAAAAAACACTTTAGAAAAAAAAAACTATATCTACACTTGCTTCCACCCAAATTTGAGGCTGCCTGAGTTCAAGGTTATTTCACTTAAAACTTGGGCTTCTCTCTATCATGGTCTGTATCCATATTTTATGTATCCATGAAAGCGTGAGTTATAGTGCAAATCATTCTCACTTGTACCAAGTGTTTTTTTCAATTTCTGTTTTGATTTTTTTGCATGTACATAGTTGTATTTAAAAAAAAAAAAACAAAAAACAAAAAAAAATAATATATATCTATAAATATCTTTCAGTTATTTTTTTTTTAAATTTATACTTAAAACTTTAGTTTTTCTTTCTGGGGATTTCTTGTTTCCTTTTGTTTTAGAATCAATTATAGGAAAAAGCTTAAGTCCTGCCAAATTCAAGAAATCACAATTTCTGAGATATCTTTCAGTTTTTTTTTTGCTTTATAGATACTTGTCAGAAATATGCTCGTTTTTGTTTTGTAATTTCTTGGGGATATATGTATTTCTTTTTCCTTTTATGAAAAACAAAAGAAAAAAAAAACAAGAAAAATTAGAAAAAACATTTTACAACTATGCCGTTTTTGTACAAATTGTCCTTTTCAGAATGCATAACATTCACAAAACCCTCCCGTAAAATAGGAAATACCAAAATACCCAAAGTATCTATATACATTTCATATAAGGCAAATTCAATAAACAAACAAAAAATAATAAAAAATTACAAACTCGATAACATTTTATCGCTTTCTTCTTCGAAATAAAAAAAATATTGACTGTGAGCTGTGAACGAATGCATGCATGTTGTATAAAAGAATGAAATACATTCTTGTGGGCATAAACATAAAAAAGCGTTACACAAAAATTTTAAACTAAAACATAAACAAAAAGGAATATTTTCTAGTTTACCTCTTTTATCCTTTTTAAAGCATTAAGGATCCAAAACGATATACGTAATTTTTTAATGACTGATGAACTAAATATTATAAATAAAAGCAAATTATATATATATAACTATACAAATATAAATTAGATGCAAAACGCATACGTAAAACTTAATCTAGTTGATAGGTATTTTTTTTTTGAAACATTTCTTCCGTTTTCGGGTTCTTTGTTTTTTTTTTTTTTGTTTAGCATTTTTCCTTAGTTTAGTTTATTGCACATAGAAAAAAAAAACAAAAACAAAAACAAAAACAATTGAAAAAGTATACGATTACAAATTTATTTCGTCCTCATTATTATATTATTAGTTAGAGCTATCTTTTTCTTAAACGTAAAATTTCGGGTAGAAAAAAAAGTAAAATTTCGAAAGGAAAAAAAGAAAAATAAACTTCAAAAGAAAATATCAAGTAATTATCTTGCCAAAACTTTTTTCTTCAGAAAAGTTTTTTTTTTCAACACTAAAAGAAAACAAATATACGAAAAAGAAGATACGTAAAAAATAAACTTTAGTTCAAATGAAAAGTATACGAACCACATGATACATAATTTAAAAATAAAAAAATAAAAAACAAAAAAAAAGCATCAAGGATATACGATTATAAAAAAAAAAACAACAGATACAATCTTTAAGGGATTTAAAAGAAAGAAGTAATTTTAAACATTAATGTAATTTTTAATTTTTATGTTCTTGTCTAAAATACATACGAACAAGAGTGGGTCGATTTTTATCCTCTTACAACTTAATCATTTTCTTTTTTTAAATTAAAAGAAAAACAAAACACAAAAAAAACGTACTTAATCAACACAAAATTTGAAAAAGTATATATATTGCATATATAACTACTTAAAAAAAAAAGAAAAAACAAACAGCATTAAAAGAAAAATTTAAACGCTTCAAATGTAAAGCTATATGGGCATTTTTATATATTGTTTTATAAATTTTTCTTTTGTTATTTAAAGAAAAACTCTATATATGTATACAGAACCCCATTCTTACCTTTACTTGCTGATATCTTTATGCAGTTGTTGTGCAAGCATAGTGTTGAAAAAATCATTGATAACTTAAATTATATATGTGCTTCAGTTTCAATTAAAAATTGTGATTTGCTGCATTAAAAAAAAACTTATACATATACATATACACTTATATACAACTTTTATGTTTACAGGCCAATTTATGTTTAAAGTAAAAAAGAAAATTATATACGTAAAAAAGCAATGCTTAGTTATTCATTTTCTCTTGTTTTGTTTTGTTATGTTGTGGATACTTATTAAAAAAAAAATCAAATATACGTAATATGTTTTAAGTGATAAAAAAAGAAAATAATATTAGATAGTAGCGAAATTGTAATAAACTACAAAAAAAACTTACCTAGCATTTTTTTTTTATTTTAGCAAAATAAAATTTTATTAATATATTAAAAATGGAGTTTTTTCTGTTCATTTATTTTTTCTGTTGTTGTGTGTTTTACTTTTATTTTTTGTTTCTTTTGTTGCAAGCCCATTTGTTGTTATTTTTTTTATTCTAATTTCATCGCTTGAATGCTATTCAGCTGCTATTTATTATTTTGAATACGAATATGATTTTTGTCATTTTAGAAAGTCCTAACTGATATACGTAAAGAAAGGTATAAATAATGTATACTAAAACAAGTAAATATTAAATAGTAGTACATACGTAAATATATATATATATATATACATACATAAAATAAATATAAATATATTTTTGATTATTTGATAATGAAATAAGTACTAAAATTAAAAGAAAAGCTTAGGATAAAGTTAAGAGAAAGGTAATTAATAATTTTTTTCAACAAAAAAAAATACAAAAAAAAACAAAGCAAACTTCCTTCATTAACAAAAAAAAATAATAAAAATAACAAAACACATAATAACAAATGTATACCTATACCGAAATTAAAATGTGGTAAAAACAATAACTTATTTAATATTAAATAAGAATATTATTTAAATAAAAGAAAACACTTATAAATACAAATGATAAAACTAGGAATGGGCTAGCAAAAACGCAAGAGATACGAAGTAAATTTTAAACGCAAATTTTTATTACTATATATAAAACAAAGTATTAAATTTAAAAATGACAAAAAAAATCTTATGGACAAAAATGCAAACTTAAAAAAAAAATGAAAAAAAAAAATAAACAAATTATTAATATTGAGGATATGAAAACGAAAAAAAAAATGAAAAATAAATGTTTTGTTGTTATAAAATAATTAAAAATCAAATTTGAGTTATTATTAAAAAAAAGAAAACTTTAAGTCGTTGTTATATGATATTCGGAAGTCTTTGGAAAGTGACGGGCTGTCATTTGTTGAGTTACTGGTCATCGTTGTTCTAATGGATTAGCTGCAGAATGTGCCTCTACTCACCGTTTTCGAAGAATGCTTTTCACCGGAATGGATTTTTGTAAAATAGAAAAAATTGAAGATTGAAAAAAATACGTATTGGTATTGAAATTATAATAAGATATCTATAAGTAATTGGAAGGATTATTTTTAAGTTATATCTTAGGTATTTTTAGGGCATAAGTTTTGCTTTAAAGTTATTTACTTTAGTTGGGTTTAAGGTTTCCATTATATCGTTTTTCCCCCCCCCCCAATTTTAAATTACTTTAAAAACATTTTATAACAAAAACGCTTAAAAGTTTCGTAATCATTAGGGTCTTAAAATTTTGGATGAAATATTTTTCAACCTTCATTACTCGAACATGCCAAACAGGAACTACATATGTCTATGACTGCGTCATCGATCTGAAACATCGAAAAGCATTTATATTTATTTTTTAAGATTTGAAAAGAATTGAAAAGTTATTTATTATATAACTTAACAATGCTTGCCAAAATTCGAGATCACCACACGGTTTTTCCACCATTATTTTGTATTAACAAAATACGAGGGTTGTCGAAATGTTGCCGAACAATGATACAAGACATTTTTTCTCAATTTTTTTTTTATTTTTCTACACAGTCTCTTTGTAACCCTACACACTTCTCCCACAGATGCTCCCATTTCTCTAACCCGTCCAAATAGTGCTTGGCGTTTTTTTCTGCAAAATAATTGTTCACGAAGGTGATTGCCTCCTCATTTGACGAAAATCTCTGTCCTCCGAGCGCAGTTTTTAGATGAGGGAACAAAAAGAAGTCGCTTGGGGCTAGATCTGGTGAATAAGGCGGATGGTCAAGCATTTCAAACCGTAATTCATGGATTTTCGCCATGGCAACCGCTGATGTGTGAGACGGCGCGTTGTCTTGGTGAAACAGGATTTTAATTTTCGGCAAATGTGGCCGTTTCTCCGCAATTTTTGCCTTAATCTTGGCAAGTAATGTTGCGTAGTATGCTCCTCTAATGGTTTTCCCTTTTTGAAGATAATCGACTAAGATAACTAGTTTACTATCCCAAAAAACAGTCGCCATCACTTTGCCAGCCAAAAAAATAGTTTTTGCTTTTTTTGGAGCCGGCTCGCCTTTGCAGCCCACTGTTTTGACTGAATTTTTGTTTCGGGCGTATAATGGTGTATCCAAGTTTCATCTACAGTAATTAATCGGCGCCAAAACTCGGATTCAATGCGCCTAAACTGCGCCAACAGAGCGTTGGAAATGTTCATTCGAACACGTTTTTGGGCTAACGTAAGCAAACGCGGCACCCAACGCGCAGACAGCTTTCCCATGCCTAAATCTTGATTTAATATGTAACAAACACGTTCTTTGGACATTTTCATAACCTCTACTATCTCTCTCACTAATGCAGCGGTCGTCTTTAGCAATGTTATGGTCAGTGGTTGCAGTTTTTGGACGTCCCTAACGTTCATCATCTGGCAAGCTCTTACGGCCACGTTTAAATTCAGCTGCCCAAAATTTCATTGTGCACTGATGGTGCAGAGTACCCATATACGGAGTCCAACTCATTTTTGGTTTGCGTAGGCATATTGTCTTTTAAAAACAAGAATTTAATAACAGCTCGATACTCAATTATTGTCCATTTTCACAAAAAAACACTCACATCGACTCACTCAAACGACTGTCAACTAAAAACCGCACATCCAAAACGACTGAAACTTCGGTAAGTAACTGTCAAAAGATGCGCAACTAGCATTCACTAGCTTTTATTGATTAGTTTTTATCTTTACGTACGGTTTATAATTTTTTTTAGGAATGCTCCTTGGATCAAACGGTCAGGTTGTAGGTGATTGTTATTATAGTTATCTTACACATGTGGTAAGACATTCATATGTTTTCGCTTGCCACGTCAAAAGCATGTTTTACTTCCTTTGCTGACACTAGCTTACATTTTTTACCTTTTAATACCTCTGGAATCTGAAATCTCATGAAAATCTCATGAAAAATAAAACATTTCCCGATCCATTTCCAAGGTCCAATCCACATTTGCCCCTGTTTTTCTGCTATATTACCATAGAGTCCAAGCGTCCCGTTTCCAAATTTACTCATAAGTACCTATATCGATACTTCACAGATTCCAAAATCATTCTAGAACTCACTCAATGGACTTAGACGCAAGAAGAAAAACTCCCAGTGTTGACACATATTTTAAATAATCAAAACAAATCAGTTATTATTAATGTGATCCAGAGACACATTTTCTGACGCTGTGTTGTCGGTTCGTATCCTAATGATTTAAAACACCGGTACTAGTGGGCCGACGATAGACCAACTGTAACTGGAAGACCAATCGACATTTCTGCTCTGACAAACAGTTAAGCTTTTTAGGTGGCTTAACTAATATATACATATTAGTATGGCAGTTGGCAGTCGTATTCAACATACTCGAAACCAGATTAGCTTATTGAGCGCTTCATATTTAGCCCAGTATGACTTTAATTGAGTTCAAAAACCTCAGCATTTCTAACTTAGTACAATCGCAGATCTTTCCTCGCGTATTTTTGAGCTCACTATCGCTATTTGTTTTGCGTTCAAAAGAAGTAACATTCAACTAAATCTTAGATTTGCTTGTTTCAAAAGAAAAAGCTACTTATTTTTATTTATTTTAATACATATTTTCTAACTTTTTCTGCATCTGCACAAGCGTGATGATATGTAGACGTTTATGAATACAAGGATAATACAGTTTGGCTAAGTTAGTTCTGCAGGAAATCTGCATTATTGGACGCAACTAACGTAATACAGTTCTTTGTTATTATGACGTTTTTGAAAACGCACCGCTTGAATAGGGCTTTAAAAGAGAATTGATTTAAAGTTATGCGTGTATTCACATTGTGAGTACGTTTAGTGAAAATCGTCTAACAATCATTTTCTTCTCGTTAAATAAACCAACTCTAACCAATCCATCATAAACGTTTCGAAATCACCACCCAAACTGCCCTTTTGTACATTATCCTTAAACTGATTCCTTGCATCAAATTTCAGTACAAAAATCCATGGATTTTTCTTGTATCTACTAAGAAAAAGAGTACCAGAAAATTATATCCTAAATCATTCTCAAATTACACCCATCCTACATGTCAAAGAACACACCCAATTTATTGACAATTTCGTACATTAATCGACTTTCGTCTGTGGCCATCTCTCCATTTATATTAATTTTTTCTTTTTGGTAAATTTTATCCACAAAAGAGAAAATTAAAAAAAAAAAAATCATCTGATGGTGATGTCAAAATGCAATCGCATGTCCGGGATGTTTATGGACGCACTTTACGAAAGGATATATGTACATCAATATGGCCTGCTTGCAATTTGATCCTAAGCAACAATATCATCAAGAACATTATCGTAATGATTATCATTGGCGTCATAAAGCCTTGAATGGAATCGTGTGTTGTTTGTATTGCTTTTGTGGGATACATGGTGGCTGGTAATGTTCTGGGTGGATAAGGATTTTAATCCTGCCGCGCTTGGTAACAATTCTGCGTGTGAGAGAATTTTTTTTTTCCTTTTTTGGTTCACGCATGTTTACTGTCCACACGAATTGAATAAATATAAAATGTACTGATTTGGGGTATCCCGGGTGCTTTGATGATGCTTTGTATTTATTTAAATTCTATTAAGAATATTATATATATTTGATTTAGAATATGCGTTTTGACTGGATAAAGGTACCGTCCTTGAGTACCTATAATTTGTCTTCCACTATTTACGACCATTCTATTGTATTGTATAATGGTAAAAGTCTACTTTAACATTTGTAACCTCTGTCAAAAATGCAGGGCTGTCACCAAATGCTACAACGTTATGACTTCCTATCCACATTCCGACGAAAATCTGTTACCACAAATTGTACTGTCCACCCAGCAGTTCCTATCTACAAAGCCTAGCCGCAAAGTCATCTTCCTCCTTCGTGCCATTAATCATAACGAAAGCGGTGATGACTTCGTTGCCACCCCATCAATTAGGATTCCATTTTTTTACATTTCTTCGTTCCATAAAAAAAAAACACGAACATTGAAAAATAAAAAGAACAACCCAACTCATCATGCAAGCTGACTTTTTGAAGGCCATTCTCATACCCTAGCCCCTGGTCCGCTCCTAATATTATAACACTATTATCCTCTGCCCTTCGGTTTTTAACTTGAAAAATATCACCTCACAGAGCCTCATACAAAACGCAAATGACTCCGTTAAGACTCCTGTCGTTAGAAAATTATTATACCACTCCAAGCAGAACAAGAAAAAGGCAAAAAAAGCAGAAAAAAAAACATAGAATTCGCGTGATCACCGAAGGCGTGGCTGTTACTTCTAATCGAGCAATTTCATTACCATTTAAGTGTAGAAGAGTAAAAAAAAGGCTACCCTAAGCCGGACCTGGTTCCCTCTCCACATATTAGCTGGGTTATCCGGTATGCGTTTATACTACCAGATGAAAATTTCGTGTCTTGTAATTTATGTGGGTGTTGAAAACCACAAAAAAAAATACACACATGCTAGGATCTAAGAAAAGTCTTTATGACGGTCACTGTACTCGTATCCGTATCCGTATTTGTATCCGTATCTAGTCAGTTATACGTACATGATATAAACCACAGTTCACCTGTACGAGTATGTATCAAAATCTCAGATGATGATGGACTTACTAGCAACGTTGGAGTGGCGTGTCTTTGTCGATTAATTAAAACATGAAAACCTCCAGGAAGTTCATTGCGTTCCAACATTCTATCTACACCCTTTGAGTAAGCACATCGCATGCAGAGACTTACGACTTACTTGTCGTTCATGTACTTCATTAGGCCATGGCCTATGATGTAATTGCAAAGCAAATTTTGTGTACACATTTCCGAAAAAATTAATCAGAACAGAATTCACTCTCCAAATGTTGCGTGTGATCAGATAGTCGGGACTTGGAAGACAATGCCTTCTTTCAGAAAGAAACTTGAGTAGTCAGACTCGTATTCAAACTTGTACTCATACTGGTCGTCATATTCGTACTCGATACACAAAATCATACTCCAGATTTGTGCTAATGAAAAAGGATTCTCAGAACTCATGGCTTCGTCGCAGACATACAGTCTGCAGTCTGTAGAAAAGCTGCCGCAAAACCGGGTAATTTAAGATCGACCAGACAAAAAGTCTTAAGCGAGACGAAGCCTTACGAAAACTATCTGTCATTTAATAATCCGTTTTGCCCCGGTTTTTCGTCTCTCCCGTGTTTCATTTCATTTGATTCTTTTGGTGCTTTTCGTTTGTTTTCTTTTTGTTTTTTGGGTCCTTGTTTTGATTGCTGGCTGCATCAATTTCTTTGGACGTTTGCCAAAATGTCTGGTTTGGCTTTTTCGATGTTGCTAATGTTTCTGATGAGATGTTGGTGGATGTTTGGAGCTTCAGATATGTTGAAATGACTTGAACAAAAAAAAAATTGCTAAAACCGCGAAACGGATGGGGCATACATTTACTCGTATACAACAACAACAAAAAGGTCTTCTGCTTGACCACAAAAATGTCATCACTGTCGCTTCATCGGTTTGCTTTTGCGTTTTGGATTTTTGGTGTTTCTTAGGCTTGGCCTCAAAAGATACCTGTGCAACATTTTTGTGCTTCCACACTAAGTCGGGTTCCAAAAATACAATAAAACCGCATGCGGACGAAAACAGATATAAAAAAAAAAACAGCAACAACAACAACAACAAAGACAGCATTTTGTTTTTATTCTGGATCCAAATGAGAACGAAACTATACACATTGCTCGCCTGGTGAACAACGGACAGTGGATATCGGACAACATGTCCTTCATGGAGTTACCCATGGCTTATGCGCGACTTCTACCTTTGATTCGGGTGATGGTTTATTTATTTTTGCCAAGAGAATGTCCGCTGGCCGATTTTTGGCTTTTTTTGTTTTTGTTATTTAGGTTGATGGAATATTTTTCAGTGCGAATTAGCTCGCCTTCTGTGACCTGGGTTAATTCTTTCATTCCGTTTCGATGATACTTTTTTGTGGAGTTTTTGATGTTTGAGATTGAGTCTCAAGGTTCCTTTTTGGGACTTGGGTTGTTCACAACGAAATGACTTGAATCGTTCCAAGAGCTTAGGTATAGATGAAATGGAGTTTAAGGCCCGGAAACAAATCGTTTTGAATCCTTTTTGACAAAGGCGACAGAAGATTTGCTAAGACATTTTTTTTGAACTCAGTCGTTAAGGTAGATATGGCAACGAGTGGAATATGTTGAAGCACCCAAGTTTTGATGGGTTTTTGCTCTCAGATATGTGTTGATAAAACTGGATTAAGACGGGGATTACGTGATGCAAGACTGGGCATAATTGGATCTTTAAATGACGAGAATTTGGTAAACAAGTTAATGTCGGTACATTGAAACTCGACTGGCTATTTGTTTATAAGTCATTCGTAGACAGATTTAATTTCAGTGTATAGTGTAACTTCAACTATGGGTTATCGTTTACAAAATCCGTGGATTAATGCGAAGCAAATATTGTTTTAGCATAGTTTGGGCTCTTCTTATTTGTTTCTTTGTGAGCATAATGTGTTTACTTGGTGACTTTTGACTTTGTTCACTTTAAGGACAAGTCGCCACGACGCTTCTTCAGTTAGCATCAACATATGATGATATGACCTCAAAGAATATAGTGCGTGGGAAATTCCTTTAAGCAACACTATCACTAGCACCACTATTTATATCCTTTAACTGGAAACTAGTATCTAGATAGAAAGTTACAAAGATATTTTTCGCTCGCACAACTTATTATTTTCCCTGAGTTTGGAGAATGCAAATTTCCTAAATTGTTGATACAAATTTATTGGCTAAAGTAACCAACCAGAAGACTTTGGTGGTAACAGATTTGAGGTAGATAAGAGCGCCAGCCAATCAATCTCTACAGCAAGATTGATCCCTAGCCGGCAGTCTTCAATTTCACACGCCTTCCAACTGCGCACGCCATTTGTTGTACAGTGTCTTTAGCATGCGATCGATTCAAACTAATTTTCAGCAGTTGTACTGGTTTAAAGAAGATTGTGCCAAGGATGTTGTATTTTTACCAATCTTTTCGAGATTGTATTATAGCGCATTGGCCACACTAAATCTTTTTGAGGTCATAGGCGACCCTAAAATAAATAATATTTTTAAGAAATATGTCGCAATGTAAAGTTTTGGATAGAAGTGCAGTACAGTGCGGGGTGAACCTAGGCCTCAAATAACAAGTTTCTCCACTTAGTCTGGCATTTAGTTATCCGCTTCTTGTGCGCCCCACTCAAGGTGAGGTTTTCCTTTACTGATTTGCCCCTCCGGTTTAGATTAGAAAACTCTGCGGGCCGAAGCATGGGTGAGTCTCCTTCGTTTTTCGGTATAGGGGCTTAATACCCAATTGCCTTCTTAACTCAAGCAAGCAGAGATTGGCAAGAGTGATTCTTTGTTTTATTTCTGTTGAGGTGATGTTGGCAGAATTGATAGCAGAGCCAAAGTGGGCGGAGTCCCTTACTACTTCGAAATTATAGTTTTCAATTGTGACATTCTGTGAAATTCGTTGATGTTGTGCGTCCCTTCTTGTTGACAGCATATACTTGGTTTTGCCCCCATTTACCGCTAAACCGATTTTAGCAGCTTCCGTTTCCATACCAGCGAACACACCGGTTGCAGCCCGCTGAGTTCTCGCAATTATGCCGATATCATGCTAATAGTAGCACAGACTTTTGAAAGATTGTGCCTTCTGTATTTTATTGTGAGCTTTGCACAATTATCTCAAGTATGATGTAAGAGATTCACATGACAGCGCGTCACTTTGCTTAAAACCTTTTCTGACATCTAAAGTATCGATTAAGTCGTTACCTCGACGGAGCAGCGGGGGTTCTCAATCGTCATTCTACGTAGACCGACGAGATTGGAAGGAATGCCAAACCTAGACATAGCTCTGTGTAGCTTATCTCTATAAATGCTGTCACCAGCGGCCTTAAAATCGATGAAAAAAATGGTGGGCATCGATTTGGACTTCTTGATTTTTCTTCCAGGACCTGCCGGAGTTGAAGATTTGGTCGACTGTGGACTTTACTGGTCTGAAACCGCACTGATAGGGACCAATCACGTTGTTGGCGAAGGGTTTCAGACGTTCACACCATATGACAGATAAGATATTGTATCCGATATTGAGGAAACTTATATCTCTATAGTTGACAAAATTGAAGGGGTCTCTGTTTTTCGTGTTTCAGTCATACACACTTCTGACCAGATCTGAGTAATGAGTTGGTTAATGCTCTTGATAAAGCCTTTTCCAACAGCTCTGAATACCTCAGTTTGCAAGCCGTCAGGTCCAGCAGATTTGTTGGACTTCAGCTTAGATATTGCTATCCTTCCTTCGTTTTGGCAAGGTGGATTGAAGTTTTGGCTATCGTCGTCTAAGTTGAATGGTCTATTGTACCTGACATTTTTTTACATATTCGTAGCACCGATTGTTACTGTACTATAAGGTTTCTTTCTTCATTTCGACAGTCTTCTGTACGGGTCTTCGTGCTTTGACACATTCCTTTTACCTGTTGGCAAAATTTCCGTACGTTAACCCTAGAGTACAACCTCTCAATATCTTCGATCGCACGCTTCTAGCGCTCTTTTTTCTTCTCCTGACTGCATTTTTCATCAAACCGATGGTCGGGTGAAACGCAGCACATCAGTTGCAACGTCTCTGATGTCACCTTGCAACCTTGCAACCTTGCAACCTTGCAATTGGGCTTTGGTACTTTATGCTGGCGGCATAGGAGTTGTTGAGAGATTTCGGGATACGTGTTCGGGGAAAATTCTGGTAATCTGTTGCGATTGCAGCTTTTCTAAGTTCTTCTTTATTGTGGCGCTTAGGAATTCCACTTCCACACCTTGCCTGCAACAAGGTGGTGATCCGAGTTAAAGTTAGCTGCCCGGAAGGTTTGGACATCTAGAATACTGCAGGCATGTCTTTTATTCGATTGCAATCTGATTAATTTGATTTAACGCTTGATGATCTGGTGACCGTCATGTCCCCTTGTGTATATTAAGATGAGGAAACCATGTGCTTGCTATAGTAATATATCGTCCCATCGCAAAGACAGGCTGTGCCTTACAAGTGTCCTATCACAGATATTCTAGTTTCCTATCCTGGCATTAAAATGGCCCAGTACGCCATACTTTGGACATTGCTCATATCTCGAGGAGGAGCTCGTAGATACATTTTTTGGTGGCGTCGTTCTTGTCTTTCGTAGAGTGCATATTAGGTTTATGCTAGCGAATTTAGCCGAGATGCGGATTGTCATAATATGCTCGCTTAATATGCTCAAGACTTCTTGCCTAAGTCTGCCGCATATACCACATCCGCATCTGAATAAGCGCTGTCTCTTTTCCCTATAGAAACACCATTGTATATGTTACAGTTATTCATCCTCCTTATGACCGGCCTATCCCATCGCACTTCCTGGATGGCGGTGATATCTGCGTGATAGCAGTCAAGGGTCTCTGCTAAATGTTCAGCTGCACGTGGCCTGTCATTCCACGTGCTGATCGGAAGGTCGTTGCACCTTAAATGTTTGCTAGGGCCGTTAACAGTGAGTCCATTTTTATTAGTTGGTTCGTCACATATTTTAATCTCCTCCGTATAAGGTTGCGAGCTTTGTGACGGTGTAGGTCAGTATACTACTACTCATACAGTTGGCGGAAACAACCACTGATAGTTAAGACAAGCACTGTGCTACGAACTTGATTGTTGCGCTGCTGGCCCAATCGCCACGCAGGCCCCCGTTCAGTTTATTGGCAAACATTTTCAAAAGCCACTCAGGAAGCAGAGGGAATCTTGGAGTCGATGATTACAAGATGGATGCGTCTTTATGCAAACGATTTTGAGATTCCACTCATCGGTCAACGTTTTATCCGACTTTGCTTGGTATGCTATCTGTGAACTGAACCAATAGTGAATATTTTGCCTTATTACAATACTATCGGATTTAATTGATTGTAGTGCAATGCTTACGATTTTCAAAGAATAGTACATTGGTTTGCGTTAAAGTACATTTTTGCTTGCAATGTCTTCTTAGAAATATCTGTCGTGAGTCAAAGTTACTCAACTTTGAAACAAACATGATTATATTTCGATTAAAATAAGTTTCTACTACTTATTATCAATGAAAAAATCAAAAACTGGCTTCCAGTTTTCCTACGCAAGTTCTTTTTAATCAAATCAGCATGCAGTCGTTTTAAGAGCGGTCAAATATATCTCATCAATTAACCTATTTGTGACCCAAAACTACTCATCATAGACCCTTATCTCATGTCCCTAATGGAATTTCCAAACTAAAAACTATCTAATTGCAGTCCACTTCGGGAAATAAATTATTTAAGAGTTGAAACCCACATCGATTATTGGTTTCGGTTGGTTAAATCCCTGATCGAATGGTCTTCTTCAAAATCAACCCTTTAACTTAACATAGCCATTTGAGAAAGCACTTCTTCGTTACCTCACCCACATTTCAATCGGAAATGGACACGCAAGCAGAGAAACAGAAATCGAAAGAAAAAAAAAACGCAATTGACCTCACTTATTGATTTAATCTCCCCTGCTTTGTGCATTATGCTCTCAACCTTCTCCTTTTAGCGGACCTTTTGATATTTAATCCTGCGAAGCAATTGAACTCAAGTAATTTCGTTGGAAAATCCCCTTTATAGCTTAGCCAAAGGTTTTAGCTAATCATGCAAGTGGCTTACACTAACTGTAAAAGGGTTCAGCTATACCCCAACAAAGAAGCAAACAACATTCCCTTTGAGTCATTAAATGTTAATTCACTGAAACATGTTTTTTTTTTCTTAGCCGCTCTCTGGTCATTGCCGCACTTTTGCATTTGAAATTGCGCCAATATGGCTTCCGAAAATGTGTTCAAGTGTAGGCATTTATTTTAGAGCAAGCTTAAAAACAGTCAGCTCAACATAGTCATCAAAGAACAAACGGAAAAGGAAACCACACTTAATTAGCTAAGCTGCTTTAGAGCTTACGCCCTTAACATGGTGTTAATAATAGTACTTTCCTTTGATCGATCTAGAGGATCAGATTTCCTCTATACATATAGTGGCACCTCCACACTATATGGTTATGGTCAAAAGAGTTTCATCAAAATGTTGGCCTAAATCAAAACGAGTTGGCGGTTAAATCTGAAATCAACCCGAAATCCATTGATTCCTAGCTAAGACCAAGAGAGGTTTCTTGGATTGTTTTTTCTGTTTGGTTTTTTTTAATTTTTTCTTGGGGTTTCTGAATAAATTTCCTTGGAAGCCATTGAAGATTTGAGGTTGTTATTTTTTTTTTTTTTTTTAAGTCAGTATGTTCAAATGTCATATGGATTTGGGAATAGTCAAGTATGCACGAGTATCTAAACCTTTGCTCAACGAAACAAAAGGAGAATGTCAATCCGGTCGATTCTAAGAAGATAAACAGAAAAGAACTCAACCACGCATAAATTTTTCAAATGCTCTTTGAGGTTTTGTTGTAATCATTTTCTAAGCTTTTTTTTCGATTTCGTCTCTCTCCGTCGTTTTGGATGCATGAAGTAAGGGGAAGACAAAAAAAAAGAAGATAAAACCTTGATGAAATAGAGAAACAAATTTTTAATCCGTGCTGAGTGTGTTTGTCCGGTATGTTGGTGGTTAACCCAAAATATTTTTGAGATATTCCTCCGAGAGGCTAATTTAATGAGATATTTATTCATTAGCTTAGAAATTTCTAAAGAAGCCGTTCGAGTAATCCTTTAAAGGGACCCTAGGTTAGGGTAAAAAGATTTCAAATAGAATTGAAAGTAGAGATGCTGATTTATGAGAGACTCAATTTGTAATCTGTATCTAGGTGGGGAACAGTTGTCGATACTGTTTTTGTAGGTTTGGGGATAAAGGGTAATATTCATTAAGATAGTGCCTGGCTGGGAATTCTGTGAACAAAAGTCATTCTATGGCTTATATAAAATGTCTAAACAGCGGTAGCATAATTATCTTTAAACTTTGTTATATGAAACATAATTCAGATATGTAAAGGTCTAATTGTATAATAACTGCTATTGCAACAAAAAATTGTGATGGATTTGCAGACTGTCGTTTGGTGTTTTAAGTTACTACACTTAAAATTCGTTTGTTTTTGGAATTTGATTCGATCAGAGTTTGAGTCTTCTCTCATTATTTTCTGGAAAAGCCCTGCTTGCATTATTTAGTTGTATATGTATAATACACATAGAATTTAGTAGAATTAACAGCAGAGATTATCGACAAAAGGAGTTCTTACATATATCTGAGACGATTGTAAGCAACCGAGTATTAAATACAAGGCTTCTTCGAATTTGACGGCTCCCACGAAGCTTCGTGTTTGTTGTTGGAATATAGCAATGATAACATTGATTTTATATTAGAATCCCATCCGGGGGTTGGGATTCTATCAAAATTACTCACACATGTTTTTTATTAAAAATTGTAAATTTTTTTATTGATGCATACAGTATAGGGCTATGTTTGGAATAGCACATCGGGTAAATGGCCTCCACGGCTTTGCTGGTGCATACCCACTCTTTTGTCGGAGTTTTCCTATGACAGTTTTGAATAAATGTGGTTGAATTTTGTTGATACAGTGCTCGGTTTGCCCCTTCAATCTCAATAAACAGTCACTCGTTGGATTTTGTAAGCCCAAAATTCGAAAATTTTGTAAATTTTTTTCATCAAGATGACTATGAGCCACATGGCTCAAGAAGATTTTGTTGTTCCATAATCCATTTAATGAACTCCCTTCGCTGAGTGTGGTCAGTAGTCTTCAGTTATTGGGTCAATTGCACTTTGTATGCATGAAGATGCAAATCTTTCGTGAGAATACGCTGTGGAGAACTTCTCGAAATGTCCAATTCCGGTGCTAAATTGATGTTCCTGGACTCACAGCAGCATTCTCACGAATTCCTTCTTTGTTTTGTGTTGAAAGGACGGTCAGAGTGTCTAAGATCACTCATTGATTGAGTCCCCCAGAATTTTTGAATTAATCTCCTCATAGTTGATAAAGTTGAATCACTATTCCGGCCATATTTTATTGGAAAATTGCGAACTATAGCTACCAAACCTACATTATTTTTAAAATATTGCTCAACAATGAAAACGCGTTGTTCTTTGATGTAGCGTTCTATTTTTAATAATTCTGAACTATCTGTCGCTGAAAACAGAAATTCTTTCCTTGGCAACACTTTATCGCACAAATGGCACAAAATTTAAATTTTGCGTGAATTTTGAGATACACTTTATATGAAAGTGCTTTGCAGCTAATCAGGAAGTGAGTCATGGTAAGCCACCTTGCCGAATTGTCTGAACGATCCAAAACGATAAGCTTTTCAGATTGTTGTGTTACAAATTTCCGGCAAAACTTTCACAAGTTAATGTGTAAAAAATGTAAACCTAGCATACTCATGTTATACGAGGGAAAGAAGGAAATGATATTATGATGGTCGTATGGTAGGTAAGCTTTGCTGATAGTAAACCCGATTAAGGATGGTCGACCACATAATAAACAACACGTTAAGCCTCATGTACACATAACAGAGACACTTTTGATTTTTCTAAATCGATAAATTTTTCGCCATATCAATTTTATGAAAGGACAATTCGTTGAACTTGGTCAGAATTTCCGAAGATACAAAAATGCATCAGGTTCTGGCAAGTTCTAATTGCTTTTCTAATTACTATTATTAGCGATTATTTTATTTCATAAAAAAAAAGTATTTAACATGCATATCATGTGAATGTTATAGTAATTCAACAGTCCTAAAGGCATGGCTTGGCCGTAGCCTCTGTTTGCAAATAAAATCATTCCGTAGATTTAAGTAATAAAGAATTTAAAAAATAGTTAGTGGTGTAAATGAATAAATACAAATGCAAAATTAATTAAATTAAACGTTCTCCGAAATTATTTTTTGTCTACATATATTCGAGCATACAGTACGCATAAATGGCACCCCAATCTTCGATAGCATTTAAGATATCCACTGTCCTGGCCAGGAAGATTTCATTACTGCCAAAGTATGCCCTGTTTATTTCCTTCAATATACTATATGATATGAGATACCCTCTAGTACCCCAAGATTGCATAAATTGCAGATTATCGACAGATCATCTCTATAAGGCTTATAATAATAGTTCTTCGCCATCCTTAAAGATCATTGCAAATAGCCAGATGCTGTCATTTCCTTTGAATTAGTTTCTCTCTTCTAAATTGAGATTCAGCTGGCTGTAGTAAGCCCTAAAAAGTGACGAATTAACTCGTTCTATAAATTGCTCAATCAACTTGATGTGCAGATCTCGTATGAAAGCGTACATGTTATCCATCCAAGAGCTAACGTCGTCTACGGTAAGATTCAATTCGAATTTCTATCTCCGCGCAAGGAGGGGCCATTTTCTGCAGAATAGGGAGTGGAGAGAGCTTGCACGACGACTAGCTTTGGTAACCAGTTACTAGAGAGTTTCATTGTTCTTATTACATAGTCGAAGTGCATCTTTAGTATAGCTACAAAAAGCTCCAAATATATCGGAGAGTTCTGTACATACATATATATGCCAGTTTGAACAGCCTTCACACGCGTGCCCGTCATAAAATAACACAGATCTAGTAGTCGCTTTAAAAAGGTTATATTTGGTTGTTAAGTTGAGATCTTTTAAGTCCACACAAGCTCTGCATGTCGAGTTAATCGCTATCTTTGCGGCCTGTAGTTCACCGGTAAGACGTTGTTTCATACTCAGATTAAGCATTATTTTTATGCCAAGATGATTGTTCTCTCTTACTCCTCAATTTCTTGGTTTGATCCCTATGTGAACTTCCAGCTGTTGTTTCTCGAAAAACGTCCACCTTCTTTTCTGTACACCATAATTTTGGACTTGCTCAGGTTGACTATAAGATTACACGTTTTGCAGTAGGCTTTTAGTACTACGATCATCCGCCTACCTCCCCATAAAATGCCGCCACAGAGTGTTTGATTCAAATAATCCAAAAACAAAATGAACAATAGCGTAGTTAGAGTACATCCTTGAGTTACTCCCATACTTGTTGTAAACCATACGGATAGGAGCTTCCCATTCCACACTACTGATTCCATGTCTTTATACAGACCGCTTAGCACTGTCTATCATCTTTGTTGACAAGAGGTGGTAGAATAGCGCTCTTCGGTCAATAGAATCAAATGCAGCCTTAAAGTCCACGTAAAAAGCACAACACTTAGTTGTTTTGTCAACAAATGACTGAACAATGTTTGTAAGTACGAAGACTTGGTCAAAGGTTGAATGCCCTTCCCTAAATTCTAACTGGAAATGGTTTAGCAATTTCGAAATTTCAACCAATGATACGAGTATACATAATTGGAACAAAAATCTTCATCGAGCAGTCGAGAAACGATATGCCTCTATAATTCCTCGCTGCATTTGTATCACCTTTTCTGTGAATCGGTAAAAGTATAGATGTACAGAAGCTTTCAGACTCAAAAATGCTATTAAAAGAATTCTTTAACCTCAGTTAATCTTATGGGATTATATAGATAATCATTCGTTATAAGTGGGCTGGCCTATTACATCTTCAGGCTATTATTAATAGGGTTGAAAATAGCCCAAAAGTGAAGTTTCACTGACTGTTAATTTCGCGTATGGCTTTCCAAAAACTTTGTGAGTCCCTTGAAGAAGAAGCTTCCCTCGTGAGATTAGCGTATTGAGCGCTTCTTTTATGATTGCAAATTGCTTTGAAATTTTTATTGGCTTCTACATAGAGCTCTTTAAAGAAGTTTTCTCCTAATTTTCGAAATAGTTTTAACAATCCGAAAGCTTGTTGTCATGTTTTTCAACATTCTTTGTTAAACCATCTGTTACTCGGGTCAAAGACAATTTTTTGACGAGTTTTTGGGGCGGATTGAGCAATAATTTTACCCACGGTATCTATGTCAATTAATCGTTCATTATTTCTGAGAGTTTCTCCTAACTCCCGGGTTAAATTTTGTTGGCACTCGATAACGTGGCCTTCTTTTAAAAACAGCTTTGGTAACGGCATCAGCTCATTTCCTCCTCCAACTATTTCCCTAACACAGTTTAACCCTAGCGAAACTTCGGTTGACATGTGATCCGAACGTGTTTGTTTACATACTTTTAAGTCCTCAATTCTGCTTAAGTGATGTTTTAGCTCAATACAATAGTCATTGCTTGAAGTGCCCTCTCCAACTACGAATGGACTTTCACCATTTTTATTACTAGGACTTCTACCATTGATAATAGTGAGATCATATTCCCTACAAATTCAATAAGCTTATTTCCTTTCTTCTCTAAAACATTGTCCTTTTAATTTTTATGGACCAGTAGAGTAGATGATAAAGAATATAGCTGTTCAGAGCGGCAGTGGTTCAGTCCAATTCTAGCATTAAAATCACCCATTATAATTTTGCTATGAAAATCAAATTTGTTAAGTGCATATTCAAAATGATCCCGTTGAATGCAGAAGCAGAAGCAGAAGCTCGAGGCACGACCATAGCTAATCAATCTGATGAAGGTGTTCCATGTCCTTGGTGCGTGGCCCCACGCATAGATGTCGCTTACCAGTTATTGTCTCGACTTAACGAATATTCGTTAAAAGATAAATCATCAGCTGTTAGGTGAATTCCATCGAGCAACTGATGGATTGATTGCTGTCAAACCATCCAATGATCTGCACATAAGTCCGGTATTTTCATCCCAAGAAAACATTTTATTTTCAATTAAGAGTCAACTTTCCTGGATTCAGCAGCTTCTTGAAAATCAAAGACGTATACTTCAGCAGGATCGCTCTATTTCTTCTGGCTCCTGGTGGCAAATCCTTGCGTATAGAAATTCCGGAACCCTTAAGATGTTTTGGGGCTCGCAATACACTTACAGCTGAGTCTCTGGACCTAAAATTCACCGTAAGCAAGGAATTTTGAGCGCTTTTGGTTGGTATCTGCCTGACGTGGTCGATATCCACATTCGGCAGTCTTAATAAGACTGTGCAGAACCTTTTCACTTTAGATTTTGCACCTCCTTCTTCCACTAGTCGCAAATATATCACAAGATTTTTTTCACTCGCACTGATCTTCAACGACTCTAGTTGCGACTCTAGATTGCAGCAACGATCCGCAGTCATTTTCAGACTTGCCGCTGAATCCTTATTCTTCTTTCTTAGCCCCGAGATTTCTAATGACATATGTTTTATGTCATTTTTTCTGGTAAAATCTTTGAACTTTTCATCTATGAAGCATGAAGCCGATAAATTGAACTGCTGTCCATTCGTCATTATTGGATTCGGCTTAGGATGTCGTTTTTTGGAGATCCTAACACCCCAGGTGAAGTTTTTCGGGCAGTTACATTTTGTGCATTTTTGTTGTTATTTGAATCATGAACTTTGGCCGAGTAGTTTTTCTGAAAATCTGTGATTTACAGTGCGAGTGATTCTTTATCACTTGGAAAACCTGTGATTTTCTTAGAGGTTTGCAGGGCCGATTTTGTTTGTAACGCAATTTAAATAATTTTTTTTTCTTTTCTTAAGTTGTGTGCCAAAGTTGCCAATCGCTGTGCTTCAAAATGCAATAAATATTGGAAACGAAAGATACGAGTATCTTTACCCTTCAAAGTCTTGAATAGTCGTTAAGTACAATCTTTTATAGTACCAACAATCTCCAAACACACCTTTATAATTGGGCAATAGGTTAAATAAGTCGGTTCTAAAATTAAAGGAGTTTATGAAGCTCAATCCTTAAACAAAACGTTGTTAAAGATTTTGAGAAAAATCGTATTTTGACTCGTTGGAAGAAGATTGAGCTACAGAACAACAAGGAACATTTAAACATTTTTTTGTATTAGAATGCCCAACGTAACTGTGGTGGGCCGTTTTTCAGTTGTATGACTCGTTGTGGACGGTTCTGCTCATTTCTTTTGCTATTACAAACGCCTTGATTTCTTCTATAGGGATCTTCGGATTGAATTATCATAGTATACTTCGATGTTTTAGTGCCGCTACTGTAAGTTATTTTTTGCTTTAGCAATGAGAACTATTGTATTTCATCATACCCCTAATTTTGCTATATGTATGCAGTTTTGTGAATTATGGCTCTAAGGCTGTCACCTTGTCGTGTTCAATCCCTTGTGGGGTGGATTACAATAAAAAAAAATAAGTTATTGGGTTGTAATAAGATTACTAGTTGGTGCACCTTTGCGTTTTAGAAGCATGATGTGATGATTTAGTTTCTCTTCTTCGAATGCTTATGATAAGTTTACAAAATATTTACTGCACGCTTATGATTTCTTACATATTAGAATTTATCCCAATATTAAGGGATAGTGATATTTTCCCTCCATTTTTGTGGTTAAGTGCATGTCTGGTATGTCTTTAGGAATAGACGATTGATGCTCATCTGTGTTTGATTGCTCTATGTCCTTAACTATAATATCGATCGGTTGTACTTTAACCGATGATTTTATTCGGCGTCATTTGTTCGCACTGATCAAGAGTGCTTACAAGCAAAACTCACTCCTCTTGTAACCTAATTCAATTTAATTTTCACATCGACCAAGAATAGGTCCTTCAAGCCAATATACATCTCATCATCACTCTCAACACCCTCTATATCACATCCATTATGATAATTTAATACATTAATTACCCTTAAACAGAAAAAATCAATCTCCTCTGGAATGCAAACACTGAATCTCGCTAGCCCTCTTCTAAATGCCACATCAGGGCAATAGATCTTTCTCCGCCAAAGGCAAAAACAACGCTTGCAAATAAAATAAGGAATTCCATATTCCACTCTCGAATTCCCCTTGAGTGAATATTCCCAAAATCCCTGAAGAGGATTAAAGCGAGGGCGTTGGCAGTGGTAGCGGCAGCCGTGGCTTCAACACAAATACTAGTGGCAGCAACACAAAACTGGTGGCTGCGACTGGTAATTGGCGTCAATTTGGTTTTCGCGCGCTCCTTACCCTAAGTTAGTAAGTGCAAACTTCACTTCCCTGCTCGTGATACTCATATATCCTCTGTATGGTGATCTAATATTCGAATTCTAAGCATAGACTTACGTAAATCCCTGGTAATACGCTTCCAGAAGTTGATGTTGGCAAAGACACCCTTATACACATCCCCTGATTAGAAAGTGTTTTAGCATCATATTTCATTTATTAGTTGAATATTTTTCCTTATTTCAAATTCGCTTCCGCGTGAGATGCAAGAGAATGTGAAACAAACAAAAAAAAAGTTACAATGTAACAGAAGTTGAATGAATTATAATTCCACCTTATGTCCCAATTGGGAATACAATAAAAATGAATGAAATTTCCTACCATAAGGGTGGTGGGTACTAATGAAGAACAAAAAAAAAAAAAACATATCAAATATCTGTACCTTCTCCGCGTACATGTGTATCGTCTAAGCTGCCTATCTATCGTATGTGGTATATGTGAACTACGCCTCCTTAAATTATATTAAATCCAGTACCTATCTCCTCGTCGTTACTCATACTTGTATACAGCACTTTCTAAGTGGTGGATTGGGATTGAAGTTGAGTTTGTGAAATTTCATGCTATTTTTGTCTATCCATTTGAAAAAGAAACCTGCCTACCAGTTCTGTGTCTACCTATCCCATGCATTCCTCATTTTAATTGTATTTTTACGCGAGCTGTTATTAAAGACGAACAGCCCTCTTAAAACCATTTACCACCACCGTTACCGCCGCCGCCATGACACCCACTTTCAAGGTGCTTTCTTTTTAAGCTCCATCTCACTCAGACCATTAGATTCCATACCAATTCGACAGAGTGGAATAGCTTTAGTGAAAGTATCTTAAAATGTATTTAAGAACCAGTGTATCTTTTAAGACTTTTAAAGTATCTTTGTGTGTTATATGTTTTGTAAAGGGGTAATTAACATTCACTTTCAAATGGGGTTGCAATAACACCACACCAGTACTGGCTTTAGTTGTCGTCCCCTTATTCCTCTGGCTTTTGTCTGCTGAATTTTTTGGAGAAAATGTTTTTAATTAAAAGTCAAGTTGAAGAATTTTATTCATTAGAGCATGCAAAGTTGCTTAGACCTTTTTTTTTGTTTTGTTTTTTTTTTTTTTTGTTGTTTAGTAGCAGTCATGGGTTTGGTGTCTAGGGTGACTTTTGTGTAATTAGCATCTTTTTTTCTCTCTTGCCTAACTGTAATTCGTCATAATTTCACTCTATAAATCATAAAACTGTGTTTTCATTACTTGTGCAGAATTATTTTCATTTGACGAAATAAACAAGGTTTTTGAATAAATTTGAATCAACACGCGAAGGTATAACGTTGGATTTTGTCATGAATTCATTATGAAAATGTGGTCCTTCGAACCGGATATTTTACACAGAAGGTCTGTTTTATGATTAGATTGGGTTAACTTATTCAACAGGAACTAGAAATTTGTGTCGACTAAGACTACTGCCTTCAGAAAAGATGCAAAAGATATGAATTTATTACATTATGTGAAATTTATGTACAATACCTATATAAACTACTAAGGAAAATTATTATTTAGCTTTGGAAGATACCAGCACCATTTTGACATTATGTGGTATAACAACAACAACAATAATATTACCATATACTAAAAGTAATTTCGCCTTTTCGAGTTTTTATCTTCTCCAAATTTGTCACATCTCCTCAGAAGTGCATCGGGTATGAGTATGCGCGCGCGCTCATCCAATTGCCATAATACAACAGCCTTGCAACATAAACAACACTCTGCATGTATCTAAATATATACATAAATGTATGGTAAGAACACTCATATGCGCTCACGTACTATTTCACGTACTTGTATGCCTTCCTAAGCATTAAAGATACACATACGAGTACGGATGCGAATAAATGTGCACAGAATCCGAGAATACGCGAATTTCAAAAACCCAAATAGTCAACACTGTCTCCGAGTTTGCCATAGTGGTCTTGCACAATTGCACATGAACTCTCGCATTCTAGTCTATGAATATGTACTCACAGTCTTGGTTTCCGTAGAGTCTTTTGTGTGCACACATAATTTAAGTCACAACCATAATTCTTGCCTCTTACCTCTATTCCTTCCCCCCAAGTTAGACTGCATAAATCTCTGGATTATTTCTCAATTTTGGTCAACCATTGATTTTACTATTCTAGTCTAGTTGGTATGTACTCGCACACGTATCTATGGATATGTCAAGTTTTTTTTTTGCATGTTGCTTAGGTATGCATTTAATGTCATATTTATGGCGACATTAATGAAGATTACAGCAGTCAACATTTAGCATTGCATTAACTAATTAAATTGAAAAAAGAGACAGTAATCCTTCGTGTTATTGATTTATTTCAAATATTCACTTTCATCACGGATACACCTTTTGCTGGCCAAATATCATTAAAAATATCAAAGTGGCCTGGTGTAGCTAATATTAACAAAAAAAAAACTTGTTAAGTGCATGGGCATAATTTTTCTTCTGCTACGCATTTGTGGAGTGACTGCAGATATGGGTATCTCCTCATAAAATTTGCAACATAATGCACATAAAACATAAATATTATGAGAATTCAAATTACTAGTAGCAGACGAAGAAAAGAGCACATCATAAGAAAAGTAGTCAATTCCTTACTGATGGCAGTATTGCCAGATGCTTCAATTATTGCGCTTGATATAAATGAATATATTTTTATAGTAACATTATGAGTCGAAAGACCAACATACACATATTTATACATATACCAGTTCAAGTGTTTGCTTAAAATGGATACAATTTCACTTTAATGAAAAAAAATATTGAGACATGAAAATCGGACAGATGTTGGAATCATAGGCTCAGAAAATCTGCCGAAAATATGCTCTTCATCATAGACTCAGAAAATCTGCCGAAAATATGCTCTAAGGGATTGTGGAAATTTTTAACTCTAATAATGGAGGCCACGTTTGAGATCGAGTAACTTTTTTCAAAAAACAGGTAGACAGGTAGAAGCTTTGCTGTTTGTTACGGATCTTATTAATATTCATTTTGATAATCCTACTTTCAATTGCTTAAGTTTATGTTAGCGTCTTAAACTATGAAACGAGCCATCATGAGCGCGGCAGCTTAAAAGCACTGTGATAAAAAGCCGGATCTTATCTTCTTCTTCGAGCTACATTTGTGGCTAAAGGCTCGACCACAATAGGCGAGAACAAACTGAAGGTAATGCTAGAACTGGACGAACAGTTTCCTTAAGTTACTTCAAATGACCAATTTGCCCATAATAGGATGTTGAAAACGTATCCATCTGTCAAGTTAAGCTGTCATTTATTTTGTGTTTTGTGTATGTGGATTTTTGTTGGTGAAATTATTTTCAATCGTCGACGAAAAATTAATAAAAATAATCGATTACAAAATCGTCGACGCATGTAATTTTTGTTTTTTTGTTCGCTTTTTCTAATCTTAAATGAAAATTATATTCAAATTTTTCTTAAAGAAAGAAATTTACTTTCCCCGAGAAAAACCACAGCTTTTTTGTAAACGAAAATAGCAATCAGTACCAAATGCAATACAAAGCAAAAGTGACCGAAAACCCGACCAAACTGAGCAATCCGGCATTATGAGTGCAGGATACAAATCGCTTGAATTTGCACATTTACGTACGTACACGTACGGATCTTTTCGCCAATATTATAGGTCTGCCTTAAGATGTTATCAAATTTACGAAAAAAATGAAAAATTTATCATACATCTGGCAGTGCTCCACTAGGTTATCCTTTCTCTAGAAATGTAGAAGAAATAGTTGTCAGCGGAATGTCACATCATTTGGTGTTCTATCAAAAGACTCGTCAACTATTTTTACGGCTCATAAAAATCCTTATTAATTGCCACTTAAATGATGAGCTGTGTGTAAGCAAATGCACTCATCCGCATGTTGCGTAAAGATACCCAAGCGTAAAAGTGATATTCCATAATGACCTTTAAAGCATCTATGCATCTTCTTTGGCAATAACTTTTTCTTTTTGACCATAAGCAGCTGGTTGAATGCATTTACACCCTATGTCAGAAGTAAAAGATACAGGTTCTGTAGTATTTTAAATTTAGTTTTAACTTAAAAGCAGCTTAAGAGAAAATAAAATAAAAAAAAACAACTATTCGTACCGTCTCCTTTTGCTTGGTATCGTTAAATTTTTTGTTTGTTTTTTCTCTGTTTCTGTTTTCTTTTACTGATTATTTTAATTCGCACCGGTAACTGCGTGCAAGCGCAGATACTTCTCTTGACCATGCAACATACAACACACAGAAAGCCACAGATAAGAAAATGAACTCCGGCTAATATCTCTCTGTCTGCCAAATCTGTTTTTTTTTTTCGCGCGTTGCGCATACTCAACAAGTACGGGTCCGAGTACGAGTATCTGCTGTGTTACTTTTGGCTTGCATGCAAGATGCAACTTCTGGCTACTCCTGCTGTTGGCTGTGTTGGCTGCCGGTGATGTTGTTGTTAGCTGTTTGCTTCTACAGCTACAACGGATTAAGTTTGCGGTTCACAATTGTTGTGCCACTGCGATTGCCTACTTATAGATTTTTAACTTAACTCATTTCCCAGCCCCAAAAGCAGACGGGCACACCAGTAAGCAGTCTTAAGAAGAAGGAATACCCACTCTTAAGTGAAGCCGATGTACATATCTGCGCAAAGATATCGAAAATGATGCGAGTGTGAATGCATGTTGTAATTTAACCTTATGACATAGAGCAAAACATTAGTGTCTCTGAATGCAATATTTATCACCACCTCGTGAAGCTAATGGGACGACGAAGATGGGCTATGCGACGCAAAGACGACAGCTCGACAGCGCGACAACGACAACGATAAAAGCAGCCAGCCATCAAGCACAAGCACAAGTACAGATACAAGCATCATCGGGCAGGCAAGATCACTTTTAGTGAGGATCTTAACTTTCTGACTGACTTTGTTCGATTCTGTTTGGGCTTTTTAATGCACAGTGGTGTCTGAGTCTGATGGCGCGTGATGATGTTCGAAAGAAAGTGTATATTTAGCGTTTTATCTAAATTTACTCGTATGTATATGTATAGTTTTTTTTTATTGTTAAACGCGCAGGGATTTCCGTTCGTTGTTATTTTTTGTTCATCATCTACTATTTCTCTGATTTTTCTTTATGGCTTTAGTCAAAGTTCAATTTCCGTAATCAGGTCATTAGAGCTTAAGCCAATAGAAAATATACTTCCTGATTTTATTATTAGATACATGTATTCGTTTTTTTTTTTTTTTTAATCTAAAGAAACATAATAAAAACGAAAAAAATGTTTTATTGACACAACAGCTGAATTGTTTTTGAAATGTTTTTTTCGTCACTTGTAATATTTCGTGGAAGAAATGAATTGTAATTTTTTAATTTATGACCTTTGTTCCTGATCATTATATTTACTTTGACGAAAGTTGTTCTTCAACAAAATTTATGTAGAAAACTGCCTATTAATTAGCTACTTTCACGAGACATTTGTTTATAGAGGATTTTCCTTTCATTAAAATCTTAAATAAATTTAAAATGATAGAAGATTTATTTGTATAAAAATTGTTGGTCCTTCGAGCCGGCTTAGATATTCTGTGTATTTTCTGATTAAATTGTTAATATAAAATGGTGACCACGAATGTATTGTATGTAGTTTATGCATTATAGTCAATTTCGATTACATTATATTGAAACTTTAAAAGAAAACACTCTTCAGATACTGAAAAACTTTATACGAGGGTTGTCCGACCGCAACGAGTTTCCGTCCGCAACGTAAAGATAGCGGCACTCGTCGATAAAAGTTGTGCATCTTTCGACAGTTATATACCGAAGTTTCAGTCATTTTGGATGCGCGGTTTTTAGTTGACAGTCGTTTGAGTGAGTCGATGTAAGTGTTTTTTGTGAAAATGGACAATAATTGAGTATTGAGCGGTTATTAAATTCTTGTTTTTGAAAGGCAGTACGCCTACGCAAATCAAAAATGAGTTGTGCTTGGTATATGGGGACTCTGCACCATCATTTACCACGGTGAAATTTTGGGCAGCTGATTTTAAATGTGGCCGTAAGAGCTTGAACGTCCAAAAGTGCAACGACTGACGATAACATTGCTAAAGTTCACCAAATGGTGTTAGACGACCGCCGAATTAAAGTGAGAGAGAATGTGTTTGTTACATATTAAATCAAGACTTTGTTGGGCGGCACCCAACCGTTAGACCAAAAACGTGTTCGAATGAACATTTTCAACGCTCTGTTGGCGCAGTTTAGGCGCAATAAATCCGAGTTTTGGCGCCGATTAATTACTGTAGATGAAACTTGGATACACCATTATACACCCGAAACAAAAATTCAGTCAAAACAGTGGACTGCAAAGGGCGAGCCGGCTCCAAAAAAGGCGGTTTTTGCGGGTGGGAAAGTGATGGCGACTATATTTTGGGATAGTAAAGGAGTTATCTTAATCGATTATCTTCAAAAAGGAAAAACCATTACAGGAGCATACTACGCATCATTAGTTGCCAAGCTGAAGGCAGAAATTGCGGAAAAACGGCCACATTTGCAGAAAAAGAAAATCCTGTTTCACCAAGACAACGCGCAGTCCTACACCTTAGCGGTTGCCATGGCGAAAATCCATGAATTACGGTTTGAACTGCTTGACCATCCGCCTTATTCACCAGATCTAGCCCCAAGCGACTTCTTTTTGTTCCCTCATCTAAAAACAGCGCTCGGAGGATAGAGATTTTCGTCAAATGAGGAGGCAATCACCTTCGTGAACAATTATTTTGAAGAGAAAAATGCCAAGTACTATTTGGACGGGTTAGAGAGATGTGAGCATCTCTGGGAGAAGTGTGTAGAGTTACAAGGAGACTATGTAGAAAAATAAAAAAGAAATTGTATCATTGTATCATTGTTCGGTCGTAAACTTTTCAGCTAACCCTCGTATGTTTCTTTTCATGTTCGTAGTTCAGTTAGATGTACATAGACGAATAAAGGAGAATTTCTTTAAGACTACAAAGTCAGCGAGCTTTTGTTTGTGTTACATTTCCTTCATATCTTTGAACTGATTAAACGATCAGTAGATATTGCTAGGAAGTTTTTACAACTAGCTTTGAGCTAAATAAATATGTAAAAAAGTAAAGCGATCGTAGATGGATAATTGTATCTTTGACTTGAAATATCGCTAATATTAATATCCTAATACGTACAAACTTCAGAGAATTTGTTTCTTGATCTTAATCATAATTTTTTTTTTTAAAAACAACATCAGCATGGCACATCATCATTTCCTCATACTCTACAATGTTATGAGTGACAACTGTGATTCTGTTTTTATCAAACCCACATCAGAAAATGTACAAATTTCTATTGCCCCAAAGAGAAAGACTGAATCTATACATTAACAATTGGCTATTTGTAGTGCACCGCAATTAAATCCGCAACATGTACACACGTACCCCTATCTAAATACTGCAATCTCGTTTCATTCTAAATGTGACTTTGGTATTTTTGGGTGAAATTGTGAAAATGTTAAAAGTCTAATCACTTTGTGCCTTGCACACCGAACTAAAACGACATACAATCACAATCAAAGGCGACAACTGCATAAGAAAAATAAAATTAAAACAAAAAAAAAAGAAAAAGAATCTAATACAAAAAAGATACTGAAAATGCACCTAATAGATACATTGCAAGTGATAAATGAATTGAAATTGAAATAGACGCCGTGTTGACGGCAATGGCAAATTGTTTGTGAGGATCGTTTAGGTGCGATTTTATTTTTTTTCTTTCTCTCTCTCTCTACATTTTTGTTGTTATTCGAAAAACGGTTGATCACGTTTTAAGTTTAACAAAAAATAAATAAATAAAATAGAAAATTAAAAAGAAAATTGGAAATACTTAAAGTTTCTCTGTTACGTTTACATGTCGCGCAATCAATGTGATCTTTTTTTGTTTGTCTCCTCAAACAATTTTCATCGTAAATTTTATTTTATTGTGTTTCTGAAGTGAGCTCAGAGGCTAATCGGTGTGTAATTTTTGTGCAATGAAATTTAATTTGCGTAGCTCAATGGGGTGAATATAAATTTCATAATTTCTCCTTTTTGCGAGTAAAAAGTAATGAAAGCCTTATAAGGTAAACGCATATGGACAACATAATGATAAAAAATAGAAATCAAGCTTAAGAAAGTCATATTACTCTATTCTGCTGGAGGAGATACAGCATCGAATCAGCTCTGACAAATAGGGACCACATCACCTTAATGGACGGTTTTATTTGGAATGGTTTTTCTGACAAGAATAGGTCTTAACAAATAAATTCGCTTTAAAGATAGTTTTTGTGTGATTTTCTGATTTCTGACCAAGCTTCGCTTTTCAATCATCAACACATAAGAGCGATCATTCCATGTTCCGTCACGATCCTTTGGTTACTGTATTTTTTTCTTGTGATTTTTAGTCATTGCATATTAATTTCTGGCGATCGTAATTCATATAAGGTGGGCATCATGGCAGAGACTACCCGTGGATACATGAATCTTCGAATTCGTGTATTTGTCTTTAATTATCTTGATTTTTAGTCATAAGTACATATATGTATTTAGTGACTTGTCTGTTTTTAAAGAAGACTATTCTTTTTTGCAGCCAAAAATACAAAAAAGCCTTGTCAGATACATATAGACCTATGGAGATACATGGTGGACTGCACACGTCCTTGGCCACCCGTGATTAATTCGAATTCGAATTCGTGCTGCACGAAATCATCGAAATTAAATAATTGCATAGATTCTTAATAAAATACAAATATTTGTTTATACTTGACCCTTTGTTCCGTTTAGGTTGTTGTTTAAGACATATCGAGTTATTGGCATGGTTTCGTTTTTACAGAACCTGTATCCAGATGTTTTCAGCACTTTGCAAATTGCCCTTTTGCCGAGCACAGATGTTTGAATATTTAAATAGATACGTTCTGTGTGGATCATCTTCTGTTTGATTGATTGACCGATCTGATCACTGATCATCCTTAGAACGGTCATCCATAAGGGGTCATTTTAGGACCAGATGTTGAAAGTCGCTACACGGAGATGACTATTCGTATCCATCTGATTGTGTATCTCCATGCCATTTATGTATAAGTAAAGGTTTCTTTATATGTTTGTGAGTTTTTTTTTTTTGTATTTCTCTTGCTTCGATAGCAGTAAAAGGAAGCTTGAAATTGTGTGTAGCCAGTTGTTGCCAAAGTTGTGCGCGCGTTGTACAGAATTCCAAAGAGACCATAATAAGAAAAATTATGACAGATCACATGCCGAGAAGACAAAAGTACCTACAGACGACATAATTAAAACATTACCTGAGCGATCAGTGTGTGGTGCTGTACGATCTTTTGCCGCTTGTTGCTGTTGCTCTTGCTTTTAGTTTGTTGCTATTGGTTTTGTTGTTGATGCTGTGCTCGGCGATGGATTGCTGTTGGTTGGACTCTGCTGTGTTGTTGGAGGGAGACTTGTCGCATCCACAGCATGTCCCCCATTGCAGCCGTTATATTATGGAATATTATGCGTCTACATGGATTTTTTTTCCATTTTGCATTTACAATATGGACTTCTGCTATACATATTTAGACGTTTTTAATTAAAAAAAAAGCACAAATCAAAAATCAATTCTTACGAGATGTATTTATACGATTACGCATTTATGTATGTTTATACTCGTATTGATGTTTTTTTTTTATAGCAGTATCGCGTACAACGATCGGTTAGATACATGTGTCCATTTGTCATATTGCCGGCTCTCCTTGTAACACATATAAAAACAGATTCTGTATGTGACAATGTCTCTCTGCAAGTCATTTTGCAAATCTCCACGATGCAATCTTAACAATTTAATTAAAAATTTTTGCGAGAGTGCTGCCTCTTAAATTGTGTGTCCTGGCTGTGCAATGAGTAAGAAATAAAAACAAAGTAAAATGTATCTGATGCCTGGGCCAGGGGTAGAGGTATATGTACAAGTACACATATATGTACAAAACTTTGTATGCTGAATTTCAATTGAATCTAATAAAATAATTGTCTGAGTTGGCCAAATGGCAGCGAGTGCTATTTCTTGTTGCGGACAGATGGATATCAACAAAATGCAATTTTTTTTTTCAGTTGCTGTTGTTGTTGTTGTTGTTGCTGGCTGGTAGTCGGTCGTTCAGCGGTTATCTCGATGGGTTTTGCTTTTGAATGTGAATTTGAAATTCAAAGTGGACAATTTTTGTATACAAATTTAAATATGAGTGTACCTGGCCAAATGGCTTTAAAAAAGAACTCAATTGTAAAGGGCGGTGGGGGCTTAGAGGGGTGTTTAGTTGAATTTTCTGTTTGTTAACTTGGTCAGGTTTCTTGAAGATTAGATTGAATAGAAATACTGGATTGCATGCTAACAAATTGCATGCTCTTTGTTGAACTCTTCGGGTCACATTTTATTGTAGCAGTGCTGAAAGTTTTTTTTTCTTCTATTCGTTATCATTGTGGCAAGATAGTTTAGAAGAAACTTGATTTGATGGAATGATGAAAATTTTTTTGCAGCTGCACCAATTTTATGTATGGTAAGGTTGAAATTTTGGTAAGACATAAACATTGCAACACTGTTATTGCTAAAGTAGATCTTTGGCACGCCGGAGTGTTTTTAGGGCAAAGCTTTGCAACATATTCGCTATGAAAACCTACGGAATTCGTTGCCAACATTTTTTAAACCTGTAACTTTACTGACTGCTTATTTCATTGAAATGAAACTGCCATCCGAATTTATTCTGCGAATTCAATGAACAACTTCGTGTTGCCTTAAAACAAATATTACTTAAAAAGTTGTACTACCAACGTTTTACGACACCAATTACCCACATGACGAGGCTCTCATCTCAACCTTCTAACTCCGATGATGCAACACGAAGACCTAGATACTGCAATTTTGACATTCGACCAAACACCAACACTTGCTGCAAATCCCACCACACCTGATATTCGCAGAAAAAAGTCAAAAAATGCTCCACGCACATCAGCTAGGGTTGAAAAATTGATCCGGAAGAAATGCAAACTAGACGAGAGTGGCAAAAGCACAAATCTCCTCTTACGAAAGTAGAGAAAAAAAATAAGAAAAAAAACCATTAAAATAGTACGACTCACCAATCAGACTATCAAATGGAAACTGAATAACAACCGACGATAGAAAAGGGAAAACTTTTGCAGAACAACTAAACAAAGATTTTACGCCTATCGCAGTCCTACAAAACCTTACAACAAAAAATTTGCAGTAAGACTCTAAAACATGTATTTTTTGGGAAGCAGGAGTTGTATCATGCTCTAAAAAATGGAACAAACCCCAAGATGGTTATGGCCAAATTACAGGGAAAGTAAGTAGCAATTGAACACCCTACTCTAAAGTTCAACAGGGTTTTAAACTTAGGGCACTATCCTCAATCTTGGAAGACGTCGAAGATAGTCATGATCCCCAAAGCTGGCAAGGGCCCTACTCTTGTATCGTCTTATCGAGCAATAAGTCTCTTGCCCTTATTATCCAAAGTCTTTGATAAACTTCTACTCGGGAAAATAAGGAATAAATAATAGCCACCACGATAGGACAACTCCACAGGGTAGTAACAGAGGCCAGAAGAGCTTTTCATAGAAATACAATACTGCACGACTATGTTTCTTGATGTTGCACAAGCGTTCGAAAAAGTTTGGAACCCTGGGTTCGTCCATAAAATAAATAAACTTTTGCCACATAATTTTCACAAAATCTTAAAATCATACCTGCTAAACCGCTACTTCAGGATAAATTGCAAGTCCTTCACAAATTAAGACCGCTGTATAAGAGCGGGTGTCCCACAAGAAACCGTCATTTTCCCACTCCTATACTTATTATGTATATCAGTCCTCCCGACGGACAATAGCTTAACAATGTCTACCTTCGCAGATGACACCGCAATACTAAGCACTCACAGCGACCCCAAATCAGCTTCCCATAACTTCAACATTAAGCAACGCGAACACTGATTAAAGACTTGGAGAATTAAAGTGAACGAAACGAGAAGCACTCATATCACTTTTGCCTTCAGGCAAGAAGAACCTATGGCATACAGCTTTGGGGCTCAGCTTATCCAATTTAGAACTCCTGCAACGGTCGCATTCCATAATATTAATAACAATCACGGGCACATCATGGTACTTTAGAAACTTGCTATTCCATAGAGACCTGAGCATCCTAGCCGTCGCTGAAGAAATTAACATCCATAAACTGAAATACACCTTAAAGCTCAACTATCATCCTAACCCCATATTGATGAATTACTGCACCATCATGAGCCATATAGGCTCCAGAGGCTTTATAAAATTGCTATGGATTTGTAAACCACCCTCGAGAAAAGCGCAACCATACCGGCAAAAACTCTGGCTACCGACGTAGCGCAACATTTGACTATCGCCTTCCGATTAGCAGCTTATTTATCACTATCCACCACTTTCAAAAGAGGCCACTGGAAACACCATCAAGTCCTTTTAAACCAATCACTGCCAATTTTCACTGGAGGATCACACATCCGATAAGAAGTATCTGCTACAATCCTATTTGAATACGAATACGCTCGGTAGATCATAGCAGCTGGCTTAAATCTCGGCAGTATATCTGGCTGAAAACTAGTAGGCGGTGAATGGGATACCGATATGTATGTATGCATATGATGTACGCCGGTCAAGTTGTGAAAAAATCGTTCGGTACCTAGGCAGTAAAAGGATATCGTCTATCTCCAAACGGGATAGCTGCATAGTGTAATCTTAGCATTTGGGCAATGACTGTGACATCGGAGGGAATTATTATATAAGACCAGCTTATTTGGTGAAAATAATAATATTGCAAACCTTTCTCCCGACCGACGTAGTATTTTAAGTGAACAAATGATGCAGCTTGGTCTACTGCAACAGAGCTAGACTTTAATGGTAGAACCCCAATCAAGAAACAGCGTAAGATCTTTAGATATCCGATCAGTCATCACTGAGCATTATATTCTACGCAGTGAACAAATTTATAGATAAAGCTATCAAAATATCAAATGCTGTTCAGACTAAAGCGCTAGTCTTTTATACCTGCCAACATTAGGAACGTATACTTGAACCTAGAAGATTGCTCTAAAATAATATCATAAATTTATCGCTAAAAGTGGCTAGTGCTCTGAAGGAAGGATACATCGACCTTCAAGACGTTGGCATAGGGCTAAATGTGCTAATAAAGACTTATAGTCACAGGTTGGGAAGGATTGCCGTTTGTAAGAAAGTATACAAAACTTTCACTATCAAAGGCATTTGTATTTACTTTTTCAAGTTTTCATATCTGGATGGAAGAAAATGCGGTGGGATATCCCTTCATTCTGCTGAGAAACTGTTGCCATGATTTGATCATTCGTCCAACTATCTTTGCATTCTATCGGCATATCTTCGGAGTTTACCACACTCGAAAGTAAACATTCCTCTTTTAATGTTTAATTTTTGCAAGTAAATGACTCGCACCATGTAAATTTCTCCTTTATTTTTGGGCCAAACTTTCTCCGCACTCACATATCCTTCCGATCACAAGGCCCAAACATTATTTTAAGTATTACGTCACGAGCCTTAAGTGCTCTGTTTTTGGCTAAAAATACCCTCTTTGGGTTGAAATTCATTCCACCAGCAAATGACATAAAGCCATTTGCTGAAAGAAAAAAAGGAAACTCATCCCCATTTCCAATCCCAATCCAAATTTGCTTCCCCACAAACAGAAACGCACACACAAAAGCAATATTCCATTCATACTCGTATAGCCAAAAATTTCCGTAAGATAGTAATTTGACTGATGACTTCTATTCGGTGACGGGGTTAACTTGTGTCATGCGATTTTATCGCATATTTTTCGGTTTTGTTTCCGGTAGGCTTGGTTTTTCGCTTTTCAACTTTTCGTTGTCCTCATACACCCACTCACAGTCACATAGGCGTTCTGTAAGGACATAAGGACATTAGAACTCCACCCGCAGGGTAACATTAGAAACACAATCCAATTTCATTTCCGGACTCGTATTCGCAGTCGAATTCGACAAACTCTGGCTCGCAATGACGAATGTGTAAGGTTTTGATTAACATTTTCTTTCCGACTGGTGTAGAGAGAGGGCAATGAAGAGATAGAAAGAATCTTTATCTAAAGTTCATTTGTAACTTTTTTGGTAATAGAACACAAGTGTGGAATGAGACTTAGGGTACAGGGGGTGATGATGAAACCAGTTAGATAAAAGTGTTACATGCCTCACATAACCCCTTTTATTGAATGCTTTCTTCCAAATGACGTAAACTGTTCCTATACATAAGTGACAGTGTTGTCAGTGTGCAGCCCAAAATTTCCCTCTTTAATAACAGAAATAATATTTTCCCAACAACTCCTTTTAAGACTGGCAAAAAGATTTATTTTGAGATTCAAAAAGATTGGTTAGAGACTGCAATGAGTTTTACAACGCATAAATTACACGTTAGTGGTGATACCATATAATATAAACGGAAGAACTGTTGGTAGACTAAGAGTGTAGGGGTAATAGTTAGTTACCAATACGATCTATAATGTGTCAGTAATTTCATAAAAAAATAAGAAAACAACATCAAAATTTCCCTCAAACTATTGTAAAAGCACTGCACCACTCTGAAGTTCGGATATCTCACTTAATCCCTAAGCAGAATTGTTCTTCTATTTCTGATAGATAAAAATAAAACAAATGAAAACACCTTTGGGGATAACCCTTAAGGACCAACCCCTCTCGAACTGTCGGCTAAACTGAAATTTGATGGTTTTTATTTGATTATTCTGCAATTAGATCTGTGTTCTACGGCTGGTGCTGTAAGACAGTAGCGTGTGTTTAAGAACGCCCTTGTTCTTTTTTTGAAGAGGGTAAAATTATTATTGCCTCACACTTGACTTTAGATAAGGGATGACACGGGATGGTCGTAGCTGGCTACATAAAAACAGTTTTTGATTATTAAATCACCAGTAAAAATTCACAGAATTCTAATGAGTTAAGTGGAGCAAATGGATTCACAATTCACCATTTTGCCGGGTCTACAGACTGAGCTGAGATAATTTTAACGACACCGACGATGGATAGAATTCGTTAGAAAAGGGTTGAAATTTTGAAATTCGAATCTTTTTTGTTTTTCAGTCTCTATCAACCAGTCGTTTCAGACATTATAGAAGGTAGAATTCTACCCTATTATACATGGGCGAGAGATGTCCAAATTGGATTTGCGTTTCGCGAGAATTTCGTAACGTACTCGTATAAAGTAGCGACGGCGGCGTAGTGGCGAAAAATATTGAAAATTGTTGAATTATGAGGAATTTGCATAATTAAAATTAAATCTGAAGACCATACCAAACCATAGGAAAGCGAAAATGGAAACATTTTCAGTCGTTGTGGGCGTGAAGGACTCATGAATATTATGAGTGTAATGGGTAAAATTAGATTTACACGATGGTGTTTGGGTGGCTGTAGGTTGGTAACGTAGTTACTTTTTACCCTTTTCGATGGTGGGATTGGTTGAGCCATACGTGTTTGGAATTTACTCGTCTCAGAATGATCTTCGAATGAGAAAATTTTTTGAAGATATATGCATATGTAAATGTGCCTATTGTACATGGTTGTGATTTATTGACTTATGTGTATTCACTTCTTTAACCTTTTGCGTCTAGAAGGTCTAGAAACTTTGTTAATAGCTATTGCCACATCGGCAAAAGGCAAGCTTACTCACACCAAATAATCAGAATTATATAATACTGCTGCCATGGGAAAGTACCTCAACTATAGCCTTTTATTTATTTATTATTTTGTTGACTTTATTCCGAACTAATACTTAGCTAGCAAAATTTAGGTCTATATATGGTAAAGCCTTACTTTCACAAGCTGATCCACATATATGTAGGTATACATCTTTTGACGAGTATCCCAATATATATATGTGTGTATGTTGATTTCTACTATAGTCCTATAACATCCATTTGACTAAGCGGCTTAGCTTTTGGTTTATTCGAGTTTCTCTTTAACCCTACTATGTTTGGCCGTTCGTAGTTGTAAGACTTTGGTGTATTTATTGTGGATTTCCTTTATTCCTTCCAATAATGAATGGGTGATAAAATAGAGCCATCACCATATGCTTAGAATTTTATAATAACAATTACCCACTTCCGTGATCAATGAAATGGCATTTTGCATCTTCATGTCCGTTTTAGCAACCGTTTGGTTGAAAAGCTCCTTGGTGTCTACCGGAAATTCAATAAAGCGGGACAAGATTCCAATATGTCGTTCTGTAATGATTTGTGAGATTTTTATATGAATTGTACTGAAAGCGGAAGTTTACTCGTTTGGTACTAAACATTTTTGCAGGCGTTCTCTATAGAACTCCGTACGACTATTTCTTTATAAAAAGGAGTCTTAAATGCTTTGACAAACTCTAAAATGACAGCGGGTTTGATGTGTTCTAGTTCGATGCCAGGCTTCTTGGCTTGGAACCACTGTGTGGTCTTCCAATTGTATTGGATTTGCCGCAAAGTATCATGTTGTGACATAAGTATTGCGCGATTTTTAAATGTCCTTTTTAATGTTAACTAATTTGCACGAAATTCAAAAATTTAGTGGTCAATGAAATTCCCTTAGACAACACTTCTGTTCACCTCTTAGGCAATTTCTGAATGCCGTCACTAAAAAAATTGTTTGGCCTCTTGTGCATCATCCTGAGATCTAAAATTGTTTACATCAAGGAAGTTTTGTAGACTTCGGAACAAGTGAAGGTGTTTAATATGGAGAATAAGACGGATACAAAATTTTTTCTCAACCGAACTTTTATAACTGTGCGCAGGTTATCCTAGCTGTATGAGGACGAGCGTTATGCTGATGGAATAGAACAGCCCTTCGATTAACCAGATCTGACCGTTTCTACTCCAGTGCCGATTTTAATCTGCACAGCTGTCGACAGTACACTTCTGTGGTGATAGTCTAGTAGTTCATATGGATTACCACCATGTAGGTGAAGTCCACCTCTGGGATGCGGGGCTAGTCTGTATACTGGAGTAAGCCATTGGTGACGAAGTTTAGTACAATTTTCATTTTTCATCTCTAGCAACGGTCTGGCTCAGAAACGGCTCCTGGTTGAGATGCGACAGAAGCGCAGTGAAAGCTGCGATTCTTTGCTGAAGATTGCTTTGCTATAGATGGTGTGGTACTCATTTTTCCAACTTTATGACTTTTCCCATATTTGTCAGGTGTCGATGGATTGTCATATGGCTTTCGTTAAGTTCTTTTACCCTAACAGTAGGATTTCTTTGGATGGTAGATTGCAGGAGTTCACCGTCTAACTCTTCTGGCCTACCCGAGTGAGGTTCATTCTTTAGGTTAAAATTGCCATTTCTAAGCTTTTAAACTTTGCAAACCAACACCGATACTTGGACTCGCTGAGAACGCCCTTTCCATAGTTTGGCTTCACTTCTATTCTGTTTTTTTTTGGAAAAAAAAACATTAAAATATGCCAAATATGCTCTTCCGATACATTCATTTCGAAATTCAGTGCTTATTTCAATAACGGCTTCAGCATTAAATTGGTGCTGTGGATTTTATGGCAATTGGGAAATAGCTCGCGAAAAAAACGCGCAGTACCGATGTTACAACCTGAACGCTTGTGCGAATTCTTTGCAGTTTCAGCTCAATTTTCTGCAAGTTGGGCCTTGCAATCGGCGTAACAATATGAGATACATTTCTATCGTAACATGCTACGTTGTATCTTCATTTAATTCAGATATTTCAAATTCTGCATATGTTGTAATCGCCTCTAACCGAAAACCATTGTGTCGCTCTGGAAGAAATCAGCAATCTTTTGGAAATCTTTAGCGTTACTCGTTTCTGCCCAGTATATTATTTTTTGCCACGTAAGTGACCAATGTTCTGTCGTGATATATTTTATATAACATACAATAGATACTCGTACACCATCCACCTATTGCTGACATCAATAAACAACTCCCAAAATTGTTAGCTTCCGGCGATATACTTATTTATGAAAAAAGGTAATAAAGGATATGCTGGTCCCAAAGGAACAATCATACACGAATGCTTATTGATCTATTGCGATTCCTTGTTGATATTATTTACGTCGGCCCTATCTAGCTCATGTTGGCTGAAAATCTACCAGAACTTTTAACAAATCGAATGAAATCTATCAGTTTTGCTTTGCTGACGTCCTTAAGTTCTCCAAAAACTCTGTACTTCAGTATTTGGCACGGCGTATTTGGAGGTTAGGACAGTCGTACAATAAATGTGTGATAGTCTCTATTTCCTCTTCGTTGCAACAGCTTCTACAATATTCTTGAGAAGAGGCTCGTATTCTGCTTATCTTCCTGCCAATGAGACAATGACCAGTTTGGTCACCTGTAGTGATATGGGTGACTTCGAGGAGAGTACGTATTCTCCAGCTGTCTAGGTTCAACCAAAGGAAATGTGAGATGACACAGTCACTCCTGGAGATTCATGATTTGCTGGTTCGTTCTATGTCTATAAGTTCCATTTTGCATTTTAGCGTTTCAATTGGTATATGTATGTCGTTGTGCGTGTTATTCCTGTGCAGAGAGGCACCCACTATTGCTAACTCATGCGCTTTCGCATTGCCTTTCACTTTTGTGTGTCCAGGTATTCAGCAGATATCCACTCAGTCGGATTTGCAGACTTTGCTTAGAGTTTCCACCTCTAGGATTTGGTGGTTTCACTTGTCAAAGCTTAAATGACTGCTTGACCGGGAAGTGAGTGATTCCCGACTATTCCCTGTCCAGACTCTATTGGATCCTTTTAGATAACCCGGGGCTATTGGGTCTTTGGATATGATTTTATTTAATCCAGCTGATGCGTTGGTACTTTCGATCGTTTCGCTAAAAAGAACACAAGATTGTTTCTTGGCGTTTCTTATGTTCCTTCTTTAGGAGTTGAGTTCGGACCTACTCCTATATTTGGTCCAATTCTTCTCACTTCTACATAGTGTGTTTGGCTTTTTATGAAGTTATCTGACCTTTGTTCTAAAACACATAGAACATAGTTCGATTGTTCAACAAGGGGGTTTGGAGTGACAGTTCTTAATGAAAAGTTTCCATGGTTTATGGCAAAACCATTGGAAAAGCGATCGAGAAGCTACACCCTTGTAGGTGGTTCCATGTGTTTGCTTATGGAATTGGAATACGCGGTCTAGTTAGCATTCGTAGAATTTCGGAAATTGTTTTGTATGGTCGGGTCACTGACTATAGTTAAGAGAATTCTAAGGTGATCCGAGAAGGAATTATTACTATTGTAGATACTCTCCAGTGCTGACATATGTATAGTATGTATGTTGAAGCATACATGTTTGTGATGGTTAAGTCGAGAACTTTTCTATTTTTTTGTCTGAAAAGTGGGGCGATTTTTCCCTGTTATAGAAATAATAAATTCAAAATTTAACTCACCCCTAGCGTTGAGGTCTGTACTTTCCCACTGACTGTAGTGTGCGATTGCATCGCAGCCGATTAACAGACCAGCCGTTCTTAAATCGGCGTATGTCACCAGTTTACGAACCGCTGTTGGTGGAGTGTCGTTTTCCGCGTGTGGCATGTAAGCTGAGATTAGGAAGACATTCATCACCTTGTTCTCTAAGCTTGCTGCCATCATATCTACATCGCTGTATCTAAACAAAAAGAGAATATTAAGTGATTTTTTGGACAGAGTTCAGCTTCTGATTTTACCTGTATCTTTTCGATAGAAGCGATCGTATTCTTTGGACTTTAATCCTTGTACCTTGTTTCCAAGTATCCAAGGTTCTTGGATTAATGCCACGTTAATGTTCGCGTCGGACATAAAGAGCATCAGATGCTAAGTTGCCGCATTACAAGATGCAAGTTAATTTGCACTTGCAGCTTCTTTGACGCTTTTGCCCTCATCGGGCAGTTTTGCCTGTAGACAACCTATAGCTCGTAAAAGTCGGTTATTTTTACAGTAAGATTTGCACAGTAATTCCTATGGCTCAAAAATTGAGTAATACCCACTCCCGTTCTTTTATGATATTGGCTACTTCGTGAGTTTAATATGATGGCGAAGTGGAAGATCGGAGTGGAGTTCACCACCGTTTTCACTATGTCTTTCGGTTTAGACCCATAAAGCCATAAAGTTCTGGAGCTGTAGGCGCTACCAGACGTTCGTACGCCTTCGGATTAGTCCACGGTCTCGTTCGTTGAGAGTTCTTCGATTCTTTTTTGTCATCTTACTTAGAAAGCTTTGCGTAGCTTTGCAATTTCTTTCGCAAAGTGTACTTAGACTTTTACTTTCGGACGGTTTCTGAATTAATTTCTCCATTTCAGTCACGTCCGAGTCCGTGTCCAGTAGTTTTTTTCTCTCTAGGAACCCATCCTGTCGGTTGCCTAAGAGGTAGATGCATCCTCTCTGGCATCGCTAAGTCTTATGTTGTAGATCTTCAGAAGTCGCGTTAGCGACTCAATTCCGGTTGTATACTTGTTGGAAGAGTCTTAGTCTGTGCCTTGTTCAAGGTTTTGTTGTCTTGTCTGGTCAGGTCGTTTTTATGTGAGTGAGTTGCTTTTGTCGTGTTTGTTATTAGTGTACGTACGAAGTGGCGTTAGCTAGGACAGAGCCGATATACGAGGGTAAGATTAGAATACTACAGACCTCGCCTATACATCTGAAGGAACTCGTTCCCGACTGGTTTAACCCTCAGCCTTGCATTCTTGTGCACAGTTTTATGCATTAAATGCACCACAATTGAAGTCAGGTATCTCATCCAACGGTCAGGGGACATGTCGTTACTTTCTGGCCTTAGCTAAATACTGTCTTACAATAGCGCATGACAGCTGTAATGGTTATTTTAGCCTGACATCTATATTGAGGACTAGGATGAGGATTTCTGCTAGCCCTAGATGAGATTTGGGCCTTCTTATTATATATCCTGGGCTCTAGCCACACACCTCTTTCATGTGTATTGTAATACAATTTTATTTTAAGCTATTACTATCTAGCCTAAATTTAACTCGCAATTCACGCCGATCTGGAAGTTGGTTTCCTTGTAACCATGCCAAATTTGAAACTGATATTGTAGACATTTTCTTTCATCTAAATTAATGAAAGTTTAACTAAGTTATAGAGGACGGGTATTTCGATATCGAATGTCCTCCATAGTAAAAAAGTTGTGGTTTTGATTAAATCGGTTTTGTAACAAATTTTTCCTAGACGATTCGTTGTCAGATGGCCAACTGTTTCAAGCAATTTACAGGATAGTGAGATACTACTAAAGATATCAGCCAATTAAAAGTCATTTTAACTTTTGTCTAAGTACGACCTTAAAATCTAACAGATCTCTACATTTACAATCGCCATCTAACGTCTATCGCACAGTTCCACCAATGGTTCTGATGAAGAACCATTAATTCGAAATTGCCTTGAACGTAACTGAATCCAAAAAAAAAAAAGAAATGCTAAACGAAATTTTATTTTTCTTCTCATCACAGCTGGATACAAAAATCTTTGTCCTCATCAGACCCTACCAAATCGAAATGTCCTCCCTTTTTTCCAGGGAAAAACTTCGGTAAACACATTGAAAGAGGGAGGGATATTCGGTTACGAATTCAATGCACATGCGCAGCAGGACTTCGATTGCTCACTTTCAATGTATTTTTTCCCTTTTTTTTATGATTCCTCGCTTAAGAGAGAAGTTAATTGCTTTGTAAGACCTCCAGGTAGGTCTACGGTTTTTTTTTTTCTCTTTTTGAAATGAAATTTTGCAAAAATTGCAATATCTTGTTACCTAAGTCTGTTTCCAAATCCAGACGGATGTCGTGAACAATTGATTATTTGTTTTGGCATCGTCACAGTTTGCCTTCACGGCGGGAAACGAAAATTAGAGGGGACCTTTTCCCGAACAACAGGAATTGTCAAATTTCCAAAAAAAAAGGAGAAACATTACAATTTTTACAGCATAGATACGAGTACTTTTGCCTTAGTTGATTTTTAGGTTTGTTTGAACATTTTATTTAAGTGCGGTAGGTAGTGGCAAAGGTAACGAGGGTGTGTGAAATCATTAAAAAGAATTAACTTTGGTGCAGGTGATTTAAATTAGATTTTTGTTTTGTCACCGATATGGTTATAAACAGCAAAACAAGAAAAAAAAATTCTAATAAATTCTGTAAAATGCATTGAATGCGAGTGCAATTAAAATAACCACGCAACACACCAATTAATAAACGCTCGTTTGCTTGTGACACACAGATCAATTAGAGGAATTCCTTTTCGTCGACCTTCTCCATTTCCTTCACTGCATTGCTGAATTTAATTGAATTCAAAATTGTAAAACAAAAAAAAAAAAAAAACTGGAGAGAAGTATTTAGCAATAAATGAGAAGAATCTGAGGAATATTAATGCTTTGTAATGAAGAAATCAATTAAGCGATGAAGCTTCTCGCGAAAAGTATCTTTTAATCATTTGTCAGGGTTGATATTAACATCATAAAGAAAAATGTCATAAAGATGCATAAAAACTGCAAAATGTAATGATACCATATAAAGTTGAAGGCATAACACGATTTCTTCAATTTCTTCTTTTTTTTTTAATGTTAAATTTCCATTTTTCTAATCGCATTATGAAACAGCATTACACTATAGGCTTGAAACAAATCTACTTGTATCACTTTATGCATAAGATGGTGTTGTCAGTAATTAGATTGCATAAATTCTACTAATTGAATTTATTCTTCATGTACTGAATACTGATACTGAAAAGATGCAATGAAAAATGAGGGAACATAGAATAAAACATAATAGCAATGAGTCGTTTTTGGAAAACAATTAGTCATCCTATGCGAAATGCGGTTCAAAGAGTCTCCCTTGAACAAGGATTAGTTTTATTTTGAGCTTCATTTGAATTTGCAATTTTGTCCGCACTTTTTTTGCTCTCTGTCTACTCTCAGACTCTTTACTTAACCTCGTATTCAGGACACAAGGAGTGAGAATATAGAACTTTAGCAAGGCTTACTTTATACGATTCCATTTCAGTCTGGATGAATCACCAAATTTTATTTCCAAATTGACATCATTACACACCTACAATTGTATTGGGAACAAGATCCTGCTGGAAATTTTAACTGCAGGTTAGCAGTGTTCTTGGCCGAGAGGTGGGATGGTTCTGATATGTATGAATTTTTCCCTGTTGGTATCCCATCTGCAGAGGTCGTTGTTTTCTTTAGTATAAGTTGAAGATTAAATATTCAGGGCCATTTCTAAGACAATTTTTAAAATCTTGAAGCCGCTTTAAATTGTGCAGGCCACACTACCGTTGAAGTGAAAGAGATTTGGCCTTTGTTTTCGTAACTCCCTATGTACGAGTGAAGTCCCAGACGTACCCGACATAACGTATAGATGGCGGTTGTTGTTTAAAAATAATAACAATTGTAGTAAGAGCCAACCTTATAAAGCTTAAATTTGAAATTTGACGACGCTATGTTGTTTAGTATTTATTCGGCAGCATTGATCGGTACTCATCAATGAATTTTTAAATATGGAAAAAATTGGTCATCGTTATGTGATACAATACTTTCATTTGAAAGGCCAACATCAAAACGGAACTAGATTTTACTCTAGGGGAGTCTGCTCCTTCAATTACAACAAAAAAGTATTGGGTGGCAGAGCTTAAGCGACGACCATCGCAGTGGTCGTCGAAATGAGGCGAGTTCACCAGAAATGTTGAAAAAAATCCACAAAATGGTATTGGATGACCGTCGCTTGAAAATGCGTGAACTAGCAGATATGGTATGATGACCGAAAAATTGGACATGAGAAAATTGTGCACAAGATGGATGCCGTTATTACTCATAATGGAAAAAAAACAGCGCCGTGAGGATGTTTCAACCTACTGTTTAGCGAAGTTTCACAGCAATAAAGCCGAGTTCTTGTGTCGATTCGTAACCATGAATGAAACATGGGTCCATCACTTCACACCCGAGACGAAGGAACAGTCAAAACAATGGACTCGAAAAGGAGAATCGGCTCCAAAGATGGAGAAAACAGTTCCATCTGCATTCAAAGTCATGGCGTCAGTTTTTTGGTATGCGCGCGGGTTAATTCTCATTGATTATCTTCAGAAAGGAAAAACAATCAACGGCGTACATTATGCGAGCTTATTGCAACATTTGAAAGATGAAATCAAGAAAAAACAGCCGCATTTGACGAAGAAAAAAGTTTTGTTTCATCAGGACAATGCACCAGTTCAGTTATCCGTCATCCCGCTGGCCAAAATCAATAAGTTGAAGATCAAATTGCTTCCTCATGCACTCTGTTCGCCAGATTTAGCCCCCTCGGATTATTTTCTATTTCAGAATGTGAAAAAATGGCTCGGTGGTAAAAGATTTGCCAACAGTAAAGAGGTGGAGTCTGCGGTTGATGGCTATTTTAAGGAGCTCGGCGATTCTTACTATAAACAGGGTATCGAAGCTATTGAACATCCCTGGGAAAATGTATGGAACTAAAAAGAAACTACATAGAGAGATAAACATATTTTCCACAATTTTTTGTGTTTTCTTTGTTAGGTCGGTTATTTCTGGGACTAGGGTGTCAAAAATACCTGGGCACTATATTGTCCTGTGTCCTGTTTTCTTCAATGCATCTTAGCTTTCTGCCGCTTATCTAATGTGTTTTCGATTTATCTTCAAATATTCTTTGCTATTCACCCGACGTATTTCATAATTTGGTGCAGAAATATGATTCTAAATTTTCGCTGCTAAGTGTTCCGGTGCCTGTGAGAGAAAGAAATGCAAGGAGTGCTGAAAATATTCAGGCTGTAAGTGCATCTGTTGACAGCGATCCAAATCAATACATTCCATGCCCTTCGAAGAAATTAGGTATCACTCAAATAAAATTGTGGCGAATTTTGCGAAAGGATCTTGGCCTATACCCGAATAAAAACAAATTGACTCAAGACCTGAAGCCAGATGACCATTTGAAGCGTTGAACTTTCTCAAATTGGTCTCTGAAAATGGTGGCAACTGATCTTGAATTGCATTGCAAAAATGATGAAGCTCATTTATGGCTAAATGGCTTTATCAACAAGCTACAAAACCCACTTGTGCCTCTATATATGCAAAAATTGACTGTTTGAAGTGGTTTTCATGCCGGCGGCATCGTCGGGCCGAATTTAGTCGTGATGGCCGCCGGCCGTGATGATGACCGCCACTTTACAGTTAATGGAAATCTCTATCGGGACATGTTGGAACATAATTTTTGCCCACAATTGCGAGCACTCAACATTGGTGAGATGTGGTTTCAACAGGACGGTGCCACTTGCTACAAGCAGGCCAAAAAAATCCAGCTATCGAAGTCAAAGTTTGGTGATCGTGTTATCTCTAGAAATGGACCAGTCGTGCGATTGACACTTTTAAACTTTTTTCTTTGGCGCTACGTCAAGTTTTAGTCTATGCCAATAAGCCAGAGATGTTACACGTGTTCAGAGTTATTATTGAACGCGTAATGCGGGAATATCGACCGAAATGTATGGAAGAGTGGTCGAAAATTGGATCCAAAAAATCGATCGCTGCAAGCGCGCTCATGATGGACATATAAATGAAGTCGAGTTGCATACATAATGGTATGGGATGCATTTTTTTTTGCGATATACCAAATAGTTAGCCCAGAAAACCCGGTAGAAGCTACTGCTCTGATGTGTTTTCAGATGAAGCTATTCATTTGTGATATATGTACAATAGTTTGCGCAAAAAACTACCTAGGCGATGAGTATATAGGCAGCCTTTCATTATACCTTCAAACCTTCAAACATAGTCTTAAAAATAATGATGATTTCGCTGAGAATGGTATGCAAACAACCTACGACATGAGGTTCCGATTTATACTCTCGCGGTTGGAATTTTTGTGTTACTAGGAATTATATTATCGCGGTTTACGATCAGTTCATTTTACTTCTTAGGTTCTTGCGATTAAATTTTTTGGAACAGTTGACAAACAGTACTCAGCATATCTCAATTCGGTAGCACATAATTTCTCCCTGCAATTCTGAGGTCGTTTCCTCGTCAGCGGAGCATATTTCCATCTGCTACCAAGCCTAATACTTGTTGGTGTTATCCCAACTGTTAAGGCAGCAACTTATAGTAGAAATATTTAAGAAATCGAATAATAACTACGAGTATACAATATTTACATCTGTAGAAAAAAGCCAATTGTAGTTGACCCACGCACAAAGCCCAAATGGCCCTATTGATTACTTTAGAAGATTGATCATCTGACAGCTAGTTGGGTTTATCAATTTTTAGTGAGGGTGCATGATCAGTGTTTTGAGAATCTTATGAGTTATTCCGTTAATGACTCATAAGAACTAAAGAATGTGATTCGGGATTCCTCTGGGTAGAACTTGATTGATGCCAGACGAAGCCTCCGAAGTTGACTTCATAGTTAGCAGTGCTAAGTTAACTAAGATATGGTTTAGAATATATTTGCTTAACATGTTTATTGTAGATCTTCCCTTTTGAAGCCTTGAAATTTACTTTTTCTGCTTTTTGTATTGGGCCCAGATCTCTTGGGTAGTTTTTGACAAATGCAGATACCCCGTGTGCTACGCCATAAAGTGAGGAATAGATAAACCTTAAAAAATACAAAACATTAATTATCTACATATGCTGAAAACTAATTATGAGCTCCATTTAAAAAGAAAATACCTTCTCCAACTACAATTCCTGCGTTGTTACTCATTCCATGTAGCAGATACCATTTTCTTATCCAGTAAATCGCTTATCTGCAAAATAAACTAATCTTTAAGTAAAATATTTAGATCGCGTCTTTGACACAGACATACATATATGTTAATGGGATAATCCTTCAAATTGTCTTGCTTATTGGGGGCAAGTATCTAAGTATCTTAAAAAGAAACGAAAGTGTATACACCGTATAGATGTAGAACGCATCCTAAAGAATTAATCGTATAATTAATTTGATGCATGTATGCAAAGTATTTCGTGTTACATGTCATACCAAAAACTTATCAGATCTTTTCGTCGCCTTAGTACTTGCACAACACAACGTCTTACGTAGCCATCGTCATCATAGTTGTCGTCGTCGTCGTTGTTGTTGTTGTAGTCATAGTACTGTATTCATAGTTGAAACCGTCGCAAGTGTAGCCATCGTCCACAACGTCTTCGCATGTCGTCGCCACAACGCAAATTCAATTTAAATGAAACAAATTGAAGTAAAAAAAAGTAGAAAAAATAAAATTAAATAGATACTTGTACATAGATGAATACCAAGTACAATCCCTTCCTTCATTTATATCGTCGAATAGGGTGAAAAATGCATGTTAACCATGAATGTATCTTTAACTTAAGTCACGATAAAAAAAAAGCACTCTCCGACCAACTCCCTATAATCATCGCAAATCTTTCGAAATCGTATTTAGAATTCGCTCAACTAGATTTTAAGTTTTACTTAGCCCCCCAGCATCCGCAAAAACCCTTCTACAGCTTCACCATATGCAAATGTTGTATGTGTGCACATTCTAGGCGAATAAACTGGATCTTATAGAGATTATCTCTACGCCAAAGTGACATCTTAGAAATGTGCATGTGCATGCTTCTCTTTAGCGCATGTACGAGTACTCACATCTTATCCGAATCTCAATCAATCTGCTATTTCCTTATAATCAAAATGGAAATGATTACAATTACAACTTTCAACATGTTACCATATCCATATATATGTACCTATGTACATGCATACTCTTATATAGACGTACTGCCTTTGTTTAAAAATGCGTCAGCGAATAATCGTGTCGCTCATCAAAAACGCACTAATTAGGTAATGACGAGAGATACGAGTCGTCCCTATCTTATCTTTAAATGCCGCTTTTCAAATACACACAAATTTGAAATCAATTCAACCTGCTACCGAAACAGAAGCTTTTTTGTGTTCTGCAACATGGCAAACATTACGCCATGTTTACAAGGGAAAATCCATGTTCATCCACTTACCGACGTTGTCTTTGTTGTAAATTTTAACTAATAACAAATCTAAGTCATGTTAGTCATAGTCACACGAGTACTATACCAGCGCTGAGGTTTTTATTCATATTTTTTTGTTCTCTTACAAAAAAAAAAATAAAACAACATAGAAACAGATAAAAATCACAGAACCTAGAGCACGCTGATAAGGCGCCTCAATGCGTTTACCTCTACGGTGTATGTCCACACAAATTTTTTTTTTCTTTACACGGAAGCCTACAACGATAAGGAAATTCTTATCACATAAATATGTGTAATTGTTGGATAGTCACATAGAAAAGTTTTGATTATCACTATCATGTGTGGACAAAAAAAAAAAGTATTAAGTAAATTTTTTAAGCAACGAGGTCTTATTTTAAGAATTTTGTGGTCTTCAGTTTTATCTATGTTTTAATAATTCCCCTAAATAAACTCAAAACATACGTAGATAACGAAAGTAAAACTGCTTCCAGAGTTTTTCGTTGTTTTCTTTAGGGTTTACCAAATGCACATGATTCAGGTGAGCCTTTGTAGTAGCAGTAGTGGCGATAGATATGGTAATTTTTAGTTCTCTCAAACAGTTCTTATAAAGTGATTCTCAGATGTTGCGAAACATGTTGCAACTGAATTTTACACAAATTTGAAGTATTCCTCACCATTGGTAGCTTGATCTATTTCCGATTAAAACCGTACTTCTCTCAGAACGTGCCTTGGCTTTGTTATATGTTACACATCCTTCGCAATTATTTGAAAGCAACCGTGAGTCACATATTCCTTACAAAATGAAATGCTTATGTTCCTTGAATTAGGTTTCAATACTAAGGTACTAGTCGACCAGAAAGAAGCTTTTTTCAACAAATTTTATAAATATATGACTTGACTATTTCGATAGCTTTGTTAGAAATAAATTCTAATATTTGGATTGCTGTATACTCGTGGCATTTTATACGGCTTTGTTGACACCAGCTGTGTTCTTTTTTAGTTTGATCTAAACTCGGTTTTAACCATATTTCTCAGTAAAAGTCAGTACCTGATATTGGAAGAAATAACATTGAGCTTAGATTGCAAGCTGTTATGCTTTACTTGAATTCGTATGGCCTGCAGATTTGATAAAGACTCATTGTATAGCAACATGTTGCTTATAAATTTCTACGAATCTCATACGAATATCCCTAAGGCCGTTGGCATTCAGTTGACGATAACTGGTAGCATTTGCTCACAAATTTTGAAAAAGTAGTTTTCACTTCTTTCACTCTTACTAATCGATAAAAAACAAAATGTATACAAAAAACATTTCCCACAATAGAACGTCAAAAATCAATTAAATGGAAATGAAAATACTTGTAGCACTTCAAGATACATAAGAAAACATTATCCAAATCCCATAAATACATCAAACAACAAAACCGGCTGAAATATAAAGAGTCTTCTCTCAACTGACCGGATAATAACCATCCGTCCAAACCAACAAGTCTGTCCCGGGTTCCATCTACTTAACGTGAACTTAATATCAAATTTCATATTAAATCCACTTTAATCCATTTTTTTTTCCAACATTTTTGTTGGTCTTTTTTTCGGGCCAAATCAAAGTGTGAACTGGAAAATGTATCTACGAACTTACTATAGAATAAAAATACAAGGAAAAAAAAAATAATAATATAGTAAGTGGCGTAGAAAAATTGTAAAATCATCCAGTAGACGGTCGGTCTGGTGGCGTCATGAATTTCAATTCTATTCTCTTTGGGTTCATAGAAATGTATTTTTTTTTTATTCTGTTTATACACTCAGTGTATACATATGTAGTACCGATTTGGATCCTTGGACGGCCGCCCAAACCATTATAAAGTAATAATGTTGAGAAATATGATTCAGCAGAAATGTATATTTTTTGTTTCGTTTTCTTGTGACTTTGGGGGTATAAATGTGTCTACTTGTATATTCGTATTCCTTGTACTCTGTTTTCTGCTTTCTAATCGTTTTTTTCCATTATCCTTTCGATGGGGTGGACGCACGAACAGGAAGGGGACAAAAGCAAAAAAAAAAAAACAGGAAAAAAAAGAAGAAAAACTGCATTGTCGTTCCAATTTTCACCCAAAAATTACAAATTCAATTGTTGCCGCAACATAATGATACAAAGACTATAGCCCCTCGCATTTTGCTAAGTTCCCTGTTTAGCAACATTTCTGCAAGTCATACTTATGTAGGAATAAAAGGGGCTTGGTGGTATGATACGAGTACAATGAAATGGTTTTCGATGAGGAATTGAGGAATTCACCGATATTTCATTTTATCGTATGGGATAGTTACAATGTTCGGTTCGGTTCGGTTTGCTTTTGTTCTTTTGTGTTGTGTTACTTAGCAGACCGCAACAATGACTAGAACCTGAGACATGAAAGAAAGAAAAAATAAAAACCTTCTGATTTACCGGATTGATAAGAAGTGAATGTGGTGCTTGAAACGCAGATTTTTATTTTGAATTGCTCTTGAATAAAACTATTATGTATACATTTGCGAACGTATCACTATATATATATGTATACACACATATCCAGCTGTTTTTGTCTGTATGTAAGGACTTCTTTGCATATTGAAAAGTTTAAGTTGAAAACCATTAATAATTGAGGAGTCTAAGTGAAAATGACTAAGCATATTTGTTTTGTCTTTATCGTACACGATTCACATTGGGTGCTTAATATTGACACTTTAAAGCATTGCGAAAGCACGTGCCCAAGGAGATATTGATTTTTGTCTGATCCCTTAATAAAAATTGCCTTTACTGCAAGTCACTCTGCGGGTTCATCCTTTTTTACTTTAAAATAAGAAAGTGCATCAATATCCATATTTAAGGAAAATATTAAAGTAAAATAAGTTGTGGTTGAACAAACATGTTGCGAAACATTTTTTGTGCAAAGCTCTGAGATTTTTTTATTTTTTTTTTTTTTTATAATTTACGCGCGCCTAAGGGGTTATGGATACCCTTTTACTGTTGCCTTGGTGCTGGCGGAAAGATAGAAGGAGGAGAAAGGAAAGCATTGTTGTGATGTAGTGGTTTGAAACTCAGGTGTGTTTGGTTTCGATATTGACTCTCCAGGGGTGGGAGTCCGAATAGGACGGAGAGATTTTCTTCACTCGGAATGGTGAGGTTGTGAATTTTAACGGTTGTTTTTTGTGCTTGAAAACCCTACAGCAGCCAAATCTATATGTCAGTGTTATATGCCTTCACACGCAGATTTTTCTGAGTGAGTTTCAAAATTATACAAATGAAAACTTTGTCGTGGTTAGGATTCAAACCTTGACCCTCCGAGTGAGAAGCGATTGCTAGTACCACTACACCACGGCCACCCCTGTTTAGTATTCCATCTTTGCTGAAATAAGACGAAATGTAAAATATTTAAAAATGATCTAGGACGATCCACTGTTCTGTCAGCACCGAAGCCAGAGAAAAACCAAAGAAAATTGCAGATAAGCAAGCAATAAATAATATAAGGCGTGCACAGAGGAGAACCAACTTGCAATAAATTCAATCGCTGATATATAACATATTGAAATGTTATTGCATAACACATAGATTACCATAGAGTATCTTAACGTACTCGTATGTACCACATGAGGAAACAACAAAAACGTGCGTCTAAAGAATCAATGAAAATTCCAGAATTTTATTAAACAAAATTTTTTTCTTAAAATATATATCAAAACGAATTGCGCAGTTTTATTAGTAGGGAGTCCAGTCACCATTATTATTTATAATTTGCTTGGCATCGTCTAATAATTTTTGTGCATTAAAAACCACACATTTTCTATTGGACTCGTATCAGGACTTGAGGACGGCCTAGATAACGACGCTCTACTATTTTCCTCTTTGTAACGCATGCAAAGGAGACTAGGGTGTTTTGGATCGTTATCCTCTTGTAAAATTCAGTCGTAATTGTTTGATCCATACAGAGATTCGGCAGACTTTACCAAAGCCTTCTGGTTTAATTTTACCATAAAATGTGCATCGAGACTTTGTGTGAATACTATGTATTAACAAATCATTTGGTCGGGAAGAATCCATAAACATTTTGGTGGGTGTTTTACGGTACTTTGCAGAAACTTTGCAGAAACAAAATAAAAATGGCTTATCTGTAAATATGATGTTGGTTCAATACCGGTCTAAAAATATGTTTTCATTATGTTTTTGGGTCAGTAGCGATTAAGATTTGGTACTTAATGATAGATTCTCTCCAACGGCGTCATGTTAAATTCCCTTTATGAACAATTTTTGTTTTTCATTCCTAACACTAATTGTGGAGTTTTTCAGAAGCAATTCTGAATTCGACTACTACCAGAATCCTTATACCTCTTCATCCACTTTCTGACAAATGCCTCTGATGTTTGTAAACATTTTTCTGCTGGCCTTTGGGTGAGTTAACTAAGAAAACAAACGCTTTTTAAAAGCCGCACTCATGTTGTAATGATGTTATACGCGCGTACAGCGAAGAGTCTCTCGCTCAGACGCTCGCTGTAGGCTCTGGTTTCTCCAATCGTAATAAGGCTTCCACAATTAAATTTATATTTTTAGGCGGTTTGCCCCTTCCGCTCTTTGGAACTCGGGTTCTGAATTTTTCTGCAACAGGGAAGTGGTCAGAATTGCACCTCTGAATATTTGCAAAACGAGAATACTGGATGCGAATCTCGGATCTGAAGATCGCCAGATGGCCGTGTGGATCGTAAAAGTCTTCGAAACTTAGTGCTATGAGCCATTAAGAAATCGATTAGGCGGGAGTTGTTGTCTGCTATGTGGTGGAGGCTATGCCATACGACAAATCCGCCGAAGATTTTTTCCTTCCCGATTTTGAAATTGAAGTCTACTTATTCAATTTTGAGGCTGAAGGCCGTGCCTTCCGAAAATTCCACCGAAGATTTTATCCTTCCCAATTTTGACAATGAAATCCCCTAGTGTGATTTTGACATCCTAATACGAATGGTCTTCCTCCAGGAGGTCATAGAATTCCTACTTGATGGAATACTTAGCTTTGTCGGTAAGGACGTGTGCCTAAGCTTTGTTGACGTGACGAAAATCAAACGGAAAATTTTATAGAAACCGGAGTTAGCGAAGCCGAAAGAAAAATGAACTGGATCGGGATATAAAGGTGGACTGTATCACATAATTTCCGCAGTATGGACCAAGATTTTAAATCTTGGATTTGGGTTGCTTTTATACTAAACCAGTGCAAGGTGGAATTTACTGTTCTACGGCTTAGAAGCAAAAGCGACATGAGAAATTGCATCAAATACCAACAAGTGAAACTTATATTGCATGCTATAAAAATATACGAGTGAGTTCCAAAGAGTTCTAGTCGACTGCGCAATATTGTTCAGCTCCATGGCAGTGAATGCAATTTTTTGGTAGTATAATGTCGTGCCACAATTTTTATTGAAGCTGCTGTTACCTAAATAAAGTCTGAAGTCTTGAATGACTTCTTAACGGCGCTGGATGACCCAGTATCTGCACTGTCGAAAAATTTCCTCTAGGCTTAAAGGTTTTCGTTAGAAAATTTGATTCAAAAAGGAAAAGAGGCTCAAGTTTCAGCTTGGACTTGAAGAAGGGATTTGTCCGAAATTATTTGGATCACTCAAACTTAAAACCATTATCAACCTCTTGGTCTCAGCAACGAGGTGACCCAAAAACAAAAGCGGCCTATAGAGTGGTACTAAAATCTACCAATTTACAAGCGGAAGAGTAAAAATGCACTAGATGTACATAATTATACAAATTATATATTTTCATATTTAATAAGAAAAGAAACGACTTTCATCTAACTCTAGCAACTCAGGTTTTGTTTAAAAAATGTACTGCAATCAGCATTTGATTGTGAACCCTACACTTAAAACTTCAAATTTAGGTAGTCCAGCCATAGCGCTTCTTTGTATTCTATCATAAATTTTTGCTTTAAAAACCAAAGTATGAACTCAAGTGGAAATGATAAGTCTTATACTGTGCTCCCTCAAAATATACCAATGAATGGCTCACTCCCTGGAATGGAGTTAACCACTTTGGCTTTTCTTCTTCGCTCTAATTCGCATTTTTATAGGGAGTTACGATTTAAGGGTGCATGCCGGTGTAGCGAGAAAATGCCACAGCTCCTCATTGACCTCAGAGGAAGTTGATAACTCTCGAGATGTCTTCAGGTCTCGATGAGATCTTTGAATATAAGATTGCACTTACATGATCCAGGTAAGATCGCCTAGCTAAGAGAAGGTTACAATTGTTCATGGTGGTTGGTCAGATTGGCATTCAAATATTTCAAGATTTCATCGAAATATTTTCGAATTTGCATGTGGCTTACAATATAAGTGGAATATTAACTGATATATGGCAAAGCGATATTGAAAGCCCTTTGATCTTCAGGGGTGAACATAAAATCAAAAACATTGTTTTGACGCTTGAATCAGGACTTCGGTTCTTTACTGTTTCTAATCAAATATTCCTAGATCCTTAATCTCCTCTGTATTTCTGGTTTGTGGTTTTATATAATTTTAGCCGCAAGCATCTGTATCTACTAATAGGTAACCACATTGTATTATGCTTGTGCGAAAATAATAATCGCCTGTAAATTCACTTCAGCCAAAAACCCAGCGGGCAGGATTAAATTTCCACTCCCTGGGAAACCCCTTCTTCTACAATACTATACACCTCTAAGAGGAAGCAAGTCCCGTTTGTTCGATGTTCACATAATGATCGATTATTGTTAATCACCACAAATACGAGTATACAGCGACAGCTAAACCCACAGAAAAGAAGTGTTCAGATAAATAAACAACCATACACGGCCACCAAAGCACAAATTCTAGCCTCAAGCCCTCTACATATGAGCACCCATACCCGTGTTTCTTTGCTCTTCCGAAAATATCCTGCAACAAAGCATTTCCAACGTTTGCACTGTGGATTTGTATCTGTACTTCGCGTAGCATACAATTCGATTGACGTACAACATATTTTCCTTATTTATTTGTATATACTCTACATTTAGGTACATACAGCGATTGTGTGTATGGATACTCGTATTCTGTCAGATAGTCGTATATCCTTAGAGCAAATAATTAAATCCTTTGTCATTACAGTGGTTTGGAAAATTCGTTCTTCAACCATTTGAAATGGGGAAAACGGAAAAATCAATGAGAAGCAGTTCTGAAAGAGTTCTCAGACTAACTACATACATACATACTCGTACATATGGTTGTATTGTATATTCTATTCGCCCAATTAAAGTGGATTGCCCTTATCAAAACATCGGGACGGGGCGGCAAAACGGAGGTGGTTGCTTTACTATTTAATTGTGCGCATAAAGGATTTTCCTGCTTCCAATGGTATGGTAGTCTCCATAGACCTTGCTTGGCATTTTTCAATTCATTTGCATTAAAAATTTACAAAAAAAAAATAATAAAATAAAAGAAAGAAAAATTGAAAAAGTAAAACTGAAATTAACTAGAGCTTCCTGTAAACTATTTCTGTGATGAAAGAGCACTTTCATGGTATTCAGTGTGGGATTTTTCAGGACAAGGACTATAAGAACTCACTAGGGGGATTAAGGCTGGTTATTTTTGGAGGGCGGTAACTACTTTTGCTGTTGCAGCTAATTTAAGAGTAATTATATATGGTATACCGTGTACCCGTTTATTTTGTCTTAGCAGTTTACTCGTATACGAGTATGCATGGAATATCCGCACTGTGGAATAGAGTTTGAGGACTTTTCCTTGTATATGAAGTATACAATACATATACTGGTACACATCGGAAAATGTGAATGAACCAAAGGAACAAAGTGAATTTTCTCCGAAGGACTCATTCTCTCTGTTTCACTGAAAACTACAATATAATAGGAGCGGGTGGAGTTTAATTCTGAAGGCAAAAATGTCTGCTTTTGACAGGATTGCCTGTTGTGCACGGCTTGTTCTTAGCTGCAACTTAAATGCCGGGTAAAATATAAAATTCCCTTACAAATAAAAAAATAAAAAATAAATATGTACATTCTAGAACCAACGAACGAACGTACACTAGTACGTGAAGCAGGAAAAGTTCAAGATGATTTAAGCTAGAAATGTAAAGGTGGGCGGTTTTAGGTCGTTGGTGTCTTCGGGAGATGAGAGAAATGTCTTAGCTTAATTATTTGCCAAGACAATTAAAGTTTTGATGGTTTGTTTGCTTTTTTTTTTCGAAAAAAAAAGAAATATGAACTCTAGTCGAAACGTGGCTCGCGTTTGGCTTATGTCGAGTTTGGAGGAAGGCACGTGTGCTCGTGCATGTTGGCGTTGAAGGGCGTTGAAGGTTTTGTAATTAGTTTCTGATTGATTTTGAAGCTTTTTGACAGAGGGGTACTCGTTGGCAGTTTTGCTGTAATTTACTATGAGCGAAAGGGTTGGCTGAAAGAGGTCGAGGTTTCTAATGTCTGCAATCTACAGTCATGTATGTATTTTGGCCAAAGGAGGGCTCCGATTTTCAATATGAGACATAAAGGGGATGGTATTTTGCGAAAATGTTTTGGTACCTAATTATGTTAAGTATGATATTATGTCCAGAAGATGGTCTGCCTTATCACGATTTTTGCATTGTACTCAGGCCCAACTAGATTTGTTTAGGAAGTCAGAAAATATCCTTTTTTTTACCGTTCTTAAATTTCTATATTAAAAGTTTTTGAGCAGCTAATTCACTTGAAGATTACATCAGAGCCAGTAAGATTTTACATTATTTGAGCATCCTTATCATGTGAATAAGTATGTAGAATTTTGTTGTTACCAGATCTGTTCATTATTTCATATCAGAGGCCGGATCATCAGCTTTTGGACCAAGTAAATCGGTTTTAATGCTCAAACAGATTTCTTAATCACCCTGCAGACCATTATCAGTATTTTCTATAGTCGAGTTAGTTAGAAAACTTCCTTGTTTTGAAAGTAATTGGTCAGAAAAGTAAGACTTTCCCGATTCTCCTTCAAAGTTCTACTACTGTAAACAGAAAAAAACCAACAAAACTTAATCAATTAGCAATGTAATCAAACCATAAATGCTCTTAAAACAAAAACAATAAAAATTCCTAAAATAAAAGGAATTACACGATACAGGACACTGGAGACGTTCTTTTATACCAATTATCCACCCGATACAACACCAAAACAACATCTTCAAGAAAATTCAATTCACAAACGTATACTTATCCTCCCCACTTCAGTGTGGTGGTTATACTCGAGCAAAAACTTTTCTCATGGTTTTCTCACTTGCCCTCGATGGACAAGGATTCTTTATTTGAATTCTAGTCTTTTCCCCCCAATAAGCTCTAGCTAACAAACAATTGAAACGTGTTTCACTCTCCCGCACAAACAAACCGAAAGGACACCACAAAAGAATGATGTTATTTCGAACGTCAAAGGATGCTGGGGATAAGAGGATATTTCTCTCTTTTGTTATTCATCACCCTCGTGGAAAATTGCTTATGCGACCACAAATATCCTGTTAGCTTGTGTATCCTTTTGAAATTGTGTATGTTCTTAGGAAGACCGACTAATTACTTTTACTGGGGATAGGGATTTGCTTTTGGTTGTTTTTTCTCTGTTTCCGTTATCCTTTTGAATGAAATCGTAACAAATAAACATGACAATCTTCAGGAAATGTAAAACCAAATTGAATTCAAAAAGCGACTATTCCCCATGGGATAAATTCAGCACTATGCAATTATCCAAAATGTTTTTACATCCCCTAATCAGAACAGACTGCATAAGATACTCTATTCTATTTTTTTTTTTTTTTTTGTAAAGTGCATTCCACATCAACGCGCTCCGCGGCCGTATTTATACGAATATGTCACCCTCATACACGTAGGATAATAATGGATCGCCGTCTCTAGTGACAAAACGCGTGTGCCAAGCGATATGTTTAAGCGTCCCCAAAAGGACACACGAAACTATCTAAGGTGGGAATTCCCGGATTTGTTCCCACAATAACAAACAAGGTGTATGATGACAATCCAGGCAGAGTTGGCAATTGGTTGGACCGCCTTGATTACAGTGATTACCATGGATGAATGTTAGTTTCAGTTCAGTTTGCCCTTATTCCAGGAAGGTTTATCCCAGGATTCTGGTTTAAATTATATGTTTACTACGATCTGTTTTTATTGAGCAAAACTCAAGGCGATGCACGGCATGACGCACGGTTTCAATTTGCGACAAACGCGTTCATCATCCCCTTGCTAATCAAAATTTAATGACAGCGTATGTGTTGGGGGTGGATCAGGAAAATTGGAACTACAAGTTTTAGATACATCTGCATATAATAGAGAGATGGTGTGTAAATGCCAAGGGAAGTCGATCTGATTGTACTAGAAATTTTGACCAACGTTGAGATTCAAATTACCTAGAGTGAACCTCGTTTGACCGGCTAAGCCGGATTTGGTTATTCATGTGAAAGTAAAGTTCATTGTTGGCTGGGTGTTTGTTTCCAGTTTTTAGGGTGGCTGTACAAATGAACGACAATTCTAGATAGAAGAGAGCAATTGGTGGTAGTCTAATTGGGATCCAGTGATTGAAGTATAAAGTTTGTAACCGATATTTTTAGGTATTTGTATCCTGTTGGCATTGGTCAAATGGTTGTTTAATTAGGTGGTTATAATCTATAATTCTGTTGAGAATGAAAATTCAAAGTGGACTAAGATGGTGAGAGTTAACATTCAGAAGTCGTATTAACTAGATGAGTCGTAAAATCAGGTGGCTGAAATTTATAATTTAGTTGGATGATTCAGAAATGTTCTCTAGGTTATCGAAGTGGTCATTAAAATCTGAAATTCTAGTTACATAAAAACCAATTTCTTTGATTTGACAAAAGCAAAATTCAAACGTCTTACATATGAGAGAAGTTTTGCACAGTTGGTCGAAGTTCTATTGGCTGTTTTGAAAGGAAGCGCTACGAGTAGTTATGCCGGTGGTAATTTGACGTAATCATCCAGTATTATTTTTGTTTTAGTTCTGTAAGTAGTAAAAGTATATTTTGTTTATACATATTGACAACTGATCACAAAGAAAAGAAGATTAGTAAGTTTAAGACTCAATAAAGTGCTCAGGGGTCAATTTCATCCTTGGGGTTCTGAGATTGCTGATTCGAGGAAAACTAGTTTTATAAATCAAACATGCCTTCCTACCTATTTATCAAAAAAAAAAAGTATATGGGCCTGTGAAAAGCTGGTTATTTTCAGAAAGATATCTACCTCACGTAGCTACATTTTCTGAGAAAATAATAGCTTCTAATAGAAAGGCTATACAATCCTATTGATAGTGCTATCCTTTAGCCTTTCTTTAGAATACTTTAGAAAAGTCTAACGACATTCTGTCGATGAAAGTTTCCCCATGATCCGTTTTACAAGAGTGCTTCCGAATAATACAGCATGTAGAGAGGGCAAAATCTTGCCATCGCTAAGGAACAAAAAAGATCAAAACAGTACGCATGTGAAGAATGTCCAAAAGCTTCAGTTGGGAAAGACAGCCAAGTTAAAGCTAACGAGTGGAAATAGTATTTCTGTTTGTATCCTGGTGATCGATTTTTGATCAAGTGGCTTGATATCATCGAATTTTTTATTTATTTACATCTTTACTAACACACTAATATAATTTATTGAGCTTTAGCTACCATGATTACCAGCTCGATAATAAAATACATAATATTATGGCATTTACGTACATTAATAGTTACAATTTAATAAATAGTTTTCTGAAATGGTTTTCCATTTTTATCTCACAGATTAGTTTGTAGGTTTGGTTGCTGTTTTCTTCTGATGGGTTTTTAAGTAGGTTCAGTAAGGATAAGTTGGGAAATAGTATTTTTGAGATATATTTGATTTTGGTACAATCATAGACAAGGTGTGATGGTGATTATTTCATTTTCATTACGGAGATGGCAATTTGGAGGATCAGATTTTGATATTAGATGGCCGTGTGTTTCCCATTCGAAGCCGCAGATATATTTTGATTTTTTTTCATGAGCATAGCGTGGGATAGATGATACTTCTAGCATTTGGGTTAATATCAGAGTAATGATGTCTGTATTGCGCCCAGTCGTCATATAGTTTCACGTTCGAAAAATGATTTATTTCTTGTTGTTTGGAATGTAAAACGTAGCTAATGGTTCACTTGTTGCGGATTTTGCGGCCTTATCTGCTGTTTCGTTGCCTTTTATGAGAACGTAGCCTGCAATCCATATCACTTTTATTTTTTTCTGACTTCCAATAAATTTATTGCGTATAATCTCGGGAAAAAGCGTTCTGTTGTCAATATTTAACATTGCTTCTAGTATGGAAAGGCTGTCTGAACAGATAATAGTTTTTTTCGAACCTGAGATTTCGATTGCCTTTAAAACAGCCATAGCTTCGGCTGAGAAAACTGAAGCAGAATATCTCAGAAGTCCTTTTGATATTATGGTACCGTCTTGGGTGGAGACGGCAAAAGCTGTGCCAAGCTCATTTTTAAATACTTTGTTGAATACGAAATTAAACTTATGTTGTTTTTCGGTATGCATTGTTTCAAGAAAACTCTGCTTATACTGCTCGTTCGAATTTGCTATTTTTGGTAAAAACTTGAGTTAGGTATTTACACAACCTTCTGGTAGATTCCAAGATGACTTGGCGGCAGGTCGTATAACCTTATTCAAAATTGGGATATCCATTTGTTTTGAAAATTGTATAGCACTTTAAAGCGTAGATGGGGTTTTCGGATCTTTATTGCCGCTTAAGCATTGGTTAGCATCGATTGAGACAATACAATTTACGGTTGTAGGTACTTAACTTTTGAATGATGAGAGATGTGAGGTGTTGAACTCTTTGCTCTATGGAAGGAAGACCCGTTTCAGTTAACATGTTTTTAATAGTTGTAGCTTTAAAAGCTTTTAGGCTTAATCGTATAGCAGTATGGTACTGGGGTTTTATTACATTAAGTGAAGATTTTGAGCACTTTCCATAAATACTCATTCCATAATCGATTTTGGCAAGAATGGTTGATCTGATGATATTTATAAGGGAATTAATGTGAACTAAAATATTCTTAGTTGAAAAGTGCTTAATAATGTTAAGTCTGGTAGTATCACCGAATTATCACAATGCGTTTGCTTGCACTAAACAAATAGCTTAAATTCAGAATCTTAGTGGTCTCTATTCATTTGAATCCTTTGACAAACACTTTAGGACAGCAGAAAGTAGGTACGTACTTACGTAGATGTTGTGTTTGACTGCTATTTTAAGAAACTGAAACCAGCTTTCTTACATTGACCCAATAGAAAAACCGAGCACGAAAGAACGAGACTAAGGTGGTTTTTTAAATTCTAATTTTTTTTTTAAGTTTTTTTTATGTCGCTCTAAGTACCATAAGTCTGGGTCGAAATTCGCAATCTTTTAAGATACACACTTGACTAGATTTTTCGAAAAATCAATTTGAAGATAAAAAAATAAATAAAGCCACTATGTGCAGTCCAATTTTCCAGAATCTTACAAAAAGCATCTGGTCCTCTTCGGGTGGAAACAATAATTGCAATATATTTGATGTTTGCTTTCGACCTGATGTGTGTTTTAAACACAATGGCGCAAAATTATAGTCAGATAAAGTCAACTTTAAAGTCATTTTAGTACGTAACAAAGTCAACGCTAGTGTTTTGATAATTATAGTCGAGATAAAATCCACTTTATCGTTATAACCTCGCGCTAAACTTAATAGCATATAAAGTCCATTTTATCTTTTAGTATGGACTTTGAAATATCATTTCAGTGAAATGTCTTAAGAAAACTGTGTTTGATATCCCAAACTAAATTTTTAGGTTTGTTCGACTAAAACTCATCGGGGGTACGTTGTAGATAGGTTAAAAAGTGTTTATAACTAAATACAAAGTTAGGAGCTGGTTTTAAAGTTAACGTGATGTTAGTTAGCGCGTACTAAACCTACCTAATACACGGTAACTATAATTTTGCGCCAATATATTTAAATCAAATTCAACGCATTCTATTGCGTAATATACTTCTAGTTGGCAGCGACTAAGAACATACTTTTCCTCCCTGAAACCATTTCAAAAATTTCTACAGGATATACGACTAAATTTCTCATGTAAAATTAAAAAAAGAAAAACAAAATTCATCACGTATTCCACAGTACAGCCGCAAAGTGAAATCCTTGCTGTAGGTTCTTAATAATTCATCGTTCAATTTTTGGTTTTCCATTTTACTGTTCCCCATCCGTTGGAAAATATTGAAATTCCACACATCGAGTAGTGTGTCAATGATTTTTTAATCCTGCTTCACTTTGCTCAATTCTATTAGTTCCATACCTGTAACTTACGAGTACAACGTAACCTGTTTGAATGTCGAATTAAACATTATTTCTGCTCACCACCCACTTATTCTCAACCCTTTTTGGGCAATGCGTGTTCTTTACATGCAAACGTGTATTGACTCGAAACGAAAAAAAAAAAAAACAGAAAAAATTCTGTAAAACCATGTAAGGACGACATTTTCAATTTGTGTTAAAAGTTTTTTTTTTATTTTTTATTTTTTATTTTACCAAATAGCATCGGTACAAGCTTTATAATAAATTCATGCACTACACTTATCCTTTAAATACAAAGTGGTTTGTTGGCATGTTTCCCAACCGACAGAATTCGCAAATGTTTCGCTCAAGGATTCGTTTCAATTTTTAATAAACTTAAGGATGGAGTAAAAGTTGAGTAAAAGAAGAAGAAAACGAAAAAATAAAAATAAAAATAAAAGAAATACAATCATCCTTACACATTTTCTGTGGGTGAGCCGCACTTTCTTTGTCCCTATGGACATGAGTAGAAATCTAAAGGAGAGGAATTTAGTTTTACTTCCAACCAACCAGGATAATCTTTGATGGCATTTCTTGTACTAGATGACTTACTGCGAATTTTGTGAATTTTTCCATATATTTTTTTTTTTTTTTTTTTTTTTTTTTTTTTTTTGGTAATGCTAAGGATTACTCCTTAGAGTAGAAGAGACAGAGATAAAGACACACCGTCAGTCAGAGTTGAGTTCCCTATGGAATTTCAAGTGTGTTTCAACCACCACGGTAGCAACCGCCCTTTTCCAAACTTTGAAGGCATTGTGTCCCTTTTTTGCTGTTCTAATATTCTCAACCGGCGGCAGCTCCCAGTTGCGTTTATCGCATAAATAATTGAGAAAAGCAAAATTGTTTCTTGATCACTTGAGGATACCCCAGTGGAAAATTAGACATTTACCCGGGATATTTCACTTTTAACCAAACATCATCGTTGTGTTAGTGTTTTTGTTTTTTTTTTTGTTTTTTGGTAAAATTCACCTCACTCTTCAGTTACTTCCACCCCTTAAATTCTATTTCAACAATTGAATATTGGGCGTTTGGCATTTTGTTGCTGATGAAAATGATGATGTTGCTTGCGCAGTTTGTGCGTGATGCCATTGGTCCCGGTGGACCTTACGAATTCATTAGAAAAGTTGTTGTTTCCTGTGCAAGGATTTTATTTATTCAGAGTTTTGGGTATCAATCTAATTAGAAATGAAAATGGATTGTTCGCAAAATATTTTTTTTTTAAATTTTTTTCTATTTGTTATTTTAATATGAAAATCAACGTTTTGTATAGCAAGTGTATGTGTACATATTCAAACTTGTATGGAATCATAATCATAACGAATTGGTTGGAAATATGAGGATCTGATTCTTGGTAAGGCAGGTATATTTTCTTCTTAACAACTATCTTCCATTTTTCACCAAGCCGCAGCGGTACTTTCCTCACAGTAAGTTTCCGGGTAAGGTCCTGCCTTAACATTTGCTTATTACTATGTTTTTGATTTCCCTGGTTAAATAAACCTGGAAATGATAATGATCAGCAAATAATTTTTATTTGATCGATCAGTAATGAGAAATGGGCAGGATGCTCACAATTAAGTGCAGAAACAACTGGGAATATTGCTTTTGTAGATCAACAACTTGTTTGAAAACCCAGGTTTGTCGATTCGGACATATCACAAGCAACATTGTATTCGATTTCTCACAAAGCATATGAGGTTCCACTGACGTATAGATTTAAGACCGCCGACCATTAACAGCATCATAATTTTGCAAATCAGGTGTTAGAAACGCATAAAATTGATCAGCATTTCAAAAAATAATTTGTGCGTTGATGTACATTTCCATCTTCAAGTCTTTGTTAATAAGCAGAGTAGCCACATTTGGAACTTAAAAAATCCTATAAAGATTATCTATCAAACATTCCTTTTTGGGCAAGAGGCATTCGTCTTCGAAAATGAAGCGGTCCTGGTTGTTACCATAATTGAAATGCGTTAACGACAAATAAATAATGCAATTTTTTCCGGAACTTGAAAGTATATATATAAGTGTTGTTTGCTTCCAACAGGATCGCGCTACGTGCCACATAAGGTGGAAAATCATTGCTTTTTGCAGGAAAAGCTTTCTGGCCACGTTGTTTCCCGAAATGGTGATCAAAATTGGCTGCCAAGATCACTCGATTTAACACCGTACCACTTCTATCTCTAAGGCCATGTGAAAGCAAATGTTTATGCCAACGATCTGCAGTCAATTGAAGCACTTAACGCCAACAACATCCATGTTGCTACCGAAGAAATATAGTCGCGAAGGAGCGTAAATTTAATAAATAGTTAGCTTCATCATAAGTATCTGGACATTCTAGAGGAGTATTTGACTGATATTGTTATTTATTATTACTAGATGGAGTGAGCTCCTTGATCGCCAGAATGCGCTGCTACTGCAAAAAAGGTTATGGTGCCTTAAAGTCCGTTCATATTTAGGCAGACATGCCAAATTTCAGTGCGATACTGTCTTTAGTTTTGTTTTGACAGCTGATTGTTGTTGACGTGTTTGGCATCATGTTGAGTATGGACAAAGGCGATTATTTTTTGAGAGGCAAAACGGCGAAAGAAACAAAAAAATAGTTGGATAAATATCATGGGGCTAATGCTCCGTCAGATTACACCGTCAACTATAAGTTTCGAGAGTTTCGTGGTGGACGCAACTCCACTACCGATCAAGTCCGCAGCAGCAGGCCCTCCGATGCGGTTACAGAGGACAATGTCAAAAAAATACATGAAATGGTGTTGGCTGACTGGAAAGTGAAGGTGCGCCAGCTAGCAGATACCACAAAGATTAGTACTGAGCACACACGCCATATTTTGGGCAATATTCTGCATCTGAAAAAGTTATCCTGCCGCTGGGTGCAGCGAAAGACCAAAAACACGAAGGCGAGAGCACTTCAAAAGAGTGTTTAGACTTGCTGATACGGAATCGGGCGGACTTTTGTCGTCGATTGGTAACTGGATTTAGATCCCTCGGAATATTATCTATTCCCAAACCTCAAAAGATGGCTCATCAATAAAAAATTCAGTTCACGCGAGGAAATCATCGACGACACGGAGGAGTATTTTGCAGACCATCCGGAAAATTACTTTTCGGACGAGATCAAGAAGTTGAAAAATCGCTGGAATAAGTGTATCAAACTAAAAGGGGACTATATTGAATAATATAAAAAAACATTTAAAAAATAATAATTTTTTAATTCCCAAGGAGGTAATTTTTCACTCTATCTAGTAATGCAACTTTTTTTCTATATTTCAAAAGAAAAATTAAATCACATTTCGTAATAAACACGTTCTTTGTTGATAAATAAAAATAAAACCTCATATTAAAAAAAATTTTTATTTTTCTTAAGGAACACGTTGATAAGAAAAGATACTTACAAATTACTATTACTCCCAATTAATAAAAAATGTTTTATAACTTTCAACACCATTCACTGATGTTTTAATAAATGCATAAATGCATTCAAACTGACCGCAAAACTATATTCTATATGAAGTTCATAAAAATCATAGAAATGGGTGCCGGTCATGGTTGTACACAAATAAGGTCAGCACTTAAAAAACAATTAAATTTCAATTAAAAAAAAATAGTACAAGTATACACAACACAGCAGATTGCATATTAATAATTAAGTGCTTAGAATTATCACATTTTCTCGGTAATTAATAGAAAAAAAAAACACTCTGAAGATGTACAGAGTGCAGAGAACAGTGCGTTCAAGTGATCCTATGTGAAGGGGGAGAATGAAAGTGTATCTTAATAGATGCAACACTGACTTTTCGTATCTTTTCAATGCGTATTTTCACTCAATTTAATGATATTAACAATTGCTTTCTTCCGGGGTTCAGTTATAGCTACAATTCTTAATTCGAATTATAAATGCGAGCTCATATTCGTATGAAGTACGAGTACTGATAGCGATAAACAAGGAACCTCAGCTAGCGTGACGTGTGCGTGTAGTAGACGCTATGTATAATTGTTCGATTAAATTTCATTGCACCTATAAACGTAATCCACTTACTATGTGTCTGTTGAGCTTTTTTTCCCATCTACGTATAGCTAATAGCTTATGTATCTTTTGGATACATATATTTTTTTCTTAAATTTACTATTTTTACAATTATCTTCATAATTATCTCCACAACTATAAACGGATGATTATCTTAGAAGCCATGGCTACGCAGTATCTTCTCGTTCACGTGTTTTACACTATAAAATACATCTTAACTTTGGAGATACAAAAAAAAGTATTTTCTTAATGCTCGTAAACATATTTAATTACGTTACCGTTTTATTGGCATTTAACACTAAAAATTTAAGTTTTGCGCATCACATATTTGTAAATAAATAATTTTAGGAATTTTTTTTTTATTTAAGTATCATCATGGTGACGATGTTGATAGGAAAAGAGTATACACTGCACATGTACTAGTATGTATCTAAGTGACATTAGCGATATTTAGGCTTCGTCATCCGAATTCAATTGGACGGTAAGAATTGTACGACAAAAAGGGGGAAGGAACTTTGCTTTTAAAATCGAGATGCGATGATGGAGACATTGAGGCATTTATAAGTAGACGGATGGTATTCGTATAAATGTCGCCCACACTGTCTAATGGGAAAGCCATTTAATGGCGCGAGCTGGATGGTACTTTAAAAATTTTTATTCAAACCAAAAAAAAATTAAAGTTTTTTTTTTTTGGACGACAAGTTTAGAACGACAAAGACAAAAAAGAGATTAGATTAAGATGAAAACCTAAGCAGACGCTTGGTTAAGTGCATCTAAATGAGAAGGAGTGTGAAAAATGACTTAATGGACTCGTGATGAGTGTGCCTATGAATGGAGGCACTTTATCCCGAAATGAATTTAAATGAGTGATTTTGACTGGAGATGTAAGCGGTTTCATCGATTCCTATTGTTTAACTTGAGTTGAAGTAGTCACGGTTAAAAGAGCCGCTTGTATAAAATTCGAATCGAGGAAGTCACTTAGAAAGTAAAGGGTATTTTGTTAAGCACATATATACATACATATATGGGTAGGCTGTTAAGGAGGTTGACGTTATTATTCACTAAATAATAAGAATTGTGGCAAATATATGAAAAGACATCATAGCATTCGGTCATAACATGTCCCATTTCACTCCAAGTCAATTAACTAATTCAACTCCCAAAGTGCACGGGCTGTTGACCATATATGTTACATAGATCACTAATGTTACCCGTGGCTTTGAATTGCTTCAACCCAAAAGCCTTTCAAGTGGAAAGCTATTCAACTAATTCTTTCTAGATCTTCTTTCATCTGTAAGCCCCATTACAGGCGAGCTTTTACTTACAGGTGTTCATTCGTTTTTAAGTCGAAGATAGTAGGTAGAACTGTTTTCTTTTCGGGTTCATCATGTGCAGCTAAGAAATTCGTTGAGTTATTTCTTCACACACACAGCATAAGCTGTGGATTTTAAAATACTCGATAATGTTGGCCGATCCCATTGAAATTTGACAGCATGAATGAAACAATTCTGTCTGCAAAAAAATATAAAATAGTTATGAAACAGAACCCATTTATATAGTCATGTTCATTTGTTTTGTCACAAAGTGAATACATACATCCATTTAGCTATTACTTTATAAATCTCGATTTTTCACTATGGAGTGCATTTTATTGGCTGAAAAAAATGACAATATACCAATTGCAATGCTAACAAAAAGTCTTAGATACTCGCCATTTCAAGAAAGGTCACAGTTCCCTCTTTTGGAATACGATTTGATTATTTTCCACTTCTTACTCGTTCAGCCAGACAACTTTACTTATTTGCAAAATTAAATTAATGCGCAAAAATCGCATTTAAAAGCAAATCAACATCTGTGTTTCCATGGAATAAACGAATTAATCATTGCCTCATAAACGGTCGCTAATACAAAAAAAAAAAAAGATGCTGCAGAGTTGAGTGAGTTGACTCTGGTGCAGACTCCTTATCCATCTGCACTATCTGACTATCTGTCGTTGCATCTATAATAACCGTCTGTGTCGAATGATGACTTTCTTTCTAAAAAAGGGTAATTAAAACGGTCCATCATAATGAAATTCACTTCTTCTTAACTTCTTAACTTCGAGTTAAGGAACATAAAAATTCTACCATATCCTTTGGCCATAAAGTACACTTTTTTACCACTTGCAAAGTGTACAAAGTACAAATCACACAGTATGCAGTCTTGGAGTTCTTTAGCTTTATAGTCTTCAATCTTTAGTTGTGTTCAGTCTTGAATCTTGAGTCCGGGTGTCTCCTTGTAAGTTGAGGTTTTCTTATTTTTGTGCTAATTTTGCGCGTCCTCCTGTGTTTGGTGTCCACTTCCATTTTGCACTTTGCGTGCTGTGAATTTTATTATGAATATCATATCTCTAGATATTTTTATTAGGCTTTTGAAATTTATTTTTTATTTTTTTCTTTCATTTTTATTTAATTTATTTTTTTGTTTTATCTAAGGCCTGGTGCACACGGAGAGTTTTGTACCTTTATGCAGCAATCACGAGCAACAACAAACAAAATAATGAATCTTACCCTTCTCTCGTTTGTGCAATTATGCACTTGGAATTGATACGAGCGCGACGCTATCCAATGGATGGTATGGTCTCTTGGTTAGGGGCTTGATGGTATTTTGTTGGATGGATATAATAAGATATGCGAGTGTTGTGCAGTTAATAATCGTGTATATAAATCCTTTGCCAATGATTATTGAATGACATTTAGTTACGATTTTATTTTCGCATGATGATGATGGGTTATGTGTGAGGTAGCATGTTCAATAAATTGTTAAAATATGCGCAATTTATGAGGAGACTTAAGGAGACGCCGGCCAGCCGACCAAGCGACTTACCAACCAACCGATCAACCTACCGATCGGTGTTTGGTTTTTGTATGGTTTGCATTTGACGTTTTATTTTTTATTTTTGAAAACGGAGAACTGTGTTTGTTGGAAAATAATTCAGTGATACTAGTGACTAGACTGCTCTGTGAAGTTTTATTTCACATTCTGTTGTAAGGGTTCTTTCCATATGTCCATAGACATTTTGGGAAATTCTACATATTGAATGCGTCTTTGGATTCTACGTGTCTGTGATTATAGCACCCAATTTTAACAAGATTTTTTAACAAAATAAGGATTTAGCTTTCACTATTTTAAACATAACGACACCTCATAATGACTACTCTTAAATCGCGTAAATTGTTTTTGGCATATTAGTCGATATACGAGTATGTATCTATAGTAAACAATTTGAGTTAGGGTCAGTGTAATGCTTGATTATTGCTCATTATCTTCAAATTGGTAGGGATATGTTATCTAACACAGAGCTCAGTTCTATTTACTTACTTACTTACTTAGGCGGCGCTACTGTTCGGGGTGAATCTGGGTCTCAACTAATAAGTCTTTCCAGTTAGTCCGGTCTTTAGCTAATTGCCTCCAGTTGCGCACTCCAAGTCAATTTGTTGGCGCCACCTAGGGTGAGGTCTTCATTTAATACGTTAGATTTGAAAATTCCGCTGGCATCCATTCGCTCTACATATTCTAGCTACTTCAGGCGACTGATGCGCAGTTTTCTGACTAGGTCGTTGGCGCTGTACACCTCGTATACGAGTAGTTTGTAGTTGAATCTTCTCCTAAAAACGGAAATGGGACCGAATATTTTTCGAAATATTTTTCTCTCGAAACATCAACGGACATCTTCATCCGCTTTCGATAGAGTTCATGCTTCAACGTATTAAAGTAGAAATGGTAAAATCAAGGTTTTATATTGTGTCTTCTTAGTTTCTCGGGGATAGGGCATTACTACACAATTGCTTTCTTAGCCCAATTAAACACCGATTGGCAAGAGTGATTCTTCGTTTTATTTCTGCCGAATTGTTTTTGGCAGAATTTATAGCAGAGCCAAAGTAGACAAAGTCTTTTACTACCTCGAAATTATAGCTATCGATTGTGACGTTCTGTCAATTCATCTATGTTGTGTGCCCCTTCTTGTTGACAGCATATACAATACTATGGAACTAGGGAACGCAATAGTGACAGCCCACTTAGTTCTTCCAATTATGCCGATATCATCAGCGTGCGCTTGTAGCTACACAGGAAGGATTGTATGATGTTAAACAAGTCACACGACAGCACGTCACCTTGCTCAAAACCTTTTCTGGCATCTAAGGTCTCGGTAAAGTCTAAGTCGTTACCGACCTTGACGGAGCAGCAATCGTTCTCAATCGTCATTGTGCACAGACGGACAAGTTTGCTGAAACTACAAACCCTGTTATATGCGGCCTTAAAATCGATAAAATGATGGTGGGTATCGATTTGCATTTTTTGAGTTTTTTCCAGGATCTGCCGGAGTTGAAGATTTTGTCGATTGATAGGAACCAATCAGGTTGTTGGTGGAGGATTTCAGACGTTCACAAAATATAGCACATACGATTTTGTATCCGATGTCGAGTAGACTTATGGTATACTACCAAAAAGATCAAAGTTCCCAGAACGCATTCAGAAAATCTGAAATACAAGTTTATTCATCTAAATCTATATTTTCCAATTTAAAGTAATCCCCATCGACTGCAACACACTTATGCCAGCGCTTGATCCAATCCTCGAAACATTTTTCGGTATGTCCATCAGTGCTTCCTGCGATTTTTCCATTATTTCCTCTCGGCTGCTGAAACGCGTTCCCCGTAGCGGTTTTTTAACTCGATTGAACAGAGAGAAGTCACAGGGAGCCAAATCAGGTGAATTCGATGGCTGTTGGATGATATGTATTTGTTGCATTTTTCATCAAAAAATTACGAATAATGATGGCACTGTGCGACGGTGCGTTATCATGGTGCAAAATCCACGAGTTTTCTGCCCACAATTCTGGTCTCTGTCTGCGAATTGCTTCACGCTAACGTCTCATAACGCCCAAATAATACTTTTTGCTTACTGTCTGGCCTTCTGGCAAAAATTCATGATGCACTACACACTCCTACTAGGTCCAGAATACTGGATACATGCCTTTCATCTATTACAAAATGGTTAATTTGATTTAGCTTTTCACGATCCGGAGACCGCCATGTCCCATATGTGTATATTGAGCTGAGAAAACTGTGTGCTGGGTATAGTAATAGTTCGTCCCGCCTAAGTGCGTTGCAAAACGTGGTGTCGTGTATGCTATACTTACCAACTGTCCCACCAAAAATGTTCTCCTTTCCTATCCTGGATTCTCCGATTGCTCATAAGTTTTGTCGAGGAGCTCGTATAAACATTCTTTGGTGGATCGTCCTTGTTTTTCATAGGGACATTGGCGCATAGTAGGCTTATGTTGATGAATTTAGTCATGATGAAGATTGTCATAATACCCTGGCTCACGTATAGGGAGCTCAAGACTTCTTGCCTGAGTCTGCCGTATATTGCAAATCTGTATCCGAATCATCGCACATCTGGTAGCAGTTAAGGTCCAAACATTCCACGTGTAGTTCCGAAGGTCGTTGTCTTTAAGCGATTGCCAGGGTCGTCAATAATGAGTCAATTTTTATCCGAGCCCATTGATTGCTTCGTCACATATTTTAATCTCTTCCGTATAGGGTTGTGAGGCCTATGAGTATAATGCTAGTGCCCGTTCTCATTTTAGCCTGCATTGTTTTTACTTCACTTCTATTTAAAGGCTTATTTAAACAGATAGGATTATAACACAGAGTCGTATATACATTTCCTTTAGAAAATTGAGCTGACGACATTGTTGTATTAAATTATTTTTATACCCAAAATCGACGCACTGGATGAAGGTCTTATCCAAGTTCTGGTTCTTTTGAAGAGCTTGCTTGGTTTTGAAAGCTAGTTACGGGTCTACAATCAGCTCCTGATAACCGTATTTTTTTAAATCTTTTTACAAAAAAATACGACATACTACCGGAGCTCTATATTTGGAATCCAATTTGCACGTTTAGATACTCCGCAACTTTGTTTTATGTTCTCGTATATTGGGATAGAAGCATGTAGGTATGTAGTTTAGTCAAATCCGTGTAAAATAACAAAAGACACTATTGCCAGATAGCGATTCAATGAATACTCAAACTACTCATCAGCAACAAATAAATCTATTAAAATTCCTCTCAAACCTTCAACTACGTGCAGAGGGTGACCAAGACTGCGCTAGGTAATATAGCTTCATGATAACAGTCACACGCTCGTTAAACGGATATCAGTTACAAATCGTAAAGTAGGAAATCGATTAAGAAACAGACCAAGGTTCCACGCGAATACAATCATTTCTCATCATTTTCACCTCTTTACACGACATAGCCTGACATGTATCAAAACTCCTTTTCCAAACCACTCACAACTGTCATTTAAAATAAGAAAACAGCTAAAAGCTACGTGTCTTAACTTTAAATCAAAAAGGCAACACTTTTACAGCTGTAAAAATTAGAATTTAATGGCAAATTGAACCTTCTACTAGCAGCACTTACGACTACGAACCAAACCACCCATTCCTAGATCGTCAAAACGAAGAGAAACTACTCGTACAAGTCTACCCCGTAAAGTTAAGAAAATATAAATATGTGTGTATCTACTTCAAACTTCAAATATAACCACACTATTCAGTCGCGCACTACACTTAACACACAGCGAAATGGTCATAAAATGATTAGAGGAATCTATCTACCGCAGAACAGCAGTAAAATTCACTAAATCGTTTACCCTGAGGTTGTTGTGTTTTGAGTGAGTTGGTCATAAAAGAAAAGCGATTGACCATAAAACCAGAAGTGGAACTATTCAAAAAAAAAAACAAAAAAACACAAACAGAAAAAAAAAAAAATAAAAATAAGAACAAAATTGTTGCCGGTGCATCGATGTGCTACCGAAGTGAAAATAATTATGTTCAAGCCCGTTCCTTCTGCAGTGCATATGGAAATCACAAAAAAAAGGATAAACTTCAGTATAGATACTTATAACTCGTGCACATTTCAAGGCGGCAAGTGTAAAGAGGTACACCTTTTCTTCTTCAATATGAAATTGGAGAACCCTTTGAGAAAAAGTTCACCGCCACGGTCGTCTTCGCCGACGTCAGATAGAGTAAAACGATCCTTATCGGCATGCGCAAGAGATCACTTGTTTCTTTTATGAATTCAAGTTTCAAATTACACCCACATTTTCTGTCTACCCTCTCTTCCCATGTTTGAGGGTCCTTTTTTTCTTACTATCCTTGGAGTAAGGAAATATACTTAAGCAAAGCCAATTTTTGATTGTTTTCTTTATTTTGAACGTAGGCCCCCAGGAAGACTTGGTTTATCTAAATGTTCTATTGATTTTATCGGTCCATCGATTCACTTACGATTTTAATACCTTTATGAGCATAGAAATTCTGTTCTAAGACTGAAACTTTTTCTTCTGGGGAAAAGTTGCTGAAAATATTTATTTCCTTCTTCAAGTGGGCTTTAAAAAGCCAGTACTACTTATAACGTCCTATCTGTTTAACGTGCTACGGAATTTTGTTCTTATCCTCAATCCCCTAGCCTTTAAAAAACAGAGAAAATAGGAAAAAAAAAATACAGAAATCAAGTAGCAGGTGGCAGCACCTTTATTTCTCATTTTCATAGTCATCTTTGCCACCCCGTGGGGGAGATACTCGTACAAGTCCTTCGATGTTGATGGTGGTATTGGTGACTTTGTTTCAAGTTTACGTTTGTCTTATCGTAACAACGACAATAGAGAAACGAGACGACATCCTTTTTCAGTAATTAAATTTGTCCTGGTGATTTATGACACCTGGAGCACAAATGGCGTGTTTTCATTATGTGTATCTATCTTAAGTATCTAAAGACTAAAGAGTGCTAGGTATCTATTTCTAAAGCCTTGTATAGTGATGTACAGGGTGTAATAAGTTCTTTAATTGAAGTATAGTAGAATTTGTTTTTTTTTTGTCTCCTTATCCTTCTATTGTAGCTTTCTATATGTATTCCGTTTCCTGGACAAGGGGTTGACATACCCATGGATTAAGTTCTTATTGTTTAGTATTTTATTAAATATTAGATATCTAATATCTATGGTATCGAGAGAGAAGAGCGAAATGAGGTTTTAACACGCTAATTTCAAAGATGTCATCCTTGCATGTCCGTTCGCAATATCTGATGTTGTTTCTGTTTTTTTTTTGGAGGAGGACAAAACGAATTAAGACATATCTAGCAATGAATTAATTGCTTCTTAGTTGTGACCAATTTTTGGCATTTTATTAGCTAATTAGATTGATTTGGGTGGATATTGTTGTTGTGCTTTTTTAAGGAAATATTATGGTCAGAAAATGACTATAAATTGTTCAAAATGAAACAGGCTGCGATTTTTCTTCCTTAATAACATAGAGTGACCATAAATAGTGAGAACAAATTTTATGATAAATTCATTATTTATCTATTGGAGTGTGTGACACTTCATTAGTTCTTTAAAAAAAAAATATTTACACATGTAAAGGAAGCATTGTCTTGTTTTTCCATATGTAAGATAGCATAGCAAGCAAGGACAAGCAGATGCCTACACATAACTAAATTTACTGATGGCTAAAAATAATATTTGTATGAGGTAAAGATTTCTCATGATTTTAGTTTTGAAACACCCTTAATCCCTGCTTGTAAGCCCCAGCTGTATCTCCAATGTTTAAACTTTATCGCAAAATCTTGCGTTCGTCCTTACTTTTGGAATATAAAATGATTCGAAGCTTTATATGGCAACTGTGGCTTTTCCTGTACGATACTCATGTACGAGTAGTATTTTCGATAGGAAGTGGAGATGTCATACCGCCGGCATCTGCCGGTGCATACCAATCACAATAACAAAGTAATTTGAAAAACAAAGTTTGCGTTTTCCTCATATCTTAATTCTACTAAAATTGGCACACAACACTAAGACCACGACAGTTTTTCTCCAAAGTAAGGTCAGCAATTATTTATAAGTACCAACAGTTCTTAGCAAGTGACGGCTAGAGTAACTCGTAAGCTAAAGACCTTAAACGAAAGATAAATGATATAATAGTGCTCAAAATTGTGTATCTCATCTTCCATGACAACTTTCGGGTATTGGCATCTTTAATTCCTTTTCCGACTTAAATATTCCCTATAAGTTCAATTCCCAATTTCGTTGCTTTCATTTTCGTTATAAACCTACTTTTTATCTCTTATAACTATAAAATTCATCAATAAAATACTTTAAAAATAGAAATGTACGTTACAAAGTCCCTGAGTCATGCTCCTCAAAGTAAAAAAAAAAACTTATTTGAAGAACTAAACACGTTTGGCATCAGTAAAAATCTGTTTACAACCATTTCGAAGGCAGGGAAGCAACAAAAAATTGTTCCCACACTCCACACATGTCAACGGTCCGCGATCAAATGTTTATAACCGAAACTACAGCAAATCGCTTTGGTTTTCGAAATTATTATTCAAAAACCATTTCACCATAATATTTTGTAAAATACCACATTAATAGTGATTCTCTCGCGTAATTCATATTTTTTTTTTATTATTATTGTATGATATCTTCCAACCCCGCCAATCGTACCAATCGACGTCCATCAAACCGTGCGGCTCCTAATATATTGCGACGAAATAAAATCTCAATATTCCCAAACGACTTTAGCCATAAAATATTACTCTTAGCCAAGAGTGTACGTATAAAATCAACTCAACATACTCGTACAACAGCCAGCCAACGAGACACCATTAGGATTCACAACTATACAGTCGAACGTTGTCTGCATAAAATTCAATCTAATGTTGAATTAAAAAAAAAAACCAAAGAAAAAAAAATTTAAGGGAAAAAAAAATTTAAATCATTTCGTTGCGTTCGGTCAAAAAATTTCAATACACATGTGTACTAAACAGGAGACAGCTAAAGATACAAATGCAAGAAAGGCTACAAATCTATCTTTTCTATTCCTGTTGTAGTCATAGTCATAGTCATAGTTGTAGTCGTCATCGCAACTATTAGTGTGCAATTTGTGCACTAATATGCAGAACATGTGCTAGTCGTAGGATATTTTTAAACTTAAACCAAAGCACACAAACAGATACAACATAAGCAACAGAGATACAAAAACGACTGGTGAATATGTACGAGTATACTGAGAGTATCTTTTGGGAAGGACATGAAAATTACTGTTTAGACAAACGATGACAGGTTGTTAATGTTTAACGAGGTTGGTAATTTGCTGGCTTCCCTCAGATTGTTTTAATATATATATATTTTTTTTTGCAGTAGTGCGTTGAGCTCATTTAATTTTCTAATCACATTCAGATTTATGGATTCCATGCAAGCCCGCCTGGTTAACTTAGGTTTCACTTTAGTCTACGCAATAACCTTCTGTTCTGTTAGGGGGTTCACCCCCTACAACCCCCTATAATAAAAGTAAAAAGTTATGAGTGCGCAAGGAATTATTAGTATCTTCGATATGATATGCACGTATCTCCGGTCAGACGATTTAGACAGACGGACGGGATACAAGAAGCCCAGAGCAGACAATTCTCTAAAGGCACAGACAAGACTTGAAAACGGTGAGACCAAAAGCCTTACCATATCCAGATACGCATAGTGTCGAGACCTCAGACGAGACTTGTGTATTTTTTCTCAGCCTTGCTATACGAGTATGAATAAATTAATTGCAAAAGAATTCCAAATGTTGACAAGTCTCAGAACGCTGACTTAGCTGAATCAATCGACCAAATACCGTGGAACTTCTCTGTTCTGTGTTGACAGAAGTTTACTTGCATACAAGTTCTAGCAGCGGCATTGATAATACATATAAAAATATACTATATACTGCTGGTCTTGTTGGCGGTCTAATAAGCGTATGCGCAACTCGTTCAAAACGTCCGCGATGTAATGATTTTTTTAATTTCGCTCACTCTAATCGCGCATGAATGTCCAATTAAATTTTCATTTTATTTAAATTGTTCTTTAATTGGAAATGATTTAAGAAAAAAAAAACAACAAATAATAATAAAAATAATATAAAAATTCTTAACAACGACACAGAGGTTCATAGGTACATCACTGTGTAGAGGGATCACCTAATCTTTGAAAGAATTTTCGTGTTAAAAATATCGACAAATATTGTTAACACCTTCAAGACTATATGATGAGTACTTGGGCCATACATCGCACTATAACGACACGAAGAAGAATTAATTAGTGGATGTCTTCACTTTTGGCTGGTTAATATGGTCGAGGTGGACTCTGGTATCTGGTCTTCGGGTTCTGGTCGTTGATCGCTTGTTTCAAGGCGGCTATCATGTCTTTGATCTGAGCTATTTCTGTGGGGGGAATTTTCGTGTTGAACGTCATTTGATTACCTAATGAGAATTTATCATATGCAAAAAACACAAAAAAAAAATCAAATAATTGAGTATGAATACTTGATAGACCACATACATGCCAAATAAACTTACTGTGCATTGGGAAATATCTGTAGATACATCAACATGTGTCAGAAATTGGCATAGGTTGGATTATACGAGATGATATAGATTTTTTGAGTATGATTTGAGTATGATTTTATTTTTCGTATAAACATACACATATTCATATACATATACATGTGTAGTGATGAATATTGCTCAGAAAGAAGGTTGAAATTCTAGCATATGGTAATATGATATATCCAACATTCAAAACTAGAGCGGGTCACAAGCTTCGAAGATGACTCTCTGACACCAATAATTTCGTTGAGGAATATTAATTTAGAAAAAAAAAGTGTAAAACTGAAAGAATTGATTTTCCTCTTAGCCATCGTGTGAAACCGAACATCGTTAGAGATTTCACTAGTTTACTCATCTCTATGCTTTTGATTTAAGAAAATTTAGGGTGCCAAGTTTTTTTCTTCAATATCTTGAAGACCATATATTTGTTTTAGACATGAAGATCCTGTGTCCAAAGCCGTATGTGCATACAATATATGTTTAGACGTTTTTATGTATGGTGGTGCTGAAGAAAGTTTCGGTAGTTTTCCTATGATATTTTGCTTGAATTTAAGATGGTAGTTTCAGATTGGTCACTTACCCATATGTATTTCCGGTCCAGATATAACATACCACGTTAATCAGAAAGTTTATTCAGAAAATTAAAAATACAAGTATATTCATCTAAAACTATATTATTCCCTTTAAATTAATCCCCATCGACTGCTACACATTTATGGCAGCACTTGATCCAATCCTCGAAACATTTTTTATATTCGGTTTCCGGTATGTCCATCAGTGTTTCCTGCGATTTTTCCATTACTCGTACTTGCTCTCGGCTGCTGAAACGCGTTCCTTGTAGTGGTTTTTTAACTCGATTGAACAGAAGGAAGTCACAGGGAGCCAAATCAGGTGAATTATGTGGCTGTTGGATGGTATTTTTTGCATTTTTCGTCAAAAAATTACGAATAATGATGGCACTGTGCGACGGTGCGTTTTCATGGTGCAAAATCCATGGGTTTTCTTCCCACAATTCTGGTCTCTTTCGGCGAATTGCTTCACGCAAACGTCTCATAATGCCAAATAATACTCTTTATTTACTGTCTGGCCTTCTGGCAAAAATTCATGATGCACTACACCGTTGTAATCCATGAAAACCGTGAGCATTGCCTTCTTTTTTGACTGAAAACAACGTGGTTTTTTTGGTCTCGGCTCATTTGGTGAACGCCATTCATTTGCCTGATATCTGGATTGCGTGTCGTACTCATAAACTCACGTCTCGTCTCCGGTCCTTTTGATGAATTTGGGATCGAATTCAGCCCCGCAAATCATCTCTTTTGCGACGTCAACACGGTCTCTTTTTTGCATGAAATTGAGGTGTTTTGGCATCAACTTTACTGCTACACGACGGAAACCCAAATCATTAACCAAAATGTCTTGGACGGATCCATAGGCAATGTTCAGGTCCTCTGCTATCTCTCTGATGGTTAATTTGCGTTTATTGACCAACATTTTTTTTACGAGTACTTCATCAATGTTTTCGTCGGTTTTCGATGTCGATGGTCTGCCACTGCGTTCATCATCTTCGATTGATTCACGATCACTTTTGAACCGCTCGTGGCACTGGTAAACGACCGTTTTCTTTAGAGAATTCTTGCCGAAACACTTTTCCAAAATTTCCAACGTTCGCGCACCATTAAATCCATTTTTTGTGCAAAATTTAATACTCGTGCAAGTTCGTTGTTGCAAATTTAAATCCATTTCTAAAATTGTAAAAAATCGCCAACACACAGAGAGATAGATGTACTCTTGGCTACGTAACTCAAATCGGAACAATGGGAGCGCCACACGGTGCTGTGGCGCGGGAACTTTTTGATCAAGGTGGTATATACGAGAGTTGTCTGATAATGATACAAGACATTTTTTCTGTAAATTTTTTTTTATTTTTCTACATAGTCTCCTTGTAACTCTACATACTTCTCCCAGCTATGCTCCCATCTCTCTAACCCATCCAAATAGTACTTGGCGTTTTTCTCTGCAGAATAATTATTCACGAAGGTGATTGCCTCCTCATTTGACGAAAATCTCTGTCCTCCGAGCGCAGTTTTTAGATGAGGGAACAAAAAAGAAGTCTCTTGTGGCTAGATCTGGTGAATAAGGCGGATGGTCAAGCAGTTCAAAACGTAATTCATGGATTTTCGCCATGGCAACCGCTCAGGTGTGAGACTGCGCGTTGTCTTGGTGAAACAGGATTTTCTTTTTCTGCAAATGTGGCCGTTTTTCCGCAATTTCTGCCTTCAGCTTGGCAAGTAATGATGCGTAGTATGCTCCTGTAATGATTTTTCCTTTTTGTAGATAATCGATTAAGATAACTCCTTTATTATCCCAAAATATAGTCGCAATCACTTTCCCAGCCGAAAAAACAGCCTTTTTTGGAGCCGGCTCGCGCTTTGCAGTCCACTGTTTTGACTGAATTTTTGTTTCGGGCGTATAATGGTGTATCCAAGTTTCATCTACAGTAATTAATCGGCGCCAAAACTCGGATGTATTGCGCCTAAACTGCGCCAACAGAGCGTTGGAAATGTTCATTCGAACACGTTTTTGGTCTAACGTAAGCAAACGCGGCATCCAACGCGCGGACAGCTTTCTCATGCCCAAATCTTGATTTAATATGTAACATGGACATTTTCATAACCTCTACTATCTCTCTCACTTTAATTCGGCGATCGTCTAACACCATTTGGGGAACTTTAGCAATGTTATCGTCAGTTGTTGCAGTTTTTGGACGCTCCGAACGACAATCATCTCCTAAGCCACGTTTAAATTCAGCTGCCCAAAATTTCACTGTGGTAAATGATGGTACAGAGTCCCCATATACAGAGTCCAACTCATTTTTGATTTACGTAGGCCTATTGTCTTTCAAAAACAAGAATTTAATAACAGCTCGATACTCAATTTTTTCCATTTTCACAAAAACCACTCACATCGACTCACTCAAACGACTGTCAACTAAAAACTGCGTATCCAAAATGACTGAAATGAACTAGCATTCACTAGCCTTTATTGACGAGTGCCGCTATCTTTACGTATACTCGTTTTTGGGCAAAGCGAATATTGTGTTTGAACAGAAAAGTCATTTTCACTAAACGGTTAGCATTCCCACAGATGTCTACAGTGATATCTTTCGGAAGACCCATAACTGATCCAAAATCACACTGCGCCAAGCTTGTGAGAAAAATTCCTTTTCATTTTTAAAAATTTCTTAGACATTGACTGCATTCTAATAAACTGAAAGATATTTATTCAAGTTTTATAAATAATTTTTTTTTATTTTTCACAAATTTTTAATCCTTACATTTATTTTCTTAAATTATAGCGGCCTCCTAGTTCATCCCTGTCATACGGCGGCGCTATGAATGATGACGCTAGATCGCCGGGCGCTGGTAGTACACCTGGACCATTATCACAACAGGCACCTGTATTAGACACATCAGATCCCGGTAAGTTAAAAATGTCCGCATATTTACATATCTATTTATGTTAGCTTCTTGAAAGCTGCCCAACTAGACTATTCGAAATCGGTTAAGTTGATGTGTTATTACTCAATTCCCAATCTATTGTATAATACAATTTAAATTTTACTGCAATATCATAAAATTTTTATCATTTAATATTTCTATTGTGCCAACAAAATAATCACACCACCCATCTTTTTCATCTACAATGCATAACACCAGAATCTCGTACCGAACCTAAATGTAGTAATTTCATTTTCACTTCTTTTCCTCTTTTCCAAAAGATCATCCTTTTCATCCCCCTTTACAAGGAAACCAATATGAGTCCTTATTTCACCTGCTCTCTTTCCTGAATATATCAAATTTTATGCATGGATTTGGTTCGATTCGGCATACTCTCGATTAAATAAAAAAAAATCCACTTCTATTGTAAGGTTTTCAAAAAAGTGTGAAGTATCTACAATACTATTCATTGTATCTCCTGGAATGAATGTTTCAAAATTTGGTTTTAAAACTTTTTCATATTCACCCTGCAACAGGGTTGCACACTTTTGATAACTGGAAATTCGGTACAACCCTTCCGGGAGTAGTGGCATAGAGTTAACCTTTTTAGCAAGTAACCACACACTTATCGGGGGGAAAAAATCAAGTTATTGCGAACACCACAGAAGTATGTACGAGTACATTTACAAGCTCTTATGAGGAATTTCAATAGCTGCAGATACAAGATACAATTTTTATGCGCATTTCCTATGTTTTGCCTGCTAAAGACAGGCTGAATGGCATAAGGGTGAATAAGCAACCCTTATGGAACTTTTTTTTTTTTTTGACGAATTGACGCATCTCTTTTGCGATTGCTTCATCATTCGTCAAGCCATGAGATGTTTTTGAATATAAAATTCATCTCCCTCCCTTTTGATTCACGGATTCAGTTTCAAATTCAGAATCTGCTCACCGCTGTGCGAGTGGTAGAGCTTCATTATCAAAAACGTCGCAATCTATGTAGGGTTGGTTGTCAATCCCATACTGTCACCTATAACCATAGACCATTATCATCATCCTCATCATCACCATCAACATCAGGAACGGTAGCATAAAATTTTCAGTTGACAAACAAGCAACACCAGTAAATTTCGACTTTTACCCATTTTCATTATTTTTTTTCTTTTTTGGCGACAAAACAATACAAAACGGGAAATGTAAGAGCACAACATGGAACGCTGCTTGTTCCGGGACTACATTACAGGATATGAGGGTTGTATGGTGCCTGGTGGTGCTATGGTGGGCTAGAGCTATGTGTTGATGGTTATTTCATAAATTTTGAGGGGTTGATGAATTTCTTTTTGAACCACAGATACAGTACGCATTATATTTCATTTCAAAGCACACAACAGTGAGAAAGGACGTACCAAAAAATTAAAAAAAAATAAAAATAAAAAAATTGAATCAGTGTCTGCACATCCTTCAATCGCAAAACCAAAGTGCACTCAATGGGTAATTTTTAATGCGATATTTTCCATTTGAATTCATCACTGGAGTCATTCAACAGTAAAAACAGCAAAAAAAAAAAGCAATTCTAAAGGATATCTGGTTTTTTGCGGTTCGTCCTTTTCCCCCAAGTACTATCATAGATGTAACGAATTTTGTGTTTCAATTGCGCGTTTTATTGAAACACAAGATAAGAACCATATAACAAAGAATCCAGACAGATTTTTTGCCAGTTTTTGAACAGAGATCGGATTTTTTTCCGGAGTTTGGGTTCCTGGTTTCTCGTAGGATGTTGTTGAAAAATAGTTGGGGTCGTGTAAACGAAATACTAGTACTCACACGAACTTTAATTTTTTTTTATTGGAAATAAAACATAAGTAACAGGCCTGTAATTGGTGATGAAGTTGAGGTCAATATGTTATGTAGTCCTTGGTCTAGACGGTTGAGAATATTGGTGTTTCTTGCATATTTTGCCATAATTTTTCTTTCACAAATGTCCAATAGAAAAAAGTGTGTCACTCCATAATGAACGTAACTAAAATCTAAATAAAAATTTATGCCAACGTTGCCGTGGCTTCCCCACCTGGATTTACTTTTAACAATCAATTTCTCTAGTTAGTAATTAAGCTATGTAGCTCCTAATATAGCTGCTTCCAATTTCACACGACGCCTTGTTTGAGGTTCCCTTCCAATTTATCTTAGGTGTAGTCTTTTTCTGGTGCATCACCCTTGTGGATTTAAGTCAATCACTCCTGGGGGCAGGAGCGTTCAACATATATGTACCAGCCCTCTAAGCGAGAATAATTCTTCATTAATCTTTCTTCATCTCTCATCTATACAAACAGGATTATCATCACGGGAAGAACTTTTTCCAAGCATCCAAAGATTACTTTAAAGGAACTGGGATTATAAAGGTCTTAAACAGAGCTACTTTGATCGCTCTCGATGGAGTTTTACTACGTAATGACTGGGCACGCAGTTAATTCGAGAAATTCCTGATCTGATATCTGTATTCGCATTTTTGGTAGAATCAGCTGCGGAGTCTACTAAGTAGGTGAACTTTTTTTAGTTAGCAAAATTATTCAAGACTTTAAGGAGATTGATATCTCCATGGCTGACATTATGAATGCTGCAAGCGATAGTGCAAACTCTTCAGTCATGTTACTATACCATATAATTTTGTAAATGACCTAGTGTAAGCTTATTAATAACTGCCTAACTTAACTTGAAATACATAACTCTGTTCTGTTGCGGTTTGCTTCACCACATGTTGGTCAAATTAGTCAGTAAGACAACCAGGCAATATTATATGCTATCTTTGTCTGAGTTTTTAAGCCATTAAGTAGAAGTAGATTCTTGAGAACTCTCAAGATCAAGTGATATTCTAATATTCCTTGGCAGTCTTCTTGGCTTTGCATCCCTGGCATAATTTTTCGGCTTGCTGCCTTTCGTCGTGAACCTAAAGTTTCAATACGAAGGTTACTGATGGTTCGCTATCCTTGGTACTACTGCTTGTCTATAAACATATGATGCTCACGCCATACGACACGATAGATAAAGTTTCTTCTGGTATCTTGCATTTGCAACTGTTCAACGTTCATTTTCCTCATCGTATTTGACCATTTTTGTATTGTATCTTGGCTACAACTACGAAATGAACTAAACCGATGTTTCTTGGTCGGAAGGTTCAGATATCCAAAATATTAAAAACGCAAATTACGTCAATCGAAACATAGACCATCTGATTGACAGTCGGATTACCTTGAAATCACCATGTTTCTTTGTGAATCTCGAGGTGCCAAGACTACGTAGTAATTGGGCTTAAGGCTGCGATTTTCACAAATTTTATTGAAATGCTCTCCCCCTCCCTCATGTATCTACGAGGAAAATGTACGCTTATGTTCCTAAAGCTCAAGGATTGGTTTCTAAATCAACCTCAGGCAAAAAATTGCATCTACATATGCTGCTGCAGTCGGATATTGAAACGAATATGTCAGTTTGAATTGCATTATATCCAATAACCTCACCTCACCTTCATGAAATCCCAAAACTCATCAGATTTTCCTTGTAATCGCATCCCTTAGTCCCTGCTCGAATACCTAAGACCCAAAGGAAAAAAAATTGTTGTCGATTTCTGGGAATTTAAAATAAGAAATTACATGTTCCATTCCCATGAACATCAGGTATGTACTGTCTTTTCCAGTAATTATATAGGTATCTCCTAGACCGTTTGAACCCTTGAAATTTGATGGAAAAACGTTCAATTTTCCAAAACTATGTAGCGCATGGTTTACTTATCTACGGCGTTTGCTCGGTTTTTAAAAAGAACCCAAACACACTGTAATTATCGCAATATGAGTGAGTGGACCATGCCAGGTCTAACGAATCTTTTAACTCGCCTTACAACGACACCCCTGTAATTATGATGTCCAAGTCAATCTCACTGGCATTTGAATACTAAATTATAATTTTCCAACCTTTTCAAGTCGCTGTGCTGTGCTTGCACCTACTGATTTTGGTGCACGTTTTGTCCCTTCGAACATCGAACAAAAGCCAAAATCAGTTGTTGCCTGCACTTAAAGATGCATCACTTATATTCCTTTGAATTCAAACATTTTGAAGGGCACGTGATTCTGGAGAAAAATAAGATAAAAAGAAATGAAATGGAAATTCTAAGCTAAACCCATAAGGGCCAGCAAAGCCGCAACAACAACGGCATCATCATAATGGGTATATAATAACAATGTATCTAAACACAAGAAGAGCATGTAGAGGGGTATAAGAATGGAGCGCGGCTTGCTTTTTGGCTTTTGGCGGCGGCGGCTTTAACTTCGTCATCATCATCGTACGAATAGTCATCGTCGTGGTCCACATCCATCCAGAGGTACCTATAGCAGTTCTTCTCGAGCTCAAGCAGGCGATTACGAGCTGAAGAAGTGTACTTGATACATAATAGACCAAGAAGACACAATCGTGCACTTTATGCTCTTTTAACAGTAAAATCGTTCATTGATTTTGTTTTCGCTGTGTTCTCTTGAATTTGGGCACCAAGCTAGAGTTTTCGGCGATATTCCCCTTGCATTTGTTTGCCGGTATAAAGATGATGAAGATGAAGCTATAGCTATAGTGGCGTGGCAGTGGCGGCGCGGCATAGCCCCATCAACTTCATATTACACTTAAGATGTTTTCTCTAAGTCGGTGTTTTTTATTTTTTATATTTTTTTATTTTTTTGCTCGTCTTCTGTGTACCGACGAACCGAAAAATTGTATCTTATCCACTGGGCGCTGGTAGTTTGAGGTAGAAGCAGAGTGTGTCGTGACTTTGAGCCGTTTTGTGTCCGACTAAAAGAACAAAAAGACACACAAACACGGATACAATACACCAGACCTGAAATATGTTGCATGGATGGATGCTGTGATGTTGATGATGATCGCATATCCGTATGAGAGCGTTTTTCAGACAGACTCTCTCTCTCTGTGTGTGAAGAAAAAAAAAGAAACATTTTTCCCGTAGATATTTCCATTTTTCCATTTTTATTATTATTATTACACGCTCGAGTCGGCGATGGAACTCTAGAGTTGGATAAGTTCTTCCTCAATAAGCTGAAGCCGCCTTGATCAAAAAAAGCTACAAAAAGACAGCCAAAAAAGAAACCAAAAAAATCTAAAAAAAAAAAAAAATAAAATAAAAGAATTCCGCTTTACGGACAAGTTGACTTGTGGTATGTGCTTAATCCGTCGTCGACGTCTTCGACGTCCGCCTGAAATGAATCTTGAGGGCTGTCTTTTTCAATGACTTGAGATTCTTAGCTGAAAAGACTCTGACTCCGTATGCAGCATTCTCATCTCGTGAAACACAAAAGTCAACTTGTATTGGGTGCATGTTGGAACAGTTGAGAGATTCAGAGAGACTCTCCGACGACCATGGAATGGTTGGTCGGTCTTCATGGCTTCATGATTGTGAAGATCATTATGATCATAATCATCATCATGGTGGGCTATGATGATGTTATGAAGATGATGGGCCACTTCTTAACACTTGGAATTATTTACGGTGATAGGCGAATTTTTTTCTTTCTCATTCTTTGTTAAGGTACATCTTCTCCTTCTTTCGTTTTCGGGTATTCACAACCAAACAAGATGGTCTTTTAAAGTTCGCCGAAAGTAGAGGAAGTAGAAGTACTACGGATGGGTGTCTATGGGTTTTTGTCTTATAGGCAAAGTGGCAAATATTCAATGGGTAATTAAATATTTGATTTATATACCAAGATGCTGAACGAGAAGGCTCTGCAAGTTCTTCTGCAACATTTTATAAATACTGATTTATGTGATGTTTTTTTTTTGTTTTGGTTTTAAAGAGGTTTTCTTTGAGAGATGTACATATCTGTCTTGTGACGGTTAAGAGAGTGGCTTGCATTTAAAAGCCATCATTGGTAGTAGTGAGCTGTTGTTGATGAGTTTTTATTAATATTGTTGGCACTTAATTTGTTAAAAGTGTTTGAAAAAGTTCAGTAATACTTTAATGGGGGCCACAGCTTGTAAAGGTTCGTGGGAATGCAACTTTGTTTCAGCAACGTTTACGTAAGAAATCTATTGTTAGAGCAATCAAATTAACTTCTACTTTAATGTTATCCTGATTAATCGGTTGCACAAAATAGATTATTTTCAAGCCGTAGATAGTAATAGTCAATGTTTTTTCTTATATAAATATGTTACATACCAAAAATCGTATTTAAATAAAATTACTGCAAACATTAATTTTTATTAAATTCACGCCCCCATCTTTTATACAAGAGCCATATTTGACCAAGTTGATTATCGTTGAAAAGCAGTTTATTTCATGTAGTTTCGAAATCATCTTTCAAATTTTAGATATCATGAAAATCAGCTTTGTAGCACTCTTATGAAAATTCGCTCAGTTTTCGCCGAGTTCAATTTCTTTAACACCTGCTTTTCTGATCATCCAGCTAAGCATATTTTTCTGCTCTCTACCAAAATCTCTTATTTAAAATTCATTTTCTTACTTTAATTCCCACTTAAACACCCCATAACTGTCACTCTCAATACGCTTAAATTTAACTTCTTTCAACCTCAAGGATAACAACATCAAATGCAATCACGATAACTTAATTCAATACCTCGTACGCTCACTCAATCCTACTATTCTGTCAGATGTCCAAAATATGTTTTTTTTTTACAGATGCAAATAAGCAAGGATTTCTAAAATCATGCGTCATATTCACACGCAGGATCTTGGCTAAAGAATTGAATGTTTTCCAAATAAACAAATCAGCGGGATGTTACCAACTTCAAAGTGTTTCCATTGAAGGGGGTGATTTAAAAAAAAAAAAAAAAGTAAAATTTGGATTCAAAAAGGGTATACAGTATTCGTAAAATAAGATTACCCTTTTACTTCTATGAAAGTGATGTGACATTGATTGGAAGTAGCTTAGGGGTGTCATTATTTGAAAAGACCAGTAGCTCTGTGTAAAAATTGAAAAACGGAAACAATAACACATTTCCCTGTAACCAAATAAAAAAGTAACAAAAAAGAAATTGCTTAACTAACCATATTAATGGATGAGAAGCCTCAAAGTAGTTTGCCTCTTAGTTGTGTGTGCTACAACACAATGGCTGACAGGAAACAGTTTTGCCTTGTTTGCCTCCTTCCTCCCTAGAGTTATCAGGTCAAAATTGTAAAAACGCGTGACACAAGAAAATTGTTACGAGTTTTGTTCGTCATCTGAGTTAGCAGTACAAGTACTTTGGCTAAATAACAAATAACAAACGTACGAGTACAAGGGGTGCGATTTGCTTGCTTCTGTTACAGTAATGCGATTATAAAACTAGAACGGTTACAATTTCCGTTTATTTATTTATTTTGTTCGTCTTATTCAGTGTTATCCTTGAAATAAAGTTGTTGTTGCCTGGTGTTATTTTTGGGTGTTTAAATCTTTTCGCACGGCTGAGTCCTTGATTTTATCTTGTTATTTTAATTTGTTACTCTTTTCTCTTTATTGAATTTTCTGGCGGGTGATGGAGCTTAAGTGGTGATTAACGTTGGTGTAATTGTGTTTATAGGTTTCCAAAAGGTGACATAAAGATTCTGTTTACGAGGTGATCTCTATTAGAAATTGTAAATCATAAAGAGGTGAGAGAATATATTTAAAGGGACTTTATACTGTTAAACATTTTTCCTACAATACTTTCTTTGTGCCCGGTCACCTGTTTGCTTCACTGTGTCGATAACTAATGACTATAATTTAACATGTTTTATGGCGGAATTTAATTCAGTTTCGTTTTCGAGATTTGAAAATTGAAAGTTTCGACAAGTTTTCGCAGAGTTCTATTTGACGTTTAATTGTCTGCATTTTTTTACCATTGGATAGGGTAAAGTAGGCCTTAAGTACCACGTAGGTATTGGCGTTCATACGTCTCGTTTACGTGGAAGGACCAAGGAATAAGATGTAAATTTCAGACCACTGCAGACTAAGATCATACGAGTATCTCCCATATGTAAATAAAATTGAGGGTACAAGCATGTCGAAAAAACCACAAGTGCTCGCTGATAAAATCTGTTTTTTTAATTCCATAACAAAAACATTCACATAGCTACCTACTTGATTACAAAAAGCAAAATCGTTTAAAAATTGTCTGCATCCTTAAAGACCCCATCAACTTCCATCACGGCATCACCTTCATTGACGTGTATAATTCTCTTGAGAATTTAGTTTTTTTTTTTTTATGTTTTTAAATTTAAAGTACCCGGGAAAATCATTTTCCCATAATGTAGCAAAAGTGATGAAGTTACATGCTTCTAGATGATACCGTGTTTGATTGCCCGTTAGATAATTGATCAGGCAGTTATTCTCGCTACGCACATTCGCAACTCTATTCGGTTCGTAATTTTGTTCTTCACTTTTATTTTTCTACGAAGAAATTTCCACTTGAATTCGTGAAATGATGGTGTGTTGGTTACCGATTGTCTGTATCTGTGTGTGCACTCGAAGAAGCAATCCTGCTGGCATAGCGATAATATGGAAGGAAGAAATTTATTATGATTTTCCTAATTTCGCGCTTAAACGAAGAGACGGTTATTATGGATTTTTCTGTGTTTCTTTAGAATCGAAACGTATGCATCTGACAAGATTTGATATGTGTGATGGTTAAGATTAAATTTAAATGTTTGCATTCGCAATTGAGTGGAAATAAGTGAATGTGACAATAGAGTAAATGAATTTTGAGAAATTTATTGATCCGGGTCTACCATGTTTCTGGTAGATACTCGTACATGCATAGACTTTATTGATCTACCGTCTAGCAATGCTTTTACTTTTATTACATACCTTATGAGAAATTATTACAAGTCGGTCTACCGCCATAAATCAGTCATATTTGAATAATCTGAAAACTTGGCGAACATTTCAAGAGCCTCTTCATAATGTCATAACACTCACAAAGTATCTATTGACTTCAAACATCTAACTTGGGAGTACTGTATTCCAGGCATATTAAATTTACTATTATCACTTTCAATTCTATAAAAAAAAAATCAATCAGATGGGAGCTGTGCGAAATCACTTTAACCTACAATATATTAAAATAAAAATATTAAAAAAAAAGATTCTTGATTAACAATAAATGTCATGTTGTTGATTTTTTTATTACTTTCAAAATCAACATATACATATGTATTTAGAAAAAATTTAAATAATAATCTACTATCTTTGCCGTAAGAAAGTAATCAGAGCAACACACCACAACTATTACGAATACAGGAACACACAAATGGGAAAAAAGCGTTTCTGATTATATGAACGTTCATTGATATCTATGAAAATTATTAACGTAATTAAAGTCTAATAACAATTAATCTAATTATGTGCATTAAAAATATAATTTATATGTGAAGAAAACAGATCGACGTAAAACGAAGTAATTGTGAATTATATACTCAGCGAAAAAAATTAAAAGATTTATTTGTCGGAAGTGGACAGCAGTTAGAAAACGATTAATTTTTGTCTATATGTGCATCTGCTTTGATACAATATATCCTCTCTCTGCTGCTGTTTAATTTTTTTTTTGTATTTTTTTCACAATATATTGTACCAAACAGATAAACTTCAAGTTCATCGAATAAAGCTGAATAAGATTGATAGGACGTAGAGCTGTGAGAGCATGTAAATAATTTATAAAAAAAAAAAAACAAAAAAACAAAAGGAAAAAGACAAAATAATCCGAAATAAGAGAAGAATAATCATAAATGCTCACAAGTACTTGTTATAAGCACTTGTATGTAGTTTCAACGTCGGCTTTAATCAGTGATAATTATTATTAAACGTCAGCGACCCTAATTATGACCTACGGCATAGCGATCGTCTTCGTATAAATTTATAGAAAACAAATGAGCTATTTACGAGTTATGTGGCGATTTATTTGAAAGAAAACTATTATCAGATGTTTTTTTGCGACTGGAAGTTCAAATGATAATGCGGGTCTTGGCGCAGCTGATCACGACAAGAGGGAGAGTGTACGGAGTTCAATCATGGATGATTAAAAACTTACAGTTTGTCTGGGAGAAAAATGTCTCTTTTCATTTTTTTTTGTTATTTTTCGCATGACTCCGAAATAGCATTACGTATATGGTATATGGTTATATAATGTTCGTAGTTTCATTTCTTTATCAACATGAGTCTATTTAAACACTTTTGCAATTTTTCTTTAGGCACTCTGAGTATCTATCTCTACATTATGGGTTTAGTAAATTTCTTCTCATGACAGCATTTAATGAAGAATATCTTTGACGTACAACATGTATCTGCAACATTATTGCGACTTCTCCTAAAATATGCAGGATTCAGTTATTTCAGGCTGAGGATGAAAGTTTCAATCATATTCGTTATGAGTATGTAGCGCTTTCAGCTACAGCAGAAGAACTTACTACTCCTATTTTAATGAATTGTTATTAGTATAATCACCGTCTTAACGTTTAGTATGGGATACATTGACATTCACTAACTTGAAAATTGCCCATTTTCGATGATTGTTTACTCGAGCAATGTTAATGAATTAATTTCTAATCCTAATCTAATAGATTTTTATGACAGCGCATACATTCTCTTGGATCGATGTTTAGCACGGATAAATTAAATGAACATAGGTTCATTTAATTTATAAAAAATGTGTGAACAATTTCTTGGATTTACTGAAAATCAGCTCTCGTTCTGTTCAAAAAGGTCTCTGAATTCAAATATTAAATCCAATGTCAACTCCAAACCTTTGGAAAACAAACACTCCACGCGTCAGCAACACTGTCTCTTGTGCAAACACATTAAATTACACTTAGGTGTACAAACCAGCAGCACTAAAATTACTAATGATACATCAATTATTTACCTTAAGGAGGTTTCTGTTTCGTTTCTTTTTTTTTGTTTTTTTCTTATAGAGGGTGTAATTTTTGTGTCCTGTGCCGCAAATACACCCTCGCAATTACTCACATCGTTGGCTACAACTATATCATTAGAGAAAACGTTTGGGTAAAAATGTGTTGTACACGGGGGCGTTGGTTTTTTTTTTAGGCCACCAAATGAGTAAAGAAAAGTCCGTTTCAGTTTATTTTTTTGGAAAAACGGAAGCTTGAAATTATGTTACGTCAACACCTCCGCGACCAAGCAACTTAGGCACCCAGAGTATAAAATCGAAAGAAAAAAAAAATTAAAGGTGTCCAGCGTTTGGAGTATATGATGGGATAGATGAAAATCTAATGAGTTTTCATTTTCATTTTTTCATGGTGTTTGTCATTAGAGGAACGAGCCGGCACACGAGGCCACCCTTGTCAATCAACACTTTTCCATTTCGAAATCGATCGAAATCACTTTGTTATTTCTCTTTTTTTTTTCACTTTTAAATAAGGGGAGATATGAATAACCCAATACTGCCGCATGTATGACTATATGTACTTTTGAACGTATTGAGTGTGGCCCCAAGATCGATGAACTTTCTCTGTGTCGGCTGTTCCGGAGAAAACCGACTAAAACCAAGTAAACCAAGAGGAAAAAAAATATATATGTATGTATGTATATACATATATAAATCGAAATGAGTATGCGGCGGCGTCTATATTTAAAACTTAAACGAAACAAACAGAGGCCAATGACAACCAACGTCAGCGACACCAACATCCAACATCCACCATAAGCATCAGCGTTATCCTCCGTCGCAATAGCAATAACAGCTCTCAAGAAAAGAAAGTTTTTTTTTTTTATTAAAAATACGAAAATTATAAATAAATAGAATAAAAAAATAAAAAAAAAAGAACACAATTCTGAAGATATTTCAGAGTTGAAGAGAAATTTCCTGTCGACATCATCACCATCATTGCGATGTCGTCGTCGTCATCGCACCGCATGTCTTCGTAGAACGATAGTCTTTGATATTCAACCAATCTACCCCTGCTGACAGTTCCATTTGATTAGGTAAGCTCGTACGAAGAGCGCCGGTCAAGTGGAATCAAGAATTAAAAAAAACAAAACAAAAATTATTAACATTGCAACATCATTTTAACCCCAGCAACATTTGTGTCTATTGCAACATTTTATTTGTATATATTAACAACCTTGTATTCTAGCTCATTAAAAAAGATTTCTATGTCTCAGCATTTAGCCCTCAAATGTGAATACGGATACTCTTATGTGCCGGGTGATCATAAACATCATAAGTGCGACAAGCAATTATTAATTCGCCGACAAATAATTCAAACTGATTTATGGATGAAAATTATTCACACTAAAGGCCATAAAATATAACACACTATGGGTAAAGAGCCAGTATCGCTCGCATACACTAAATACTATTACCAGACAGTTACTATCAGTAGTCTGGGTTCATCTACATACATATTATGTATGTATGTATTCTTATGTTTGAGAGTACAATAATAAAAAAAGAAACAAAATCGAAGATATTAATATTTGCAGATACATGTTGCTTTTACTGTTTCTACATATATGAATGGATTGAGAAAGAGATACTGTCTCACGGGTGGGTACAGACACTACTGTATCTCTTTGGACCCCGGCAACAAAAGTGATTTATAAGTCAATAATCGGTTTAGAGCTGCGAATAATATTGTTGTGATTGTAAAACAAAAAATAAATAATAAAAATCGTCGAACAGTGAACGCGGCGAAATAATTTTTATTGGATGTTGCACGGAATCATTGAAGTTCGCAAAAACATGGCGGTAAACGTGAAATCGAAATGAGTTTCCGCATTTTTATGATTCTGATTGAATTTCTAGGTGAGCTTTCGGAATCCCATGAGAACATTTTTTTTATTTTGATAAAAATTCATAGATACGATTACACACACATGCATATGTGCACATGGAGAAGCCTGTGCTGACTAAGTGATGAGTGGAATGATGGATATTTGGGGATTGACAAAAATGCTTCTTTAATTTTGAAACCATGCCATCAATGGACTATTAGGGAGTTATAAAGTCAATACGCACGTAATTTAAAAGTTTTAAGAACATATCTACTATGACATCCCAAGCACTTTAATAAGTAGATCTTCACATATAGTAACATATATGGGCGACCGCATGGTTTTGAAGAAGCATTCTATGCAAATATTGAAACAAATTTGCAAATATTGAAATCAGTTTCTATTTTATGTCATTCTACTGAAATTATTAGCCTTTTTTGTGGCATGAGAACTACAAATTGAGACAAAACTTGCAAACTTACAATATTTGTAAGTTAACAAATTTTGGCATTTTGTCAGAAAATTTTTTTACCAATCGACTTATATGTAAAATGTAAATAACAGTCGCAATATTAGCCTCTAAGTCGTCAATTTTTAGAAGTTTGTCCACATATTAATGCCTTCAGATGGTTCAAAAGGAAATAATCGAAAGGCTTCTAATTGCATGATCTCGAACACCAATTGGCATGTTCATTTCACGAAATCACCGGCAAATTGTGATTCCAATAAATCGATAGTTGGAGTTCGGAACAATGTCATCCATATTTGTTTTTAATTTAATTTAAAAGCAAATTTTCGCTGAGCATGGAACAATAACGAATTCCGTTGGCGGGTTTCGGTCTCATTCTCGAAGAAAAAAACTAAGATGCCACCAGTGTATAAACCGGCTATATTTTCTTCAGTGGGCACAGTACATATCCATGGTTCGCTGAGTGGTTTAGGCAGATGGAAAATTATATGCACGAGAAAATTGGCAAATCATTCTATAAGTTTGGTGAACAGAAGCGATAATTTCCACGATACGAAGCATTGTTGAGGCGTAAGTCCTTTCATGATGTATCTGAAAATCTTACATCTTGTTTTAGTTACCATATCGAGTTTTGTACCAAAAAAAAAATGTAAAGTTAATGCGGGTTAATTCATTATAGATACTATAGGGTGACCAGAAAAGAACGATAGGAAAAAATTTTTAAATAAAACAATAACGGTGTGAGATATAAAATTGATTCTGGCTTTATTTTGAAGCTATATCCATGACATTATTTATGGTGTAGCACATCATTCAATTGGCCGCCTTGGCTTCGCTGGCAGTGTTTCAAGCTGTCGGTCAAATTTTTGATGACTCGTCCCAATATGTGCCGCGTCATTCCGGCAATAGCGTGTCGAATTTTGGCCTCGAGCTCGTCCAAAGTGGTTGGCTTGTTAGTATAGACTAAGGACTTGACGTAGCCCAAGAGAAAATTATCTAGTGGTGTCAAATCGCGCCCAATTGATGAACACTCGCCTAGAGATGACCCAGTGGCCAAATTTCTCCTTCACAACTTCGAGCGCTGCTCGCTTGTATGGCATGTAGCGCTATCTTGTTGGAAAAACAATTCGAATGTTGTCGAACTCTGACCACATAAATTCGGTTAACATCGCTCTATATCTGTGACCATCGACGGTAACGGTGTCTCCTTCCTCATTTCGAAAGGAATGAGATCTTATGATGCCGCCATGCCATAAACCGCACCAAACAGTCGAGCTTTGTGGATGCGTCAATGCTTGGCCGAACACTTGTGGATTGTGTTCATTCGAATTAAGGCAATATTGCTTATTGATGCTGAGCCGAAAATGGGCCTCGTCCGAGGAAATGATTTTTTGGCACATCCCGGATCTCTGACTAACATTTCCAGTGCCCAACTAGCGAACTCACGGCGTTGTCTATGGTCATCCGGCTTCAATTCTTGCTTCAACGCAATCTTATACAATTCAGCTGATCGGCGCCGGATCGACATTTCTGGGTCTTCTTCGATACTGGCCGCTACAGAGTCTGTGTTTTCTTTATTTTTCACCAATCTCTATCTGGTTGGTAGGTTAAGATCCAAAAGAGTGTATCCATGCTCAAACCTTTCCACGGTACGACAAATTGCCATCACACTGAAGGCATGATTACGACCGACCTCACGACGAAATTCAAGTTGCGTATTTACAACTGATCCGGAATTTCGAAAATATTTTTTTAATAATTCCCGCACGTTCGGCAAGCGTAAAATAATGTATGATGAAATGGCAAACCTTACTGAATATTTTGACAGGTGGATATCGTTGGTAACTTTGACAGGTACTGAAACATAACAATTGGAAAAACTATCATATCTATCTGGTCAGCCTTTAGAATGAAGGAATGGTCTCTCTCTAATGACTTTGAGTGTCGCGGTATTTGCTTCAAAATTATCGACGAAAACGACATGGTTGGCCTTCCCACAAATTGTAAGTTATGTTCGGAATAAACTGGCAAAATAGAATCGAATGACTATCTACTTAGATGCATCTATGGTTCATACTTTAAAAGCAAAGAACCCTACGATTGCGCATAGTATGCACAATTTTATTCAATCGATACTACATAATTTCACCGAAGTCCATCAGAAACCGCGAAAAAATTCGAACTATGAAATTCGCGCAAATCTTTATGAAAAATTTTTATCGCAATTGAATTTGGGCTTGTTTTTAGGGTCTGCAACCAGGTTTAAGGCAAGGCGACGTTGGTGATCGACCAACTGGATTGAAACATAAATGGAGGTCTGGTAAAAAAAAGACTACGATCCATAAGAGCTACAATAAAAACCATTTTACAGACATTGCTGTGAAGAATCAAGATCAGTGCTTTTGGGAATTGTTTAAGGGCCAACAAAAATATGCAAATATTCAAGTGAAAGCAGATCCTTCTTTTACTAGATTTTACGATCAACTAAATGCTGCCGAGTCCTTCTTGGCTGACCATTCTACAGGCCCATATATTTGGCATCACCTCGTTAGCGAGACCAAGAATTTGCTACTGATTCTTCGCAGAGAAGTAATCCAAATATTTTTCTTTCGCGTTCTTCTTCGAACCTCGGCTTGCACATGAGCTTTTGACATTGATATATCGTTGCGCTAGCTCTCAACATTTTTTTCTGTGCATCGTTTTTGCGTTACCATCTTTTTTTCATTGCATATCGTTCAGGGGCTAGTTCTGTAGTAGATAATGGACAAACCTTTTAATTGTGTTCGAGTACATTTCTTTCAGCGCGTAACGTCAACGCAGTCCATTTTTAATTTTTCTACGTGTCCTTGCTGTGTCTTTGCTTCTAAGATTTACAGACGACTGTTGACTATATTTTTAGGTTTTTTTTTTTGATTCCGGAATAGAATTGTAATTCTGGCAATCCATTTTAATGATTGCAAGGGAATTTTTTAAGAACTTAAACTCTTTTGCAACGTTAAGTTTGGGATATTGGTAATAATAATGGCAAATATTTTTATATACAAAAGGGCTAAATCGGCTTAATTCACTCACTATTTATTCCGCAAGTAGCTTGAAGTTCTTTTCTGGATACTGATGAATTATACGGCGTTTGAAATCGTTTGCATTCAGCGGGATTGTTGAATTATACGGCGCGGGTATGGATTCCACATAGAAAACTCATAAAATGAATATTTAATTGTCTTAAAGTGTCCTGCAAGTGTGCCTGCGAAAAAATCCAAAAAGGGCCCACCGAGGACTGAGTGCAGAGCAGCCAGGGCGAATCGAGGAATCTCTAAAACACGAAGAAGCACCACTGTCAGCTGAAGGACAAGAGAAATTATTTAACATAAATTCCGGCAACCAAATTGTTGCTATGTTTGTACAACTTCCTTACTTCTTGTTTTCACCACATCTTTATACGAGAACAAAGGCTAGTTAAGAGCTTTTAAGAAACTGCTGACAACGGATTTTGTTGCCGATAATTTTTTGCTATGTTGTTAAGATTTTTGTTGCGGACTTATTGTTGAGTTTATGGTTGCTGAAAACTTGGAGGGTATCGTTGGTCAAGCAGGGTTTGGGACCGGTCAGAAAAGTTGCAGAGGACTAGAGGACGGAGGTAGAACGTGTTTTACTGGCATTTTCAGTTCCATTATTATCCATTATTATAGTCGTTTAGTATCTAGTTGCTGCTAAAGTGTCTGGAAATCATTTCGTATACCTACCGCCCCTCTCTAACAACTTCAGATACAAAAAGTGCATATTAATTCAATAGAATTTGCAATTTGGTTTGATTAATTTGAATCTTATTTAATTTTTAATTGCTAGAATGTTGGATCCAATTGTACCAGCTGATGGCAATGGGGAGAACGATGGTTCGCTGATTTTTGATTTTATGTTCGCCTGATTTTTACAAATATTTTTATGTACCTCAAACCAGCGCAGATCGCATTAAAGCTGGGCTATGCGCACGGTATTATTAAGAATTGTCTACCAAAATGTCATGATTTTAATTTAGGAAAGCTAATCTAAGTGCATGGCATTCCTGAGGTTTGTTTTTTATTACCGTCGAAACGACACCACGGATGCATCGTCAATTCCTTAAATACGGTGCGATTTTGCTAGTATTTCTCAGTCATGCGTGCAGCGGAGGTACTCGACATCAGTTTACTGTTAGGCCAAGTGCCCAGTTGGGGAGTTTTCATTTTTTGAACCGAATTTTCTGACGACTTTTGTTAAGAATGACAAAATCATATGATTTGCTCAGCCTCAAGTTTTCCACTATCGATTTCTTAATGTGAAGACTTCCGTGAATGTGCGCTCTTCTTATCAGATAACGTTTCGTTGTACCCGATGACATCCGCAATGTTTTCATTTCCGTAGCTGACATTCTTACTAACTTACGAGTATTAACCGCTGCCAGCTATTAAAATATATATTTGGAAATTTATATTGCAACGTGTACATATGTATGGTACATGGGTTCATAATCTGATATCCTGCAGAGGGAACAATTTTAATAATTATGAAGCCGGAATGGCAACGTATAAAGTCTGATGTTATATTTGTTTGGCACCTGAATGTCTTCATCAAAAATCCCAGACAATGATTGAGGCGAAATGCAGGCAAAATACATTTCGTAAACACGAAAACCTTTTCTAAATTAACTTGTGCGGCAGTTCAACTGTTGATGTATTTCATGAATATTCCTCATTTGTGTCTTAGAAGTAAAAACATACCGACCATTCCATGCACAAAATTATGATAAATTTCATTTGTTTCCTGATTAGACGGAGGATCCACCAAATCTCTAGCAACTCTAAAACTATTTGTCTTTGCCATAGATTCGATTGGCTTGTGAAATTACTTTCTTCACCAATCAAACATCCGGTTGTCAAAAGTTGTACCACGACGTAATCAAATAAAAATAGCAGTCGTTGATGTAGATGTTCCCTCAGCAGCTCCAGCTATCGGTGCTGCCAGAGATATCAACACAGCCCTACAAGACGTGCTGAAAAAGTCATTGATTTCCGATGGTTTGGTTCATGGTATCCATCAAGCCTGCAAAGCCTTTGACAAACGTCAAGCTGTGCTATGCATTTCAGCTGAATCCTTCGAGGAGGGATTATACAAGACATTGGTAACAGCTCTCTGCCAGGAACATCAAATTCTATTGATCCGCGTCGATTCGCACAAGAAACTCGGCAAATGGTCTGGGCTGTGTAAGATCGGCAAGGATTTCGGTTGCCCTCGATGTTGTCAAGGAACACCACAGACAAAATAGTTAAAGTGCTACTCGAACGTGAATCAAAGACGGCGTTCTACTGAGGTTAGGGTTTTTAACAAAAAAGAACAGAAACATCCTAGTATGACACTCTAGAGTTACACCTACCTACTTCTTATCCAAAAGTACGCAGCAGTATCCTTAGATCAAAGAATATTTTTTGTAAAATACAAGTATCTCCAGAAATATTTTGAAAATTCGCACCCGCATATTTTATGGAGATCGAAGTCGCCCTAATCTCTCTGCCTTGTTCCACTTACCCAAGATGCTTAATCTATTAAACAATTGCCAATGTCTTGATACCATTCCTTTCCGTGTCGCATACAGCAACAAAGCCACCGGAATAAAAGCAAAAGTAGCTCAAAACCCAAAGCACCAGTTTCACAGTTTCACGATACTCGTATTATACGCGAGTAAATTTTACGATTTTCACTTTTTTTATTCGGGTGGATTTTTGTGTTTTGTAGTTTTTTTTTCGTTCTCCCATTTTTATTGAACTACTAGATTCAAAGATATTTATACGGTTTATATGAATGTACATATATATGTACAGGGAACGCTTATTCCAAAACGAAAAGAAACTTCAAATGAATGAGTTTTTGATCTTCGGATTTTATGGGCGTTCTTGGCGTTGTGTAGTGTGTACGATTTTTTTTCCCGACTTTTCGATCTAATTTCGGTTCACTTTTTTTATGACATTTTAATAGGCTTAACATTTTTCAGGTTTTGCTGTTGTTGTTGTTGTTGGAGGTCGTTTTATAGCTGTGTCTGGCGTGCCTCTACAGCTTTTTTTCAGTTCGAAAAGAAGAGATAACTTCAATGGTAGTAATGGTGATGGTTCTCTCTTGATGATTCATAAAGATTTGGAAACTGAATGAGTCTTGAGATGGTTTGTTGATCTTTGGATGCGCAGTGGTTAGTTGGTTTGTAGGTAGGTAAGATACTCAATTGGTAGCACACATCTAGACCAATGTTTACATCGTAAAAAAGTATCTTTTGGGGATAAGAATTTTTGATTATCGATTCGGTCAAAAGACGGTACGGTGTGTAGTGACGGTACACGCGGAAGCATTTAGAGGTTAACCGGTCGATTATGGGAATTGTTGACGGTGGTCAATTTTGTTATTTTCGAATGTTTATAGCTTTTCTTCGAATGCGCTCGACAATGTGAATATTAGTGAGAACAAAGGAGATTTGTGTTTGACCTTGACAAAGTTATAAATGCGAATGTTCTTTGATGTGAAATAGTCAGCCAGGAGGAGATAGGCAAATGGAATTAAATGCTAAAATGTTTAATGAAAAATTGAGGTTGGCCTTAGAGTTGGACAAAAGTTTTGCTTATCTTGGGAACTAATTAACTCAGGAAATAGCAAATTGGGTTCCAGCTCCCGTGTCAATAGCTTGGACTCGTGGTATGGTTCTGCAATCAGACAATTCATTACTGCCTGTCTGGTATATTGGCTCTTAAGTATATTGGCTCTCTCCACGGTTGGAAGTTTTGGTTTACTCTGCAGCTGTTAGGATGATTTTGATTACACTCTATATACTGAGATATTCTTCTTACTTAAGTTTTTGATTCAGTATTGCGTTTAAATAACAATCCGTTTTCAAAAATCGGTTTCACTACTTACGAGTATTATATTGATTCGTAGTTTTATGAGGCATCTACTGGGACGGCATACTGCAATCATAGTCTATCCTTATCCTTTGTTTGAGAGACTAAGGGTGGATATTTGGCAGCAGCGAGAAGCTGAGAATCTAGTATTCCGTAGTGCAAAGTATCAGCGTAAGTAAAAACCTTACAACACTTATACTACATAGTTAGGAACAAGGTTTCAGAGCAGATCAAAAGAGGCACATCTCCTTGTTTTGTTTGTCTTCTGATGGAACTGTTTCGGTTTATTCTTTGTCTTTTTTTTTTTTAGAACAATATACAGGGTGACTTACTTGAACTTCAACTTTTTAAAATGATATCCAACGGATTTGCATCCGGAGAATTCGCAATCCACTGTGTCGAAGAAATGAACTGTGGAACATTGTTTTTTAACCAATTTTGGTTGACGCGCTTTGTGAGACGATGCCGAGTCTTGTTGAAATGTCCACGGTCTCCGATCGAAATGATTGTTTGCCCAAGGCTTCAATACTGCCTCTAAGACGGTTTCGCGGTATACGATCGCATTAATTTTGACGCCACGGTCCAAAAATACGAGCGGAGAGCGACCATCGGCGGTTATGGCGGCCCAAACCATCACCATCGGTGCTGCCTGCTTTCTGGTGGCCGCCCGAAGGTGTAAATTTTCGAAGTACCTCTCTGACAAGTAACTCGTAACTCGGTCATTTTGTTTGTTGACATATTGCTCGATAACAAATGGCGACTCATCAGAAAAAACCAAATTCGGCAACTCACCACTTTCGTGCAAGCGTAGCAACTCCTTCTCTCTTTCGACTCTAATTTTTTTCGGTTGCGGTGTAAGATCGTGTGCTTTTTGGAATTTCAATGGCTTGAGCCCAAGCTCATTTTTCAGTATGTGTTGCATCCGTTCCAACGATATGTTGAGCTCACGAGCCATTTTTCTTCCACTTTGACTCGGATTTCACTCAATTCGAGCCTTCACTTTCCGATGTTGCTGTTTTTTTATGACCACCTCCATGGCGTTTTGCAATGCTGTCAGTATCACGGTAACGTCCTATGGTTCGAGACATAAATGATTTATTCACGTTGGGGTGCTGGAGGGCTCTAACGATAGCTACTTGTGGTTTTCCAGCCAAATATAAAGCAATCACACTATCACGTTTGAATTCCATCGCGGATAAAAATTTTTTAACACAACTGAGACGCAAATCGTTTAAAAGGCTTGTAAACAATTAAATTATATGTCATGTGTCAAAATTTGAGCTCATTGTCATGAACGGTTTGGAAATTATAGCAGTCTGAAGTTGGTTGCAGTTCGAGTCATACAGAGTGTAGTACAAGCAAGACATCAGGTCTTTTACTGTACGTACTCGTACAAGATATAACATATAAGCAATAAATGTACATAGAACAAATAATATGGAAACAGATATATAACAAAATCAATATTAAAACGAGGTGCCTGATAGGAAACGGATAAGAAAAGAAAAATGCAAAAAGGAAGTGAAAGGAACGACAAATGCTCTTAAGAAAGATACGAGTATTTCAATTGGTAGTGGATTCCAGAGTCTGACGGCATGGACAAGGAATAGGCGATATGAGTTTAAATAGTTAAAATTGGGAATTATCAAATTTGCAGTTCTTGTGGATTGTGCTTTTTTTTTTCGTGGGTAAATAAAAACCTTCATAGGCACTATGAGAACCAACCGCTCGTGCTCTTGGTAGTGTGAGACTCTTACTCACTAAAAAACCTCGCATGAACGTTGTTTATCAGACTACGACTAAGCTTCCTTAACAAGTAGTTTAAGCTGCTGTAGTTTATCGCGTTTGATAGGTAGCTTTCCAGCCACCTACTATTACCGTTATTAATGCGGTTTTTCCTTAAGTCTCTAAGTCTCTAAGAACGGTCTTGTTCTTTGTAGTTTGTCTTGCCCAATTGTCGGGTTATTGTATTTCCTGATTGTAATGATCCGCAAGACGAGTATGAAGTTTGCGAGAAAAGTTTGTTACTTCGTCTTTTACGGTAGCAATTCCTAGATCGCGGTGAATATCGCTATTCCTTACATACCATGGAGCATTCACAATTCCTCTCAACACTTTGTTTTAAAATTTTTGTAGTATAGGCATATTGTTTTGTTTGGTACAGCCACAAAGTTGTATACCATACGTCCAACAAGCCAATTCATTTCTCTAAGCCTGATTTGGAGCTCATCACGCTTCTGTTTAACGTGTGATTTCCACTTTAACTGCGCATTTAGAGTCATTCCCAAGCAATTTACCTCGTTTGCGTAAGGTATTTTTACCGAGTTGATAAATATAAAATTTGGATGTGTTGACTTGGACTGATTTAGGACGATTCACCAGGTCTTCGTCCATTCAAATATTAAGTCCAACGCTCGTTGGAGTTTACCCGTTGAAGATTCAACTGTTGGACCCGTATAATATAGGTCTTTGTGATTTTTTGTCTTTTAGACTTTTCCCCGGTTTTGGAACCATTATGACTTCGGCGACTTTTCATTGGGTTGGAACGTATAAAAGTTTCTTGGAAGCATTTATAATATAGAGAAGCTTGACAAACGCTTTTTTTGGATAACTCTTTTAGGATTAAATTAGTAATTAAATCATATCCTGCCTTATTATTTTTCAAGTTTGTTATTGTCTGCCGAAGTTCAGGCAGTGATACAGATTTAATTCTATAGTTTTCGGAACCTGTATTGATATTAAATTCTTCAGCTAGTTGCCGTCCTTTGAACGGTTTAAACGTTTCTTCCAAGTGCTCGGCAAATAAATTCACTTTTCTTTGGCTTTTCGTATTGGCGGCGAGTGCATAACGGGTTATTTAGTGGACTTCCCTTTTCTAAATGGGTTTCCGAAATCAAGCATATGTCAATATGGTTTTTCTATAGAAAAATTTCTACTTATCGATTTTTTTCAGGAGGCTGTTTGCTAATAATCTTAAGCAACTGTTTCGTTAAATCTCTTTCGGGGTTCGAATTTGAGCTTGCTTAGTTTATCAGACAAGCGTTGATTAACTTAGGCTTGCTCTTCTAGTTTTTCTAAAATTATTGCGAGGACTTCAGACACCGGGTCTCTAGTGGCCGAACTTAATTTATGTCCATAAGACGTGACTTGAGCGTATGATCCTTTACCGACCACGTCATTCTGACTGTTTTAGCTGTCTTGGGTTCATCGGTTTGAAGATGTCTAGGCATTTGGTCCGGGTGAACGGGTTTCCGCCTCTTTTGAAGTTATTTGGCAATTTCGCAACCTCGTTAATTCGCTGGGTGATTTCCCGTGCAATTGACGCAAGCCGCTGAGGTCTGCTTCTTTGTATTTGCCGGCACATTTAACGCATCGTGGATTTTTTTGATAACACGCCTTCGTGTGGTTGAAGCCTTGGCAACGTTTGCATTTAGGTATTGTTAATTTTCCCTTACACATGAGCTCAATTTTGTCTGTTATACTTAAGATTGATTTGATTTTATTAATATCATCGACTTTCTCATTTTTATCGAAAGTAAGCATGGAAATAGAGAGTCCGCTTTTGTCACTGTCCATTTATTGCTTTTCTTTCTTTATGATATCGACGGTGTCAAGAATCTTAAAGCCTTGTGCTTGCACGTCTTCTTTTTGGCACGACGGGTGAAGTCACCTAACGTAGACCCGCAGTGGTTTTGCGACTTATTTTCATAAGTATACCATTGGCTTTGCTCGGTTTTAAGCTTCAGAGACAATGCGCGGTAGGCATCGGAATCACCGACGTTAATTTTCCACACGTTGCTCCGGAGTGAAACTATTTTGTACTTCCTTTCCAGTGTATCTTGGAGAAGGTTACGTAGCATTACGTAGTCTGCGATCCCGACCACGCTTATTGCAGGTGGAGGGCGAGGTTTCGCTTGGACTTGTGCCTTGTTTGCCACTGTGGACTTGTCTTCATCTCTTGGTTGTAAGATTTCGGGAGAAGAACCTGCCTTACGTTTTTTACTAGGTCTTTTCCTGAGAACCGGATTGGTGTCGCGAGTATGTTCTTCTTCTTCGTTCGTGAGGTATTCTACTGGACGGTTCGGCGTTTCCTTGTGTTCTATCGTTACACGAGGGATTTTAAGAGCCTCATTTTCTTTTCAAATTTAATCTACTTCATTTCTAAGCTCCATTTCGTTGAGTTTAGCTCGGAGTTCGTTGTTCTCTATTTCGAAGTATTTATCTTTCGCTGAGTCCTGATTAACCGGAGGAGTTTCTTTTCGTGATATTTGATTTGGATGGTTATGCTTTCGCGAATGGATGTGATGGCAATAAATGGCTCTGCCCAGAATCCATAGGGTCTACCTCCGAAGAGGTCGGTTTGTTTACTTCATTGTTTTTCTTGTATGCGCAACGCGCTCAATATACGGGGCGTGCATTTAAGTCGCCTTTTACGACAGGCATGCCTACTTCGGGTATATTCTACTACCCAGAAGGGATGGATTGTGTAAAATGCTGTTTTTGGAAGAGATATACAATAAAGGTTTTTCGGTTATAAGAATCGTATACATAAATATACAGGAGCTATTTTCAAAGTGTACAGCTAACTACTATTTTATGGTAGTGTGATATAAAGTCCCATCTTCGCAATCCAAACACTTATAACTTCGGCGAAATCGAATCGCATTGTATATCCCAGGTGTAAACCATGAACAATTCCGATTACGTACCGAAACGCTTTTGAGAGAGACGCGTTTGATTATCAAAATTTGCACATGATTAATTTTCTCATCTGCGTTAGGTAAATAATGTCATGGTACTCGTAAAAGGATTGCATCCAGTTGCAAAGAATCATTGTCAATGGACTTAAAATCTCTATACTGAAAAGTATCTGAAGTGCAGAATATTAAATCATCGTCTCTTATCCCTTAAAAAGATAATTGGTCAAGGGCTAGTACATTAGGTAGGTCATATACAATATAGAGATCAAGTAGGCTTTGAGATTTATTAGGAGCAAAGCGAGTGGCATGAAAGTTAGTAACTTCCAAGCCAGCACCGGCAACAAAATTAAGAAAATTTCCAGTCTTACAGTCAGCTTTCAAAAGATCGGCATTAAAGTCAACACAGACGATTATATGTCCATAGTGTGGCAAAAATTCCATCGGAATTTTCCATCGGCTACTTCAAAAAGGAGATAGTGCCATGACTTTCATATTTTTTCTCAAGTTCACAACGAAAAGACTCGTTACAATATACAACAATTCCAATCCCACAGGTGTCAGTAATTCTGTCATTGCGCAACATCTTATAAAAGATGTCATGTCAACTTAACCCAGTTTCAGTTGTGAACACTATATCAATCCCAGAACTATCAATGAAATAACCGAGGAATACGAATTTATCTGCATTTAAACTACGAGCCTTTATTTGACAAACTTTAAACCCTTTACAGACTGCTCCTCAAAGAAAGCATTTATCTCTGGATTTAGGTAAGCAGTCTATAATATGTACATATTCACTTCTGTCAAACCATCATATTCGAATTGATTCCAAAGTTAATCAATGTTTTCTCCGTGGTGTAGAAGGTCACCATGGTATACGTACATATATGTGAATAATGTAAGGGTATCTAAACAGATTTGACCTGAGCATACACCGGGTTCTCAAGAAATATATGTAAGATTATCTCAAATATCTTGTTCCATTCTTTGTATGTTAAGGTACAAAGACCAATCTCACCTCTCTATGTTGATAGATAGAATTCCAGTAGTACATTCTTATGTTGATCGTTTCAGATCAGAACGTTTGTTTGACTTTAGCGCTGTGTAGTTAAAAAATAAATAGTCGTACGAGCTCACAGTCCTTGATTTTTGATGAACTTGAAGGTCAACCTATATCTAGGGCATATTCACCTGCGATTATATCACATTTTGAACATTTTATAAGCAATTCCCTCTAAGTTGTAAAATGCGTTTTTCTTTCTGCCCCATATCCTTAATCGGCTTTTGCCTTAGAACGTAACTCATTAAATAAGAGTCCAAATTTTTGCCCTCTTTATGGCATATGCCCAGCTTCTATCGAAGAAAAAAACCCACTCATTACATAATTAACACATTAAGCCCTCCAGCAATATTAATCAACGGATAGGCCAAAAACAAAACAAAAACAAAACAGAAAGCAAGAAAAAAAACACAAAATTCATCCTAAATTACTTTTTAACGAACTAATGACTTTCTTTACCTTTTTTTCCGGGTGTTGGACAGGGGGCAGATGAGAGATGAGGAGGGCTTTCCGCCCGCATCATGCTTTGAGTTTATTTATTAAGCACTTTTTTCCTGCCATTTGTGGCACCCTTAGGAAAACGAAAGGATAACATACCAGTCCCAGAGAGAGAGAGCCAAAGTGGTGGCAGCAAATAGCAACAGGATAATACGTTCATCCTTGAAATGAGAGCAAGTCAAAAAGAAAAAAAAAAGAAAGAAAAATCTTCTGCTGCTGCTGCTTATTAAGAAAACACCATCTCTAGTGGTCATAAAATAGAATTTCATTGTGCGAGGGTCCACTACACTCGATCCAAAGTCGAATTAGAAATCCCTTTCTGGGGATTATATTAGATTGAAACTACCTCGTTTCTTTAAGGAATTGGAGATCTGTAAAAGTTGTACTTTCCTCCAACGACCTGACCCCTCTTCTGTGTTTTTTTTTTTTTTTTTCTTCAGAGTCCTTTTTTGCTTTAGCGAATTAGAGAATTTTTTTTCTTCTTTTTTTGTGATTCTTGGCCCAGAGGATGAGCTGTGTCGTGTTCCCCTCTCTTAGATGGTTATACTCGTGCCTTGCTTGAGCTTGAAGCTTCTCTAGGCCTCAGTAGTTCTTTGATAAAAACAAACGGCTGACATTTATTTTTATTACACTTTCTGTGTGAAGTACGCTTTTTGGTGTCGGTGTAAGATGATGCCGAGAAACGGGGTTGATTCAGGCGGCCAACCACCCACATAGTAGAAATATACGTGTATATACACCGTTAAGGTGTACTTAGGAGAAAACGCTGGCTAAAAGATAGCCTAGGACAGGCCAGAAACCGGTAGCATAAAATACCAATTTTAGCTTGGGATTTTTATTATAAGGAATGTCTTTATTTATTTTGGACTTTTTTTCCTTTTTTTTTTTTTTTGGTTTTCGTGTTGCTTACGTCGTCCTCCTTTGGAGTTGTTCGTTTTGGGACAATAAATTAAAAGCAAATTAGGAATTATATACAAATAGGATATGTAAGACGATCCAAGAGGCAATGAAAGTGAGAGCATGAGGTAGACGAAGGCTAAGCAGGAGGCGAATTAAGTTTTAATGCACCTTTGCTAAATCAGAGGTGACAACTTATTTCCTTCCTTCTCTTTTTTGTGGTGTTTGACTTTATTAATTTATGAGATAGAAGTGAACTTCAGAATTTACGACACCGGCTAGGAATGAGGATTCTGAAATTGGACAACGTTGGGCTTCATTAGTACGAGTAGAACAGAGTCGAAGTTCAAAACTTTCATATTCAAGACTAAGTAGATTCAGTATCAATACCTATACAGAGTACAAATACGTATGTTTCTATATACATATATGAAGTTCGCAAATAATAAAGGATCCTTTCTGGACATAAATTGGAACCACATTATTTCAGTCACTGAATTTAGATGATTTGGGTGACCTAAGATTCCTGGTTATTAATTGTTAATTTGCCACTGGATATAACATACGAGTATTTATAGTACTCTTTTACAAAAGTACTCGTATTTGAAAATATTTATAGAAGTTTATTGATTTTAAAATAAATTTTCAAAGACCTGCTACGCTATCCTACAGAGGACAAGGACGACGCCACCAAATAATGTTTCTACAATACCCCCGATAAGACGACAATATACACAAGGGGACATGGCCGTCTCCGGATCATGAAACGCTAAATCAAATTGAGTATTTCGCGGTCGGCGTAAGGCATGATTTCAGTATTCTGGACGTGCGAACGTTCCGGGCAATCAACATTGCCTCGAATCATCGCACCAGTCAAGGTGCTAATGTGGATTTCCCGAGCGCCACAACAAAGAAAAACAACTATGAGAAGATATAACGTAGAAAAGCTGCAATCACAAGTGACCGACAGAATCTTCGAAGAACGCGTATGCCGAAATCTCCTATGCCGCCAGCATTAAGTACCGAAGACCAGGGGGAAGGTTCCCAACGTGTCATTAGAGACGCCACAACTAATGTGTTAGGTTTCAACCGACAACCACAAAGAAATCTCTGCAACGAAGGACGAAAGCCACTTGTGAGCTTTCTTTGCCAACAGGATAAACGGGAAAAAATTCGGCTTCTCCAGAAGAAGAAAACAGAGCACGCTATCTAAGATATTGAGAGGATGTACTCCAGGAATAATGTACGGAAGTTTCACCAATAGGTAAAACGAACATGTTAACCCAAGAAGACCCATACAGTAGAGATGAAGAAGAAAACGTTGTAGTAGAGTCGCAGTTGTTGCTGAGAATATCGAAAATTCTGCAGATTGTATGTATATTGACGATGAAGCCATCAGGCAGAATACATCGACCATTCAACTTAAATTTCCGTCCACCTGAGTAAAACGAATCCACGGTAGCAATAGATAACAATCATTTTCTGGATTTCATAAATTGTCTGTCCTGGTTATCAACAATGTTGGCTATAAGCCAACTTTTGTTACGAGAGTAACACAACGAGTAATTGATTTAACGTTATCCAACATTCTAATGAGATTACTGGCTGGTAAGTACTATCAAGAGGTCTCCATGTCAGATCATAGGTACACCGAATTCAGAATTGGATGCGAAGATTTGACCCCGTTGAAGACTCGGAACCCGCAGAAAACCAACTGGAACGGTATCCTCACCAAGTGTTTTGAAATTCCATGACCAGATAGAAAGCAATCCTGCAGATCGCTCGTTCCTTGGTGGAACGCAGAACTGCAGCATAGAGAAAACAGGTTACTTAAGACTAATTTATAGGAATACGGAAATCTTACAGATCGAAGCAAAAAGAATATAGGATCTGAATAAGATTTCGAAGAGTGCCTTTTATAAAAACTTTTGCGAAAAGATCGAAATTGTCGGTAAAACTAGTATGCTGGCCAAAGTCCTCAAAAAGGGCAGACCAACCCGGTTGGAATCATTGAGAAAATCTGATGGCACCTATAATGAGTCGAAAGCAGAGATTCTCCGTCTCCTGCTTGAGGCTCACTTAACAGGAAACCTAATAAGAACCAGCTCACGATCATCTGCTATTAGCGAATTGAATAACACAACGCGCCATTGCTGGTATACTCTTCTGTTCTGGTGACGGATGAGGCCATTAAACATGTTGTTACGTCCTTTCATGGTTTCAAGTCACCTGACACCGATGGCATATACCCAGTTATGTTATGAAACGGTATACATCGGCCGCCAGTAACTTTGAAGCAAATCTTCACTCCGATCCTAGCCTTCATACTGAAAATCGATAAAGACTGACTGACTTCCTTCACGTTGGAGCGCATGGAGAGAATAGTAGAGATCCATGTGCTCACAACTGCCTTGCGAATTCAACATGCTTACCAACACGGAAGATCTTGCGAGAGTACGCCTCAAATTCTAGCAAGCACAATTGAAGCCGCATGACTTCATGTGTAACTCGGCGAAACAACATGGCGTAGAAGAATCACTAGTTTTGTGGATCAAAGCAATCCTGTTGAACAGGCCATTGGTTGCTATGGTGCATATTGGTCGACTCATTGCTCAATGCGCTCAATAGCTCTGACGTCTATGCACGGGCATGCTCGGATGATGTAGCTCTACAGTCTGTTGGATCATGTCCAGCGACTGTCCGCCCTAGACGTGGTCGACGATTATTGTACCAGAAATGTCTTTTCAGTCAATCATCCCAAAAGTGAAGTTATTCTCTTTACGAGAAGGAGGAAGTTGACTGGTCTGACTCATCTAGTGCTTAAAGGCATCACCATGGCATTCTCCAAAGAAGCTAAGTATTTGGGTGTCATCCTGTATACCAAACTCCTATGGACTAAGCATGTTACGTCGAAAGACTTTAATATGCTGTCGAACTTCTGACAGTGCAAATGAGCTGTAGGCAAGTCACAGGGCCTGTCAACGAGAAGGGTTAATGGATCTACCCGGCTATGACAAGGTCAATTATATCCTCTGCGTCGGTTGCCTGGTGGAATAAGCCCTCATGAAAATACATCTTTGCTACATTTACTAGATTCCAAAGAGTGGTCTGTCTCGACTGCATGGAGCTTTCCCTATCGCTCTTGGCTCCGCTCTAGACGCATTGGTGAAACTCCCTCCTCTTGATATTCATATCATATGGTCATGCCATCTGAGGCAATGACACAAGAACTCCTGATACACAATAAAAACGAAATCGATTTTCCCTGTGCCGAGGATTGGTTTTGGCTTGAATCCGTGCCAGGAAAACTTCGTCTGTCTATCAAGCGGAGACATACGCAATCCTGATGGCAACGAACTACATATGTTGTGAAGAACATGGCGAAGCATTTTCATCTGTAGCGACAGCCAAGCGGCGCTTAGAGCCTTGTTGAACTCTCTTACGATTTCCAAGCTTGTTCGGGAATGCGAGTCATCACTAAACGCAGTCGGTAGGGTAAATTCACAGAGTCTTGTTTGGGACCCAAGTCCCAATGTGATCACGGGAAATGAAATCGCCGATGAACTTGCTAGGCAAGGCTCGGAGAAGAGTCTCTCAGGACCCGAACCTACGTTAGGTCTGCCCGCATCCTTCACTAAATCTGTGAATATCCGGCTTACGCTCGCATCAGGCTGCAGATACTCGGCATTGACGTGGTATATGCTGGTACTGTAGGCAATTTATCTTCGAAAGACTGAAAGATTCCACTAATGGGAACTTACAAGGGGTACAATGGACTAGTTCCGACAGAAAAAAATAAATAAAAAAGAGAATAGCAATAGCAATAGCTAAGCTAAAATCCAACAAAGTGGCTGTACCTGATGGCTTACCGGCCGAAGTATTCGAAGCTGCTGGAAATGACTTTTTAAAGACCATACACAATGCATTTCTCAAATCTATTTAGAAGGGTGTATGACTGTTGAATGGGATCTCAGTATCGTTTGCCCGAGAGTCCCTTAAGTGCGCCAACTATTGAGGTATAAGTCTCCTCAACATCGCATACAAGATCTTATTTGCCATATTGCGTAAACGTCGCAAATCCTTCGTCAACAACCGATTTGGTCCCTATCAGTGTGGTTTCAGACTAGGGAAGCCCACAATCGACCAAATGTTCACACTCCGGCAGATGGTGGAAAAAATTCAAGAAGCCCAAATTGATACCCACCATCGTTTTTATGGATTTTAAGGCCGCATATGACAGCATTTATAGAGACGAGCTATATAGAGCCATGTCTAGTCTTGGTATCGTTGTCAAAGTCGTGCGTGTGTGCAGAACGACGATTGAGAACGCTTGCTGCTCCATCGAACACACAAGCGAACGCTGGAGGCACAATCTTTCAAATGTCTGTGCAATTAGTAGTTTACGTCGACGATATCGACATAATTGGGGAACACAGGTTGTCACTAGTGCGTTCGCTAATCTTGAAACGGAAGCTACCAAATTGTGTTTACCGGTAAATGAGCGCAAAACCAAGTATATGCTGTCAACAAGGGATACACAGCATTGGACAGAACGTCACAGTCGCAGCTAAAATTTCTGAGTAGAAAGGGATCTTGTCCATCTCGGCTTAGTTATATAAGTATTCTGCCAAGGACACATCAGCAGAAGTAAAACAAAGAATCACTCTTGCCAGTCACTATTTCTTTGAACTAAGAAGGCAATTGAACAGTAAGATAGGGCTATCTCGAAGAACTAAGCAGACTCTATATACGATCTTGATCATCCCATGGGTCTGAAATATGGACTCTGTCGGAAGCGGATGAGGCTATGCTCAGTTATTTTCGTTCCCGTTTGCGTTGACGGGCTTTGGATGAGAAGCAGATAGTACGCGGGATGATATAAAACATATTCTGCCTACTCCGACTTAAATTAGTAGTATGTGAAAAACCCTTGTACAACGAAGCTATCAAGCCACCTTCTAATGGAATGTATCATCTCAATCAGCTTGGATCAATCTGGGCTCGCGAAATATGGTATATAAAATAAAATATGCTCAAAGAAGTTCTATCTATGAGAGTAAAGTGGAACAACTAACATTTAGGTTCAGTCAACGTTCTAAGAGTAGAGCAACGAATATAGATCAATACGAGTATGTATGTAAATCAAAGTCGGCATTTTGAGATTTTGCTATAGTTGAAGTTAAAATCGCTTCTAGTAGGCACTTCCTATGCGATAATCTCACCTTCACCTGTGTTGGAAACAATCCGGCTTTTCTAGGTGCAATAGCAGTCTGTTAACTGCAATGGCCCATACACTACACAATGAAAAGACGATCTTCAACCAGGGGTTTCATTCACAATCTTTTATTTATTTTGAAGTACTGTGATGTTTCTTGTGCTAGAAACAGATAAGAGTAGGAACTCCTAAAATTTTCTTATGAAAATTATAAAATCGGAGACCTCTGGCTTTAGTTTAGATGGTGATATTTTTTTTCTGTGTCTGTAGATGAAGTTTAAAAGTCTCTCAGTACTATTTCTGTCAGTTGGAGATATTGCAACTTATTATCTTTGCGTACCTTGGAATAAATCTCTTCCAATGTATGACTCTTTAAGTCTAGGTCCTTTGAGCAGATGAGACTTGCAGCGTTGTGGATATTAAACAAGGTTGATTAGTAATACTTCTGTATTACTCGTATATTAGAAATATGTACAATAAAAGTTTGTCCTCAACATTTATTTAGCTACATATTTCCTTTTTTTTTGTAAACTTATGATTTTTTTCTACATTTAGTGTTGCCCAAACCAGCCATTCTTGCTTGGTAACTTATTTTGGCCGCTCATTTCTTCGCATACAAACATATTGGTTTGTACATTCAAACTGAAATTTCATAACAACATGTTGCGAAACATCTTAAGTATGAATCTAATAATTACATACACCAATATTTACCAAGAGCCGCAAATTTCCTTAAAGATTTGGAATCGTCTTAAAGAAATAATTAATGACATTGAAATCTGAGCATTTTCTAAACTATGCTACATTGGAATGCATAGTCCCTTTGCTCCTTAGTCTCAAAAAACTCACTATTTTATTATTTCTTTGCGAATTGCAACAAAAAAAAGCATTTTAACTGCTAGCTAGAAAAAAAATGTTCTCTCCTAATGACGAATGTAAACAAGTAATTAAGTGCACAGACTATTTCGCGGCGATGGTACGTAGTGGCTAGAGGATACCACTTCAAATGGGGGAATAATAATGATTATTGTAATAAAATTCCTTTTTTTTTTCATTTTCATAGCTAAAGGGGGTCGAAGGACAGGTTGCACTTCTCGCGCTTTTATTACTATTTTTTCCATTAATTCCCTTTTGGATTGCTTGTATCTTCATTTCATTTGGAGTGTGAACTTTATACTATAGGGACAGTTCGTCTGCATACAATGCATTCAATAAAACCCAGGAATTGAAAATTGAGGACAATAGCATGGTCAGTTGTTGCTTTGGTATGTGTATGTAGACCTATCTATATATGAATTCGTATGCATCTGTTTGTATTGACAACAATGTGGCCCATATGGTATTAATTTAGTGGTAATTACCAGACCGATTTTAATGAATTGAAAAGACTGAAAGTGCTATTTTTTTTTTTTTTTGTTGAATTTTCGTTCGGTTTTTTGTTGCTTTTGATTGTTGTCTCAGAGAAGAGTGTGAGAGATAGACGAGTATTTCTCATTCTACTTTGATATTTATTTAGCAATAAGGTTATTCCAGTTCTTGTTCGTTTCATTTAATGAAATCCATAGAGGGGTGAACGGTTTGAAAAACATGATGATGATGATGATGATGTATGCTTATGGTCTCGAGTGTAGCGCGTGTTTTTGTAATAGACGTTTTTGGTTTATTTGATTGAAAGTATTATTCAATTAAATTGATTCATTAGAAGGAAGCATTTTTGGCGATATTTGGAAAGATTTAGGAGGCTGTGACACATCGTAAGCACCTTAGATACATAGAATTTGCAGCTTGAGGAAATTAAAATCGTATTAAAAATGTAGTCCTTCGCACCCCATCCTTACTCAATTTTATTCCCCCTGTAAGACGAGTATGTCAAATATCCTTACTATCCTGGTAGATATCCAATGTAACTAAGAATCCAAATTTATTCAAATCGCTTAACACATCTATAGTAAAAATCCTTTTGTTGAGCTTTAGGTTTTGAGACACGAGTATGCAAAGAGTTTCTACTATTATTTCAAACTAATTACTTGGATGACAATGATTTAATGCATTTAAACAATAGGAAATTATAATCATGACAATGATTCAAATGAAACAAGGGAGAGAAAACCAAGAAAATCGATAAAAGATACTCCTTTATAGTAATGATCTATAAATAAACATTATTCCACTATCATTGGTGTCCTTATTTGAATTTCATTTCCGTATTTTCATTAAATTCATGAAGGACGCTTACTGGCGGAATAGAAAGAAGTGAACTTAGGGATGGTTCTATGGTTTGTAGAGTTCCCTAATGCGTTAATGATGAAATGTTCACCCACAAAGAGTCGTTGGTGTAAGTATTATACCTTCAGAGATACACGTCACACTGAACAAACAAATTTGATGGTAATGAACTATTTGACAATAATTTAAGTTGTTCACATTATTTTTCGGTATAGCAAAAGTCCTATACATACCACCCAAAAATAGTTCAATGCAGGAGGGGTTGTTGGTTTGCTATAAGGATGTTAGGTATAATAGTAGTTTATGTTTCGTTATGAAAAGTTACCCTTCATTTTGTCGGTGAGGGATAACTTAATTAGGATTATTATCACGACTTTAACGTTTTCGCTTGGTACGTTTTAGTCTGGCTGTCTGGATTCAGTCTTTATCCTCATCTAACCAGTGACAGCAACAGACACACCATCATTGAGTAGAATGCAACCAATCAACCGACAGCCTTCATTGCATTATTAAAATACGTTTAATTTTGTATTTAATATGCAGACATTGTGTAGTCGTAGTCGTATGTATCTACGGATGTGTGTACATGACTAAATAGCAGACAAGAGTATCTATTGATTCGACTAGATGATTGGTTGTGTTTTGCGTTATGTCTCGCCACTTTACGAGAATATGCTTCATGTCAATTGTTTGACTTCACTTGTATGAGTTTTATATTGTGTTGGCTTGACACATGAACATGGTGTCTAAAACACTATTCAAATGAAAAGATTTAAAAAAAAAAAAAAACTAACAAACTAAAACGAAAACGACAATTCAGCGTTACATGTTTTGGTCTGTGTTCCTATGTATGATCACTTGACAGGACGCGACATTTGTGACATGGATATCGACCAGACTTGGATCACTACCATTAGTACTATTCGTAGTACCAATACCAGGTATTACTACATATATCTACTCGTCGTCGTTGTCGCTGTTGTTGTTGTTGTTGTCATCAGACGGTTTTATTATGTCAAATTGTCTACGGGAAATTCCATTCCTACGCACAGTGTCCATGTAAAGGCTTCAGATACTTTCTTGTTAACCTTATTTAGTTGTCCAAAGGAAAAATATACATATATGTAGATAAATATAAAAAACTAGTAACGGAACTATAACACCACCACCGCACCTTAATTATGTATTTTCATTTCAAGTCCGTTTCAGAAAGTCCCGAGGTCTTATTGTCTTTGTGCTTATAAACTTGTATCTAAAAGAAGAGAGTTAATGTGAGAACGAAGAATTTGTGTTAATATACGTAAAGCGACCGCATTTTTCTCTTATCATTCATCTTTGACACTAATGTCGACAAATTGAAGTATTTTCACCATGTGTAAGGGTATAGAGTGGATGGGGTAATGAATTAGACTTTGACAGAGAAAAAAAAGGCAGTTAATGTTATAACACAACATAACCGTACATATGCAGCAAATGTAAGACGTTAATTGCGCTAAGTAATGCATATAAACGTATCTAGTCGATTTGGTATCTTTTGCATCGGACCCACCACAGAATATTAACACATACCATATATGAGTATGAGTACTCTTAATCGTATTTATATTCAGGCATGTTATGCTTTTCATTTAGAAGTGAAACATGTGTGCGGACAAAGTCATATAGAAATTAAGACCTTGACTGTATGCAGTCGCTGGCACTTTGGGAATATTGACTTTATTTTTTTGACGCTGAAAGAGATTTGTATCTACATATCGAAATACTACGTATTTGGGAATCGCACAATTTTCGACAATGTTGAGTTCTTATTTTCAGAGTATTATATCATAGATACTTTTAAAGGTGATTGTTCGTGGGAAATGTGAGGTTGAGCTTTTTGACTGTGTTCATACTTTAGTACGTGTTAATTGTTTTTTCCGGATTCATATACATTTTTTTTCCTGTGAAATAGTCAAATTCTTATACAAAAATTGTATATTTCCATAATGAAAGAAATTTTAATATTTCATATAACTTTCGCGAATTTCAAAAGTAACCAGTTTTTTTTCCATTGTCCGAATGTTTTCGATACGATCCTCGAGGACACAAATAAGACTCTCGAGAGAATTTGTACAATAACTAGCAAAGCAAACGACTGGTTGAATTTTAACGGATCAAATATTCTCCTAGAGCTACCGTCACGCAATATGAAACGCTTTCTTCATTTCTAGAGTTATAGTGAAGTAGTGTTTTTTGCTGTCGCCTTTTCAAAGTCGGCAATATATAGTGGTTTCGTTATTACCCGTTTTGTCAGCTAGCGACTTCCGAAATTCATATTCATGCTCTTTCTATTTCGAATGACAAAGGTTTGCTTGTGCAATAAAACTACTCATTGGTGTTTATGAATACAATATTTTGGGAAATATTTCGAACCGAGTTTTAATTGCAATTTTTAAAGATTTTCTGGAATATCATTTAGACGTGAACGTTTTTAATGAGGACCTCGAAAAATTCTTCGCATGTTGTCGTAGGTACATGCACAGCTCCGAGCGCGCTGGTTAACCGTCTTTACAGTTGCGTATAGTTAATATTGCAATGTTTAGTATGTGGTGGTATATTGCTCGAGCATGTATTTTACAACAATCCTGCTAATATACGATCTCACAATGCACAATGAGCGTCAACACTAAAAGAAATATTTAAAAAAAAAACAGAGAATCACTTTTCAATTTCTTAAAGTCCAGCTCTGGATCCTCAGTTTATAGAACAGTTGAAATTGAGGAAGTCTTTCTACTTTTCGTCTTACAGCTTTAAGTTCATCGTCAATACTTTTGGAAACGTAAAAAATTATTTCCTTCAATATATACCATACATTTACGACATCTGTCACTTAAAAAAAAATACCAGTTCAACATACTGAAAATTCATCAATCCCAGACTCTCTGTCAGTTCCCTTTTTTTTGGCAAAAATTAACAAATTCATTAACACAAAAATTTCTGCTAGCTTAAAGCATGTTTCACCAAATTTCATACAAGAAACAAAACCAAAAAAATCTTCACCATGTTTTTTCAATAATTGCACAAAGCAAAAACTGAAAAAAAAGTTTATTTTTTTATTATTATTATTTTTTAAATCCATGAGTGTTAAAGCGTTGAAAACGAGGACAGCCAAACTCTTTGGATGGTATTTCCTTTTGCAATTAATCATTAGGTATCTGTATGGTTTTGTGTGATTATTTTTGTCAGTTCTCTTTTACTCGTACACAGGAAGATACTAACAGATAAACAAAAACAAAACAGTGGTAAAAAAAAAAAATATTTAAAAACAACAACAAAAAGGGAGAAGAAAATTGACGCCCCACATGGGGTTAATGATTTTATATTGTTCGGGCTCATAACCTTTTGTTTGTTTGCGACTTCAAAATCAATTAAAAAAAAAAAAAAAACATACTGCTAAAAACATTTTTAAGAAAAAGAAAATAAAATAGATACATAAAGTGTTTTTAAAAAGTACAAGCAATAATTGAGAAATCAATCCGAATTTCAAAATAAATAAATATTCAAAAATGGAAGGAAACGATTTGTTTTTTAAATTTTTTGTCGAAAACAGGTTGAAGGTATTTCTCTAAATTGGTATTTTATACAAATATCTGGCGATTACTTTAAGTTAATAGTGAATTTTAATTAACATTTCGATAAAAAGCTGCGATAAGATATACATATGGAAAACGAGAATATCGCTAAGTGCTAATGGAAATAAGAATGTGTTATATGCAAAGGTTTGCTATTTTGGAATTAAGCACAAATGTCAAAATATTTTCGGTTTCCCTTGTGGGAATATGTGTAGATGTCAAATTGTTTTAAATAAGATATTGTCTCAGATTGATCAGACAATGATGTAGTGTATGGTGGTCCATAATAAGTTAATCTCGACAGGCTGTTGCATTATTCAACAGAGGAGATATATGGGATTCTCGTCTATACAACTTGTAGAGCGTTTGACCGAAAATAATCTGAGTGAAATTTGGCACTTTGTCAGATTTCTTCACAATATAGAATCGACAGGGCTCCGAGCTCAGTTTCCAATGAAAGGTGACTTCTTGTTTTTATCTCCACTTGAATTTCCCATTAATTCTACAAATTTTCCTATCTTTGATACGGTATAGTTAGTATAGGCCTGTTGAATATACAAAATGCTTTTATATCAGTATGTCATAAGCCAACACTTGTTCAATTGTATATTTCGTGTTAATTCTGTGTCGAAGTTGCGCTCTGTCGTTTGAGCTGCTGTAACGTAGCACTTAATTGAAAAATTCACTTCTTACGGGTAAAATTTCCAAATCGTTAAGTGGGAGGGAGCTCTAGCATTATACCGCATAAGCGGATAAAGTTTGTGGACACCCGAAGTCAGAAATCACCTTGTAGGGTCCCAGACCATGAGTGCTATCCATTATTGAAGTCGATGTGCATGAATATAAAATTGAGTAGACATTTTCACGGCTTATCTTAGGGTGAAGATTTGGTTTATGTTGGTATTAAGCTGTTAATCAGGTGCACAGGGGCTCAGGATTTCTACAGGGACATGCGCCAGTAGTTTTTGAACAAATAACAATACAGGCCTGCCTTTATTATAGGTAAAGGATATGGAACTGAAATTTCAACCATCGGAAATGTAATTGTATTTATCCTTCTATACTTGATTGGTGACTTGCTATATTCTCTTTACTAAAACATAACATCCAACTTTATACCGTATACCGCAGTGGTGACGAGGTTTCAGCTGAATTCGCGGAGATTCTGCGTTCCCCGGACAAAGAACTTATAACTTCCTCTATGATTGCATAGCATTACATCCACTGTTCATTTGCATTGAGAGCTTAATGTTCAAGAACTCGCTGTAAGCTTAAGCTTTTCCAGGGGTTCTGACAACTCAGTGTTACATACGTTATTACATTATTGCCGTCGTTTTGTTGCATATGTGGGCTGCTAGTTAGGCGGCATCCAGAAAATGATCACATTTAATACTCCTATAAGCATTTTCATATCCAGATAATTGAAGGGATGTCCTCCATTAACCAGCACTAGGTCGTTTTGCCATCTGAATCACTGATACTATCGTGCGAAAATGTCGTGTTTCGTGCAGTTCCTAATACTGAATACTGATAGGCGTACGCTGTAATCTGTTACCGTGTAGTGGGACCGCACATCCCGACTTTTCAACTACAATACTTCTATATCAATAGAAAAAAAATTTACAAAAATCCACAAGTAAATGCAAGATCTCAAAAATCCCCAAATGAAGAAATTTGGCACCGTCAGATCCGGTGATCTGGCCGGCCAGTTCAAATCGCTAAAATGGGAGATCAATCCGTCTGGAAATTGGTGATTTAAAATCTTCATCGTTTCCCGAGCTGTGTGAGCGGTTGCTCCGTTCAGCTGGAACTAAAAACGCTCGAGACCCAATGCAGCAACTTGCCGACAAAAAAAACTTGTTTAACATCTGTCTGTAGCGCTCAACACCTACGGTTATGGTAGTGCCGTTGGTGTCCTCAACAAAATATGGCCCAATCACTTTTTCACTCCAAATTCCGCACCAAACTGTCACCTTAAGCGGATGCAATGGCTCTTCGTGCAATTCATGTGGATTCTCCGTACCCCAGAAATACCAATTTTGTTTATACACATAAACACTGAAATGGGAAATGGGCTTCGTCGCTCATTATGATCATCCTCTTCTTGCATCAGGTTTAACAGAGCATGGGAGTAAGTTAACCTCAACGGATGGTTAGCAGGCAGCAATTGGTGAACAGTTTGCACTTTAAAAGGGAAGATCTTCAGGTTTTTCACTAAAATTCGACGCAACGAACGTCTGCTGATACGAAATTGTGTGCATCGTTGTCCCGTCGATGTTAGTGGTCCTCGGCCACAACAGTGATATTGCCGGTCGAACGAACGAACGAACGAACGGGGACGGCCACTTGCGACATCTCTAGTGGACCCAGTCTAAACGAGGCGCTCAGCCAAATGCTTACTTGTTCCCGCACATGGTGCATGAAGACAAGGCAGACGACGACAAAATTCTAGTTGCGTCTAAATGACCGGAAATTGGTCAAATTAGCAATAACAATAATTTTGCGTTCTTCAGGTATGTATCGCTCCATTACTTATTGTCAACTAATGCTCTATCTATCAACAATATAAATGTCAAAGCACATTGACACTTGACGCTATTTGCAAAAATAGCGCATTAACATTACTTTTCCCCCATTTTGTATTAACATCACCTATGAGTTTAATAACTCGGTTTTGAGTCCTATTTATCAGCTTCTGAGTTGTTATAGGAGCAGCTGACCAGATGTGGGCAATGTACTCCAATTTTGGGCGGACGAATGTCTTATAAATTGAGGGCAGATCAGAGGGTGTAAAATATTTCTTACATTGCTTGATGCAACCTAGACATTTCCCAGCAATTTTGGAGACATCAAATTTCTGGTCATTCAAACGTAGGTTGTCTTTGACACACATACGGCGAATGGAAAGTTTTTCGATTCCGACAACGGAAATGCCCTTCATGAATAATGGCTGGCTGTTTAAAACTCGCTTTAACGACAGCGGACAGCATTGTGTTTTGGAAACATTAAATTCCACTCCGTTGATGGTTCTTTAATCATTTATGCTGTTGATATCGGAATTTAACGATCTTAAAATACGCTACTGTTCCCGTTCTACAGACGAAGAGTAGGGAATGTATTGGATTAGAAGTAGCAGACAAGAGATCATTGATGCAAATTGAAATGAGTGTCGGAGACAGCACGAAGTCCTGGGGCACACTACAATTTTTTTTTGCTAATATCAGACTTGAAACCATGCAAGATCACTTAAATTTAATGTTGTAAAAGATATCTTTTTATCCACTGATGAAGAGATTCATCGATCATGCATTTACGACAAAAGAACCTGATATCAAACTCTGTCAAACGGTTTTGATTCCATTTTTCAATGAGACATGCCATCAAATCACCAGCGGATCTGCTACGAGAAGATTTCGGGCGTCGAGATATTTCATGAGCTGATGATATATCAGCGTTTCCATGACCTTGAAAAGAATGGACGTATATATGGTATGTGCAATCGATATGTAATAGGAGATAAAAGAAGATTTGCCTTTTTTAGGAAAGGGCTGGACAAATGCTGTTTTACAACTGCTCGGAAAGAGTTCTAAAGAGTAGAATTGATGAAAACGTTTACGCAATGGTTTCGCCAGCGTGGAAGAATACCTCTTCCGAAGAAGGGCAAATATACCATCTGGACCGGCGGATTTGTGAATGTTAAGATCCGTAAGTACTCTTGCTACTACACGAATGCGAGAATGGATTTGTCGCATTGAAGATTCGACGCACTCAAGTGTGGGCAGAGGCAAAGTATTATCTGAAAGTGTTGAGCTGTCCACAAAGTGACCAGCAATCAGATAGGCCTTGTCCAAAGAGCTGACAGCTGGAACCTTATTACAAATGAGCGTTAGGATGGAGTATGAAGCAGAATTTTAAATGGTTTCGCGAATGACCAACAATTTTTACTACGTTTGAGACATTTTTTGCCTCAGTTCTTGGTCTTAAGAAAGGCGTTGTAGTCATTCCTGGCTGGTTTGAACTTTGTTCGATTTTCCTCTATCAGGTTGGTCTTGTACAATAGGATCCCTTTACAGCTCGAGTCGTAACACGCCTTTTCTCATCCCATGAAGGGTAAATAATCTCATTCCAAAGAGAATAGTGTCTGTGATCATATCAGCAACGTCATCCACTTCGATATCGAGGAAACATAACGACCAGTTAAAATTCCTCCAATTGGTCTTCTCGTGTTGCCATATAGATCTTTTAGGAATCTTTTCTTTAACTTTCTGGTCGGTATACGAAAAATTAGCTGATATGACACAGAGGTCCGACAAGACTAGAGGGGATAGAATATCGAGGTTTTACTTTTCAGGGTGATAAGTTAAAAACAAGTCCAGAGTTTGGCTGCATTATTTTAAACGTCCGGTATTCGCGTGGGCTCATTTACAAGCTGGGTCAATTTGTTTTCGGCAGCGAAGTTCTCTCGGGTGTTGTCTATCCAGAATGTCGAAAAACACACAAAACACAGACACTGATGATGCTAAGCAAGGCCGCGAACACTTACGTTTTCTGATAGAAATTCAAGAGGTGGTCTGAGACATTAAGTAAACCTGAACCACTAAATCTCTGCATACATATCTTTTTCATTGCTCTTCTCGGTTAAAATCGAAAATTATCCGTGTCAGCGAGCTATCCTAGGTGTTAAAATTTAGTTTTTAACTAAGTTGATGCCGCCGTATGGTCTTTATCTCATAGTGTCAATGTCATACAATACAATTTACATATCATCTCCAAAATCTTTCATTCGCGTTTAAGATCTAGGATGATGGAGGTTTTATACGGACAGCCCTTATTTTTTCCTGAAAAGGATTTATCACACAGTTGCTATCTTAACCCAATGAATCAGCGATTAGTTAACGTCGCTCTTCATGCGCTCTCTGAAGAGGCTACGGTTTCGATTAAGTTTTAAACGAAAGGTGTGTTTGAAGGGTGTTTTCATATGTCCTCGGATTCAATAAAAAAAGAACTATACATAGGAGGCTGTAAAAATGAGGCTTACTACCATCAAGATATTAAAGCGAAATCGGTTTTACTATCTGAAAGTCATAGATCTCAAAGTATAGCTTTGCTAAGTTTAAGTATAAACAGTATTAACTTAATGACTTAAAAATACACCTTCAGACTTTATATTCTTCTCAATATATAAGTATAGGATTTAGCAATATTAAGATAATTAAATGGAAGTACTAAAGACCCTCCCACATTAACTGTGTCATAAGATCTGAGAAGGCCTTTAGTTAATAGGACATCAAGTTAAGCTGAAAAAATCATTGAAAACCCCCATCGTGCTATTATATTTTATTACTAAGTGTTGCACCATCAAATCCCAGCAGTAAACACTCGTATTGCTATATTTTGACTTTCAAAATCTAATACTTATTTATTTAAATAAACTTTAAAAATTTTATCGCCCCCATGACATCTTTTTTCACCAAATTGAATAGCCAAAGTGCATTCTATGCACCTTACATTCATAAAAATAAAGTCGTATCAATAAAAGTGTTTCTTTTTTTTTGTCATCCCATACTACCAGCACTAATAATACGGATACTGATCTTATGAAACTTTAATAAAAATATTTATTACACGAATTAAATTAGCCATGCTATAGGCAAAACACTTCCACTTTAGAGGATCTCATATTTCCACAATTAAAACGTTGAGGGAACTATGCATTTAAGCTTGATTACCTACTTCATAGATATTCATTTTTCTGTCATTTATAATTAAGATATAAAAAGCTGGTATTTATAATTGATCATGATATACTCGTAGCTTTTTAAAAAATAATACCACTGAAATCGGAAACAATACGAGTCGTATACTAGTGCTAATTATGCAATCGTATTCAGATGCATGCATCTATATAAAGTTGTATCTGCGTGTCAAATATTTCAAACAGGAAAGCGTTACATAGGCTTACAAAAAATCTAGGTGCACATAAAAAAAAGAATTGCAAGTATACTAGTTGCATTGGATTTATTTTGAATAAAATTGCAGTTGACTTAATATGGAGCATGGAAAAAAATAATTCTCTACAGGTTTTTTTTTGTTAGCGATGTCGTATCTTAATTGCCCCGATGACATGGATTGTGTATCTATTTGTGCTAAATTTGTTCCTCTAACATTAGAGAGATGCATTTATTATTTTTCACCTTTTTTCTATATACCATATTTATATCATGCTGATTTTATTTTAAGTCTATCTAGGCAGAAAAATTTGAAAAAAAAAAAGACTCGTGGTCGACTTTTAATTGAAAAATCGTGTTTGATATGGCGCCAGGGCTATATATTTTTTGTAGTTTTATTTAATCTGCTTTTTTTTGTTTTTGTTAATAATTCATTTAATTTGTTCATCAGCGCATTTGCATCATAGATAACTCCTACTTACTGTTCACATTTAAGTACATTTGTCAAGTACAAATTATGTATAAACTTTTTCTGCATGCGGTTATAGAGGGCTCATATAGCATTGGTTGTAGGTTTTTTTGTGCGTTAATAACCTCTACATGCTAATTTTGTGAAAATAATGTAAAAATTCAATTAAACGACGAAAAAAAATACATCCAATACAGATAGTAATTTACTGTTATTGCAGCTAATAGCAAATGTATGTTGGATGTATAAATTTTTTTTGTGTGCAGTTTTTTTGTGTTAAGCAAATACGATCACCTGTATCTGTGGCAATAAATATTGAATTATATCTACCCCACTCTATATTGAAGATATCAGGCTGAGTACGAGTAAGTAAAGTCACTCTCTAGCTACATGTACGTTCGGTCAATTAGGTCCTGACAGAGCAAATAATTTCACAAATTTTATTAACTTGAATCCTTGTTGTATTTTGTTGTGTGTGCGGTTGGTTGGAGTTCAGTTTGCTGTTTTTTTTCAGTTAGTGACTCCCTCCTTAAATGGGACACTTTACGATCTGTAGCTAATGAAAAGTGATGAGAAAGCCTATTTTCAGGAATATAAATAAATAAATTAACTCGTATCCTGCAAATGAAGCACTTCTTCTATATTTAGTTGAAAGCGCACTCTCAACCACCTCCCCCTTGTGTCAAAATTAAAAGCATTTTCAAGTCAAACTGCAAATGTGTAGATACATATATAATTTTTTGGTTTTTCTTTTCTGTATATGATTTTTTATGCGATTGAACGTAAATTATTATAATCCTCATCGGTTATTTTAATTTGTCAGGTGGACATTAAATGAATAAATAACGTGATTTCACGTGGGCATATATAAAGTGGTATGAGATATACAAACCAGGACGCCATAAGTACATTCACGTGTAGCGGTGAGATAATCCGTATCCGTAGTGTTTGGTTTTTTTTTTTTTTTGGCTGCAATAAGAAATTGAAAGATCGATGGAATCGATTCTGGTTTGGAAAATGCATTTTCGCTTATCAACCCCTTACTACGATGCTGGTCCAGAGTACAGCTGCATACCATCGAGAAGAGTGTATAAAGTGTGTGCATCATTTCAACAACTCAAGTATAAATGCCTTAGAGCAGCATCACAGAAATGGTAAAGACAAACAAAGTTATGTTTGGCTCAGCACTTGTCAATTCCATGCATTTCTTGAGGACAACACTTAATAAAAAAAAATAAGTAAAATAAAAATCCATCTACTCGAACTCCATCAGTAGATGCTGGTCCTCTTGAAGTCCAGTTGAAGCTAATTTACTTGTAATAAATATATTGAGCGATATGAAAGGTACCCTTGAGAATTTTGCGGATTCTTTGTGTGGCAGGTTTTGTTTTTCTTTACGCAAAGTTATGCCATCTTGTCTTTATAAAAGAGAGTATCTGTACGTATCTAGATATATTAATTGAATATCTATCAGTTGTAGATGTATTTATATCTGTCTGGCAAACAAGTTGTGCTAAAAGGACAAATTCTTGTTATCGCTACTTCAGCCGCCGCCGCTGCCGCCGACAACGAACCATAAGTAAAGTCACAAAAAAAAGAAAAAAACAAGAACGAAAAATCAAAAGTATCTCTACTACCAAGGGATTGCAGGCAGAACTGCATTTAGAGAACGTAAGCGTGAAGCAGTTTTATCGAGATACTTGTACTTATTTTACTTTCAAACTTCCTACACCAGATCTTTGGTCATTTTGTCTGATGTGAGAGAGCGGGTGCGATCACAATTCGTCGACGTTGTCGATCGTCGTTCATTTTATTCAATTAGCATTGGAATTTATGCAAAGCATCTTTTGCCGAGGCGATGAGGTGATGTTTTCGTGGTTTTTTGCGCATATCCTTAGCGCGTCAACCGCGCGTTGATGATGAGGCTTGCTTTGGATGTCTTGTCTTGGTTACTTGGTTAAATCTTTTTATCAACATTTCCGTAAGTAGTTTTGTTTTGTTTTTTTTTTTCTCTGTCTTATTTCTCATTTTCTTCAGGCATATAAGTAGAGAGAAAAGATTCCAGAAGGTCCCTTGTATGATTAGGTGATTATCATGGCGTCCTGTAGTGTTCTGTTTTTGTTTTGTTTTTTTTTTTTTTTGTTAGCGCGCACTTGTTCACTTTTGGCATGCAAAATAACTATCGTTGTTGCCATCTCCTTTTGCAGCCGCCATGAAAATTGGGCTAAATTTAAAGTTGTAAAACGTGAATGCGAATGCAAAAGAGAGGAGACCATACAAAAAACTGAGTAAAATACCCTTTTTGAGAAACCATTTTAGCTCATTATCGCCTTAGGCGAATAAATTATACTGACTTAAAAGAAAATGTGTGCGACCATCATCAGGTAAGATGGATACTACCTTGTCGATGGTGTACTGCAATTAAAAAATACCATTTAGACAATTTGCACAAAATTTTTACATACAAATTCGGAAGTTGAAAATGTTTTTAAGCGAAGACATGCACACCTTTGCGGTATAATTGCAGTATCATTACCTTTGCCAACCCAAGTTATGGTGGATTGAGGTAAGGGGTAAAACTTTTCAATATCTTCATTAAGTGCATTGAAAAAAAAAAATTTCATAAAAGAGATCAATAATGCATGAGAACCCTTTTGAAGATTTACGGGTGCTCGGATATCTCTACAAGAAGCCATTAGTTCTGTGAAAATTATACCACCACGGAAAAGTAGAATGACGTTAAGCTATTATATTGAAGATAGTTGATTTTATTCAAGTTCTAAGGACGATCAATAAGAGCTGTATCTGCATTTTAGTAATTCTTGGATACATGTACGAATAGGTGGAGCTCAACTACTTCGAGTAAAAGCATCACTCCATTCAAAGTAATGTCAAATTTTGGTAATGTAAATGGAAAATGTAAACAAACTTCACAACGCAAATATCCAACAATATGTTAAAGACTAATTTTGCCGGCTGTTGAACTCTCTTTAAATTTAACAATCTTAAAACAGCTTTCACACCATAACCTCTCGTTCACATTTACTTCGTAAAAAAAAAATGTTGCTAACCAAAAAAAAAAAAAAAAAACACCACCATCCTTAGACATCCTTAGAAAAAAACATAGAGCAAGTTCTTTTATGATTATTTTTATGTTTATTACGCCGATTATATGCTATATCACTCACTGTTTGATGCGAAGACAAGAGCACGAATAACAGGAACAGATACTCTCAGTTGTTCATGCATCTGAAGCATGAAGATTAACATCCATCCCTGGTGGAAAATTGCATGAAAGAACTCTCTGTGTGTGTTCTTCGTCTCACATTGACGGCATAATGGAGCAGATAAAAAAAAAAAAAAACAACAAATAAAACCATCTCCTCATGCTTATAGTGGATAATCATAAATATTTATCACTTGTTTGCACACTTCAGAAACGTGGCGAAAATTAGCTTCAACTTCAGATCCAAACAAACCGATTTTAGATACATTATACAGAAATTATTGAAAATAGAATGCAATCTTTACCTTCATCAATGTCAACCAAGATTTCCAAATATGGTGCAATTGAATTAAAGCGAAAAAAAAAACTACAAATACCAATTCCCTGTTTGAACAAATGAGCTGAAATTAATTTAAATGCTAATTAATATAGCGTGCCAGGTTGCATGTGCCGCCTCCTTTAAATACCCCTACTTAGACACAAAAGTATTGCATGTATAATATTTTCTATGCAATAGCCTGTCTGACTAAAACACTATCTCACTATCTCACTATCTCGAATGAATAAAAAAAAAACGCAACTTTAGCATAATACTTTGAATCTCATTTTATTTGGTAAGGACTGCCATGAATGCAATTGTTTTGTGAACCATATTTTATGGAAAAAAAAGAAGTGAATAATCCCAACGATGCAAGTGCATTATAAAAGGCAAAATAACGACAAATGTATCTACAGCTGTACCTGCTGCATGTAGCACTATGTTAGCACATAGAAATAAATGAGAAATATTCTAATATGTTGTTATACGAGTATCATCGAATTAGAAACAGTATTCTTATACCGTGGATAATGAAATTTGTATCTTTTGATTTGTTTTGTTTAGCAGAAACAGTACAAAAAAAAAAAAAAAAAAAATCCAACGAAAACCAATCTGGCTAAATGGCAAATGCGTCCCTAGAGCTGTCATATGGATAATTTATTGTGACCATTTTCCGCCTCTGAAAGTGCAGTTTTGAGGATATCACAACTACGCCGACTGAAAGTGACCCCTTACCACCACCACCACCACCACCATCACGACCATCATCGCCAAAAGAGTGTTAATTGACAAATTTTTCGAGCTAGACAAAGCATGAGATAGATTTTGCATGCAGTTGAAGTTTTGCACGCGACAAAACGACTCACATTTGTGAAGTCGTTATTCACTTAGTGAATGAAAATTTTTAAAAAGACAATGGAACTCTCGTAATTAGCCTGCTGCTGTCGCTGCTGCTGCTGCTGCTGAATGTGATGTATGGTGAAAGGCATCAGTTGCATTTGCGTGTTTGTGTCGTTTATTTGACTGAAAGAATTTTGTTCGTTTAATTGTAATTGAAAAGATTCAATTAGAAAAAATACAAAAAAAACAATTACTAGGGCATGCCAAGTTAGTTATCTGTATCTGCAGACATTTTTAGGTGCTCGTATCTCATGGGCTAACTTCGTTCCTACGATTGTGTGTACATTATTATGATTTGTTTTAAATACTCAGAATAGTAGAAAGTGTACAAAGTGCAAACCTGGAAACGTATCAGTCACCGCAAAATCTGTCCTTCTGAACCCTGCCACCAATACATTTTTACAAGGTGCGCTCTTCTTAGTTTTTTTTTGCACTAATAATACGTGTGCTAAAGGCGTCAATGAAATTTTAATTTTGAATTGAGCCATAACTGATATCATTTGTTTTGAAATATGACATCACCCGAATATCCTCCAAGCAACCGCTTGCACGAATGGGTGCATTGGACTCAATTTTCCATGATTCGGGCGGTATTCAAGGAATTTCAAGTCGAATGTTTACCTCCAAGTCGTCTTAAGTTTCTGACTTTTTGGCACAGACCAGAAACTTAATGTAGTCAAAAAAAAAAACTGTATAAAAGCAAAAATAGAGCGGACAATTGTATGGCAAGCGCTACTGTCCAAACCGTCTAAGCCTTACATGTCCGATTATTCAGAAAAAAATAAATTGGTTAACCTAGAGCGATAGCGGCCTTTTATCTGCTATTGGAACGCCCTCATCTCCTCTCTAGACCAAATACGACATTTTTATTTATTAAAAAAGCCATTTAGTCAAAACTGTGCCTCTTCGTTGGGGATAATTTTCTTTCACCCTTAATAGAGCCCAATCTCCGAAAGTTTGAGAAGAACAATGGTTATTTGACTTTAGCTATTGGGCCAAAAAGATCTTGAATAGACTAACAATCAAGTCATTCGCAAAATACGCGACAGAGGTATTCGAGAGTTATCCATATTCAGAACGGCGCGGAATTGTTTGATTGAGGCTTGGTATGATTTGTAAACTTTTGCTGAGGTGCATACCTTTCCATTATTAAATAATACAAATATAATCGGAAACACAACTATGACATCTGTAAAAAGCGGTAGTTCAGAGGATCCCTATTGGAGAAAAGGATATCAATCATTTTGACTACCTGTGGCAATTACTGACTGGCCAAAAAAAAGGAAAACCTTTGAGAATATATTCGTATCATATATCAAGATAAACACATTGAAGAAGTTTCTTAACTCGCAGCTCAGTTCCGACGGTTTATAAAGTATCATATGCAGTTCAATTGTTTATCCTTAATCTATGGATTAGGTTATGTAAGAGTGGCTGTTGAAAAAAGAGTGCCAACCCATTTAAATCTATTGGCCCATTGTAATGTCACGTAGATCGGTGATCCTCCTACTCTTGAAATTAATTTGAGCTTGTAACGAAGCGTAGGAGACTACTAACACCTATATTATTTAGACCTATATTATTAAGTCATTGTTGAAGAAAACTCCTAAGTGGAGTTTTCGTCGTACAGAGTAGGTGAAGGATTGTCTCCCCCTTCTCCTCGTCTCTGCATCGCTGTGAAAACGCCAAGTCTCTTGCATGCTTGTCCATAAGACAGTGTCCAGTGATGAGACCTAGGATAAGGTTGAACTGATTCCAATTTTTGACCGAACAGTCCAGCATGCAGCATTCAGCATTCAGCTTTAGCTTAGTTTGCATATAACGATTGGTATACCGATGATAACTTTTTCAGATAGGACAGGTAGAGCTGTACCAATTTTGGTGAGTTCGTCGGCCCTACAATTCCGTGGAATATCTCTGTAGCCCGACATCCAACATAGGAGGATGTTCAACTGTTCTGCTATTTCCGTGAGAGATGATCAAAATTCAAGGGCGTTTATCGAATTTTGTGGGAATGAGTCCAGGGACTAGATTGCAGCCTGACTATTCGAAAAGATGCGGATATCTCTTGCAGATATCACATTTTCTTCAGCCAGGACAGAACTTTAATCGCCAAAATTTCCGCCTGGAATACTACAGTGATTTTGAAGACTGAAGGAGAGGCTTAGATTAAGCTGCTGAAAATATCGAGGTGCATCAAGTGAAACAGAATATCCAATGCCTCGGAAGGAGTAGTACATAAGACCCCGTTTATGCATAGATATGCTGCCCTCTGGGCTTTGCTTAGTTTGTTGCAGTTGACTGCATTGTCTAAGGCCATCCACGGGTCAACCATCACGTAGGCGAGTATTGATTAATTGGTCTTATAACAGATGTATAGCCAGTGGGTAATGCGAGGTTGAAGGCCCCATTTGTTCCCAATGGCTTTTTTGAAGGAGAATAGGACTGTAGCTATCTTTATTATGTTTCCAATTTAGTTTTTTGTCTAAAATATGCTGGTACCATTGATTGAATACGGTTGAGGTCTACGGTTGGGATTTAATATTTCCTGGAAAAGAGGACAACATCGGTTTTATTTGGGATTACTCCCAATCCGCAGCGATTTTGCTGTAGTAGTTGTTTAATTGTATTAAGGTGTTTACCTGAATTTGCTTTAGCAACATCATACACATAGGCAAACACCCGCTTCCAGGTATATCAGTAGTTTACTGCCCACTAAATTCCAGGGAATGGGTGAAAGGAAACCTCCTTGCGGCGTACCTCTGCTTTAACAGAAACCCCAAACAGGTGATAATCTTGCCATTTCGCATAATTCAGTTCAATTCCATTTCAATTGTATTCAATTTATTTGGAAGCTGTTAAATGCACCTTCTATGTCCAGAAACGCAACTATTGTGTACTTTTTATAATGTAGGCATTGTTTGATATGGCTAGTCAGTGAACGTAGAGCCGTTTCCACCAAATTTCCTTTACATATGCTGAGCCGTAGACAAAAGTCAATTCTAGATCGTATATATGTATATGGATATCAGACAGTCGTTCTAGAGTTTTCAGAAAGAAAGATGATAGACCTACAGGTCTGAAGTCTTTTCGGAGACCATGACAACATTTTTCGACTTTGGGAATAAAAACTTTGACTTGGGAATGTGGATCATTTCTACTCAGCCTCTCATGATATTCTCCAGCGTTGGCAGGATAATATATGAGGGCCATTGTAGCTCGGCAGGTATTATACCATCCAACCCAGCAGACTTGTATGATTTGAGGTTATGCAGTGCCCAGAGCAGCTTGTCTCTTGTAATGAGACCATGAATTTTAGTCGCGGCTACAGCAGTCCTACTAAGGTTGTTATTGGCCGTGAATAAGGAGCTATATATAAAAAGTGGGTATTCAGTAGCAGGTTGAGTGATTCATCATTTGAAGTCATCCAAGATCTATGGTGCAAAACAAAATAGCCGGGATGGAAACTTTCAAATTGTTAAGGCTTTCTAAATTGGCGAATACATGGTTCCAATTTATAGGGATCTACGAGTATCGGTTGCGATAATGTTTTTTTGTTTTTTGTTTGTTTGGTTTGTTGTTTTATGTTGGATGAGCGGGACCATGAGTAAAATCGTGGCCTAAATCCACTAAAACATGATGACCGTTCTGTTCTTTGCAACTACTGGGAGCAATTGGAGTTCTAATTGTAATCGAAGCAGCACGAGAGTGGTAGCAATATGTGGGGTGAATTTGATTCCGTCAAAGTCAATGGTTATTAGAAACTGATGGTAAATTTGCTGTTCGTAGCTCTTTTTCGGGATCGCTCTTACTTGGTTTCGATTACTTTTTCATCTGAGTTTTGGTTGACATTTTCAGCTCAAAAATTTACCATTATAGTTTAGATGCTGATTTTATTTTATTCATATTTAGGAAGATGATTACTAAGCGATAGGAAACCAATTACAATTTTTACAAGAATCATCGAATTACAATATTTACTAAAAACAATTTATATTGAGCTTAACCTTTTGTTTTCTCTAAGTCTTATGTTTTCTACTTAAGATCTATATTAAAGTCATATTTATATCAAATACAATACATTGTGTATCGTAGGACTTACTGTAGCTTACCACAGAATAGTTGTACCGAGGCCTCTCAACTAATTTCAGTTAAAATATTCAGCATTACCATATTTTATTTCTATAACATTCATGTAAATAGTCAGTGATCTGAGTTACGTTACACGGTAACTCGCATATTACTATTATGTATATGCCATTAAATTCATGCATTGGAAGATGTTACACTTTTTCGTGTCGCCTTTATACAGTTAAAAAATTTTAAGCCATCTACTCATTCAGATGGTCGAAATCTGTTCGCCTTCGTCATTTCATTAAACAACATCGGGAGTTATTCAAATTCATGATTTCGAATTTACGTTTCGTATTTCGAAAAGTGTCCGACGGACTGCATTTCCCTTTTTCGTTATGGCATAGCAGAAAGAATGTTATTGGATCACTCGTTTATTAAGGCTGTAAGGAGTTACATGTTTGCAAGAGAACTGTAACAAAAACAATTGTTATTCAATACTGCCAATGTACAAACATGAGAGTCGCATTGTCGGCGATATGCATTTTTTGCGAATTGTGCAACAAATATCATACATACGAGTACAATGGACAGATTTATTCAAGGATTCTAGAGTAATGAACTGCCCACATACTACAAGCCGAGTAAAGTGACTTTTAATTGATCAATCTACAATCCAACAACCATCTAAAGTCCATGTTATTTTTCTGAAAACAATAACGATCAATCTAATTAGCATGTGATTGAATCACCGCTAATTTCACTGATTTACATTTTTCCCTCCAAGTCAATCAGTTTCAGCTAAGAGTCAAATTTGAAGAATTTTTTGTATGAGTGTTTCGTTGTTTTTTTTTTTGAAAAAAACTCTAAACTTAATTTATATCCTTTAGATGTTTGAATAAACAAATCTGCCTGATTGGCTTTTATTCCAATATCAATAAAAATCAGCAATTCAGCCCGACGGCTTTATGGGCATATAGATTATTCATCAGCACCTAAAAACGTTTAAAAAGCGTTTCAATGTAAATTCGCTTTGGGAATTTTATTATCATCTTATTTCACGATAATCATCGGACACGTAAAATAAAGAAAAGAAAAAAAAAAAAAAAAACACAAATACGGAACACAACACCAATATAACCGAAACAGCGTACCACCTTATCTTTGGCTCTGTTTTGAGCTGTGTTTCGACTTCGTTCTGCAACATGTTTATTCAAAATTCAAAGAACTCTCAAAACTTTACTGTGTTTCCAGTCACAGAAATCAACTAAAAGTTATTTATTTCATTTTTAATTATCAAAGATGAACTCAAAAATACATATACCATGTACTGGAAATATATACGAATATATATACGTAGCTAACTTTATTGTACAGGGGTATACTCATATAGCTGACCACCAAGACCGATTTGTGACCAGTGCTGCCTTTAAAGGTCGATAAATGTCAAGGAAAATTATGTGTCTTTGTAATTAAATTGATTTTAACGTGATAACATACAAGCAGTGACATTTATTTGATTTTTGAGGTTATTTTATCCCATTTTCGCGAGTCGAAAGACTAAATGATTGACTTTTTGCATCGCATTCGTCTTAAGTGAATTTAGCCATTAACTTGATATACAATTGGTAATTTATTGTAATGCAAATTGTTGTATCGGATTTCTTATTTCAAATGTTAAAAAGATCATAAAAATAAATGGTGCACTTCATTTTAATGATATTTTGATCGAAACTCGGAATAGCTTTACCGCTATTAGTGATTGCTTTCAGTTGGTTTTAACACCAATCGCTTGTACAACGAGATATAAAACGATTTAAAGGCGTCGCATAACTTAGTCTCAAAAGCCATTAAAAAAAACCTGAATTAGTAGTAAAGAACCCTTTAAAGACACTTTCACTTTGCGAACTTTTTTTTAACAATTTTGATTTCTTTATCAAGATGCCTTTTCCTTAAAAAATTTGACAATTGTAAGACAGGGATAGCGTCCCATAAAATATCTTGGCGAACTTCTAGCTGGACACCATTTGTTGGTTAATGTGCTTATGAGTAAGTCCTTGATGAAAAACCAAGAGAGGTACCAAGATGAATAATATAGAAGCTTTGGTCCGCTACTTCCACAGATATGATGAATAAGTGAACTGCTTTAAATAGTGATGATGTTGATAGACACTTTCGCCATAGAAATATGCCTTTCCCGGGCCATTTCGGAATGAAAATTGGAAAGGGTGCTTCTATCATTCTATGGAGTCAATATCGGTGCAGATAATCGTCTAAATGCATTGGGAGATCTTATGTAACAGATCCAAGACTTTCAATCACAGAGTTTCAGGATTTACAGACCTGAAACAGTATTCAACCATTCACTCAACTTATCATACGCGAAACGAGAGTGAAAATTACCTATCCCTGTACTCGTATGCTATGTTCAGCTATGAATTAAACATCAATGATTCTTATGGGTTTGTTCTTCTTTATCACTGGTCACATTGATCATCATCATGACCCATAATATCGTTTGTAGTTCTTCTATGTTATGAGAAGGAGAGGCGATCGACGACTTAACAATAGAAGTGAAGCGAAATGTAATACTCGTAGCTTCCTCCTAATAGAGACGGAAGACAGAGCTCTTAAATTCTTTGCATTAATTTTTTTGAATAACCTTGATGTTTGAATCTTATTTACTTACTTATCCCCTTAGTTAGCCCCGTCTTTAACTAACCGCCTTCAGTCGTGCACTAAGTCGATTAAGATCCCCTTCCACTAATGCGCGGCATCTAAAGTGAAGTCTACGTCTCCTGTGTTGTCCCTATGGGTTTCATTCGAAGGCTGCGGGCCTGGGCATTGGTATCCATTCGTTTTATACGACCTAGTCATCTCAGGCGACTGATGTGCAGTTTTCTGACTAGGATGATGTCGCCGTACAGCTCGTATAATTCGTCATTGAATCTTCTCCTCCGAAGCCTGTCAACGCAAAGGGAACCCAAATATCGTACGAACGGTTTTTCTCTCTAGCATGATCAAGATCTTATATAGAGTTTCTCTAGTTTTTCGGGATATCGCATTACTACTTGTATTGCCTTCTTAACCCGAAGGAATAGCTATTGGCAAGAGGGTTTCCTCATTTTATTTCTGTTAAGGCATTTTTGGCAGAATCTATAGTAGGGGCAATAATGTGGAGAAAGTCCTTTACTACCTCGAGATTATAGCTGTCAATTCTGACGTTATGTTGTTGTGTTTCCCTTCCTCTAGTCAGCAATACTTGGTTTTGTACTCATTGCCAGATTTCAATACTAGCAAACGCACCGGTGACAGCCCGCTGAGTTCTCCCATTCATGCCGATATCATCGGCGTACGCTAGTAGTTGGTTGCTTGTCAGTTCAACACAATTCTTTCAAGACTGATATAAAAGATGCCATGTGCCCGTTATCTTGTGTAAAATCTTTTTTAACATCAGTTGTTACCAATCTTGATGGAGCAGTGAGCGTTCTCGATCGTCATTCTGCACAGACAGACGAGCTTGGCAGGGGTGCCAATACCAGACATGGCTCTATATAGCTCGCCTCTATAAATGCTGTCATATGCGGCCTTAACATCGATGAAAACATGATGAGGATCTATTTGGACTTCTTGAGTTTCTTCAGGATCAGGTAAACGATCTGACCAGATCTGAGTAATGAGTTGGTGTATCAAAGTCATTTCCAGTAGCTATAAATACCTCGAGCAGTAAGTCGTCAGGTCTAGCTGCTCTGTTTGATTTTAGCTAAGATATTGATATCCGTACTTCATTCTGGTCAGGCGAATTGAAGTTTTAGCGATCACCGTCTAAGTTGAATGGTCTATTCTGCCTGACGGTGGGATGTTGGATTTCGTCAACGTTATACAGTCTGCAGAAAAAGTTTTTCCATATTCTCAGCACCGACTGTGACTCTACTACAAGGTTTTCTTCTTAATCTTTACAGGCTTCTGTACGAGTTTTCTTGCCTTGACACTTTTTTTTACCTGTTGGTAAAACTTAACTTTCGTACGTTATTCCTGGAGTACAAACTCTCAATATCTTCGATCGCGCGCTTTTCATTCTCTATTTTCTTCTTCTGGAGTAGCAGATGTTCGTCCCGCCTCTTCTGCTCGTAGATCTCAGGAGCACCTCTCGTCCTTCGTTGCAACGCCGTTGTACACGCTTCTTGTTTTGCTGCATGTGCTTGGTAGGATTCTCCATCAAACCAGGAATTACTTGGTGGTGGTGAAACCTAGCACATCAGTTGCGACGTCTCTGATGGCACGTTGGCAACGTTGCTATTGGCCTTTTGTACTTGATGCTGGCGGCAAAGCAGTTGTTGAGCGATTTCGGGATACGCGTCCGGCGAAGATTTTCTACGTTATATCTTCTCCCAGCAGTTCTTTTTTATTGTGATGCTTGAGAAATCCGCATTCGTGCAGCAAGGCAGTGCTCCGAGTCAATGTTGGCTACCCGGAAGGTTCGAAAGCTCAGAATACTTGAGGTATGTTTTACGTCGATCGCAATGTGATCGATTTGATTTAGCGTTTTATGATCCGGAGACCGCCATGTCGCCTTGTGTATTGTGTATTGAGATGAGGAAACCGTGTGCTTGCTACACTGATATTCCATCCCGCGAAAAGTTATTAAGCCTAAGTCCGTTGCCAGGCTTATAGGCTTATAGGCTATGCCGTATAAGCGTATAGGCTATGCTTACCGACTGTCCTACCAAAGACATTTATTTTATTTTTTTTTATAATTTGCCCGCGCTCAAGGGATTATTTTTTTTAGTACCCTTAAAATGTTTGCACACAACGCGGGCGAAGGAAAATCAGTGAGGATGGACATTGAAGGTTATAATGACTAGGAAATAAAGAGCTAGGCAGGGCATTGCATAAGCGAGTTGTACGGCTTAGGAATGAATCACGATATTTTAGAGTACGTCTGAAAGCGGGCTTAGGGTATACTGATAAGCATTCATAGCAAGACGGGTGTTACGGTTAAAAGTTTGAGGGGGCAGGATGCTACTGGCGATTTCTATGGAGCACTGGTGGTGGAAATAGCGATAAAACAGAGTGAGACACGAGGCATTGCGACGGTGTTCGAGGGTGTCCATTGTTTGAGTGACGTTAGTATCACCTATGAGTTTTATCGCACGGTTTTGGATCCTATCTAGCAGGTACAGAGATGTACAGATGTGGCCATTCTACTCCAACTTCGGGCGGATAAATGCCTTATACGACACCGAATTGACACACATACCGAGAATGGAAAGTTTATCGGTTTCGACGATGCAAGTGGATAATTCTATCTTCGGATAATGGCTGGGTGTTTAAATTTTGCTTTAATGACAGCAGACAGCATTGTGTTTTGGAAGCATTAAATTCAACTCTGTTGATAGTTCCCCAATTGGTTATGCTGTTGATATCGGAATTTAATGAGCTTAACATACGCTGCCGTTCGCGTCCTACAGTGGAAGAGCAGGGACGTGAGTCCGGAAACGAATATGAAAAGCAGAGAGTACTGTCGTCAACGAAGGTGTATATTGGATTAGAGGTAGCAGACAAGAGATCATGAATGAAAATTAAAAAGAGTGTCGGAGACAAAACGGAGCCCTGGGGCAAACCAGCATTTGTTTTGTGAATATCAGACTTGAGGCCATCCAAGACAACTTGAATTGGACGCTCAGAAAGGTAATTTCTAATCAATTGAAGAAGAGAGTCGACGATCCCAAAAGCACGCATTTTCGACAAAAGAGCCTGATGCCAAACTCTGCCAAATGCCTTAGAAATATCAAGTGCAACTATCTTGCTTTCTCCAGATTGATGTACGCTTTGGTTCCACTTTTCGGTGAGACATGCCATCAGATCACTAGTGGACCTGTTGCTACGAAAATCGTAGTGTCGGTTATTAAGGAGTTTTCGTGTTTCGACATATTTCATTAGCTGACGGTTTATTAGCCTTTCCATGACCTTGAAAAGAAGGGTCGTAAGTGCAATGGGTATGTAGGAAGAGAGAGAGGAAGATTCGCCTTTCTTAGGGACGGGCTGGACAAATGCTGCTCGGAAAGAGTCCTAAAGAGTAGGATTGATGAAAAAGCTTACGCAGTAGTTTTGCCAGTGAGGAAGAACACCTCTTCCTTCTATTATAGCATTGAAATCGCCTATTTTGAATTTAACGTCAGACTTAGGAGATTGCTAATATATATTAGCGAGGAGCTCGTAGAAACATTCTTTAGTGGCGTCGTCCTTGAGTTCTGTTTATGTTAGCGAATCTAGCCTTGATGCGAATTGTCACAAGATGTTCGCTTACGTTTGGCAAACTCGAGATGTTTTGCCTTAGTCTGCAGTATATGACAAATCCACTTCCGAATAAACGTTGATTTTTTCTCTATAGCTACTTTAGAGGTTTGGATCACTATAAGTAAAATAATTATTTAATGTAAAGTAGTAGTTTGGCTGCCTTTAAAAACAAGAGTTTTCAGGAGCTTATAGCAACCGTTTAAACATTTTCTCAACATCGGTAGCACAGTTTTGGTTCAGTTGAACGCGTAGGGATTATCAAATGATTAAATGGCTTGCAATTGCCCACGAAAAGGTAATGGATTCGAAAAAATAAATTGCGTTTCCCTTCTTTTGGTGTTGAGTGAAATTCGGGCCCAGGCCGTCTTTCGCAGTACTATTTATTTGTACATATATACTCATACAGCTGTGACGGTTCTGTCGTGTGGATACAAGCTATTTCTTGAATACACGACAAGTGTTATATTTACCTGTGTCCAGTGCAGTTCAGGAGACTTATATCCTATACATCACTATGGTTGGTTAATCGAATACACAGGGCCTCCAGTAGAAATTATGATGCTTTTCTAGCACCTGAGTATCTGATTTCGTCAATTTACTCCAGCTTCAAGTTTTTAATTTCTGGAGGTTGACATGGGGTATGTAGTGATTAACACAATTCAGTTTTTAATGAGTCAATACTGTAACTTGTTCCCTTTGCCAAATGGCCACCTGCTTAAATACGACTCGATAAGATCATGTTGTTGTCAAGTTGGCAGGAACATTCCTGATATTGTGATTGTTAAATCATTAAGATTTGCTAAGCTATAGTTGCGCAAAGTTTAAGAAAATGAGGTAAACAAAACAGACGACTGAAGCCCAGATTATGGATTGTTTATGAAACGAATATTCTCCCCCTACGCATTCCGCTCCACCAACTTAATGAAATCTTAAACCGACACATTTGGAAAATTAATAATGAAATCAAGGAATTCCCACAGAGACAGAAAACTACTTCATTCCTTTCGGATCAGATAAAATATTTTTGATTAAAATATTCGTTACCTTGAAGTGCGTGTGATTCAATTTTGATATCAATGACATTCTACAACCACCATACCACTTTCTTGACTCATTTGAGCACTCATATCCGCGATCATGTTGGTCAATCTCTGATAACGTTGGTATTGAGCATACGGATACACTATGATGCGCAAAACATTTCGCTTTATCTTCAAATTGATCTGTAATAGCCAGGCCGAGTCTTCAAGCAAAGACAAATGGTCTTGAAAATTTACAAAAAAAATAAAAAATTGTTTCTCACTTGCAATACGATCTTTTATCAAGATCTCAAACTCAGGCATTGTCAGCCATCAAGTATAGTGGAAAATATTTTCGAATTCTCAATGCCCAGTGCCCAGTTGACTTCAGTTTTTCTAAGAAAAACAAAAATCAACTTGAGTTATTCTCATTTTCAAAAACTACACAACATATACATATGTACGTCTTGTTTTTTTTCTCGAGATATTCGTATTTTTTCAGATGTTCGAATCATGTTTTCCTTGTGAAGATTTATCTTAGCATCCGATCTTTTAGTCACCAAGAAACACGTCATTTTGTCATTTTGACAATGGTGGCGGCTATATACTGTGTTAACCAGAACCCGAAGAAAACCAGAGAGCATGGTATTTGCAATTTGATCGATGGTACAAGCAACATCTTAATTTTAACATTTTGAAATGTTTTTTTTTTCCTCAGTTGACATTCAACCGTTCGAAATTATGCGAAGTGTTTCGGGGAGACTTCTGCTTTTTATTTATTTTTTTTTTCGAAGACGAAGACTTTCTCATTAATTTTTAAGGCCATTTTAAGTTCAATGGCGGGCATAAATAAGATTTGTGGTGGGAAACCATTTAAATCTAGTCAAACCGTGATCTATTTAAAATTGAGAAAGAACATGTGTCTGGAATTGGCACTTAGAGCACTGATGACGATGAGAATGCATCAGGATCTGAGATTCCATGAGTTTATGTTCAAATTGTACTTTAAAGTTTATTGCTAGATCAGTGAAAAGATAGTTTCTATTAATATTTAGGAGTGTCTAATTATATTTGTCACGTTGAGTAGAAACAAAATTCTGAGGCAAACCAAATTTCCAATTCCCAGAATAACCTTAACAAAAACTGAAATCAAACTCAACAGTGCTCGTTTTGTAATTTTAATGCTATTGGTGGGGCCTTTTTTGACAGAGACTGCCAAAGTTTCTCTAGAAACCTTTCCTGCTAGAGCTGCGAAGCATGTTATGAAATTGTCATCAAAACTTTAAAAACACCTTTAGCAGAGGAATAATGGTATTAGCGGAGATAATAGATAAATAGTTGTTAATGGTGGCCATTATTGGGATATGCAAAACTGAATGTTTCGACAGCGGTTTAGTTTACACATAGACATAGAAGTTTGAATTGTGAGGACAGATAGGAAAATATTGGGAAAACTGAGGCGAAGCCTTAAAGTTGCTTATTCTCATTTCCTCGTATGACCCGTTACGGAAATCGCCCGTATGACTTAAGTAGTGCCTTAGGATAGTAGGACTTTTCCTTGGAATTTGACAGAAATCCAACTTTCTGCCCATGGAGGACAAATGTTGATGGAAATATGGCACAAAAAGGCTTTATTTCAGCTGACACAAAACCTATTGAACTTATCCTTTATTTAGATAAGAACTACGGAAAATTGACATTGATATAATCCCTCCCGTTCCTCAGTTGTTCGTTAATCCTCCGCTCGTGTTCGACCAACGTTTTATTGTATAACTTTGCGTACATCTAGAGGCCTTTTGCATCGATTGGAATGCTCTTCTCGTATACCAAAACTTCGAGCGTCTACACTCGTTGAAAAAGGTGCTGCTTCTACTACGATTAGTTGATTCCTTTCTTCAGTGGGGCTGTGGACAAATGGCCTTCAAGAATTGGTTCAAATTTGAAATATCCACCCTGAACTAGTAGTAACAGAAAAAATGTACTTTGAGAGGTCTCAGAATGAATTCTTCACTTTCTAGAAGACGTTTTAATTAAAAAAGAAAAATAGTTGTTGTAAATCTGACATGGTCATATTACGTTTGTACTAGTCCCAGAAGATGAAAGTAAGCTCATGTTAAGCTGCAACATCACAATGTATGATCACCGCTATTTCAGCCGCCAAATGCATCGCATCTCTACCAACTATCCAACTGTCAAGTGGATATCTCACTATACCATCTTTGACACTAAGTGCACTGTTATCGTACTGTAACTTCATAAAAACTCACCATAAAGATACATCAGATACTTAAATCCATTTATGGCTGGCAAATAACAATATTACTTGTAGACGCACTTTAATTAAGTTGACTACGACTACTCGTTCAAACTGCGCACAATTCCACAATCAGCTCAACACTGTGCAATCATCATTTATCATTTTTCCACATTTGCAATTGAAATTGTCCTAGTCTCTGGCACTCAATAAACAAAACCAACATGATCCCCAACAATTGACTCAAACAAGTCAAAACTCAAAATAAATTCAAAAAAGAAAAGAAAAAAAAAATACAAATCAACTCAATTCGAGAACGGCTACAAGGAATGCCATTGCTACACTTTCCCAAACTGTGTTTGTAACACCTTTCTGGATGCGCGCGCAATTAAATGTCCGAATCCAAATATGGCATCCGATTTATTTATCACCTGTCGTCTGTTGTTGCCTGTCGATGTCGTTGTCGCCTTAGTCTTACTCGTCCTCATCATCATCATCCACTTTGAGCACGTACAATAACTTGACTGCCATCCAAGTCTGGCTAACTTGGAAATCATCTACGCTATACGTATACAAAAAAAAACTAAAATAAATAAAACAACGCTAAACTGTATCAAAAACCCTTTCACTCCTAAAACGAGTATCTCAAGATCCTGACTGTCTTTAGTTGTGAGTTTCTGTCTCAGTCTCAGTCTCCGTCTCAGTTACTGATAGTGTAAAGTTTTCTCTTCAGCAATTAACAAATTATTTCCTTAGCATTAAATGTTTTGACGAAGACGAAAATTGTCGCATTACTTGTATTCGTAACTTCGTACCAGTGACTTGTCGTCGATACTTTTTGGCTTGCGTGCCATTTCATCCAATTCCTCAGGAATTGGGTGCTTGCACCCAACTCGAGCAGGTATCTTCGTATCTTTTTGTCGAATTTTTGTTCTCTTTTTTTTGCGGTTTGATTGTTGGCCATCATCATTCGAACGGATTTGGCGGCACAGAAAATTGTATCACATACAACAACAGGGCACGGATGAGTCTGGGATTGAATTTGAGATCCCGAAAAATGAAAATCAACTACAAACTGCCCGAGGAGATGTGAATCCAAAAAGTCATCTTGCATCAAATTCTCATTTTACGCAGAAAGACATCGTACTCGTACGTCTTTAGTTTAAGGAAAAAAGTTAAAAAAAATTAAATAAAATAAAGAGACAAGGTGCCCTCCAGCAAATCTTATCAAAAAGAAGAATTAATAAAAATTGGTAGAAACACAAAAAAAAAATAAAAAAAAATCATTTATTTTGTTTTCTTATTCTTTGGCCAACCAAGGCAACACAAATCCCATTTATACCAAAAACGGGATGGACAAACGGACTACTACGAACCAAAAGACTACTCCACCTTCTCAATCCTTGTCGTCGTTGTTTGTCTGATCATCATTCTTCTTTTTGGTGTTTGTTTTTTTTTTTTCTTGGTTTGTATAAATGTGGTATAAAAATGGAATGAGAATTGCAAACTTATTAATTCGTATCCAAAAAAGATACTTTTTCACAAATCATTCAAGCTTACGTGAAGGTGAATCTTCATCTCATCTCATCTTCATCTGTAGGTTGTACTCGTACTTCCATGTTTCGTTGGACATTTGCGTGTTTTTTTTTTGTTTTGTCTCATTTTGTTATTTTCAGACTTTTTGCCATATTCAGATATTTTCTGATTTCATCTTTATCTTTATATGAATTTTTTTTTTAAATATACTCGTACGTTTCAGTTTTTCTGAATTTTTAATTAATTGAATTTTTTTCTTCTTTTCTTTTCAGATGGTAAGTTCTTATCATCATCACATAACCCTACAGAACTAACATATGATGGTAAGTCCCCATTATGTTCATCCTATTAACAAAACTAAAAACAAAATCCAAATTCACAAACATGTTAGTAGTTGAGTAGTGCATATAGTTTTCGTATCTGTTCATCTGATCGTAAGTGATTTCGATGCAAATTATGGTTATGGAGTACATCAGGAGTGTGGGGTTTGGCCAGTTCTGGTTAATGAGAAAAAATTGATTAGAAGATTTCATTTGGTCAGACTTTCAGATGTGGTTGGCAGATAGTTATCAGGAATATAAGATCTTTTTCCCAATCCAATAAACTTATTTGAAATTAAAAAAAAAAGATATAAACTTAATTACATCCTGTAGGGCTACTGTGTTGTTTGATGCACATTACAATTCAAGTGATCAAATGAGCACATCATTCAATAAACATCAATCTTTACGCATCTATTGAATGGGGATAGGAAGAATTCCAGCTGAAACCAGATATTATCGAGTATTCTAAGTTTAAGCTGAAGATGCAATCATGACATCTAAATGACGGAGATGTGTCCCAATTTTTTTCTTACTCGACATTTCCTTTTTTCATATTTTGACTATTTGACGTGGTGGATGTTACTTACTTTTAGTTATGTACTGTATCCCCATGTAGGTGGTAGAGCTTGCGTGCTTTCTGTTTCTTGTGTGTCTCGATCGATTCACTCTTCTCTACACTGTAGTCTGGTGTAGTCTTTTCGAAAATAATGTAGAATCCACCTAAACATTGTAGTGCGTATAAGACACTCCATAGAGCTCCGAGTTGGAAATGCGATGTAGTCAAAAAATCCTTAATCCGTAGAGACACCTGTACAAAAATGTTTGCAGATTCATTGGAATAGCAGAATATTCCACACACTGTTCGATGTTCATCCGCGAGATGTTGATGTGATCGGTATAGGAGGATTCCTATTAAAAACTTGTGCCAAACCAAGGTGCTGCTTTATTAGTTCGAAAAACATACCAGTTTCCGCATACTAAAACAGTTTCCTGTTCCCTGTTTCACTTTTATAAAAATAAACTCGTGTCTCCAGGCTCTTTCTATTTCAGATACTCAGAAGATACTTTTCGTGCTCCCTCAGAAAAATCCTCAAGTCCTATTGCCTCGTTGTTTTTCAGTGCGGCCATCACATAAGGGTAGTTGAGTTAGGCACTAGTTCTCTCATATTCTACGAGGTTGCTGCAAGGTGAGCCCTAACAGCTTTTCGTTCTTCGATTAGACGCCAGGTGTCCTCAAAAGACCCACAACATCTTCTGCTCCAGCTGTTAAAACGTTTTTCTGTGACGGTTGACAACTAACTCTCTGCGCTTATTATTTTCACTGCTGCTAATATGGCAATGTTTGAGATTGTCCTGTTTTATAAACAATGATTTTCTTGTCCAAACACTCATTCATACTCGTATTACAATTTACAAAAAAAGATGCAAATTACTCATCTTACAAACCAGCGGCAACTTATATTTTCCCTCACATGCAACCGATCTAAAGTTCCGACTAAAATGGAGATCATTTCGTTAACATTTGACAATTAGCTTCATTTCCAAACGGGAAACCTTTTGCGTTCCCGAGTAGTTAAAGCAGATTAGATTACTCTATACATAGCAAACTTTATGACGTGTTAAAATGCACCGAACACACAATTATCAGAGATCTATTATCTAAACAGGTTCCGGTCTATGTCTTCCACCAACTAACGATTATATTGTAGTCATGTTGGAGTTATGTTCAGCCTATTTCACAGGTCTTGTTGGGGATTTTCTTCTGCGTCAACATCACATCTGCTACAAACAAGACTATCAATGTCAAGGCTTTTTTCCTTACTGTCATTTTCCAAATTCAATTAACAACGTTTCCTCTTCAACTAATGCCGGCTGCAACCACTTACTCTAACGTGCGCTTATCTTGAACAGAAACAGAAGTCACTTCCTCATCTCGATCGCTAATATTAATTACCTTCTCGCATACCTACATCGCATGCAATTAATTACATCCAATGATGCATCGATGGATCCGCGATTGCTGTACATTTCATCAATTTTCATTAAGCAACTGACTTTTAATACTAAAAAAGGGATACTCAACGCGCAATCTGATCGACGTGCTCGAGACGAGGTTTCGCGCCAATTCTCTTCAACTAAAATCCCAGTACCGAAACCTAACCAACTTCAGCATATGGATACGCACAGACATCGCGGTCAATGGTCCAAAATCCGCAAAAGGCAACGGTTCGATTCCAAAGATGATGATGACGAGGACGAGGACGCTGATGATGACCACGACGACTAATTTCGATGCATTCCAGATTTTCGTCAACAAAATTAATAATTCCCAAAACGAACAGTAGGAAGAAAAGGGACTTTCAAATCTTAGAAGGTGCTTCCATATTTTCTTTTTTTTTGTTGAGACGACTGACGATGGGCTTAAAGCCGAAAAGTCGAAAAGTCATCGAAACGTGTGCCCAATGCGGTCGCAATATTAATCGATCAAATATGAGATTCTCTTGTGAAGGGTGCCTATCTTCGAGGACTTCCCTTTTTATGTGTGCAGACTGTTTGAAGCTGAGCGCATTCTTAAAGGAGGTGGACCAAACCACGATAAAAAAAAATAATAATAATAATAAAAAACCAAAGTTCGACTAAAATTTAACCGTGCGCACGGACGACTGTCGGCTCTGATGAGTTTTGGGTGGTTGACCCATTCACTTTGATGGATTTTCTGACCGATCGATGATGTGAATCGAAAAAATGATGGACTTCTGTCAGGAGCATCAGCCATCCTATCGGTTTGGGTGCTGATTATAGCTACCGCGCTTCGTACGTGAGCATTTACGCCTACAAATATCGGCAGTGAGTGGATGTTCGGCTGCTGTTCGGCTGCTCTCCGGCTACTTTCCGCTTGTGCTGTGCTGCACTTTTAATGAATTTATAATCTTTTAATGACGTCTAGATAAGCAAATAAAAAACGAGACTAAAAATTAAGTTTATTGCGATCGACACGTTCGCCTAGTCACCACCGCACGCGGTGAGCAGGGCTACCGGAATTTTGTTTCTGTACGCTTTACAGGCCTTCTCAGCATCCCGAAATCCCGGCAGACGGTCGGTAAGAATATCTCAGATCTTAATACTGTTGAAATGAACGAAAAGTAATTTATGTGCTGGAGAGTTTTAAAGTTTTAGGGTGTCCACCCGAAAGTATATAAATCCCCAGCAATAAGCCGTAAATATCATTCAAGAATATAAAGAGGTGATCCTTAAAATTATTTTTATGGCGCTCTTACTCGTAAATGTGAAAATGAATTATTTTCACGGCCGGCACAGCGGTGTGGTATGGTCACTACCGGCGGCTTGGCCGTAGAATTTTCTTTCATTTGCCAGAGTGGAACAAATTGCTGTACTCCAAGCTCAGTTGTAGTGACTGATGTATCTGTGCTGTGTAGAGTACTCGATCAGATTTAGTTTTATGATCACATGATGGGGCGCGAGATAGCTGTCTTCCTGGAGATTGTGGCAGTCACTGGTGGAAAACAGTAGTCCACGTCGGATCGATGGAACCATTCGTTTCATAAAATTTTACTAAGGACCATTGTAATTAGCATATAGAGTATCCTCCGCTGGATCTTGAAACAAATGGTATTTGCATGCCGATTGTAAGTCGGCGGCCTTTTTTGATGGTCATTTAAGTTACACCAATGTGCTATGAAGGTATAATGGAATTTTTTTTTAATTTAATTTTCGGGGCGTTAGCGATAGTAATTTGCGCTGTCAGATGTATCTGTCTGTCCGTTGTAATGGTACTACCTTGCAGATAATCCTCACAAAGGCGGTTTTTCTTAGTTGGTGCAAAATAAAATCCATTTAAGTGGTTTTGGCTTTTGAAATTTCTTGTTACTTTGAAGTCATGAATGTAATATGGTATACAAATACCAGGATTTATGTCGGTTGCAACTGTCGGTTGTGGGAAGGATGAATGAGAATTGCAATATTCCAGGAGGCGGACTGAATTCCTTCCCGCAAAAGTTGAATTTTTGTGTTTTGCAGAGATATTTATTATGATTGTTGAAATATATGAATTTTAAAGAAGTGCCTCAGGTCAGCGTATTTGGCCCCATATTTATATCATTTGAAACTGATTTGTGGATATAGTTTAATTTTAGGCCCAATCTCATATAAAAGGAATTTGGCTGACTTTCCCCTTCTCATTAACCAAGCATCACTTTTGTTTGTGGCTTTGTTTGGTTGGAGGCTTTTTAAATGTAAATGTGTAAACGAGTTTTATATTTGATCTGACACGAACATGTTTATTTGCGTAGAAATTTTCTTCAATACAAATGAATTTATTCCTGATTGGATTCTGTAGAGATGAAAAGACCTTAGTTTGTAAAGAATTGTAAAAACAATAGACCTGCTACCCAGTTTAGTAGACCAAGTCTGGGCTCATCTTGACTCAGCGTAACCTTTGAAATGGTGGAAGGAAGAAGGAAAGCAAGTCTATGAAAATTAGATTGCAAGAGATGCACCATCCACTTTAATGTCATGCTGGATAATCATTCAAAATGTAAATGTAGTTTCTTTTTCTGGTACTTTCTAATATCAGCAAAAAGATAGATCACTTGCTACAATTCTTCAAATATTAGCATTTAGGTTTGTTGAGATACTTGGGAGTTACTTTCATATTGGCAAATTCTTTCAAGTTGCCTTTGAAGAAAACACGCCTCTTAATGACTTCCATAGCAAACAACAATTGTTGAGAGTGATTCTTCATTTTATTTCTGCTGAGGTATTGTTGGCAGAATTTATAGCACAGTCAAAGTAGGTAAAGTCCTTTACTACTCCGAAATTATAGCTGTCGATTGTGCCGTTCCGTGCAATTCCTTGATATTGTATGTCCGTTCTTGTTGACAGCATGTACTTGCTTTAGCCCTCATTTATCGCTAAACTCATTTTGATTGTTTCCGATTCAATACTGGTGAACGCACCAGGATAGACCACTAAGTTCTCCCAATTATGTCGATATCATCGGCGAACGCTAGCAGTCGCACAGATTGTGCGTCCAGTATTCGCTTATGAGTTCTACACAATTCTTTCAAGTATGATATTAAAAAAGTCACATCACAGCGCGTCACCTTTTCGCTGTCTCTATGTATGCTGTCATATGCGGCCTCAAAATCAATGAAAAAATGGTGGCTATCGATTTGGAATGCTTGAGTTTTTTTCAGGATCTGCCGGAGTGTGAGGATTTGGTCGAATTTGGACATTCCTGGTCTGAAACCACGCTGATACGTCGGGTTATTGAGGAGGGGTTTCTGATGTTCACACAATATTGTAAATAAGATCTTGTATGCTGTGTTGAGAAGACTTATACCTCTATAGTCGGCGCAGTTGAGGGGGTCTCCATTTTTTGTGGATCGGGCAAACGCTGCTAAGATTTCATTCATCAGGCATACACTCTTCTAACCAGATCTGAGAAGTGAGTTGGTACACGCTCTCCACAAAGTCATTTCCAGCAGCTTTAAACACGTCAGCCGATAGGCCATCAGGTCCAGCAGTTATGATAAATTTCGGATTTGGGTTTGCTACCCTTCCTTCGTTTTAGTCAGGTGGACGGAAGTGGCTAAGTTGAATGGCTTATACTGCCTGATAGCTGGATGTGGCTCTTCTTCGCCATTATAAAGTGCAAAAGTTTTCCCATATTCTCAGTGCCGACGACTACAAAGTTTCCTTCGTCACATCTACAGGTTTCTGTACGGTTCTGCTTGCCTTGACATGTTCTCTTTACCAGTTGCAAACTAAACTTACATGCACCGATCGCGCGCTTCTCGTGCTCTTTTTTCTTCCTCTGCAGAAGCCGATGTTCTTCCCGCCTTTTCTGCTCGTAGATTTCACAAGAAACACTCCTCCTTCGTTGCAGCGCCGCTTTGTAGGCTTGCAGTTTAGCTGCATGTGCTTGCCGGTATTCTTCAGCTAACCAGGAATTTCTTAGTGGTGGTCGGGTGAAACCTAGCACTTCGGTTGCGACGGGTCTAATGACATATTTTCACCATTACCAACGGTCACCGGTTCTTGATGCTGGCGGCATAAGAGATGTTAAGAAATTTTGTAATACGCGTTGGGCGAAGATTCTGGAGATCTCTTGCAATTGCAGCTTTTTAACATTATATCTTTCTACAATAGTTCTGCTTTGTTGTGGAGCTTGGAAGATCCGCATTCGTATCTTTCCTATGTTGGATGCCCAGACGGTGCGGACGCTATGTTCCCTTGTGTATATTGAGATGAGGAAACCATGTGCTTGTTATAGGTGATATTTCATCCCGCCGCAAAGCCGTTAAGCCCAAGTTCGTTGCCAGACATGGTGTCGTGTAGACTATGTTTCCCAAATGTCCTACCAAAGATGTCCCTCTTTCTTATCTTGGCATTAAAATCACCAAGTACGACTTTAACCTGATACGAGTACTTCGAACATTGCTCATATGTTTTGTCGACGAGCTTGTAGAAATATTCTTTGGTGACATCGCCCTTGTCTGGCGTAGGCCCATGGGCGCATATTAGTATGGTGCTAGCGAATTTGGCCTTGATTTCATAAGACGTTCGCTCACGTGTCGGAAGCTCAAGACATCTTGCCAAGTCGGCAGCACATATCAAATATTGGTATAACAATCACTATAGTAGATATCACAGTTTTTCATCCTCCTTATGCCCGGCCCATCCCATTGCTCTTCCTGGATGGTGGTGATATCTACGTGATATCAATCAAGGGTCTCTGCTAATTGCTCGGATGCACGTAACAGGTCACATCACGGGTCCGAAGTGCAAATCCGAAAATCATTGTCCTTTAAACGTTTGCTAGGGTCGTCAACAGTGAGTCTATTTTTATCCGAGACGGTTAGTTGGTTTAATTTCTTCCGTGTGTATCCATATCGATAATTCTTACACATTGGAATAAAGCCATTCTTTTTCCTCTACTACAATACGAAGTTCACAATCCCTGCTTTTCTTGTGTAATAGAAGTAGAAGTGCCTTATTTTCTATATAATACGCATGATATATTTTTGTGCAACTAACAGAGTAAAACTGGAAGTGCTTCTCGAACATGAGAGTAATTTCGATCGTACCAGACCTTAATAAACAGTTTATAACAATCTTTTAGAGCCAAATTTTCTAAAATGATAACAAATGTAGTTCTTAAAAAGTGCTGTATGCATGCACCTCGTTTCTGAGCCATATTCAAGTCCTGGCTATTTAAAACTTTTAGTATTCTCAATAAGAAGACATTTAGGAGAGCACGCGATGCCATTATATGTAATATGTTGTACTATTTCCAGTTACAGATTTACAAGTTTCAGAACTCAGGGGCGTATTTTTGCATGCAGGAGATTCAGCAGATGCATTTTTGCTAAGTAGTTCATTAATTATTCCCCACTTTTTCCCTGTGTTACCTTTAGCTCTACTAAATTTACTGATATAGTAATTTTCCATTTGGAAAGGAATTTGATTTTTAATTTCTCTTCATTTTTTTCTATTGTATACTATTCCCGAAATCTTAAATTATTTGGATGCCGTTTGCATTTTATCCGAATTTTGTTTTTATTATGAAATTTTATCATCAGCTGTTATCTATGGCTTGAGTCTCTTCAATTTAAAGTTCCTAAATTCCGCAACGTCATAACTTTATATGACTGTTTAGTGTTTTGGAACATAGATCGGATGCAATAGAAGGCTGTAGTTAATTGTATACATTAGACGAAGTTTCCTCAAATAAACATGAAGTGAGATTTGAAAAATTAACTCAATTTATGGATTTGAGAGGAAGGTCATACAATAATCAGAGATACAAGATATACGAGGGGCGTTCAATATATTCTCGGTATCGATATGAAGGAAAATGCGAATTTAATTTAAATTGTTTTTATTTTTCAATATAATCTCCCCTAAGCTCAATGCATTTGTTACATCTTGATACAAGCTTTTTTAAACCCTCAAAAAAATAAATTTCCTCTTTCTCTGCAAAATACCGACTTGAGTTCTTCATCATCCGAAAATCTTTTTCCACGAAGACATTTTTTCAAATCCGGAAACAGGAAATAATCACTACGGGCAAGGTCTGGACTATAGGGTGGGTGTTGGATTTCTTCGAAACCACAATCTCGCGCAGCAGCCTTGGAAACTCGCGCCGTGTGAACAGGAGCGTTTTCATGAAGAAGCAACACACCCGCTGCGAGTTTACCCCGTCTTTTCTTTTTAATTTCCTCCCGCAAATTATGCAAAGTGGAAGCGTAGGATGTGGCGTTGATGGTTTCACCTTTTTTTTTGTACTCAATGAGCAAGATTCCCTTTGAGTCCCAAAAAACTGTGGCCATGAGCTTCCCGCCAGACGGAGTGACCTTCTTCGGGGGGTCTGTTCCTTTTTTATGCCACTGCATGGACTCTTGTTTGCTTTCAGGATCATAGTGGTGGACCCATGTTTCGTCTCCAGTAACAATTCGATCCATAACACCGTCCGCGTTCTCACTACACATCTCCAAAAGCTCTCTACAGCATGCGATTCTCACTTTTTTCTGAGGCGCTGTGAGCATTCGTGGCACCCACCTTGCACTGACCTTTGAAAGGTTAAGATGGTCATGAAGAATGGTGTGAATGGTACCAATTGAAAGCTTGGTGATCTCTGCCATCATTTTCACCTTTATTCGGGCATCCTCAAGAACAAGTTTTTCGACTTCTTTGATGCTTTCTCCCGTACAAGCAGTAGCCGGGGCGCCGGAGCGGGGGTCGTCTTCAATGCTCTCTCTGCCTCTCTTGAACTCACTTGACCACTTTTGCACAGTTAATAATGAAGGTGCGGAACCCTGGTAAACAGCCACCATCTCTTCATGAATAGTTTTTTGACTTTTTCCTTGCTTAGTGAGAAATTTAATTACAGCGTGATGCTGAATTTTCACCATCATCGTCTCAGTTGCCATTATGATTCTCTTTAACTAGAGATAAAACGCGAATTAATAATCACATTTATATGAAATTTTACATGAATGCACTAAAATAATAGTATTACTTGATAAATAAGTCAATTTATATATACAACCACAGCTTCACCCCGATATCGAGAATATGTTGAACGCCCCTCGTAGAGCTAAATGACTAGAGAAAAATTTTTATTGAAGATTCTAAGCCATTAGTTCATATTAGAGCCTTGTAATTAACCGAGTCCGAAGACACAATAAGTATTCTGTAGAGACAGAGAAAAAGTGCATGTAGCTTGAAACAAATCAGAACTTAAGAGAGAAGTGCTTTTGTACACATAGTCCAAAACTGCAACACCATCCGCATAGGTCTTATTACTCGTACAATTAGCCTCGAATTTGTATCCAGGTATATTATAACACTTCTTTTCATGATGGTAAATCCATATTTTAGAGAGAAAAATTAAATCCAGCTTATTAGCAAATGATTCTACATGCTCTAAGAACAAATCGCAATTTTTACATAACCTTTTAATCTTGTGATGGACAATGTAGATATTGAGTGGTGTGAATAAAAACTGAGGGAACACTCCGAGTTAACACACAAGAGTAAAGTGTTTTCGTTGAAGGGAACACTCAATTTGAAGTAAATAAAAAATTTCCTCAAAGTAGGTTCTTCCCCTCAAGTTTGAGTTTGAAAACTGGAGCGGAGAGCTGTCAAATTTGTTTGTCAAAGCTTTTTTAAGATAATCAACGACACAGGGAATATTCATTTTCAGAAATGTTTTTAAACATACAAACGCGAAAAACAAAGATATATAATTCACGACGTTTCGGGGACACAGCGGATAATTTCAAGCACCTGTATAGATTCGAGTTTCGTAATATGGGATAGTTAAGCAATCAGTTTCATTCCGATATTTCTGAAGAAACGCGTGGTGGTGCCATACCAAGAATTGAGAAATTGAAAATATTGGTGACCCGGAATTCCAAGTTGGAGTTGGTGAGGACATTGGGCTCATAGTTCCACTGTATCGAAAATAGTTTGGCAAGTGTATTGTGCTATATGTGCAAAAGCAAATGTATGGATGAAATTTTCCTCAACGACTGCAGAATTGAGAGAAGCTAACCAAGTATTTTTTTCCCAGTGCAATTGGAACTCTGGATTTTTTTTCGCGGAATGTGCAAGCCACGTGCAATGCTAAGGAATGTCTCACAAGTGTTGATGTCCAATGGCCAGGATCTGTGCATGATTCAAGAATTTGGCGAAGTTCAGCTGTTTTTAATATTATTAATGATAATTCGGCAGCAGCTAATATTCTTGCAGATGAAGGCTATGGTTTAACACCATGGATTATGACACCCTTCAGGAATCCAGTCACAGATGGCCAAAAAAAATATAACAAGTTACATACCCGGGAAAGCGTAATTATTGAACGCATGTTTGGACAAGTAAAATGAAGAATTCCTTTATTGGCTTCCCGAGTTAGACTAGCCACAGAAAGAGTGCCTAAAATACTAATAGCTTGCTTTGTATTGCATAATATAGCATAGCATCTCAACGACGAAGACTTTCCAGAAAGTGATATCTTACAGTCACAGGAAGCACGTGTTCCTGAACCTTCGGAAGAGAACAGCACTATTTACAAGCAGGGAGTATCGAGAAGAAGTGAAATAACATCAAAAATTCAAGGTTTCTTTATGTTATAAAAGTTTTTGTTAGTATTTCTATTTTGTTTATTTATGTTTTTTTTCTTACGTTCAAACAGAAATATATGAACATCTTTATTTAGTTGTTTAGTTTTGTTTCTAAAAAAAAGTTTCTCCTTTTGCAACGCAAAGATTTCTCTTTGTTTCCTATTTAACTCCTTTTGCTCTAGGAGTACTTCCTTCTGAAGGTCAATGATCGAACTATTTTGACTTCTTTTAGGTATTGAAACTTGCCGAAATTGTGAAACAGTCCCCGATGGTGGCGGTAGTTCTTCCTCCTGAAATGCTAGACGCTCTTCATCAGGATACTGCAGATCTTCATCGGGATTTTTGCTGGTACTACGTACACCGCATTGGTCTGCACCTGTGATAAATTTAAGTGTTTTGTAGTATATAAAATTTTATTTAACCATAATAATTGTCAATGTAAATGTATATGTACCTGGTATTTTATTAAAAACTGGATTATGTTTAAAGTCCATCAAATCCAGTAGCTGTTTTTCGTGGTCTTTTAAATTGATGGGAAGATTGCGCGTCCTTTCCTTATCTCCTTTTGATTTGACGCGGGCCGTCATATTTTCAATTTTTTTCCGAATTTGGGAGATGTTCAAATCAGCGCCATGGATTTTTTTAATTTGCTCCTCCATAGTTTCCAACGCAGCTTGCTTTCCAATTTCCATGGCTTGAGTATGAACGGGACGAAATTATTTATGGTCCACGTAGTAATCCCATTCTGTTCCAGAACCATCTTAGCAATGTTTCTTAAAGTTCTTGCGATTATATCGAGCCTTGTAAGTTAGGGGATTCGTGTTTAATCTAAAATCAACTGACAGGAAAATATTGTTGGTTAATTTGAAGTACTCGCTGAGGGCAACCTCTCATGTCGTCGAAGGCGAATCGTCTTACCTCTCCTTCTAAAGACCTTTGCAAGGTCATGAAAACGCTGATAACCCGCCAGCTGATGAAATATGAAACATGAAAACTTCTCAACGATCGCCAGTACAGTTTTCGTAGCAACAGGTCTGCTGGTGATTTGATGGCATGTCTCACCGAAAAGTAGAGCCAAAGCGTACACCAATTTCGCAAACGCAAGACTGAACTTCTTTGGCATTTGACAGAGTTTGCCATCAGGCCCTTTTGTCAAAAATGCGTGCTTGTGGGATCGACGACTCCCTTCTTCAATTGATTAGAAATTACCTTTCGAAACATTTAATTCAGATGGTTTAAATTATGATATTCACAAAATAAATGCTGGTGTGCCCCACTCCGGCACTCTTTTTAATTTTCATCAATTATCTCTTGTCAGCTACCAATATAATTATTTGCTGACGACAGTACTTTCATATTCGTTCCCGAAATCATGTCACTGTTCTTCGGCACTGAAATATCGTGATTCGTTCCTAAGCTGCACAACTTACGGAATGCCCTGTCTAGCACTTTATTTCCCAGTCATTATATTGTAACTTGAAAACATTTCAGACCGACGCACACCGGTATCTCTCTTTTTCCTTTTGCACCCAGTGCGCAAGCATTTTAAGGGTACTCGACAGATTATAAAAAAAAACCATCTGCGTCAGCACTGAAGATTAATTCTTGTCTTAAAACATAGTTTTTTATATACATGTATCCATAACATGTATCTCAACATTTTTATTTTTACGTTCCGAGTAGGCAAAACCTCTTTCTTATAAGATCCATTGCCTTATCAATCATTTAACTCGCTGAATCCAACCCGAAACACACCCTCAGCTCAATCTAATGCCAATGTCCGTCTCTAATTAATCGTTTGCCCTTTGTAAGCAACATAACCCAGATCTGTCAGATCTGAGAATGACATAAAACACACCCCACATAAACATAAATTTTCTCCAACAAATCAGGAAAAAAAAAAAAACGAAAGAAAAACGAAAACCGAACAAGTAATCGCTGAAGGTCATTGACCAACAATACCACCATCATATTGGCCCAGACTGACCAGACACTTCTCCGTTTTCGAAAACAAATGGAAAATGTCTAAGTCAGCCTTTATTTTTTTTTACTTTATTTATTTATTATTTTTTTGACATAGTACGCTCAATTTTTCTCTTCGTCGTTTTCCTCTTGCGCCTGACACAATCATGGTCGTCACCTTTCAAATAGCCACCAGGCAATACCAGCAACATCACACAAACCACGATGACTGACCCATAATCTAATTTATCAATCAGTTTAAGCCCATGTTTACACTTCCTATTTTTGTGATATACATATGTATAGACGTTTGTATATGTATATACTCATACTCGTCATACATGCGTGTATGAACACTATATTCGTAAATACAGGAGAAGTGCTAGTCGAACAAGGCTTCTTTTTGCAATGTCATCTTTTATTTTGACAGCTCGTTGAAACGTCGAAACGAGAGAGACACACAAAATTTTTGTTTGTAGGTAAGCGTTTTGATCCATTTTTTGCTGTCAAAATAACAAAATGACATTTGTTGTTGTTGTTGTTGTTGTTGCTGCTGTTGCTGTTGTTTATGATGATGTTGGTGTTCCTTGACCCTAAAGATGCGTTACAGGTTTCCGCATACAAAACTCACTTTTACTTTCCGTTTTATATGCAGAAATATACGGATCCATAGAATTGTGTAAGCATACGAATACATCTGTATATAAGTATGCATATATGTATGTAAAGCAAGCGAAAGTTCAACTTTAAATAATAGTCTGTCAGAACTGTCAAACAAGTCGGCGGGCGCTAGAATTAATGGCACTATGGGTGTCTACCGGGTTTTTCGGTGCCGCTCTGTGTATATTCATTGTCGGGCTATCCATTATGCGACTCTCTGCTGACGTTTGTGCGCCCTTGTAAAGATTGTATGTACATTGTATGTTGTACGTGTGTGTGTATGTGTTTGTGGGTAAGTTTCTTTGTGTGTAATGTCACATTGTTATTTATTATTATAACATTTTCAAGGTCGTTTGTACGATACGAAGCACCCATACTAGAAAAAAAATTATAAAAACAACGAAAAGGATGTCAGTGACTACGATTTTTTGGGCTAAGAGAACAGTTACTTGTTTTTTTTTTCTGTTTGCTAGTATGGTCACCCTTCTCGTACCTAGGGAGCACTTTTGCTTTCTCCTGTCAAATTTATCACTTTGTCAGAAACACTGACGACTGCATCACGACCTATTTCCGTGTTGAACCTATTTTATTGATTTTTACTACGATGATGTTGATAGACACATTTTTTTCCAACCCCGAGGCAATCAATGTTTGTAGTAGTGTGTGTGCACGAGTAGTATGCAATAGGCTTGAGGTTAACAGTCTAGCTGTCATTAGGTGTCATCATTGTCATCAAAATGAATTGACATCTTTCAAATTTGCGCGACATGACGCTGTTATTGTTTTCTGTCACCAATTTCGTATTACTAGGCTCTTACTCCTAGTCAGACTATCTCTTTCGCTCTCGATTCGTTTACAATCGTAGAAAATATTTAAAATCGATACAATTTTGACAGATTATCAATGTCTGACCCTCACGCTACTGATGACAGAAAGGTTCAATGAATTGTTTATGTCTATTAGCGTGAAGTCAGTCAGAATCTGTCTATATAAAGATACATTGAATCAGCGAGTTTAAAGTGATTTATGATGTGAAGTGCGGTTATGGTTTCTGCTGTTTGATAAATGTTTGAAGGAGTTTATTGACCGATTTATAGCAGTATACGTTGTATAAATATGTATCTGATGATTTCTGTTTTAATGAAAATATCATAACGAAGTGATAATCTGACAGGAAATGTTGATAAATATGATTTTAAGTATGAAAGATGTTGCCAGCAAGATGATTAGTTTCGAGATGAATTTATTCATATTTCAAGATTTGTTGAAAGGTGCTGATTTGAGATTTAATTAAAAATTTAAATGTTTATAAACATGTTGCTGGAAGAAATAATATGAATTTCAGCAAGATACATTACAAGTTTGTATCAATCTACATTTTCGTAAGAACGGCTCAAGCTTCCTTTTCAAAAACTGCAAGCTGTGTTGCTAAGAACGATATTGGACATGTTTCTAGCAATGGATTACGTAAATTTGAAAGCAATAATCTGCAGTTACTTACATTGTTTCCCTTGTTTCCAATAAACAAAAGGGTATCTTGATATACATTTTATTTTCAACATGGTCTTCTCTTCTTAAGTATTGTTTCTAACTGATATTTACTTGCTAATTTAATGGCGTACTCAGGATCTTTGCATTGTGTACCCGCAGCAGCTTAATACTTAGTAGAGCATTGATCTTCATTGGTTGTGATCATATCGACTGGAACAGAAGATCTAATTTGACAAAGAGGATATTGGCATGCCTTACGATTTTATTACTCGGCTTAATACTCTGAATAGTAATCCGGAAATTTAATGCTGGGTACGTAAGCAGCTAATCTAGTAAAAAGACTGTCTATTCATTAGAAGTCACTCCAACCAGCCATCGTTGGTATCAGAGCTGAGTTCAACCAAATCCGTAGCTGATCTGAAGAAAGCTATTCACCAAATTTTCATTTGTAATTTGTTGAAGCGTGTTTTAGTGCCTTACAATTACAAATTTAACATGGTTAACTGCATGTCATTTGTATATGAATGCTCCGTTTAGCAAGCTATACATTTCAAAGCTGGTTGCTGAATACGACTGTCAAAAGTTTCCAGTGCACAATTATCCAGGTGCAAATTGTAGAAATAAAATACCAGTTTATCGATCAGATAGTTTTTAGTCCTTCAAGGCAAACTTTAAAATCTGCGAAGAAAGAGAAAGAAAATTGCTAATATCTTAAGAAAACAAACTGTGTATCTGTGTTTGTTTCTCTACATCTATTGCTGTATCTATAGAGAAAGAAACCAACTCGTAAATCGCAAGTTGATTTTTTTTTTTTCAAAAATGTCGTCCTTTCAACTTATGTAACCTCAAATTGGCATCTAAGTGAATATCATTAAGTATATTGAATTCAATTGGATTGTGAGTAAATTATGGGGGCAGCAAGGCATAAAACTCAACCATGCAAACAATGATTATGATTTAATACCATCATCATCAAAACACTCTGCTGGTTCTTGCTTGACGTAGTGCATTTCAATATGCATTAGGTGTATCAACGCATTGAACTCGAACTTCACACGCCATCACACACATAAATAGAATCAAAAGGAGAATATGTTTAAAATATTGAAATTCTACATAATAGTGGTTGTGATTAAAATCGTCTACAACTGACCATCGGCCATTTGTTGTATCTAATGTTAGTCGTATCTATCTGTCAGTCGACGCACAAACACAATAACGTAGTGGATTGTCTAGGTCTGGACTAAATATCGCGCTTTATCAAATTATTCCCATTAGAAAATCCAACTCTCAGACACCCTTTGCGAGCAGCGTCTCTCTGCGTTGCCTGTACGAAATGCTATTCTAACTCAAATCAATGGATTAAATGCCTTCACTTCATTTCGAATGATGAGATACGAGTAGATGTCATTACAGTTCAACTATAGAATTTCATTCCCAATTTCTACCTCCTATTCAGTTTTGTGTAGGCTGTAATATAATTTAATAGATAGTTTAGAAGCAGATGGATTCACCCGCACGATATAACTTTATATATGGATATGTATTGTATATGTACAATAGTTTGCCGAGTGAAATTCATGCACATAGATCTATCATCGGCAGCATCATCATCATCTTCATCATTAACATCGACAACGAACCTAACCAAATTGAAGAGGACTGTACAGTCGTTGCGTTGGTTAGTACGATTTTGGGCACCATAGCAACATCAACACTGACATCAACATACAAATACAATATCTAAAGTAAAGTTTAGATGATTTGTATTGTTGTTGTTGTTGCTGTTAGAAGCCTCTGTTATAATGGAAATATTTAGTTTTCTAGATCTATAGAAACACGCAAGCATATCACATATAGGTTTAGGTTAAATGGTGGATACTCGCATTCTCGCATCTCCCATCTAGCATCAGGGTGATGGTTTGATTCACGAAACGTATAACTAATTTGGACAACTGAAATTGAAATCTCTGAAACGCTAATGTGTTTCTATCAAAATGGAGCCTAACGATGAAATGTGTCGTTGCCTATTTGGTAGCTACAGCTGGTTGATGTTGTTTTGTTGTTTTTTTCTTCCTCTGTCCAAGCCTTCTCGCATCCATTGGATTAGATAAACGAAATAGTTTTGCTGCATGAATGGCTTTGTCAGTAGTTTGACGGAGCGTGTGTTAATCAATTAATGCTGAAGGTAGCTACACGCAAACGAGTAACTATACTTTCATTTGGAGGTTTTTAGTTTTGAATTTATTTTCAGTTTTGGTAATTGTTAGAAATTTTAAAGTACGAGTACCTTAAATGGAGTTTTTAGTTTGGAAGCTCTGATGATGATCGTTTTTTTTTTTGGCAATTTTTCGGTAATAAAAGATAATTTTCATAGAAATTAACTTGTAAAGAGTTGATGGGAAGGCAATTTAAGGAGCGATCCGAGTAATTTGTCATTTGAAGATGATATTTTCGATAAAAAAAATAGTTGTGATCGTAAATTGTTTAATTGTTTTATTCAGTCCAGTATACGCTCGTAACTCAATCACTACCGAAAGCTATCTGGATATTAGAACTAGATGGTAATTTTCCCTCAATGAGGACGATGTCAATGATGATATGAAAAGCCTATAAGTATATGTATATTAGTTCAAAGCTTAGCAACATGTATCTGAAAACATATAAAGGGAGTTGCACTTAAAAGATCCTTAACATATTCTAAACTTTAAACAGAAAGGATAAATCAAATAGGAGGTACGTCTTTTCTCAGAAAAGATTTGCGCGTCTGTCTTAAGTACTCTTATTTCACATAACTTTTCTACGTCCAAACTAAAATTTGTAGAATGCTTTTAAGTTACCAAAGATATCTCAGATTGACATAGTAGAGCTAAAAATATCAACGATTAGATATTTTAAGCAGAAAATATCACGAGTTATTTTTATCAGCAAATATACGGGTATTAGTTGAATTTTATTTTTATAAAAATTTTCTTGGCAGTTCATATGTACATATGTAATCTGTCTGTAAGTTTTTGTGAATAAATAAATTTTGTAATAAAAAAATCACTAAACTTACTCCTTGCACCCAGAAGAAGGTCGAAAGTATTAACGAAAAACAACTTTTTCCAATTTGCATTTTTAAAATGGAAAAACATTTTGTAAGAGCAGCACCCGGACAAAAGGTGAAACGTGATGGCAATTTCAACCAAAAAGATAAATAAAAAAAAAAATTTCCTCGTGCACTTAAAAACATCCATCGTCGTATTTATGCTGTGTAAACAACATTCGCATGTTGAAGTTCCTTCATACAAACTAGGCGGCAACTTTTCTTACTCTCCGAACATCTACGGAATACAAAAAATTAATATTAAATCATAACAATATAAATTCCAATAGTACAATGTATCTACAAGCATTATAGATACAGTATATCCTCTTCTTATAACATCTCATTCCCATACCAACTCATTCCACCCACCTTGGCCCATCATTCTCTGTGCGATCATCATAATTTGTTACGCTTGTCTGTAATAGAAAATTGCTTCTGCTTCTGTTGGGCTTTTGCACCATCTATACGAAACTCGTATATAGCAATAAAGTTAGGGAAATATAAGTGACACATTCCCACGTAATCTATTTGCTTATGAGACTATGACGAGCGGCCTTACAGTCATCATTATTCTACGAAGGGATGTGCCCGCCCTTACATAACTTTATCTACTAGATTTAATAATATGTCCTGCTTTCCTGTAGTCCTTTTTTTTTTGGTGCTTTGCTTTATGGTGGGTCTTCTTTTCGTGTATTAAGGGATATAAATTCATCCCTTTTTGGGATATAGAAGGTATTCTCTATCCGGTATTCCCCCAGATATCAGAGGATGTTCATACTTAGGCTATGACCTTAAAGCTTTGTGTGACCAGCATTGATAAGTAGAAAGGTAAATTCAACTTGTAGATACATTTTATGGATAGGTACATGCAAAAGCCGGTAAAGATAAGAGGAAATTTTAGTATTTTCGTCATATCGTGAGATGCATTTACTGAGTGATTACTTTGACTTAATAATTGATTCAATCGATATATCAATAAAGTCTAAGGTGAAAAGAGAAGGGTCACAGCAATCACCAATGACAATATAAAAGATACTCTGTATACAAGTTTCGATTATATATTTTAGTTTAGTACATACATTCTTTTCAATACAATCATAAATTGTTTCACCTATTTACGACTATCTATTCCTGGGCTTCTATTACTCATTCATTCTATATGAGATCTGGTCAAGTTTGAGTCCAAGCTGGAGGGAGTCAAACCGAAAGGTAGGAAGAAACACAGGACTCTATTTCATCCATTAACGTAATAAATTTATAAATAATTCATATAACTAAAAACATAACAAAGACATTTTCTCTTGGTATACCTAGATACACATGAGTCCTTATATCTTTTTGTTTGGATCTGTGGTTTTGCTTGCTTTGGTAATATTGTGTCCTTCAATTTGGGGAAAGGAAAAGGAAATCATTGGCTTTCGATAACTAGAAGAGAATCTTTTGTGAGATGTTATCGGTTTTGTTTGTCCCAAAGGCTTTTATATTTTATTTTATGTTGAAGCAACTTTATCTAAATTTTCATTAGACAAATTTATCTGGCCATTTTCCGAACTTCTTGAAAATTTAGACATGAGTCTATAACGCAGAAAAACGTTGCAGTTAAACTAAAGAAAATCGTAATTGTTTGTTTGAGCTGTTATACTAAAATCTTATACTGATAAAACTTGCAACAAAATTAAATCCATTGAAGTTCAATCAAAAGAATTTGGTAGACTCCAAGTTTAATTTTTATTTAGCTGCCGTTTCCAATCCAAACATGCTGCGCCATAATTCAAGCTAAGAACTTAGTTATTTTGCAGAATATTCATTCGTTCACATTGAAATATTTTTATATTTTTTATTTTTTGGATTTCATGTATTCTAGTGATAGTTGAGGAAGGGTTTAGGTTCCTTAGAAAATGTTTCAATGCTAAATAATCAGTCTTCTTATTAACTTCGAAACCTAAACTCCTATGCCGCGTTTTCAATACTTTGTCTTTGAAGTAAATAAAAAAGGTAATATATAATTTTTTTGGCTTTTCGAAAGCAAAGGCGAGACATAGGCGCTTCCAGGCTTGTTCCTAGGTCTTTGTTGTTTTTTGCCTAAAATGATTTTTTGAGGTACGGAAGACCTTTTATAGTTTCAATCATCTATTATCTATTATCCAATTTAGAAACCTGTTTGAGACAATCGTTTCACTTAGTAAGACACCAAATGCTACGAGGGCAATAACCTGAATCAATTTTATATTAATTTTAATTGGATTATGTAGCCACATCTAAGTTTTTATTATGACATGCTCCTGATGCCTTAAGCTTGGGCAAATACTCGTATCACAGACCTTGTTTCGTTCTCAAGCTTTCACTTCATAAAACATATTTTAGAAACTTTTAATAAAACCTCGGTCATTACTGTGTGCAAAATTATTTTTGAATCCTCGGTGATGACTTACCCTAACACAATGAGAAGCTTCGAAAGTTATTTCAATGAAATTGGTTACATTAACTTACAAAAAATGTGATTTAAAAAAATGTTTCAGATACATGTTGCTAAGAACCAGTTTCACTTGCAAATGGAAAATTAAAAAAATATACCAAGTTATGTTGGTGGCTCAAAGGAGAAGTTCGCTGATTTCAACGAGCTCGAAACTCGGTCAACACCGGGAAGCTAAAAAAGTAATTTACTTTTCTGGAAAACCTCCGCAAACGAAATCTTCTGCCCATAAAAGTTTCATACTCTCCATCGTTCAGAGTAGCCAAACAATCGTAGGTCCTTCCTCAATCTGCATAAAGTGTCTTCTTCAGCTACTGTAAAATTTTGACATAAATACCCTTTCTCTATGTGATTTTCAGATACCTCAAACATGCTAATGAAAATGTCACATCCAATGGCAGGTTTTTTTTTCAGCAAGCCATTCAGATTAATTCTTTTTACGGCCTTCATAATCTGTTAAATCATATGAAGTTAAAACATACCACACGATGTACTTGTTGCCACGAAATAAAGTCCATGTTGCACAGCTATTTCTATAGATGTTCGTACATCCATAGTGCAATTATCGTAACCATTTTATTTTTACGAAACAATTGCAACTCGCTTGATGATGTTGATGATGATGATTTTGACTACTGAAGGCTTGCAAGTTACTCCACCATTATCATCCCGCATTTATGGGTAATTATTGGCACAGCATTGCTACACTCTCTTTTACAATAAAATCCAAGCAACGGCAAGTATTTTATTTTGTATTTCAAAGCGAAAAAAATACTTAAATCTATCTATTGATGTCTGCACCGACCGACCTCTATTTAATAGCGACAGCTAGCGCACATTTTGTAGATTGCCAATAATCAACCAACATCAGCCTAACATCCACATATTCACATACTCGTAGTCTCTGTACATTCTGGCATTCTGAATATTGTCTACTGCAACTCGCTAGCTAGGGTCTTTAGCTGATTCTTTTAGATTCAGAGTGTTGCAATTGGTTTTCCATTGCGGCGACATTATTGTTCCGTTTAGTGGCCTATAATACAGATATGGATTCAAACATATGTATATATGTACAAGTATTTATTTTGTGCATCTATTACAGTGGTATTTGTTAATTTCGCTTAATAGTCTGGTTGACAACAACATGCCCATTCAGTAGGCTGAATGTGGTGACTTTTGCAAACGTCCAAAGTGTGTATGGTTTTTCATATGCGCAATTGCATTTCAATTACGGCAATTGTTTGTTATCACACGAGACAGTAACCGGGGTACTTAAATGGAAAATACAGACAAAAAAAGTTATGAAAAAGGTTGATATCTTTTCCAATATGTTGAAATAAATTAAATCCAATATTAAAGTATTTAGCTTAGATTTTGGATACGTGGCTTTGGAATAAAACCATTCTCATGACTTTTAGGATTAATAAGAACGAGTTAAGGACTCTATAGTTTACATTATACTTTCCATTAAATATCTCGCTAAAGTATTCTTTGTGGATTAAAATATATTTCTCGGAACCTTGTTTTATTTCTATTTTTACTTTAAGGGGATTCATGTCGACAACATTTTTTTAAGTTTTGAAAAACGAGTTGGTTGCCAATTAATTTGTCCACCTGCCTGTTTTAAAGGCTTCCACTGGCATAGACAGCAACATGTGAACAACCATATTTAATAAACTTTGAGCTTCAAATCCTTGTGAATATAGTAGAAATTTCACAAATACGTTATGGCCTTCGATTTCCTGGATATACGCTTAACAACATTTAACTTTCTGGCTAGCAACATTTATGTTTATATGATATTGAGGTCCTTATTTCAATATGGATTTAATATTTTGCGATCGAAAATGATACTTCAATATTTCACCGAGTTTATTCTACATCTACGATTAATAAAACTCTAATAATAATTTTTAAAACTGCGTTGAAATCAAGACATAGACTACCTTTAAATGTTGCATGGCCTTTTAAAGTTGTTTAATTTAATTTTTCTCTGGAAAGGGCTCCATTCTTCCATTTTTTTCTTCTTTCATGCACAAAGCTCAAATCAATTTTGCTCTTCCATATCCTATTTGCTCCGCTTTAAGAGTTCATAAGCATTTCAGAGGCAATTCATTAAAGGCGATTCCACTTAAAATAACGACGTAAACAATAAATATATTCGCATTTATATTGAATTTGTTTATCATGAATCGTGACTTGTTTTTACTCTTTGTTTTCATTGGAACAACAAACTACACTACTAGGAAGATGACAAATACATGCAAAGTTCCTTGTCACTGCCTTTTTCAAAGAAAAATAAGGACACACATATTTACAGTCTAAGGTGAAAGGTGGTAAAAATCTTTCAAGTTTTCTTTATACATGTTTCATCATTTTGTTCAAGTCTTATTTTTTTCCAACACCATGACATATCATACACACCGGTTAAATGTATGTGTCTGCATCTTTTGAATACATATTTAGAAAATAGAAGAACTGCCACTCTTCTAGTTCTTTTTAGTACACAAATTTTCTTTGCAGTTTCTCGTTTCATTTTTATTTTTATTTTTTTTTCTAAATGTCTACTAGCACCCTATATAACTTAATTCATCTTACTCTTCTGGATTCGATGATTTTAAGCGCCTGCGTTATATGGAAACCAATCGCATCAAAGCACCCCATTAAACTTTACTCCTCGAAACGTACGAGTAGTAGCCATGTCTACCCGTAAGCTATAGTCGTATAGTCTTCGTCCTTGCAGTCGTCATAGCCATCATCATCATCAACATCGTCATCATCATGAAGAACATCATCACTAAAATCGTCGTTATCACCATCATCATCATTATATTATTCTCATTGGAGTTGTTGTTCATCGTCTTCTTAGTCAATTCCTTCATTTGTCCAGTATAGTTTCTATGTGAAATCGCCAAAAAAAAAAAAAACACACAGAGGAAGCAAAAAATTCCTAGCATCAGACTGAGAGCAGCACCACCCAGTGCCAACCATTCACCAAAGCAAGTTTCTCAATCCAAGCTGCTTCAGCATTCAGGTCCTTTTATGGCATACCAAATGACTTTATATATGAGTCCTGGGGATAAGTTTATAGTATGTCTATATTGTTTTCGTCTACAACGAAGAGAAGTTTTACCTCTACCATCCAACCACCCAACAGTCGTAATACAGTCTTATAGCCCCAACCACCCCGTACCATTGGTTCAAAACACAAACACACATTAAAGTTTTTCGAGGGTGGAATACCGAACAGGAAAAGCAATAGCAGTAGCAGTAGCAGTAGCAGTAGAAGTAACAGCAGGTGTATAGGTAGATCATTCATTCATGCTTCAAGCGCCTGTCTCTAGCAGTTTTCTGTGTGTGCCCACGTCCTGTCGCTCCTGCTGAGACTGACTACAAACGCAAAACGTCATTCATTCGCTTTCGTCGTTCTTACCATCGTCGTCGTCATCATGATACTCGTACTACAGGGAAATTTGAGGGAATGAAGGAAAAATTTCCTCACCGAGTACAATTTTCTGGCGCAAGGATAATAAGCAAAACCAAATACAACACACACACAAGCACTAGCATCCTGGTTTACTCTCAAATACATACTTCCATTTGCCAAATGGACTAGGTACTACTATACTGGGATCCTTGAATTTTCAAAGCACACAAATATATCCTTTTTTCGGAAGAAAAAGCTTTCCTTGTTTAGGGTATATAATGTCCCTTTGCATCTTATATACTTAGTCTATGTTTGGCAATCGGTTTCTTTAATTTTTTACTTTTTTGAAGAACTAGGAAGCTTCTGCATAGGATCTTTTTTTTTGTGTCGGAATGAAGGAGGTAATTTTTTGCCCTTCCTGCCTTACGCAAATACAAAGAAAAGAATACGAATAAAAGCGTATCCCCGTATGTAGGAGAAAAACTTTTTTTGCAAAAGAAAAATGCAAGCAACAACAAAAACGAAGAAATGAAATACTTGCCCGACTTGGCTGCGCTGCCACATCCTATTTCAAAAACAATTTTTTTTTCCATCATAGGATTTTTCCTTTCGGCCAAAGACACACTGCAAAATAACAAAAAAGAAAACAAAAACAATGTATGTATCTGCGCATAGTTTTCCTTATCTAAGGATCCTCACACACTCGTAGATATGCATTTTTGAATTTAGATACAATTTTCTCAGCTCGAAGATATTGCAGATTCTCCTTTGGTATATATGTACACACATATATAGTATTCAAGATGCATATTTGCTGACGCATATTTTTTTCTGCATATAAGGATTTTTTTGAGATTTTTTTCTTCTATGTTCATATAATGTGAAAGGATAGGATCCTGCACCATATGGTATTTATCCCATAGATACTAGTGCTCTTTTGCTTGATAACTCTGAATCTGAAAATACAATATATCCTGTGTATAGGAAAACTGTCATATATGAGAGTATGGCAATGCAATGCGATTTTTTTTTTGCATTCATTTTGTGGTTCGTTCTTTGAAGGGTTTTTTTCTTTGAGAAGTGGGTGGGAGAAGATCTAAAGATGCCAAGAGTATTGTTATTGCGTTTTCATCTCGTTTCCGGCAACTATCTTCTTCCTCTTGATAGTTGTCTTGGTTTTGCTGCAAAATTTCATTAGAGCCACTATGTGTGCAGAATAGTTTTCGATATCTTTTTGGGGTCTTTTGTAGACGATGACAAGAAGAAAAGAAGGAACATTGTGTTGAGCTGTCGTGTATATGTGTGCATGTATGTACATATGCATAGATATTTCTAGAAAATAAAGGATAGTTTATAGCTAACGGACTTCCTTGGCTTCATTTAGTTGTCTATCTAAGTTTGAACGCATTTTTATGGTAATTTCTTCCTAGAGACTGATCTTCTTAAAATGAATGGCGAACTTTTAAAGGTTTATTTAAATAACTATAATTTGTATCTTCTACTTTAAAAACTTCACCCAAATGTTACCAGGAAATCTTAAATCTCTTACAATAACTAGTGTATCATATCGCAGCTGATATTCGAATTTTAAGCCATTATGCACAAATATTCCAGAAAGCCTCTGGCAGGATAATAGTCTGGAAAATGCTGACAGTAATTTCTGACTTCAAATCGCTTTTTAAAAAAATTACCCACGAACAATATTTATCTTCTATATTTTATCTAGAAAGCTTTCTTTGAAATATTGAAATAGGTCCCACAATTTTGCTCTGAGTTTATTATTTTCCACCAGCAATATCTAAAAACTACCACGAAATTCACTAAGAGTAGTTGTGGCACGCCGTTGGAGGCTAGTGATGGTGCTTCGATCTTCATAATGAAAGTGTCCTATCTCTTAAGCGCTTCGAGGGAATGAGATTCAATTCTAAGCACTTTAGTTCTTAAGGAATGCACAGCTCATCTTGTATTGACAAAATACAAAAACTCTTGCCAAAGTTGAATGTGATTGTGGTGCTCCGAAACAAGGCCTTATCGGTATTTTCAGTCGAACCCCCACAAAAACTATACATGAAATGATGCTCATAATCTAACTTACTGGAATATCTCTCTACTAGTAAAATCCTAGGTTTATATCATCGCAAGGACCTTGAATCTGCATATTCGAATCTCGAAATCAAAATAAAGTTCAATTCTCCACACATGTGTCTTTTTAGAGTTCAAAGAGGATACACTGATACTCATTCCAAGATACCCAAAATTCTTTGCATCAAAACAAAGCCTGAAAAAGAAAAACGACAGCCAACTGAAAACCGACTGACGTATTTTTTGCTGGTCTTCACTCTTGGCTAGTATATTGGGACGGGTCTGGGTGTGTTAAAGAATTCGTTAATTTCCGAAAATATGTTCTATGGAATTCATTTTATTTCGTCGCTTGAATTTTGTGGAATTTTAATTATGTTTTGGCTTCTATTTTACGTATTTCTTTTGTGTGTTAGTCACCACACTTCTTTGAAACGGCCATATATCTCATAATTTCATTTCTGGCTGCTTCTGCTGCTCTACCCACCACAATCCCTCTCAAGTTTTTTTTTGTTTTTTTTTTTTGTAGTTGTTTCGTGTGTGTTTAAACTTTTTTAATTAATTTAATGGCTTTGGTTTTCAATGGTTTTCAACTGATTTGTTCATGAGTCTTGTGTCTATAGATACATGTATTTGAGATAATTTTTAGTATAGCCAACCAAGAAACTATTGGATTGTTTCATGTTAAATCTCCTCTCAAGTAGGTGAGCGGTTGAACAGCAACGACGATAACGACGCCACCGGCTGGGCTATTGGAGGTAGGCGCCGCCCCAATATGTCTGTTTTGTATCTTTTTTTTTTTTTTTTAATATTTACGTTTATTAATTTTTAATTGCAAAAGTTCTTTATATCCCCACTAAAGTGGTTGGTCGTTGTTGTACATTTCAAGATGAAACTGTGCAACAAATTGATACAAAGTCTTATACAATTATTTGTATCTATTTCTTCTCATTTTACTCTGTGGTGTATCATTGGCTACTCCAAAGCACTTATCATATCAAAATGATTGATATTTTTTCAATTTCATGTGATTAGTTCTTTAATTACCGGTTATCCGTCTCTGAGTTATTAAACTTGTAATTAGTTGCAGTCAGGCTAAATAAACTTTAAAAATCTCAAGGAGAGCAAATCGAATTCATATTGTATTTGGCTTTAGTTTCAAAACGTTCATTATGGGTTATCTCGTATATGGGATGTCCAGTGGCCGTATTGACGCCCGAAAATTTGCTTTATCTTATCAAGGAGGTAGCAAACGCTCATTCGGTAGGTATCATGGAACGAATCACTAAGAAAATTCCAAAATTCAAAACGTAATCACAATCAGTGAACTTTTGAACACACCTTGCGACTTTGCTTAGGTAATTTAATAACAATTATAAGTATCTATAAGTATTTCTATCATACATAGGACTGAATCCGAGTGAATATAAATATATACATATACTCGTACTTATTCCCGTATCTAAATAGTCATATCTGAGTATCTTAAGGAATTTACCAAGTCGGTATACATACAAGCATTTATATCGTTACGTTCTACAGATAAGATTTGACGAGTGAGAAACATGTTTGTGTCAGTATAAATTGGCAGTCATTTGTATAAGCATATATTTTAGTATTTTTAGGTGATTAGATATTTGATGAGTGGATGGGAGTTACGAGTAAGCCAGAGGGATAAGAGGGGCGGCATCAGTTAAAATTTATTTAGCAGGCGCTATACTTGTCATGTGATGGATTTAAGTTGGGTGGTTTCTAATGTTGATTCGTCTTCTTTTTTTTGTTTCTGTTGTGTGATTGTGGGAGACTTTTGTCGAAAACAGTGATTCAATGTCAATTTGTATCTAAGTATATACGTGTAATATATTTTAATGGAAATTGTTGACAAAAAGTAAAGACACATTTTTTTCTGTGATTTTGTTTTATTCTTGCTTAGAGTTTAGAGAAAGTGTTTTTCTACATTGCCAACAACTTTGCTGTGAGGTTTTTTTTTTGTTATTTCGAGGATTAAATTTTAATTTAAAACGGACAGCTGATGTAGTGTTGTACAGGGTTTTCTGTTATATTGACGGGGTATTTGTTATTAAGCTTATGGCGACGTTTGATATTTAGTTTATCAGTAGAGAATTTAGTCTATATACACATGTCCTCATTTCAGTACACATAAATAAGCCAAAGCAACTATCGCAGTGTTTTTAGCCGATAGCTTAGAGCTTCCACCTGAAGGTTATCGAAATGAAATGAAATTTTCATTTATTTCTGATATCCTAGATGGCTTACATTCGATAGGGAAACAGACTGATACGAGTATCCCCAAAGACAAACAGATCGATAGAATAAGAAATCCAAGTGATGTACTACGAACTGAGTCGGTTAGGGTCACTTTTCTTAAGCAATTTATTTATTTATTACAATATGCGGCACTCCTTCTGGGCTTAAACTATTTCGATGTCTTCATATAAAAGTTTACTGCAATAGGGGACTTATTTATTTGCCTTCACTCGAATCAATTATGAGGGTGTTCTAGATGGCTTCGTAGAGACCCAAAAGATTTCTGATAGAAAGTTGTGGTCCACGTATCTTTGTATGTATGCATATACATATATATACGTGTTTTGAATGTGTACTGAAGTGACCAGCTATATAATTCAAAATTGAAAAGCATGTCTTCATCAGGAATTTGTCATAATTTTCCAAGCTACAGAGTTTGGGAGATATTTATCTGTCTACCGAGCGGGTTCATGTCAATGACCATGAACATTATTGTGATAATTATCATAGGTGGCGATTTATCTAGGCCTACTTTCAAAAAGTTCGTGGAAGTAAAACCTGTCATAGAACGCTGAATCCTCTGAATTTTGTGTTTGTAAGATTACCCGACTATGTGTAGAGAATGGCATCTCCAAATCTAAACCTGCGTAAGAATTCCATTTTCTAAAACAGAACTTCCATTGGCATTTGGGTTTCACATGAACAGAACTGCAGTATGAGTCTTGCTGTCTTTCACCAGGAAGGACCCTTGACGCTTAAACCTTATGCATTATAACTAACCTGACGGTACATCTTCTATCTTCGCAATCGCCTACTTGTACTCCTGCTTAGACTCCTATGTGTATTCAATCTGTGAATTTCAATAATGATTTTTTTATTATTGTACAATAAAAATATTTTGTTAAAAAATTCACAAAATATAGCATTGGCATTTACCCTCTGCCGGAAAAGAGAGTTTTACAATTTGTGTCGGAATATTATTCGAAATTGAATTATTAAATTTACTATTTGCTGCCGATATTTTAGTGATGACTTTATGTAGCTAAACAGTGTATTCTAATACTGGGCAATTAAGATCGAAATTACTTCGTGTGTTTACCCCAAGGTGCTCCTCGGATCGCCCTTAAAATTGGTCACATTCCGATAAAATGATGTACCTACGTCTTCGATAGCTCGGAACATTCTGCGTCCTCGGTCCGAATGGTTACATCCGGCCTGTAGTTTAACTGAAAAAAACTCCCCTCAGATCTTGAAATAATCGAAACTGCACTTGCGTTATTTTAGTTGTGGAAGTAACATCGTATTGCGGGCTCTGCCGGGCTTTTAATCCAAACGCGGGACGGGTGGATAGATCCACCTTATCAAACAGGTCCTTCAGTGCTCCTTTCCATTGTATTCTGTTAGTAGAATGTTATGTTCCCTGCATAAATAGAATTCATTGCAAAATTTTAGCTTATGGTGTATATAAGCTTATGTGACGATGTGTGGAAGACGTCTTTCAAAAGTATTGTCTAGATATTTTTTTTAAAATGAAACATGTAAATATTACTTAGATTGCTTCTGATGTTTTTATTTTTATAAAAACATAGTTCTTAACAATTATGTGTAAAAAATAACATCATTTAAATATCCACCACGAGCACGTCTACAAGCTTTCATGCGACCATCAATATTTTTATGGACTCACCCACACATTAACGCATTAAGTTCATCAATTTCTGTCCAAATATTGTTTTTCAACTGTGTTGTTGGTTTATCCGTATAGACTTTATTTAAAAGAAAAACCAAAGAAAGTAATCTAATGGTGTTAAATTCAATGATCTAGGTGGCCAGCTTATGCCACCGTTACGTGAAGTTAATCTACCTGCAAACTTAGACGGCAATAGGTCAATGCTTGCACGTGTTGCGTGACTCGTAGCTCCATCCTGTTGAAAATAAAGCTCGTCTGTGTCTATTTCTTCAATTTGAGTTCAATCCTTTACTGTCATTGACAGTACCAGCTCTTTCATTTGCATCTTCGAAGCAAAATGGATCAATGATTCCACCAGCCTAAAAATCACATCGAACAGTACATTTTTGTGGATGTAATGATATTTCTGAAATTAATCCAGGATAGTCTTCTCCCCAAATACGACAATTTTGTTTGTTGATGAATCATCCATTCAATATGAAATGAGCTCCATCGCTAAAGATGATTTTGCGTGAGAAGTCAGCATCATGTTCTAACAACCAATTGACGAAAGTTCTACGTTGATTATGATCCGTTTGCTGCAATCCTTATGTTAATTGGATTTTGAAAGGAAGCCAATGGCAAGTTTTTATTTAAAATACGCCAAACAATCGATGGACGAATGCCTAATGCCTGAGAGCGTCGATATTAAAAGTTCTTCAGCGACACTTTGTACTACTGCAGCAATGTTCTCAGTAGTGCGTCCACACTTTGGCTTAACAGACTTTTTTCGATCCTCGACAGAACTAGTTTCTTCCAATTTTTCACGAACCTTTGAATTATTGACTTATTTGGATGATTATTTGCAACGAAAAACTCACAAATTTTACGATATGAATTTTTGAAAGATGGACCATTTTCCTAATAAGTTTGAATAACTTTAATGCGTTGTCTTAGCGTTAAAATTGTACATGTGTTTACTTCATAAATGTCAAAGTTGACATGAGAAAAAGGTAGCGTACATAATATTGGCTCTCCGGTTTTCGAGCATTGTAATGGATGACCAGGTAGCAATGATAGTTTTTCCAATTGCTATGTTTCAGCAGCTGTCAAAGTTACCAATGACATCCAGCTGTCAAAATATTCAATAAGGTTTGCAATGTCATCATGCATTGTTTTACGTTCTGAAATTATTGTATTATTATAAATTATATATTGAATTATTGTAAATACGCAGCGTGAATTTCGTCGTTAGGTCGGTCGTCATCCTGGCTTCAGCGTGGAAAAGTTTGAGTGTGAGCGTCTTTTAGATCTTAAGCCACCAACCAGACAGACAATAGTGTGAAATGAAGGAAACATAGCCGCCGTTGCGGCCAGAATCAAAGAAGACCCAGAAATGTCGATTCGGCGCCGATCAACTAAATTGGGCATCGCCAGAGCTTATTTTGCTGTTGGATTTGGGCCTACATCCATATAAGATTATGCTGATGCAAGAATTGAAACCAGACGACCATAGACAACGCCGTGAATTCGCTAACTGGGTGCTGGAAATGTTCACCGGGGATCCAGATTTTGGCCAAAAAATAATCTTCTCGGACGAGGCCCATTTTTTTATCAGCGGCTGTGTAAATAAGTAAAATTGCCGTTTGGTGCGGTTTATAGCATGGCTGCATTATCGGACCTTATTTCCTTCGAAATGAGGAAGGAGACACCGCTACCGCCAATGGTCTCAGGTATAGAGCGATGTTAACCGACTTTTGTAGTCAGAGCTCAAAAACATCGATATATCCAAGCTGTGGTTGCAGTAAGACGGGGTTACATGCCATATAAGCGGCACAATGCTCGAAGTTGTGAAGGAGAAATCTGACGACTGGGTCATCTCAAGGCGAGCGTTCATCAATTGGGCGTATTGATACCATGCGATTTGATACCACTCGATTATTTTCTCTGGGACTACGTCAAGTCCTTAGTATACGCTAGCAAGCCAACCACTTTGGACGAGCTTGAGGCCAACATTCGACACGCTATTACCGGAATAACGCCGCATATATTGGACCGAGTCATCAAAAATTGGACCGATCGCTTGAAGCACTGCCAACGAAGGCGAGGCGGCCATTTGATTGAATTGCTGTTCCACACATAATGGCATGAACGTGGCTTCAAAATAAAGAACCAATTTTATATCTCACACCGTTGTTGTGTTATTTTGGTTTGAAGTATCTCAATAATTTTTCAAATTGTTCATACTGCTAAATGCCCCACACTTAAGCTACATAGCACATAATCGATCTCACTACTGCTTCATAAATTGTATGCTTTGTGCTTAAAGCAATGTTTACAATTTATTGCTCTTTTTGCCTCTTTTAATTTTTCTTGCAGGTGCTTTTTAAAAATCATTCGTCGTATTATAGTGGCCAGAATATTTGTACTCCTTTCTCTAATTCTTCTCTTTCATTCCTTGCATATTGACCAAATCCGGACAACCGTAATTTTGGATTTTTTAGTGTATTGTTCTAGTTGCTTGTTCTGTTGCTTGCTTCACATCATGACATCAGCGTACATAGGTATTTTTATTTTTACTCCCCTTTGCAGAGAAGTTGGCAGGCAATCCAAGAACAACGAAAATAGTAGGGGACTCCTGAGGTATCCTTGGCTAACGTCTGTTAGCAAGTCAAACCAATTTGAAACGTTGTGTCCATCCCATGCTGCAGTTATATTCTCATCGTAAAGGCTTTGTATGGTACTTTTCATTGACACTCACGGATTACTAAGCTAGAAATGTGATCTTCTGTCAAGAATGTGTGATTCCAACAAGTGTACATTAGTACATGTAGTGTGTTGATGAGATTGAACTGAGGCAATGCTTGTTCATATATTGTTCACTTAGCCATATTGTATTGAAATTTATAGTTGATCTATTGAGGAAGAAAACCTTGCGTCTCAATATTTTTGCTATCACAAGGGGCATAAAAACAAAGTAAACCACGTCCCTAAGGATTGTCGCGGTCACCGTGTATTTTGATTGCGGCGGTGTGATCTACTGGAAATGCTTATTTTGTATTCGGCATCTTTATGAGCATTGCTGCTAAGTTTGGTACTTAATTTAGATTGTCAGTTTCGATTAGTTTGATTATTTTTTGATGATTCCTTCCAGCGCAACATCAATTGCACACAAAACTATGTTCTTGAAATAAATTTCGCTTCTTTCAAATGAAAGGATGAAAACATTTCTTGGATATTACTTAAAGAATTCATATTCTTAGTTCACTAGTTTACAGTCAAACATTTGGAGACGAATTGCCCATATGTGGTCCACACATAGGATGAGCATTTTCTTAGTACCGTGATTTGCATATCTACGAGTAGTTCCCTTTTTAGGACCAGTCCCTGGCATCTACCATAGTTGGCGAGTTATATCCCCATGAAGTCATGCCAATTCCGAAATCTAAAAATTACTCTACTTAAGCCTTGTATTCTAAACCAACTTAAATGATGTAATTTAAACATATTCAGATCGACATGATTAGAGCTTTAACGGAATTCCCTTTGTTTTTGAGGATCTTACATGAATTCCGTGCTTGCCAGCTTATTTGATAGTTTTAGAAGTTGCATTGAGTCCAATGTAATTAGTTGTTCGATGTTTTTTTTCGTTTTGTTGACTACATCGATTAGTGAATCTAATCCTAATGATTTAGAATCAATTCGGTGAGAAATTGTTCCTTTCTTCTTTCGGCATGCGAGTAGCGACTAGATTTTGCATCGACCCCTTTGTTCAGTAGCACTTATAAATATTCAAATACTCAACGGTTCCAAATATCGATAACGGTCAATTCAAGTCTTCTGAGCGTAGCTCAAATCCAAAAAGGGTGAGAAGAGTCTAATTTTTTAGATTTAGATTTAGATTTATAAAAGACTTTTATTTAACTTAAAAGGTTAACATAACGACTAAATTTCTTAGTCTTGATTGGTTTGGCATAACGCTGTCTACCAGATTAACTGCTGTTTGTGTTTTATTTTAAGGTAAGTGGAAAGTGGATATAAAGCTTAAAAATCTTCCTCGATGATAGCGGAAGGCATTTACAGCACAGTAGTATAAAACATCTCAGCCTTGTTGTCCATTCAAAATATTAATTACTTCGCCAGCAGACAGGACCTCTGATCTGAAATTTCTTTTGCGAAACTTCTTTAAAATTGGGCATTCCCCTAGGAAATGTAAGACGTCCTCTCTCGCTCTCAGATTTCAGAGACTGCACAAAATTGGAAGTTCGGGTGGATTCAAATTTAAATTGAAAAGCTCAATTTAAATATAAAACTTATTTTGTCAATTGAATTTTGTTTCAAGAAATATGACTTATCCTGAAGATTGTAGCTCAATCGACTATAGTACAACCGATATTGAGAAACTCGAGCTTCAGCAGCATATTTTTCGTAAGTGACTACACTAATTTTCTCCAATAAAGTGTCAAACTGTCTTTTTAATGATATGGACTCCTCTGCCAGTGTTAATGAAAGTCCATGCCCGCAGTTAGACGCTAGGTGCTTCCCTTCTTGGATGAGGTTTCGGCATGTTGTAAGGATATATGTAAGTACTATCCTGGGCAATCTTTCTTCGTCCATCGCCATCACTTTAACGACATAGTCGAAATGCATCTTCCAAGTTTCTAAAACCAGTGGTGCCGTCCCGGTTTAGAGGTGCAGCATGTAATTGAATGTGCTTATTGGCAACCGAAAAGTGCGCTTAAGAAAGTAATGAAGAAACTTCTCTACTTCATCGAACGAGAGGTATCCCCACATTTGAGCACCATACAAAAGAATTGAGGTAGCAGTTGAGCGAAATAATTTTTGCTTGGCGTTATGAGCTATGTATTTATTGTTGAAACAGCGGCACCACACACATGAAATTGCTCGCTTAGCTTCAGCTAATTTACCTTCAAGATGCTTTCTCATGTTTAGGTTGGCCGATATCAGGACTCCCAGGTATTTATATTCACGAACTATTTCGACAGTTTCTCCTTGATATGTACAATCTTCATTTCGAGAACCTCTGCCTCCACCTCCTCTAAAAACCATAATTTTTTACTTCTCCAAGTTAACATTTCAGTTTAAGTTTGCAATATGAGTCTAGTCTGTTTATCATAAGCTGCATGCCATTTATCGACTCTGAGAAAAAAACAATGCCGTCTGCATACAGCAGAGTGGGTATTCTAGTGCTTCCGATATCGAGGCTACCTCCTATGAACTCAGTTATATCATTGAACCACAGAATAAACAGCAAAGTACTTAAGATACAAATTTATTTCACACCCATTGTTGTCAGAAATTCTTCGCCATCCCATATGCATGCAACATTATTATAATACAGTGCACGCAATATGTTAACGATTTTACTTAAGATTCCCATCTGATATAGTTTATAGAAGAGTGAGCCACGATCAATTGAATCGAAAGCCGCACGGAAATCCACAAAGAAGGCATACAACTTTTTTTCTTCTTTTGTAAATTTCAGCGATACTAATTAAAGAAAAAATTTGGTCAATAGTAGAGTAGTTTTCCCTAAATCCTGCTTGAAACTCCGATGATATTTTATGATTTCTGACCTACCTTGCAAGTCTCCTGAAGATCAAAGAGGCGAATAGTTTGGCCGAGGTGTTTAGTAAGGATATTCTTCTGTAATTGCTTGGGTCGTTACAGTCACCCTTTTTGAATGTATCAGGAACTGCTGCGCCCTCCATGGTTAGTGCGTATAAAAATTCCGTTGTGCAATTTTTTATAGAATTCCGTAGGAATTCGATCGATCCCGGGAGCTTTATGCGCCTTAGTGCTTTCAACCACTTTTTGTACTTCTAGAGCTGTAAAAGGTGCATCCAACGACTCTTCGTAGAAAAATGGGACTGCGTATTGAACCGGTGCTACGTTACATACATTATTGAATAGGTGGCTAAAATGATCCTTGAGTAATCGTGCTTTCAACGATGAGGTGATTACATTTTTATGGCCATTTATATATTTCGCCGCTTTCCAGAATTCTGCCGAGGAGCTTGAGTTGCTTATTACGTTAATAATTTGAAGTTCAAATGCCGTCTTTTTTACATAGCAAATCTGAGTAAAGTGCTTGTTGGCTGCTCCGTACTGCAATTTAAAGATATTAGTGTTGTGCATCCACAATAGCTTAAGAAACACAAACGATTGTTCTCTTGCTTTGGAACACACACATTCAAACCACTTTTGTTTGCAAATATTTTTATTTGATGGGCTTCTTGGTGTATGTTGATCGACTGTTCTCCTTCCGTATCAGTTTTGGTAGCGCGCATCCGAAATGTCTAATTTTCCATGACTCTGGCGCATAAATCAGGCTGAATTTGACCGATGGCATGGGTTATGTTGGCTTTGAGGGCCACTGTGGTTTGTGGCTTATCCGCATAGACCTGAGACTTCAGAAAACCCCACAAGAAAAAGTCTAACGGGGTCAAATCGCACTTGATATCACTTCCACCTGAGATGACCATCACCTCGAATCGCTCGTGCAGAATTTCCAATGTGGCGTGAGCTGTTTGGCAAGTAGCGCCGTCCTGTTGAAACCACATGTCGTTGGTGTCCATATCATCCAATTCGGGCCAAACGAAGTTGGTAATCATTGACCTATAGCGCTCGCCGTTGACGATGATGGCCTGGCCAACGTCGTTCTCAAAGAAATATGGGTCGATGACGCCGCCAGCCCAAAATTCACACTAAACAGTGACTTTTTCCGAATACATTGAATGTTCTTGGATCTCGTGTGGATTAGAATCGTCCCAAATTCGACAATTTTGTTTGTTGACGTACCCATTCATGCAGAAACCGGCCACATCGCTGAAGAAGATTTTTCGATGAAAATTAGGGTCAGTTTCCAACTGCTCCAGAGCCCATTTAGCGAACACACGTCGTTGTCAATGGTCGTTTACCTTCGACTCCTGGATTAGTTGAAATTGGGCCTGCACCCACCCAATTCACGACGCAAAATTCGCCAAGTTGTGGTCTGCGAAAGGCTGAATTCTTGTGAGCGACGTGAAATCGATTGCCTCGGATTCTCCTGCATACTCTCACGAACAGCGGCGAAGTTTTCGGGAGATCTTGCGTTTCGTCGACGTGCGGGTGTTGGTTTATCGTTTACTGAATCATTGGACTTGAATTTATGCACCACACTGCGAATAGTCCTCTCGGTAGGACGATTATTGTGACCGTAAAATGGTCGAATCTCGCGGAATGTTGGCCAAAGAGAACTTCCATTGTGATAAAACAACTATATCATTTGCACGTGTTGTTGAACGTTATGTCATGGTAAAACATGGTTCATGGTGATTTGGTAAAACAGACTGAATAAATGACAGCCAATTTGACAGATGTAGCTTCAACAATATGGACTGTCAAAGTTCGGAGTCCCTATTGCAAGATACGATACGAGAAATTAATTCTATGTACTATTGCCGGCGAATGCGAGTAAACTTGTACCTGTTTAGATAATGTAGAACACCTAAAGGAAGTAATCATCCTTTAGATATAGATCTGCATATGTGTCATTACCGATTGCCTATCCATAAGATCTCGATTTCAGAAATCGATTGAAGTTTGTTTAAATCGATTAGAACGAAAGGCATAAGTCCATGACTGCACGCAAAACTCTTTCACTTATTATTATGTCTTGCGAACCGTCGGCAAATCAGTTCTTTTATGTCTTAAGTATTTTCCAAGCAACAGGCCAAGAAAATTTGTTCTGTCTTCGCCAAATGATTTGAGTGTTAAATATTTAAATCCAGTCAAAATGGTAACACGATATTCTGTAATTTTGATATCTGAGAATAGCTCTACATGTCCAAGCCCAAACCCCAAGGATGCGAACTTCAACAGATTTTTACTTTAAATGGACACCTTAGTGTGAACATAATCAGTCATATTTTTACGGAAACATGTTTCAATGTTTCATGTTGAAAGTTTATCCGCGAATACGACCACCGCAACACCGTGGTAAGAAAACTGAACAAAGATCGAGAAACCAACAGTTTATTAATTTGATTTTGTATGAACATATGTATGGCCTACTTCAAAAGGAATATCCTTTTCTTCCCCATGACAATTTGTGACATACATATATTGAATAAAAAAGTTCTATGCCTGTGTGGAAAAGCCGTTGCTAGTAGTTAAATTGCCACATTTACGATATAGGAAAACGATTTACCTTACGATATTTATGACCAATGAAAATGAGCTTTATTCTCTCAGCTAGCTTTTTCTGTATATACCATATGCCAATTGTTAAAGCCTTCGAATGGTACACAAAAAAAAGTCCTTCGTAAAAATCAGGACACCAGCCCAATTCCTCCAGCAATGAGATCTAAAAAATAATAATAAAAAACAAGAACGAGTAAGCCACCAAAGGGTAAGCTATTTTGGTGTCAAGTTTGGATGTTGCTTGAAACGTATGCTAAAAGGATAACACACTACCGTAGCGAGTAAATGAAATTCAGGAAGCAATAACTGTTATTTTTATTAAAAACAATAAACACTTCTCGGTGCTTTTCTCGGCAGGCAGTAGAAACTCTAGGCACCACCGAATGAAAATAAGCAGTAGGCTGTAAAAGCCGTAGCAGCCTGATATTGAAGTGGTTGAGGTGGCAAGGATATTTGGTGTCAATGACGACATTGACTTTGGATAGTGACTCGGCAGTCTTGATTCTTGGTGTGCTTTATTTTTTTTTTGTTTTTTTTTTGCGTTTCTGATGTTTTCCATGAGTCAAGGTTAACGACCAACGATATATAAATGTGGAGTACATTCATAAATGTATTCGTGTGTATTCGACTTCTTTGTGTGGATCTTCCTTTTAATACTTCCTCAGGTATATATGAAAATTTCCTCATTTTTTTTTTTTTTTTAATTTATATCTCGCAATCCTGTCGGGATAATCGATGAAATCCTCGATGAGTTCCCGCATGGTTTTTATTCTCTGGCTGCTGACCATCATTTATTTATTTCACCCCTCCCGAGAGGCGGGTGACCGGCGACGACGGCAGAAACGGCGGTGGTGACGGTGGTGGTAGCAGTGGCAATGGTGGTAGTATTTGTATTGGCGAAAACCCCATCGTTTCAGGGAAAGTATTCACGTTTGCTGCTGACTTTCAGTCAGAGGTGATTTGCCGGACCTACCAACATGCATTTGATTGTTGCTGAAGATACACATATCGCGCAGGTTGCATACTACAATGTGTCTGAATGCGTGTGTTTGCGTCTGTGTGTAGGACCACGCTCTTGCACACACCATTTCACGTAACATTAATTCTGTGATTTATGAGGGTCACGTGACCGTCAAACGGACGAATGCCCAAAAAAACAACACAAACCACGGAGGAATGAAAAGGAGTTGAGGAAAGCAACCAGAAGGATAGAGGCACAGTGGTCGATATATTTAATTCACCGCATGCATACGGGTGATTGTTGGGATATTTGATTGAGGTGCAGAAACCTTAATTTTGTTACAGAAGTGCATGTTTGAAAATTGGATTTGGTTACTGAAGTTTGACCGCAAAAGCGAACTTTTTTGAACAGTCGTTTTGGAGAGCTGTATAGAAGTGTATGTACATGCAAAAACGCTTTGCTAATCTCGCACAACAAAGCATGCTTACATACATCAAGATAAAAATTAATTTATGCAAATCCCCCTTATCGCGAAGGAGTTAAATTTCTGTATAAAAATGACAAATCAACCCACTTACATGGTAAAGATATCAACTTCCATTTAAAAATACCTGTGGACCAGCATTTCCGGAAATTCCTGCAACCTGAGTCAACACAAACGGAGTCTTTTTTACGGGTGACTTTAGTTTAAATACTTAGGCTTTTTGTGTGTATCTGCAGCCAAGCCATATGTAATTTTCATGGAACTCCTTAATGATGCTACATTCATGGGCTTCTATTTATCTCACTGTCTAATGTTGAATGCAGCTGGCTAGCGAATGAATTGACTGAAAAAGGTTAGTTTAGAACTTAGATAAACTGTTTAAAAATTGCAACATATTTTCCGATAGTAAATCTAGGACACAGTGATATAATCGATGTAAGCTGCGATAAAAAACATCGTGTTGTTATAGCGCTTCACATTTTCATCATCAGTGGGTGGCCGTGGCTCAAGTGGTAGTGTGTTGGCTTTCCAATCGGACGGTTCGGGGTTCAATACCAGCCGTGACCGAAAGACTTTTTTTCAGGCAACTAAAATCTTGTGAGATGAATGGTTGCCTAAATACAACATCAAGTCCAATTTACACTAATAATTTAGTCTCCCCATTAAATGTTGGATGCCACCCATGGAGCGAAATAACCACTGAGCCCAAAAATCTTTCTCTCTCTCTCTATCCAATTTTCCGAAAAACTTAACACGTGCTCCGGCATTTTAAGAGTAGTAATACCCTATTGAGTGTTAAGTTCTTTAAAAAAAAAAAAAAAAAAAAAAATCAGGGCTTAGTAGGCTTTCATCGCTACATGAGGGCTTATATAAGATAGCCATTCTAAAATGGAATGAAATATGTATGTCACTCATCCAAGAATTGTTCAACCTTGCAAAATAGGATCTGAAGCTTGAATTTGCAGACAGTTCTGTTTTGGCATTCGTGGACTGTAAATGGTTTAGTGGAAATGACTTCTTGAAGATACACATTATGCGGTCCAGTGTATACTGTGTTGTTTGCTTGAAAATCTGTGTTGCAAAGACTGAGCATACAGTCATGATCTCGAACACTCAGTGTTGTATTTTCCAATTCGAAACTTACATACAGCGCTTACATCGCTGGTCATAATGAGAATAATGGCCTTACCACCCACCAGTTCGCGAACATGTGGTACACATTTCTGATGTTGGCCATTTGGAAAATGTATTGTCTGTTAACAACTTTATTCACCTTTTATTGATCTCTGAAATATGTTATTAAACGTATCTTCATTAGAGTCGCCTGCGGCTAAATTTGCAAACCTTTATGTCATCCTACAAGCTACTTTATGTGATGATAACTTTGATTGATTGACAACTTTTAAGAGCCATTTGAGTATCTAGATCGGAGATTTCGATTAAGTGCTAAATTTTTTATGTAATTTCACAATCCCCTTTTATATAGACAATAATACAGGAGACCGGAGTTGGGCAACAATTGCAATCTCGGTTCAGATACTTTTGATACATGAATAATACAAATATATACAATATGTATAACAATTTCAGCGAATTTTTGGTTCATAAGTCATATTAGTCAGACCATATTTGTATATCACATGGCCGGGTAGTCAAACAATTTAAAATCACAAATAATCCCCGTCACTCCCACTGTGATCACTCCATAAAAAGAAGTGTCCATCGCGTCCTCTACAACTTTTTAAATGGACAACTGTTTCTGATGTGAAGTGAATCCCTCTGCATCCAAGCTGAGATGTCATTTCTCATTTTTCAAATCAGGAAAAAAAAAAATTCAAACACAGAGGAAATTTTTTTTTTTTTAAGGTGCATGAACTCATCCAACGCATGCGGTGCCCAGTGCCTGGTGCCTGGTGCCTTGTGGCTGGTGGCTGGTGTCTGATGCCTGGTGCATGCATACTGATACCACACACACTCTGGACTTCTTCTTTGGGATGCTTAAGTTTATTGTCGCCATCAAAAGTGATCAGTAATCCGCCACCACCTACGCTCACCGCTGTCATTTGCTTATATGTGTATATTAGTCACACAAAGGGGCTGCGTCTAGAGTGACTTGAGACTGGAAACTGAAAACTGGACATTGATGGTGGAACTCGCATCTAAATCTGAATCTGAATCCGAAGGCATAGGACCAAAAAAAAACATCATCACAGATACGACACCAAAAAATCGTAATGGGTGTGTGTGGGAACAGGATACGGATACTCGGATACGGTTCGGTTTTCAGACTTTCGATTCTCGACTCTTGGTTTTGGAGTCTTCAATCTACACACACGCCGACCGGCCATGTGATACTTGAATGGATACTGATGCTTCTTCTGCTGCATTACATTTAGGAGGACAGTGTCCCTGTCCAGTGTCCCCTATACACTATCCACTGTCGTCCACATATTGTTGTTGCACTGTATGTACATATCTTGCTCTTAGTTCTTTGAGTCTTAAGTCAGACTAGCAGCTCAAAAGAGACTCTTTATGCGGCTGTCTGTTGTTTTTTTTTTTTTTTTTTTGATGGAACGAACCTAAAGGTGTGTAGTGTAGTTTTGCATTTTTCTGATGTGTTCTTTGTTGTTGATGTGTCCAAGAGATTGCCGATCAACATGTTGCTAAAGGAAGGTTTCAATTGCTTGGCTTTAGTTACAGATACCACGTTCAATGATCTCTGCAATACGATATGTCACCACTTGTGACATTCGTGTGTGGACAAGGTGTGGAGCACAGAGTACAGAGCATACCGTCGTCTACGAGCTACCATTTGTGGGCCATTTAAATCAAGATTAACCAACGTCACTGCACCGGTTAAGTCGAACTCCGTCGAAGAGGTCTCTAGATGTCAGAGTTTTTGATTAATTTGCCCCGAATTACACACACTCATGTCAGTTAGAGATTTTTATTGATTTTTATTCGTATTTTTTCTTTTGGCAACAAAAGACCACCGCTTGCCGCGTTCCCAATTAGCACGTGTCACTTGAAAGGTCAGAATCGTTCGAGTGGGGGGGGACTCTATTATTCTGCTCTGATCGGAACAGGGCATGAACAAAACTGAACAACTGAACACAGGGTGTTGTGAAAATCGTAAATATAACCACTTTGCGTCAGTGTAGTATGGTCGTGTCTATAAGGGAGGCATTATGAGCGACGCATTCAACTGTGCACCTCCGCCACCGTTGTGTGTGAACGCCATCATTGTTCGTTAAAGCTTGGGTTCGGTTCAGTTCAGTTCAGTACGGTTTGGAAAATGTGACGGATATTTGAATTTGTTTGTCGATTGTTGGGCGCGTAGCGAAATCAATGATGCGCGAATTGCCACAACGGAACGTTTTTTTTTTTTTGGATTCGGTGAGTGGATGTTAGCAGATAAAAAAAAAAATAAAAAATGAAGACAGCCGACGCACGGGAATGGGTCATGAATGAATGACATGACTTGACGCTTGAGCGAGCGAGGGCAGCCAATTTAAAATCACACTTTGTCTGTTTGTTTGTTTGGCTGTTTGTTGTGCTGTTGCTGTTGTTGTTTTGGTTTTGTTTTATGTGGAAATTGGGCATTTTATTAGGTTTTGATTGGTGAAATGGCATTGTTTCGGTTTAGTATTACGATGAGGTGCTACAGAGTCGATATTAAGTGCGAGACTATTCATTTTATTTTAGACAATAAATCATGTTTTGAGTTGAAATAGATTTGGAATAGGTACCTAGTCTTTTTTAAATTAAATATCGATGGATATAGTGGTCTTAACACCGAGCTTTGCATGTTTACTGTGTCTAAGAACGGAATATACTATCAATTGACTGCTTTCATTAAACCACCTAATCAAAACCAATCACCTCTCTCTGTCTTAAATATGCTAACTTTGTAAATTCAACCCATTTGCGGTAACGATCATCTAATCATCGATAGAATACCTTAAGTATTGATGGGGGAAATCTTTGCTAGGTCTTCTGATCGAACTTGACAGAAGAACAGTTACAGAAGAATCAAATATTGGAAAAGTAATCTACATTCTAGAGCTCAGATAGGCAATGGACTGTTTTGCTGCGACATAAAACACTAAAAGATCCAGCGTCAAGTCCCGAGTGAAGATTGTGTTATCTTAAGGTATTTATCTCTTCGACATCTCCGGTTGCAAAGATGCTTTTTGAAAGAGAATAAATTGTCTTGCCATGACCTGATTAGCCCATGGGCTATTTCAACCTACTCAGATACTTATGGAAATTAAAGTGCATCTAATGTTTGGTATTTATTATGACTAGTTTGCCTGCGTCTTTGCCTTTGATACCCTAATGGTCAAAAATGCAAAGTCACCTTCCCGGGTGACAATGATTAAATGAAATACATTAAAATAGTCAGGTAATCGGAAGTTTCGTAGAAATAAAATTCCAGCTCTTACTCTATCGCTGTCACAAACGTACTGCACTTCCATCCTATTATTGTGACCTGAGATGTTGAGAGCGAGTGTACTCTAGAGCTTATAGGGCGTAGTTCATGTTTCTAGATGAGCGCTCTCTAGGCAAACACCTAGGAAAATATTTTTATTTAGCAACAAATTAAAGATGGTAGCAGGTCCTCATAGTCGTCCTTCTCCAATGGCACTTAGAGACCATCTTACTCTGAAAGATGATGTAACACCATTACGGTAGTCAGGCAAACATTGGCTGTCACTGAAAACCCGCAATACAGATTATTAGCGTAAAGCTAAAGCTGTGATAAGTTAATTTAGTGATACCATGACTTCACTTCTGATCTACCAGTGGTAATTTTTCTTCAAGAGACGATGGTAGGAGCACTTTGTTCCGAGAGACTTTTAAAGCACACATCTGAGCACACATCTTAACTATGGTGGATAATATTTTGTATACGTTTGGAGATCGTTAATGATAAGCTCTATTATATCTCAATAAATTATTTCAACATTTCATTGAATCTCGTGCATTTTGTAATCATGACCCAAAAGAACTTGGTTTAGCTTTGTGAAATCTTTCACCCTGCTCCGTTTCTAGCAGTTGTTACCATTTATTTTGGGCGGAAGTGCGACTATCATTGGTTCTAAAGATAGTTTGTTTGAAAAATGGATGGATAAGCAAAATGACAACGAGCATTAGGTTTCTGGGTTAGCACCTCACCTTTAATCTTGTTTACCTCTTTTGCGTATAAAAATTTTTTCTGCTCCCTAAATTACATCATGAAGGCACAGATTAGCATTTTGTTAGTTTTATTACGCCAATCACTTCGCAAGATTTTCAGATTGTAGATATTCAAGATACAGCCAACTATTATTAGAACATATTAGAAGATTAGGTTAAGTCTGGCAATATTTGTAGTTTGTGATTATGACATGGATCTACTGGCTTTATATTGGTTTTAATCTTTATAAGATTAAGCCGATTATTAGATTCTTTCAGGAATTGGGTGTAGGGGAAAGTTTAGTCGGTTTTTGTAATATAGGTATGCAGTTCTATGTGTTGTAGACCATTAGTAAATAATCTGGCGTTAATGACAAGCTCTATTATCCGGTTTGCTTGACTAATATAAATTGTGCATATGTTTAGCTCTCGAACCGCCAATATAAGTGAAGAAAATATATATTAGAGACATTGCACCGCTATAAGTTCCAAAAAAGCAATAATGTGGTATGAATACTATTTGGTGTGCTTGGTGTATGCCGAAAGCGTTTTTCAATATTCCTTTCGGATGGAAGGTAATCACTAATCAGACATCAATGATGAATTGGTACGCTGTATAGCTTGCAGTTTATCATCAATTGCGCTGGATCACTTGTTTTTGTGTTAACACATTCTGTTTGTATGCCAAACGATTTGAATGAGAACATTTGAATAGAACTAAATTCAAAATCAGCCTAAAACCTTGTTCGACAGGATAAGGAACTGTTTTACTGCAGATGAAATTGCATAAGAAGAAGATTGAGCTGCTATGTGTTGGTATCGTAAAGGTCGGGTGTACTATTAGCTACTTAAACAAAAAGGAAACGTAAATGTTGATAGTTATTGCACTTAGTTTGATATTTTTAATTCAGGAATTTGTCAGAAATGTCCACATTTGGCCAACAGAAATGGTGTAATCCATAAGACGAGGATGCCACTACTGATATGATCATAGACACTATTCTCTTTGGAATGAGATCCTTTATCGGACTAAGTGTAAGTGTAAAGCAAAACAAAAAAAATCGTGTTAGGCCTATAAAGAGGGTGTCAGGGTGAGAAAAATGTTCCTTCGGTCCTACAAGACTAACCCGACAGACGAAAACCGGAAAAAGTCTAAATGAGCCTGGAATAACTGCAACGCCTTTCTGAGGCAAAAGATACTTCGATATCTTAGAAGTAATAAAAATTGTTGGTTTTTCATCAAAAACATTAGAAGTTCTTCCTTATCCTTCTTCCAAACACTCATCTACAATAACGTTCCAGCTGTCAGCTCTTTGGAAAAGACCAATCTGCTTGCTACACACTTTGCGGCTAGCTTAACACTTCCAGATTGTGCTTTTCTCTACCTGTATTTGAGTGCGTCGAATCTTCAATGTATCGAATCCACTTTCGCACTCGAGTAGTGGCAAGAGTGGCATCTGATCAAGATGATATCTTGCCCCTTCTTCTTCTGCGTAAGCTTTTTCATCAATTCTATTCTTTAGGACTCTTTGCGAGCAGGTGGAAAACAGCATTTATCCAGCCCGTCCCTAAAAGGGCTAATCTTCTTCTCTCTCCTCCTACAGACTCCTTGAACTTACGTCAGCTCATGAAATATCTCCAAACACGAAAACTGCTCAATGACTGGCAGTATGGTTTTCGTAGCAACAGGTCCACTGGTGATTTGATGAGATATTTCTGCGAAAAGTGGCAAAAGCAAGATAGTTGCACTTGATATTTCTAAGGTATTTAACAGAACATCTGGCTCTTTTGTTGAAAATGCGTGAAGTTGGGATCGATGACCCCCTTTTTGAATTAATTAAAAATTACCTTTCACTTGTTGTCTTGCACGGTTGCAAGTCTGATATTCACAAAATAAATGCTAGCGTGCTCCAGAGCTCCGTTCTGTCTGCTGCTTATAACCCAGTATAGCTATTTATTTGCTGGCGACAGCAATTTCTGCTTTTCATATTCGTTTCCGGACTTACGTCCCCGCTCTTGTGCTGTAAAATGGGAAAGGCAGCATATGCTAAGCTCATTAAATTCCGATAACTAACTGGCGAACCATCACCAGAGTGGAATTTAACGTTTCTAATGTCGTTAAAGCGAAATTTAAACACCCAACCATTATTCATGAATGGCACTTGCATCGTCGAAACCCAAATACTTTTCTTTCTCAGTACGAGTATGTACGAGTATGTCAATGATAACCTACGTTGGAATGACAACATATTTTATGTCGCCAAAAATGCTGTGAAATGTCTAAGTATTCTCAAGCGATGTAGAAATTTCACCCCCTCTGATCTGGCCTCAATATACAAGGCGCTTATCCACCTAAAATTGGAGTATAATGCTTGCATCTGATCAGGTGTTCCGATAAGCTCTTTGCACTTGCTAAATAGGATTCAAAACATTGCGACAACACTCAGTCAATTGACATCATCAAACACCGACGTAATGTCTCCTGTCTCACCTTCTTCTATCGCTATTTTCAACACCAAATCGAAAGTAGCATTCCACACGATCAAACCTTTAACGTAACACTCGTCTCGCAATTAATGCTCACCAGTATTTCTGTCGTCCCTGACTTTCCTTCGTCCGCGCGAACGTTATAAGGGTACGCAAAATCATTTCAGCGCACGCCGACTATAGAAAAAATTAGAAGCTGGCAGTGGAACAAACGAAAAACGTGCCCAACATTCTGAACTAATGAATGAAATTATATTTTCAACTTGTTTTTGAATAAAATGTCGAGAGCTCTCCTATATATCTACTATTTGCCATAGGGTTCTCATTCTACTCTTGAAATAGTCAGGACATAGCTATTGATCTTTATGCTCAACATTTGCTTCTTTTCTGTTAGCTTCAGAACTAGCCTCTATAAGATATTTCAAAAGACTCCGCATGATGCCATGTATCTGGCATCATACCATACATACTTATCTATACAGAATAGCTTAAGGGCCTCCACTGACATTCCCAAAAGAGCGAGTCTGTAACATATATAGAGTATCGGTATCCAGAATATGCAGAATCCCTAAATTTTGTGACGCTGAAAAAGATTCTTATTGGGTTAGGTGAAGTCCACAGCACTATCGCTGTCAGCGGATGAATCCTTTTTGTTCATTTCATTGTTCCTTGCTATGTGAACAATGATTGTAATTTTAGTCGAAATAGGGCTGCAATACTTGTTAATTTTCGAACGGTTGACTATTCGATTTTCAATAAAGCCAGTTCGAGGATCATTGTCCCATAAGATTAAATTTCTGTTAAGATTTTTGAAATTGAATCTCCTGGTGACCACACGAAATGTTCATGGTCTATTTGCAACAATACTACTTTAAAATAAGATCGAATTATGCTTATTTTGGTATTGGAGCAGTTAAAGTCCAAAAAATGTCACATACATTCATAGTAATTCACAGTGCCAATTTAATCTAAAGACTATTCTTTATTGCAACATTTTATGTGTATAAATCAAGATAGGCTTAGCAGATATTTTCACTCCTAATCCTGATAATGACACTCACTCAAACGCAATATCTACTTCAAAAAATCTACAATATTTTCCCTGAAATTTAATCCATTTTTGTATATTTTTTTATCTCATTGATAACTTTAATTCCATTATCCTGCAAGCCTATGCATTTTTTTTGTCGGAATTTTATAAAATTTCCATCCCATCGAATGTAGAGGCTTTTTTTTCGAAAACCATGCCAACCAATGCACATTTGGTTAGCGGTCATAAAACCCTGACAGATTAATATCCTAATTAGTAATCGGAACCGAAATCCCACAGAAAATTATAAATATACATATTTATAAATATAAATTTAATTTTTTGTACAAAAAAACAAAAAAGATATCAGTAGTGCGGGATCAACAAAATAAAAAAGAAATAAAATTTAAAATAAATATAAAAACCCCACTGGTCAGCTGGATACAAAAAAAAAAAAAAAATTCCCTCTGCAACGTTGGCAAGTATGAGGTGTAAATGCAAAATGCGAATTTTGCCGGCAGGATTTTTTCCACATGTCTTAAAAAAAAAATTCAAAATACACTGTCTCCCCAGCACATATGCGACTGCAACAAAAGGGTTGAACAGAAATAAAACAAAAAAAGTCAAAAACTCCTACCCTTACCAAGGAAGTCTGCCAGCCTGCCCTGCTTTATACCATGGATTTTTGTGTCGTTGTTTGTTGCGGGGGATATGTGCAATGTGCGTTGTTTTTTAACTTTTTTTTTTCAATTTTTGTTTGCCTCCTTTTTGCATAACGGACAAAAACGGGATTGGTTAAAAAAAATAAAATGGAAAAGCTTTTCGGGGTTATGGAATAATGGCGAAAACCCTAATGTAATAAAAAGCTGGAAAAGGAACCAAACCATGTGAGTTCGAAAAAGGGTGTCGCATATACATACATACATACATGCATATACCTCCTGTATATATATGTGCAGATTGGTACATATTTTTTTATGTGCATTGTCATTGCACTTCCTTTTAAGCTTGGCGCAAATGCAACAAAATTGTTGCTTTTAGAGAGAGTTAAAGCAACAAAGGATAGGACGAGCAGTATAATAAAGGGTAGCTAAACTCATGCCGAGGGTATCATGTTTTATTTTCAAAACACACGAACTTAAACTTGCACATACGTCAGACTAACAGCGGGCGCTAACGATGTCATGACAACACAGACGAGTTAGTACACGTGCTAATACAACGGGTTGTTTAGGGGTTGGTTTTCCAATTTAAAGGTGTATCTAGATGCATTTATCAGGAAGCCATGCACTTTTGTTATTGCTAGTGTGAGGAGAGTATGTGTGTGTTTGTGTGTGTGGAAAAGATGTTGAAAGAAAGGAAGATTTATGTAGTAAATTGGGGAGAAAATAAATTTGTTAGCATTGGGGATGGTATATTTTGCAAATAAGTGGGTTGTGCTTTATTTATACTTAAGTTTGGGAGTTATTTCCTGATGAATACGACTTGAGAGATTTTATATGCAATTGTTTGAATATAAAACAAATTTAGAAATGCATTTCCAAGATGTTGCAGCAACATCTTGATAGAATTGAAAGTCTTATTTTTATTTAAAATTATGTAATGGTTCCGACTTGTACGTTGAATTCTTTGCAAACCTCTGAAGCATCGTCAACTCCTAAAAATATTTTCAACATTTCATGCAACATTGTTAAATGTCGCTAGAGAAAATAAGTCGTTACCATGTGTCGTTCAAGATGCTATCAATATTAATATTTTAGGTTCTCTTACTATTGGCAGTAGTATGTTCATATAATAAGTTGAATGGCAGTGCACCACGATGCAAAAATGCTTCACAATATTCCATTTTACTTAAGTACAATTTTGCAAATTTAAAGAAAAATAAACTTGAGAGCGACTCCATTGATGTATCAGATGCTTAAAGACACTTTGCGAAATGTTGCTGAAACCCTAGAAGAATGTACACGTTCTGTGTATTTTGATTGCTCAGAAAAAACCGTCATAGCTAAATAACAATTTTAATCGGAGAATGCCAATTATATTGCTGATGTACGTTGTACGTTAATGAAGTAGGTACAAACTTTAAAGTTCAACCAACCATCGCGGATCCTGACTCAATTATGGCATTGCTGACTTATAAGTAACTACCGACAGGCTGATTTTCATCGATTGTTTTACAATATATGCGAAAAGCAATGCCATAGTTGTACGAGTACATTCATATGCCATTAAGCCAGAATATTAACTCTTGAACGTGTAAATAGCTATAGTCATGTTATTCAGAAATATGTATGCTAATTTGTACAAAATGTAGCAGAGGATTAGTACAACAGATCAGAGTAAATTTGTGTAGTTAATCCTAAATCATATCGAGGCCAAGCCACATATACATATCATACCCGAGTAGCTTAAAACCCGCCTGAATCATTTTAGGATAGTACAACTTCGGACTCTCTATGACCCTATAATAAATTGAAAAATGTTGTAGCAACATGATGCTAGTATGCATTTCGTAGTCTGTTTCTGTTTTGGGAAAAATTACTAATTTTGCCTAGGATTGATGAAAATTAACTAACCAACACTCGGCAAAACGGCAAGATTTTCCTTTAGCCAACAAAATAAAAGCAACCATTCCGAAGTCGCGTATCGTTTTAAGTACGTCTGTATGGGTAGCTATTATACATTTACAAAAAAAAAAAAAAAAGAAAGAAAGAAAAAGAAACATTGTAGTCTCGCTGCACTTTGGTCCTCGACCAATCACCCCACTCTAACCCCTCACTGGTCCCGTCATAGAAGTAGAATATTTTTATCGCCTCGGTGGCGGGTGATAAATCATTTCAAATGTCACTTTTCCGAAACAATTTTATCTAGTTGCGTTTTCCTCATCGTCTGCTTTCTACTAATACCACTACGACAACAATCATCAACTGACTGGATAGATGGGTATTTCAGCAGTTTTACATGATGGAGGAGACCCCTTCTCTGGCTCTTTACATTTGTTTGGCTCTACCCTGTAGAATGCAATCTAGTTCACGGAACCTAATTTTCTCTATAGAAACACTTATGTTGACTCTACATAGAAACATACCATATGTAGGTAGTATATATGTACGTATATTGATGTATAGATGAGGATAGACCTGAGGAAGAGTTATCAACACTTGAAATCTGGACTTAAAACGCCAAGAATCAGAGTCATTCATTTTGTAATGTTTTACTTAGCGCCATTTGTCATTTAATTCGTAGATACAATGTTATGCAGTGAAACTAGTTGGGGTACCCAGGCGATAGGGAAGTGAATTGTTGTTGGTCGGTGATTGTAGAGGTTAATTACATTACCTAATGTAATATATTACATTTAGTATCACGAAAAATATAAAAAAAAAAACAATTCATAGTGGTCTAGGAGTTACCCTCCTGGGGATTTGAGCGCCTGTTGACAGTGATTTGAAGATATGATTAGATTGAAAGGTGAAGGGTTTTATTTGTGTTTAGAAACGTAAAAGAAATTCATATTCCATTGTGAGGTGATATCTAGAACTTATTGATAAAATTCATTACGAATGGATATTAGAGGGATTACTGGTGTCGAATAAAGATTTTTTTTTTTATTTCAGAGAAATATTGATAAGATATTGTCCAGTAGTTTGAGGATATGGTATTGTCATGTTTTTTTTTTTTTAATTTGATAAGAAATGAGTGCCATTCAAAAATTGATTTTAAGCTTCGATTTCCGAACGGTTGAACATGTGACGTGAAAGCCATAATATATTAAATCAACCCTCTTACAAGGCTTTAACTATCTTAACCATTCTTTGACTAAGAAAATGTAGAATATTGTTTTGTTACATTTTCTTTTAAATGAGAAATGAGTGTTGGCTAAGAGAATTTAAATATGGCAATGAGCACGGGTTTTACTCAGTACTAGCGAAGATGCCAGCGATTTAACGATATATTATAGTACCATCTTTGCTGAAAAAATGACAAATGAAGAATTATAAAGTGACCACTAGCAGATTAATACCGACTTTGATGACAGGAAAAAATCACAAAAAATATCAGGCAAACTATGTGTTAATAAATGAGTTATTCCTAGCTCGTAAGCGGTATAAACTTTAATAAAGTTAGGGGTCGGCTAGGTGTTTCTAGAACACATAAATAAGGAAGCTGGTAGACCAAGAACAAAGTAAACGGAGGCTTTGCATGGTGCCTTAGTAAATGTTCATTCGCATTCAATAAATAAGCGAAAAGCAGCAAGCAAATGGGGTCTTGCGTTTTGAAACTACTCACCAAAGAAGGGGATACTCGTAAGATATCCAATCAATAAAATGTGGAATTCAGTAGCAGGAAGGTATTAAATTTGCAGTATGTGGAAGAACGAAAAATGGTGAAGTATTAAAAATGAGTGGACAGAAGATCGATTATCAAACCTCCCGGAGTATAAAAGAATTCACTGATTTAAATGAGATTTGATTGGAGAGTAGAAGCGCGTCTTTGTTCCACCATATATCTACTGCACTTAATTGCAAAGGTGACACTAGAAACTATAACAATTACAGATCCGTGAAGCTGATGTATTTATTTATTTATTTATTTCATCTACCGAATACAAAATTCTTACAGACTACGCTTATAAGTAATAAAATACAAAATAATAACTTACATTTAACTTACATTTATATTTACTAATTTAATAGATAGAGTATTTAGTTTCGTTTTTACAATATCTCTAGTAAACAATTTACAACAGCGATTTATTAGCTCATTTTGACCGTAAACTGTTCTATGTGCTTCTATATATATACAGTAAGGGTCTACCTCGTAATGGTCTCTGTGGAGCGTAGAGACCAAATTTCAGTAGAAGTTCTGGACATGTAATTTTAGAACTGAGTATATCTCTTACGAAGAGAATTTCCAGATTCTTTCGACTAACAGACAATATTTTTAAGTCAATGAGAAGACATCTTGTAATTATCAACATCGACTTTGGAGCTAATTTTATGAATTGGTGAAATATATGATAACTCCCATCTATCAAGAAAAATACCTTCCTTTCGTGAGGCATTAAAAACATTGCGATGAGCTGAAAAATCTGCATTCGGCTGTGTTACGAGTATCTCTTAAAAATGAAATTGAGATATAGAATAATCGAAAACGAATATAAATGCCACATTACGTCTGCAATGGTGTCTAAACCAAAATGTCGGAAAAGAGTTTCTAATAATGTAAGGTGCCTATTAAGACGTTATTTCATTAAATATATGCGTATTCGAGTTAAGAAATCAATCGTGGAATATGTATGATTGAGCACATCATATGATATTGATCAGTATAAAGAATCTTGCCGAAAAATTCTATACAAAAAGCAATTAATGCTTAAATTCCAGTTAGATTAAATTCAAGAAAAAATAATTTAATCATCCGCAAACAACGTGGTCCAATTAGAATGATCTGGATACCAGCCAGGTCATTAACGTCGTATTAAAATATGATGTCTATAGAATTTCGGGAGGCAAATGCATTCGTAGTTGATGCAGTTGACCTGGTATCATTTCAACAGTGTAAAGGTTTTTCACGTTCCTTTTATCATATCTCGCCTGCAATCACATTCCGTGCCCTTAAATAGCTCGACCATCTGGTCTAGAGGTTTTGGCTGCAATTTATCATCAATGGATGGAGTAGCAATTTTCGTAAGCCTAGTTTCGGCACGAATCTTAAAGCGTTTTTTCTACCTAGAGACTTTACTCCGAATCATAAAACAGGACTTTATGTTACACGATTTCCACGAGCAGCAGTTTACAACGCCTGTTCGCATTAATTTTCAGTTGTACAAGTATTTTTTACGTTGTTTCTAGTCGGTAGTTTACTTTACCGAAGTGATTCTTCAATTACTAATAAGAGTTTCTTATAAGGTCGTTTCGCCCTTCTATAAGTCTTGGTCTCAAGCACATTGCTATGTTTTAACCGCAAAAACGGGCTCACTCTACTTCTGCTTGAACCTCGTATTTCTATTGTGCTTGTTACTTTAGCAGTACTATCTTGAGGGATCGGCGTTGTTTGCCTCGACACTTGTAGATCAAGTGATCTGACTGAATTTCCCAAAAGAAAAGACGAAGGATCGATCGCCTGTTATTTAAAGTTGGTATAAGGACTACAAACAATCAACTTTACTTATATGGAGCATGCTCCATTGTCAGGTAAGTTATGGCTTGAAGTTCATATTGGCTATGGAGTGGTTACCTATTCTCTATCTAAAAATTTGGAGGGGCTATATATAGATATGATTTAATACTTCCTTACTTAAGGTAGCGCTACAGTTCGGGGTGGACCTGGGCCTCAACCAACAAGCGTCTCGAGACAGCTCGATCTTTAGCTACTTATCTCCACTCGGTTGAGGTCTCCTTCTACTCGTGAGTGGTACTCAATTACGTTGTTCCACCGCTCCGGTTTGGATTCTAAGACTCTGCGGCTCGGAACATGGGTGTCCATTCGCTCTACATATCCTAGCTATTTCAGGCGACTGATACACAGTTTTCTGATGTTGATGTTACTATACAGCTCGTATAGTTCGTCGTTCGTTCCTCCAAATCCAGTCAACGCAAACGCGAAAGATTTTTCTCTCGAAACGACTGATCAAGCGCTTACATATCCTTAGTTTTTCAGGATAGGTCCCTAATACTCAATTGCCTTGTTTTTTCGAAGAAACAGCAATAGGCAAGAGGAAATCTTCATTTTATGTGTGCTGCGGTGTTGTACGCAGAATTTATAGCAGAGCCGAAGTAAAAAAAAGTCGTTTACCACCTCGAAATTATAGCTGTCGTCTGCGACATTCTGTCCAGTTCGTCGATGTTGTGTATCCCTTCTTGTCAACAAGCATATTGTACCTAATTTTAGCCTCATTTACCGCTAAACCCATTTTGGCAGATTCCGTTTCAATACTAGCGAACGCACCGGTAATCGCTTGCTGAGTTCTGCCAATTATATCTATGTCATCGGCGTACGCTAGTAATTACACATACTTTTGAAAGATTGTGCCTCCAATGTTCTCTTGTGAGTTCCGCAGAATTCTTTCAAGCACGAGTATGATGTCAAAGAAGTCACATAATAGCGAGTCACCGCAGCTGCACGTGCGGCACCCAATATATCGGCTATGGTGCCTATGATGGTACGTTGGTAGCATTGCCACTTGTCTTCGGTACTTGATGCTGATAGCGTTGGAGTTGTTGAGAGATTTCGGGATACGCGTTCGGTGAAGACTCTGATGGTCTCTTGCGACTGCAGCTTTTCTACCTTATATCTTCTTACAGTAGTTTTTCTTTGTTGTGGCGCTTGGGAATTCCGCAAACGTACCTTGGCTGCAACAAGGTGGTGATCTTCGAGTCAATTTTAGATGCTCGGAAGGTTCGGACGTCCAGAATACATTCCTTCGTCTTATATCGATAGCAGGGTGATCAATTTAATTTAGCCGGAGACCCCCATGTCCCATTGTGTATGTTGAGATGAGGAGACCGTGTACTTGCTATAGTGATATTTTGTCCTGCAGAAAAGTCGACCACCACTGGGAAGTAAGGCAAGCTCTTCGATACGAACTTGATTGTTGCGCTGCTGGCCCAATCTAAGTTGTAGGACAGTCGGCAGTTTTCTCATCAATCGCCGCTCAATTCCCCAATTTGATACTTGACACCATCCTTTTCCTCAGTCTTGTTGTGCGAATCGTCATGCAAAGACTTACACCCGAACAACATCAACAAATTGTGGAAATTTATTTCCAAAATCAGTCTTCAGTAAAAAATGTTTATAGAGCATTACGCTAATTTTGCTGTCAACATAATCGACAATGTGAGTTGCCTATTCGCAACATAATTGGAGAATTTCGCAGTGCCTACATTTACTCTTTTGGAAACCAAAGTACGTAGAGTACACACAGATGAAAATATCGGCGCCGTTGAGGAAGTTTCAATTCATCGATCCGTCATCGTGCACAGGAACTTGACCTGTGTCCATCGACTTTATGGAAGATCCTACGTAAGGGTTCTGGTTTACAAGATTCAATTGATGCGAGAACTGACGCTATGCGATGATCGTTTGCATGGTGGCTTTCCTGATTGTGCGCTTGAACAATTGGAAGTCGATTCACATGGGGCTCACTGCTGTCTCATTGGCTTTGTTAATAAGCAAAATTGGACAAGGGAAAATCTAAAGGTGATCCATTAGCTACCGATGAACGCACTGATAAATGCACTGTTTGGTGGGATCTAGAAGCTAGCTGCATATGGAGTCGTAGCTACTTCTTTAAAATTGAGGACAATTTAAATCGATCAACGATCTTTCGTTTCCAAAAGTCCTGCAAAATGGTCGGCAGCATATTTGGTCCCATCAGGATGGCGCTACATGCCATGCTACAGGCGAAATCATCGACTTATTGAAGGAAGTTTTCGAAGACAATATTATCTTCACAAATTGACCAGTGGCATGGCCTCCAAGATTGTGTAATTTGACTCCCCTGGGCTATTTTCTGTGTATGCGGATAACCCAATAACGATTCTAACCTTGGAACAACAATACATGTTAGATACAGATATTTCAGAGACCTACAATGCTTTCAATTCAAGGGAAGTCTAAGTTTTTGCCGGATAAGACAGATGTTCTGTCCAAATTGACTAGTTTTGAAGTTTCTCTCAAACACATTGTTGTGCAAATATATGTTATTATTAAAAGACCATTAATCCCCCTAACCTCGTCCATTTAGATCTAAAGCACATAACTAAATTCCCATGTCTGAAAATTTGGGGGCATTTGATGATGATCTTTATCTTCTAAGATTTATGAATGTCAATAGACAGTAGACAGATAGTAGTGTATATTTACAAGACTCACTCAACATTTATCTTCTTTAATGTCAAAAGTGTTTTGAGCTACACCTTCATACTCGTATGCTAACACTTAGCCTTCCACCATTCGCTATTGTATTAGACTCCTACCAATGTAAGATTTAACTCTAATTCAGATCTAAATCAGTAGAAAAGACAGGTAATCCGTTGTTTATAGTCTGCCAAAATGTTTCTCTAACAAGCCTCGTTTGATATCTCTGTTCATGGATAGAAGTATCCACCTATTGTCTTCTAAGTAAGACATGGCGAATTTAAATTCAAAACCAGCAGAAGGAAAATAAAAGAGTAAAAAACACTCTCCACACAATTAGGTAAGAAACGTTTAAACACATTTCTCCCAAGATAAATATTAAAAACAATTTCCTCCCTAAAGTACACGATTTAATCTGTTTAAACACCAAACTACAGCAATTAAGCTCCCGCCATCTATTTGTGAATATCCACTCTATACAACAATTGACTGTATGCCTGTTGTATACATAACTTTGGTGTATACTGTGTGTACAGTGTGTGTATGGTGTGTGTTGTCTATCCCCCTTCATTTTGCTTTGCTATTCCAATTCCGATTCCCAACAACACAACTCTCATTACAAATATCAAAATGGCAGGTTGGGTCTTAAATTAAGCCCACCTCTCTTGTTAATACATAAAAAAAAAAAACAAAAAACGAAAAAAAACAAAAAAACAACAGCACAAGAGCCAACAGATACAACTCCTCCCCACCCATTCTCCAACGCTGTCAGTCAGTCCAACGGGCTGTGTGTATTTTCTACTACTCGTACTATCTGCACTTTGTACTTCTTCGCACAACCAACAGTTTTTTCCATCTTTTTTTCTTTCCGTGTTGTTGTTGTTGGTTTTCGCGTGCAAAAAAAATATGAGAATAAAGAAAAAAACAGGAATAAAGTATCTATGAGGTGGTGGCTACGTATCTACGTATCTATGCCCACCTATATGTGATGGAACGGTTGTGTGCTATCTTATTTTCATTTATTTATTTACTATATTTCTCTTTTGAATTTAATTTTTATTTAATTTTTTTCCTCCTGCTGATTGTTTTTTTTTTCCACTTCATCATTTTACACTTTATTCTCATCGTTGTCGACGTCTCGTAGTTGTGTAAAAGCTGTCTTATAGCCTTCGTATTTGTTTTCATATCATCTATCCATTTTGGTCTACTCTGTTGGGCTTAGAATGGGGTGGTTGAGAAAAAAGAAATAAATATCAAGTAGAAATTAAAGTAAGCATTAAAATTGTGCAGAAGGGAGAAACAACCGACAAAAATGACCACAAAGTGCAATCCCATTATTAGCTACTTTTAGGAGAATGCTTGTAGCTGTTGAAGAAAAGTGCAATTTTCCTTTTCTCCTCAACACATGGTTGGGAAAAAAAAAAAAAAACGTTTAAGGAAAATCCGAAAACTATGAAGCAATTTTCATTCGCTTTTTTCAATACGACGCACACAAAGATACAAAGATACTTTTCAGTTCCTTTTCGTATTTTTTTTTATTTTTCTGCTCTCTGTAACGAACACATACAGTTAGACAGCTTTGCCTTAAGTTCAGGAATTTTTTTTTTTTTTGGGTTTCTTTTATTTTTTTTTTCGTTTTTACTTATTTAAAAGGGGAAGTGGCTCAGAAGAGTATGGCATGGCAAAAGCAAAGGCACAGCATAAATGGCAAGTGTTGTCTGAGTGTGCAACATTCGCATAGGAAGAAGAAAACGATGAACGAGCAATGGCAATGAGAAGCAGAAAACCCCAAGAAGAGGGGAATTTTGATTTAGTTCTCGTATCAGTCACTTGTAGACAGAATGGCAGCACTAGACGTTATAAAGATTTATGTGAGAATTTTATATTTTTTTTTTAAGGATTCTTACTTCTTTTATTTTTGTGGATACTTTTATTTGAGATACTTACATATGTAGATACTTTAGATGCTTCTTTAGAAATGTACCATTTCATCATGAAATTTTCGAAATGAAGAAGAGATTCCATCTAGTTTGTTTCGATTTCTTTTTTTAATTCCGAGGGCGGGTTAGAATTCATTCTTCATTTTGACCATTTTTCTTAAATTTTTATTTTTGGATTTTTGAAAAATAAAATTTATAGGATAGTAGAGATTAATAATTTTTTAGGTGATGTTTGACATAATTTGTTGTGAGAAGGTAATCGAAAATGATTGGTTGATGTAGGCAGACTTATGAGAGCTGTAGAATAGATTTAGAGGAATTTCAGGAATTTCAAAAACAAAAAGTAGAAGACTTGGCAAAGGGAGAAAATGGATTTGATTAATGACGGTGTTCTTTTTGGGGCGATTTTTTTTTATTTTTTTCTACTTTTTAAAAGCTGAAGTTGAGTTGATTGAAAGATAATGTAGTACTGGGAGTTGCCTACTTGTTAGGTGGATAAGGAATGTAGTTTGGGCATGTGGAATTCGATATGGAAATAAATTAACATGTCCAATGTATTTGGATGTAGGTACATATCTACATGCTCGTACATATGTTTGACTTTTTAGTATTGAAATCAAGCGATTTAAGCTATTTTCACACTATTCAGTGCTGTTTTTTTTTTTTTTTGCATTTCAATGTGTAATGTACTAATTGGGTACAATTAAATTGATAACACAATAAGAGTAGGGAACCCCAAAAGGATGTTTTATAAAAGCCCTATTACGACAGGAATTAAGTTTGAATCGAAAAACTTTCTTCATTAGTTCATGACTTTATGTTTCGAGTATGAGTTCAGACATATAGTTTCATCGGCAGTTTTTGACCGACCGAATTCTGTTGGTTTTATTTTGTTAGTTACTAATAATGGCTTGAGTATTGGCTTCCAAATCCGGAAATCCTGAAATTTTCGGTTCACCAGCATACAGCAATGACTTTACATAGCTCGATAAGAAGTAATCGCGCGGTTTGAAATTGCATGATCTCCGTGGCCAATTCATTGGTCTAATCCTGAGTAGCCCTAGACAGTATAACACGTATTGCCATCCTGGTGGAATCACATACCGTCCCGATCAATGGCGTTGATATATTAAAAGAAATAATCACTGGACAATGGTCTAGCAATGTTTTTCATTGACTGTACCGCGAGCTGATGCAACCATAGTGAAGAATATACCACAGAGTGCACAATTGTAGCTGGAATTGAGTCTCATAATTCTCTTCTGGTTTCGCATCATTCTAGAAATCACAAACTCATTGAGTCAAAACTTTTTACACTAATTACACACTTTTCAAAAAACTAATAGTCGATTTCAAGCTGTTTAAGAAACGAGCTCACTTGGTCGATTATGATGACAAAAAAAATCGAATGCTATAATCTTCTATATGTCACGCGAATATAAGACCTATTTTCGAAATCTGATTGAATGAGGGGGAAGCGTTTCTCTGCTGTAAGTCTATATATAATAATTTGTGAAATAATACTGGACATTAGTGTTGAACACTATTAAGAATGTTAGCACTGTTTGAAAGATTTATCAGTAAAAAACACCTTTAGATTATCATTGCGAAATGTGTGTTCATATACAAGCATATCATTGGCTTCTTAGGGAAACTTTGAGTCTCATTAATTTTTTTTAAAAAAAACGGTAATAGCCTCTATATTAAACTACATAATTGCTTTTACGATTAAACAAGTAAGAAACTGATTGACGGTAACATAGTTTGAGCCAACAAGATCATAAAAATATTCAAACAAAGCTTGTCCAGAATGCCATCGAGGTCATCCTGTTAGGAAGAAAAGACTAACAGAATTATAGACAAGTTAAACTAACCTTCTTTTGCTTCCCTGAGAACTGAACAGCACTTGGATGATCGAAATGGTGTCCAAATATCAATAATAACCATATTTTGTCGTCTGAGGGACGTCCAGCTCAATGGAATAAATGCCGGAACGAGACCTCTTATCCTCCAGAAAAACTGTAAATGATGACTCGCTTTGCAAATGCTAACAAGGGCAAGTCATTGTCATTCCTGAAAAATATTTTGTAAAGTGAAGAAAGTCAGTTCAATTGGGTGGGATTTGATGGCAAAAAGTGCGTTAGGAGACCAGCATACTAGATATATGTACAATCCTGTCAAATGCTGTCAAATGTGGAGGTTGGAGCATAATGTTGTCGACCACGTAGTCATGGCATGGTGTTGGGCATTGTGAAAATCATCGGTATTATGGGCCAGCAGAAATACAAGAAGTTTCTTGAGAACCATAGGAGAGATACAATGACGATTCTGTAGTTGTGTTACGAACGTTTATTCATGATAGTGACGCAAAGGATTCTTTCTCTTGAGAAGAATTAGCTTACGGGTCAACAAATATCTGCCCTTAATTGGCCAGCTAAAAACCTTGATCTAAATCAAATAGAGATACTTTGGAATGACATCAACGTAGCAAAGGACATTAATCCAAAGTATTTTGATGAACTTTGGCAGACAATAGGGTCAGTTTGGAATAATATCCCTTCGGATGCATACATGAATGACACATTTAATTAAACTGATCAGAACATTTTCTAATACAATCAACAGCACCATCATTCATCTGCGTAGTATTTAGAAGGCCTTTTTGTTTTGTTTAGTGAAAGTAGCCAATAACGTGGCTAAAACATGTGAAATCATTTTGAGATTTGTGTGCTATGAAGCATGGTTGCACACTCTGTATCTCTATTATGGTTATTTCTCGTTCAGACTCTGTATTGATCAGTAATTGGCAGATGTTGGAATATACTCGTACATACGAGCATATGAGTTTTTGCATAATTTGAGAGGCAGAGTTCAATTGATCTTGAATTGTCTGACCTTAATGATAAATTAACGTCGTTAAATCTTGAATTTAAATTGGCTGTCAGTTTTGGCGCGATAGAGATAATGTTTCACGAGCTCGTTAAGATTTTCCGCTGTCTTGTAAAAATCACATTCTCTTTCAATTCTGTTAGCAAGAAATGAGTTGATGTGATTCGATACCGTACTCCATTGATTGTGTGGGTCTTACCTTTATCATTTTCAAAAGAAGTGGAGTCATTTTTGATGCATGTAATGACATTTTTAAATTCTAGTTTATCGCAAGTGACAAACAGTGAATTTTACTTTAGTGCCTCGATTTTGGCACTAAGTTATGTTTCGGAGGATGGATTTGAATGACATAAATAAAAAAAATTGTGCTTAACAGATAAAAACAGTTTATAGCGTTTGCGATATTTTCATGACCATGCACGGAAACTTATCACGCTTACGATAAAATTAAAAAGCAACTAAGATTTTTAATGACATAACACTTTATTAGTTGAAATAGAATAACACGAAAATCAAAAAGGTATTACACATATTTTGAGCATCATTAACTAAAAAAAAAACTATAAAAATGTGTTCTAAAAGTCCTTGTCAAATTGTAACATCCTCAATCGTAGCGTCGGATTTAAATATTTGTAGGGGTATCGCTCGGGAACAGTGTTTTTTTTTTATAAAAAGCTCTTTTAAACTACGATATTTTCAGCTGGGGCAGCCCATTTTCATTTGCTACTACTGATCTACGGACGGATCTCTTATGGCCTATACCATATTCCTTCGATTCACAATCGTATAGTGTTATTGTTCAAATTAGCTACTTTACCTCGGGTGGGCGGTTGGCACAAGCGTCTATTTTAACAGGCACTTTTAGTTAAAAAAAAAACAAATTAATATCTTTCTTGGTGGAGCTTCTTTTTATTTATATATCTTAGCCTATTTGTACATCAGGAATTTGCTGTGAGTTATGCTGATATGCATAACTCAAGGATAATTTATAAACTCACAAAATTATGCTGATGTTGATAGCTTTGTTTGTTGACCCCTACGCTTACTGTTGGTTTTGTTGACTTTGATTTTCTTGATTGCAGACGACGGTAATTGCATTGTATTTCCATGTAGAAACGTTGGATGTAATTTGTATTTGCATGTACAGTATTATTATACATTTAACAAAAAAAAACTGATCTGTTTTTTTTCAAAAGTCGCACACATAAGCGAGTTATAAGTTTTACTTTTACTTTGGTTGGAAATGATACCAGTAAAAGTTTTTTCCAATTCTTAAAGTCCTGGTGAGTTATTAATATGCATTCATAAGACATATGTAAATTGGATTGGACCTTGCAACTTTTCCGAAGGTGTCCTATTTTATTACGAATAAATGATTCAATAGTACTGTGGATAGAGTCCACGGCCATCATTGTGGGTCCAGGTAGTAGAAAAGTTACCTTTATACTATATTTGTTATAAAAGAAGGGCTTTTAAAAATATATGTTAACATGAACAGCATGGCCTTAATGCGGTTTTGTCCAGCGTAGCTTTGAAAATAGAGGTGAATAAATTTTTTAATCTTTCGGTGATCTACTAAAGACTTGAACATCTAAATAATAGAGCAAATTTCATTGCGTCAATTTCTGCTTTACTGCGTGGATTATTCGAAATTTTTGCAAACCAAAGGTTGCATGTAAAAATGATGGGCCTGCGTTGCTTTATGCTTGATCTGTTTTTTTCTATTTTATTCAGTTTCTTAAAGTGCTAGTGACTTTACAAAAATTTATAAGTATTTCTAATGCAAAATAGTCTCTAACATTTTTGAAAGTGAATAAATAGGCATCATTCTGTAGCACTTGAGAGACTAGAGGCAAATGATTCTTCTATTAAATTTGATTGATTAATTTCATGTGCGGTAAATTCAACAAATATTATATGAAAACTAATATATAACAAGAAAATATATCAAAGATATGAAAATCTAATTAAAAAAAATAAGAATGCATTAAAAATATAGATTGCAAATTACAAAGCTGTGTTAAAATATGTTTTTACCGTTGAACTATCCAGACCAAAAAGAATTATTTTTCTTCTATTAAAAATAGTGTGGGTTGATCTTTATACGATCGGCAGTTTATTAAAAAAACCTAGGTGCTGTCACAGTATAAAATTGCGAAAAGTGCGTTTTCCTAGAAAGAGGAGCATTTACAAATAATATATCATTTGCTCTTAATGCGTACACATTTGAGCTCCTGAGAGTAGTGCTGTAGCCACTTTGCATGAAAAAAACTTTTAAAACCTTAAAGATGTAAAGATGCTTTGTCGGTAGAACATGTAGTCTGAAAAATAGAGGCCAACTATTGGCTAATCTATTTGCGTTAGATACAATTCTGCCAGAAACATTCCTTTTGATTTCTCCTTGTCCCTAATATGAGTTTTATATCAGTCTTGCTTAGAACACTCCGTTTTTCTTTCTCAGAGTCTTTGTATTTTTCATTTGTCTTTTTTTGTCAGAGAAGAAGAAGCGCGGGTGGAAATCTTTGTTAAATATTTGACGAAATATTCTTAATTATTCTAAGTTTAAAGATTTTATTTTTTTCACACTTGAACAATGGCACAAACTCAGGCCAGACAACAAAAGATAAACCTAAAAAAAAACACTGTTAAAATTCAGCTTACAAAAGCTGAATAATCTACACAGTATAACTAATTGGTGTGGGAGAGAATGATTTTGGCTTGGAGTACAGTTTAGCGCAAGGGATACCTGTTGGTTTTTGCGACGAAAGTACCCAAAACTCCAAAATTGGCTGCGATATTTGTCAGGAAGATGAAGATCTGAATATAGGTTACGGCATAATTGTTTTCTTTGTAACTCCATGCTGGAAAGTTTTATGTTTACGTAAATGTGTGACTTGATCCCGATAAATGTTAACTACCAAAAGCACAATTTTGGATAAATTGTCGCTTATGATAAATTTCCGCTAAGGGCTCAACATGATCATGTTTTTTTTTTTAAAAAAAAAGCTTCTTTGACTGTCGCAATCAACCTGGTACCGTAGCTCTCGGATTAAAATGCGAACACTGGTTCGACGGATGTTTATGAAATAATATGAAGATGCCATTTTGTCCATCAGTAAAAGATGATAGGTGGTAATTACAATCCTATTTCGAAAGACAAGTTTTCTCTAAAATTACTGAGAACTATAATTTTACGAGGGAAATTCTAGTAGATACTAGAATATTTAAATTGGCATTCGATTTTATGAGTAAATTCTCGAGAAATTCAAATTACGTTTTGAAGCGGTGGGTGTGTGGGTGTGCCCGAAAAGATTCTAAAAAATAATAATTATTTTAATAAAATAAAAAACAGGGATTTTTGTTGGCAAACTCGCCAGATGACACTGAGAGAATTTTTTTATTTTATTTAATGTTGAGATCGGTTCGAAAGAAACATATTTCAGAGTATCCCAATAGAGGCGTGCACAGATAATGAGTAGCGACCTGTTTTTTTTGCACTCAAATTCAGTTATAATTCACGTGAAGTGGAAATTTCCGACACACCAATAACCGATTCGAACCACTAAGTAGTTTTTAGAGGCGAATACGAATAATTTTATTTCTGTTCAAACCGCTTTTTTTAGCTTAACTATTCGATTTAGAAGGAGCTAAGTACATGTCTGTTATGGTTAGATTATGGATTGCTATTGAAGACTAAAGCTCAGCTCCTACTCTGTGTATGAATATAATAATTCAGTAGAAATATGTGTCACTACTATTACCATCCAATCAAGCCCTTATTGTTGGAATGGATATGCAGTATATCATGTGGAATTAGTGGTTATTCGGAACTGTCATTTAATTCATTTTGAGTAAGCATTTTGGTAATTCCATCCATTTTAATATAATTAGTATAAACAGCTTATTTTGTATGATATGTCCATAGTACAATATATGATAAAAAACTTCGTATCATAGTCAAAAGCAATAAACAGGTTCAATATTTGTGTCGCATCTTTCTCATTTTTCTTATCTGTCCCTCAGAAGAAAGACTGAATCACAGTACCGTATTGAACTGACTGATAAGCAGGCTTTGCTAAATGTAATGTTTATTTTGAAATACATAAATCCTCGTATTTGCATATGTTTTTATTGGAAACTCTAAATAGTTACCAGTTCCCTTTTAAACATTCGCAATCAGAATCCTCTACAATATCGCCGATTTTGAATTAGCTGATGACTGATTACTGAAAATACAACAGGATTAAGTAGTTTTTGCATAGGCATTATGAAAAAATGCAGAATACTTGACAACTGCTTACAAGAGGTTCCATAAAGCTGGCTACTTATATACATACATATTCATGCAATTTAGTTGTCCAATCTTATGCTCTCGTAGACAAGGCACTACTATATTTGGCGACGGTTATTTTTTGAATGAAACAAGAAATTTTTGACTCGGTAATCTTTTCATAGCCAAAACGTGGTTTATCACATCGGTCCTATACGAGGTACGTTATTTCAGCAACATGTTGCAAAAGACAAAGTAAAAATAAATTGCAATTCAAGACTTTCTTCATCCAAATGGGGCTCACCTTTAATCCTTGGCCATTAAAAATGCCATAAAAAACATCCCAACAAATTAACTTTCCTGCTGTTAATTTTCTTTAAGTTAGAATTTTTTTTTTAGAAAAAGTCAGTGACAACAATAACGATTGAATAACCACCTTCAAATAGTACTTTCTCTCTCTCAAAGGGTGATTTTAAGGCAAACCGCTTGATATCCACTTTCCTTTATGTATAACTACACGCCGAGTTACCATAGAGCTACAGATACGCTGCAATTGCCAATTATTATAGCGACTAACGTATTTGTATCTTTTCTTTTTTTTTCCTCCAGTACTCCCCTTTATTTTCATTGTCTGTTACTTGAGGTAGCGAAATAGAGAAATTTAATATTAAATGCTCCATAAAAAATGTAATAATAATTCATAAAAAATGCAATTTGAATTTTTTGTCCATCCTTTGTCGGGTGTGTACATAAAACTACGCTGCAAAGACGGTTGGTTTCCTGGCGAGGGTGTCAGTTTAGTCGGATACTGTTTTTTTTTTTTCGGTTTCATTTTTCCGAGGGTTAGTCTAAACCAGACGGATATTGACTGAGAGTAAAAAAATAACGCAACGTGGTGGGATAATGAAGACACATGAAACAAAAAAAAATAAATAAATAAATGAATCTTCTGTTTTAAAAGATGTTTACCCTGTAATCGAGAACATCGCTCATCCTCATTTCATTAAAAATTAACAAACTTTTAAGACACAAAAAAAAAATACAAGCTGTCAGACCCTTTCACGTTAAGCATGCCGCTTTGCATAAAACCACACGTTGGTACTCCTAGTCACTTCTATATTTAAAAAAAAAAACACCAGTCACCCCTGAGAAATCGAAAAAAAAAAAAAATTACCACCCCAAGAGACAAAATGACATCCCCACGCCTACATTTATTTCATTTTTTTTTCCTCTCCCATTTAGCAACTATTGGATTACACTTTTCGCTTTTGCACAATGCAGTCTTGCAAGTTAAGGTGGTTTCTATTTAAATAAAGGTGAGCGCTACCTCACCTTATGAGGGTGGCACATGGTGACAATACTTCCAAGTTGTTGGTACGGAAACAAGAAATAAAAAAAAAAAAATTATTCCTATTTTGCATGATGGAAAATTACCCACCATCACCATCACCAGTATCATCATCAGTAACAACAATGTTGCTACATAGTATCTAGCCCCCAATTCCAGTTCAACACCCACTTCAAAGTAGACCACCGACGGTTAATGGAAAATAAAAATGTCGTTGTGTACTAAACAGGTCGTATCTTTCTCTTCAACCCTCAATATTCTCTGGGGGACATCGCATTAACGGTAAAATGAGGAAAATAAAAAGATACAAAATGTTTGGAAGGAAGCATAGAAAATAACTCCAGACATCTGAAATACTCACTCAAGACTCTATACAGAAAAATGCGCACCAACATCGAGAAATGTAATTTCAAGTTTTGTCAAGTTTTGCGGCGCGAAAGAATGAACTAAATAAGGATTTATTGTTTTTTCTCTTTCATATTTTTTTTTTTATAATTCCGTTTGTCCCTTTGGGATATCCTTTGAGGATTTCATCTGTCTATTTTGGTATTAAGTTAGAGTTTTTGTTTTTAATTTCCCTCTTTACTGCCTATTTACCTTGTTTAGCAGATCATAAAAAATGAAACTTGAAAACTTTTGCTTTTTTTTCTGATTGCCGAAACTTTTTCGAAGAGATACGAATAATTCAGCGACAGATAATAAACATTTATCCCTTGGCAAAGACGGCAATGTGCAAAGTTTGTTAATTGCATCGATCGGGTGCAAATTTCAGTGAAATTCCTGCGAAACATGTATCTGCGACATTCTGTAGGTACACAAACGCCAGCGTTATGTGTATACATAAATGTGCCCATAAAAAAATCAAATGTAATTTCAGAGGTCAGGAGCCCATGTACTTTTTAAAAATGCACACAATTTATTCAATTTCCACTATTACATGGAAAATGTAAGCAGTGAGTCACTTTAAAACGTCCCGTCGATGATGATGAACGTCCCGTTGTTATAAAAAAATTGGACTTCTTGTAGTCGATTGGACCAAGTTTGTTCAAAAAAAATATTAGCATATGAGCGAGTTTGATTACTGTTGAGTACTTAGAATACCGATGATTTCACCACAAGTTTTAAGGAAAGTTGAGCAGAAATAATAATAGCGACGGAGAAATGATGATCCACTATAGTCAAAAAAAGCCAAAGGAAAGACACCTAAAACCACCATCATGAGCGCGCACTGTGAAAATCTGCTCTAAAATATGCGGAAAATATTATTTAGGAGAGATAGGGACTTGTAGGTTCTGTACAAATTTGCGACGGTTTACACATAGATGACTGAAGGTTCTTATCAATCCATGATTTTCGCATGACCTGACCGCTTATAATTACTTTCCGCTCCTGAGTCTAATGAAACCGCCAAAAGTCAACTGTTGTCATTCACAGGTATCTTCTTCAAATAAAAATAAATATGGAATAATCTGTTTGAAGTAGTAACCAGAAACAAACACTTTTTCTCGAACAAAGATCGGATTCCCAAATGTAAAAAAAGTCTGGCGATGGGTAACATGTTGGATTATATTCTTCCAGGCGAAATTATGCGGTATAAATCCCTCAAATCAGATGAGAGTGAATTGCCGTCGCATACCTAATTCTTCCTTTTTTTTCAATTGGACGTATATTTCGAAAATGGATATGAGTCTACATTTCACTGCTACAATAACTAGTCTCATATCCTGGAAGTTTTTCAGTTGCGGCTAGCTACAACGATTTTCAAAATTCCATAAATCAAGTAGCGCAACATTATGGAGGATTTACTTGCCAAAGTGTGTAAGATCAACGAAGATTCGGGGCAGATTGTTGCTATGAGGTTCTATATTTTATACAAGATTTAGAGATACCACCTTGATCAAAAAGTTCCCGCACCACACCACGGTCTGGCACTCCCATTGTTCCGATTTGAGTTGTGTTTTTTTTTGTTAAGTTGGGAAATTTGTTGTTGACATTCCCTCTAAATCTTAGCATCTTAGCTTAACATTTGCAAAAGTTACATAAACGAGAGTACATCTATCTCTGTGTGTGTTGGCGATTTTTTACAATTTTAGAAATGGATTTAAATTTGCAAAAACCGAACTTGTACGAGTATTAAATTTTGCGTACAAAACGGATTTAATGGTGCGCGAACATTGGAAATGTTGGAAAAGTGTTTCGGTAACGATTCTCTAAAGAAAACGGTCGTTTACCAGTGGCACGAGCGGTAAACGAAGATGATGAACGCAGTGGCAGACCATCGACATCGAAAACCGACGAAAACATTGATGAAGTAAAAGAAATGTTGGTCAATAACCGCAAATTAACCATCAGAGAGATAGCTGAGGACCTGAACATTGCCTATGGATCCGTCCAAGACATTTTGGTTAATGATTCGAGTTTCCGTCATGTAGCAGCAAAGTTGGTGCCAAAAGACCTCAATTTCATGCAAAAAAGAGACCGTGTTGATGTCGCAAAAGAGATGATTTGTGAGGCTGAATCCGATTTCAGATTAATTAAAAGGATCATTACTGGAGACGAGGCGAGGGTTTATGAGTACTACACGCAATCCAGACATCAGGCAAGTGAATGGCGTTTACCAAAAGAGCCGAGACCAAAAAAACCACGTCGTTTTCAGTTAAAAAAAGAAGGCAATGCTCACGGTTTTCATGGATTACAACGGTATAGCGCATCATGAATTTTTGCCAGAAGGCCAGACAGTAGACAAAGAGTATTATTTGGGCGTTATGAGACGTTTTCGTGAAACAATTCGCCGAAAGAGATCAGGATTGTTGGCAGAAAACTCGTGGATTTTGCGCCATGACCTTCGCACAATGCCATCATTATTCGCAATTTTTTGACGAAAAATGCAACAAATACCATTCAACAGCTACTGAATTCACCTGATTTGGCTTCCTGTGACTTCTTTCTGTTCAATCGGGTTACAAAACCACTACGGGGAATGCGTTTTAGCAGCCGAGAGGAAGAATGGAATGGAAAAATCGCAGGAAGCACTGATGGACATACCGAAAACCGAATATAAAAAAATGTTTCGAGGATTGGATCAAGCGCTGGCATAAGTGTGTTGCAGTCGATGGGGATTACTTTGAAGGGGACAATATAGATTTAGATGAATAAAAATGTATTTCCAATTTTCTGGATACGTTCCGGGAAGTTAGTATTTGCGTAGCGAATTTCCTATCAAATTGATCGCATTACAGGACCACACATTTTTTTTTTCATCGATGATGTATATCCACTTAGATTAAATATTAACCGCTATGAATGCTACAAAACTGTAGGGACAGTAGTTTTAGGCCAGGAGAAGAAATCAGTTCAGTACTTTGCATTTGATGTGTCCTCAATCCGCGTGAAACCAAAGTTCACCTAAATGCATTTATTACATCGGCAAATTAATTTTTCAATACCCTGTTAGATATAGTCTTTCTTTTGGTATAAAAATCTGCATTTATCGCACATTGAGCATTTAAAAATTGCTTTCCTTGATTTTTAATTAAGGAAAATGTTTTAGCCACTTTTTTCCAGATCCGGATTACAATAGGGTGGTTGGTTGATTTCTATGAAGCCACATTTTCTCACATCAGTCTCGGAAACTCGCGGCGTGTGAACGGATTTGTTGTCGTGAAGCACCAACAAACCTGCGGTCAGTCTTCGTCGCCCTTTTCTTTTTTTTGATTACTTCCCTCAGACTGTGTAAGATGCTGTGTTTGTGGTTTCACCTTTTTTTGTGTACTTGAACAGGAAAATTGCTCTTGAGTCCCAAAACGCAGTAGCTATGAATTTTCTGGCCGACTGCGTGACTTTAAGATGAAGGTACCTTTATTATGTCATTGCATAGACTACACGCCATAGCTTAGTTAAGGTGAATATTGATGAGCCGAGGATTCCTCTCCAATAACAAATCGGTCGAAATGCCTGACGAATCTCCACCACAGAGATCCATATGTTCCCAATTACAATTGATTCGCGTTTGTCAGTGTCAGCCAGTATCGTTGTCTTCTACTTAGGGCTACTAAAAAACTAATGATCATAATTGTTTTGAACTTTGTATTCATACTCTCAGATAATATCACTACATAATTGAGTAATTAAATTACCTTCATCGTTTGCTGATGACCCTAACACGCTGCGCGAGAACTTATGGTAAGCATAAAACTATAGTTATAATTTTAATATTCAGAAGACTGAACTATATTTATAAACAATCATGGCGTTAGCTTCAGCTAATCTTCTGTAGCTTGGGGTAAAGTTATGGGAATACACAATCAGGTCACCACGGAAAGGCGGTGATAGTCATGCCTTCAAGATAGACTAAACTTAATCGAGCGTGTAAAGTTCGAAAAACATTCCGTAAGAAATTCTTAAGGCTATTTTCAAATAGATATCTCTAGATTGATCATGATAATTGAGACATCCAAGCACGTCTAAAGAAAAGAGCCTGTCTAAAGGTCAAGAAATGTTGAAATGAATGAAATGAATTTCAGTATGTGGTGGCTATATGAATACTAGAGAAAAGTCGTTATATAAGGGTCTAAAGATACACTATTACTCCAAAATAAGTGGAAACTTTGTCGAAGAATCCTTGATCTCCATTCTTCAAAATACAAAGGGATCTAAGGTCCAGGAAACTCTTTTATATATTTTTTCGATATATTACTTTCCAGACTTTATATAAGCTTGCTGATAAAAGTGCATTAACTTTTCCAAAAATACATGTAAAAAAAATAACTCTTATCCATAGAAACCATTTGCACAATAATCTCTTGGACGTCACATTGTTAATAAACACTTCAAATGGATCTCATAAATTTAACCTGTCACAATTTAGATAAATAAAGAAATTCCACCAATTCGAATAAACCCATTTACCAATGACCACCACCGATCATCTGATCGTCAGGAATACAACAAACAAAATATAAAAAAAAAAAAAAAACTAAACCAAAAATTAATTTCTCTCGATCGCTATTCGATCGTCGATTTGTGCGTGCTCATCGATCATTTTTCACGACAAAAAGTTACGTGGAGAATTTGTTAAGATATGTCAAAAAAAGAAAAAAACACAAATCAAACTTCCTTGTTGTTGTAGAATTGGTTGATAGATCAAAGATTTAGATACTCATCCAAATATACACACATACATAGATATATGCTTTGGAAATGATTTATTTTCTGGGATTCATGTTTACAGCGGATTGAGTCTAGTAGTACTTGATCTTAGTAATTTGCCAGTTGAATCTTCAATTAATCATATTTCTCGTTGAGCCAAACGCTATGTTTAGTGGAATCCCTTGATGTACTCTTTAAAAATGAAAAAAAAAAAAAAAGAATACTACAAATTTGTAAACCCAGTCAAATTTTTGGATAAGGTTAATTGATTGTTTTTTATTTTGTTTCAGGTCGATGGTGTCGAAGAGAATGGTCATCGCCTGCAGATGCTAGAAATGCTGATGCCTCCCGGCGGTTATATTCCTCAGTCTTCCTAGGTAGTCCTGGTAAGTGGAATCAAATTTTTCTTTGCATACAGAGATAAAAATTCTGAGATAATGTACGTAATTGTGCGAATGGTTTTGGATATGAAGTATATAATTTTCGTCTTGGAGCATGTTGATGCAACATTTTCGGGAAGGGTTTTTTAAAAGCCCATTACAAATTGTTGGAATATTTTGTTGCAACACAACACAAGGAAACTATGTGATTTCTAATATCTTTACATGAAAATTAAAATAGCTTTGTGGGTGCTAGATACAATTGCAATATGTTGCTGCAACATTTCCCCATTGATTATGTTCTATCTGAAAATCAAATATATATGGACTTAAAAGCATTATTTGTGCTGTTTTTGATAACAAAATCAACAAAGCTAATGTTTCTATTGCAATGTTCATTAAACTAAATATCTAGGAAATAGTTTATCAGAGCGGCAAAATATCAGAAGAATTTAGTATCTATACGAATGAAATGGTGGTAAATCTTGCATTACAATCATTTGATATAAAACTACTACCAACTCGTCTACTCAAATACGTTTGTACGGCCGTAGTAAAGTAAGTGTATCCATCATTTTATGCGCGAGCGATATCATCTCTACCATGCAATCGAATCCCGACATAAATACAAACATAGGTCGCCCATAAAAGTCAGCACTGGATGATGATGATGTTGACGTCGTCGTCGTTCTTCGTCGTCGTCATCATCATCATCAACAGCAGAAGCATCACCGTCATCCTCCTAAAAACCAATGATGCCTTTAGGGTAACATAGAGAAGAGATGGCGCACACTAAACTAAAAAGACATGCTTGCGCCTTTTCAATGCAACAACAGAAACAACAACACCGATTGCAACAAAAGCAAAATACATAACTTCTTTTAGATAGAGTGAGCTGGACAAAATGATTTCTCGCTTCTACATTTGGCAACATGTGTCTCTACATATATAAAAAATCATTATCATCGTCCATTGGTATAGTATCATATTTACTCGTACTCGTACTTTACGAACGTCTCTCGCATCTACATTGGTGAAACTTTTGCGGAATTGCAATTTCCTGCGTTTCGCGTGTTGTACAACAACAGATACGTTCGTTCATACATGCATTCCACATACAAGAATACGTGCCGCTTCCTCTTCCATTTTGGAGAAGTTTTGTACCGCTCTTGTACACCCTGGAACTCATTTAACTCACATCTTCAATGGCTTTTTGAGTGTGCCCAGCTTCTGCCATTCTTCTTAACCCATCTATCCATCCATTCCGAAGCATATCCATCCGACATCGATTCTCTCTTTCAGTTTTGCTGTTTTACTATACGAGCTATAGCAGCAGATGGTGGGATTTAGGAGCATTGGGTGCTATGAAAACGCACTCGGGAATAGTGTGTGTTGCAAGATGGTTGCTGCGCGGAACGGAACTTTACTCCTCTTTCATCATCATCATCATTATCATCGTCATGAACGGCGCGGCGACTATATATGCTCTCGTATACTCCAATCTCCTTAGGGCTTGAGAGTTGGTCTTTCTGTTTTTTTTTCAATTCATTTCTTTGCCTTCTCCTATGTGTGGCTAAAACGATTCAGCGAGAAAAGAAAAAGAAAAAAAGTGAAATTGGTTGCATAGATACACATGCAGCTAAGATGAGACGTAGATAACCCAATATCGATTGGTTCATAACCTAGGAGGAGTGGCGGCCTTTGGAGTGCGATGTTAGAATGTGATAGAACGGCAGGAATTGGTGTTAAACACTAGAAGATATTTTGTAAATTTAAGCATCTATGTGAGTAAGGCCAGCAGTGGTTATTCTGGTTAAAGGTTGTCTAGATATCTCTTCATTTTACCCACTGCATTGGCAATAAACGATTTCATAAGATCGAAAGGATATACAGACTTGCATCATATGCCTAAGACCGAATGCAGAATGAAGATCAATCAGCATAGACAGAAACGGAATGTGGGCGATAACTTTGGTCCTTCGAGCTGCATTTTTGTATTGTTCTTCGGCCACTTATTAAATTTTTTTTTATCTCCTGGGTACTTACAGGCTATCAAAATAGATCTAGTTTTTTTGTGCGTAAAACTAAACCGATTGCAACATGAGTTGGTGTCAGTATCAAAAGTGATCGTTAAAAGTCACATTATACACAGAAACACAAAATCTGTGGAATTCTACTGACATTTCCAAACGGTGTGCCCCTTTAACTCATTTAAAATCCATTTAGCCTTTGGCCATTTAAATTCAACTCAACTTGAAAGCATTTTAACTTTACAATAGATCATGTTATTTGACGATCATGTACATACTCGTACATACACTTTACCTAAATACCTTTGACGGCAATTCTTTTCCATTCAAACCGCCATCCACTACACCTAACCAGTATATCGGTGCCTACCCTCTTGACTTAACTCTAAAGTCAAGCCAGTTTCGTTGCGATAATTCCAATGTTGTACCGCCAATCTATTCAGCGCCTATTTTGCCAAATCACTTTCAGATACATTTGCCTTCTTCGTCTCCAGGTTTTGTCTTGATCATGATATGGAAATTTGTATCTTTTGACACAAAGGCGACCGAAAAGATCGCTGCGATCGCGGAGAGGTAGAAAAAAAAGAACATTTTTCAAGATCACGCCAGGTTGCTTCTCCTACTACCTCAATCCTCTCACATGGTTTAGTGTAATAATACTAAATTGTTACTGATTATCCTTTTTTTTTTTCCCTGCACATACATAGATACATATGGTGTGTAAGACCATGGGAGAGCTCCGATGGCCTATTTTAAAATCATGAGCCGTACCAACTGTTGCAAAACATTCGTTTGGATTTGGCTTAAAAATAATTTTTTTTTCCACCTTTCGTACGAGTATGTCGTTTGAAAGAGAGAAAAACGGTTGGGCGAAAATAAAAAGACACAAAAGCAACATAATACGAACTTCAACAATACAAAAAATCAAAGCAAATCCGCCGCAAGTCTTGACTTGACTTTACAGTTTTTGTTATTTTATTATTAGTATTTGTTTTTTTTTTTTTTTTTTTTTGTATCTTGTTCGTTGCATAGAGAAAATTTCTTTAACTTGAGTTAAAAAGTTGACTTAAAAAATATAAAATGCCGAATACAGATAGGTACTCTATATCTCTTGTTCAAAGTCTGTCTATAAAGATCAGAAATCTTTCAAGAACTAAAAGGATAGAGAGAAAATATAATGAAGTCTGTACATGCATTAGCATCGGCATCGGGATTAGACTCTTTGTTGTTGGATGCTGTGTGTTGTGCATACTTATCTACAATTTTGCGCAGCATGATCAAAATCGCTAAATCGAAGTAATTTGATAATGCGGCGAGTTTAGAATGCACACAAGATACGAGTACGATGCCAAGGCATACATAGATACTCACTTTCATAGGCATAGAATAAAAAAAAAACAAACAAAAACAAAAACCAATTGGTATTCCAAAACGAGCAAACAAAATGCAAAAGATTAATGATCGCCGCTTGCAATTACGAGTTTTCAATAGATCTTTGTATAATTCACAGTTAAAGAGATACACAAACTAACTATAAGATACAGCATAGCAAATCGCATTTGGCTTAGGAAAAGACAAAAAAAAACAAAAAACAAAATCTCCCAAGAACTTCTCATGTTGTCAAACTGAGTATCTACCGGGCAAGTAATTCTCAATCGAATTAAACTTACGGTAAGATCCATTAAATTTCAAGATAAAAATTGGTCAAATGTAACCTTAGTTTAACCGGGTTTATCCTAAAAATACTCGTAGTTTCGGCATGGATATATTGACCAAACCGAATCCGCAACGAATTGAAAGTTTTATCAAATTGACCAAATCAAATGAGTTTCAGATATTTTTTCTGCGATAAAGAAATGGCATATACACGTAGAGGTGGTAGTAGTAGTAGTAGTTGGTGTAGTAGCTATAATATATGTACGAATACCGAATATAAAAGGATCTCAGGGGAACACAGCCGAAGAAGAAAAGTAAACAAGATATAAAAATTGTACAATCACCCATTTCGAAAGCGGTCAACTTAATTCATTTAATGGTAATGCGAAGAGATTTGTATCTGTATGTTGCTGGCTGGCATTTGTTTTTTTTTTTTCAGTTCTGGTTTAGTTCGGTTTGGGGTCTTTCTTTTTTTCTTAATCTTCTTTGAATTGCTCTGAATGTGCTTGCAAATGTTGAGAACGAGTTAAGTGCAGTTCCTTTTTTTTACTCTGGTCCAAAGAGGTGATTTTTTTTGTTTTTTGTGTTTTTTTTTGTGAGGGTTTAAAGTATCTTTTGTGGCTTTACGCCAGTTAATTTCTTAGATCTTCTTATCTAGATAAAATTTAAGAAATGTAATTTTGTATTGCGTGTGTTTCGAGTTCCTAAAGATGCTTTAGATACCTAGTTCTGATGTTTAAATGTACTCCATGGTGTGCCTGATGTGATATGTATCTGAGGAAGGATTTTATTTGCATTTAACGCGAGTTTTATTTTTTATTTTTTTTGAATTTATCGTTCTCCTGCTTGAATTTCAATCAATCAGAGTAGTGTATAGAACCTTTGTGCAACCGCAAATCTGTTTTTTTTATTTTTTGGTTGGATAAGGTGTCTCGTCAGCACCTTGCTGGGGCATGGGTCATTGAGTTTGGTTTTGGGATGAATGTCTGCAGCGCAATAAAATTTAGATCAGATTTTATTTTGATTGCGGTTGAGTTTGGTTAAGAGTTCTAGTATGTAATAAAAAACGCAGTGTCAGTTTTTTTTCGGTTTGACATAAAGCCAGGATGTGGCAGATATTTATTTACGAATTCAAAGGAGTGGTAGAAATCTGATTTTTCCTGGTGCAGTGGGACAAGTGGATAGGAGCGGAATAACACTTTCTTGATAGAAAATCCTGACCTGATCGTAGCTATTAGTCCATTGACTTTATTTAATTCTTACAAGACAAGTTTAATTAATTGTCAGTGACTGGAGCTCGAAGCTCTCCTCATTAAAGGTATTATACATATGTAGAGTATTTCTTATGGTGTACCTATCTAGATATTTGACTTTACTTACTTACTACAGCCAGTGCTTGTCAGTACATGCTGCCTTAATCCTATTTCTCTTCTGAACTTCTGAATTCAGTTAAATATGACCATTTCTTTGAGGAATGGGTGTCCTCACAAACCAGGATGCGCCAACATGTGCTTGTATGTCTGATACTTTTTTCCAACCTACAGTACATAGAAGTGAAGTGATTTTGAGTACTAAGTTGCTGAACGTTTTCATTCCTTGCAATAGGTAATTCCTTACTTTGTGATACAAAAAGGAAGTCCTTAGACTGTTGTTGTCCTGACATTAACCACTAAAACATGCCTCATATCATCCTTAAATGTAACTGTCCTTAATCTCTTCTTCAAATAAAATCAATTAAATTTAGGAGTGCTCGTCTGAAAGGTGTTCTGGTCAGATATAGTACCACACATTCCCGACATTGCAGCAATGTCGAAAGTGTTGGTCACCGTTCAATTCATCTTATTATCTTACGCCCACATGATAGCGATAACTCGTACTCTAGCGTTTTGCTTGTTTCAAATGTTCAAGGACTTTTTAGCATTATTTGAACTTACACTCTACAGAGCCTAATTTCCTGAAGTTTATTGTTTTGAAGAATTGCCTTTAATAAGCGCCTAATACGGCCACATAGTTGTAATTCTATAATAGATTGACAGCTTAAGATTTGTAAAATTTTTTATTATTTATTAAAAAATAGTAACACCGATTCCTAAATTTTTCCATACGATTTAGCGATACTCGTAGTTCAATACCCCTCTCCAATGGTTATGAAGGTTGGGATCACTGAATTTTTTTCTATCAGCTAGCACTTTATGTGTCTGAAGCCTTCTGACGAATAGTCCTCCCTCCCGACTAGCAAGGAACTGGTAGTCTCGGTTCTATTATTCCAAGTAGGTTCATGTATCAAGTTTTTGTTTATCTCCGCTCACGGTTTCCGTTCGGGGAAATTAGAAACTCCCTTAATATTGAAATTGCTTGATAGACTAGATAGTTCTTCATTTTTAGGGGCAGTGAAGAAATATGTGATATGCATTTAGTCTTAAATAATAAGAAGTCCTACGAGTATCATCGAAAGGTCTCCTAAAGAATACGCAAAAGAGTCTGCCATTTAGAAATTCTTCTCTATATAGATATCCCCTTAGAATTCAAAGCAGTTCCTCGGATCACAGAACATCTTTGCTATTCTAACCAGACTTCTATTCAGTTCCAGTTAGACCAATAGATTGGCACGTCTACAAAAAGTCATTACTATGCGTGTCTAGTTATGAACTACAATTCCCTTATCAAGCCTTGTACCTATCTATCTAATCATCAACCTGTTGTATCCCCAGTTTTCACGTTATCACGTACCTTTACTAGAATTGACATAGGCACATCGGCTAACAAGACACATTCCATATCAGTGGAGTCTCTTATGCCCATCCCTTCTTCAAGGCTGTCGCTGCTAATTTCTCTAAGAACGACCTTAAGTACGTTTTTCTGTTTTTTTTTTTTTTTTTTTTTTTTTTTTAACCGGCAGCGACAGTTTACAGTGGAAAAAAATCTTTTAAAAATCGTGAGTTTCGCACCGATCACCAAGCAGAATGCAAATTTAAAAGAATTCCCCCCTAGTTGCCCGTTAAAGGATGGCGGAGAAAAAAAAAATAATTGTATCTACAAAAACCCAAACGAAAATCAAAAGCGACCTGTGCACTGCAACAACGGCAGTGTCGAAACCCGCGTAAAATTTCAATTAATCGGTATCTCCCGTGCGCAGCAATTGTGGAAAATGTATAATCAATTAACGAAACAATAAACGTAAAACGAATGGGATATTTATTCATCACACACCAACTACTATCTAGAATATTAAAATCGGATCACCACCAGTTCGGGACAAAACTGAGTGAAAAAAAAAGAAAAATACAAAATCCCAGGTCTTCTCCAACGATCAAGTTCTTGTCCAGATTGTGGGTATCGAAAAAAGTTGGAAAGAAACCAACACCAACCAGTAAAGGTCTTTTTTGAAACGTAGGTTTTATACGACTGACGTATGGGTACTTGTACCCGTACTCGTACTCGTATCTCCGGGATGATGATGATGAACTCGACGTCTTTTAGAACGGTTGCTGGTCGAATGAGACTTTTGTTGACAGTTTTCGTTACGTTTTTTGTTGTTTCTGTTGCTGTTGTTGTTATTGTTGCCGGTGTTGAAGTGTGTGTCTTTTTTCTGTATTTTTCAGCAACACGATGTGAATTTTTAAAGACACACAATGACTCGTTGTAAAATGCACACAGAATTTGTAAAAAGAACTTTTAGTTGAGCCCTGAGAGGTTCGAGGTTTAAAGATATAAGGAGTACATATACCTCTATCTATCCACGTATAGAGTGTAGTAGGTTTTATTTTAAATCATCTGAAGGTGATTGTCCAAAAGGATAATCTAATTGCTGAAAAGAGATACTTTGTTAAAGGGGAATCTGAGGGAGTATCGTCATTTTTGTTTGGTATCATGAAATGCCACCAAAGTGCAAATGGTTGCTTTTAGTGGAAGTTCCGAGTATCTGTAACGATGAAGTTAGTTCAGTTTCGATTGGAACGATTATTTATGAACTGAACGCGATTGTGTCAAGTAGTTTTTGTAATAAAAATCAGAGTAGATACAAAAGGCAGTCGATTGGGAGAAAATTATTCATGCCTCTTTAAGAGAATACGGATACCAGTGAGCTTGTGCGATTTTGTTTTTTCATAAATTGACTTTTATTACATCACTGAGATATAAAAGTATTTTTCTTCTCTAAGACAATATTGCCGAGGCTTGCTGAAAAATATTAGTTGATCTGGAAAAATGCAGGTCTATGCAGAAATCTAGAAATGCTTTGGATGTATTAATATTAATATTTTAAATTACATGAAAAAAGAAAATCTGCAGAAGCCTTCGCTACAAATATCTATTATTAATAAAATGTTCTTCATGGAAGACGTTAATATCTGTATATATTAGGATAAGCTCGACAGCCCGATTTCCCATAAAAATCTTAAGTTATCAGCAGGACTTTCACATAACTTTGTGCAACTAAATGCTTTCGGTATACTATCCACCTAGTGTATCTTTGCTGCCATATTTCGGTATAAATTTTCTTTCTATCGTAGGCTGAATTAGATTAATGCTATAAACGAAAAGGCGAGAGTGATATGAGATGTTCCTTATTCTACACATAAATCAATCCAAATCCTTTTTTAGATCCAAGTGATGCAGGACTTCCTCGTGGGATATTTTTTAAGACCTAACAGGGTGTCATACGCCATGACATCTTTATTATCTACTACTCTATATACTTAAGTACTTTTCTAAGTAGCCGAGTCTTCCTGCTTTTCTGTTGCTAGCCCACTGCTCGTATATACTCGTATCTGTAGATACTGATCCGAAAAATGTAGAAGGTTATTAACCGAAAGGTGTCATTTTAAATTTCGCCTCATTGCTGAGCTGTCAACACTCAATTATTATTACGATGAACAGTGATAAGTAAAAAGTAGAAGATTATGGATCGACATACACATATAATGTGTTGAAATAGTGAAAATTCACTACAAATATGGTGAAAATATCGCGGAATCATTTCATAAAGTTCGTAGTGCTTTTAATCATAATCAAGTGTCTTCTTGCATAGAAGATAAATCGATAAAATTGAACATCTCAGACAGGTTACTGATATGAAGACTCCAACTCGTGTTCGTCCGGCAAGGTCAGCTGAAAATATCGCCGCCGTAGCTGGCAGTGTGACTGAAAATCCAGATGTGTTTATTTCGAGACGACCACAAGAATTGGGCCTATCCCCAACCACTTTGCACCGCATTTTGCATAAAGATCTTGGCCTACATGCTTATAAGGTCCAGGTGGCACAAGACACAGACCACGTACAATGCCGTACTTTCGTTGATTTTGTGCTGGAAATAAATCAACAAGATCATGACTTCTTACACAAAATTATTTTGAGTGATAAGGCTCATATTCATTTGTCTGAGAATGTAAACAAACAAACCTATCGATTCTGGGGCTCCGAAAACCCAAGAGAAATAGTGGAATAACTTCTCCATCCACAGCGAATGACAGTTTGGTGCGATCTTTGGGCAGTTTTTGCGATTTGGATTCGAAAATTATGGTGGTGCGACCGTTTCAGTGAATGAATTGCGTTACCGGAAGATGTTAATTGACTTAGTTTTGCCTGAAATTGATGCTATGTACATGGACACCGTTTATTTTTAGCAGGATGATGCCACATGCTGGTGAAACAATGGCTCTACTGCGTGACAAATTTCCTGGACATGTGATTTCTCGAAATGGAGACTTCAGTTGATTCGTTCGTATGATTTAACACCATTATACTTTTTCCATTGGGTCTACATATGTTAAAGATAAAATCTACGCCAATGCTCCACCAACGATTGATGCACTAAAAGAAAATATAAGAGCTGTTATTCGCGAAATACAGCCGTAATTATGCGATAAAAAATTTCATTAAAATAATGAATATTTGTAAGCAGATCCGAGGCGGATATTTGTCAGATGTTGTATCCCATTACTAGCCCCAGAGCTTGTAATTTGGACTGTAATAAAATAATCACCACTTTTTATAAAAATTTTGCGCTTTTTTATGCACTAACGATGATACCTCTTGTTGGATGACCCTATACAATATGTTGACGGAATTGTTGATGGCTGCAGTTCAAAAGCACATCATTAAATGGTGGACACGTACTATATATATATTAGAGCCATACATGTTTAGGGTTTCAAGGGTAATGTCAGGTCGTAGGTTCAGCCAACTCTGAAAGTGGTTTCTGACTTAATCATTAGAATCTTGGGAGTTTCTACCTCGACATGCTGTATCTTGAGCGCCTGAACATAGGAAAGGTATATAATTGAAGATAACAGTGTAAGACACTTCATAATTGTTTAGTACTTCAGATATCCTTCTAACACATTTTCGTGGGTTCAGGTCCTAGAACTTCAAAATATTCACATAAAGCTGGCTCTTGCCAAGGTCTTCGTGGCATGCTTGGATAGATGGAATTTCCACGCCGAAGTTTCAGTCTCGGTACATAAGTTGCAGGGATTCCTTATACTTGTGATATTATTTGCATCCGCTTATTACACCAATGGTCCTCACACATTCAATCGAAAGATTCCTGTAGATAAAAATAAAAATGTAACACTGGCCACCATTCCTATGACACTAACTCTTGAGTCAACATTCTTTCATAACCCTAGCAATCTGATAATAAACCTCAAATATAATGAATTTGTCAGGAAGATCAGATATGGGAGAACTAATTTGGAACCTTGTTTTATTTTAAACTGATGGAGATGTCATTTCGTCTCTAACTAACTTAACTCAATGATCAATAAAAGAACAGGTAAAACATTGCAGACACTGCCACATTCATAAGATTAATTGAATCGTATATTTTTGAAAGAAAGAGGACATGAGTCGTATGTTTTAGCAAAACCAACTTGTTCCAATCTTGTTCCTTCTGTCTGAATATTTTTCCATTTATTTGTAAGAAATTCGAATGCGAATATGTGACAGACATTGGTCACGTACTTTACATAACCACATGGTATGTGTAAATAGCCCACTACCCCGTTCGTATGTTGATTACAATCCAATCAGGTAGCAACTGAAAGAAGAAGAGAAGCGATATGATGGATCACCAATTAAATAAACCTTCATAGCCTACTTGGTTCGAATATTTTCATAATTAAAATATCCATACTCATGTACCTAATTGGACTATCCAGCCTCTTGCTATGAGTGCAATTTTTCTATCGATTTATTTTAGGGACTATCGATAATGAAGCATACTATTATAAAATATTTTGCATGTTCTTGCGCAAGATTTAAGATCTATCAGCGGTGTAATCTTCAGATATAAAGTTGATGACTGCAATCTTACAAAAAAATGTTCACAAAAACCAACTCAAGGTCTACAATCTGAACATTAACAAAAACAAAAACTTCCGACGAGTACGAAACATGCACACAACACCTAATGGCTGAGCAACCAAAACAAAAACCATGCACGTATTGTCACACCATATAAGGCACTCTTTTGTCGCCTACAGTGACATTAACTTAAAAACGAAAAAAAACACAGATATACGAAAATCCTACAAAAATGAATTTCTTTTTATTTTGTTCGCCTAGTCACACTAGAGATCTCCAACCAGGGGGTCCAACACGAAAAGAATAAAAAGAAAAACACAACTACGACGACGATGTTGCTGATGATGATGATGGTATGATTTTATGCACCACACACCATACGTCGCACACATACTTACAAAACTACAACAAAACTTAACATCCCAACCATTAATCTTGTGCAGTGTTAAATCCACGAAATGACAAACACATGCTCTACGATCCTAAAAAAAACAGGAACAAAAACCGTCGAAAAAAAAGACTTTTTTCAATTCATTTTGCCCACTAGATACAATCTATCTGTACATGTAATCAAGGTGAGATACATTTCAATATGCCTCATAAATTTTAACTCTCGCGCATTGGATTCAGATTTAGAGACGACCAAATCGACGAGACCACGAACAGAGGTGTAGGTACACCACGATATACGGTGCCCTCGTTATGGGGAGTCCGAAAAACTTAGTGAAGATCACAACCGGAGCGGGTAAAAGACACAACATTTGCCTGCCCCGACATTTAACATCAATAAATTCACGACAATTTGACAATTATGAGTGTTATTAGTGAAATAGACAATAAATTCATTTGAATTTTATTGGGCCAACTACTTTTCTCTGTTTTACGGCGATGCGAGTATATTTTTGCTCTGGCAACATGTTGCAGATATGGGGATGAGTGATGTTGTTTTCGGTGCATGTACGCACTATTAGTTGGTGTTTTGTTATTAAAACCAAAAGGTGATCGGGTTGATGTAATGTATGTACTTGTAGTTGCGAAAAAGGTTGTTCAAACAGGATGTAATATGCATGTTGATAAAGCAAAATATTTATATCACTAGATATTTATAGATTAAGATGAAGAGGGGTATGCGCTGATTGCGTTTGGCCGTGTGCGAATGTTTCTTGGCCGGGCTTTTTAATTTCGAACGAAAAAAGTTGTGACTGAGTAGAATTCGATTGAAGCTGGTAAAGTAATTCTTGCCATAGGTTAGGGCTAAGTGTCGTTGATCCGACATTTTCGAGCAGTCTGAGTTTATCCACAAACGGCCAATACTCTGAACTGTCGAATCTTGTATTGCTACCTGATAAAGGCGAATATTAAAAGGTCACAACTTTTTTCTCCATACGGTCGATCAAACTTGATTTCATGAAGATGTTGAATAAAGATTTTAGGCATCTTGTTTTCGAAGATATCTTTTCTGTACTTCATGTGTAAATTTACAAGTCGAGAATTGGAGCGCCACAGTCAGGAATACATACGGGCATGCTACACCCTCTACATGGCTGTTATATTATTTTAATACGACACAGCATTAAATGTTTATGTGGGACTTTGGTTCTTTACACTATCGGGAAGCGGAACTCATTATATATTCTCTGAAAGCTGTAGAAGCAAGTATACTTGCTTTTCCATTTCACCACATCGATTTTTTCGCCGTACCTTACTTTTTTATCAGCTTCTGATCTTCGCATATTTTTGTCGGCCTCTAGGTTAATATTTCTGATTCGATTTGCATAAAAGTGGCAACTAATACGTGTTTTGACGCGGGTTAGGCCATCCGAAACGGAATCGTTGTAGTATACCGATCAAAATAATCCAAAGAACTTTCTGGCGGAGTTGTTCCTAAAATGAGGAATGCATTGAGACCTAAGCGCAAATACCAATCTCCTAGTGGGATATTAGCATTTTGATATACCTTAAAGTCCAACTCTGTTTGAGCTGGATAAAAAAATATGGAAAACGTGTAAACCAATCTACCTGTAGAAGAAGTAAGGGCAATTTTCGAGTCATACCTGATGTGGCATATTTATTACAGGTTACCGGAATGGGTTTGAACAGCGCCTCAAGAACGGAATCATTTCCTCGTCGACTGAATAACTGCCAAACTTCTTAAAATCTCAAGCGAGCGAGATCTAACAGCATCAATAATTGGCTGAATCCTCTAATGAGTATTCGTTATGGGATTTAATTGCAGTTTTGTTGCATCAACGAAGCGAATACTTTTTTTTTGAACAGAAGAATGTGATTCCTAGAAATGTTTGATGCCACATAAATATGCCAACATTTCGCTTATCTGTGAGGGCACTGCGACCTAAAGATATTTTCTACCAAAAAATCAGTTTTAAAAAGCCAAGAGAGCTTCAACTCTTTTGATGAAATTAAGAATCTCTCTAGCGGAGATTTTGAAAATTTCCCTATAGATTAAAATTTCTGTGAGGAAGTATCATCTCCTTAAGGCACTTGCATTCACATAAAATGTGTTCCCTAGTTTCATCGTCTTTCATGCAAAGACGATATTCAGTTTCCGGACTAAGCCCTATTTTATGTAGGTGATATCGAAGGTTAGAAATTCAACCAGTCTTCTGTTATAATTCCTTCTGAGTTGTAGGGATTTTTTAGATTTGTTGTGGAAGGATTTCATGTGTTTTTTAGCCTGGCGAAGCCCTGCGATGTTTTCCCAATGAGATATACACATTTTGTTCTCCCAACTCTTTATTGTTGAGTTAATTGCTGAACTTGGAATATTACAGAACGGCTCAGGGCCAATGAAAGAATCAGTCGAACCGTTTCTAGTTAGTTCGTCGGCTATTTCATTTCCGACAATACATTTATGACAAGACACCCACCAAAGTTTTATTTTGATCTTATAGGAGAGATCTATTAGTATATTGAAGCAATGCAAGACTGGTTTGGAGTCAATGAGGTTACAGCTGAAAGCTTTAATAGTTGCTTGGATGTCCGTGGATGGAGACACCCTTCACTTCCTTATCAAAGATATAGTGGGGGATTTTCCCATTAGTTGCGAAATCTAGTATTTGGACCAAATGTACCATCACTCATCTTGGTATCCATCTTTGATCCATCCGTATGCCACTTGATACCTTTAAGGTTTAAGATGGGGTTTTTATAGTTCCATGCGTCCCAGCTTGGGATCACTGTACTGAGTCTTAAGTAGGCGGTTGGTTGTTTAGGACGCAGATTTGCCCTTATCTGTCTCACTAGCTTCCCCTACAGAAGATCCATTCTCACTTGCAACTAAATACTGGCTCACAATATCACAATGCACGTGCGCAATGTGCAGATGGCAATAAACCGCGTAAATGTTTTTTGTTGTTCACCATTTTCGGTAAAATAAATTTTGTAATTATCGTCCTATACCGTACTTCATTAAGGAGGTTCACTCTTTCACACGAAATAAAAACTAATGGTATCACCGATTGAAAATTCATACCAAGCAGTGAATTATTAAGGGTGTATTTTAGTTGTATTGTTACACTGCTGTAAATTAATTACTTTCTAATTACGAGTAGCATCGATCGAACTCCACGCGTTTCTTTTGTGGGTTTCGTTGCGAGAGTTGATTTTTTTGCTCCAAAAGCGTTCCAGCAGTTCCAGATCAATCATCGATATCCTTGCGCTTCCAATGGTCAGGAAATTTCGAAGTGTATCGAAAAATGTGTAGTGATCATTTCTATTGTACTTTAAATTAATAATCAAAGTAGGGAAGAGCTTCGAATCTTAACAGTTCAATAGCAAAGATAAATAATACGAGCACACATAAGATACTTGTCTCTGTATCCATTAATCTGAATTTTCGAATGCCTAAAATTCAGAAATTCGATAAAAAGCATTTAGAGAAAGCATACGATACGAGCAAATACAATTTCCATAAAGAGGTATACTCGTACTTACTACAAAAGATGTTGCTAAGATATTCGAAACATGTTGATAAGAACTTTACTTACCATTTAAAAATAAAAAAAATGTTTAATCTATTAAATATCTTCAAGCGACAAGTGTTTTAGGTTTTAAGTTAATTTCCAGTTTCAAATCACGTAGAATTCAAACCTATAATCAACTCAAAACCACAAACCAATCAAACAAATCAATATATACGAGTACTATATCATTAATCCTTTTCAAATCACCAAACTGTCCATCTGTTCGAGATATCTACTTATGGGCAGGCAGGCAAACCAAATGTATGAGAGAGTGGATTTCAGAAAATTGTATCCTCATTCCACGAATCATAACATGGACCCGTGGACAGTGGATAGGGATGCAGAAAGGTGCATGATTGGATTTGGCCTGTGTTTTTCGAAAATATTTTTCCGCCTTTCATTTTGTCGGTTTAATAACACAGAGGTCGTCTTTGGACTTTTTTTTTTCTTTCATTTTTGTTCTTGAGTCAGAACAAAACAACTTAAAAAGGACTTGAAGATACACATTTTGTTTCAACGTTGTTTTAGTTTTTTGTTTTTTTTTTTGGTGTTCGAAAACACGATCCTTTTGTTTCGTGAGGAGTGGCTGTATTTGGCTGGTTGGACGGCATCAGTTTTAGACCACTCCGGGACTCTTTGGACAGCTCTATAATTATACAATATGTGTGGATATAAATTTTCTGATTAAAAAGTATCTTATCATTATGAGGGACACGAAGACGAGGTTGTTCTTCTTCGTACTACTCGTAGCATGTAATCTAATACTTTTGAACTGCATTTGACGTTTTCGGTTTTGTTTCTTGATTAGGTATGTACCCCAAAAATAGAGAGATAGCAGAGAAATGCATTTGAGTGGAGGAATTTCCAGAAATAACTCATCTTGCGTTGTTGTCGCCACTTTAAAGGTTTCATAAGATCGACTTTTTTGTGCGTGAAACATTCAGTCGTTTGGAAGAGGAACGATTCGGATTCTTTCAAATCCCGAAGGGGTCATTTGAATATATGAATGTGTTCCCCCTTACAGCCTGAGGGTATCTTGCTTTTTTGTTTTCATAGATGAAACACTGATGTGGAATACAAAATAACCAAAACCAAAAACTCCATTTTTTTCTTGTTGTTTGTGGCGATGACTAAAACGGGAGAAAAGAACGAAAAAAAAAAGCCGCCAGCACAACAATATGGGTGCCATATTGAGCATCGATGGTGTATTAAGACGATTAGTGATGTTGTTGTTTTAATTTTTATTTATAACAAAAAGAAAAAAATCTCTGAAAGAGGAAAAAATTAAAAAAGAAAAAAAAATAAATGAAAAGATTATGAAAAGACCACAAGTTCGTGTTTTGTGCTGTGAGTAAATGCGGTATGCACATAGCTTAAGGCTAACAACTCATTATGGTTGTTCAGACAAAAACAACAACAAAAACAACACAAAACTGAACAACACAAAGAAATTAAAGCATGGCCGATGTATTTTACAATCATGTATCCGTACGAACTCATAATGTATAGTAAAAGTATCTGCGTGTATCTATGAGTAGGTAGGTATACTTTTTCCAGCCACTATGAGATGACGGTTCTCCAGAAACAGTTTCGTGACTTATGAATTTTAACAAAATTGCATTTATGTTCACGCATATACTCTATACATATTCGTGTTGAAAAATATGATGAACAAATGTTCGCATTCGTTTTGTAGGTCGCTTTTTTAAAAGAAGCTCTCATATTTCGAGTAATTTTGACGTCAAAAGGCTTAAGGTATGCTCGAGGCTTAGAAACACTTAACCTTAATGTCATGGGGTTTTTGTTTGAATAAGTTTTCTGTTTTTTGTTTTTTATTTTGTGTGTTTCATTGTGGTAGCGCAAAATCTAGTGAGTCGTGGAAACGGTGTATTTTTAAGCGTTTGGATAATTATATTTCTCACGGATTGCTATATGGCATGGTTGGGTTGGGTAGATTTTAGCTGAATATCGGAGGTAGCAACTACTGTAGAATTGCATGTTATGCAAATCTAGTTGCATTTAATTACAGATATTATCCGCGAGCATTTACATGGTACAACAGATCGATTGACCTTATTCGACTTATCATATTGTTAAGAAGTTTCGAGTAATAAAACAAGGACTGTGACTACCATAAAAGGCTAACAAGTCAGTGATCACCAGGACTCTGATATCGTGTACCCGATAGGTATTAGATACTTATTGTTCGCTCTGCAGTTAAAGAGTTGCTGACTTTTTAGTTCACAAAGCGTCATTGTGTTTTTTTTAAAGCATCTCCACAAGGAACCGTTCTTGGATAAATGGCGTGTTTCGCGTGGTTCTCAAATCTCAAATGTAGAGTTAAGTAGAAGATATCCCAGCGGTCTTATTTTCCTTAAGTATAGGACTATGTAAACTTTGCAACCAAACAGCTTTGGATGAGAAAAGAATCATATGACATTGAAAAATTATTCTTGCGGATGGCCTTATTCGCAAACATGTGAGTCTGCTTAAAGTCGATTTCTTAAAGCTATTTTTTCAGTTTCGTAATTACAGAGTGGCCCAAATACAAGTCTCTGTTTAAAAATAAGAAAAAAAAAATAAAAATTAATTATTTTCAGTATACTATAGCTGTATTAGAAAGTGCGAACATTTACATTAGTCGAGGAATACGACTGCTTTCATGCGGTTACCTCGCAGTAGCGCATCTTGTCACCCCAATTTTCAAAGGCCTTCTTGACTGTTTTTGGCTTTATCTCACGAATGGCTCGGATAATCATTTCTGGATTGTCCGCATAATATAGATCTTTAAGGACACCCCACATAAAAAAAGCCTAACGGGGTCAAATCGCAGCTCTCAGGCGGCCAATTGGCATCATCAAGGCAGCTGATAGCACGATTACCGAACTGATCGATTGTTTGATGAGATGTGGGGCATGGCGAACCATCGTGCTAAAACCAAAGCTCGTCCAAGTCCGTGTCTTAATTTTCAGGCTTTAAAAATTCGGTAATCATGGCTCTGTAGCACTCACTGTTTACCGAATTGATGTTTCCAGCAGAATTCTCGAAATAAAATGCACCCATCATGCCACCACTCCAAAGTCCGCACCAAACTGTCACTCTCTACAGATGCATTAGCTTCTCGATAATCAATTGCGAGTATTTCGATCCCATGATGCGGCAATTTTGTTTGTTAACATAACCGGCGAGATGAAAACGCGCCTCGTCAGAAAAAATGATTTTTCGGGCAAATTCGAGGCCCAATTCGATCTGCTGTAAGGGAAAAACTGAGAAGTGATAACGAAGCAGATGGTCGTTTGTCTTCAAATGCTGATTTGAATTGAACTTTCTAAGGGAATATTCCGAGATCTTTGTGGAAAATACACATCAGGCTGGTGCGTGAAATGTTGAGTTGTTGGGATCGATGGCGAATTGATGTTCCTGGATTGAGTTGAACACTTTCGGCCACAGCAGCAACATTTTCATCCGTACGTACCGTATTAGTGCTTATTAGGGCAAGCGGGGTGGCCGTGGTGTAGTGGTACTAGCAATCGCTTCTCACTCAGGGTCAAGGTTCGAATCCTAGCCACGACAAGCTTTCATTTGTGTAATTGGAACTCAGTCAGAAAAATCTGCGTGTGAAGGCATAACACTGACATTTAGATTTGGCTGTTGTAGGGTTTTCAAACACAAAACAACCGTTAAAATTCACAACCTGAATCATTCCGAGTGAAGAAAATCTCTCCGTCCTATTCGGACTCCCACCCCTGGAGAGTCTATATCGAAACCAAATACACCGCGCCAAGGTCTTCCGATATGCTGTTGTTCAGCTGCGGTGGATTCGAAGATTCTTCGGTTGCAGTACTGGTATGCATGCACATCGTCTTATTCACCATAGATGGAGTCATCTGACCAGATCTACGCTGCTGTGGAGGTTATATTTTTACAAATGAGACCGATGATTTCGGAGCCGAAACAAAATGATGAGAGTCTTGAATAAAATCTTCTTACTTAGCATAAAGAGGCAGCGATTGTCAAGAACTATTCTTTCCTTGATCTCCGCGCTTATGTCATTACAAGAGTCTACTGTTGAGCCTAGGAAGATGAATTCCTTCATCATCTCAAAGCCAAAATTGACATTTTTACCGTCGTAACCCGTCGTTTTTAATTGACCATTTTTGGGGATAGGATATACTTTGTTAACTTCCTGACAAGAAAGTTCTTGAATTCACCCCGAAAATTGAAAATAAAAATTTTGTGATATCTTTACATTGTATTGTTTTACGGTTTTAAGAATTGGATTTTTGTCAGATGATGCGGCTTCATGTCTTCATGAGTTTAACCAAAATCTGCCGATGGATTTTTACGTTATTAAAAAAAAAATAAACACAAAATAAAATTACTTTTTCTGAAAAATAGAGGAGTCTTTCGGAATCCATGCAGTACTAATTGAAATTTAACAAAAAAAATTGAAAAAAATCGGACGGAATTATCTGAGTCATTTAAAGAATAGCGAATCTTTTAGAACCGTCAATGCAGTACTAACTACGATTTCGTAAATATGTATAGCGAATCTCAGGTTTTGGTGAGACGCACATAAGAAATTGTATTTTACTTCATTAGTTAAAATTGTCTGCAAGCGCTTTGGAAGCTTATCCAATCAGTTGGATAAGAAGTTATCACTTTCGGCGGCGAGATCGGAATATGTGGTATAACCTGTCTGTTTTTTGACTGTTTTTCGAATTAACTTCTCCTATATTCTAATAGAATACGAAATATCAACCATTGAAGAATATTGCGAGTACAAGTTCTTAGCGTGACTCGTCAGTCGTACCCATTTCGGCTAGTTTTGCTTTCATTGACCGCCAGACCAATCTCAGCTGTTTCTGTCTTAATACCCAGAAATAGCCCACTGACACCCCGCTGATTTGTCCCGATTATATCAATGTCATTTGCATATGCGATAAGTTGCACAAATTTGTTGAGACATTATGCCTTGGGTGTGGGTGTGAGAGTTGCGGACATCTCAACCTTCATGTTAAAGAAGTCGTCTTAGATCCTTTTTGACATCAAAAGCTTCGGTGATGTTTCTTCCGAGTTTGACAAACCATCGAGATCCTTCACAACCGGTTGAGCTAAGAGCAGATACGGCTCTGTATAACTAGTTTTTAAGAACCCTTTATTAAGCTTCCTTAAAACCGATAAAGGGTTGAAAAAAGCTAATTGCCTATTCTAACCTATTTCAGATTTACCCGCTTTGAAATTATTGTAGTTCCCCAAGTTGAGCCAATTAATTTTCCCTTTAAAAATTGACTGGATTGAATCCTAAAAATTCCTAATAGATCTATACAGCTCTATAATGCCATTTACAATCCTTACGACTCCCCCATATCCTAACACATCTCTCTCATAAACACATCAATTCACACTAAATTGAGTCTTCGTCCGTCAAAATTGCGTAGGTTGTCACTGAACAGGTATCATATTCTCTATTGGCTATCTCAAAACTGCATAAAATGTTTTATACCAGACTACAGCTAATATAGCCACACATACGTGAATAAAATTTATCACATGTTGTTTACAAGACTCCTCCAAGATCAGGCTAACCTAGAGCTCTTTCCATTCATCCACATTTACTGGTGGGGTTTATTTATTTAGTTAATTCAATGATTTAGCCATGAACATAAAATAGATACGAATACTCGTACTTCGACATCCGGCGGCACTGAGACGCACAGAAAATCCAAATCCAATCAAAGTGTAAGCAAACTGCTTTGGTGGCTATTATAAGAAGGTACCCCACGAAGTTCTGTCCCAATGACGATGACCGACAACGACAGAAATAAAAAGATACATTCTCGTATACGAATACCATTCTGCTCAGCAGACTTGTCCCAAAAAGAAAACTTGAGTCAATATATAAATTTCCTACTATTCCCATTCGTATGTTCGATTGAATGTTGAGAGAAGGATCTGCGTGTGGATACGGGTTAGAGATATTCAGTATCTTCTCGAGAGATGTGGATATTAAACGAATGAGCCAGGACTTGATTGAAACGACTGCAGGACATGAAAGGTGCGCAAATCAAAGAAATTGGATATGCACATGAAGTGATCCCAAACGAGGATAACTTTTTTGACTGGAAAACTTGAAGACTTGGACACCGAGCGCAACTGAAGACTGAAGGCTAAACACTGTGAATTGGAGACTGAGAATTCGAAATTGAGAATTGAGAACTAAGGACTGAATACTGTGGATTTGATCTGAGATTGTTGTTTTGTTATAGGCTCCAATCAATGGATCCAGTGGTAGAATTTGCATACCACTGGCAATCGACAATCGAGAATACACAATCGGCAATCGGGCAATGCCATGCAGATATTATATAGATAGGGATACAGAATTTCTGCATACGAGTACGAAGTATGATATTTCCTCTTCCTTGTATCTTCTCCACCACCATCGTCTCTCTGTTGTATCTAATAAATAAATTACGATCAAATTTGAAAATTCAATTTGTTTCTCGAACTGAGGGAATTAGGAATCACAGGCCCAGACAGGATTCAAGGTAAATTTATGATCCGAAAGTGAAATCAAATGCAACTACGGGGTAAGGTCATCCAATACCCACAAGAGGCAATCTTTGTTTTTTTTTTCGTTTAGTGTTTTTCGAAATTTATTTTGGTTTTCTTGTTTTGGTAAAAATTCATTCAGAGTTCCAAATCCGAGAAAAATTAATAAAAAGGAGCAAAGAATTGTAATTGAGTGCGAATTGATTTATTTATGTTGCCAAGGGGTGGTGTGGTATAGTGGAGTTTGGGGCTACGAACACAGGAGTTATGGTGATTTCGATTTCTGTTGTGTTGTTCGTGCTCCAATTTTTCGTGCATCATGCATTTGCAGGCGAATTTTATATTTATTTTCATACAATGGATTCAAAAAATTGGCAAAAAAAAAAGCAAACCAAACAAAATCTGCGGGCTCCCTGCTCTGCATATAATATTGGTTATTCGTTTGATTTTTATTTTATTTTTTTGGGGGGGAACCCATTTATAAATTGCATTTGGATTGGTTGGAAAAAAGATTTAGGAGGCTTAAGTGAATTGAAAATGTAGGCACATACTTTGTTATTTGGCTCTGGTAGAGGGATTTTTTGCACGATATCTTTTTCTTTTTTTTTTCGGGCTCAATGGCATGCGTGTTGCACTGATGCATTGGACTTGAATGTACATATCTACTCTTTGGGTACTTTGTATTGTACGGTGCTGTGCGTATTCTGTGACTTTGATGAGAATATTTCATGTTTTTGTTAAAAAAAAAAAAATCATCTGATTTATGTTGCGGCAAATGGAATAATTATTTTTCATGTGAAAACAATCGAATTTGAGTATACCTATAGTAACATATGTGTGTAGAGGACGAAGAATTTGATATGAAGTGAAGTTTGAGTTAAATTTTGACACAATTTGTTCCTGTTGAGTTAGTTCTTCAGATAAAGGATATTGATTACAAATAAGTAGAGAAATGAGGTGTGTGCCAACTGATTTTCCAGTTCACCTTGATGGTCTCCTTAATTCTCTGTGCTACATTTTAATGATTCTTTTCCGATATAATTTTTTATGACTTTGTCTCCTTGAAACGTATGTCAATAAATCAAAATTTATGTTCTTTTAACATATGGTTTGATCATAATACCCTGCGTACACAACCCCAATTCGAATGCAAGGGTAACTAACTTACCAGATGGATAGAAATCTTTCAATTTTATTCCGTTTCTTTTATATATATATGGCGCCGGAAATTTTACCTATGCAGAATTTATAATCACGTGAAATCTGGCATATCGATCTCAGGATTTCAAAATCGGCGGACTTGTTAATTCCCTGGCTCACAATCTCAATCCTAATTCACAAAAATCCACATGAGAATTTTTCTTAGACGCGGTAGAAAATTGACGACTTTTTGTAAGACGGTAAAAGATAACTATCGGAGACCTTTTCTGTTGTATCAATTCTGGGGTAGAATTGCGTCCTTTTAGCGATATAGAGTTACAAAAAAAATTAATGCCGCTTACAAATATTTTGTAAAATTTAAGACATGCTCAGCTTTCTATCATCTAACTTATAAATCGCGTTTTAAAAAATAATTGATTAGTTGATAGAATAGAAGGTGTAACAGGAAATTTCAAGGTTTGCTCCGTCGGCTTTAACGAGTGAATTTTTTCCAAGATACATCAATTTCTAAATGGCCTAATGATAATAATTACAATAATAACAATAATGACTAAATTACTTACTTACTAATCCAATTACCAAACTTTTGAATAGAAATTTCAATCCAGGATTAGAGTCATCTTTATCCTTCAAGATCTTGGGCGATCTGCTTTTAGTCTATTAGACAGGGATGCCTAGCAAAAGAGGAATCTTGGCCTTTTGGGTTCAAAATTTTACTTGACTGAAGCCTGGGAGCTGGATATTAATCTACTTGCTCGATGTGGTCAGACCACTGTAGTCGACGAATTGTACGGCTACGATAACTTCTTTCAATAGCTCCAAGCAACATGATACGTGTTCGTATCTTCCCATCATAAAACTTCTTCACAGTTAGAACTATATAGGCGACGTTATAATTCTATTTCAAATGATCCTAAATTCTCCGTTGCCTTGCTAATCAATCATCCAGCATGTGGCTCAAGGCAGACTTGTTGGTTATGTACTTTATTGATCAATACTCGTATCTTTGCTTTAGAGGTGGGAGGTTTAACCCAGTTACATCAAATTATTCTTGGCCGAGTTAAGATGTCATTTCCTGAACCCATATTGTCCAGACGCCATGGATAAAAATCTTTAACTATTTCCAAAGTTGTATTGGGTTGTACCACATGATTGTACCATCCGATTTTATAGTAAAAATTTAAAAGCCAATATTATTTTTCCGTAAGTTTTTATTCAATCAAAATAGGATCCATTGGCATCTATGACATTCCTGGAACGTGATAGATGGTCAAATACTCCTTTTTCGTAGAAGTGCTGACTTTTTGAGGCAATGAAATCTTCAAAGGCTTTTATGATCTCTGCTCGGTTCCGGAACACCTTCTGCCGGCAAAATGAATCCAGATTGCGGAAAAGATGGTAATCCATTGGGGAAGTATTAGGAGACGGATGTGGATGTTGAAAAATTTCAAATCCCAACTGCAACAGTTTTTGCACCGTTACTTGTGAGGTATGGGGTCTAGCATTGTCATGCAAAATGATCGGACCGTGCCTATTAACCAACGCAGGTAGCTTGTCAGCCAATTTGGCATGCAATATGTCGATTTCCTCACAATGTTCGTTTCTCCTGGTTGCAGAAATAAAAAGTGGATTGGTCCTTTCGATGTCCACCAAATTGTAGCCAAACCCGGTTTTCGGTGAAGATCGCGTTTGGGTTGTGTTTTAGTTTTTCATCTGCATCCAACCACTGCCCAGATCTTTTATGACTATCATACAGTATTCACTTTTCATTCGGTGTAAAAACGGTGCAGTTTGGTTTCTTAATGTATGCGATGCGCAAATTTCCAGGCGCCGTAGTTTTTGGGAGTTGTTCAGTTGATGGGGTACCCACTTATCGAGCTTCTTGACCTTTCCTATGAGAGAAAGGTGTCGACTTATTGCCATTGGGGATGTTCACATGCTTTGTGCAATCTCCCGCACTGATTCGGGTGTATTCGGATTTTAGGTTGCCACCATATATTCATACAAATATTGTTTACGAGTATAGTCCCCGTATTCTAGTAGCTGGACTGTGAATGACGGGATAGTTATGAAAACAACCTGACTTTAGAAAAAGTAAGCTTCTAAGAGAATATGATACCCATGACCATGGTCGGACATAGCGTTCAACCACACGTGCAAATGATAAAATTGTTTTATCAAAACGACTGTTCTGTTCGGGCAACGTTCCGCGCACGATCGCTATAATCGTCCAACCGAGAGGACTATACGCTATGTGGTGGATAAATTTGATTCCACTGATTCAGTAAAAAATAAAAGAAAACCCGTAGGTTGATGAAACGCAAGATCTGCCGAAAACATCGCTTCTGTCCGTGAGAGTGTGTAGGAGAATCCGAGGCAGCTAATTTCGCATCGCTCACAAGAACTCGGCCTTTCGCAGACCACAACTTGGCGAATTTTGCGTCATGACTTCGGCCTGCGCCCGTACAAAATTCAACTGACCCAGGAATTGAAGTTAAACGACCATAGACAATGACGTGTGTTCGCTGGATGGGCTCTGCAGCAGTTGGAAACTGACCCTAATCTTCAACGAAAAATCGTCTTCAGCGATGAGGCCCATTTCTGGATGAATGGGTACACCAACAAACAAAATTGTCGAATTTGGGACGATACCAATCCACATGAGATCCAAGAGCGTCCAATGCAAGTAACTGTTTGGTGTGGATTATGGACTGGCGGCGTTATCGGTCCATATTTCTTTGAGAACGACGTTGGCCAGGCCATCACCGTCAACGGCGAGCGCTATAGTCGATGATTATCAACTTCTTTTAGCCTGAATTGGATGATATGGACACCAACGACATGTGGTTTCAACAGGACGGCGCATGATTATCTCACGTGGAGATGATGTGAAGTAACGACAGGGAAGATTTGGCATAATTTTTAAAACTTTAATTTGAGATATTTGAAGCTTTCTAATATAGCACTTAGCACATCCTACAACCGTACAGTAAGAGAGATTGGAAAATCGTCTTATGTTATTATCGTTTTATTTTCGATTGAAAGTAACGATTTGCTATTAACCCTTATGTGAGTGAAGAGGTACCCGGCTACCTTTTCAATTTTCAATGAACGATTTATTTAATTTGTCCGCATATATATGCATGAGAGCTTGTGAGAGCTATTAACTTTAAATTTTGCACATAATTTCAATAATTCAAGAAGTCAAAATACCAATCGAATCGAAAATCTTCAAACACCCTAATCCGTGCGACAAGCTACCTGGGTACCTACATGAATACAGGGCATGTTAACTTACCAAAATCGTTACATTCCAACTGAAAATAGAAAAAGAATACAAATACTAATCTTTGGAGCTATTTTTTTATTTTGGATAAAAAAAACAAGTCTTGTTCAGAAGCTTGAAGACAGACTTCACATTTTGCCTCAGTTCTTGAATGTTCGTCGCAAATTGGTTGGGAACAATTGGTGCAAGCTTTCCTTGCTTTTTCTTTGCTTCTTATTTACGCTTCGACATATAAAACAACTGCCAATTACACAAATGCGTCCACTTGCATCTTGTTTATGCGAAGTTGAAGTGTGGGGTAATAAGGCGAGGGGTATGTTGTGTCCAAGAATGTCTTGAATTGCTGAACGAATGTGCGGTTTTGACATCGCATATGGATTTTTACCTTTCTCTTCTATATTTTCATGACAAAGTTTACGGCTTAGCTTCTTCAAAAAGGTCCTTCTTCTATATAAGAGGCCAGAGCTTCAATATCGATCATATTATAAAAGCATGCCAAAGGCCATCTATTTATCTTTCGTTTTGTGGTATATTCTCCCAGCAACTTATCCATAGTATCAACACCGCCTATGGTTCCGTTGTAATATATGTATTATTACATCGAGCTTTGCATTTTGGTTTTACTGAACATATGGTGAAGAATGCATTGTTGAAAGCATTACTATGGCTTTCTTTTTCCTTGGAACATATGAACAAGTCATCGCTTCTTTGTGGAATGCAAAGTTGGTGGAAAATACTGGTCTATCTTTATGCGTCATCATAGTTGTTGGAAGAAAACGTTTATTTTTTCTAACTGTTCCCACAAGTGTCATATTCCATCCATTCAATTTATGAGGCAGTTGAAAGGACGTAAAAAAGTTGTCAGTTGTAACATCCTGAATTTTTATATTTTGCTACGAGGTCCAACACAATTTTCTCTCTAACATTTGTCTGACATTCTTCTCCAGTTAGTTTTCCGGTGTAAGTTTGGCTATTCAGTGGATAAGAAGTTTTTGAATCACAATCCCAAAATATTTGTATGCCGTATTTTTCTGGCTTTGACGGCATGTATTGCGTAAAACGCGTACGATCACGATAGCCGTAAAGTTGTTCGTCTACAGTAATGCACTCATGTGGTTTATAGTTTTTGCCTAAGTTTGAAAGCAGTATTATCCGTATATCATGAACGACAGCCGCTTTGTCAGTTGACAAACGTTCTGGACGAGTAACATCGTTGTCGAACCTTATAAACCGCAAGAACATTCTAAATCTGTCAAACGACATTGAGGCGTGAATCAATGGAAAGTGGTCTGGTTTCCATAATTCATTCAAGTGTTCTTTATTTGATTTATAAACACCACAACAAATCAACATTCCAAGAAATGCGTCGAATTTTTCGAAAACTTTTTCTTAGGAATTATGTTTGAACTTCCACACTTATCAGCCTGTGCTTTGTTATATGCTTCAGCCACTTTCAAACCTTTTCTATTCGTTTCTCGCAAAATAATATTACACATGACATTAGATAAAATACCTTTGAACATTTCCTCGCAGTAAAAAGCTTCGAGAAATTACCCGCTCCTCCTCGCTGGTTAACAATATTGCAACGAAAGGTCTGCGTTTCTGGAAGGGGATCCGAATACCAATGCGTTCCGTCTTTTGCGACCAAGTCAAACGATGGTTCCTCGATGCTCTCTTCTGAATTAGGAAAGTGAACTTCATATTCAATATGATCCTCTTGCTCCACGTCAGAAACTTCATCTTCTCCAGTGGGCACATAATTTTCTTCATCACCATATGCTTCAAACCCATCTTCATCACTTGAATTTTCACGAAAAAATTCCCGAATTTCTTGTGAATTGAATCTTTGAATTCCAACATGTACACTTGTATTTGAACTTGCTTCCATTTCTTTATTCAAATAACTTACGCTAAATAATAATTCGCGATGAAAAAAACACTTTGCATTTTTTCAAATAAGCTTACTTTTTGTTTTTTGTTACACAGTTTTCAAAAATTACTTGTTACCAAGCTCAAGCAATACTAATAAACGTTCAGTTTTATTTTCCACTTGGACAGATAGCTCTGCAATATTTCAATCGCATTTTATAAATTCGTGTCAAGAGACCGATCTCATGCGAATAAAGTATTGCGATACCATTAGCATAAATAGTTATTTCACAATGAGGAAACAAATTGTAAAGGATAGGACCAAGCACCGAGTCTTGGGGTACGGCTACACAAAAATTGACTACGCCAGACGCACTACTGTTAACAAATACTTTAAAGCGACGATTTGACACAACACTTTGAATAATTCTACAAAGAAATGGAAGAAAATTATTATTTAACATTTTGTAGATAATCCCATCATGCCAAACGGAGTCAAATGCTTTCTCAATATCCAACAAAATCATCCAAGTTGATCTACCTATTGCAGATATCAGATATCAGATTGCATATTCTGAGAGCCTGATGGGAAGTTCCATGATTACGCCTAAAACCGAACTGCTCGCCACGATATATTTTTTGATCTTCGATATGTTTGACAGTTTTATGGTATCTCTAAGTATTTTTTCGTAGATTTTACTCAAATTACTAAGTGAACTAATTGTCCTCTAGCTTACAAGATCATTAGGAGGCTTACCCGCTTTAGGAATTGGAACTACCTCAGCTAGTTGCCATGCATCTGGAAAATATTGTAAGTTAAGACATGCGTTGATAATAAATGTTAAGATTTTTATTTCAATTTTCTCCAAATTTGCATTTTGTTAATGGTGATCGGAAAAGAGTAAACATTCCTGCTGCTAGAAGGTTTCCTATCCGATGTGTGTCACCTTGCTTACGAAGTGATATAATATAAATGTGACACTTTCATTCACATATCTTCTTACCTCATACCTTATAAGACTTTTTTGTGGTGGTCAACGCTCGTATTATGATCATGTAATGTTCTTATCACTTGACTGTCAACGGCTTGTGCCACTTATCAATATCATATAAATCCCCAATATCATTTTAAATATAAATGGCAAAAGTTGAAGTACTATCAGCCATGCCCTATCGACTACAGTTCAAAATAAGTCACCCCGTATGCTAATCCAGATAAAATAGAACAACTTTACAGTCATAAGAAGCCGATTAGGTTGTTGTTTTGAATCATAAAATAAACATAAACCAATAAAAGTGATCGTAGCGATAATAAATCTGAAATTGATCTACCCTGCGCTCTTTAAATGATTTATTCCCGAGGGGTGTTGTAAAAATCACCTGCCGGATTTTGCACAGATAAGGCCATTTCCCGACTGGCTAAGATACTCTTCATTCTTGAATTTGAAGTCTAATCGGATTTTAATTTTTGTAAAATTTTCGGTTTTTTTCATTCCCCCATGTTAGTGATTATTTTTGGATTGCGATTTCGATATCGAATTTAATGGAACGTAATTCCCAACTTATGACCACATCGCTCATATGACCTCATAACTCACTCTTTGTCACAATACAAAAATATATGAGAAAAAAAAATCAAACTATTTTCGGATTAAGATACAAAGTAAAGTGTATAGGTACAAACGAGTATATGTCTTTTGGTATTCGTACAGGGGACAACAACATCTATAGAGCGAAAACATCCTCTCAAGGAAGAAAGAAAATTCTTCTGAGGAAAAGGAAAATTCCAATTTGCAGTAAATTTTACCAACGTCTATTCTACTTCCTTGTTACGCTTTTTTTTTCTTCTCTTTGGATCAACTCCTTCGCTGCACTACTGTGCAGAGGAATTTTTCCAATTTTCCTTAGAACACGATGAGTTTCTTCTCTACATCTTTGTCGTCGAATTGTTGGAAGAAAATTGTCGGAGTATGTGTCCTTCTAGCCGTATCTAAGCAAAATTTAATTTAACACCACAAAATGTGCATCCTAATGGGAATAGATACAGATAGGAGTATTCGAACTCCTTCTCATACCAACCCCCACGCAGGGAGTTGAAGTGTAAGCATTGAAACTGTCAATTTTAATTCACTTATAATCTCACAATTTAGTAGCCCACAAGTGTAGAACATTGCAATTATATTTGGTAAAAATTATTACCCTTTGTTCCGTTGCAATAAAATCGTTGATTTGTTTTTTGCTCTTTTTTTTGGAATATTTTTATGAAAATTTATTCACAATTTCCGCATAATTGGAGGATTAACAAATTTTTTTTTTCCGCTGAAATTTCAAAATACGATGAATCTTTTGTGAGATTAAAATTCGTTGTGCAGAAAAAAAAAAGAGAAAATCCATAATCCGAGAAATTATTAGCAATGTGGCAAAAAATTTAATTTAAAAAAAAAAAGTGGGTATATGCCCCAATGTGAGTTGTCAAACAAATAATCTCCAAAGAATGCGACACAAATAAACCAGAGAACCACAACTGAATCGAGTCGGAGAGTGTAGAGTTTGAGCAAACTGTCACAGACAGTTGACAATTTATTGCAAATTGATTTTCGTATTCTGCCTTCTCGCCAAAAATCAATTCTAAAAGAAAAACAACAAAAATTGACGCCGATAAAATATTTTAACCGAAATTTATTTAAGGATTATACGATCTACGCTATTTGTGATGTCAGAGCTCGGCGAAATAACGATACAAAAACTGTCACATTTATAGTGAATATTTTGTTGCATTATTAAATTGAGTTATGAAAATGAATCATGTGTGAGTAACTGATTTTGGGACCATTTTTGGGAGATTATCGCGGCGTGACTTACACCATGAGGCTAACAGAAACATTCATAAAGTAAACAACTTACAAGAAATGCGCTTTTCCTTGATTTGAATGATCTGTACTCGTATCTCAAATATGTACAATTCAATATTTATGTATCTTACGATACCAAATTGAATTTACGAATGGTTTTTGATGTGCCAAGCTAGCCTAAAAAACACAATTTTTTTACACTGTCAGAATAAGGGGTCTATTCTTTTTTTTTAATTTCTCTATTGTCCTTATTTACTTACTGTCCCAACAGTTCGGGGTGAATCTGGGCCTCAACTAATAAGCCTAACAGCTAACTGCTTACAGTTGCGCACTCCAAGTCAGTTGAGATCCCCTTCTACTTGTGGGCGCCACATAAGGTGAGGTCTTCCTTTACTGCCTTGTCTCTCCGGGTTAGATTCGAAGACTCTGCGCGTGGGGGCATTGGTGTCCATTCTCTCTACATGTCCTAGTCATCTCAGGCGACTGATGCCTGACTAGGTCGATGTCGCTGTATAGCTCGTATTGTTCGTTGTTGAATCTTCTTCTCAAAAGCCCGTAAACGCAAACGGGGCAGAACATTTTTGGAAGGATTTTTCTCTCGAAACGACTGCGGATATCTTCATATGCTTTTGATAGAGTCCATGCTTTAGCGGCATAAAGTAGGACTAAGATGATCGAGGTCATATGTAGAGTCTCCTTAATTTTTCGGGTTAAGGCCTAACTATTCAATTGCCTTCTTAGCCCAAAGAAACAGTGATTGACAAGAGAAATTCCTCGTTTTATTTCGGCTGAGGAATTGTTGGAAACCCTTTACTACCTCGAAATTATAGGTGTCGACTGTGACGTTCTGCATCTGGCTGCATATACAATACTTGAATTTATTCTCATTTACCGCTGAATCCATTTTGGCAGCTTCCGTTTCAGTATTAGCGACTGCGATGGTGACAGGCCGCTGAGCTCTGTCAATTATATCAACATCATCGGCATGCGCTCCTAGTTGCGCAGATTGTGCCTCCAATGTTCGCTTGTGGGTTCCGAACAATTGTTTGAAGTATGATGTCGTCGTTACCGACCTTAATTGGGCAGCGAGCGTTCTCAATCGACATTCTGCACAGACGGACGAGTTTGGCTGCCAAAACTAGACATGGCTCTGTATAGCTCGTCTCTGTATTTGCTGTTATATGCGGCCCTAAAATCGGTAAAAAGTTGGTAGGTATCGGTTTGGACTTTTAGAGTGTTGGCGATTGTGATAGGGACCAATCAGGTTGTTGCAGATAAGGACCTTGTATGCGATGTTAATCGGTCTTATGGTTCAGATTGGCCAAAAGATGCTTGGATTCAATTCATCAGAAATACACTTTTTCCATCAAAGATATTTTCAGCGCCTTTGAATACCTCGGCCATTATGCCATCAGGACGAGTTGGTTTGTTTGATTTTCGCTTAGAAATAGCTATCCTTGCTTCATTTTGGTCAGGTGAACGGAAGTTTTGCCCATAGTCGTCTAAGTGGAATTGTCTACTCTGCGGAATGTCAGGATGTTCGGCTCCTTCGCCGTCATACAATCTGCAGAAAAGTGTTTCCATATTCTCAGCAGCGACTGTGACTCTACTAAAAGGTTTCGTTCTTCCTCTCTACTGGCTTCTGTACGGGTCTTTTTGTCTTAACAAATTCTCTGTACACGTTTGTAAAATTTCCGTACGTTATTCCTGGAATACAACCCCTCAATATCTTCGACCGAGCGCTACTTGTGCTCTTTTTTCTACTTCTGGAGAAGCCAATGTTCTTGTTCTTCCCGTATCTTCTGCTCGTAAAGCTCATGTGCGGCTCTCGTCCTTCGTTGCAGCGCCGCTTTGTAAGCTTATTGTTTAGCTGCATGTGTTTACTGGCATTCTTCGTCAAACCAGGGATTTCTTGGTGGTAGTCGGGTGAAACCCAGCGCATCCGTTGCTGCGGTTCTGATGGGAGCGTTGCCACTGGTCTTCGGTACTTGATGTGGGATAGGAGTTGTAGAGATTTCGTGATAGGCGTACGGCGAAGATTCTGGCAATCTCTTCCGATTGTAGCATCTCCTTTATTGTTGTGGTACTTCGTAAATTCACATTCGCTTCCTAACTGCAACAAGATGGTGATTCAAGTCAATGTTGGCTGCCCGGAAGTTTCGGACATCCAGAATAATGGAGGCATGCAAACGTAAGCAAAATGATCAGTTCGGTTTAATGCTTGATGATCCGGAGACTGCCATGTCCTGTTGTGTTTATAGCGATGAGGAAACCGAGTGCTTGCTATAGTAATATTTCGTCCCGCCTATGTCCGTTGCTTGACTTTAATGTCGTGTAGGCTATGCTACGTAGCTGTCCTACCAAATTTGTCATCTTTTCCTATCCTGGCGTTGAAGCAGATTAGTACGATTTTATTGCCATACTTAGGACATTTCTCGGATGCCTTGTTGAGGAGCTCGTATAAAGATTCGTTGGTGGGGTCGGCTTTGTCTTCCGTAGGGGCATCGGCACATATTAGGCTTAAGTTAGCGAATTTTGCCTTCATGCGGATTATCATAAAACGCTCGCTCACATGTCGGAAGCTCAAGACTTTTTGCCTTAGTCTGCCGCATATGGCAAATCTGGATCCGAATAAGCGCTGTTTCTTCTCGCTATAGCAATCACGATAATAGATATCACAGTTTTTCATCCGCCTTGTATCTGACTCATCCCATCGCACATCCAGTCAAGGGCCTCTGGTAATTGTTCGGCTGCACGTAGCCTGCTAAGGGTCCGAACATTCAATGTGCGGATCCGATCGTCGTAACGACTTAAATTTTGCTAGGATCGTTAACAGTCGGTTAATTTTTATCCGACGCCATTAGTTGGTTCGTCACATGTTTTTAATCTCTTTCATATAGGATTATGAGCCCTATCACGGCGTAGGCCAGTATAATGCTACAGGCTGGGCATGCCTTTGCCATTCTAGCCGGAGTCGGTGACCACCATTGGGAGGTAAGACAAGCACTTCGCTACGCACTTGATTGTTGCGCTCCTGGTCCAATCTAAGTAGATTCCCCGATCAATCGCCATGCAGCCTCTAAGCTTACTTTTACTCCTCATTGTTTTCCTTTACAGCAGTTCACTTTTGTTTTTATTTCTGACGATCCTAGAGTAGTGGGTGGATCACGGTTACAACCTTGATCTCCAGCTAACTCATTCCATAGTCATCTTACTCCAATTTCGCATGTTGGATTGACTAAGGTTCTTATCTTGGTCACACTGTGCAGGGTTTTGTACTCAATTGCCTCCTTGGACAAAAAAAAAACGAGTATCAATGTATTTTTTGTGCTGATGCTGTTGTCAGATTTAACGGCGAAATTTAGTAGTTGAACTCCTTTATTACTTCGAAGCTGTAAATATTTATGGTGAGATTGTGACCTCGATATCATATGTCCTTTCTTGTAGATAGCCTGTGCTTTATTTTTTGTAGCCAAGCTCATTTTAACCATCAATTTTGACTTCAAAAATTTTAAGAGCGAGGATAAAAGCATATTAGTACGATTGCTTTGTTTTAATTCTTTTTGGGATTAGAAATCTTTGTAGTTAACGCCCCTATGAGCAGGTGGTGGAGTTTAGCTGGAACTCTTGGTCGCAACTGAATCTTTCTTCTCTACAGGCGTGTCATTGGGCGCACACCTACATGCCGAAGGGTAAGCAGTTTATGCTCAATTCTACGGCTTACGATCTCTGTTACATTTTTGAAAGGCATTTTATCCTCCCTGTCATAACATACACAATTTTATGAAGAGTAAAAATCCAACAATCGGGCGGATGCCCCTGAGTTCCAAAGCCGTAGGTACCAAGTACCTACTTACTTGGTTAAATAACGCTATTGGTGGCTATTGGCATAATAATCCAGTAACTTCAGTCCGCTTAGTAGGTTGCTAGTGATTTTGCACAACAAGAAGGTTTATGCTCCATTTTACTTCTCTGCATTTTTTGTGAAGAGTGGGCTCTTTGAGATACTCGTAAATTGCAAGCTCGCAACTAGACCGACAGTTATTTATCCAAGCCACGTTCCCTTGTTTTTGGTTTCCTTCGTATTTACGAGGGCCAAAGGGCACAATTTTGTTTTATATTTGCATCCACTCTGGGATTCAGGGACTTGCCTAAGGACTCGTCAATCGGTACAAAGAGGACTAAATTTGTTCCTTTGGATGAAAATTTAATGAAAACATACTTAAGCAACTAAGAGGGCAGAACAAAAGGGTATCTGGTCACAGCTGTGTGAAGCAAACATATGTCATTGCTGACTCCTTAAAACTATTCTCTTTTTGTTGTACGTCCGGACTTCGATGCATAGCCCGTTGAGGAAGGTAATACCCTAACCCAACCCTACACTATGTGGGTCTTTCTACATAGACTATGATAAGTACGATCATAGTAAGCACTTCTCCTCAAAATGACCTATAAGATACATTGTTCCGAGTCGAATCAAGCTCCTTCCACCTTTGGTGATATTTTATGCCTTCCAATCAAAATGCTAACAACTTGCATAGATCAGCTGACATTAACCCGACGACTTAACATCGTCATTAAATGAAATTAACTTTTCTAAACTTGATCTGGAAGAAAAAAGAAATAAAGAAAATGTAACTCACGATTTCAACTCAATTATCCACTTGGCCAGAGAAAGGCGCAAACGAGCATTCTTTCGCAAATCTTTCTCTTTCGATCGATCGAGTGCAACTTCTCGACCTCCAAGATGTTACCAACTAAAACTCGTAAGTGCAAAATGTATTTTTGTTGATTGCAAAAGTACTAGATCCCCATAACATGAGAAAAATCAATGCCACTATTGTTCGCATGCACTTCACATAAAGTGCAACACGCTTCAGTGACTTCAATTTCAATTCTTTCAACTTACTAAGAGTACATGTAATTCTTCCTTCTTTTTTTTGTTTTTGTTTTTGTAAATTCTCTATCTAATAACCGTAGATTTTCTCCTCTTACATTGCGAACAAAATAGTTCAAAACTTAAGAGTTAAACGTTATTACCACATGAATAAGGAGAAGAAGAAGGCGAAGGAGTACTAGTAGTAGTAGTAGTACTTCCTCCCGCGCGGTCGCAAATATGGATAGGCGCTGTGCTTGTGCCTGGATGATGATGACGAGAAGAAGTATGACGATAATCATGTTGCTTAGCTATAACTGATCATGCCCTCCTTCAATACATGCTGTGGAATTCCACTTTAGAGACCCACATCAACCATGCACCATGCACCATCCTCAAGTCCATAGAGTTGATGTGTGCAGCAAAACAATTTCGAAAATCTATTCGCTCATAATAATTTTCAACTCGAACGCTCGGCACTCTCGAGAATTGTTGGTGGCGATACTAGTGGCGGCGGCGCTCCTCATTGCATTCAGCGTTAAATGAACAAAGCACCATGGAATAAAAAAGTAAAAATAAAATGAAATCCTTAATCCCACCAGAATACGACTCTAGCTAAGACTATGAATTTAGATACTCGAATACGAGTATCTCTGGTTGTCTAGTGAGGCAACCATGCCTTGAGAGGAGGCATAGAAGGCAGGAGTTGAGAAGGAAAATCCCTTGGCTTTTCTCAAAGTTTTTTTTTTTAATTTCGCTATTCCTTCAGCCTTTGTTTTCGTTTTGTTATTAGACATCGATTTAATAAACTCGTATACTCAAGTCACTGTAGCTCTTGTTGTTCTTCTTCTTGGTTGAGTTTTCATTCTTTTGCAGTAAAGGAAATCCAAAGAAAAAAACAAAATAAAAATTAAAATGGAAAAATCCATCCAAAGAACCGGGAAACATTTTCTGTCTGTTTGAGCGCGTTTTGTGGGCTCCCCATGTACTGGGGCTTTGGTTGGAACATGATGGAAACACGTTGCCACCATCGTCACGGCTTCTGCCGCAAATAAACCATACTTCGTACACTACACTCTACATAGTGTAGTTGTACCTACTCGTATCTGAAGGCTTGTAAAAATGAATACCATATAGCGCCCCCTTGTGATAAGGCGGTAGTCGTCGTCATCTGTACAATGTTTCCCGCCCGCCATCGTCGTCGTCGCCATGGTTGTATTCATTGTCAGAACAGAACGGAGCAGAGCAGAGCAGGAGGAATATTGAAGGCACCACCAAACCAACCAACTACTAAACCGACGATATTGCTTCAAGGAGCGAAATTATCTCTCAAGAAAATCCAGTAGATCGTAAATTATTAGTTGTTGTTGTAACGTTAATTTTAAAATAGAATGAACGTTTTTAGTTAGTTTTTTTTATTTTCTTCTGTCTCGAATGTGTGTGGTTTTGAGGATTAAAAACAAAAGATACTTGTACTAGAACGAGTACTTTTGGTCTTGTTTTTTTTTAAGATTTTGCGCGTTGGCTGTTCTGTCTGAGAGCTGTAATTGAGGAATTCATGCGGACCTTGTAGATACATAAATGGAACTCACAAATTCATCAGTGAGTGCATTTGTGAAATCTTCAATTATTACATGCATCGTGGAGTGGATAATTATGGGGGTTGGTATCTGTAGCATGTTAGTGTCATTTTTGACAGGTTCTAAGAGATTGAAGGGAAATGCCGATAGGAATTCGAAATCTCATCAAAATCGACAGAGGATTTTGTAGATGTCAGATTTATGCTTTGTTTTTGAAGGAAATTCATAAATCAACGAAGTGATGTTGTTGGGGTTATTAGCAACATGTTGCTAAGCATTTTCCTAATAAAGGGGTTTAGTTCGTTTACGATCTTCAAGTGTCTTCAATTTTGCCGGTTTTCTGCAATGAATATATTTTTAGTGTGCTAAGGAATTATAGGTCAGAAGCTTGAGAGCGTTAATCTTCTTCACTATAGCCTATGAGGAAATTTGAGGTACTTAGATCGAAAGTTAAATGGTTTTTGTAAATTTGTACTAATTTGGTAGTATATAAGCAACAAACAGCTGATCGTTCTGGATCGTGGTTAATACGAAGATAAGTTCAAGTCGAATTTGGCTTCCATTCTTCAGCTGTAAATATTTTCTTTATGTTATAAAGTGTTCGGACAAGTTTTGCATGTGTTCCCATTGTACTTGGAATTGATACGTAGTGGTATCTTCTTTAAGGGCAAGTGACTGGGTGTCTGCAGGGGATGTGATGGATTTATCCTTGAGTGAGCGTAAGGCTTTGGTAGCCGAATGCGTCACGTTAGGTGTGATGCAAGCGAAAATAACAGGGTTACTTACAGCTTCCTAAGCGATCTTTCGTCCATGTGTGAGCTGCCGCATCTGATTTTAGTTTCAGTTTGGGCTTCTTGCTTACCGGACATGGCTCTCTAAATGCATTCTTGCATAACGGAGGGTTCAGTTTTCCTTGAGAATTGGATACACTTCTGTGATTGTAGCCCCGCGAATGGTATTTTCCATAGCAGGTGGGAACTAAATTAGGTTGAAAATTTTCAAAGGCGCCAGTCCTGGGCAGTAAGGTGCCCAACTGAAAGTGACCGCACCGCAAGGTTTCGAAGCTCGACCGGAAGCTAAATTCTGGTACCACGGGAGATCAGGGCGCCTGGAACTTCTGTTCCATCCTGCCCTCGGAGTTGACCCTCTTGTGCCAGTATCGTGGTGGCTGTAAGTTATACCCAAAATGGCGGGGAGGGTAGTTCGACTGGAGCTTGGGCATATTATGGTTCGGCATTTCGATGTGGAGTTGCACTGCAACCGGATGCCATGACTCAGAGAATGGATGAGGTATTACACAGACCTCGACCCTTCACCAAAGGGAAAGCTCAAACCTTACGCATGACTTCGAATCTGTTACTGGAAGTCGCATCGTTTCGATTTCTCGTGCAAAGACGCACCGTTGCCTTGAGCCTTCTCGGGAGGTACCTATGTTAAACACATAATATATATGTACAGTGTCTTGGTATGGTAAGATATGGTAATGCCATGTCCCCTTTTAGTTTGTCAGTTGCTGATTACCAATAACTTTGTCATGAAAATTCCGTAAACTAAGAGGTCCGAACTTTTTCTTGTAAATGAATCTGCATATATGATGCTTGGAAGTTCTTATTTTCTTAACAATTGTTTTGGATTTTCTAGGTGATAAACAAAAAAAAGTCAACAGCTGCATGTGCATGGGAAATTCGAAAGTTTTAGTCATCGGAGTGAAGTCGAAGGATGCTAATTTTGACCATGATAAAGCCCTAGTCGTGAATTTATCCTTTGACACAGAACTAACATCTAAGCGATAGCTGATTTAAGGTGTAGCACCTTTGATTATGAGTTTCCATTCAAATTAATTTATTACAAGGCGGCGCAAAATTAATCACTCTATCGGAAGATGGTATAATTTTTGCAAATGGCGTCGTACGTCAATCATATTTCACATTTGTGAAAAAGACAGCTGCAAACAGACAAGCAAAGAAGAGCTACACGCAAGAGCGTGGAATAATTGTATCGATATTTTTGACCTATAATCGGTCGGTGGTGCTAGCGCAGCGTGAATTTCGGCTTCGGTTTCTTAATCTTGTAGCGCCAACTGGGCAGATATTGCGGCGCTTAGCTACTCGACTCGAACAAAGTGGAACCACAGGAGACCATGCAGGGCGTGGACCCTACCGGACAGGTCGTTCGCCCGAGAATGTTGTGGCTGTTGCTGCCGATGTCGCTGAGAACGAAGAAACAACAACCAGACTACGGGCCATGCAATTTGGCATCACAGCGAATTTTAGTGAAAGACTCACACAGGTTCCCGTACGAAGTGCAAACACTGCAAACCTGACCACCAGTCGCGTGCGAATTACTGTAAAGCCATCCTCAATCTCAACAACGAAGAGGATGATTTTGTGTCGAAAATTATCATGAGCGACAAGGCGCATTTCCACTTAAGCGATTACGTCACTAAGCAAAATCTTCATTTTTGGGGCACCGAAAATCTGCGTGTGATGCTCGAAGTGCCATTACACCTACTCAAAGCCACTGTGTGGTGCGGCGTTCACGCGGGAGGAGTGATTAGGCCTTATTTTTTGAGGTTGTCATCTGCAATACGGTCACTGTTGCTGGCGAATTCTACAGGGCCATGATAAACCACTTCTTACTGCCGGAATTGGATGAACTGGGCTTGGTGATTTCAACAAGATGGTGCAACCGCACACACAGCACGAGCCACAATGGATATTGTGGAGGAAGCGTTTACTGGTCGCGTAATCTCCCGTTTTGCTGATTTGGCATGTCGCTGGCCGATTTTATCATCCCAGACTTGTTTCTTTGGGGTTACTTGAAGTCGCGGTTTTATGCCAACAAGCCTCAGACAATCGCAGCCCTTAAGGAGAATATTCGACAGGAATGCGAAGAGTTATCACCGCAAATCTTGCGGAAAGTAATGGAAATTGCGATAAAACGAGCACAAATGTTTATCAACACTGGCGGCAGCCACTTGGCGGATACCATTTTTTCCACTTAACAGAAACAATTGTAAAGGTCCAACAGGATTTCCATCACTCAAGATTATTTTTTTTTATTTAGTAAAAAAGTAATTCAAAAATAAAATTGGATGATTAATTTTGCGCCACCTTATATAAAGGTATTATAATAGCCAACAGAAAGCAAAAATTTGCCGTGTCAGTACTTGGTTCAACCAAGAAGGTTTCCGGCGCTGATATATTTTGTATGAGAGAATGGAATGACTTAAATTGTAGCTTTATGCACGTGCAACTCAAGCAGTCCCTAGAATATTCTCAGCAACTATGGTCGAACTGATAGATCTGAAGCATTTAGCAAAGGACTACTTTCGTTTACCAGTTTTTGGTATGAATACCATTTTAATCGGTTTGCGTTTACTCTGTTCCGCAATGAGTTTAAGTGAAGCGTTTCCAGTTAATTTCTCTGTGATCCCTTTGCCCCGTATTCCAACCGAAACTGAATGTATCTGTGGTTTAAAAAAGTGACTTCTGATGAACCGAAAGTACCAACTGAACAGAATTATTCCAATCACCTCCTGTTCCTTCGAGTTATTTAATGTTGGCTTCGAGCTAACAGATCAGAGCTTAGTAAATGTTATTTGTGGTGATGGGAACGTCGCGTCATTAGAGGAGAGGACTGATGCAAAAACGGGTATTATTAAGTTTCCTAGAAGTTTAAATGTCGATTGACAGCTACATAATATCTTATTTTCCAATGCGCATGTGTTTGGCTCCCAACTAACCTTAACCAAACTGTTGTTTAGGTTTTCTCAGATCCATAAATTTTCAGGAGTATACTGTCGTACGCTAAAGCCATTTCTCTATATTTTTCATGATGAAGCAAAGTCTCCCATACTTACTTAGTGATCCTGAGAAAATGTGCAGTCGCGTAAATTTTGGACGTAACTTCTTAATATCTTTACAAAGCATCCCTCAAATACAATGTGAATAGCAAATGTAAGCTTCATATATCTTTCTGGATTCGAAACATGCATTCCATGCTCACAAAGTTACTTTAAACGTATTAAGGTGTTGCTAACAATGCAAGTCGCAGCTAATGTTTGCATATGTACGTACTTCAGTAGTCGTCCAGTCTAGCATAGTCTTGCAGCGATGTCAAAACTTGTTCTCGAACATACATATGCTTTCATGTCTTCACCTTATCGATTGCCTTACAGATTTTTTTGTTGAATCCTTGAGTAAATATTTCTCAAGCAATTACTGACACCTTCATTCAATGTCATTTCAAAGTCAATACAAGCCCACATTTCCAAACAATAATTAGCCTTCACAATCGATGGTAATATGGTCATGCCCATGCTCATGCTCCAAACTATTTGTTTGTTTAAATAAAAGAAGGAAAACGAAATCAAATTCCGCCTTGGGGGAGGTCTTACTTAATGCACATGAGCATCCCGCGCGCAATATCTCTTCGCATCGAAACAAACAATCACCAAACATAAGACCGCACAGATATGAGTGCCTTTACTCATATCCGTAGCATTGGCTCATTGTTCCTAGCCGCCTCATTGCTTGTCGTCGTCATCGTCGTCTTTATTGTTGTCATTGTGAACGCGACCCCCTTGAAAAATCATCTCCAAACGAAACAAACACATACGGACATGTGTTATAAAACAAAAGCACTTCACTTGTCAAGTGTTTGAACTTAAACGCTGCCTGACTATACGGTTTCTCCGGCCTCCGATGTCTGTTCTCTTCGGCGGCCTCCTGTCGGTCTTGTGTTCCTGATGGTGATGGTGCCTATGTCAGGGTTTGGTGGATCTTTGGCAAAAGGTGAGTACTCGTCCATACACCCTATCATCATCTAGAAATGTGTGAAAAGCACTTAAAAATGTCCTCTTGAGACCATCCAGCGGTTGTTTTTTGTGTGCAAGTCACTCAAGGGGCTCACAGAAGAACAACACACACTTTTCGGGTGGCACACACGCGTGAGTGGGTGTTTAATTAATTCCCGCGCCGGTTGTGTATTTTTTTTTTTGTTTATTATTATTTTGTTCTCTATTGGGTTCTTGAATTTTTCCCGCCAATTTATCATGTGCAAGCTCCGCTCAAGCCTTGTGACATCTTGATAATTCATTTGAAGGATGAAGCCCAAGATGCAAAATCACGATGAAGAAGAGAGGAAGATGCTTTAGAAGATGAAACCGAAGAAGACCAGGCAGAAGTGGAATTCCAAAAGTTGTCCACTCTATCGGGAATCACAACTGGTTTGGCCATAGCCATAGCAACTGCTATAGCCACCGTCAGTTCTGTGTGGCTGTCGATGACAGGAGGCGGATGATTACACATTAATTCCTATCGGTAGTTGGAGCGGTAGTAATAATTTTTCTCATCTCTGATCTCCCCGATGCCGGCCAATTGACCGGGTCTCAGGCCATATGAAAGTTTACGCCACCTGACTTGGCGTTTAAGTAAACATGTTTAGTTGTACGAGTACCTTGCAAATAAATCGCCGCAAATATTTACAAGCGGGTGATTTATGCCATTTAGTCGGGGGACGGGGGTGCGCTGCAGAGCCAGAGCCTTCAGGTGGGAAGTCGTGGCTGAATTTTTTATTTGCTCTTCTGATACCTCAGTAGTTGCCTACCTACCAAGAAGTTGCCTTCGATGCACTCAAGTGGATAAGCGAATAAATATTTGAAATTTATTTACAAATTGCGGCAGACGTATGGCAGTTGGTTTGCCAATGGTACGTATAGTATGGCGCAAGGGTTAGGATTAAACGGGTGCTGGTTAAGTTGCATAAAAAAAGTGACACAAACCGAGGCAGAGGTAGAGATGGAGAAGGAGACGTTGGCTGGAATGCTAGAGAGGTGGAACTGGAATTTTAATTGTGAATACCAGTGATGGGTTTATCAAGATGAATTTTTTCTCATTTTTTTTTCGAAATTTTTTTTTATTTCTGCATCTAAATGTCGTTTTGCCACTGAATCGAATGTGGAGCTAACATGAGTAATGCCACAAGTTTGCTCCAAGTTAGTGGTGGCGTTTTGTTTTTTTTTTATTGATCGAGTGTGCTGTCGCCTGCTGGGACAAAAAGTGGATTGAACTAAATCTTACTAGACGTAGACGTCGTATTCGATTAACCAGTGAGTTATGTAATCTATAATTGCTCAAACTTAAGTAGGGCTTCTTTTGAAAGTAGGAAGATACAGCAAAATACTGCTAAATTTATCATGACCTGAATTCCATTAGTGCTTGGGAAAATTTGATGTCGTTTGCGAGCTAAATAAACATTTGTAGATATCTTTCTAGTTCGAAATTTTCTTCAGATCGACGAAGACGATATGCAGATTTTTAGGGATGTTACGTCCTTTCTCGTAGTGTTAGCCAATTTTTCCTATAACAAAACCGCATTAACTGCACTGGTTACTTTCCGTTATTTATAATCCGTTCATTGAGTTCCAGCAAAGGTATACGATATTAACTCCACCAATCGTTAGAGTTACAGCTTTTCGTGTCACTTTTGCCTTTATATGGAGGAACGAGAAAGCAACTGGCGAGGTATTCTATAGAAATGACCGTTTGCCCAAATACATTTCAGTGTTAGCTAACGCCCAGTAATCACAGAAAGACTTCTAAGAATGTTGCCCAACTTGTCAATCCTTTAAGAAGTACAGAGCAAAAGCCGTTTAGTTTTGAAACATGAATAGGATTCCAGGAGGAAGTTGCACAAAGAAAAGTCGTATTAGCAGCTTAATACATAAGCAACGCCCTAAGAAACAAGAAGTTTATTTGTTTAATTAAAGGGCAGAAGTACCTAATGTTCCAAAGATGTTCACTGATTCTAGTAAGAGGTTTTCTTCGTCCATAGAGCTTATGGACTTCATTGCATGACTCTACCTAATGCTCTCGTTCGAAGAAATCTGTAAAAGGACCAAAAGTTAGCATGGTTCAAGGAGAGACAATCGTAGCTGACAGAGCCTTAAACCGAAAGCATGGCCATATAGTATGACTTCGTATTCCCAAGGTGATGCAAAAGATACTGTCACTATCAAAGTATAAATAATAGAGCTGTTCTCAACCACATTGTATGTTGGTGGGCCAGTTATCCATTTTAAAGAGAAATTTCAGCTAAAGGCTTTTAGATCGTTTGGACATTACTCAATGAAACATTGGTTTGAACGTTCAGAAAATCTACCTGCACTCACTTAACGCGACTGGCAATCCTTAAAATCGGCACTCAATGTCGAATGCATCAAATTTTATCCAGATCTTGATCTGAATATCCACTCAGCCTATCAGAAAATCTTACCAACTGCATCAAATTTAAGGCTAAACTCGAATTCAATTACATAGGTGGTCTCAGTATACTCTCAACATTGTCCTTTCGAACTTAAACAACTGAAATACCAGCGTGTACCCAGTGGTCATAACTTAAATGATAAATTACCTCTGCTCCACATACTCAATTACCAATTGAATATATCAACTGATACAACGTTTTCCAACTTCTTGCCGTCATCTCAGCCCACGAACCCCTACCCCTAGATCAATGGTAATCAATTTTTTCCGGAACACAGTAAGTAAATTAGCAGTAAGAAAGTTTTCCCCTGTATTTTTATTTTTGTTATTTTTTTTTTGGTTTTTTTTTTTTACCAAACTGACAGTGTTTATGCATTACCACTGACACCAATGGCTATGAGCACAACGACGTATTTCATGTATCTTTATGCGGCAGATGATTGGAATGGTGCTGGTGATGGCAATAACGATGCTGATCTTAAAGTAGATATTGAGATGGTATGATGGCAGTGATGATTATGTAGAATTTGCCATTTTGGGTCATTCCAGACAAGGGGCAAAATGATAAATTCGCTTCTTAATGATTATCTCACATTTGCCATAACCAGAGTCCAGTACTGACAAGTACGAACACATCCAACTTGTAGAAGCGTGAAAATCTTTCGCATAAAAATCGAATAAAACTTCATAAGCTTGTGGCATGTTTAGAGACCAGCTCAATGTATCCAGAATATGCACACGCAGATACATCAAAACTTAAGTAAAGTATTCGTAATCCTACGCCTTTGGTTTGATTGGTGATGATGATCGTTGTTAGTGCACTGCACTACACTACTCCATGTCTGTGAATAATAAAACAAGGCGAAGAAGGAAAAAATAATAAAAAAAAAAAAATTAAAACCATCTCAAAAGGATGGAATTTATATCTTCATTAAGGTTATTTATTGACTTGAAAATTGATTATAAAAGTGTTTATACAATTTGATTAATGCCATGCGGTATGCAGCAATAGGATGCAGCGGTTGTTGGCAAGTTGCAACTGGCAATTGGCAGTTGTTAGTTACAGACGCTGCTGCTACGATCACACTCCGATCACAGCGATGGCAGATCACTTGTAATCGTTATAACTTTGAGTAGTGAGTTTCCTTTCAAAAATGCCTTTTTCAACTTAAAGATACGAATACGACGGCGAATACTCACAATTAATTTGTGGTTGGTTTCACACAATTTTAAAGCTGGTAAGGTGTTGATGAGATGAGGGAAATAAATTTTGATCATTGCTGGCCGCCCACTTAGGCCATGTTATTCAAATGAAGACATCGTTCCTGTCAATTGATTTACTTAAGTTGGTCGTAAATTTTGGCAAATAGATACAAATTGTGTTCGCTGTGATTAGGTAAAACAATAATTTCCATACCACCCATGGTGAGTTAATGGCATTTAAATTATTTGATGGATTCTAAAGGAATTTCCACTGACAGTTGTTGGAATGATGGAAGTGGTTTTAAGTAGAAGAACATGTGAAGTGGAAGATCAGTATGAAGGTGTCTGGTGACAGGTGAAATTTTTGTTCAAATTTTCTCGTGGTGGTCTAGGCTGTGAGTTACGATGACAGGAATTGTTGTGATTTCGAATAATAAAGCAAATGTGTGTTTAAAGTGGTTCAGAAGTGAACATTTTTCTACATATTTATTTTTCGTATACGATGTTAGGAACGCATACATCGATGTGTTAGTGCAGCAGTTTTTGGCATAAATGGGTGATTACTTAGTTAGGGAGACATCAAATTTAAATAACATGAGTCTAGCTAAGATGACAGCATAACCTAGTATCTGCCCGGATTTCTACTAATGCTTGGAAATCTATATCGGAAAGCAACTCTTGAGAAATTTCCGATACATCTAGGTTCGCAGACATGTGCTCAAATTTTCAGGAGCATGTTGAATCAAAGTACCGAAACTCTTCGGTTTGCAGTGGAACTCGGGACAATGAACTCGTAAATATGCTCATAAAAAAACCCTTTTTGAAGGTGCTCCATGATGTCTACACTACATACTGTTTGTATTTTGAACTTCTTCCAGAGAGAAGCTTTAGCAAACGCCTACATGCTTATCTCGGTCGATGAGAATAGCTCGAAAATAGTTCAAACAGGGCTTTTACTTGAACTAAGGAGAAATGAATTATTAGGAATTACTCTTACTGACAACTGTCTGGAAAAGTTCAACTTCAACCATAACTTCAAGGTTACATTCCATGATCGATAGAACTGGGAACAGAATACACCCCTGTTCAAATGTGATTCACTAGTGTTGTACACCGATGGTTCCAAAACAAACGAAGAAGTTGGAGCAGGCATATATAGAGAAACTACCAATACTTCACTGCAAGCAGGAATGGTAGAATCTTTGTATTTCAAGCTGAAATGCGCACAATAGAGCTGTGCATTAGAGAGAACTTAAACAGATCCGCCACCAACAAAAACATTTATATTCTCTCTGGCAGCAAATCGGCCCTACCTGCTATCAACTCTTTTGAGATACCCTCAAAAAATGTCCGGAACTGATTATACTTTTCAAAACACTAGCCAGCATCAATAGTTCATTTAATCTGGGTGACAGGTCACAGTGGTTATGATGGTAATGAAAGAGCAGACGAATTGGGCAGAAAAGGTTTGGACTCAACATTCATGTCGCCACGATTATTTTGCGAGTTACCAATTAGCTCCATTACTGGACGCAAACTGAAGATAAAAACTTTTTACCAACCCCTTCGCTCAAAAAACAAAACAACTCCTACAGCTCCCGGATCACTAATGGGTCACTTCAGAGTCAAAAAACATCTTATGACGACGGGAATAGCACAAGACAAGAAGTGTAGTATGTGGAACGAGGACGAAGAAACCGCAGAACATATCTACGTATTCTAGGTAAACCATACCTTGAGGCGGAAGATATCACTGCCAGCTCAATCAAAGGTATAGCCGAATTTATTAAAATTTCAGTCATGTTCTAATCTATGTACGAGTAATCTAATCTACCTCGGCCATATGCGTCTGAATCGATTGACGAATATGATATAGTATCCGATTGCTTTAATCTTTTCTGATCTTTTTTTGACTTTTCAGGAAGAATTTAGACATCGTGGCTCTGAACACTCTTTGAGATATTTCAGAGAGCCGGATAAGTTAAGCAAACTAGTATAAACATAGTCTGTGCCTTGACGCACAGAATCAGATTTTGTAGCTGTTTATTCGACTTTAGTTCTCAGATGCGCAGTCTTTAACACATTTGATGCGATCACCTCCATGAGAAACAGTTCGTGTGATCGTAGCCATTGATATTTCATTGCTAAATATTTGCCTATCGTAGCTCGCAATTTAAACCAACATGTAACTGGCTTGCAATCAGTGGAGATTCATAATCTGCATAAAGGGTTCTTTCATCCTTCACGGCTCCGTGCACCCTGCTTTTAAGATATCTTACTTGACGAATTTCCTTTTCTTCTCAAAACAAAGGGCTAGGAATCAAAAATTTCTTCGGCATGATTTGTCCATTTGCTCAATGTTGTCGAGCCTCTGTATTTGACGGATCTCCGAGTTCGTGATTATACGAATTTTCACATTCATGTGTCTTATTTTCAAATAGAACCTTCATCCGATAGATGAAGAAGTGCCTTAAATCAACTCAGCTGTCATAGTTATCGTAAAGTGGTGTGCGATAGGCTTATTTTTGGTCGACATCATACAGTTTGTTCTTCAATGACGAGCAGTTATGTCTGAATGTATCTTCTATGTATCTTAATAGCTTGACTGACTTGGAAAACATGCACTCCATGTTCAGAAGCCCCAAAGCAAGGTTGATGAAGCCACACGACAGAGGATTTCGGATGTATCCTTTCAAATGTTGTATTTTGCAGCTGTGTGCGATGCAATTGGATCAGTTCCTTCGGAATCCTTAAGTCGGTCATCGTTTTTTAGAATTCTCCGCCGTGAATGCTATTGTTTTATGAAGTTTTCGAGATGATGAGAGTGAACCTACAATTAGTTCATCGTTTCCTATTTTTTTTTTCTCATAACCATTAGTGGCGTACCATTACGCATAACAATCAGAGTTTGATTCACCTAAAAATCTTCAAAATTAAGACCTATGGTAAGCTCTACTAAATCCTGCTCCAAGCTGACCAAATGAGATCCACATCTGTACTTAGAATTGTAAAGGTCTTCTAAAATGATGTTACTAAATATTCCATCAATCCAAATTGCATAAATTTTTGATAGTTTCCATGTTCCAAAGTGAGAAATAACACTTCCAGAGGACTATCAATGACTATAGTGACGTGTGCGAGTATATCGTGTTCTGTCAAACTTCGAAAATGTGAACGCTAATTGGCAGCAATAGCTTTAAAATATATTGAATATCTGAATGAGACAAGTGGAAAACTATTCTGCCAGCCAATATGACTGAAAGGGATTTGGGTAATGTCTTCGATTAGAATATTAGCAATAGAATCTTCGTTGTCTTTGTGTTACCGCGGACCTGGCGAGTTAAATACTGTACTTTCCCGTCGGGAACCATAGGAGGCCCTTTTATCGGAAAAATCCCCCTAGACTTTCTTTTTTCCACTGAGATAAAACCTGTTAACCTACAAAACTTAAGTTGAAAATACTTAATTCACCATTAAGCCTGGTTGTTCATGCACTTAGTAACAAATTGACTCCATTAACCTCCTAATCTTGGTTTCATGCTTCATGTATGTTGACCAAAAGGGAAGGTATCTTTTCTTTTTCGAAAACACATTTCCATACCCCAAAAGCAAACATGCAATCAAAACTCATGGCTCGGAATAAAATGTGATAATTATGCAAAGTCTCAATTTACTGAGGTGATTCATCAAGAGGAAGACTCATCGCCGCCGTCGGCAATCTCATCGGCATCACAATACCCCTTGGCATGAACAAGTGCAACTCCTTAATAGTCCATTCCATTTGCTTAATGCATTTAAACCTCTCTCGAAAGAACAGATACAATTTATTCAAATTGATACTACAGTGTGACGATGAAAACGATTCGCGTCAAGTTATGTAGATTCGACTGTCTAATTGCCAAACGAAGTCCATAGACTGAAACTGAGACTGAGACTGAGACTGAAACTGTGACCATTGCCACTGGTGTTCTTACTCTAGCCGAAAAGACAATGACCATTTGGGAACACAAAGTTTTGGAACAGTTCACTGAAAGCGAGATTATCACTCTGTTCTTTGTCAATGAATGGTCATGTGTAAACATACATAAAGATTCCGAGCTCTGACAAAATACACCACGCTCAAGTGGTGCTCATCCAAAAAACAAAAAAAAAAAAAGGATGACCCGAAAAGATTGATGTTCGAAACACGCATAAGCACGAGGCGCACTTTACCAGCTGAAAACGGCCAAGGTACTTTCTTTTCTACTGCTTAACAGGGGATGACAAAAGAGTTTACTCTCGGTTAACTAATTAGGCAAATAGATGTACAATGAGGGTATGTTCATGGGCTTAGAGATAGAGCCTCATCTTTTACTTGAGAGCACCTCCAACACTTCAGGAAATACCGCTCGCATATCACCACAACTCAAGGGCTAATCGAGGCCAACTCGTGATTTATTTGGTTTAGGTGTGTGTGGTTTTTTTTTTTTTTTTTTTTTTTTTGTAAGGTCCAACTCCTAGCCAGTGAAAGGTATTCTCGAGCCAAAGTAAGTACATCCAACCGTTTCTTGATGGGTAAATATTTGTAGTGCTGCTGTGATAATAGAGGATAGCTATGGATACACCAGTAAGCAAAGGCTAAGGCACCTTCTTTACTCGTGGTTAATCATAATTTTTCGTGGGTGCGTTCACACAGTAGCGCATAGTGTTGATGAGTTGAATTTTTTTATTTTAAATTCTCCATCGTCTTCTATTCGGGGTGGGAGAAGAGTTAATATTTTAATAAGAACCCGACGTGAATCCAAGCGGGAAATGAGATACAGATACAGGATGTGTGTCGTTTGATTTAAAAGAGTTTCATTCATGCATATGCATGAGGAAGGAGGATGTATGTACGAGTACATACCATGTGTTGAGTTTTATGTTGTGCGTGCTATTAAAACAGTGTGTCTGATGTGTTTGTGGTTTTAGGATTTTCAAAAAAACAAAATGTTTGTGTCACCAACAAGTGTGTTTAATTTGAATGTTGTTTTTCAAATCTTGCATTTTCAGGTGATGCCAGCAACGCTAGTATAGGTAGCGGTGAGGGCACGGGCGAAGAGGATGACGATGCGAATGGTAAAAAGAACCAAAAGAAACGTGGCATTTTCCCAAAAGTAGCAACAAATATTTTAAGAGCGTGGCTGTTTCAGCATTTAACGGTGAGTACCTAGAAATATGATTCAATTTATCAATTTTTCACTTATTTTTATTTTTGTAAAACTTGTCAAATTTAGTCAGCTGATTTTATTGACTTCGATTTGAACATGAGAGTTCGAAATTAGTAATAAACTGTCCTCTAAGGTGGAAACTACAACGACATCAGGAATGTGGTAACCAAAATATTCCTTATTTCCATGATGGAACGGTTGTGGAATATTTGAAGAATCACTTCGGTCATTTCATTTTGGAGTTGATTATAGATAAAGCAACAACTCGGGTCCCTTTTAGAGCGTTTAATTTACTTGTTCCTTTTTCTTATCTTTTCACATATCCATCATCTAGTGAAGAACAATGTTAAATGCTTTGCTAATAATCCCTGAACCAATCTAAAAAATAGGGCTTAAAGCTAACACAGCTATCGGAGGATTCTGTACATTATTATTTGTGAATCCATGGGCAAAGTACTTGTTTTCTGCCCCAGCTAAAAATTTTTTTTAGTAGACCGCAACTTCGATTTGGAATTTGTTTCTGAGAACAAAGTCATGCTAGTTCAAATATCATACTGCAGAAATAGATGCAAATTCATTGCTGCACGGTAGGAACAGATTGAAGAAATTAGTCCATGGGAACTCCAGTCTGGAGTTTGGGACCATTGGTCGTTTAGTGTACGTGAAGGTTTTAAATTGATGACTTTAAGTTAAAAAAATGATGTCGGTCAAATGACCACTTTCTAAATTGGTGCAAATTTGTGCTCGTTTTTCGAAATTTTGATCGCAAATCATCTGGCTCCAAATTGGCGATTTCTTCTTCAATGTTGTCTTTCAAGACTTGCAAGGTTTGTGGTTTGTTAGGGTAAACGCTAGATGTAAAAAAGCCCCAAGGGAAGAAGTCTGGCACTGTCAAAATCACCAGTTAAAATCGCCAAAAAAGGAGATCACGTGATTCAATATCTCCATCGTTGCCCGAGCTGCGTGAATGGTTTCTCCGTTCAGCTGGGACCAACAATACTCGAGATCTAATTCAACAACTTGTCGACAAAAAAAAAACTCATTTAACATCTGTCTGTATGCGCACCAGCTACGGTTAGGGTGGTGCCGTCGGCTCCCTCAAAAAAATAAAGGCCAATCACTTTTTTAGTAGAAATGCCGCACTAAACAGTCACTTTGAGGGGATGCAATGGCTCTTCGTGCATTTCTTGTGGATTCTCCATGCCCCAGAAATGCAAATTTTTTTTATTCACATAACCACTTAGGTGGAAATAGGCTTCGTCACTCATTATGATTTTGGATACGAAATCATTCCCTCCGTGCACCAAGTTTAACAGAGCATGGAAGTAAGTTTATCTCATGTGATGGTCAGAGAATGGTGAATTGGTGAATTTTATGAGAGAACATCTTTAGGTCTTTCACCAAATAACGACGCAACGAACGTCTGCTGATGCCAAATTGTGTGCATCGTTGTCTCGTCGACAACGTGATATTCTGATATTCTCGGTCGATCGAACAATATGGGGCCGATCACTTCTTGCGATGTTTCTAGTAAACCGAGTTTGCTTTATTTGTCTACAACATAAATGTCAAACACAATAACACTTGACGCAATTTGCAAAAATTAATGTCGCACGAGAGAAAGTAAGAATATGAGGGATCTGACGTAGAGCAGTTTATTGAATCAAAGACAGGTTCAGAAGTGTACGAGTATAGTGGGACAGAAAATGAGAGGACTCGATCAGAGGAGATGACTCCAAAGATGACGTTAAACCAGATGGCATTGAAAATAGAGGCACACCGAGCTGGTCTTATCAAAATGGAGTGAAAAAGCAAGTCAGCAAAAGTAAGAACCCATTCCGAAAATATTATTACTCATCTTCATAGTGTGAAGGGAGTAAGAAAATGCAAGAAAAGTTCTCTGGAGTCATCTAAGTTAATTTTTTCACAGAGAGAATGATAGATGACATAGCTATAGCTACTAGTTATGACCAAAACCATCAGCATTTGGTCAAGTAGACTGACCAAAAGCAAATAAAAGCCATTTTGGGTTTGCTGTTTTTGGCTGGCTTATATAATGCGCATCGAATCTTCAAGACCTATGGGGAATCGATGGCAGTGTATAGATCTGTTTCGTAAAACGATGTATCTGCACAGATTTTAAATTTGATCGCGGTCTTTGCGATACTATAACTAATAAATTGAGTGGAGCGTGTTTCACTTGACAAGTTAGCGCCTATCTGAAGCAGACTTGTCCATTTCTTTTCTTATTGTAGAGAATATTATACACCTAGTGAATACTTGACGATTCATGGAAAGCATAGTTTATTCCATACAAACCGGCTAAATATAATAGCATTAAACTATTTGCCATTATCGATGCCAAAACGTTCTACTACATTACCATGGAAGTTTGTATTGGAAATCATCCCTAAAGGCCTTTTCGCAAGAGTAACAATCCACACAACATTTCCAATTGTTTTGTTTAAGCAGCCGTCAAAGTTAGCAATGACATCGAGCTGTCAATATATTCACTAAGGTTCGCCATTTCATCATGCATCGTTTTACGCTTGCCGGACGTGAGGAAATTATTATCGAAATTCCGACTCAGTTGTAATCATGGCTTCAGTGTGCAGGCAATCAACGCACCGTGAAAAACTTTGATTTTAGTCCTCCAACCGGACAGAGATTGGTGCGAATTGAAGAAAATATAGCCGCCGTAGCGGCCAGTATCGAAGAAGAACCAGAAATGTGGATTCGGCGCCGATCAGCCGAATTGGGCATCGCCAGAGCTTATTTTGCGGATGTATTTGGGCCTACATCCATATAAGATTGTGATATACGGACGACCGTAGACAACGCCGTGAATTCGCTAATTGGGCGCTGGAACTGTTCGCTGGAGATCCGGATTTTGGCCAAAAAATCATCTTCTCGGACGTGATCCATTTCTGGCTCAGCGGTTATGTTAACAAGCAAAATTGCATTATTGAAGCGAACACAATCCACAAGTGTTAATGGGATGGCTGCATGATCGGATCTAATTTTTTTTTAAATGGGGAAGAGACACCGTTATCGTCAATGGCATCAGGTATAGAGCGATATTAACCAAATTTATCTGGTAAGAGCTCAACAACATCGATATATCCGAGCTGTGATTCCAACAAGATGGCACTACGAGTACATGCCATACAAGCGACGCAATGCCCGAAGTTATGAAGAAGAAATTTGGCGACTGTGTCATCTCACGGCGAGCGTTCACCAATTGGCCGCCGCAATCATGCGATTTGCCACCACTGTATTATTTTCTCTGGGGCTACGTCAAGTCCTTAGTCTACGCTAACAAGCCAACTACTTTGGACGAGCTCGAGGCCAAACTCGACACGACGAGCCATCAAATAGACCGATCGCTTAAAGCACTGTCAGCGAAGCCAAGGCGGCCATTTGAACGATGTGCTATCCACACATAATGGCATGGAAGTAGCTTCATTATTCAATTTTTTTTTTCTATCGTTCTTATCTGGTCACCCTTTAGCATTTAGAACGTCTGAATGAACCCCTACCTGGGACTTAACGTAATGTGAGTTTACTAGCTATGCACTTGTGATGAATCTGTTAAATATTCACCGACTTACATCTGTTGGAACCGTATGGGAAAATAAGAGGTAGATACACATCTGTACATACCAGAAAAGCTCCTAGTTCGTACATTCCTGGAGATAAGCAATTGCCTGAAATAATCAATTTTTATAATATTAATAAAAGAGGTGTCGACACTTTGGATGAGCTGTCTATAAATTACTCTGTATCAAGGAATAACCGACGAAGGCCATTAACATTATTCTTTTCTCTTCTGAACAGTTGTGGCCTAAAATATTTTGAAACATAATACCCAGCAGTTTAATTTGAAAAGACGAATATTTTTAAAGGAACTGGGATTGCAGCTCATATCTGAGTTCGGAAATAAAAGGGGACAGAATCCACGTGTATCTTGGAGACTGTGATCGATCCAGAAACCAGATATAGAGAGGCCTGCAAAAAAAACGACGTCGTCAATATAAAACACGATGTTCGGTTTGTCCGAGAAATAAAGTTACGGCTGCATGATGTAGACAACTCCACTTTGCCATGCATTTCTGACTTGCAAGAAATGTGCTTACCTGAAAACACTGTAAATTGTTAATTCTTCGAGATAATTACAAAAAATTAAATGTTTCACAATTTTAGGTTTTTTGTATATAACGCAATCCAGGTTTTTAATGAAATATTAATGACATATATTTCTACGATAAAAACAATAATAATTACGTTTTCTATTTTGTTCTATTAGCTGCTTGCAAATGAAGTACTTTTATGTGTTCTTACTTATAACTAAATAAAGTATAATATAAGACCGCTTTGTTTTTTATTTGCCCTCCTTCGTGAACTTGAGTCAGATTTTGGGGTACAACCATCATACCTGAAACGTACATTTTATCGACAGAACTAACCTTGAGTTAAATATCTTACGGGACCGCGCAAAGTCCGAATAAGACCATTTTGTCTTAGGATGCTAAGTTTTATTTCTTACATGCTTCACGCTTTGGTTCAGAACGTTTTACTCACAGATAAATGTTTATTGTTGCCACAACTCTTTTCTTAACACGTCTTACCATTTCTGTAAAAAAAACTATTCTCAGGTTTTTAATGTAGTCAGGTCAAATCACTATTCGTAGGGATACAAAGGCGAATTCGTACAGTTTCCTTTCGGGAAAGGAGCTTCTTCTCTAGTATTACAGAACTCTTGGCCTCTTTGGCTGTTTTACGAAAAGTAAAACAAGCAGTTCGAGTCAGTCGCCCTGTACTCAGTTTTATTTGTGCACTCAGCGAATATAGGTTGCTTGAAAGGTGTCAATCTTTAAAATTCGTATAAGCAAGAGGTTAGGTTAACCGAATTTTTTTAGGTAAGAGTAGTCTGCTCGGTTTTTGTAATTTTTTGTAATGGTAATTTTGTAGGCAAAAGTGTTTGGACTCGGATTCGAGAAACGGAGAAGCAGAATCTCCAAGAAAAAAGAAGAGAGGGGTAAGGGGGAGCCATACAAAAGCGTTACGTCCGAAAACTTATAGAGTTTATTTAAACAGGGCGTGATTTTTCTTGTAAGCTGAACAACACAAGAAACTTAGACCTACAACAAAAACAAGAACTACTTCAGAGCGTGCGCACTGGGCGGCCAAAGAATGAGCTGGACACATTTTTAATGGGGCTTATATGTAGAACAACGACCAGTGGCTCGAAGACGGTCTAATAACAATAACCCGAAAAAAAAAATAACAACGCCTTCCGGTATTAAGTCTTGCTGGTAAATCAAAAGAAAAGAGTTTGCAGGCAAGCTTTCTCCATTCTGTATACTGTGTCAAGTAGAGTTATTTTCCGGCTATCATCGCTCGTTGCTGAAGGAAGAGCGCCTGTAGATGAGCGTGGAAAATATCTTACGCGTGTAAATTTTTTGCCTGCCAATGCAATCGCAGCAATCAATGAGCATATCCGATCCTTCCCACTGAAAGGGTCGCACTATAGCAGCAAACATATTGAGTATTTGGATGCTTCTCTCAACATTAAAATAATGAATGAGCTATTCTGCAGTAAGCACCCAGAGCATACTAGCATCGTGATGTATGATTTCTACCGAAAGTATTTCCATACAAACTACTAATATCGTTTAGGATGGCCACAAGTTGACGTTTGTTCTACATGCGAGGAGCTCAATTCAAAAATAAATAGTGCAACGCTGAATGATAGTGCTAAACGTGCAGCGACCGCAGTAAAAATTGTACACCTCAGACGTTCCAAAAAATTTTGCAATAAACAGCAAGAAGTAAAAGCCTTTTGTCGTGAAAGAGCAGATGTCGGAGCGCTCGTTTCTGATTAGTCTGCCTTGCCAAAGATCCCAGTGCAAGAAATGTTTTACCTCAGAAAACTATGGCTTTATGTCTTTTGCGTTCATAATCTGAGGACAAATAATGCAGATTTTTATAAGTACCATGAGGGTGAAGCTAAGCGAGGACCTGACGTCTTGTGCAGTTTGTTATGGAAGAATATTCAGAATCTTGATCCTGCCATTCAGGAACTCCACATATTCAGTGATGCTTGTGGAGGGCAAAACAGAAATAAAACCCTCATAAGGTTCTTCTTACTCTTGATTTCACTGGGCTGCTTCAAGAAGATATACCCATACTTTCCCGTACGAGGTCACTCGTTTTTACAGTGCAATCGAAATTTTGGGACAGCTAAATGGCTTATCAGAAAAAAAGTATCGAATTTAAACTCCATTGGAGTATAAGAGCATGATATCCACTGCTAAAAAGACTGGATTTAAAGTGGCAAGCATTACTTCTGCTGACATACTAGATGGAGTGAAAAGTGGCCTCGTTGACCGCCAGAATGCGCTGCTACTGCTAAAAAGGTTATGGTGCCTTAATGTCCGTTCATATGTAGGCAGACATGCGTAATTTCAGTGCGATACTGTCTTTAGTTTTGTTTTGACAGCTGATTGTTGTTGACGTGTTTGACATCATATTGAGTATGGACAAAAGCGATTTTCGTTCTCTCATAAAACATTATTTTTTGAGAGGCAAAACGGCGAAGGAATCAAAAGAAAAGTTGGATAAATATTGTGGGGCTATGAGGGTCAGATTACATCGTCAAATATTGGTTTCGAGAGTTTCGTGATGGTCGCAACTCCACTACCGATGCGGTTACAGAGGACGATGCCAAAAAAATACATGATCGGAAAGTGAAGGTGCGCGAGCCAGCAGATACCACAAAGATTAGTACTGAGCGCACATGCCATATTTTGGGCAATATTCTGCATATGGAAAAGTTATCCTGCCGCTGGGTACCACGAATGCTCACTTTTGACCAAAAACACGAACGCGAGAGCACTTCTAAAGAGTGTTTAGACTTGCTGTTGCGGAATGTTGCGAACTTTTAGCGTGGATTGGTAACTGGATTTGGATCCCTCGGACTATTATCTCCTCCCAAACCTCAAAAGATGGCTCATCAATAAAAAATTCAGCTCACGCTAGGAAATCATCGACGCCACGGAGGAGTATTTTGCAGACCTTCTGGAAAATTACTTTTCGGACGGGATCAAGAAGTTGGAAAATCGCTGGAATAAGTGTATCAAACTAAAAGGGAACTATATTCAATAATATAAAAAAACATTTAAAAAGAAAAAAAATTTTTAATTCCCAAGGAGGTCACTTTTCACTCCATCTAGTATTTGATTTTAAAAGTACATGGCCAAGTTTTTACAAGAAAACTTGCAAGTCAGTTTCTAAAGATTCCGTGTACATGATTTCAAAGTACAGACATCTGACATACCGTTCAGAATCTAAGGGCTACTTGGAAGCCTCGGAGTATATTAATGGACTTGTTAAACATTCTTTCTTGCTCCAGAAGGATGGCGTAACACCTGCACTACCTACCACAAAAGCATATTTGGATAAAATACCAATAAACTACAAGCAGATGGAAGATATTCGTAAAATTGTTCAATATATAGTGGACGATAAAAAAGAGGAAGAGGGATAGAAAAAATTAAACGGTACAAGAACATTTTCAATAAATGGCTTTTCAAATAATAGATTTTTACACTTTGTCCTTTATTTTCAGTTCCATTGGAACATAATACGATCTGGTTAAGGTCTAAAATAACAGTCATAAACTAATATATTATTCAAAACCCTATTCCTTTAATAACTTTATCAATTTTTTATAGTTTTAGCTTTATCTTTGAAAAATAAAAACTTTCTTCCGTTAATTTTGTATTTTATTTTGAAATTTAAATTTTCAGCTGGTTGAAGGAAATGAATCCGAGTTTTTTCACACGATATATCTAGCTACTAGAAAGCGATAGAAACAAAAAATGTATCTCATGCGACTCAAAACATTGAAAACCTTATTTTATCCATGTGTCAAAAATTTGAGAACCATCAAATAAAGAAGTTATTCAGTTTTTTGCGTTTTCGCAATAGTAAGATCAGATGGATTTATTCTCTTCTTCTATGTAACTGGTGTTTCAATTCCAACCTATTTAATAAATCCGATTTCAGGCGGAAGAAGTGATTTAGTGTACAGGATTCGGCTGGTCTCCTTTGAGTGTTGCTGTTATCATAAGTAGATTTTGAGGCTGATACCCGTTCAAATGGATAGGCCATCACTCAAGGAGCTAGATCGTTGACGATGTTCGTGTTTTGGTTTTTAGTGTTTCTCAACCTAAAAGCCATGTGCGGCGTATTAAATTTTGGTATTAAGTCCTGCCATCTAACGATGTTTCGACATTTGTTCTCCTTCAATATTTTCAAATTAAACATAAATTGATGTCTTTTTACCAATAGCTGAACCTATTTAGTTTAAGAGCTGAAAGTACTGTCAAATCTTATAGAAATCAGCACATAAATCTTATTTACCTTATTCAGCGGGCACTTGATATCGACTGTAACATGTATCAAGATGTCCAAAAATTACCTTTAAAATTCGTAATGTTTGGTCAAAATATTTTGATAAAATTTTTAACTATTCTTTGAACTGTTTCTTGCCTTAATACAATTACTTTGAAAGTTAGATGCTGAATCTTCTCCTCCGGAAACCTTTCACAGTCCATCAACCACCGTATTACACACCCGGAATTCTTGATTCTCTGTTGACTCCTTCCAATTTCTTATCATGGCTTCTTCTCAATTTCCCAAAATGAAAAGGATATCCACTATATAGAATTGAAATCTCTGTAACATTATCTTAACACCCAACAGCATTTACAAAAAGACATGGCAATAAATCAAATCCGTTCTGTAATTTTCATTAAAATTCACCCCACACACACCCAGAGAGGGAGAGAGAGAGAGGTAGAAAGAGAGTGAGAAATCCTAGTAGTAACCGTAGTGCTTAGGAAAATACCAAAGAAAAATATCTTCTATCCTTTTGCAGCAATTCCTTCTGCAATGCAAGCGATTTAAAGGAAACCCAACCCAAACCAACGCAACGATCGTATGCGTAACTAAAAGGACCGCATTTGATGATATTCTATTAGGTATTAACTTCCTGTAAATGAAATGGAACGATTTCCATTTTGTTCCTTCCATTTATACGAGTATATGTACTTGTATATGGCATTTGCTATCAGGAATAGCCTGAAAGTTCTTTTGTATTTCTTTTCTATTACTTAAGATACGCGCACATTCATACACGCGTCCTGGGGCATGAGTGATTTTCGACTTAATCTGCAATTCATCAATGTCGAGATGTTAACAGTGTTACAGGGTGGTGTGTGGGGGCGCTAATACATAAATACAGTCTTTAAAAAAATACAACAAAAAAAAAAAGTCGTTTAATTCCATATACTCGTTTACTTAGATACTTCCTTCTAGATACGACCATAATACGAGTATCCAAATGCATTTCCAATAACACAAGGAAAAGAAAAACTCCGGAAATTCTTTGTTTATCTAAAATCAGGTAATCTCCTGGGTTCTGGCTACAGATATTTAAATGGTCATCCAACTGGCAGTTAATATTATCCCCCAGATAAAATAGAAGAGAGAAAAAAGGAAAAAAAAAAAAAACTCATTACTTTCGGACCAAAAGTCCATTTGGCCTGGTTTAAATCGAATTTAAATCCAAAATTGTCAATTGACCATTAGAAATTCACATTAAGATACAATCAGGAAAAATATCTATATGTGTACATCGGTCCTACCCTCTTTTTCCGTGAACAAACAGCGCATCACATCTAAGCAGGAAATTCAAAAAACACACGAAGAAAAATAAGTGTACCCTGAACTGGGGATCAGACTAAAGCAACTTGGTCATTTTATGCGTGGATATCTATCTACTCGTATATATAATATTAGTATAGGTAAAACTTTGTGTTGTTGAAAAATATTTGTACACCGGATATCTTGACATTCGAAAACACAAATCGTGGAAAGTTTTCTTCTTCTTCTTGGTCTTCTTATATGAGAATGGCATCAGCAAATCCAAAAAGGATATCCTGCAGAAAAAAAAAAAAAACAAAAACAACCAAAATCGTCTTCATAAAGATGAACATAAAAGAGTAAATTGTATCTAACAGTATATTGTATCTAAAAGGACCATTTTTGGTCATATCATCGGATATCCGTAATCCATATGTGAGTATATTATTGTCAGTTAGGGTATAACCCCTTCAAACCTTAAGGGCGGGGGCAATTTTGAATTTCAAAATCTTTTACTAGAGTTCTAGTGTATGTTAGTTAAGAGTAGGCGAATTTTGCGCAACCCTTTGGATTTTCTTCTTAAATTCGAATTGCATGAAGGGGAAGGTATTCATTGACTTTTGGTAGTAACTTAAGTTATTATCGGGATTTTCCTTGTTCTCAGTGAAAACATTTGTCGAAATCGAATCGACGAATCTAGTTGTAGATACTATTTAAGTATTGTGACTCAATTGAGGTATCTACGCCATATTAAGTCTGCCATTATAAAGAAGAGTGGAATTTTTGTTTTTTTTCCAGCTTTTTGTGCTTATCTTATCTTTTGGCATAGTCGTATTTAAACTCTTCTACGAATCAGAAAAAAGTTTTGTAACTGTAACTAAAAGTATCTATGAATACATACGTATATAACCGAAGAGGGAGAGTAGATACTTGTAGAAAAACTTTGCGATAAAACGCGAAAGATATCGTCAAGCGATGACTGCGAATACGAGTATGTGTACGGTGTACGGTGTATGGTGTATGGTGTATGGTGTTTGGTGTTTGGTGTTTGGGGCAAGAGGTAGGGTTGGAGTATATGTATATAGGGGAAAACGTAATGAAAGGAGCCATGTCTAAAAATTGTGCTAGATAAGATCTTTTGATTTCTGGGCCAGACCTAGGGTATAGTACTCGTTGTAGATATTCGTAGTTCGCGAGGTACTTTTACTCGTAGTTTCGACATCGTCACGTTGTGTACGTACGGATAGCTAAGCATGAGAACGAGTACGAAGTACGAGTACTTTTCGTATGTGGGGTGGTTTTTTGGTCTGCACTTGTTTTTTTTTTTCGTTTTGTTTTTTTGGTTGTTGGCTAAATCGGTAAATAGTGATCTCATTGGTGGAAAATTAAGTGGAGTACTTGAGCTTCACCACCTCCCATTTTTGGATTTTTTGTTTTCTTTTTTATTTGGTTAGATTTGGACTTATTTGGAGAAGGGTTTGAGAATATTTGTTGAAATTTTTGGTATTGTAGGTACTTTATTTGTGGAGTAAGCTCGTCTAGAAGACACTTTATCGGATGTGGTTTAGTTAAGTTTGCACAGATTTGATTATCTCGCTCATATTTGTCAGAGATTGACTATAAAAATTCATGAAAGTTCATATCTCCATTACTTCGGTTTTTTATTACAAACATGAAGTAAGTAACTTACTTTCATTCTTATGCTGCATGGAATATTCTAAAATGCATATCTGTTCTCAGCAACCATATGTTTTTATTTAAGTTTTACTGCCAGAATATCAGTTGCCAAAGACATTTCGCTTTTACCAAATATTCTCCCTAAATAATCAAAGGACAAAAGTCACGGTCTGTGACTATAATTCGAATGCCTTAGACTTGCGACATTGATACCCCTGTATGCAGCCCCTTCGACTTAAAAAATACACATCCTTCCTTGCAAATCAAACAATAATAGTTTGAATAAAATTCACAACAAGACTTTGTCATTTATTGATACGCATACCTCCATCAGCCATCAACATCACACGTACACATTTGCATTCATACGCACTATTCGTACGTATGACTACAGTGCAGTTAAATCATAAGCAAATATTTGCGGTTAAATAGCATTATTGCGAGTGAATATTTTATGAGGATCTGCACAGATGGACGATGGCGGTAGTACGTATAAAATCTCTTGCACCCGTATACCGTTGCCAGGACACCTAATACGTGTGATGAAGGATTTTCATTTTCATCATGTTGTATGCCCAGTTATTGACTATTAAGCGAATGATTTTTTTTTTACCCATTCTACCCTCCTCTTCCTCAGTTAGTATACACAGAGTAGAATCTAATATAAATGCGTTAACACGTTCCACCATGTGTGTCCTGAATGTCCTGGGATAGTGATTCGGTGTCCTGGTGTACTGGAATATACTGGTGGTTGGTTGATTTTAACCAAAAAGAGAATGTCTGCAAAAGGACGATACGACATTTCGCTATTTCGAATTGAATTCAAGCATTGTCCGCCTGTTTGGCTACTGATAAAGCCTTGCAAAACCTCAATGTATCCATGGTAAAATATACTGGACAACACAATATGACAAACAGATACATAAACATAGCACACGTGCAACATGAGATAGACTGAAAGAAAGAGTAAGGTGGTTGGGAATGGTAGGAGCAAAATAAAAATATACAAACGAGTATATATCAACTTGTGCATCCTGATAATTGGGGAAGCTTTTGCAATATTTATCCTGTCCCAGCCTCTGTCCTTGGTACCCACAAACACATTCACGAGACTCGGAATGAAATTATTCAAAATGTAATTTCACATTGCACCACCGAGCAGAAGAACCTCCAGATCGAAAAGGATCTGAAAGCGGTTTCGTAATTTATTGATTGGTTTCGCACAGAGAATCCACCATCAAAGGTGGCATCACCCTGGACTGGGCGTCTTGTAGTGTTGTAATCTTGTATTGGCATAGCCTTGTAGTCTTCTCCGAGTACAATTGTTGGGAATTCAATTTGCGTATGTGCATCATGGACCCATACAACTTGTAGTCCTGTGAAATAATGATTTCACTTAAGGATTTGCAATGGGAGTGACTTGGGACTTTGGAACTTCCTGGAGGGTATAAGAAAGCACTAAATCTAAATACGGATAACATAACATTGCAGGTGGCTAGTTGGCCAGGTAGTTTTAGTGAAAAGTGCAAGTTACAGATACTCGTACCTCCTCATGTCAGAGGTATTCCACAAGATACAATATACAAGTACAATTCTCCCTTGAAATGAAACATAGGTGTTTTATCTCCAAGGAGTCGAGGTTTCTGTTGTGTCTATCTTTGTCCCTTCTCTAACTCATTTGTGTTGGTCTTTTTATCCAAAAACAAGCTACAACAAGATGTTCAATGTTTCTGGGTTTTCCTGAGAAGGTGTAGTCTCTCTCTTGGCTAGTATGTCTGTATTCTGGACATGCATTTCGCAAAATGTCTTGCACATATTAAATATCCTTACACGAGTGTAACCAACTGAAAATTGTGCATTCAAAACAAGGCACAAGTATCTCTCCGGGTAGAACACCAGTCTGGCTGAACTGGCCCGAATTGGCTGAACATGCCCTAATACCTAAATGTTGGAGTCCCTACAAAATAACATTAAGGATATGCGTTTCGATATTATATATGCATATGGAGTGCATCTTGTAAAGTTCAGGTCGCTCTACCCGACGAAATTGTCATCTATTAGAAGATGACTGAATGGGTGGATTGGCCGCCCTTTCTGAAGGGTATGGTAACTACACTGTATTTTCTATAGGCTGGTCACCATCTATTGTAGTAGCAAGTGTAACATTGTGTGCGCTTAATTAAGTGCACCTTATGGATTGGGTGTTACCCAAAACCATGTACGAACTGATATGCGATGCCATTATCATCGGTAGTGGGCTACAATAAACTAGGCAGTGGTAGTGGTGGTTGAAACACACAGGTTAAAGCCATTTCGATGGTGCTCTTAAAGGTGAAGATGGGAATTTCGTATTTTTCTACCACTAAGATAAGGAATCCTTACTAAGCCGAAATATTTATATGAAATCCTTGGGCATGTTATCCCCATTTCAACGGCTACATACCATGTACGTAGATGTGGAGGGTTAATCGGGTGTTCAATTCGTTAGCTGTCAATGTGCTTAGCCCTCATCATAGCTGGGTGAGGATTTCCAATGGATAAAGAGGATCTATAGATGTGTTTTCTATGTGCTTTTTTTTTCTCCATTCTAATACGAGCTTATGAGTTGGGGCTTATCTACTTTCATAGAATGGGAATAAATTTGAAATGAAAACCCATAACGGTCAAGCACTAGTTTTAACGTGAAATTTAACGTTTAAGTTGGTACCAACTAGTTTTTTACACTTAAACTGTCCATTGAAACATTAAAAATATGCGATCAAAATTTGTTACACTACGTTTATGGGTCGGTGTTAATTAATAACCACTGGAATAAAATTAACATCACTATCTGGTAGCAGTGGTATCATGTGGTTTAGCTGGGTACTAGAAAACATATATTTGACATTTTTACTACTTTGTGTGATGCAGAATGTTTAAAACTTATTTTTTCGTATTAAAACTAGTTGAAAGCTAGTTTCATCTGGTATGTCCAAGTATCTGCGACTTTGCAAAAGTTGTGGCAGAGTTGCTTATGGGTTTGATTGGATACGTAAAAAACAGATTCAATGTTTTTTTTAATGATATTTTTGGCACTTACAAATTAGTGTCATGAGGGAGAATAATTTATAACTTTTCTATATCATCACGTAGACAACACTTACTTTTACGGGCTTCTTAGAGATGACTCTACCTTAAATTATATAATTTGTATTCCAAAGTATCCCAAGATATTAATGAGGAGAATTTTGTGGACTCGAAAATACCAATCTCAAACGTAACCTCGTAGCGTTAATTGTTTTCTGAGTACAAAACTCTCTTCTTCAGTCAGTCCGATCTCTAGGTAGATGCCTTTAGTTTCTCTTAGCGCAGTGGTTCACTTCTACTCCAACTACGCATGCTAGTTTTTTATTGATTCTTGTCTAATCCTTTTTTGGATTCCTCTCTAACCCCTATCAATCCAAACAGGAGCATATACAAATACATAAAAAGATTTTCTTTCGAAGCAGCCAGAGCTACGTAACTCTATGTAAGAGTTCCTGCTTCAGGAGGTTGGACAAGGATATTATATAAAGTCCTCGTGACTGCTCTCAATACAGTTTTGCTACTTATTTGAGTGTTTAACACAGGCAGCCACTGAAAAGAATAATTTTAGTTATGCGTGGATAAAATAGAATATTTTAGAATTTTTTCATCAGTAGATACATGCAAAAAATACAAATTATCCCGAATATATGTATACGAAATAAAACCTAACACTGTGGAACACACATTTCGTTGGCTAAGACTTGACATTTGTTTTTGATTTATTTTTGGCGTCTGAATGCGAAAAACACAGTTTTTGTCTATCCCGTCACCTTTTTCAGCTACAGGATATCATCCTTTCGTTCTTAATAACATACAAAATGTGAATACAATAATAAATTAGTAAACTTTTTTAACCAAATCGCAAACTTACATATCAAGGTAAAAATTTTCGTTTATAGCTTTTCCTGGAGTGTTCGTTGTGTGGACAATCTCACATGATGCTCCAACAGTAGTCAGCCATTATAATATGCACATCCCATCTACCTTGACGGTATCAATCCTTAGATCTTGGTGGAATCGCTCACTCTGCTCATCACTGACTGCACCTAGATTTTGCGGGAAGTCAGCAAGATGGCTATGCAGAAAATGCTCATGTTGCAACCAACGATTTTGAAGTTCTCTAAAAGTTGCTGGACAATTTCTGTGTAATTCTCTGCTCGCGTATTCCCAAGAAAGTTTTTGACAACGTTTTTAAATGCCAACAAAGCATTCTTTTGGGGTTCTGTCATTGTCCCATTGTCCCGGTCAAACACACCGGCCTTCAACTTTTCAAAAGACAGGCGAGGCAAAGCTTTAACAAACTACTTCATGAGGCCCAGTTTTATATGCAGAGATGAAAATATTACACTGTTTCTGCCAACAAGCGGCGGATGTAGAATGTTTGGATCACCAGATTTGAGTTCAGATCTTGGCGGCCAATTCAACTGTAGCCAATGCTTCTCACGAACTCTGCTGTTCCACATACACAAAAAGCAGGGATACTTGGTATATCCGCGTTGCTGGCCAAGAAGGAAGCATACCATTTTAACGAAAATACAAATAATCCATTTGTGCATGTGGTATTGTAACAAATCAAATCTTTATCTCTTCATATTCTTCACGCAAACAAACTGAGTGGCCTATTGGGACTGCACCAAATAAGTTTCCATTGTGGAGGAAGACACACTTTGAGCTTCACTTTGAGCTCTCAATAAACAGTCGCCATTCAGTTGCGTTATAGGCTAGAAATCCCAACTCCTCTATTAAACCATTTATGTTATGGTAATACACAAATTCACCGTCACTTGGAAAGTATTGCAGAAATGCAATTTGTCTTTATCGAAAGTAGGATACCTTAGCTCCTTTTTCAAGCAAGTTTTTCTTGTGAAGTCTTGATGCTAAGAGCCCTGAAGCCTTTTTAGAAAGTCCCAAGTCCCGGGCCAAATCACTTAACTCTTTCCGATCACATCCCTTACGAATGGAGTCATCTTCCATTTCAAAATCTTCATCGTTCGAGTCACTTTGATATCCACCACTTGACGTGATAGAAGAAAACTAAGTACAGTTTTGTAATCAGCGTACCAACTCGTATTTAACTATAAAACAGTTGAAAAATTTAACTCAACAGAAATTTTTTTTTAAATTGTTCCTCAGTGCAGTTTGTACTATGAAATATATACCAAAAAATTCTATTGTAGTAGGAACAATTCATTCTCAAAGATCAGTACTTAAATAGGTTAGATGTTTAAGTATTTTTGAAGAATAAGTAGATATGTTACACCCTATAGTTCAAAGAGCTAGTGCTGAATGTTTCATATCAGAATGCTTACGGAAACATTATATAGAAAAGGTGTGTGATGGGGTGATCATGGTATGGAAGAGGCAAATTTAAATACTTTATCAATCTTGGAACCACTGAAAAGAAAAGTTAAGATAATGAGTAGTGATATGCGGTGGAATAGCTGCCAGATGCAGGTTGAAGCTACGAAGTCTGTGTTCAGTTGGTTTACGACTAGGCGCATAACCAAAAATCCCTTTCGCCAGATTATTCTAATAATATTTTTTTGCTCAGTAATCAAAGTGTGAATTTTATTGCAACTTATATTCTATAGAGTGACCAGATAGGGATGAAAGGAAAAAAAATTTAAATAAAACAACAACGGTGTGAAATGTAAAATTGATACTGGCTTTATTTGGAAGCTACGTTCATGCAATTATGTTTGGAATAGCATCATTCAAATGGCCGCCTCGGCTTCGCTGGCAGTGCTACAAGCGATCAGTTCAATTTTAGATCGTTGGTAGCGTAGACTAAAGACGTGACGTAGCCCTAGAGAAAATAATCGAGTGGTGTCAAATCCCATGACCGCAGCGGCCAATTGATGAACGCTCGCCGGGAGATGACCCAGTCACCAAATTGCTCCTTCACAATTTCGAGCGTTCCGTCGCTTGTATTGCATGTCGCGTCGTCTTGTTGGAACCACTGCTCAGATATATATCGATGTTGTCGAGGTCTGACCACGGAAAGTCGGCTAACATCGCTCTATTCCTGAGCCCATTGATGGTAACGGAGTCTCCTTCCTCATTTCGAAAGAAATAAATGCCGCCATCCCATAAACCGCACCAAACAGTCAATCTTTGTGGATGAATTGATGCTTGGCCGGAAACTTTTGGATTGTGTTCACTCCAATAATGGCAATTTTGCTTGACTCGTCTCTGAGCCAGAAATGGGACTCGTCCGAGGAAATGATTTTTTTGGCCAATATCCAAATCTCCGCCAACATTTCCAGCGCTTGATTAGCGAACTCACGGCGTTGTCTGTCTATCGTCGTCCGGCTTTAATTTTTGCATTGGCACAATCTTATACGGTAGTGGGCCCAAATCCAAAAGCAAAATTAGCCGGATTGATTCTCTAGCAATGCCCAATTTAGCTGATTGGCACCGAATCGACATTTCTGGGTCTTCTTCGATACTCGCCGATACGGCGGCTATGTTTTATTCAATTCGCACCAAACTCTATCAGGTTGGTGGCTTAAGATCCAAATGAGTGTACTCACGCTTAAACTTTTCCATGGCACGACAAATTGCCTGCACACTGAAGCCATGAAAACAACCAACCTTACGACGAAATTCACGTTGCGTATTTACAACTGAGCCGGAATTTCGAAAATATTTTTAGTAATTTCCACACGTTCGGCAAGCGTAAAACGATGCAACGTGAAATGGCAGACCTTAGTGAATATTTTGACAGCTGGATATCATTGGTAACTTTGACAGCTACTCAAACATAACAATTGGAAAAACTCTCATTGCTATCTGGTCACCCGTTAAAATTACTACAAGAAGGCAAATATACGAGCTCAAAAACGAAATAATGCTCTGTTTCTCAATCACCTACTGCCCGGCTACGAAAAAAGTAAACTGTACCTAGTCTAGCCACTAGTTCTGTTACAAATATAAAACGCCATAATAAAAAAAAAGTAAACATATTGTACTAAAAATTGTTTCACATATTTGACCACAATATTCAAAAAAATTGTATTCACTCGAAATGACTGCCTTTTGCTTTAGCACAAGTTTCAAAACTGCTTGGTCATTGGGCACGTACGGTTTCCATGGAGATCGTGGGCGCTGCTCTAGTTAATGCTTTCCAAATTTCTGTGAGGAATCTTGCAGGCCATGTTCTCCAATTTTGATCTGTTGGAAGATCCATATGTATCCATTGAAAAGGGTGTTGGTCAAACCATTCACAACACCCTTTAGCACACCGTCTTTGTAAACCTTTGCACCAGTTTTACCCCTTTTTCACAGAAATGGAGGGATGTGACACCATAGTAAGAGACCCCCCACCAAACCATTACGGAACCGGGATGATGTCCACGTTGAATGCTTGGAACAACTTGTTCGGTTCCGTAAACGAAGTGGAATAAATTTTGTAATTTTGTTTGTTGAAAACTTCTTCCACGGTAAGAATTTTCTCATCCGAAAACAGAATGTTTCCGTCCGCGTGCCACTGCAAAAGTAGTTTACATGTTTCCAGCCATTTTTTTAGTTGAGGAGTTAGAAGATGACCAGTAGACCGACGATAGGCTTTCATATGCAGATCATCAAGAATCAGCCTAAACATGGATCTGGTTGATATATCCAATTCCTTGAAGGGGATTTCTTCGAATTCGTTCACGCACTGTCGTTACTACAGCATTCGTACGGACGACGCGCGGGCGACCACTTTTTAGCATGTCCTCTACTCCAGACAATTCGCCGAAGCGAGCAATAGCCCGATAAACGAATATTCTCGATATTACGAGTGGTTTTAGCAACTAGAAAATTTGGCCAGCACTCTTTTCGCACTTATGCAACGCTATTACCGCGACTCGGTTCTATTTAACGCCCCACTCCATGTTAATAGTTTGCAAACTGAAACAAAACTGACTAGTATTCCTCACTGATCAGTGCATGTGTTCTGACAAAAAAGGTATCGGTTTTATTCCCGCAAGAAGTTTTGAACGATAAGCGCTGGAAATAGTGTAACAGGACTTATGGCAGGACTAGGTACATATACAGTTTTCCAGAATGAAGGCTTTGGTGAGGATTATGTTTTCTCGAAGGACCGCTTTAAGTTCTGAAGCAGCGAAAGAACTTCAGGCAGCTGCTGGGAAGCAAGTTAGCCGATAGACAGTTAATCGGACCCTGCGCAAGCATGATATGGTAGCCATCGAAACGAAGAAAAAGCCGATACTCTCGAAGAAAAATGTCAAGGCAAGACTAAGCCGTTGCGATACGTCCGGTTTTTCCTAAGAAACAGGCGAGCATTTGCTTGCAAATGCTTCGAGAACAACTTTTGTTGGATTTGGCCCCTCTTGAAAGACCCATACCGTCGACGTGTTTAGTTGCGGGTTCATATGCTGCCCCGTCTTTTATGTCGATAAGTGAGTATTGAACAACTTTAAAAAAAACAGTCGATTTCCATATGTCAGGTATTTTTATTTAATTTGGTCCTTTACAATTTATTTTGACTAGCTTTTGAACATAACATGAATCAAGTGGCTGCCTTTATTGACTTTTGCTGCGTTTTCCATCACTTTTTCGAGCATCTCGGGTGGTATACAATGATTTCGGTACGAATGTTTGCCTTGAGCCCGTCAATTGTCCGAGATTTGCTGGCGTACAATTTACAAAAATAAGTCCGGAGTGGTCAAATCTGGAGATCTGGGTGGCCAGTAAATGTCGCCATTTTTTGACAGCAAACGTCTAGCAGAAACTGTATTGTTGGATTTGCAGTGTGGCATGGCGCACCGTCTGGTTGAAACCAGTAACCGTCCAGACCTTTTTCACACATTTGTGGGTAGACATAATGAGCCAACATCCACCGATATCGATTCCCATCGACTGTTTCGCCTTCTCCGAAGAAAAATGGCACAATGACCGTCCCAGACAGTCACTCTTTGGTCATGCAATTGTGTTTCATGGATCTCGTGTGGATACTCCGTTCCCCAAATGCAGCAATTTTGCTTGTTCATGGCGCCAAAGTGTGTGAAATGGGCCTCGTTGGTAAACAAAATTTAGTTCCAAAAAGCAGGTTCAATGTCAACCATTCGAACGACTGTTTGGCCGTATTCCAAGCGACGTGGACGGTATGTTGGCAATATTCTTTGAGTCAATTGCACTTTATACGGAAACAAATGCAAATCATCCTTCAAAATGCGCCGCGAGGTGGTCCCACTGACGCCAAAATTCTGAGTGCGGTGACGATACGACACACGTGGGTTCCCGGCAACATCTCTCTTACTGCTTCAATCGGTTCATTGGAACGTCTTTGGCGTTGATGAACGGCATGTTGACGATCTCGCACTGTTCCGTGCTCGACAAAGTTCAACACCAAACGACGAATAGTGTTGTCAGACGGTGCTTGTTGGCCACGATATTTTTGACGATATGAACATTGAGTTAACACAACTGAATGACTAGTTTCAATATACTGCTTCACTATTTCGGGTCGTTCTTTCGGTATCAAACGATTCATGGTTAAAATTGCACTGAATTGACGTTCCGAAAACATGTGTACTCAGGTCAATCGGTTGATAAATGTCAAAGTTATTCAATGTTTACATGCCAACATAAAAGATGGCGCACAGTGTACATATGTATATTCATACTTCGTCGCTTGTCACGATCTTTTAGATGTCTTTTGAAGCATCGCTATCGAATTTTTTTCACATTTCTTTGGATCTTGGGCCCGCCCAATTATCAAGGCTTCGGCTATCAATGACGTTGTCTAATAAAAATCGGGGGGAGAGTATTTTTACTGGTCTTATCGTAAACATCTTCAGATGACGCCACCGAAGGTTGCTACGATTTGATCAGTTACAAGCTGCCGGTCATAGGTCTTGTTGGCGGCAGGACCACTGGTAGTCCTTACCAGAACTTTAATCATGGTACCATTGAAATCAGGAGCCCCCGGATCCCGGTCTGGGCCTGACTTATTGAGGTAGGTCTCCTTGTGGGAGCGTCATGGTGCCTGTGGTTTAAACTTTAAACCCAAAGTCGCGAGAAGGGTCTTCCTGTTGGTTTGACCCAATGTAGAGTTGCAATAAGTACTGGGTTCTGTGACCCTAAGAACAGTAAGAGGTTTTAGATCGGCCTCGACCCATACCAAGGGTTGAACTTGTGCCTCCGACACAAGTTATGCTTTGGTATCTCAGGAAGGCGTCAGAGCGGTGGTAAGGCGTATCCATGGGAGCAAGGACTTGTATGGCAACTAGTGAACTTAAGTCTACACCACAGGTGTTTACGATAAAGAGCAATAGAGACGGGCCTTTTTTTTTGTGATTGTCAAATTATGCGGTATTCAATGTGGAAAAATCTTTTTGACGGCCAATTGCTCATGAAATATTAAATGTGTGCGTGTGGAACTAATGCCGAAACATGTCTCAATTTCACGATAACTCACGATCTTGCAATATCAGCTCTCGCACAGCATTGATGTTTTCAGGTAAAACAACCGATTCCGGACAAGCTTAACGAAAATCGTCCTGGAGCAAACGACGAACACGATGGAATTCGGAAAACCAGTGAAAGACGGTGGCCCGAGATGGTGCGAGTCGAAGCGAGTTGATCGGCGCACTACTCGTATTGTTGAGAAAATTATAAAAAATCATCGAGCGAAAATGTTCAGGATTTTTCCATTTTTCGGCTGAGATGAATTTTTGAAGTCTCTCTAAAAAACACAAATAGCCTTCGTATGACAAAATGTTCAGATCACGTGTACCTACCATTAAAAACGTCAAACTTTGCGATCCTAACGTCAGTATAAAAAAGGAACAGCCGTAGTGAACATAACATCTATTCCAAAACGTCAACAAACTAAACAGTTTTAAATATAAAAAAATCTGAGAATTTGAAATCAGCTATTTGTCGTTAAATACATCGGCCATTTTGTTTCGACAGAGGAAGTATTATGGTTCACTTGTCAAAAAACTCACCTTTTAACTTTTTGGGTGCGTTGTTGCAAGGAGAACTCATTGCTTTGTTGACATTTTAATTGGAAATTCTAGGTGAATTCGAAATAAAAATGAAACTGAATACGACTATAAATCTCCACTCCACAAAGCGAACATTGCTTTTCGATGTTTTTCATCATTATCGCGGCAATTACAATAGCTTGAGGCCCCTTCGTTGTTTACAATATAACCACTGCATGGCTTTTTAACTAAATTCCGCGCTGAAGATTTCCATCAGAATCAGCGAACCATTTCATCGTCTTTATGCGCCGCGTTACAGATTTTGACATTAACTTTACGTTTAGTCAGTCAACTCCACCTGTTCCAGTATGTTGAATGGGACGTTGGGAAGGATAGATAAATATGTATGAGCACGACTTGGCGAATCGACCAACGAATTGAGGAGTTCAGGAGCAACCCTTTGCATTTAAACTTTGGTGGCCATGTTAATTTTGTATCCCTCCTCTTCCATTTGCAGAAGAAGTCGTCGTATTTTTTGAGTTCCTAGCCAAGTGAGGGTCTAGTGTGTTGGTAGATCTAGGCGAGGTGAGTCTCTGTGGCTTAGGGGTTCGAGTTGGATTTTCCTTTTATTTTTTTGAATCTATTATGAACGAGTAATGTGTTGTTTCAGTAGGTAACCTTGGATAAAGGAATATCTGCAACATACCCCAGACATGAAATGAAATTCACTTTAGTCGTTTTGCACCATTGCACGTTGCTGGTGCTGGTGCTGGTGCTGGTTTTCGGGCTGGGACTGGAATTGGAACTGAAACTGGGGTGCTCCCGTACTGTATAGCTACTCCAAACAGTCTCTGCTGGGCATGGCATGACAAACACTTGAGATGATTGTTTCAAATTCTCAGATAACGAATAAAAAGGCGTGACAGTAATTAATTATGTGCAAAACAGAGCAGCGTGGAATGAATAACATTTGCAATGCATGTGGTTCTAGATACTCGTACATGCACTGTTGGTTGTCCCGGGCTTGGCGTTGACTTGAGTTTGAGTTGAGACGTGCTTTGGTTAAAGGTGGGCTGGTGTGATGTGGTTTTGTTGCTGTCTGTTGAGTTGCATTGCTGTTGCTGTTGAGTGGGTTGTGGTCTTTGCTTGGAGATTGTTGTTGGTTGGTTTTGTTCTCTTACGTTTTTTATTCCTCCAAAGGGGTGGTGCATAAATTTATTTTGAGTGAATTAAGCGCCATCTTTGAATAATTAAAATATGCATCCATTAAGAGAAAAGAGAGGGAAGTTAAGAATGCAAGTTGGTTTGGTATTTCCTTTTGTTTTTTTTTTGTTTTAGATACATAGACAGAATTGCATTTTGATTATTGAGGTGTTACATATTAAGCCTAAGGAATGTTGTTGCGGGTCTAAATAGTGGCTCAAAAAAAAAGGTGTTGCAATCAAACAAGGGGTATGAAAATGTGTGTCTAGGAGTAAGAGATATACGAGTATCTTAATAATGTTGATTATTGTGCAGATAACATCATCTTCAGATACTCAATCGGTCAAAAAATTTCATTTCGTTTTTGTATTTGTCGACACATATGTAAGTATCTTGTGTATCTTCAGTACCACTGAAAGCATTCTAAGGTGGTAAAGGTACTTGGAACACCTTGTGCTTTCAAATGTGGTTCAAATACTCGTTATTAAGCTAGAGTATTGAATTATCCTATTTACTTTTGGAGCTCTTCGTAATCAAAATCGATCTTAAGGTGACTACAAATTATATATTAATGTGCAATATTTCAGCGATGATACTGATACTAGGCCTTATTCATCCAACGTTCTGCTTGTAAAGCTATCAGATTAACTAAACTATGTTCTTATATCTTTCCTGGCACGTCCCTATCATCGTTCTGTGTTTTCCATTGACAGGATATTTTTATTTTTTGCAGCCTTCTTTTGGATAATCTTAAAAAATTTGAATTGCACTGAACTTTGCATGTTTGCGAACATGTTTGGTACAATTTGAGCTAAAGAACCTAGGTGTGGCAGCTTCTTTTAAAAAAACTTTTTTGGCTTACTGCTGATCTCAGGGTTCTGATGTACTCGTATCTACTCCACCTGATACAGGGCTAATACTCGTATTTTTAGAGGCCGTGTAGGTCAGTGTGGTGCATACATATACATATGTACAACTAGATATACCGTCGAACGTTTTACCTTGGAGCTATGAGTTCAGTACATAAATGCTGGAAACTTCAAGTCCTTGTTTTAATTACCTGCTCAGTATCTTACGCAAGGGCAAGGCTTTCTGACAGTGAAATCCTCTGCATATGATATAATCTTTTACCCTCCTGCCTTTTGTATTCGGTAAACAACCGCAGGTCTCTTCTTATTGTGCATAAAATGACGAGACGAATAACACAGTAAGTGAGTAAGCCTTCGTTTAACCTAGAATATTGCCCCAACAATTTTCTTGTTGTTTGGTAGCGTCAAATGTCAGAGGTAGAAAGTTTACTATCGCAGAGCTTGCTCGAAATAACTGTAATCAGGGTATACATTGGATAGAAAAAAGCATTCTATTCTATATTGGGAAGTAGAATCTTTGTGGAAATCGACTCAAGAAATAACCTTTGCTCGATTCCTCCTCAGATGAAACTGAAAATTGTATTAACGATGATTTCTACATTATATTATGGAATCAATAAGCCTTGTCTGTAATATAAAAAATTCAGACTTCAATGCTAAAACCTATAAAGAGGATGTTTTTGCTGGACTAATTGAAAAGTAGGTACAGCCTTTGCAAACCGGCAGCAGATAACTGCTGGTATATTTGCCGGCAGCGCGAACCACGGTGATACGAGTATGGAGCACAAAACTTCTCACTAAAGAGTCTTCAAGTAACCAAGCTTTCTTTAGATAGCTGTCTGCTTGCCAAATTGAGCCCTTACTGGCCTATACAAGATTCGTCTCCAATATATGTACATGACATACTAATAATAAGAACTCGCATAATATCCCGAATTTTTTTAAATTTCACCTCTACTGGATATAATCGTCCTACACAAAGCCCACTTTGAGACGCAGTACTCTAATAGTTTCGAAAATATTTCCCAGGATTTAAACGACAATATGTTCGAAACCAGCATTAAGAAATTGCACATATGGAATAGCAATAGGACTTGGTCTTTATCTATTTGAAACTGAACTACAAAGGATTAACATACGAGTAGAACTGAATTTTGAAATAAAAAATAACATTGAAATATTAGAAATGCGAACTGAAAAAGATAGGTTTAATATAACACTACTTTATTTGAGAGGAGAAACATGGTGTAATGACGTCGAAATCCTTGAAAGTATGTTCGTAGAAAATGCACCAGGTGGTAGTATTTTGATTGGGAATATGAATGTAAGAATAAGTGAATAGCAGCAGGTATTGACAAGTCCCGCAGGGGAAAACTTGAACGTCTACGGATCGAGATCATCTGATGTCAAAATGGTAAATCGGATGGGAAAAGATCTAATAAATTGGCTAAATGGTATGATAGTATTGAATGGGAGAGTAGGCTCTGATGAAAATGGTAAAATAACCCACATGTCAGCAGTCGGAAATGAAGTCAGTGCAGTATCTCAAGAATTAATACCACATATTCACACCTTCAGAGTTGAAGATAAAATGTGGTCGGACAACATGCCAATCACACAAAATCTGTTTAAATAAAGAAATAACCGGAAAACTTATGAATTTGTTGCCAAAGTTGAAATGCAGGAATGTGGAAACACATAAGAGAAATTTGGAAAAAAGACAATCAGTTGATTGAAAATCTTCATGGAGAAAATATATCAACAGAAACCCCTGCTAATATGATAACAGTAAGAAACCAGTCGAAGAAACCATGTGTACAATCTAAGCAAAAATGGTACGATACACATTGCAACAATGCTAGAAGAGAATCATTTAAAGTGCTGAAAGTATGGAGAAAAATAGAAAACTACGAAGCTAAAGAAAAACACAAAACTGCTAATGGAAAATATTAATAAATATGTGAAGTCAAACGTAAGTCATATTCCAGAAATTTGGAAAATAAATTACATACTAACGAGTGACCAGATGCTCGTAGCAATGATAGTTTTTCTAATTGTTACGTTTTAGTAACTGTCAAAGCTACCAATGACATCCAGATGTCAAAATATTCAGTAAGGTCTACCATTTTACGTTGCATCGCTTTACGCTTTCGGTGATGTCGGTTGTCATCATGGCATCAGTGTGCAGGCAATTCTTCGCACCGTGGAAAAGTTTGAGCATGAGTACACTCTTTCGGATTTTAAATCACCAACCAAATAGAGATTGGTGCGAAATGAAGAACACATAGCCACCGTAGCGGCCAGTATTGGAAAAGACCCAGAAATGTCGATTCGGCGCCGATCAGTGGAATTGAGCATCGCCAGAGAGTCAACCCGGATCATTTTGCGGTTGGATTTAGGCCTACATCCGTTTAAGATTGTGCTGACGCCAAAATTGAAGCCAGATAACCATAGACAACGCCGTGAGTTCGCTAATTTGGTGCTGGGAATATTGGCTGGAGATCCGGATTTTGAAAATCCACAAGTGTTCGGCCAAGGATGAATGTACCAACATAGCATCATCGGATCTTATTTCTTTCGAAATGAGAAAGGAGACACCGTTACCGTCAATGGTCTCAGGAATAGAGCGATGTTAATTTCAATATATCCTAGCTATGGTACCAGCAGGACGGCGCTACATGCCATACAAGCGACGCAACGCTGAAGTTGTGAAGGAGAAATTTGACAACTGGGTCATGATGGCTACCGCGATCATGCGATTTCACACCTCTCGATCATTTTCTCTGGGGCTTCGTCAAGTCTTTAGCCTACGCTAACAAGCCAACCACTTCGGACGAACTCGATGCCAACATTCGGAATGCTATTGCTGGAATACTGCCGCACATATTGGACCGAGTCATCAAAAATTGAACAGACCGCTTGAAGCACTGCCAGTTAATCCGAGGCGGCCATTTGAATGATGTGTTATTCCACAAATAATGGCATGAACGTAGCTTCAAAGTAAAGCCAGAATCAATTGTATATTTTACACAGTTGGTGTTGCATTTACATTTTGTTTTTCCAATTATTTTTATCTGATGCCAAGGACTGGTCCTTTGCCGAATATATAAGAAACACGAAGTTTAAAGTCGGCGCAGACTTAACACCAGAAAATTACAGAGCCTGTTTCCTAATTGTCATCATCTATTCACTAGGCAGATCTAACTGCAGAATTTACGATAAAAAAATGTAAGAAACGTTCTTAATAAGGTAAAATTAAATAAAGCACCAAATGCAGGTCGAATCCCTTACGAAATGTTTATACGCGCTCCAGAAATATTCTTAATCCTACTATCAGTATCGTACCTCAAGTCTCAACATGTTAGATAACAAAACAGTAGAGCATGGTTTTCTTTAGACGATTATATCTCCTATTTACAAGAGAAATGATCCAAATGAGGTGCAAAATTACCGTGGAATCTCCGAATCTCGAAAAGGATACTCGACTATAGATAACATATATATCCTAGCGAGTATAATCAAAGTAAAAAATGCGGAAAGAAAGAAAGTACAATATACTCGTATGTTATGGTTTCTTCGCAGATTTCAATACTCCATTTTACTTCATTGACGGGAAATCGCTGTGTTATAAACTCAATAACATGGACATATCAACAAAATATCTGAATTTACTGCGAAGTACCATATGTAGACCAAAACCAAAGCGGGAGTGTGCGACAGGTATGATATCTCAGAGTATTTTGATCCCGACTACTTGCAGAGCAAATGTAAACACTTCAATCAATGATAAACCGACTAGAAAAGTACTGGGACTTGACAATCAATAAACATGAACAAGCCTAAAAAGAAGTGGTCTTTGGTACAACACGCACTGAAGCTTTGATGACCTTGAGCGTCGGCTGTCTTATGACTACAGTCTTATGGAAATACCGCCCGATGCAATGACACCAGAATTCCTGTTGCGGAAAAAATACGAAATCGACTTTCCTTGTGCCCAGGATTGATCTCGGGTAGAATCTGAGTCAGGAAACGAATGCAGTCGGGTCTTCACTTACAGCTCCGAAACCAATATAGGATGTGGCGCTGGTGTCTTTCTGCAGGACAACATCGTTTAATTTCACTTCACGTTCGGAAAGCTTGCATCTGTCTTCCAAACGGAGATTTACGTAATCCTGATGGCAGCGAACTATATTGCGGAGAACCAGTGGAGGGGGCCAAGAATTTGCAAGCAATCACTGAACGCAGTCGTAAGGCTAAATTAAGTGCCAATGGGATCACGGGAAATGAAATCGCCGATGAACCTTTCAAGATGGGTTCAGACTAGAGTTTTTTAGGATCCGAACCTACCTTGGGTCTGCCTGCGTCCTCGGTTAAAGCTCCCATTGACAGTTGGGTTTCATATGAGCACTAGTGCAGATGGCACTGATGGGATACAGGCAGACCAAACGAATGCTTTCCGACAAATCTAGGAGGTAAGCGTCCTTACTGCTGTCCTTCAGCAGGAAAGTCTGCAGGTTGCTTACTGGAGCCGTGACAGGGTATTACACTTGTGCAAAGCACTTAAATGTACTGGGAATAAGTGACACAACATTCTGCGATGCTTGCTGTGCAAGTAAATCTTCTCTCTGTGAATATCCGGCTTACGCTCGCATCAGGTACACGGCGCTGACGTGGTGGGTGCTAGTAAGTACTGTAGGCACCGTATCACTGACGGGCTTACTAATATTTCTTCGTAAGACTGAAAGATACAATTAAAAACGGACTTCACAAAGAGTATAGTGGACTAGTTCTTTGCCTGAGAGAGCACTCAGGCACAGAAAAAAACATGGACAAGCCAAAACTATTGATATTTCGAAAATCTGGAAAGAGGGCCAGTGCAGAGAAATGGCGAGTTGGCGCTAGAAACTTTGAAGTGGTAAATAAATGCAAATATCTGGGAATAATAACAACCCCTGGAGGATCGCTAAAAGAACACCTGGCATACGATAAATTTTCACGTTTACATGAGCCCTAGAAAAGATTAATAAAATCTAAATTGACGTGCATATTTTTTCACCAAGTTCAAGGCCGCATATTATGCTAATCATCTGGAGTTCTACAAAACGACTGGTGATTGATCTGTCCCAGTCATTCCGTATAAATCTACCTCGGAGCAATTTCAAATATGCATTGGAGATATTTTATGATTTCATTTGGCTTTTAACTTAATACTGAAACACTTGCAGGTGCTGCATATGAAAGTTGCTAACGAGACATGCACTATTTTTAGCTGTTAAACTATATGAAAATGGGCGAAAAGTGCTGGCTTTTGTAACTTCGAAGCCGGTATTGATCTCACATGCCAGTAAGTAAATTTTTACTGCACATGCTATAATTTCGTATAGATCCGACAAGGTAGTGATTTGCCGAAATAATTTGGTTCAAAACTTCTTATTCCATAGAGCAATATGATGTACTACAAACCTTTTATCTATATATGAACCTATGCATATGGTGACGAGGGCTGGATGACAAGCTGAAAGGTGGAACTGATATTTGGATTCTTTGTTATTTACGAGTATGAAAGGAAGCCGAATGTATAGGGTCAGCCAACAGGAGGTTTCATTTTAAATCAGTAGGGAAACGCAAGATTTTTACGAAAGGTGGTGATGGTTTTATATTAGTCTAAAACAAACGCTCTTGTGCTACTAGTAGAATAAAATACCTGTCAAATGTCTGCCTCAGCCTTGTCTGTAAATAGCCATCCTTTTGATGAAATTTTTGATCGCGTTTTCGCATAATTGCAGTTGTATTTCGAGAATACCAGCTCTGGTAATTTCTTTTAGTGCATGAATCGTTAGTGGAGTACTGGCGTAGACTTTATCCTTAACATAGCTCTGAAGAAAAAAGTCGACTGGTGTTAATTCGCACGATCTCGACGGTCAATTGAATTTTATACTTCGAGAAATCACACGCCTACGAAATTTGTCACGCATTTTTTCACCAGCTGAGTGGTATGTGGCGCCGTCCTGCTGAAAATGAGCGTCGTCCATATCTATGGCATTAATATCAGGCAAAAAAAAAGCAGTCAACATGGTTGGGTAACGAATCCATTGCTGAACGGTCGCACCTTCATCATTTTCGAAAAAAATATGACAGCATCAGACCGAAAACGACACAAAACTGTCACTCGCTTGGCATGGAGAAGTTGTTCCAAGATTTCTCTTAGATTTTCGAAGCCCCAGATGCGACAATTTTGTGTGTTTATGTACTTAGATAAATGGAAACTCATATTCAAGCATGCAATCAATTCTTGTGTCAACTTCGCCTTATGAACATATAGTCCAAGACATTTATGCAACACGAGAAGCAAAGTGGTTGTAGATAGGCCAAATTTCTTTGACCATCTCGAAATGGACGCACCTCAGTCACATTATCAGCTACGGCGACGATCTTTTCAGCATCCTTGCCGGGCGGGCACGAGTTGGAGTCATTACATCACTAACCTGCCTTGGACGTTCAAATTTATCAATTAAATTTACTATAGCCTTAAGAGAAAGTGCTTGGTGGCGACCAAAAGCAGTACGAACTTTTCGAAACGTTTCCGCAATATTGACACCATTTTTGTGGAGAATTTTCACGATTTCAACACGTAGTGCGAATGTGTATCGGGCCACATTTAATAGCCTACTAAGTCATCGCAGTGATAGTTGAATGTTAGAAGTTCAAGAATGGCGCGACATTTAAAATGACACCTCTTGTTTGATCACCCTCTACTAATGTGTGCAAGAAAGGATGGATTGAAAAGTTACAATACTCAATTGTTAGTATGTACAATAAATTGGAACCTGTACAAGTTCTTCCTTCTGCATGAATAGATGCCTAACATACAGCCAGTTAACCTTCCCAAGTGTTTTCATTTAAGACTCGCCTTGCAGATGACAGCAATAAGTCTTAACTTGGAATATTCCTTATATATATAGCCTGCTAACAGTCCCTGCTTTGAGTTCTAAAAAAAATTGTTAAAACCGACATACAGCTCGCGTTATATCAATCATCTACAAGTAAAAAAGACTTTCAAACGTCACTTTGGATTAAGAACTTCCGATGCCGGCAATGAAAATATGCAAAAAGTCCAAGGCTTTCACCAATCAATTAGAACAATTTGATTAGTTCAAATGCTTCCTGACATACATATGTTTGTAGAGACTGACACCTTCTTTCAATATCAACCGACAAGACTTCTATCTTACCATGAAAGTTCAATTTTTTTCCACAAAAAGCCGTCTGCTTGATATCTCCTATTGCTCAAAATGCAATCAATCTTCACAACTTATCGTTAACGCCACAGACAAAACCAACCAAAAGCAACATTGCCATCACCACCACCAACAGCAACAGCTCAGAATAGTTTAAAAAAAAAAAAAAACTATATTTACGTAATCTGCCCCAAATTGCATTCACAGACCGGCTGACAGAAGGGTGAGTCCTAAATCCAAACAATCAAACAGATACGACTTCATTTCAACAACTAACCACAAAAAAAAAAAAAAAACAAAGAAATTTAAGTAAAGAAAATGCAATTTGAAACTGTGGTTGGACGAGACGGGGGATATCACTTTCGGTTCAAATACCAAAAACCATAAATCTTCCTACAGGTCCCGACTTGGTGGCGTCAAAATATGCCACTGCACTTACCCACATTAAACAAGACACCCCATCCCTAACCCCAACAAAGCCGCTTTTCCCCGATTATCTAGAAAACTTTTCTCATTGCGTTTACTTTCTCCCTCAGCAAAAAAAAAAAAAAAAAACCAAAGAATTTTCTTCACTTCGATTAAATAAATTAATCGGAAATCGAAAATCGAAATTCTAATCAAATTCTGATCAAATGGCGCTACAATGAAGTTTAAGTAAATATTTGCCTGGCGATCGGGTGCGCTAGTCGCATATGCTATGCATTCTGATCGGGCGGTTGCATCTCGAAAACACGTTATCTACTCGTGTATTGTGATTTATTGGAAAAATGTCATACAGTAGCTGAAAGATAGAATTGTAATCGGTGTGGTATGAGTTTGTCAATAAAAAAAAATAAATATATGTATATAGAATTTGATTAAATTTAGGGGTGTATAGATACAGTGCTTAAACATTGAGATACGTTCTAAAGATAAAAAAGAGTTGTAAGTGCCGTGTTGTGTTGGTTCGACTTGATGGAGACAGTAGCTGAGTAAATATTTAGAGACAAACGTATTTTATTCTGGACAAGATTATGATAAGTTGATAGCGTTGAAAACATTAATTAGAGGAGACTGGTCCCTCAAAATATTGCTGATGACTGCATTTGGTCTAAGCTTTTCCAACCGATTTATTTTAGTTTATGTAATAAATATGTGTTATAGTTACTTTGAAAGAAAGCGTAACGAAAAGTGAAACAGATGTGAAACACTCTCGGTAACAACAGATGTTGAACTCATCATGCTTTTTGTTCCTGTATTTTCCGTCAGTAAGTTAACAAAGTCCTTTTTTGGATTACCTAAGTTCTTACATGGAATCCTTTAAAACAAAGTGTAGTAGAAAACGGGCGCAAACTAATGCAGCTATTTTAAAATGACCACTTACAATTCGATTGCATTCCATTGCGGGCTTAACTGCAAGCAACTTCAAGTAAAAAATCTTACATATTTCATTTGTATATTAAAAAATTGGCCATTTCCATAATTCGTCCCAATTTACTCTCCCTGACATCCGTACCGCCAATTAGTACAATACTACATGCAGCTGCATTTATGATCTAGGGTACCCACTTCATAATTTTAATAAAAAGCCCAAATGTCACCATCAATTGCATAATTTTTGTAAGTACTTTTAGTTAGAGTCCTTCCTCTAAGGTACTTTAATTAGGCGAATAATTGAAGGTGAATTTGCTTCAGGCATATTTAACCAACAACTGTAAGTACCTACATACTTGTACACAACTCGTACCTACTCGTACTTATACAACTAGCACTCGTCCTTAACCTCAACCAGTTGTCGTTTTTATTATTACTTTTCTCTCTTTTTTTTTTTTTTTTTAATTTAAACCGCGAATTCATTTTTTTTTCTCATTGTCTGAATTATAAAAGGGATTAATGGCGGCCAAACCTCTTTTTTGCACCAACATCACGTCTTTGTTAGGGGATGTGCAAGAACTTGGTATCCTTTGTGCCATGGTAAATCCCTTGTTCCGGCGCATAATGTAGGAGTCTATTGTGATTGGAGGGTTTTAATTTGATTGTTAACTCGCGTTGGTTTCATTTGAATGAATAAATAAAAAAAAAAAAAAAAAAAACAGAAAATATCAGCGCGCACGCGTAAATAGATACTTCCGCCAGATGTGGGAGTTTGCATTCATGTGATCCCCTTTAACCAAATCAAAGGATTTAAACTCTGCTTAATCTTTTGTTTGTTTCAAATACATTTTTGTTTTCAGTTTTTTCTTTTTTACTAATGTGATGTGATTTGCTTTTGTTTTCTATTTTCAGCATCCCTACCCCTCAGAGGACCAGAAAAAACAATTAGCGCAAGATACAGGTTTAACGATATTGCAAGTAAATAATTGGTAAGTTCGCTCGTTTTTTTTATCATTTTAGAGGAAAAGTATTTCGTTAAACTAGACGGATTTATTAGAGATTGGGTGGAGAGAGAAGGTAGGGTTCAATAAGTTCCTTAGAGAAACTTTGTTGGAGAGGAAGTCGAAAAGGGTTTGGACATTTTTCATTTCCCGTAGCATCTATTGGTTCTAGGTATCCAAAATCGATTGAGTCGAAGGAGTGGTACAGACCTTAGATTAAGTGGGTTGGTGTTAACAGAGATAAGTCGAAGTAAAGTGGGGCTGTTGATGTTACCGGCTACTATCTGATGGACAAAGAAGATGTCAGTAACTTTCCGGAAAATTCGGCAACTTTCAACCGATTTGCGTACGGCAGTAAATGTAAGATATCAGTCCAGGGGGGTCACCGTAAAATGCATCGGTGGAACCTGCGTTATACGACTTCAACCCGGAGAATATGGATGGTGTAGGAAGGCGACCAAACTTGGCTAGCATATTCAAGAAGAGTCCCTTAGTCCTTGGATCAGCGCTTGATAAAACCAAGTGCGGAGTTGGCTTTATTTATGATACTGTCGACCTGGGACCGAATTGTTCTAAGAAAATTCACATTCCCTGCCAGTGTACACCTTTTCAATTCATGCGCTGCCGCAACGTGCTGTGAGTTTGAGTGTGCTGAATGTATACTATTTTGTCAGCTGAGTGAGCTTAGTATTTAAAAATTCAAATTAACCTTCACTTTGTCGCCAATAAAAAACTCTTAATCTTGACAGTAAACACTCGGGCATAGAAATATAACTCTCATATGTTTTGTATGGGAATTTTCAGGCACACAAACAGGAAGGCCGAGAAGGAGTACTGCAAATGGAATGCAGAAAATTCTAATAAACAACTTTTGATCTGGGACGCTTTTCAAGATGGGAACTATTGGCATAAATAGGACTTCTGATTGTTATTGGAAGCCACCGATCAAATTACGAAGCTGTTGTTCAACTTTGAAAAAGAATGCTCTTCCACTATATCGAGCAACTTTGTCTGTTCGGCGGTTCTACAATATGACGAGGTTTATTCACTTTGATTTTGATGCCACGAGACAAGCAAGAATTGAACCCGATTAGGCGGCACCCATTAGCGAATTTTTCGAAATGCTGAACGCCAATCTAGAGGACAATTTTAGGCCATACAGTTCTATAACAATATATTCCATCAAAGCCAGCGAAATATGGGATCAAGATATGGTGGGCTTGTGACTCGGACACGGCATATCCATTGAACGGGCAGATATATGGTGTACTTGAAAAATTGGCAATATCCGAGATAAGAATCAAGGCGAGCGTGTTGTGAAGGGTTTAGTTGTTGCTTATAAAAACACTGACAGAAATGTGACAATGGATCATTTTTTTACATCGCTTCCTCTAGTGATGGAATCTCTCTGTGGTGGGCTCCAGGAAGAAAAACAAGTGCTGTATCTCTGTCGAAAAACTAGAGGGGTTTTATCAATTACCTTTGGTTTTGCAGAAAAAATGTTGCTTTGCTCCTATGTACCAAAAAAGAACAAGGCTGTCGTATTATTGTCTACCCAACATAATGATGATAGTGTTTCTGGGCCAAAACTGAAGCAGGACATTATTCTCTATTACAACAAAAGCAAAGGTGCAGTTGATACGATGGATAAGATGCTGTCCCAGTATACTACGAAAAGAAACACAAATCGATGGTCACAAGCGATGTTCTTCAATATAATTGACACAGCAGGACTCGCAGCTTACATAATTTTTACGAAAAATAACCCGTCACGCAAACATAATGTCCGAAGAAGTGCTGTAGAATGCGTTCTAGGTATCTCAGTAAAAGAGTTACGAGAACCGCAGAATATGCCGTACATACCGGATGATTTGATGGATCGAGATGGATCTGGTCATCTCAGTCAAAAAGCCAATACTGTATGTGCTAATCGAAGGAAAAAAGAAGAAGTCCTATTAGGAAAGTCTGCTTACAGTGCAAAAAACCAGTTTGCCAAATGCACAGCCTAACACAAACAAAATGTGGGGAATTTCACATTATAAATAATGTGCTTTTGAATTTGTAATAATTTTTATATTCTTTGTACCTTTATTTAGTAAGTACTTGTCCTACGTACATGGAGTTCAATTTTTTTCAATAAAAATAGATATACACCGACAAGGTGAAGGTTAAACGTGAAAATTAGCTCTGTGCACAACAACAATATAAGATACAAATATTAGACGACAAAATCGGTAAATAAAATAATAAAATAGTTTTCTATTTTTGTGTCGTTTTTCACAAAAAGAAATTGATAATTATTATGTTTGTATCAGGAGAGTGGAGAACATTCATTTTTTTTAGGGACGGACTGGGCAAATTCTGCTTCTCATCTATTCGGAAAGAGTCCTGGGGATTAGGATTCATGAAAAAGCGTACGCAGTTGGAGCATATGCCCCATGCACCAGGCGATTTGTGTTCATTGAGAAAGTGGATTCGTTCCATTGAAAATTTGATGCGCTTAAGTTTGAGCGGACACATGACACAATCTGAATGCGTTAATCTTGCTGAAAAGTGTGTATCAAGCAGATTTGCCTTAGTAAAAGAGCTGACAGCTGTAACTCCATTATATATGAGCGTGAGGATGACGTACAAATTTTAATGTTTTCGAACGTCTTGTAAGACCGAAGACACAGTTCTCTAATTCTGAGACATTCCTTACAGCTCGGGTCGTATCCCACTTTTTATTTTGATTTGAAAATCTTCATGCTGTGATGGATAAACGATCTCATTCTAATAGAAAATAGTGCTTGTGCTCATAGCAGGCCAGCTAAAATTGCTGAGAAAGCTGTCGACTCCAATTAGCCGGATGGTATTCTAATCATTTTTTTTCTCTTATCGTGTGGTCCTTGTAGGAGAAATCAGCTGATATGACACTATGCCCAAAGAGGAGAGCACATCAACTGTGTGCTTATCAGGAAGAGAAGTTAAAAACAAGTCAAATATGTTGACTGTATGATATACTGTTTTTCGGGTGTTGCCTGTCCAGAATGACGAAGACGTCATCTCACAATGAGCATACATATAAAGGGTACTTTTTTTTTAGAAAGGTTTAGACTTTTTTGTTTAAATAAAATATACAGAAATTAACTTGAAGACAATTTATTAAATCCATTCGATTTAGCTTTGGACATATGTCTACTACTGCTGACTCGTATAACGCTCGTCCTAGAGGTCCAATTTTCGACCACTTTTTGAAGCAATTTGGAGGCGTATATCATGTATTACTGGAACAATGTTTTGGTCCAAGGCATTAATCCTTGTTGGTTTGTCGACGTAAACCAGTGACTTGACGTAGCCCCATAGATACTCGTAATAATCAAATGGCGTCAAATCGAACGATCTTTTTGGCCAATTGACGGGTCCATTTCTTGAAATGGCTATTGCTCATTCATGTTTTCAATAAATCGAAATTTTCGCAAGTAGTATGGTGTGGAACACCATCGTGTTTCTACCACATTGATATCACGCAAATTTGTAAAGAAATAATCATTAATCATCGCATTGTACCGATGTCTATTGACAGTAACTTGTGCCCTTGCCTCGTTTTTGAAGAAATAAGAATTGATGATGCCACTGGCGTAAATCTACACCACCCATATGGGACAATTCGGATGCAATGGCATCTGGTGAATTCTTGAGGATTGTTTTCGCTCCAAATTCGGCAATTCTGCTTTGTTTACGTAGCCGTTTAACAAGAAATGAACCTCATCACTGAACACAATTGTTCGGTAAAAAACTGGGACAGCTTCCAGTTGATTTAAAACAATATCGCGGAACCCCCAATAAATTGTTACGTGGCATTAGCTCAGGCACCAATTGCATCTATAAGCCTTGAAGCTAAGATAAAGGCCAAGTTGCTGCGAACGACAACGAATCGGTAAATTAAGATCTTCTTCAACATTAGCTTCCGCAGCCGCCAAATTTTCTTTATTTTCTTCCGAACTCGGACTCGGAAATCGATTTTGGAAATAAATTTCAACGATTTGAAATCGTAGTTGTGGCGCCACTCTTTTCATGATGACATACTCGTATCTACCTATCCTGAGCAAATCCCAAATTATCCTCCATAATTTCCTTCTGCTCATCGCTGTCTTTTTTGTTTTTATTTTTGTTCTCATATTTTTATCACTCTCACTTTCTCAACTCACGCCCAAAAACAGAGTGAATAAATTTATTTAACTGTGTACACAGTATTTGTCAAAAAAGCTCACATTTACGCCTGTGGAATCAAAAAAATGCTGTGAACATAACAAAACTCACGCTTGCGGAATTCGGCCCCAGCAGGTTGATTATAAATTAAATACGCGCGAGGAGAAGTTGGTAAGCGCTTACGAGTGTAGGTTATTGCTTGGCACTTACTAGCTTTGAGCTCAAGAAAATTATTTATGCACCAAATATAAGATCTGTCCAAATCAAGACAATCAGCGTAGGTTTAAAAAGCTTTTCATGTCAAAATAAAGGACCAAGATGGCTACCTTAAGGTACTCCGGAAGAGGCTTTAATGGGCTTAGAAATACAAGTCCTAAATAAAACATTATACTGTCGACCTTCTTAGTAGGATTTAATCCACACAATAAAGCTCCACTGAAAGCCAATAGCCTTTAGTTTGCGGATAATATGTAGTTTTATGAAAGCTTTTATTGAAACCTTTACTGAAATCAGTGGGGATCGGGTCAACTTCAATTCCACATTATAGTGCGCACAAGTAACTTGATGCAAATTCGGTAAGGCTTTTGGTTGTAGATCGACTTTACAAAAATTCGTACTGGTTTGGGAAAAAGATAGACTTGCATTAAAAAAAAAATATTTAGTCATAAATAATACTCTCAAACCGTTTAGGAATGTAGGAGGGCTTAGCAATGGGTCGATAGTTAGAAATTTCATCCTTGCGGTCTTTTTTATGAAGGGAAGGAAGTATGTATGAATTCTCCAAGATTATGGGAAAAGTTTCCTGTTGATCGAACGCTGGAAGAGGGCATTGGGAGTTTAGGCTAAATGAACTGCATTTGATCGGTTGTTCGATTAGTAGAATCGATAATATAGAATTTATTTAGAACGAGTAATATAGCATGATAATAATTGGAAAAAGCTTATAAGATTCCTAAAAAAATTAATCGAAATTTAAGAAAAGTTTTTTCACTTTTGCTTAAACAAAATCCATATTCGTACAGATGGTAACCCAGAGTTCATAGAAGTAAGAATTTTACCTTTAGATAGACTGGAATGACACAACACCTGAAATTTCAAGCTAGGTCGAAAATCAAGTAAACTCTCAAACGACGTAAGGAAATTAATAGTAAATCGTATCGTAGTTCGTAAAAATCCAGATGCAAGTGCTATTGAACTGCGTGGAAACCTTCATAAAGGGTGAGCCAACAGCTAGTGTGTTAGTGAATCAATGTGAAATGTAAAATCAATGCAAAATTTTATTGATTAATAAAATTCGGTCTATGGCAATTATGAATGAAACACAAAATCGTTCACCTGACCATCACGGCTTCTGTTGCAAGCGACAATCCGAAACTCAAAATTATCGATGACTTCGTGAAGAATAAGTGGCCGCAATTTCAGGAAGAAATCTAAAGGTGTCAAATCGCATGACCTTGGGGGCCAATCAACTTCTTCTCTAACCGCAACCGTTTGACGTGTGCGTGCTGGCCGAGTATGCTGATATGGGGTTTGACTATATATCAGTTTCTTCAAAACGCTTCATCACTGCACGAATTCCAGACTCACTAGGCCGATTATGTTGACCAACAAACTCACAAATTTTACGAAATTTTACTTATACACATCGCCCATTTTCGTAATAAGGTTGAATAAAAAAAGTGCATTGTTACGTAGTAAACGACTCCATGACTAAAATTGCCAAGGATTGTATGACATCTGTCAAAAAGAATTTGTGATCTCTATTAATAAAGAAATTGAGTTCTGGAACAAAGCTCTTTTTTCTGACAAAAGCAAATTTAATGTAAAAATATTCAATGTCAAGATCTGGCACAAAATAACCATCAGCCTTAAAAGCCATAACCTCCTGCCTATATTCAAACATGGTGATAGTTCGGTTATTGGAAGGAGTTGTTTTGGTGCATTAGGTGTTTGAAAATTGCATTTTATTGACGGTATTATGGACTCTAGGCAGTGAATTAATATTCTAAAAACAAATTTGTATCAAATTCCAAGAATTTTGGCCCATCCATAGGATCTTGACTTTCCGAAACACGCGGCCCCAAACACCAGATATATCCCAAAATATTGGAAAAGTCAAATCTGACCTCAAAGTTCAGATGTAAACCCATTGAAAATTGATGCCCAATTTTTAAAAAAGCTGAAAAATTACGAAATTCGAAACATTGAAGGGCTTAAACAAGCATTGAGGACAGAATGGGGAAACATTCCATCAACGTTAACCAAAAATCTGGTGGAATCAGTGGGATTCTAGAACAAACAATGTACCCCACTAAGTAAAATACTAAAAATTAATCTTTCTTAAAAGAATAGTACCATTTTTGTTTATTTCCCAACTACAAATATGTGGAATATGAATTTAGTTTGGTGAAAATATATTTTTTTTGATTTTATTTATGTTAACTACAATATAAAATATTTAAGGTTTTTTTGATAGGATTTTCTATTTAGTATTTATGTCGTTGTTGTATTTTCAAAAATATTTCGTTGTTGTTACGTTAAGTTAAACTTTTTTTAAAAAAATATCATGGCATACGACTATGAGTTTTGGCTACTCTATATGTATAAATATTACGGAGAATACAGATGGTTTTGAAAATTAATAAAATTAGTGGTTGTCACTTTAAAAACGTAGAGCGCAACTCTTATTTTTTAAATTAATTTTTGTATAGCTGAAATGATAGTTGTTACAGAAAAATATACCATTACTCTTCACTCAGCAGTTATTTATTTAATGGTAATCCAAGTCTTACGAAAAACAAAACGTGACCTTTATATGCATATATGTACAGTATACTCGTAAAGTAAAGAAGTGTGTTTCTATTTTCGTTATGTCTTGTTTAAAAACAAATTTTTACGTTTAGTTTTTAGTGAGATATTCCAAAATATACACCTCAAATCTATTCAACGAAAAGTGAAACGCTGCTGTCATTTCTTTAATTCTTTAATTTTGTAGAATTACAATCTGCTCAGGGTAATAAAAACTTTCATTGTTCAAATGAATAAGACTGTAATCATCAGATTGTAGTTTAAAATTGTAAGCGTCACGAAAAGTGAAACGTAAGCTGGATCGTTGTACAATAGACTGGGATAAGTTGTGCATTGAAGGGAAAACAATGAAAAACACGTGGAAAGCTATCAAAATGTTCCACTCTGAACTGAAGAAGTAAGGCGAAAGTAGAACAAAGTTCACAGCATGACAGTGCCAACGGATTTGTATAAGAATTGATTATTACCTCACCGGTGACACCATATACATACGTATCTACAATCAAAATTAATCATGGTCCCCTATAAAAGAATTGCAGCCACCTGGGGCCATTATCAACAACATTTAAATCTTATATTCATTAACCAAATTTTTATTTACACAACCTAAGCTATTGCTTCCATAATTTGTAAATTTTTACCTCTAAGTCCAACGTTTCTGTGTTCGAAATTTTCTTTCTTCTTCTTCGTTTTTTTTCTTGAGCTTCACAGCAGCTTATAAGAAATAATTCCCACGAATATATTTAATTTTCCTACATCGACCAAAGCAAGTCCAATCTGTTCACAAAAGAAAAATAAATAAAAATACACCGAAGAACTCTGAAAAACAAACGGGAAAATACCAGAAAAACTAAGTAAAATTTATGGCGATTATCCTGTCAGATGTTAAAAGCTTGATAACCAAGACTTTTTCTTCTTTTTTCCCTCACATCGTCTTCTACTTTTACTTTAGTCGTATTTCTTATGTTTGAATGTGCACTGTTATTAGTCGTAAGATAAAACATTTCATTCTACCCAAAAGTCAACAAGAGAGAGAGAGAGAAAAAAAAAAAACCAAATAACAACGATAATAAGGCCACACAAACTGTGTGGAAAAAAAAAATCAGAAATAATGGACCAAAAATTGTCAGAGACCTACCAAATACCAACCTTCTAACCGAAGAAAGTAACTCAAAGTATCTGCAAGTAAAATTTATGGCAATTTGAAATTAGCAAAAAGAAACTCACCGTCATTCATAGGAAAGTAGAAAGGATATATTCTACCGTACCCCCCGGGTAATATTCATGTATCCTAAAGTTTCTAACACCTTTACTTTGTGTCCAAAAACAAAAATAAAGGAAAATACTCAAATTGAACTTGAAGAGGGTGTATCTAAGGCACATTGTATCCGTATTACTTTCTTTTTCTTCTGAGAAAACCATTGGTAAATGTTAAAGGCTGTTGTGTGCATATTTGGTGTTAATGGAAGCCGAAAATTCCATCTAGATACATTATTTCCTTTTGTACCCTCATGCCTGTACTTATACTGCTGTCCTCCTGGCTTTCTTTCTTTCTTTCTTATTTTTTCGACGTCTATTTGCACTTTTAACCCCCGGAAAATTGTATTCAGCATGAGTTGCTTGAGATACTCATTCCATAGCTTCATTGTACTGTTTGTTTACGAAAATAAAATTCCCAATGGAATCACAAATATTCACAAAGCCGAATCGGAGCAAGGTGCCAAGCAATAAATTATTTTGCCCAGGCAACCTGAAAAATTCTTCTGGATTAATGGGGATGGTCTACATATAGTAACTAAAGGAAAAAGCAAAAGTCCAAAACCAAATCGAAAAAGAAAAGAAGAAAATGCTCTCTTTCCTCCACCTGCATATATACATACATACATACATACGTTCAGATTTGTATCTTTAGCAAAGGAAATTAAATATTTCGTCCATTGCTTTTAAGATTTCAACCAAAAAAAAAAAAAAATCTGGAAAAAGAAGTAAGCAAATCGCCGTGCTTACTTGACACGAAATGTCCACTAAATGTCGACATGAAATAAATTTCTCTCAATAGATACGTTTTTGTACTCAAATTCATAGTCTTAAGAAAGCTACGTGTATACATGATTTTGTTGCAATCTGAGTACCGCGCCGCTGTCAGACTTCAAGCGGATTGCGCATAAAGTTGCTACGAAAATTGCATAAAGAACGTATCTCTCTTCTGTATGTCACGTGAGTACTATAGTATGCATACCAGGTTTTCTTGTATAGATGATACAAGTACGAGTAACCATTGCTCGTACCAACAACCTGCGCGCTATCTGTTCTGTCCCCGTGTCTGTCTGGCTTTTGTATTTGAAATAAAAGGAAAGAAAAAAGTTAACAAACAAACGACATCACATCAAGTTCTTCAAACATCTCAAGTTTCATTTGCATAAATCGACAAAAACCAAAGAAATTCAAAAACAAAAAGAAAAAAATTTTGTTTTCATTGCAAATCTTTCCAGGCGTGTGGTGGTAGTAGCTTACGTTGAGTACCGACATATCTCATAGGCACCTACATACTCCATCTGCAGCAGATTGAAATTTGAGGATTCTTTATGTGTCCCAAAGTGGCGGCAATATGTATAGATACACGGTATCATGATCATAACATGGATGCAATAATTTTCCCATTCGGTTTAAGGTGTTGATGACACAGACACAGCATCATGTTATCTTCATCGTGTATCTTCTGATGGTTTTTTCTTAAAATATATCGATTTGATGTACCAGAAACTCTTAAGCATAAATGTCATCCTTATCGTCATATCAATTCCAAACCAAAAATAACAAAAAAAAACATTTAGTAATAAATTACAGAGTAAAAGAACGGATGAAACCAAAATCCCAATTAGCTGAAACAACCCTTATCACTCAATTCGCCATTTTATCGCAATAAACCTAATAATTCCTGTCCAATAAAAATGCACAACAAATCAAAATCTCTTAGCACAGAGCTAGCTAGAAGAAAGGATAAGCCCTCCACACAACATACAATACAATACCATTTTTACCACCCCCAAAAAGTACACACAAATAAAGATATGTATTCACATACCTACAAACATTGTACAGACTACAGATATAGAAATTCGCTCTCATATTGAACACATTCGTCATGTGATTTGTTTGCCTTTTAAATCTTCAGCAACTCTCCGGCGGCAGTAGAAAGATTTATGGTTGCACTCAAACGCGCATTCCTGTCACGGATATGGCAAAACGAAACGAAACTAAAGGAAAGGAAAGGAAAGGAAAGGAATTTCATATCCTTATACCATATACCATACCATACCATACCATGACGTACTAAACCATACGATACCATCACCACCATCACCATCATCTCATTTAACTCCCCAATCTTTCCTTTTCAGCTCTATTCACAGAGTGTGCACTGAAATAGGAAAATAAGAAGAAAAAAAAAAAACAAAAAAAACAAAAACAAAAACAAAAATAGAAATCCTAATGCCAAGGCATGCGTAATCCTTTGCAATATCCTGCTTTGCTCTATCCTTCTCTCTTTCACCCTGTCAAAGGAATTACATTCAGCTTTATACGAAATACGAATCCGAATACGAGACTACGAGTACGAATTCGTATCTAAAATGACGGCAAAGAATCCTTTTTGCTTTTCTCTAGTACGAGTATCTGTAGAAAATGGGGGATATTATTAAAATACCCCCATACCCTCGTTCACATCTGCCATCAAACACACATGAATAGATACATTTTCTATTTGAGAGGTGATGTATATTTTTCCATATACATATGAGCATAAATTTGAGTGGAATAGAAATTCCTTTTTATTCTATGCGGTATCCTCTTTAATAAAAATGAAATATTCTATATTCTTCTACTGACTATACGAGTACAATATAAATACGACTATCTATGAGAGGATACATTGTTTCAGAGAAATATCCTCATATGCATTCTGGAGTGGTATGGATACCTTCTCGTTGGATGTTTCCCAGGGATTGTCTGGTTTTAACTTTGGGGCTACTTGTGTTACTATGATATTTTGTTGTAGCTTTGGGCTCTGTTTTTTTTCTCTTTTCGATATGAATTAAGTTTTTTTAAAGTTTGTTGTTTTTTTGTTTTTTTTTTTAATCCTGTTGCAGGGTGCTGAACTGTTTAACTGTTCATACCACCCACTTGGATAACACATAGAAGAGCAGAGAATGGTCACAGATGCAGACAACTTGGTTGGTTGGTTGCTGAATTGCTTTGCTATGTATCTGGAACCTTCTACAATCGGGTTTTTTCTTTTCAGTTTTATTCGACTAGTTGTCTTATTGTTTCTAGAAATTGAATTTCACATGTGACGTTGGCTTAAAAGATGACCCTCGTGAGGATTTTAAATTGTCAAATGGTTCGAAAGGAACTCTGATGGGAGATTTTTTTGTTAGACCGTCATATTCGAATTGCGTTGCGACTCCTCTTAAGGGGTTGTGAGGTGCGGCAAATCAAACGCGTACTCACTGCTGGTTTTTACAGCATTCTTATTCAACTTTCCCGATCTTCTATAGTTCAGTTTGATATTAGGCTTACTTGCTTACTTAGATGGTGCTACAGTTCAGGGCGAACTTGAGTTAACTGCCTGCAGTTGCGCGCTCCAAGTGGGTTGAGGGGGACCTCTATTTGCGCGCTCCATCTAAGGTGAGGTCCTTCCCTACTGCGTTGTCCCTCCTTATTAGATTCGAAGACTCTGCGGGCCAGAGAATTTGTGTCCATTCGCTCTACATGTACGAGCAATCTCAGGCGCTTTTCTGACTCGGTCCATGTCGCTGTACAGCTCGGATAGTTCGTCGTTGAATTTTCTTCTTCAAAGCCCGTCAACGGAAACGGGGAAGGATTTTTCTTTCAAGACGACTGAGGACTCATGCGTTTTCTATAGACTGGGATGATCTACGTATTATATAGAGCCTTCTTAGTGTTTCGGGATATGGCCTTACTACTCAATTGCCTTCTTAGGCCAAGGAAACATCAATTGGTAAGAGTGATTCTTCGTTTTATTTCTGACGAGTTGTTGACAGAATTTATAGCAGAGCAAAGGTAGACAAAGTCTTTTACTACCCCCAAATTATAGCTGCCGATTGTGACGTTCTGTACAATTCGTCGATGTTACGTATCCCTTCTTGTTGACAGCATATACTTGGTTTTGCCTTCGTTTACAGCTGAACCTAATTTGGTAGTTCCGCTTCTATACTAGCGAAAGTACTTGTGACCACTCGTCAGCTCTTCCAATTATGTCGATAGCATCGGCATACGCTAGTAGTTGCACAAACTTGTGAAAGATTGTGCTTCTAGTGGTTGCTTGTGAGTTCCGCACATTGTTTAACAGTAAGATGTCAAGGAAGTCACATAATAGTTTGTCAACTTGTCTGAAACCGTCAATCGTCATTCTGCACAGGCCAACGAGTTTGGCATTGCATCTGTAATTGCTGTTATATCCGGCATTAAAAGCTGGACTTCTCCAGGATCTGCTGGAGTGTGAAGATTTGGTCGATTGTGAACTTTGCTGGTCTGAAACCGCACTGATCGTGGCCAATCGGGTTGTGGGTGAAGGATTTCAGGTGTTTACACAATATGGGAGATAAGATGTTGAACCCTATGTTGAGAAGACTTATACTTCTATAGTTGGCGCAGTTAAAGGGTCTCCTTTTTTGTGGATCGGACAAACGATGCTGGGATTCCGTGATCTGTGAAATGAGTTGGTGCGTGCTGTCCACAAAGTCAGTTCCAGCAGCTTTGAGAACCTTGGCCAGTTAGAATCGTCAGGTCCAGCTGATTAGTTGGATTTTAGCTTAGATATTGCTATCCTTAATTCGTGTTGGTCAACTAGATGTGAGTTTTGGCTTTCATCGTCTTAGTTGGATGGTATATTCTGCTTGAAGGCGGCATGTTCGGCTTTTTCGCTGTTATACAATCTGCAGCAGTGACGTTGACTCTACTATAAGGTTTTCTTTTTCATGCGTTTTCTTCCCTTGGCATGTTCTTTTTATCTGTTGGTGAAACTTCTGTACGTTATTCTTAAAGTACAGCCTCTCAATATCTTCGCCTCTCAATAAGATTGGGCGCTTCTCGTCCTGTTTGTTCTTCTTCTGGAGAAAATCTCTTCCCGTCTTTTCTGCTAGTAGAACTTACGACCAGCTCTCCTTCTACGCTTCAGCGCCGCTTTATACACTTACCAGTATACACAACTTGTATAGTTGCAAGTGCATGCCGACATTCTTCATCAAACAAATAATGGATTTCATGGTAGTATTTGGGTGAAACCCAGCACTTCAGCTGCGGCGTCTCTGATGGCACGTTGGCAGCGGTGCCACTGGTCTTCGGTACATGATGCTGGTGGCATAGGATTTGTTAAGGGATTTTTGGATACGCGTTCGACGAAGATTCTGGCTGTTCCATTGTTGTGGCGCTTTGGAAGTTCGCATTCGCACCTTGGCTGCTACAAGGTGGTGGTTGTCCGGAAGGTTCTGATGTTCAGAATACTGGAGGCATGCCTTGCGTCTATTACAAAATTATTAATTTGTTTTAGCTTTTCATGATACGTAATATTTCCTTCCGTCGCAAAGTTGTTAAGCCTAAGTCAATTGCCAAACGAAGTGTCGGTTAGGATATGCTTAGCAACTGTCCTAACAAAGACGACGTCCTTTCCTATCCTATTATAATACGATTTTAACCTCATACTTCGGACATTGCTCATGTCTTGTCAAGGAGCTCGTAGAAACATTCTTTGGGCGCATATTATGCTTACGTTAGTGAATTTAGCCGTAGTGCGGATTGCCATAGAATGCTCGCTTACGTGTCGGGAGCTCAGAATTCTTGTCCAAGACTACCGCACATGACAAGTCTGCATCCGAATAAGCGCTGCTTCTTTTCCCGGTAGCAATCACCATAGTATATATCGCAATTTTTTTATCATCTGTCTATGTATGTTTGTCCCATTTCGTAGTGCTAATTGTTCGGATGCACGTGGGCAACTAGGGGTCCGAACATTCCGCGTGCAGATCCGAAGGTCGTTGTCCTTTAAACGTTTGCTAGGCTCGTCAACAGTAAATCCATTTTATCCGATTAGTTGGGTCATCACATCTTTCTAATCTCTTCCGTACATTGTTTTGAGCGTTGACGGCCTAGGCTAGTATAATGCTACTATCCGTGTATGCCCTTGTCATTTTAGCCTGCATGATTAATGCAGTTATCGGCGGACCAGCACTGTGAGGTGAGTCAAGCGTTGCCCCAATACAAGTTATTGGACAATCAGGAGTTTCCCGATCAGTCGCCACACAGGCGCCCCGTGATATTAGGCTACAATACCATTCATGTCATTTTTGATTTTCTATTTCTAATTTTATTATATCTGCGCGGGCTCTAATACGGAGCCTCTAGCCCCTTCTTAGTCATGCTGGCCTAAAATTTAATGTGAATAAGAGTCTCAACTAACAGTCTCTCCTATTAGCCTCGTCCGTGGCTTCGATAGTTGAACCTAACACACTCCAAGTGAATTGAGTTGTATTTCCTCTTGAGTAAACTGACTTTATAGTAGTTCCTCTGGAATACATCGTGCCGAATTTTTTGCGGCTACTTAAGCATGTTGTTTTTTCTATAAGTCCTTTCTTTTATAACTTTGGATTCGACCAGAAAATGATGGTAACTGAATAAGATTTCTTCCGGTGAAAGCTTCGACAGGCTAGTAGAATTGCAGTCGTGCAATTTCGCAGTTTTCTAAAGTAGTTTTCGTCAGTGTAACAGTCAGATTATTCATGCATTGGTCTTTTTTAACTTGGCTTAAATAATCGGGGCTGTAAACGAACTGACATACCTTCAGAGCTCCCTCAGGCTGTCGTTCTCTATTGACATTAGTGTTCGTAAAATTTCAGTAAAAACAGCAACGAACTTTGTCATCACATCCTCTTCAAATAGTTGATGTCCTGTCATCACCGTGCTGCGACCAAAACCTCTCCAACCAAATTCACTTTCTTTGTTTGAATTTTCTTTCCCATTTCCATTACCATTTGTGAACGTTAGACCAATTCAATAACTGATAGGTACATTTCCTCAATTTTTTGGCAGACTTAAACCATAAATATTCGTCTATCGCAAAATGGGGCGTTGCAGATATCTATAGTATGCACTTAGTCCTTCCGATTTCCATCTTTGGCTGCAAATGCATAAACCATCATCAAAAACCAATCAGTGCCATTGCTCTCAATAATTTCGTTGCCAACCTAAAAAAAAAAAATAAAAAAAAATCGAAAGAAAAAGAAGAAAAAAAAATCGAAACCATCCCAACATTCGAAAACGTTTTGGCAAGCTCATATTTTTTTCCTCGTTTCTTTGTCCTTTTTTTTCATGGTTGACTCCATCCATTTCACAACAAAGAATATATCAGAGAATCCAAAACAAAATTCTGTGTCCCGCACTGGATGGACTTCTCGTTCACCTTACGCAACAAATAATTTTTTTTGCAATTTTCTTTTTAATAAATAATTTATCGGTCCACGTAAGAAGAAATATTTTATTCTAGTCCGTCAAAAGGATACCGCATTGATGCACTTGTTAAAAGAATTTTATTTCATTTTTTTTTACAAATCCATATTCGGGGGGATACATTCTCCAAGCGAATGACATAATGTGCATCATCAGAGGGACAAGAAAAAAACGAATCATCTCTGAGGAGACACAAAAAATATCCCAAGCTATACCCAGCATCTACCCTCTGTGTGGAAGATGGCCTTAGGGAGTCTGACGGCCTAAAAATGCAGGAAATATATTAAAAAATGCATCTGTAAGTCGGCTGAATAAAAAAAATGAAAGAAACAAAAAAATATTGTTTTCATACTTTTTCTTGATGGCGGCAATGATGACGACAGGGATTGGTTTGAAATAATGATAATCCCGTCTAGCCTTTGTGGTGAAGAAGAACAATTTCTTTTTTTGCAGCAGCAGCCAGAATCCGTCATCAGGCTTGGCCTGGTTAAAAAGTTTCACATGTGCATACTCTACAAATGACTAGACTTTTGATGATGGATATTTGTGTTTGAGTAGTTGGTGGTGGTATTTGTCTAGCAGTTTCGGGATACATTTTATCATTCGTCGTGGGGTACATATGTACATATGCACATACTTAAATCCTTTGTTCTTTTGGTATATTCGTAAGCTAAGTGCGATATTTTCTTTCATTAAGCTGCGGCAGCCAATGTGTCTGGTGGCCTAAATTTTTGGCTGGGCGTTTGTATTTAAAGGGGTTGGCGAATTATGATTGGCATATCAAGGACACTTCGGCACTCTAAATATTTCATTAGTTTCAGTCTAGTAATATATTCAGTTAGATGTTATCTATTTTGGTGTATGTTTAAGACTAATATTGAGATTATGTTTATCATTTCAGGTTTATTAATGCGAGACGGAGAATCGTGCAACCAATGATTGACCAATCGAATAGAGCAGGTAAGTCATAGCTGAATTTGGTTATACGAGTACGAAAGCGAAATATTTTCAACACAAAGGATAATCAAATTTTACTTACTGAATATAAGAAAATAATGCTGTTTTAAATGATAAACACATGACAGGGACGGATCTTTTGAATTAAGTTGAGATCTGGTGGCTTAGGAATTTCATAGTACATCTCCCGATGTCCATTTAATCTTATGCATGGTTCTTATAATGTTCCCATAGTTATTCCACATCTGCAGCCATTCAATCTGCCTTTCGGCTTCAGCGGAAGAAAAGTACTTAGATCTTAGTTAACTTCTATTTAGAAGAAAACGGCCGATGGATATTTCAAGATATTCTACTAGTACCACGACAAGCGCTAGTTTAGAGCTCAGATTTTATGGTTGAGTAATAGAATTAGATCTGAGGCAGATTCAGCAGAGGACATCATTATTTGCTTCCAGGATTCGGCATCAACTTTGTGAACTTATCTTAGATTCGTCACAAAATCAGGATGTCTCAAGCCCACATATGGTATGGGTTGCTGCCCAAAATTGTCACGATTATCCAGAATATTCAGATTTAAGTTGCATTGAACTAATTGGCTGCCTACTATCTGTTTCTAGAGTCTGGTTCATCAGCAACGAAGTTCTCTGGGACGTCCGAGTATCACGGAACCAAAACGAGTGTGATTTTGAACTGCTTAGCCACTTCGTTGAGAGATGTGTGGCAGACTCTAACCACGTACGAAATCATAGTTTGGGAAGAGGGTCTCAGAGAAGACCCTTTCGGGTGTTTTAGATTCTATGAATATGAACACGTTGGCTTCATTCATTCTTTTTCAGAATCAGATGATTGAAATTAACGTAAAGCTCAATTTCAGTTAATTGAAGGTAATTTGATTGGGGGTGATCCAGAGTGAGCAGACTGGAATGTCCTACATTTTGCTAATTCCAATGCTGATTGTGTCTCAGTCTGGGGGCCAAGTTACTTGAAATCTGCATGATGAAAAGTCTACAGGTAGTAAATGAAACAGTGTTTTCTTGCCCCACCTTAGTGTGCTATGTAGATTGGGGCCTAGGTATCTGAATTCCTCGAGAAATTCAGATTGTGCTATTTACGAGTATTATGTGTGGGACGATCTAGTTTATCTTGATTTTTCTTGTGGAGAGTTCCAGCTCGGTTTTGACCGGGCTTACGGTAAGGCCGCAGTTACTTGTCCAAGAGGAGAGGATGCAGCCATATTGGAGGATATTAGAGAGTGTCTGTTCTATGGGTTTTTGACGGCACATAAAGAGTGTCTTTGCCACACCATATCCGGCGTTCTCTAATTTGGTAAGCAGCGCACTAGGTTCAAGAGGAGAAGAGAGAGCAAACGCCCTTAGGATTCTTAAAAGCTTATTAAGAACGCCCCCATCATTATTTGCTCCTTGGTGTGATTTTATTTTTTTGTGTACCGTGGAAGAGAGTGGGGCACTGTTTTAACAGATTTGACAGTATTCTGTGATTGAAGATGCACTTGATCTGAGGATCACTCCTTGCGTACGGAAACTTCGGTTACCTCCGACAAGTAGCCTAACAGAATGCACAAGAGTGCGTAGGAGATGAGGAGTGTTAGGATCTTCCTTGGAATTTCATCCGCTTTTCTATTACCTGGGATAATCGGCTGAAAATATTGGTGGAAAAATTGTCCTACGAAATAGAATCCGCACACTTAATTAAGGCTGCTGTTCTAGCTTTAAAAACACTCATTCCTAATACTACATAACTGAATGATTGATTGGTATTGATTCACTGTGAACTTCATCTTGGATCCGTCGTCATAGAAGACTAGTTAGTTCTCACTGGCGAATATCGGACTTCTCTATACATTTTCCTCGATAAACCTGATGGTATATTTCCTGTCAAAGTAAATGATCGGACACAAATCGGAAACAAATCAGCATTTTATATACAATCCCGTTTTCCTCCGTCCAAATGCCACGGTATTGGAACACATTGAATCCAGATATTTCTCTTCTCCTAGTGAGTAGAACCATCCCTGATTTTGGGGGGTTAATTAGCAGATCTATTGGCGCAATCATTTGCAAATATTATAATTGAGTGGAAGTAGTTACATGAAACCAAAAGAACGTACAAGTAGCCAAATAAGTGTTGACAAGACACCGGCTAGAAATATCTCCTCTCCTTCTTGTCATACTTAAGAGGATTCTGCTATCTGGTTAAAGGCAGAGGCAAACTATTTCAGAAGTCTGTGAATAGCTCGCATATTCTAATAACGTTCATATCTCGAGAAAAAATCAGCTGACTTCCTCATTTGCGAGGGGAATATTAAGGCTCCATATTGAAACAGAAGGCTCAACAATTTTATTTTTCATTGATCTTACTCCTCAAGTCACTCGTGAAGTCTTGAGGATAAATCACGTTCAGGACGGCCTAGACCTATATCTACACAGGTGGAACACAACAAGCAAACGAAGTAGACGAAGAACAGCACCCGAGATACACTCTGAAATAAATCGTACACAGAATAAACCGCTGTCCTTGGCAACTGTCAAACGAGGACAATTTGCTGTCCAAAGACCCCTGCTGCGACCACAAAACAAGCAGAAACGGTTAGAATGGACCAAAAGCATAAAGACTGGACGGAAGAATATTTCAACAGAGGTTATTGACCGAACGTCGTTTTCGAACACAAAAGTACTATTTATCGAAATTTGATGGCTAGCTGAAATCAGATAATCAGATTAGAAATCAGAATATTCCATTTCTCTAGGCACTTTCTCTCCTTCCTATGAGTCTGGAAGATATTGCTCTGATTGCTGTGTTATTGTTGCTGTGTCGCATGCGAGCAGTAACCAACTTTCTGAGAGCGCCATAGTTGACGGTATTGACATTTCATTAGCGCGGACTATGTTCTTCGCTATCACATCAAAGAAGCTTTTAATAATAAATTTGAAAATGTGAAATTCTTGTGAAATTCTTAACAGTCAGATAAGCTTCTCAAGGATTATGGAAAGATTTCTTTCGTTCTGTCGAATACAGCTTAGTAATCGATAAGAAGATGAAGGCTGTCGATCTCGGTTTCTGGTGTCTTTTCCGGGATTTGTAAATGATAAACTTTCCCGCGTAATGTAAAAGTTGGACTCACCCGATCTCATGCCACAATAAAAAGGTCCAACCAGTGTGCTGAATGAGACTATAACTTACAGGCCATAAGCAAGTAGGCTGTATTTAAGAGGCAGTCCTCGGCAGTTGGGGCAGGTTCAATTCAATTCTCATTAAAACTCTAAAGATCTTATCATATTCAGACGATACCTCATCATCAATGAGGAATTATCATCTCCTGGTATGAAATTGTCTGTCATAGAGCTCTAAAAATGCTTTCCTTCCATATCGTGAACATGCTCCATATTCATTTACCAAGGTTTTTGGTTTTATCTTCAGGAGATTACACGGTTTTGTTAATAATACTTGTATATTGTCGAGATGAAAGAGGCTTCTCGAAACCTGGAGTGAGAGTCGAGTAGCAAAGGCTTAAATCGACCGTTTTTGCAGTAGATTTTCAACATCGAGCTTTCTGCTTGCTGTGTTGAATCTGGTGCTCCTAGCTACAATGTTTTCTTTTCATCGAAGCCGGTAACCCTCATTCGCTGCCGAAGGATTGGTTTTACAGATCGTATGTTTCAATTGTCCGCTTAAAGATCCTCACTTGTCTACCTACGTATCAGGGTCGCCTCACATGATTTTAATATCGTGCCGAGGGTTTTACTCCTATGTTTGCTTAGGAATTGTGTACATATGTAGAAAGCACCGTAGGTATCACAGCAACTACGTCAAATTCTCAAAAAACTTCCGTAGTAAGTCAAGTGACAAGATAGTATTACTTTTCGTCAACAGCGGATCAAGCGCCAAAGTCGTGCTTACGCACATGGCAGCTATTGCAAATATCGCACGACACTCATTTTGGCTACCATCTCATAACCATATAGTAGTAAGCACGTCACGAGGAGCCTGTACCGAGTTGGATTGAGCCGTAAGAAGTACCAGAATCAATCGGGGACTTAATCAAGGTTGAATAATGTCTCGAAAGATCATTATTTAATGTTTTTATTTTTATGCGTGTAAAGTAAATTAAACCTCAAAGATGGGTAGGATATTATTTTCGGAATTCCAGGTATATCGCCTATTCTCTTGATCTTTTTTTGCAGAATTAGAGTAGCATCCTTTGGTCTTAAATGATTTAAGCGCCTTGTGTTCTTCATGAACTTTGCACTTCATGCCAAACTTCAGCCATGCATTTTTTTTAATTGGGTCCTTCTTTCATCTATTGTGCATTCCTTCTTCAGGTCAACTGAAGTTGGGAATTGTTCCGTGTTGTTGTTCAGCCCCTGCTTAAAATTCGTTAATAGTCTCATGTCATCACAGCAGATTCTCACGAAATTGCTTTTCTGCTTTCCAGAGTCTAACTTCTGGGACAAATTCGAATACGATCATTCTCATCAGACTTTATTGTAGAATACTATCGTAGAATGATGGCGCAGCATACAAAGGGTGGACCATCTGTTGGTTTAGTTTTCAGTCATATGTTATTTTGACACTGACAGCTCAGATGCGCTCAAAGAATTGACAGAAACTCAATATTATATTTTCGCAGTATGAAATGGATGCTGTGTTCCCGAAACAGTGCGAATTTTGAAAAAAAATTTCGGTCGAAATAATGCACCAGCCGCAGGTGGTTTTCGTCAGTTAGAGAAGAAAGTTTGTGGGACTGGATTGCTGGTTGATAACAGAATATATTCCCGTATTCGTACTGTTTAGCTGTTGCCGTAAGAATGCTCCTAAATCTGGGAATCTCAACGCCCCAAACTAACCAATTTTGTATAAAAATCTCGGACATTCACTTACAATGTTCAATTGACTCAGGAATTAAAGCCAAATAACCAACCAACCAACTGCTTTAGAGCAGCTCGAAATTGGCGACTATTTTGCTTAAAAAATCATCTTTTTAGATGAGGCGCATTACTATCTCGGCGGCTACAAAAACAAGCAAAATTGGCGTAATTGAGGCTCGGAGAATCCACACGTATTCATAGAGAACCAACGCGTCCTGAATGTGTGACTTTTTGGTGTGATTTTTGGAGTGGAGGCATTATTGGCTCATTTTTCTTCCACGGCGACGACATAGTCAATAGAGAGCGCTACCGAGGCATGATAACCGATTTTTTATGGCCAGAAATTGAGGATTTGGACTTGGCGAGCTATGGTTCCAGCAAGATGGAGCTATGTGCCACATAAACTGTCCAAAAATTGATTTATTGCATATTAAGTTCAGTCATAGTGTAATCAGTCGTTTTTGTTATGTTGCACGGCGATTTGACTTTTTTCTGTAGGTGGATATTAAAGATAGATGCTATGAAAATAATCCACAGAGGATTCAGACACTCAAGGACAATATTGGTCAAGCTATTAGTGAAATAGAGGCCGAAACCATTGCAAATGTATTAAAAAATCAGGTTGACAAGATGGCCCACTGCCAAGCCAACCAAGTCAGCCATTTGAATGACATAACATTCCATAATTAATCGGAAGGTTTACTCTTTTTAAAAAAAAGGAGCATTCGTTGGGAAATATATGTAGATCAGTGCCTTTTGTATTTTTTAAAATAAACCAACTGATGGTCCACCCTTTATTTGTAGTTACAAACCGTTTGGTATTTGCAGCAATGAGTTTCCATGGAGTCATACTCGATTCCTCGGACGAAATGGAATGGAGATTTGAAGTATTCCGGTATTGGGGTTTCGATTACCCTTCCCTAATACTCTGCAATGCCCCACTTGCAGGACATAAAGTTTTACTGATAAAACATTTGGCATATCGTAGAAGAATTTTGTTACTAACGTAATTTTCTACAACTTTCATTTCGTAGTAACACAGGTTTCAATCACGCATCTTATGCCAGAGATCCAAGGGAACCGTTTCCTTAGTTTCGCTGGAAGTTTTATTGAATTCCTTTCAAACTTAGCTTAATTTGATGGAAATCAAAAAAGAAATTGATTGTGTTAGAGTTCGTGACGAAAGTGTGATAAAAAGCAATAATTCTTGGACAAAATCTTAACCTCTTTGTCCAATCAAAAGTATCCCTTAGTATAGTTTGGTTCCCGCAGCTATACTTCATGCTATTTTTTTTGGTTACATAGAACCCTATATGAAGTCAATTTCTTCCCAAAAATTGAATACGGACATCACATGAAATAATGAAAATATTCGAAATTAGTTTTCGCTTAAAATGAAAGCCAAACGCCATGGAATTTCTAAGTAGCATCCCTGGGGATCAATTGAAATAATATAAACACTCCCATACGCCATTAATTCCAGAACCACATACGGATAGTCATACATACTTGTGCCAAGTCCTTTTTTTCTTTGTCCAAAAAGCAGAGAAAACATCTTTTTGTTCGTCGTTTCTTAGAAACAAACTTCCAAGCCATTAAATACATCCTTTAAGAGTCAATTATGTGTAGCCACCACCTACCCATTAAGTATCCTTAAATATCCCTTTCGGATGGACCCTTCAATAGCAGTGTTTGTCTATTTTTTTTTTGTTTTCCTGTTTTTTTTTTTTTTTTTAATAAAGAGACCTCTTTTATTTTAGCTGTTAGAACTTTTACCACCCAAGACACGAGTGTATGTAGCCTGAATGAACGCATGTACAAAGTTTTAACGACCGTCTGTCGTGACAATTGACTCTTCAAGTTTTCGAAGTGTAAACACTATGAAATGAAGTAGCAGTCCGGCCGGCTCTTTCTCAAGCACCGGAAGTCATTCGATTTACCCATGAACTGAAAATATCCTTTCTGCGTGTTGATGCCTAAAACGGATGTTAATGACAATGATAATGATTATGTGCGTATGTTACATACACATACGTGTGTGGGACTTGCTTAAGAGTATGTGTCACTTATGGATGATCTCCTTAAATAGGTGAAATAATTACTAGTGCTAGAGGCTGTAATTAGAAGTTTATGTGCGACATTTTAGTCATGTGAGGACTTTTATGTCCTTCGTGGGAACGAAATTCTGCTCCCATGTGATTAATGGGAATTTTTATTACCATGAATCGACGTAGTATGTTACATGCATCTGTAGTTGGATGCAAGAAGACTTAACATAGATCTTCTGTATCCTGGGAGGAGCTTTCTGTTCTTTATGATGCTCTGTGCATTCCCTTTAAATGTCAGATCCAGGCAAACACATACACTTTCAGGGTGAGTGGTGCATTGTCAGATGACAACTAAGGAACCATCTATTTATTGAGGATAATAAACACTCCGTTGATTTATGGTGATCCTTTGTGTTGAAAAGGAGCGTTGTTCATATACGATATATGTATATTTTTTTTTACACAAATTTGCTTAAATAATTGTTTTTTTGTTTTGTTTTCTAATTCTAGTTTATACCCCACATGCTGGCCCATCAGGGTATGGACACGATGCAATGGGTTACATGATGGACAGTCAAGCACATATGATGCATCGTCCGCCAGGTGATCCTGCCTTCCATCAAGGTTATCCTCATTATCCACCTGCCGAATATTATGGACAACATTTGTAATCGCCCTCCCACACAACAGACACACCCACAGAGAGACAACACATCTAGAGATAACAACTTTTTATTTTTAACTTAAGGACCTAGAAAACGCAATTCATAATTTAAAACAAGAAAAAAAAAAGCGGAAAAAGAAATAGAGAAAATAGTTTTTTTTTCGTAAAAACAAGAAAAACAAATAGAAAGCAAAGAAAATCAGTGTAAAATCTACGTAAAGTGTAGTTCGTTGGACCCTTCTTATGAACCGCACTTAGCCGTTGGAAATTTCATTTCGCCCACAATCATCTAGTTCTTCTGGTTTAAGTAGCATACCTACCTGAGATACGTAAACAGTTTTTGGCAATTGTTCTTCTTAATTTTTGACTTTTTGGAAATCTTCACATTTTGGAGTACTACGAGAAGAATCTGTTGCGTTTAGTTGGTTTTATTTCAATTGTTTGGAACGGATATGCAGTAGAGGTAAGTTTGATTTTCTTGTCATTTCGTTGTATCGTCATTATTGAAAAAAAAATATTTTACATAAGACATAAGAGATAAATGATAGTAGTCTACCATAAGTCAGTCATGATTTTCGTAATACATTTCACCAATTCCCATTTGGGATTAGATTTGTTGTCATATTTTTAATTTGCTGGCAGAGGTTTTGCTTAAAAAGGTACAGAATCTCCCCAAATTTCCAATATATGCATGTAGATTACACCATGCCAATGCCTAATAAATCTCTGGTCCTAAAATAGAGCTGTTTCAGCAGCCGTTTTAATAGCAAAAAGTTGCCAACATTTTTATCATTACTTCTGCGTACACTGTCTTACGGTGTCGTAGATAATAAACGACACTTTGGCCGATATCAGACCTTTGGTCTCATTCATACTACTCGCATACTAAGATACTTAAGGAATGACTTATCTGAATTGAAGTTTCCTTAACTGGGACCTGCATTTGGATTCTCTGATTCAACAGATCTACCCTATTTATTGGACAAACAAGTTATTGATTTTTTGAGACATTTGCCTCTGAAACCTACTGACTCATCTATCATCCATCATCTATTTCATCTATCCTTATGTGATACTGATTCCGTATTTAAAAAATAGCCCCTACTTCCGTACTTCGGTTTTTGAAGAATCTCCAACAATAATAGCGATATAAGTTTCTTTTGCCAAGTTAAGTGTGAATTAATGGCTCTGATCCTCCCTTATGTTCAGTTGTACCACTTCTTAGAGAGTTCTCCTTTTCTGGAACTCTATGAACTACCTCAGAAACTCAATAACCACGCTAAGTTGGCTGAGGTCGGCTTCCACTTGCGTGCATCACCTGAGTCGCGGTCTTCCACTACTGTGCTATACCTCGGGGTGGATTCGAAGACTTTTCGGACCGCTCTACATGACCCAGCCACTTCAGTCGTTGGACGTTCACTATTTAAGTCCGTATAGTTCGCCGTTGTATCTGCTCCTTCACATACTGTCTATGAAGACTGGGCCACAAATCACCCGAAGAATTTTCCTCTGAAAACGACCAATGCCTCTGAGCCATAGCACATGACTGGGATTATTAAGGCTTTATAAAGGGTCCCTTTTACTGTTCGATAAAAGGCTTTGTTAGTCAATTGCTTTTTTAAGCCAAAGAAACAGCGATTCGCAAGAGTTATTCTTCCTTTGATCTCAGCGCTGGTGTCGTTGCCTGAATTGATAGTTCAGCCTAGGTAAGCAAAGTCCTTAACTACCTCAAAGTTATATCTGTCAAGGATGACGATCTGTCCGAGACGTCGGTGTTGGGTGTCCTTTCTTATTGACATCATATATTGGTTTTGCCCTCATTGGCCTTTAAAAACATCTTCGCCGCTTCCGTCCCAATATTCGTGAAAGCGCCACTGACATCACGCTATTTTATTCTGATTATCTCAATAACATAGGCGTATGCGAGTAATTGTACAGAATTTTGAATGATTGTGTCCCTTGTGTTCGCGTGTGAGTTTTGCACCTCCAGGAATGATGTTAAAGGAATCACAGGACACCGCATCACCCTGTTTAAATCCTTTTTGGTACGAAGGGTCTCGGTCGAGTAGAGTGCATTCTCTATCGTTACCCTGCATAAACGAACGAGTTTGGCAGTGCTGCCAAAACTAGACATTGTTCTGTATAGCTCATCTCTATAGATGCTGTCATACGCGGCCTTAAAATCGATGAATAGGTGGTGTGCATCGATTTGGAGCTCTTGGGTTTTTTCCAAGATCTGCCGTAATGTGAATATTGGGTCGATGGTAGACTTTCCTGGCCTAAGGCCACACTAATATGGACCAACCAGATTGTTGACGAACGGCTGCAAGCCTTCACACAAAAAGTTTGAAGCCCCTGTAGTTGGCGTAGTTCAGTGGGTCTCATTTCTTGAGGATCGGACAAACGCTGCTGGAGTTCTATTCATCGGGAATACTTTCGTCCGAGCATATTTTACAGATGGCGTATGATCCTTACCAAGCCATGGTGCTTTGGAGGGCTTGGGACTCCAACAAATTTGTTGGACATAAGCTTCGATATGTCTACATTCACTTCATCGGGATCGGGTGGACGCAATTGCTGGTCTACATCGTCAGGTTGAAAGGTTATTCTGGTTAACAGCCGTATTTGGTTCGTCATGGCCGTTATACAATCTACAGAAATGCTCTTTCCATTGCTATATTCCCTTGTTCGTCAATACAGGCGTTTGGGGTTGGAGTCCGTGGAATTTATTTTTTACCTTTTGGTAAAACTTCCGAATCTCATTCCTGGAGTAGCATCTCTCAATGTCTCCGACAGCGTACTTCTCATGCTCCTTCGTTTTTCTCCTGGGAAGGCGGTGTTCATCAGCAACATCAACATCCCTCTTACCATCACCAGCTAGTAAATATATAACAACTTCTTTAAACTTAGCTTCTGTGATACTCTTTAAGTTTAAGACTATGGCTGAATTCCTAAACGTCAAAAAAATTCGCGTCATTAGTAAATTCTTATGCATTGCAACGCTACATTTCCACTGCACCAAATCCATTTGTGATGCAGAGGTTGCTTTTGTTTGCACAGTACACGCGTTTGTACTGCGATTTGAAACGTTTTGCATTGTATCACTACAGTAATGCTGCATTTCGACACGCTTGACGTTGCAGTACTGCGGAAATACTGCATTAAGGAATTCAGCCTATGCTTTCTCACGACCCTTTACATTACCTCGCGTGCCTAGGATCTGCCAACTAGATCACCTATGAGTTTCCATATTTTTTGTGAGGCTTTAGAGTTTAGATCATAAGGTTATCCAAATTTTGATTACCCGCGGATTACAACAGGCTTTATTGCTCTGTTGCCATAAACCTTGCACCTTAGGACACTTGTTTTTTTTATCTTATCTTAAAATCTACCGATTTTAGTAGATTGATCTTTTGAGGTAGTTAATCCCTCTCGATCCTTGGTCGTGCGATCTCTTTTTTTAGTGAACTTAGTATTAGTCGTATCGAGTTGGAGAAGAGATCAACGAGATGGGTTTCTAATAGTGAACTAAGCCACCACGTAGGGTTCTTTTAAGGCCACTTCGATCTTGAAACTCTTTATCGACCATATAAGCTTCTGATTACAAAATTTTTAACATGTAGATCTACGGCTGGAGTGGCGGTCTTTCCTGGGCTTAGATCTTCCTTTTATAAGTATAGTCCGCACATATTGTTTTCAGTTCATTCCTTCAAATTGTCTTTCATAGCAAGGTATTCAAAGACGGGACTAAATATTCGTTAACGGCTATTGGAGAAATCTACTCTAAGTCAAAGACTTCGCCTCGTTCATTTTTCCTAATATTTATTCTGACAAGCCTGTGGCCTTATAATATGTGGGACAGTCAAGATTTAAACTCTATTTTTGGAGACCATATATTGCTAAAGTTTTTCTTTTCTTGTCAAACAATGCGCCTATCGTCTCCCAGAAGAACTATCCTTTTTTTTTGATGGTAACATGTGGTTGACGCTATGGTTTATCTTATAGTTTATAGCATTATGCTTATAACTCTTTTTAATATGCCGTCGTAGCTAATTCATTTTTGTTCCGATGCCAGCTTCTAATGAATAGCCTAAATGAGAATTCTGTAAATCAATAAATTTTGAAAAAGTACGTTTATATGTATTTCAAAAAAACTTTTTCCTAAAGGATATGCACATCCGAAGGCGGGTATTTGCGGGTGCTTTGTGATGTCCTACCAAGCAAGTACGAGTATATACTTATGTATATCAGCAACTGCATGAGAGGCATTAAGGATCAGAATCGCAGTAAATATTTGGATAAAAATATCTTGGTTGGATTATATACTAACACGTTCATTGATACTTTGCCATTCGAGTATCGGACACATAAACGAATTCAGACCATTACTTGAACCGCCTTCTGCATAAAGCTCTGATTTAGTTTTAACATTTTATAAAGTTTCGAAATATATTTTGCTTAGAATATGAACTTAATGATAAATGTTTAATTTTTCAAATCATTCTTACTAAGACTAAACTAAGACCCTTCCTCTTCTATTTCCAGATTTCACCGAGTGATCAACATTTCTAGCTGCATTTCGTCTGCCTTTTTTTCATGCATCAAAACGAATCTGAAAAGATGGTTACTCTAGAGACATTTTTGTTTATTTTTGTTAAACCAAAAAATAATTATTAATCCCATTTAAAAAAAAAAAAGAAAAAAAAGAAAAGAAAACTGTGTTTTGGCGCAACCTCTTTAAAAATATGAATTTAAATTGGAATTTTTTTTTTGTTGAAACAAAATCCCTTTTTGCCGAGTGTAGACACTCCCCTTGGGAATTAAAGAAATATTTTCTTAATTTTTATCCTCAAAAACTTAACACAAGAATTTTTTAAGTTAATAATTTTGTGATTACTAAATTTAGTGTTAAAAATTAAACAGGAAACAAAACTTAATTCATCATCATCACCGTAGGAGAAAAAAAAATTGTACAAATGAATATATTTTCAATTAAAATAAAAAACAAACTCATTTTTTGTTAAAAAAAAAAATTATTCACAAAAAATAGACAAACAATTTAAAACAAAAAAAAATGAAAATACGATTTTACGGCTTTATTAACGGAATACAGGATAAAAAATACATATAAAAAAGAAATTAAATTAAATTTTAGTTAAAAGAAATGAGAAATAATTTAATTGAAAGAAAATAAAAGGATCTCCTTGAACAGGACACAGAACACAGCAATAGTTTGCGATGTAAACAATGTGAACAACAATTTATATAGTAATAAATTTTATACCATTAAAAAAAGCAACATAAAATAAAAAATCTTATAAAAAGTGGCAATATCATATTAATAAATTTCTTCAAACAACAAACTTAAAATAAAAAAAATTAAACTAAAAACACAAAATGATATTATTAACAAAGAAACTATAAAATAAAACAATAGAAAAATTCAAAGTAAACGATAAATTAAAAAGAAAAAAAAAACAAGAGAATAGATCTAAAGAAAAAGAAACGTGTAATTTTTGTGTATACTTATATAAAATAAATTTAAATATAAATATTATAAATAAATCATAATTAAAATCAATTTAGTTTAAATGCTAGCCAAGTAAGTCCTATATTTTAAATTATGCATAGTGTTAGAGAATAGAAAAGAGATACAATTAAAAAAGAAAAAAAAAAAAACAAACAAGAAACATATAAAAATGAATGAAATCACATTTTAAACCTTACTTTTAACTATATGTACATGTAAAAGAACAAAAAAACCCAAAAAGAAAACTTTTATTTAAACAAGAAAGAAAAAAAAGAAACCATTATATGTATCCAAACACCCAACACCCAAAACATCAAATCAGTTAAGAAAAAAAAAATAAATACATATAGATACAAAGTAAATAAATTAAAAAAAAAAACAACACACACTAATCTTAAATATAAATAAATGATAAAGTGAAATAAAAGCAACTAAGTATACTTTTTAATTCAACAAACTAACTGTTAATTATAAATGTAAAATATTTAAAAACGAAAAAAAAAATCATGTAAACAAAAATAGAGAGAGAAAAAAATATTGGAAAAAAGTCTATATACCATGTGAATTTATTATTTGTTTTTTCTTCGTCCACTTTCTTTGAGTTTTTATTTTTATTATTTTTATTTTCCAAATGAATTTCTTCTTCAACTTCTTTTTGTTTTTAGTTTTTTTTTTTTTTAAATACACTCACTCAAACTCTGTAGAATTTTATTTTCCCTTAACGCGCTTCTTTTTTGTTGAAGCCGTATTTGTATAGAAAAACTTATAGAAAAAAAAAACTATTTGCTTTGGCTTAAAAAAAAACACACACACTTCAAAACAGAATTTATTTTATTTTGTGAAAATTTAAGGAACGCGTTTTTTTTTTGTTTTGAAGTTTTGTTCTCACTTGGAAAAATGAAAAGAATTTTACCCTTAGCTTACTTTTTTTTTTGTAATCTTTTAGGTTGTAAGTTGTAAAAGAGTTTTTTTTTTGTTTTCCTTGTTTTTAGTATTATTCGCATTACTTTTTAATTATTATTATTATTATTACAGAAATAAAGAATGAAAATTAAAAGTGAAGAATTAAACAAGAAATGTTTTGTTTGTTTGTTTTGTTTTTTTAAATTTATTTTATGCTATGAAATGGTTTCGTTAAATTTTCGGTTTTGCTTCATACTGTTGCTTGAATTGGTTTTTAGTTATTTTCCTTTTGTGAACGGGGTCTTAAAAAACTTGAAAACTTGGACTGGTTGTGTAAGTGAGTGGAGGTTTTCTACATTTTGTTTTCGAATTTTTTAACAATATATGGTATACAGGTTGTTCGAACAAATAAGAATGCAAAGAATGACGCTGCTTCAAAACCATAGTTGAGTACACCAACCTGAGATGTATTCTAATGCAAAAATATGACTTGCAATAAATCCCGTTCTTTGCCACCCCATCAGATTATAAGTTGGCAAAACGTATACAAAATGTGCTGGAGTTTGCTCGCTAAGTTGCAATTTGAAAGAGGACCTCTCCTCTGAGATTGATAGAAAGAAATAGTTTAGGCAGTTAATCGAAGCTGTTGAAAAAGCGAACACCGAACAATTGTGGGTGCTGAAAATTCTATCATTCCCTATATTAACAGGGTATAGCACGCTAGCAAGTAATGTTTTCGACAAAACATTTCTTTTGGAAAGTAGATCGAACATAAGATAAATCAGTGGTAAGTGTCTAGTTCTGTCTTTCATCCTACGTCGATTATATTGGTGTATGCATTACATTTTATAGAGGAAAAATGTGAAAGTTCTCTCGAGCTTGCATGACTCATATAAATATTGAATTGGCGGTTACAACTCTCAATGTATAAGTAGATATTCGTTATTCCTGGAATACCAGTAAGATAGCCTCACTGGTCATAAGTTCGTGGAATTCATCATACGAGTATCTTAAAGCAGGAAGATATTGTCTCAGTTTTTCGAATATAAATCTGGCGCCTACCTTCATTTTCAGCAAGTATAGGACTCATTTGCAATGACTTCTTTCTAAAGCGGGTAGGTATCCGGAAGTGGAATATTATTTAGGGGGAAATCTAAGTCATAAGGTGAATGGTTTGATTGACCATCAGGATGAGGTTTTCAATTTGACCGCTTTGTCAGTTGCTGACCGTTTGCCTGTAGTGTAGAGGGACGATAGAACCAGGAGCCGTAGATACATAACACGCCAGCCGATATATGCCCACGCAATTTCCATGTATTGTTTTCTTTTAACTGTTCGAACTATACAGGAGTATTGATTCCATAACGAATATATTGTACTTTCGGACAGAAATCTAAGGCCCTTCGTTAACATACTCTGAGATGGTAACTATTCAGTTCAAGTTGCTGCTTAAGAATAAAGAAGAAGACCCAAACGCAAAGGAAACTGGCACTTGGCGGCGAAATGCAAACAAGGTACCTGGAATTCTTGTACAAAGCGTTTTGCCGATATGGTTTGCTATGAATAATCCCGATAAACCATATCGATATCCCGAAAATCCATTGCCAACATTGGCAACCGGTCTCCCTACCGAAGCCAAAAAATATGGCGAGAAAGAACTTCCCTGAAAATTATAGTACTTCATCGATCGGTAAGCCGGAGCTCTAGCCAATCTTGTACGAATGGTTCCGCAATCTCGACCTGGAATTCAAAAGTGGGCAAATCAATTTCTTTGATTTTCGTAGTTGAAAAAATTATGATTAATGTATATGACAGGCAGTTTTAAAGTGACTTGTAAGCTTTTTATGCCACCTCCATTCATCACAAGATGAAAGCATTTTTCGAAAATAAGTCTAAATACTGGAGGTAGGGGGTAGGTAGGTAGGTTCCTAGAATAAATTAATTTTCCTTTTTTTTTGCATCCGAGAAAACATTACGTAGAACTTATTCATCAGATGGAAAACAGCTATCCCTTCATCTCATGGAACTACGTTTTGCCTTAAGTAATGAATCGACGGGGAACCTTGTTTAAATCATCCTTCAACGTATGCTGTTAACTGTGGGCAAACGTGGCTTTTATAACACTGATAGCATTTTGATGTGCAAATTCAAGTGCTTACTATCTCCGGTATTACACGCATTTTCTCTTTGCGGTCATTTAATGCAATGCCATTACTTGGCTGCTATAACCATTCGTTCGGCATATCGCCTACAACAAGGCTCGGATGACATTACGTGCACGTTGGTATACTACCTTTTAGGTCTTTCCCACTTGCTTATTTCCGGAGATCTAGCATACTTCTCAGATATCCCGCGTTAAATTTCATTCCAACGGTCTGTCCATCTCAGAGCTTCGTCTTTTTATGATATCGAAAGGTTAATGGACCGTTTGGATTTGTTTCGGACAGAATACCCTTAAAGTGGTGTGCAAACTTTTGCTAAAAAAGCCTTGCAATTTTTGAGTGACAGCGGTAGCAACCTTCTACGTATTACACCCATATGCTTAATGTACTGATCCTATCTTAGAATAGAATAATTTCAGCTTTAATCTGAAACTACTGAGATCGCTCGTTTTTACTTTAAATAGGCTACTGATAAGTTAGTCCTAATATTCGACCCCACACACTATGCACAGTGGCGTCATCAACCGAGACAACACTTTCTAAAATAAGGAACCTATCCATTTACTCGACCTCTTGACCAGCAGTGTTTAATTGTATGTTACGAGTATTACTCGTAATTCTCAACACTATTTCTCTCAAGCTAGGATGACGATGCCCATCGTGATGAAGTTTTTTTTGTTTCAATTTCATTGTTCTCAGTTTTCTATAGTTGGGGCTCCTAAAATATTCTATTACCAGCAGTAATAGCAATGGTGAGAGTGTACAGCTTTGTCCCACTCCGCTGCGTTCTCTGCTATTGTATTTATTTTATTTTCAAAGGATCCAGTACAAATAATTTTGTAAAGTCTGGGATTTTACGCCGGGGTATTATGCCCATGTGGCGTTGTCAATAGCACGCGGTATTTGTACCGAGTTTCCATGCGGTCTGCCATGTAGGTACTTATAGCGCAGAACTCTGCAATCTCATTTCTTGTGATATTTCACTCCCTCGTAAGGTGCAAAGAAGTTTTTTTATAGACTTTGGTATCTCTCCTGCGCAAAATATTCCGATTGACACTGTTGATTTAGGAACAGTTGGAGAAGGGATCTTTATTTTATGCACTGTTCTATGACAACCCAAGTGTACGTAATCCATACAGGAGATTCCCGGCGCGGTATTCTGTTTTTTCGACATCGTGCGTTATTTGATTCATTTCAAAATGATGGTAGTTATATTAGAAACCGCTGGTATGACGCCAATACCTCTTGAAATTTTTTTTCTCCATAAAGATACCTTTCTTTGAGTGATACCGCCTTTAATGGAGGTATAATGCGCGATCGGTAGTATATCAGTTTAACTCATCTACATCAAGAGATACGGTAGTATCATCTATTGTAAATGATACGGGTACCATGTCATGAACTTCTTCATGAATCATCTCCGGTTTGGTGACATCTTCAGGGTGACTTGGATATTCTCCTTCACAGAAACATATACAATCGTGTTGGCTTTAAAGTGGCTTCTTAAGACAGATGGCTTCTTAAGACAGTCAGATCTTTCCTTATTGCGATGACAGTTTGGGTTACATTCAGCCACTGTGCAGCCCAAAATTTCTAATTTTGAACTCTTATCTCACGACATTTCGTTTAAGGCACTATCGACTAAATAATTATTTCAGCATGGTGGTAAACTTTATATTCATGTGCTTTTCAAAAATTGTACGCAGTTTGATTGCAACCGCTTGGACTTTAAACTGTTTAATATGCACCTTGGCAGCCAGGGGTGGGAAATGATTTTCATTTATTTCTTCTTATGAATTTCGTCTTTAGTTCTCTTAATATTGCACATTACCGTATAGGCATCGGCTTTAGACTATCTCATTCCATCAATTTGTTTGGATAATTTTTATAGACCTGGGCAGATTCAACACTTACCAAACCACGGCTTCTTTTTATAAACAAAGAATTGGTTTTGAAGTTGTTTTTAAAACTATTTATTCAGCTGCTCAATTATGCAGATTTGTAGTATCTGACTGCAAAGCGAATCTATTTAATAGATTTGTGACTCCGAGTAGGCAAAAGAACAACTTGTCAAAGAACTAGCGATTACATCTTAGCAATAAGAAAAGTGTAAGAGAAAAGGCCATGAGCTACTATATGTTTACGTTGCCTATCTTATAAGAAATATATATTATATATTTGAACAACACTTGCAGTAAAGAAAATTCTAAATTACTGGGAAAAACTAAAACGGTTAAAATAGCAGTATTGTGCAGGCGAATATTAATATTGCACTGCTGCATCTGACTTTGAAGCTTAAATGCAGGATACGCTTTCGAAGAAGCTTTTCAATTTGAATTCACATTCCGCCACAAAATACATCAACTTTCTAGCTAGCCCCGTTCACATAAGTAGTGTTGTATTGCTTTTATATTATGTGCTGGGCTAGAATCTTGCTAGAGTTAGGCATCCAATACCTGGCAGCAAAAAAAGTATTGGCATTGTTGTTAGATTTTGCTATCGATTTCTTCCCTGCATATGACTATCACAAATCCTATGTACATAAGATTTCAATGCCACACGATTCAGATTCTTCCGGACTATGTGGAATACACTTAGATTTACACAGAATTTGAAGTCCCAATTTTTTCCCCTCACGGAAAGGATTGAATTGGATAATGGTTGGTCAGCATGTAAAGTTTGGGTAGCTCAGGCAACATAGGACTGATTTCATAAACATCAGCATTTCTACCTCAGTACAACCGATCTTACTTCGCGTGGTTTTGAACGTATTCACTGCGCAGACATACAATACCTTAGCACGATCGCCATTTGTTTTGCGTTCAAAAACGTTATGTCGGGGCAAAAATAAAGTAATATTCTGCCAAACCTAAGATTTTTTTTCCCCAAAACAGAAAGGTTATTTAATCTCAATGAATATTGCACATAAAAAAAAATAAAATAAAATCACGTACTCGTATACGTTATTTTATTTCAAGACAAAATATTTTTTTGCAGAAAAATAGTTGTGGCAATTTGTCACCCTTTGGCGCAAAGTATTCCATCTTTAAAAAACCCCAGAAGTTCATCTTTATTTGTGTTTTTTTTTCTTTTTTCATGGGGTTTCCATTTTATCTTCATTTTCGATGACGTCGTTCTCCAAAAACGCATTTTGAAAAAAAGACGAGGAGTATATGAATTTCTCCGGAGGAACTATGCCGTGCCTTCTACCGTATGTTTTATCGAACTCTTCGAAGTTCTTCCGAGTGGTAGCACCTCGCCCAGATGCAAAGTTGCGCTTGAATGTCGTTAATAGATTTTCGTTTGTTTTTTTTTAGTGTTATGGGCACATAATATAAAAAATGAGCCTTGTTCTTGCAGAAGCATTTTTTTCACTTTCCACAGAGGCATTCCAATCAAAAATTTCGTGTCCTTTATTGTCCAAAGTTCCTTAGAAAAAAACTCTTATTATATATTATTACCAAAAGCTCTTACATTTTTCCTCTTCAAAAAAACACAAAACTATTCCGAACTAAAATACTTAAACATCTAATTTTTTCTGCAGTCACAATTTGTATGTCTAACTAATCTACGAGATATTGTCATTTATGTTCACAAGAGAAATGAAGTTGACTAAAGGAGTTCTGCAGAAAATCCGCATTATTGAACGCTACTTATGCAGTACTTTGTTAGTAGGACGTTTTTGGAAACATCCGAGTTCCTTATTAGGTAATAGTCGTCACTAGTTAGAGTACAGATAGAACGGCCATAGAAATTTAAAAGTGAAAGGCGTGTTGAATTATTTCTGTCCATTTCTTTCAAGTTAGGTCCAAAGGAAAGCTGCGCGGTCCATTGGCATTCTCGTCACTCTCAAGATTTAATTTTGTTCCTCTTTTTATTATTTTTATACGTCCATGTTATAATTTATTTAATTCACAAATTATTAATTGCTAAGCCAAAGCACAATCTTTCTGAACTGAATTTTTAATGGTTAACCCAAACGATATACGTAATAAATGAAAACTATGATCAAGTACCTATGATTAGCTATTTGAATACAAAACTTAAGCAAGCTTATTCTATTTGCCTGTACATATTTACAAAACAAAAAATAAAAAAAAACAAACGATTTTTATTTTCAAAATTCAATGTGTATATTAGCAGCAAGTTAGTAATAATTTTTTAAGTCTCTTAAAACAAATTAACATGAAACACCCGAAGCTTAAAAAAAAAAAATAAATAAATCCTCTAAAATAACGCGATAACTTTGTAAATATTTAGATTCGCTTTTATGAATAGAAAAACAAAACAAAATAAAAAAAAAATTAAATACTTTCCCCTTTGGAAAATGAAAAATTCGTATACTATTTTTCCGATTTTTGGAATAAGCCTTAGTCAATGTGCATATACGCAATACCATTTTTGTTTTTTAAGAAAAAAATAAAAGAAAATTCAAAACACTATATTATTTTGAAAATTGATTTTCCAACAAAAACAGAGAAGAATATAAATTTTCACACAGGGTCATAGGAATGAACATTTAATTTTTTCTGTGTAAAAGAAAACTGTTTAGCGACAATATACTCGTAGCAATGGTGAAATATAAATACAACATATTTTATACTTTTCATTTCGCAAAAAAAAAAAGAAAGAAAAACAACTTAATATGTATCACGAAACAATCATAAAATGTATACGAACATATTTAATATAATTAATTGAGTTTTAAATTAAAAAAATAAATAAATACTTGTATACTTGCTTTAATTTGAAAAAAGAAAATTTCTCCAAAACATCTTTTTAAAAATTCTCGTTGAAAGAAAAAAAAACACAAAAACTAAATAAAAAATTCTACATTTTCGGCATTGAATCTATAAAAATTTTGTAAAATATTGTAACTCTAAAAATTAAAAAAAAAAAGAAATAATTCATTGCTCGCCTTAATCATGTATACGATGAAAAAAATGTGAAGACCAATTTCAAGGTTCATCCAGGATTTTTCACATTTTTTTTTGTTCCAAAATCAGTCATTTTGGAACACTTGTAATGGAACAATTTAATTGAAGAAAATAAAATCAATCACTTAAAACTAAAAAAAAAAAACATTTTCATGAAAACAAAAAAAAAAAGAAAACGTATTTCTCTATCAATCGATAAAAAATTGAAAATTTGCATTAAGTAGAATTATTTTTTTTATTTTCATTTCTGTGTGATAGTTTTTGGTTATTTTGGTAAAAATCTTCATTTGTGATGTTAAGATGTATACGGAAACGTGAGTGGGAACGATATAAAGGAAATTTCTAAATGCAGTGCGCGTCTTTTGTGAATGAGAATTTAGGAATGATTTAATCATAAGGTATACATAAATATATTTAAATAAATTTAAACAAAAATAAGAAAACACTAATTTTAATTATAAATTTACAAAAATTAAAAAAAAAAAACAAAAAACAAAACACAACAACAAAAAACGTATATATATATAAAATAGACTATATGTAAGAGGCAGAATGAACTATAAATAAACAACTAAATTGATTATACATATATTTTAAATGATAAGGATCATTATTGTGCAAGAGATAAAGAAGAAAAACAAAACTAAAACAAACAACAGAAAATGATAAATATTAAATTATTATTATTATTATTATTATTATAAAAAACAAAAACAAAAACATGATTATTATTATTATATTATAAATATAATGTTTTAAATGCTTGTATGTACATTTTTAATTGTAATAAGAAAAATGATGATAATGAAAATAATATATAAAATGACAAAAAAAATATTCGATTTTGTTTTACTTATAATTAATTATTATTATTTTGTGTTTCAGTCATGAGAAAAACTTAAAGGCAGTTTCCCTATATCATAATATGAGGTCGTGATGAAGTAGAATTACCTGTAATGAAAAGTAAAGACTCAATATTTAACAGAAAATGGTGGCTTTGTTTTTCTGATTCGAAAGAGAACTTTTATGCTCGTCGCTGGATACCACCGAAACCCCTTTGACGAACTTTATATATTTTTGAGATGATTTTATTCTCCTTTTTTATTGGCAGCGGAAATTGATATTGACTCTTACATCTATTGCTATATAATAATTGCTCCCATGTATCTGGATTGCTACTCCATCACTTGTGGGGTTTATTAAATTTGGCAACCCTAGAACCATTTCATAGGCGAATCTATAGTAGATTACTACGTTAATAAGGACAAACGTTTGTGGTTTTAGCATATATTTGAGTGATCCAATTATTTTTCTTTCGGTCTTTCTTTCTGTCTTCTTCGAATTTCGGCTGGAACCTGAGCATCTATTGCTTTTTAAACAGCACTTTTACCTTTGTTGAACATGCGAAGATCAGCTGACTTGCTTTGCCATTATTGGTTTCCTTCTGTGGAGACTTGCGCTTGTACAATGTAAGTTATTACTTAAAATGACTTTATTGTTTTTCTAAATTCTCTCCATGAAGATTAATACACCTTTGCATGCATTTGAACCATTTTTCGAAGCAGTTTTTCCACTACAGACGAGGTTACTCCTCTTCTTCAGCCGTCTATAAACGTTGACCTCGCATTTTCTTTTTGATATGCGAGAATAAGAAGGATTCAAAAAGTACCAAAATGCCAAATCAATTCAATGTTTTGAGTGCTCAAAAAGTCACTTGTTTGAGTCGATCTGCGACAACCCGCATTGTCTTGGTGGAGAATGATCCATGTTGGGCAGTTGCCTTTCCTTATTTCTCTAAATAGTTCTGGAAAACAGATGTACTATTCCGAATTGTCTGTTCTACGCTGCTCTAATGGCGATATGCCCGATGTTTCAGAAGAAACGCGAAAAATTTCTCTTTGATTTAGCCCGTCCATTTAGCTAGACCCATGCAGATTGCTCGGGCTTATCTGCATACGAGTAAATCCATGATTCGTGGCCTGCCACAATCTTATAGACATCTCTTGAAATGCTGCGAACGAATTTTTTCAACATTTCTTTCGACCAACCGACACGATCCTTTTCTTGAGCGATTATCAAATTGTACGGTATCCAACGCGAAGAAATCTTTTTGCCGGTCGCACAGCCTCGATATTTTCTGGCACAACCAACAACCGATTTTAAATGACCTCACGAAATTCGTGTTGGAGCGAACGACGACCACGATTGAATTCGGAAAACCAGCGAAACACGCTGGTCCGGTATAGTGCTTCATCACCAGAAGTCGAAGCGAAAATCGTCGAAATATCATAAAAAATCATTGCATGAGAATGTTCCCGAGTTAATTCCATTTTTGTGGTGATGTAAATGTTCGAAGCCCGTCTCATGCAGGGAAGCCAATGCAACTCGACACTTGTGTACGGGTACGTTGTGTGCGCGGAAGCAGGACACCTTTGGCTAATTTTTCTCTTAGTTTTTTCCTTGGAAACATAACGCTCTTGAAAACTCTCATAGGGATACCATGATATCCATAATTTCCGAGAGTAATTTCTGAAGATAATTACCACAAGGTTGCCATCTACCTGTGTTTACGATACTACAATAGATGTTTTTTTCTTTTTTAGAATACATAAAAGATAATAATAATTCTCCACAACACAAACATTAGAAATTCTGGCTCATCCCAATGCTCATTTATAATGAAATTTCAGCTATCAGCTATTTGAATAAGGCCAATCTGCTTGCTGCAAACTTTGCAGCCAGCGCAAAACTTTCACATTGTACTTTATCCTCGCCTACGCCGAAGTCTTCAATGGGACGAATCCTCTTGCGCACTCGTGTAGTAGCAAGAGTACTAAGAGATCTAAATAATTACAAATCCGCTGGTATAGATGGTATATTTCCATTTCCTCTGAAGAGGTGTTCTTTCACGCTGGTAAAACCACTGCGTAGGCTTCTTCATCAATCCTACTCTTTCGGACTCTTTTCGAGCAGATAGAAAACAACATTTGTCCAGCCCATCCCTAAAAAAGGCGAATCTTCTTCTCTCTCCTAATAAAGACCCTCTTCTTTCCAAGGTCATGGAAACGCTGATAAGCCGTCAGCTCAAAAAATATCTCGAGACAGGAAAGCTTCTCAATGACCTTTAGTACGATTTTTGTAGCATCGAGTCCACTGGTAATTTAAAGTCCAGACTATTCTACCGGAAGTAAGATAGTTGTACTTTTGTCGAAAATGCGTGCATTTGGGATCGACGACTCTCGTTTTCAATGGATTAGCAATTACCTTTTGGAACATTCAGTTCAAGTTGTCTTGAATGATTTCAAATCTGATATTCACCAAATAAATACTGGTGTGCCCCAGGGCTCCGTTCTGTCTCCGACATTATTTTCAATCTTCATTAATGATCTCTTGTTGCTAACGACAGTATTCTCTGCTTTTCATATTCGTCGCCAGACTCACGTCCCTATTCTCAGTAGAACAGTAACGGCATCGTATTCTAAGCTTATGAAATTCCGATATAAACAGCATCACATAAGGTAAAACCTCTAACAGAATGCTCCTAAAACACAATTCTGTCTGTTGTCGTTAAAGCAAAATTTAAACATCCATCCATTATCCATGAATGGCACTTGCATCGTCGAAGCCGAAATCTTTCCATTCTCGATATGTGCGTCAATGACAACAGTGGAAAGACCACATATTCAATGTCGTCAAAAATGTTGCAAAACTTACATATACCGATGTTAGAAATATTTCACCCTCCCTGATTAGTCCTCAATATATAAGGCATTCATCCTCCGAAAATTGGAGTAATTAGAGGTGGTCCTAAAACCTCTCCGCTAATATCACCCAATCAAATGGTAACCTCGAACACAGACGAAACGACTGCTGTCTCATCTTGTTCTATAGCTTTTTCACACCAGTTCTCCATAAAAATCGCCAGTAACATTCCGCTCCTTCAAACTTTCAACCATAACACCCGTCTCGTTATGAATGCTCATCAAGCCCACTTTCGGACATACTCTAAAATATCGTGATTCGTAACTCAGCTCGCTTATGGAATGCCCTTCCTAGCTGTTTTTTTCTTAGTCATTATAACCTTCAAACATTTAAAACCAACGTTCATCGGCACCTCTCTTCCTTTCCTCCCTGATTTTCCTACGCCCGCGCTGTGTACAAACATTTTCATGGTACGTTGAAAAAAAAACTTGCAAACATTTAATGAAAATGTACATCGGTGTCTCTTTTCTATCTCCTTCGACATTTTAAGGGTACAAAAGAAAACAAATGGAAACAAAAACATTCGACAAGGTTGTAAACTATCACAAGGAATCCAAATGAGCTCAGAATATTGGGGATCTGCATCAAAAGACAACCAATTTGATGGCATTGATAAACTCGGTAGAACTGAAGATTAATTGTTGCCAAAAAATCCCTTTATACAGTGACTTCTCCAGAGCACGTGTCTGCACTTTAGGTTATCAGGTCAAGGGAGAAGATAATGTTCGTTGCATTAGTGGTATCGTCTTGATTGAGGTCTGTACCAGACTACATGTTAGCAGGCACAAATCGAAAGATAAATCTGCATTCGAAAATACAGAAAAGCAATCAGCACGTAGATTAAGTGCTGTGCTATGCTTGCAGCACCTGTAACGAATGTCACTATGAGTGTTTTCGCCAAATCGTATCGCGAATAAACAACTTTATAAAAGCATGAGACAGGAATGTATAGAAATATGCAAAAGCGAATATTTTTCACTTATTAATTTTGAATGGACAAGTAACAACGAGTGTTGATATCCAGCTAGATCTTCTAGCTATGATAAAACGTCCAAATGAAGGTACAGCACGTCGAAATTTCCCTCTACTTTTATAGATCACATATACAAGAATACGCTTTTCCATCAAATCTGAAAGGTCACGTTTGATAATTGCGGTTAATTGACATTAAATTTCTGGCAGCATTAAAAGCATAAATAGAATGAAACGATGACTTCACTCATCCAACATTTTCTTTACCATCTTCCAATGAAAGCAACTCTGCTTTGAAAATTGCTCGCACTGTCGAGTTTCACTATTTCCATTTTCCAAAAGTGAAATTATTCACCCTTTCCAATTGGATGGCAGCCAAAGTCGAAAGGTTGCCATTACAGTCATTACAATTCATCTAACTGCATGTTTTTTGTCCACTAAATATGATTTAGCATTGCCTAAGCTCTAGAGCTCAACATCCCTTATGTATTTCGGACCTAAGGGAGACTTTCGAAAATAAAAAAAAAAAAATTATACAACTTCCTCATAATCAACGTACACGCGGATGGGGTGTCAATGCGTTCGAGGATTTAAAATATACGCTACCAGCAGGGGGGTGTGCATTCATATACTCGTAGTCGTAGTATACTCTAGTCACATCTATAAAGCTTCTGTTATAGAGCAGAGCGCACACACAATGCAGTCCGACGCAAAAGATTACGCCGGACTTGTGTTCTCGATTTAAATCGTTTAAAATGCCGTAATAACATTTCAACCCCCGGTGTTTTATGACTTTGTAACAGATTTAGTCACGCTTTATATTTATAGGATTAAGATTTAAATTCTGGAATCGCCAATCTATTGTTGTAAGTGTTGATAGCTCTTGGGGTATCATAATGCGGTGTATGCGGTTTTTTTTGATTTTATACATGCGAGTATCCGAACCCGCGCCGACACATGTTTATGCGAATTTTTGGCCAAAAACTATTGAAAAGCCATAAAATTAGAGAATTAAGGTGGTTTTAGGAGATCATTTTGGGTTGTTAATACGCTTCTGGATAGTATATTGTGTTTTGGTTTGTTTTAGGCTATTCGATTATGTTGCTCTATTAAAATAAGGATTTTGATAAACGATTATATTGGGGGCTTGTAAAAGGTTATCCTTCTGAAGGACTAGATAGTATGGAAGGTACTTGAACGTGTTAGTATCTTGTAAGCCGTATCCATTAAACATTTAAGTACATACCTATGCAAATCAGTTTTGTGCCTCATCGACTTGAGATGACCTTTATCAGACAGAAAATAAAATTCCACTTGGGGCAAGGACGAGTACAATTTAAAACAATGAGAATCATTAAGAAGGCTCCGGTTTTCATCCATACTATTGCAGATGTTAATAAATGTGAACAGATATTAAATTTTTCCACAAATGTTTATTGATTTATCCTTAATATAAAAAAAATTGTTTCATTCAAAATGACCTCCATTTGCTTTTATACAGGCATCGACACGCCGACTGCTTTCTTTTGGCTAATTTTTAGCGACTCTGAAGACGGACTATAATAAGTAATCCACAGATAGCCAGTCGTCAAAATGGTTATAAAGAGAGAAAAATTGTCTGTGAGCCAGGCTTGGTTAGTTTTTGCCTTAGGGCTGGAGTAGATTCCTGTTGGAAAGTTCGCGCCTTATTTTGGAAGAGCGACTGGTTCACTGTTTCAACACTCTTTTCAAAGCAGTTTCCTGGTAGACTGCAGCTGAAGTTTTGACTCCCTTTTCACAAAAGTGGACTGCTGGGCAGCCTTGATAAGATGCTGCCTACCAAACCATGACAGATGCAGGATGATGCCCTTTTAGTACTCTTGGGATAAGCCCTCTAGCTTTTTTTGATGACCGGGCAGAGTCTATGTCAATTTGTTTATTGAATTTTTCTTCTACAGTGAAATTTTTTTCATGCGTAAACAGAATATGACGGAATTCAACACAAGCGTAAATAGCTAGCAGTCTCTTAGATTTTTCTATTCTTTTGTTCTTAAGCGCGTTAGTCTTTTGTATGCCCCCAAACCTTAATCTTGTTTAATTCCCATTTTACGAGGCATGATTTATTTGCACTGGATTTCGCCTTATTCGCGCCTTCACAGCTTTGATAGCGTCTATTGTTTCAACGGTATGTGGTTTTCCCGTACTTTGTCTGTCTTTGACGTCACCAGTATCATGGAAGCTATTTACTGGCCCGATAGGCTAACATGCGGCAGATTCCTAGCGGTTGCAGCGTTTTAAAGATTAGCCCTTTTCCGTACTTATGAAGGGCAATAAGCACAATCCTGTTTTCCTTATCGCTTCACACCATGTTGAAAACTTAGCGAATTTAAGTTTAAATTTGCAATGACGCAGGCACACATCAGAGTCGGGTAATACCAGAGGCTGTACGGAAGTTGTAACAGTAGGTATGAAAGTACCAGGTGGTTTAGAAAAGGAACTGAACGAAAGATTTTACAAGATTTGAATTTACACTTACTACAAAGATCGACTGTCGCCCGATGCTCTAGGAGGAGTTAAAGTGTTGCTACCAAATGCAGCTTCCGGAATAAAAGAAGAAGAAGATCGATGGGTGGAAAGTTGATTCGCAAAATTCAGACTAAGGAATGTGATAGTTATAGATCATCCGTAAACGATCGCCTGATCGTCCTTAATTCTTTTGATATCAATCCATTCCAAGCACTTAGAGAAGTTGAATATTAGGCAATGTGCAAATTGCTTGCAACTACAATACTCTCATCTGCCCTTTGCTACTACAAAGTAGGGGCATTTTCATCGACGTTGAGGGTGCTTTCGACAACGCAACATTTGACGGCATGTGTAACTCGGCCAGACACGATGGCGTAGAGAAACACTGGTTTTGGGGATAAAAGCAACGCTGGTGGATAGCACATTGATTGCGTATGCTGGCTGCGGCCAATATGTGGTGGCAGATGTAAACAGGGGTTGTCCGCAAGGCGGCGCTCTGTCTCCGCTAATATGGTGCATGTTGGTCGACTCACTGCTCAACGCGCTCAAGAGCTCTAACGTCATGCACAAGCACACGCGGGTGATGTAGCTGTACTGTCTGTTGGATCGTGTCAAGCGACTGTCTGCTCTAAAGCGCAGGTAGCCCCAGACGTAATCGACTATGCACTATCAATCTGCATCATCCTCTCAAAACTGAGGTTGTTCTCTTTATGAGAAGCAGGAAGCTGCTTGATCTAATGCTAGTCTAGTGCTTAAAGGCATCAACATCCAATTCTCCAAAGAACCTTACTTAGCTTAGTTATAGTACTTTGGGTGTCATCCTGGATTCTCTGGACTAAACATGTTATGTCGAAAGCATCTAAGGCGCTGTCGGCCTTCTGGCAGTGCAGAGGAGCTATCGGTCAGACATGAGGCCTGTCACCGAGAAGGGTCCTTTGGATCTACACAGCTATGATAAGACCAATTATATGCTGTGCTCCGGGAGTCTAATGGAACAAGCTCTCGCGAAGATATGCGATTGCTGCTCTTACCAAACTCCAAAGAACGGTTTGTCTCTGATGCATGCACTCCTGGCTCCGTTCTAGACGCATTGCTGAATCTTCCTCCCTTTGATATTCATATCATGGGCTGCACTCTCAAAGTAATCTTCCGTTTAAAAAGAAGTGGTCTTTGATACAACACGTACTGGAGCTTTGATGACCTTTCGTGCTGGCTATCCTATGACTCTGGTCTTATAGACATGCTGTCTGATGCAATGACAGCAGAACTCCTCTTGCGGAAAAAATACCAAATCGGCTTTCCCTGTGCCCGAGACTGGTTTCGGCCAGAATCTGAGCCCGGAAAGAAATGTAGTCGGATCTTCACGGACGGCTCCAAGATAGAATGTGGCGCTGGTGTCTTTCTGGAGCACGACAACATTAGATTTCGCTTCACGTTAGTAAAGCTTGTATCTGTCTTCCAAGCGGAAATTTACGCAATCCTGATGACAGCGAACTCTATTGCGGAGAACCGGTGGAGGGGGCGAAGTCTTTGCATCTGCAGGGACAGCCAAGCTTCGCTTAAAGCCTTGTTAAACCCTCTTAGGTCTTCCAAACTAGTTCAATAATGCAAGGGATTACTGAATGCAGTCGGAAGGCTAAATTCAGGGTCCCACGTCATAATGGGATCGCAGGAAATGAAATTCCAGACAAGGTTCAGAGGAGTGTTTTTCACGAACCTACGTTGGATCTACCTGCGTCCTCGGTTAAGGCATCTATTGACAGGTGGGTCTCATATCAACACAACTGCAGATGGCATAGCCTCCCGGGGTACAGGCAGACCAAACGAATGCTTCCCGACGTCTCTTGGCCTTTTCGCTGTCCCTTAGCAGGAAAGACTGCAAGTTGATTACTGGAAATGTGCCGAGCATAAGTGACACAACATCCTGCGATGCTTGCTGTGAAAGTGATGATGACACAGTAGAGCACTATCTCTGTGAATGTGCGGTTTACGTTCGCATCAGGCTGCAAGTACTCGGCGCTAACGTAGTGGGTGTTGCCACTGTAGGCACCTTATCACTCAAGCGCTTTTCGTAAGTCCAAAAGATTTCATTAAAAGGAACTTACAAAGAGTAGAATGGACTAGTCCTTTGTTCTGTTCCGACAGAAAAAAATAAAATAAAGTAAGCAATAGGAATTCACCTCGTCGTTCATAATGCATTTTCAAAGGAAAACAAAGACTCGGCCCAGCTTCTTGTTGCAGTCAAACAATCTAACGAGAAAATCTGAAAACAGCCTAGAAAAGGAAATTCGACGTTAGAAATTTCCCCTGCGAATTCAACATCCGCAAACGGTAACAAGTTGAACAAGTATCCCCATATCATCAAAAATGTAGCCAAGATCGTAGGCTACCAGCCACCACCGAAAAGAAGGAATTGGCATGATGATGAGTACGTACGACAAATATGGACAAATGGACACTTACAAAACAAAAGCGGCGTGGAAGAGTATCGAGCCAGAAGAAAAGAAAATCCTGTGCAAGACTCACCATCTGTTCGCTGATATGATAGCATTCAACATCTGGAGCTCTGCGTTGCGGAGGCCGATCCCACAGTGCTACTTTAAAATACGCGGTGCTATGCGCAATTTGGAACAAGTTTCTCTGAACTATCCTAAACGAGTACCGGTTTCGGTAAATAGATGCATTGTTATGCGATATCTTCAATCTATTGCTGAAACAGATAGTGGACAGAGTAGGTTTTAATACGGAAGGCAATGTCTTCAGCAAACCTGTTCAATTGCTGGGATACGCCAATATTGGGGTCGCTCTAATCGCTCCGACATGGAAGCTTTCCTACAATAGATGAATAGATGAAACGAATTGTCTTTGGAAGTGAGGACAACACCAAGTACATCTGTCAAAGAAGCATCTGTCCACCGCCTAGGGCAGAGCGTCCGTATTGACAATAGCAACAATGAAATAGTAAACATTAACTCCACAAATGATACCCTAATGGAGGTTCTGCTAGTTCTCTTAGCTCGGATGACGAAGCACTTCCACAACAAAACATTGATTTTGTCAGCTCTGCAATCTAGAGGCAAGTGCTAGACGATAAGCAACAAAGCGGAGAAAAATTTTTAGCGGAATATTTGGCCTGTATGCGAGGAGAGCGAATGGGGGAAAAGATACTGCCGCGAACTGTATAAGATGTACTAAGATGGGGAGTACATGAAGCCAAAAAACGTCAACTAGATCGAAGGAATGGACAACAATGCTCCAGCAAAGAAGATCTCCGAATCATAGGCACCTGGTTTTAGGGATCAAGCTATAGTGGATGTTAGAGTACTTTGTCTGGACAACTAGATACCGCGTGGGCGAGTTCAAAGGGAGTGGGAAGCTGCCGTGTCTCAGGCAGAGACGCTTCACAGATCGAGAGACCTTTCACAAAAGATTGACAATATACAAACAGTGGCTGGTGCACGTTTTCAAGTCATTCACCAAATTTAGCTTTATGGACAATCTATTGGCGCCCTATGGCTAGGCTGGTCATCTGATTTATCACCGATAATAATCTTGGTCAACCGCAGGCACAAAGGCATTAGTAAAGCCAACGTTCGGTTAATTGTGAAAAACTTTGATACAATTATGTGTCGCATTTTGCCTCCCAATTCATGTGGTCACATTGTATTCTGCTACTTCGACAACTCTACGTGAATTCAACGCCCAATCTTACATTTTAATAGGGTTGGGCAAGACCCAGTTTAATCTTCACAAAACATTTTATTGACAATAGGAAAGCCTAAACATCTTTTGGAAAAACCGATGCATATGTAGGTATTTCAAGAGGAATATTAATATACATTTACTCGTATATTTATTTAGCTGGCCAGGCACTAGCGACATTCAGTTGCAACAACAGGGAAAATCGGCTCAGATTTCATTGTATGAAACGACGTATACATTAGGCAATTGTAAAACGACAGTCGATGTGCAACGCCAGCGATACTCCATTGATCTTCCCAGTTTTGAGGCTAGAGCTTACGATATGAATATCAAGGGAATGGAGACTCATAGAAAAGAAGCAGGCATACCAGGGGAAGACTTTAAGTTAGTGAAGACAGCAGTGATGTATAAAAACTTGTTTTAAAAACGCCGAATTTGTAGAATAAAATGAGTCATATATTCATGCGGCCTCCTTCGGTAGCAATCCAAGTCGCCAGCACTACTTTCTTATCGACCCGAAATGGTTTTGTTTTGAAGTGTACTAACCATGATAATCCCCAGAATCGTTAGAAAAACAGATGACAACGCTGAGTAATACCACCCAATTGCTTTCTTCGTAAAAAAATTAAGATTGAAGATTCAAACCCTTTCAAGCCATAAAAGTGCATTTCAGGCAGAAGCTTTCGCAGTTAAGGCAGGTTTCTCTTGAGTAAAATGAAATGTGACATCACATTTCACATATACCTACTGCATCTCTACTGATAGTTTTATTGACTTTAAATCGGACAAAATATGACTATAACAAGCATACCGTCTCCTCATCTCAATATACACAAGGGGGGACATGGCGGTCTCCGGATCATGAAATGCTAAATCAAAAGAAGAACGTATTAAGGCAACAAGATCCTTTCAGAAGCCTGTAGAGTTGGGTAAGGAAGCCTTGTAGTACAGACACAGCAGTCGGTGCTGAGAATATGAAAAAATTGTTTCCGAAAACTGTATAACATCCCGCCGCCGGGCAGAATATACCGTTCAATTAAGACCGTGATAGCCAGCACTGCCGTCTACCTGCCCAAAACAAAACAAGGATAGCCATATCCAAGCTTAAATTCAAAAAAGCTGCTGAACCTGACGACTTATGGCCGAGGTGGTCAAAGCTGCTGGAAGGAACTTTGTGGAGACTACACACCATTTATTTCTCATATCTAATCAGAGCAGCGTATGCCTGATGAATGCAATCTCAGCATCGTTTGCCCGATGCTCAAAAAGAAGACTCTTTATACTGCGTCAACCACGAATATAAGATCTTGTGTGCCACGTTGTGTGAATGTCTGAAACCCTTCCTCAACAACTTGATTGTGTGGTTTCAGACCAGAAAAGTCCACAATCGACCAAATCTCTACACTACAGAAGATCCCGAAGTAAACTCAAGAAGTCCAACTACTCGTATGCATAAAGAGCCATGTCGGGTTTTGCCTCTCCTGCCGAACCCGTCCGTCTCTGCAGAATGACGATTGAGAACGATCAAAGACTTAACCGAGAACTTTAATGTTCAAAAGGTTTTAGATAACGGAATGCCCTGTTACGAGTATGTGACTCGTTGAACATCATACTGGAGGGAATCGTGCGGATCTCACAAATAAATAGTAGAGGCACGATCTTTCGAAAGTCTGTGCAACTACTAGCGTACGCCGATGGTGTTGACATAATTAGCACAACTCAGTGAACTGTCAGCGTTCGCTTGTATTAAAATCTAAGCTGCCAAAATGAATGAATAAAAACACAACATCGACGTATTGAGCAGAATGTCACAGTCGGCAACTATAATTTCGAGGCAGCAAGGGACTTTGCCTACCTTGTCATGGAACAGTTATGCAGAATTTATTCATATAAGCCATTAATCATGCCAGCCCTACTTCATGGCGCTAAAACATGGACTCTATCGAAAGCGGATGAAGATATCCTTAGTCGTTTCGAGAGAAAAATTCTTCGTTCAATATTCGGTCCAATTTGAATTGACGGACTTTGGAGGAGGAGATTAAACGACGAACTATACGAGATGTACAGCGACATCGACTTAGTCAGACAGCTATGCATCAGTTACATAAGATGGTTAGGATATGTGGAGCGAATGCACACCAATTTTCCGGCGTGGAGAATCTTCGAATCTAACCGAAATGGACAACACAGTAGAGAAAAGTTTCACCTAAGGTGGCGATCACAAGTTAAATGTGACCTCAGCCAACTTAGAGCGCGAATTGTAGGCAGTTAGGTAAGGACCGGACAAACTGGAGAAATTATTTCTTTGATTCTCAAGTTCGAGCCGAGCTGTAGCGCCACCTAAGTAATTAACTTTCTGTACTTATAGTCAAGCAGCTATTAAGCCGCTTAACTCGGATTCGATGACGTCAAGGCCAGTTAAAAACTTATCTCTCAACGAAATGCCCAAATAGTACATAATCTACATTTGCTAGGTATCTGGTCCCCAAGAGCATTCGGGGATCTGTAAAGCCTACCAGTCCCATAGGATACTTAGGAACGCCTATTTAAAAGTCTATGTTCAAGGTAGATACGATGGATGAGGCTAATTCCAGATAATCAGAAGACAAAAAGACCTGTTTTGATAGATCGTAGTATCAAAACAGGTCTTTTTAAGCTGGGCCAGAGACACACAGGAGGTTCTTATCCGTGGAATTATCATAAATTGGCATCCTAATGGGGGTAACCACAGGCTATTGCTTAGTTCACAGACGTGCAAATAGACTTGGCTTCCGATTTAACGATTTTTCAGAAGCTGAATGGAAGGATGGAACACACTTCATTAACCCTCCAGCTTCGATGCGCTATCTATCAAAAGAAAAACTTATCTGCCTGCGTATGAAATAATGGTATTTTGCTAGCTTGATTTTGTCAAAAGCGCCAAGTTGTTTAACCGCAAGGCATCGGTAGATATTGTCATATTCCCGGGACCACCTTGTGTCCACTTAAGTTGCGAGGATATTTAAATATCAGAAAAGGCCTCCTCTGAACTACGCTTGTTTATTCGATGTAGGATGGGACTTAGGCTTATAAAGAGTCAATTATACAGCAACGGCCAATGTTAAAGAGTAAATCATGATCCAGTAACAAAGACCAGTAACAACATTTCAATTGGCGCCTGCTTTTCAGTTGGCAGCAGTTTTCCAATTCCTTTGAATTCCAAATGAAATCCTCTAACCACAGAGTAGAGCCTCCAATAACCTCTTATGAAACCGTGGTCTATTAACTTGGGCCTAGTCAATCCAAGGCCATGGCCAGCTGAATCCAAGACGAGAGGTACTGATGTTATCGGGAATCAGACTCATTTATTTAATGCTCCAATAGAACCACGGCCTGTGGTTAGCCTTTGTGTTGCTTATCAGTAATTGTTCACGCTTTAAGGATCCAGATAACCCCATATGAGGCTTTGTATTGGCGGATATGTTTGAATGACTTCGAGTGACTAGACCGATGAAAATTCCGACATCTTTAACAAATGGCCAAATCTACAGTTTTTTTTGCAAAAAGACTGGTTTTTCAGTTACTCACTCTCTAATTTTAAAACTTGGAATTGGTCAAAACTGCATTTAGTTGAATGCACTCAGTATTTCAGCAATAGCATTCAAATATCCTTTTGTTTGCTGGTAATTTCCTGCGTGGCGCTATTGCAAACACTTGACTAAGTTTGGTAGCCTAAATGGCATATAGTAACCTTAATGACATAGATGGTACTAGATGGTAACCCGTGCCTCTCACATCTAGTCAGGCATGTGCTTTTCAATCTATCCATCGCCACTGTCGCGTCGTCGTCCTCATCAGTTTCAGTTTTCATCCTTAGCCAGGACATTTCTTGGCGAAAATGGTGGAAATGAAAACGGATGCATACATTTAGATATACAAACACATACTCATAGTAGTGAGGCGGCCGGTTGGTCGGTTGGTCGGTTAGTTGGTTGGCTTGGAAAAACGAATCCAACAGTCAGTTACAGCTACCGCCACATATTCGTACTGGCAAATTCATTCTAGTGCCGCGCATTTTCACCAACAGTAGTAGTAGCAGGAGCAGGAGCAGAGAGTAGAGTGTAGTAGAATAGAATAGAGTAAACTAGGAAAGTACCACCAAAGCTAGCTCATGGAAAGGAGAAAAAAAAAGGGAAAATCCATTCACCAGGATGGTTGGGTAAGTTTCCCAATTTGTTTGACAACCATTAATCACTCTGCGCGACAACTTCTGCACGGATGACTGCTATCTCCGGCGTCGTCGTCGTAGCCGTCGTCATCGTCCTCGTAGTATTCCTAGTCGTTTTCGTTGCCTTCTGTATGTGTCCTCGCCTGGTTCAAGTCCTCCTCATGCTGATGGAAATCCACTACATCAGAAATTTTCGGGGTGAAATGTTTTTCCTTCATATTACTACATTAATGGCGGCAGCACAGTATTCGTACCAGAAGAAAGGACGCGTTGTCGTTTTCTTTTTTTTTTTAGTTATGTTTTGTTGTGCCTTGGAATATACATAAGTATGTATGGTACCATGCATACGTATGTAGTATGTGAATGTTGTACTTATGTCCTGTGCCCTTATTTTCTATTATATGCACACTCCTCTACGAAAGAATAAAATGGAAAAATTTTTGCTTTATTTGTTCTGTGAAAATCCTGCAGAAAGAGGAAAAGCTGGGTGGAAAAAAACAAAAAAACAAAAAAAAAAACCCCTCAACTCCAACCCAAGAATGGATCTGATTGCTAGGACTTTGGCTTCATTCGTTGGCTGTAATTTAAGTAATGAAACTGATAAGAGGATTCTATCTATTTTTGTTGTTCCTATTGTTTGGGGCTGAGGGTTTATCTGCTAGAAGATACGGATACATAAAAAAATGGAAAACAAAAACCTGAATCTAGAGATGAAGAAAAGGATATTTTTTTGTTGTTACTGCTTGACGATTGGAGCAGGAGAGGATTTACTTGTACGAAATGAGAAATTGCCTCCTGGAACCAAATCGAAATTTGCTTAGACTAAAGAACCTTTTGTTATTTATTTCCTTACACGAATTGAAATGGAGGGGGTGATGTAATAATACCCAGGGGCTAAGTAAATCAGGTTTTTCCCAACAATCGTTTTGTAAATTTAAACTCGCTCATAGGTTTTTATAAGAATAGATTCACTAGGCTCCCAATTCGGAGAGCCTTTCATCCAAAAAGGTTCACACCATAGGAATGTACATAGTTGCTGCATGTCTTGACATTTGGAAAACAAAGTATGAAATGCAAAACATAACTTCTTTGGAGTGCAGCGAAAAGAGCACAAATATGGGAGAAGAGCTTGAGCATGTGCGGGGTTGCCTCGTATCTGAGCACGTTATTTATGATAAAGCATCACTTAACCCCATGAGATCCTGTTAACTTCTGTGCTGGACGCCAACCAAGTAATCTGGATACGAACATTTTGATTATCCACGCTCGATTGATCTGATTATTGAGGCTAACAATTATGATGCATCCGATTGATATTTGAGTCCTACTGAGTCTCCGCAAGTTTATTACAATCACAGTCGCCCTACTTCGGTGCCATTGGGGCTGATAGCTGCTACTACACTGAGGAAAATAGTACCTTGTTGCTATGAATAATGTATACAGAAGCTATTAAGATGGATGTATTTTTAACTCCCTAGTAAACCACAGCTTATCTCTCTCTATATGAGCTGCTTCAACATACTTGAATACCAGGTTTATAGGGACCTCCAACACTAAGTCAGGGAGTTGGAAAATATTTGGTGGTGGATGAGCCCTTAATAAAGACCAACAGCAGCACTCAGATCCCCGAAGTCGGTTACTAGCTACGGAATTTGCTCCGGCCCGTTTTGTCCTTGGGGTCTCCCTTGATTTCTTAGGTGGTCCTATGCCGCCAGCATCGGCTATCGAAAACTAAAAAGTCATCACAGATGTAGCCTCTTATATGCTGGATTTCACTCGTCCCAGACAACGAAACCCCTAATTTTACGACGGGTGCTGGTAAGCATATGGAGCCAAGTAAGATGCATACAAAGCGGCGCAGCGGTGCATAGATGGACTAGAGCTACTCATGAACTCTACAAGCAGAAGAAGAGAGACGAACATGGGCTTCTCAGGAGGAAAAAGAAGGAGTAAGAGAAGCAAGCGGTCGAGAAAATTAAGAGATGCCACTCTAGGAATAAGATTCCGGAAGTTTTGCAACAAGATAAAAAAAAACATTCCATGGACACAAACCCTAATCCGAAACCTGTAGAGATGAACAAGGGAACGTAGTATTAGAGTCGTAGTCGATACTGATGATTTGGAAAGAGCATTCCTGTAGACTGTATAACGACGTGACGAATCAGGTAACGATGTAGGACAACAATTTCGTCCAACCGATCTGGATGAACTGAAGATAGCCATGTCTAAGCTGAAGTCCAACAAATCAGAGCTGAATTCAGTGTCGAAATATTGTAACACCGCCCTTGACTGCCAATCATCTCTTAAGGAGATGGCAATGTAGTTTAGCATTCACATTTGGGTGGTGGCCTACCGACGGACTCACCAAAATTGCCAAAATTGGAACCGCTCCACTTATCCTACCTAAAACAGATATCATCGCTATAAAAATCGTTACGTGTAAACTGAAACTAAAGCTGCATGCTATTAGAAGAACAAGCCTTGGGTGGACTGTTGGTCAACATGTCTAGCGACCAAACAAAATTAGCTAAATCCGGATCTGAATCGCTCTAAGAGTTTGATCTTTCTAAATAGTACGCACCTCGGGGCTTTCATTGGTGTCATCACTGGACAGTGTCCTATAGGCAAGCATGCAAAAAGGCTTAGCGTTTATACAAACGACTTCTGCCAAAGCCGCAGTGACGAGGAGGAGGAGAAGGAGGAGGAGACAATCTTCCGCCTACTCAGTGTACATCCAGTTCACTCCCGAGAAAGAAAACTCCACTTAGGAAAGGACTTAAGCGATCTTAGTAATAATGCCATTAAAAGTATCCTACTCTTCGTATGAATCTCAAATTGGTTTCAAGAGTAGGTCTAAGTGGGTTGATATTTTCATCAGCCACTGCTACCTAACCTAACTTAAGGCTAAATCGGTACGTAGGAGCAACACCTGCACTATCCATTCTATTAACTATTCAGTCCTAACAAGGAATTTATCAGTAGGCAAGACTTTGCTCTTTGTATGCCCACTATATAAACAATTGTGCAAAAATATCTCGACCTGAACCAGTATAAGATTTACGAAATGCAGGAAACTCATGGGTTGCAACGGTAGTAAGCGGATTGGGCTCCTGAGCAGCTTGAAGTCGACGCAGACTTTTATTCTAAAGTCACAGTTAATAACCTTTGCCACGATGGTTTTATAAAGGAGCTAAATTATTGTCTCTGGAGTGAGACGAACCCAGAAGAAACACATGAGCATCAATTACACCCACGAAAGTATTGTCTTCACGCTCCTTGCATCATTGCTACTGTCAATGTTAGCTGACAATGATCAGCGATTATTTTCTTAAAAATATTGTCGACGTTGACTCGGTCGATATGTGGTTCCATCGGAATGACGCTGGGTGTCATACTAATCATGAAACCGTGGACTTACTAACGATTCGATTCAATGACAACATTATATCGCCGAATTGAGCCAGTGAATTGATGACGACGATCGTGCAATTTGACACTTTTCGAATATTTCTGCTGGGATTATACAAGGTGACACAAAAGTCATCAAATAATTGCTACGATTTTTTTGCGGAATAATTCGTTGATGACGTAGGCGCAGCGTGAATTTCGCCACAGATTTCCTGGTTGTCTTCTTCCTCAATTGGATGAATTATGACTGGAGAACATGTGGATCCAACAGGATGAAGGAACGGCGTATACTGCACCAGCCACAACCGAAATTCGGAGGGCTACATTTCCGGTTCGCCTCATCTCTCGTTTTGTGGTTTGCACTGCCCGGAAAGATCGTCAGATTTAACCCTTCCATACTTCTTTTGGTGGGCTCTATGTCAACAAGCCAGAGACTCTTGAAGCCCTCGAAGAGGGCGATGACCTATCGCCGAAAGTTTAAGACATCAAATAAACACATAAACTAAAAGCAGAACAAACGTTTTTCATTCATAAAAAAAGATTACAATCAAAGAACATCGGGTGACAACTTTTGCGCCACTTTGTATAATACTTTGGGTGTAGGCTGATAAGCCGCAAATTGTTATGATAATTGATAACCAATATTCAGCGCATTATTGGTAAGATAGACCACCAAATGCCCAAAGGAGTGATCCAAAATTGGACGTCAATACGGCTTTGAAAGGGCAGAAGTAACCCTCGAAACGACCATCAACCTTTCCCTTTAATGATTAAAGGTTTTTGATTTAAACCTAATTCCAGTTGGTATTGTCTAGCAAAAAAGTTCTATAGTACCGATTAAATGCGATCATAACAGAGTATCTTTGGCTTCTCTCCCTCTTCATATGTTTCCCCTTTTTGCGGTATATCTATTTTCCTGCCTCCACTAACCACAGCTGGACAATGGCTTTTATAACGATGCTTAAATCGCGTAGAATCTACTTAACTATGGTGAGAACACGCTGCAGAAAGGTGTGCAGAAGAACCATTTAGGGCTCGGAACTTTCATCGCTTTCATTAAGATGGAGCAAGTCTTGGTAATATTTAAGGACGCCGGCCATTCATGGCCATTTTAGTTCTAGGGAAATCCAACTCAATCCGTTGAAAAATTAGTACGTTGTGTAGTGTTAGGAGCATATCGTTCACAGACGGAGCAATTTCAGCCCTCTGAGATTGGGAGAATTGAGCTAAGTTTATCTAGGTCAATAAGATTTTTGGATTTGATTTCAGATTTTAAGATAAACATGAAAAAAAAATTGGCAATAATGAACGTGTTAAAAAAACAAGTAAATTCAAACCAGCTATTGGTTTTACACAGCAGTTGTAAGATCCGTTCTGACAAATTGTGTCACTTTTATAATGAAATCCTTAAACATTTAAAGAGGGTTGCCTGCAACGAAATTGAGATTATTTATTTATTTATCTACAAGCCTTTTATTGGCTAACAGGTACTATATATAGTAAATAACAAAAAATATATTATATTATAATAAATTAAAAATTAATGCAGAGTACAATTTCATTTTGGAATATACCTTGTGGAAGACTAAAAAAAAATCCAATGAAGTACTCGTACATATTTTATTGAAATCTTTAATTGATCTTGACGAGGGTTCAATAAGACCATAATTGGTTACGCGTGGTTTTTTAAATAGAAAAACCGTCGGTCTTAATGATCTGAAAGGAACATAAATACAATAGGTACCAATGCCAGGACATTTGATATGACAACATAATAAACTATTACAAGAAATATATCGTGAATAATACGTCTTGATTCAAGTTCATTTTATAAAAAATGTATTTTGTGAATCATCTTTGGAGTCTATCAAGTCGGTCGATATGAACTTTATAGGCAGGGCTCCAAATCACATCAGCGTATTCTAACAGACACCTAATGAGAGATGATAAAAGCAATGTAAGAGCAAAAGGATAACCAAAGTCCTTAGTGAGTTAACTTTAGGGACAATGTAGTTAATTCAAGTATATGTAATGCCTAAATCTTTAATATTCACAACACGACATAAAGTTTTGGATTCATCCGAATAATACAGCAGGCTTACTGATTTTTTTGAAAAATATATGGTCTGATATTTATTAATAAAGTGTGTTTTTTTAGAGGTTTAGTTTTAAAACTGGCAACACTGTTTCTACCAACTGTCAATTTGACAGTTGAAAGTTGATTTGTGGTTAGTACGTTTTGGCATCTTACGATGAATACCACCTTGTGGCGCTCCCATTATTCCGATTTGAATTCTGTTTTCCTTGTTAAGTTAGTAAATCTGTTGTTGACATTCCCTTTAAATCTTAGCGTCATAGCTTGACATTTGCAAAAGTTACGTAGCCAAGAGTACAATTTGCAACAACGAACTTGTTTTAAATTTTGCGTAAAAAACGGATTTAATGGTGCGCGAACGTTGGAAATGTTGGAAAAGTGTTTCGGCAACGATTCTCTAAAGAAAACGGTCGTTTACAAGTGGCGTGGCACGAGCGGTTCAAAAGTGGTCGTGTGTCAATCGAAGATGATGAACGCAGTGGCAGACCATCGACATCGAAAACCGACGAAAACATTGATGAAGTAAAAGAAATGTTGCGGTTGGTGAATAACCGCAAATTAACCATCAGAGAAATAGCTGAGGACTTGAACATTTCCTATAGATCCGTCCAAGATATTTTGGTTAATGATTTGGGTTTCCGTCGTGTAGCAGCAAAGGTGGTGCCAAAACAAGTCAATTTCATGCAAACAAGAGGCCGTGTTGACGTCGCCAAAATAGATGATTTGTGAGGCTGAATCCGATCGCACATTCATCAAAAGGATCATTACTGGTGACGAGATGCGGGTTTATGAGTACGACACGCAATCCAGACATCAGGCAAGTGAATGGCGTTCACCAAATGAGCCAAGACCAAAATAACCACCTCGTTTTCAGTCAAAATGCTCACGGTTTTCATAGATTACAATGGTGTAGTGTATCATGAATTTTTGCCAGAAGGCCAGACACTAAACAAAGAGTATTATTTGGGCGTTATGAGACGCTTGAGTGAAGCAATTCGCCGAAAGAGACCAGAATTGTGGGCAGAAAACTCATGGATTTTGCACCATGATAACGCACCGTCGCACAGTGCCATCATTATTCGTAATTTTTTGACGAAAAATGCAACAAATACCATCCAACAGCAGGAAGCATTGATGGACATACCGAAAACCGAAAACTTTAAAGGGGACAATATAGATTTAGATGAATAAACTTGCATTTTTAATTTTCTAAATAAATTCCGGGAATTTAAATTGATCATGGTGGTAGACTAGCGCCAAAACAACGCGTTAAAATTGTGCAAACTTATTTTGAAAACCCTGGTTCGGTTCGCCAAACTTATCGCGCACCACCTCCATTTTACGGTCGACATAATCGTCCATCTGAACACGTTATTCGGAACATGATGAATCGTTTTCGCACCACGTAATACGCACCCCTGAAGATGACAAACAGTGCGAACAGAAGAAATTATTGCGGTTGTGAAGCGCAATGTTGAGGAGAATTCGAATGAGTCGATTCGCATCGTGCACAGCAATTGGAGCTATGCCCATCCACTTTGTGGAAGATTTTGCGGAAAGATCGGCTTAAAAGCTTATAAGATCCAGCTTGTGCAAGAGTTGAAACCGCATGACCATTAAACGCCTCGTAGGTTCGGTGAATGTGCCGAAAACATGATTCGGCTTGATCCTCATTTTCAACGCAAAATTTTGTTCTCCGATGAGGCCCATTTTTGGTTAAATGGATATGTAAACAAGCAAAATTGCCGAATTTGGAGTGGAGAAAACCCAGAAGCCTTTGTCGGGACGTTCTTAAAACCATTAAAACTCAATCTTTGGTGTGCTTTATGGGTTGGTGGAATCATCGGCCCATAATTCTTTAAGGACGATGCAAGTCAGAATGCTACCGTCAATGGAGAGCGCTATACAAACATGATTTCTGACTTCTTCGTTCCAGTTGAATGGCATTGACGTGACAGAGCTTGGGTTTTAACAAGATGTCGCAACATGCCACAAGGCGCGCGACACCAACAATTTATTGCGGGAAACATTTCCTGAGCGCATAATTTCGCATAATGGACCTGTGAACTGGCCTCCACGATCCTGTGGTCTCACACTTTTAGATTACTTTCTTTGGGGATATGTGAAGTCACTAGTCGATGCCTTTATTTAGTTTTAAGCAATTGGCAGTACACCAATTGGAAAGTGTGCTCAAGTCATTCCGAATAAGGTGACAAGCAAGAATACTTTTAATTTTTCGAAGTAACTTAAGATCATGTGCATATAAAAGACATTTGCAGTACACTGTTTTAGAAATAATATCATCAATAAAGATTATAAAAAGTAGAGGGCATAAATGACTACCTTGGGGAACACCTGATGAGCATTTAGTAGTCTTAGATTCTACCAGTAAGGTACGACGACAACCAGCTTAAAATATTCGAATGAAATCCAAGAAGATTAAATTTTTTCAATAGAATTTTGTCATAGAGCCAAAAGCTTTATTAAAGCCCGTGTAAACGGCATTGACTTGCATACACTTCTCTAATGCATTTATGACATACAAGGGGAAAATAGCAAAGTTGGTAATCGTTGGCGTTCTAGATATAAAGGCATGTTGAGCATCTGGCAAGAATTAAAAATTCAACCCGATTTTTGACTAAACTTTCTAGGGCCTTGGGAATAACTGAACGTTTGCAAATTTCCCTGTGATTTTCAATATCATTCCCGGGTTCCTACGAGTGGAAAGAAATTTTCCACTCACTAAGGGAGACACCTTCATGCAGAGATGCATTAAATATTTTTAGCAAAACTAAACAAAGTGGGTAAAAGCATTGATTTAGGACGATGGCAGGAATATCGTCGACTCCAGGCTTAAGTGATTGAAGTGCCATTTAAACCTCTTCAGTACTCAGCTGAATATGTCCAATATACTTAAGTTTACAATTTTTAAACTCATCATACCAATTTATATTACAAAAAAGCTATTCAACTCAACATATAGGAGAATTCTTTATAAAGAACAGATTCGTTTAAAAGGGAAAAAGGAGCATTAGATAAGCTAACTTTCAATTCATCGCTACAAATAAAATCAAGGTCAAGGTTAGCGGTGTTAGGCAGGAGATCGCTCAGAGGCTTACCATCGCCCATACAATCGTTTCGCAGGGGCTGAAAAGGCTTGGAATGTCGAAAAACGTCTATGTTTGGGTTCCTCACGAACTCAGTGAAGGAAACATTATGGATCGGATAATGTTCTGTGAGTCTTTTTTGAGACGAAAAATGGGTGGTTTACAACAACATTCGGCGTAAGAAGTCATGGTGAAATATCGCAATCAGTCGATAGCCAAGATTTGCATCCCAAAAAGGTCATGTTGAGCATTTGGTGAAACTGGGGAGGTGCCCTTTACATCGAGTTGCTTCCACGCAATCCGATAATAAATGCCACTAAATATTGCTCTCAGCTCGATACTTTGAAGCAGGCAGAGGAAGAAAAACAACCAGAGTTGGCGGTCAGGAAGGGCGTTGTTTTCCATTATGACAACGACAGACCACACATAGAACTTGCGCCATCTGACTATCAACTGTTCCGCTCTCTCAAAAACAATTTGGCCGGAATTCAATGCAATTCCAAAGATCAGATGAAAACGTACCTGGAAAACGTAACTGGTACGTAAGTGGCTGTTGGAAACACCAATCCACTTCGGTCTATTGGCCCTTTGATACACGCTTTTTTAGTATAAACTAGCGCGCACTCAAAGGGTTAAGGTACCCTTAAAATGTTTGCAAACAGCACGGGCGAAAAGAATTTAGGGAGGAAAGAAGGATAGATACCGATGTACGTTGGTTTTAAATGTTTGAATATTATAATGACTAATAAATAGAGAGCTCGGAAGGGCATTCCACAAGCGAGCTGTTGGGGTTAGGAACAAATCACAACATTTCAGAGTACGTCCGAAAGTGGGCTTGAGGGTAAACTGATGAGTATTCATAGCGAGACTGGTATTACGGTTAAAAGTTTTTAAGGGGCGGAATGCTATTGGCGATTTCTATGGAGCACTGGTTGTGAAAATAGCGATAAAACAGAGTGAGACACGAGACATTACGTCGGTGTTCGAAGGTGTCAATTGTTTGAGTGATATTAGTATCACCAATGAGTTTTATCGCACGGTTTTGAATCCTATCTAGCAGGTACAGAGATGTTTTGGGCGCACCCGACCAGATGTGGGCATTCCACTCCAGTTTCGGGCGGATAAATGTCTTATTCTCGTATATTGCTTCCACATCAGGTGGTAAAGTATTTCTTACATCGCTTGAGGAGACCTAGACATTTCACAGCATTTTTGACGACACCGAATATGTGGTCATTCCAACGTAAGTTCTCATTGACACAAATACCGAGAATGGAAAGTTTATCGGTTTCGACGATGCTAGTGCCATTCATGGATAATGGCTGGATGTTTAAATTTCGCTTTAACGACAGCAGACAGCATTGTGTTTTGGAAGCATAAAATTCCACTCTGTTGATAATTGGTTATGCTCTTGATATCGGAATTTAATGAGCTTAACATACGCTGTCGTTCCCGCCTTGCGGCGCACCTCTGCTAACGCATCTTTTAGCAGAAGCCCCGCCCCATTTGGAGTCGATTGCCCTGCTATTTAGCATAAGACTGATCAACCCCCCAAGTGAGTCGTCTACGTGCAGAGTTGACAGCGCAGTAGTGATTACGGATGTGTTGACGTTGTTAAAAGCGCTTTCTATCTCCAGGAAAGCGATCATTGTGTACTTTCTATATTGTAGGGATCGTTCGATGTGGCTAGCCAGAGAATACAGAACCATTTCCACCGACTTTCCTTTACAGTAGGCATCTTGAGCCGTTGACAGAAGTGTTGGATCAATTTTAGCTCGTATATGGATATCAATCAGTCGTTCTAGAGATTTCACGGGGAAAGATGATAGACTTATAACTCTGAGGTTCTTTGGGATAACATGAGAACATTTTCCGTCTTTGGGAATGAAAACTACATTGACATCTCTCCATGACAGTGGAATGTGGATCAGCTCTACACAGATTTTCATAATATTTCCTAGCGAAGGCAGAATAATACCTCAGGACCTCTGTAGCTCCGCAGGTATTATACCGTCCGGACCAGCAGATTTGTATGGTTTGAAGATATGCAGCTCCCAGTGCAGTGTGTCACTTGTAATCAGACCATGAATTTTGGTCCCGGTCGCAGTAGGCCTGGTTAGGTTGCTACTGGCCGCGAATTGGGAGCTACCTGGAAAGTGCGTGTCCAGTAGCAGGTCGAGTGATCCATCACTTGACGTTGTCCAAGAGCCGTCGGTTTTTTTCAAACAGCTAGGTATCATAGGATTTGTAGAGAGGATTTTTCTTAGCCGCGATGCCTCAGAGGTTTCCGTGATTTTATCACAAAAGGACCTCCAGGATTGTCGCTTTGCCTTCCTCAGTTCTCTTTTGTATAATTTGAGGGATTCTTTGTATGAGTCCCAGTCAGTCACTTTTCTTGTGCTTTTGGCTAAGTTGAAAATTTTTCTGCAAGTGTTCATGAGCAGTCCCAGTGTTTTTACCCATAAGTCTGCTGACTTTTACAAAAGAGGCATTATGTCTCTTTCAGAACGTTGAAAGAAAGTAATAGACCTGGTGGGCAATGTCTGAAGGATTAAATATGAGCTTTTATACCAAAAATGTGTGTTTAACTTTAACCCTAACCTCCAAACTTAGTAAACAGCTCAATATTAAACGGAATTAACATTTTATCGGGTTCAGATCTCAATTCTGGGATCAATCAGGACAACGTCCACTACACCGTTGCAGCCCTTTCTCAGTCCTATTTAGCTTAATCTACATAAGGCATAATCTGTATAATGCAGCAGTTCGGCTAAGGTGGACAGACACTTATGTATATTCGCAACCTACAGCTACAAATTATTTTGTTGGACAACTTCATCTACTCGTACTTTCAATATAATTTCAAGTCTGCCCTTTGATGCAAGATTCTCCATCAGATTGCCTGACAGGAATCAGTGAAGAAACAAACACCATCTTGTAGAAACTGGCTGTCACACTAGTTGATCTAAAATACAACAACTAGAGGGCTGGCATATATCCTACGGAATCTTAGTGGTTTATAAGGAGCCTTTCAAGAAAAATATCTGCTATTACGCAAGCCGCAAAAATTACCGCTGAAAATAATATTGCCAGGATGTCAATTGCTATTTGCTCGGGCACCTAGACAACTGTTAAGGGTCTGAATGCCACCATAATCACACAACGATTGTAGTAATATCAAACTTTGTCCTTAATGAGATATTGAGTACTCACATTATACCTACGAGTATGTCTGTGGCAAGAAGACCAAGTCTAAGGGTTCACTTACCTTCAATGCATGTTGTGCCTTGCCAAGTGTTTATGGCTCCACAAAGAAATAGCGACGTGGGCAGCAGCTCTGCGTAGCGCCGTGAATTTCTCACCGCAACACCCTATGTCATTTCACAGTAGTATCTACAAATATAAATTATGATGGAACATAAAACCAACAACTTTTTCCAAAGAGTTATTTATGAATATAACTTGCCATAAATTACACAACCGGTATCACCTCCAACACCTTTGAAATATAAGTCAACAAAAGTGAAGTCACCAAGCAAACTCTTAGTACATCAATTAGCCATCTACCTGCCACGTGATAACCAGCTCCAATTAGTCCTTCTCAAGCAACCACCTCTAGCCCATCAACAGATACCTCTGTCACCTCTGTAACCAGTGCACTTGCAATTTACGCACTCTTCGACTGCACTTCAACGATCCGTTTAACCGCACCCAGTCATTGTGTGTTACAAGCGTCCTCAGTTCACCTCCTACAATGTTTAGCTGACAAGCTAACCATTCCATCCGAAGGCTAAATCTGTGCAGCCTGTATCCTTGTCACTCCTAAATAAAGTAATAATACGAATATTGCACTCAGGACAAGAACATTGGCCATTATGCTGCTCCAGCAGAAGATTCAGCATTAGGAGCTAGAGCGGATGCTGTAGAAGGAATTATACCAGCAATGCAGATGGGGTAAGGGGTAGTTAAGTTTCGCCTGCCACCTAACAATGGGACAGGGAAGTAAATACGAAGGAATGACATAAAAATAAAATGGACGTCTTTATTTCAACTGTAAGTACTTTATGCCAAGTGCGAGCGCGCATTAGTATATGAATGCATGTATCTCTTTTTATTTGTGTGTGTGGGAATGGAAGTGCTCCTGGTGACATGATTTTGCACTTTAGTGTCGACTGCATTCTGCAATTAGAATGTCACGTTTGTTTGTTGTGTGTCTTGCAAACGTAACGTAAGTAAAAGACTGAACACTGAGCTACATAGTATCACCCCAATGTCCATTACCAGTTACCACCCTCTTCAAACAAGTAAAAGAAGACAAAAAAAAAAAAATACTCTAAATTGTCCTTGAAGTTTTGAACGTGAATCCCATCTGGTTTCCTGATGCATCCGCATGTCCATTCCACTGCCGGATGTGCATGTGTGTGTTTTGTATAATGTTTTGCGAAACTTTTCGGGAACATGTCATCCGGGCTGTGCACGACATTGAAATCTTTCTGCACGTAACGCGCTGTAATTCGAATTGAAATGGCCGATACGGATGCGGATACCGTACTGAAGCTGGAACTGATGACTGTTATTCGATTTGAATGCAATTGCACCATGGCGCCATGGATTGTAGGTGATGTCAGTTACGTGAACTGAGAAATCGCACCGAAGGCGCCTTTGGACACGTCCGGGCTAAATGAAAGTTCGTTAATGGCCGAAGAACCAGCAAATTGAAATTTACAGCAAAAGAACGAGAACTCTTTAGAAGTGTAAAAGGGTTTAAAAAGTTAGTGAGTTTCGACAGGAATTCTCAAAACTTTACTCTGGGCACGCATAATGGACTTTTTTGTTGTAATGGAAATGGCCTCTTAGTAGTCAATAAAACGGGATTCCGGACTATTTGATGTTACTGAAACACATAAGAGTATGGCTTGTCAAATGATATCAAAAGGAAGACAATGTCCATGTGAACCACATTCTACAGACTTAGAATTAATTTTGTTGCAAAAGGAAAGTTGTTGTCCGATAGGATCCAGAGTATTTCAGTACTTTTTAAAGGGAGAACGTAGCCAAGATATTGTAAGAATAATATTAGAACATATAATTGTATTGTCCCTTAAACCAGGACAATACTTAGAGGTAAAGGTAGAATTTCCAGACTCCGCGGAGAATTTTGAGGAACAAAAATATGAGACGATCAAAGCAAAATTTATTTGTTCAGTTGTACCATATAAAAACAATGGATTCAAAGCCCTCCCGGCATTTTGGAATTGTACCAGAAGTCCTAATCAATCCTCGCGATTGTGGCTACGAAGGCACATTTCTAGATAGACAGCTTACACACAACTTCGCGGCGGGGGCTAAGCATAATCGATTGGAAGTAGAAATAAGACAGAAATGGCCAGACCTCAAAAACCGGACGGTACTGTTTGCAGAGTTGCTAGCAGTGGCTCAATCGAGAGAAACAGCTGAAAAAGACTGTGACGTTCCAAGCTACAGTGAATCTGTCAAACAACATAAAAATAAACAAGTGAAAGAACTGCGGTTTAATCAATGCAAATCTTGTGGTCATAGGCACGTGCATGGTTACGTCTGCGGGAAAAAGGGTCGCGCTAGAATCATCAAGATGATAACGCATCGTGAGTGTAAGCCAGGTCAAAAGTTTCATAGGACAAACCATATAGCTGCAGCAGCTTAGAGTGAAGACTCCGAGAGTGATAGCGAGAATATTTTCCATGTTGCAAAATATAGTCACAGCAAGCAGATAGACGTCCAGACCAACAAAAATTCATGCACAATGGATTGGGCTCCAGGCGCTTCCTTTCCAATTATTAACACAGAACTTTGGTCACAAATTGGGTCATACATTCTGATGAAAGGCCCATATGGGCGTATGGCAACTACAAACTATGACCATGGGCAATGTATGGTAACTGTCAGCCTAGGATATGAAGTGAAGCAATTGACAGTGGTAGTAGTCGGGCCAGCCTTATGGTAGCTTTTCGGGCTGTATTGTCATTCGGAATGGAATTCCCAGCAGTAGTTGACTCGGTGCAATAAGCGCCAAAATTTACAGTGGCTGGTTCTGAGATGCCTCGAAACAACATACAACGCTTGAGCTAGCGCTGCAAGGATTGCAAGCAAAATATTATGCCTTGTTTGAAAGTTTTAAAGAGCCGATAAAGGATTTTCAGGTAAATATCCACATTAACACAAACGCTAATCCTATTCACATTCCACGTAGACCTATCAAATTTGGAATTCAGCGCAACGTTGAAAGTGAGCTCCACCGACTCGTGCAGAATGGCACGACTTTAACACGACCCCAGTCGAATGTGCAACCGCTATAGTAAATGCTCCCAAAAAGGACGGAAAAATTCGCATATGTGGATACTCTAGATCGACAACCAACCCGGTACTCGTTATGGAAACTCATCCAGTTCTACTTTTCGATCAACTCTGGCCCCAAAAAGTACTCAAAAATCGATTTAGGATGCATACTTGCAGTCCCAGATCGTACGAACGTCGAGAAAATACTTGATTATCGCGACACATTTGGGATATTTTTATACAATCGATTACCATTTGGCCGTGCCAACGCACCAGCAATAGTCCAACGTTATCTGGAGCGACTTTTGGCTAACATTCCCTAAGCGGCAATTTATGTCAATGACATATGGAGCTGTCACTGGAGCTAACGATGCTGAGTATACGCAAAACTTTCGGAAGGCTAACGGAAGGAGGATATTCCATCCAAAGTAGTAAGTGTATAATTTTCCGTCATCGCCCGTCTCCGAGGAATAAGACCGAATTTCGGTAGTTTTTTGGATTTGTCAACTTCTACGAGAGATTCATCCCAAACTTACATGGAATTTGTACGGAGTTGTAAGCAGCAACCAGGGTAAAATCTGAATGGAAGTGGGGTCGTCTTGAACAGGAGTAATTCGATCTCGTAAAAGGTAAGCTTTCCCATTTACAAACGCTCGTTTCTTTTGACATCACGAAAAAACTATTTTCGCCATGGGATGCTTCTGAGAAAGGACTTGGTGCCGTTTTGTTCCAGAAAGATGCCAAAGGAATTGTCCAGTTCCGAGGAAACATATTCGGATACTGATTGAGAGGCGATGGCTACATTCTATGCCGTCAAGAAATTTGACCAATATTTAAGAGGAACACCATTTATATTGCTCACGGAGCAAGCATCTGCTAGGATGAAACCGATATCTACCTAAACTTGTAAATAATTGCCTCACTCGCTGGGCGATATACGTCGGACAATATGACTATAAAATAGAATATTGCAGGGGTATGTCGAATTCTGTTGCAAATTGTCTATCGCATTTATCCAACAACCAGGAAAAGCCAACGATTGAAGAAGAATTGATGTGCCGAATTGACAGAATGCGGGCATGATGCGAGTACAACGACATGCGGCTATTGACACAGGCAACAAAACAAGACAAGATTCTTCAACAAGTTTTATGGAAAATTAATACGAATTGACAGTCATCAGTTCACTGTACATAAATTTAAGGATTTCTGCAACCAGCGAACGGTAAAACATGTCACAGCTGCACCATATACTCGGGGAACTAGACATTTGGCCGAAAGGGTGGTAAGAACGTTAAAATCTAGGATGTTGGCCAGTTTTTACCACCAAGAAGGAGAGAGGCGACAACTTAAAACTTTATTATCATTATACAGGATGATGCGCCACTTGACACAGCACTTTGGGAACGCTTTTTACAGCGGAAATCGGAAGTTTATATGTAGCCAAAATTAAATCTCTTGCTGGGTGCAGGAAAGCATGATCTATACAACGGTGAGCTGTCAAAGGCCTTACTATCCAAATCAAAGTACATTTATATTTCATTTACCTTTCATTCACTGTAACTTTTCCTGGCGATAATCAGCGATATTTTCCGTGCACTGCTATTTAGGGGAAGCAGAGGAAGGCATAGGTTTTGGGATCTTACCAAAAACTCTTTGACTACGTTGATAATATCTGTCTGCAGAATAGAAAATTGGATCTTATCTGGAGCACCACATAACGGCAAGCAGAATTAAACTTAGAATAAGTGCATCTAATACAATACATCCAAAATTAATCGATGTTAGACGTAATCTCCTTTGCTCAGAAGCTTCACGTTCTGAACCAATCCAATGCAAATAGATAAGGCGAAAAGACTTAATGTAGAAACACTGCTACTCAAAACGTATTCGGAGGTTTCACAGAAGAGAATATCTTTGTCGAAGAGATGAAAACAACGAAAACAACGAAAACTACGCAGGCTTCTAATATGCGGCGATGCCAACACTACGTTGTCAAGCAGCATGATCAGTTCAACATGGCTTCGGAAAGCTAATAGCCAACAAATTCTTGCACTCTGCATAGATTTCAGTTTCATAGTTAGAGCGCTTAAAAACAAATTTGTACCACACTTTTACTTTTGGTGGCACAGGAATCTGGAGTGGATCTGGGCCTTAACCATCACCTGTATCTATTCACCCCAATCTAGCAATGATCCCTACTTGGTTGAAAGAAACGGTGATTGGCAAGATTCGTCATTCGTTCTTTTCGTTGACTGAATTTACATTGCAGTGCGCATAGAACAAGTACTTGTATACTTCAAACCTATATTTTTCTGTATACGTGTCCTGTCAGAGCTGATGTTATTGTCGACTGCATACCAGTATATGTATTTTATTTGAATCCCGTTTACCAGTAAAGCCACTCCAGCAGCCGTCAGCGCACTAGTGAGAGCTCACATGGTTCTATCCATAATAGGAATCTTGTCGTTAGCATATACCACCTTGATCGAAAAGTCCCAGGGGGATACCACCGTGTGGCGCTCCCATTGTTCCGATTTGAGGTCTGTTGTTTTTTTACGTTAAGTTGGTAAATCTGTTGTTGACATTCCCTTGCAAAAGTTACGTAGCCAAGAGTACATCTATGACTGTGTGTGTTGGCGATTAAATTTTGCGTAAAAAACGGATTTAATGGTGCGCGAACGTTGGAAATGTTGCGGTTGGTCAATAACCGAAAATTAACCATCAGAGAGATACGAGTAGCTGAGGACTTGAACATTGCCTATAGATCAGTCCAAAACATTTTGGTTAATGATTTGGGTTTCCGTCGTGTAGCAGCAAAGTTGGTGCCAAAAGACCTCAATTTCATGCAAACAAGAGGCCGTGTTGACGTTGCAAAATAGATGATTTGTGAGGCTGAATCCGATCCCACATTCATCAAAAGGATCATTACTGGAGACGAGACGTGGGTTTATGAGTACGACATGCAATCCAGACATCAAGCAATTGAATGGCGTTCACCAAATGGGCCGAGTCCAAAAAAACCACGTCCATTTCAGTCAAAGAAGAAGGCAATGCTCACGGTTTTCATGGATTACAACGGTGTAGTGCATCATGAATTTTTTCCAGAAGGCCAGATAGTAAACAAAGAGTATTACCAGTATTTGGGCGTTATGAGACGTTTGCGTGAAGCAAATCGCCGAAAGAGACCAAAATTGTGGGCAGAACACTCGTGGATCTTGCACCATGATAACGAACCGTCGTGGTCGCTCAGTGCCATTATTACTCGTAATTTTTTGACGCAAAATGCAACAAATACCATCCAACAGCCACCGAATTCACCTGATTTGGCGCCTTGTGACTTCTTTCTGTTCAATCGAGTTACGAGTTAAAAAACCACTACGGGGGACGCGTTTCAGCAGCCGAGAGGAAGTAATGGAAAAATCGCAGGAAGCACTGATGGACACACCGAAAACCGAATGTGAAAAAATATTTCGAGGACTGGATGAAGCGCTGGCATAAGTATGTTGCAGTCGATGGGGATTACTTTAAAGGAGACAGTATAGATTTAGATGAATAAACTGGTATTCCAAATTTTCTGAATGCATTCCGGGAACTTTTTGATCAATGTAGTACAAGAGTTCCGCACAGTTCTGAGACACTACCATATGCCTCAGTTCTCGCCCTTTGATGAGCACATTCTATTGTCATCTTTCACAGGCGGAGTAGTTTGGCAAGAAAGGCGAAACTAGGTATGGATGGCGAATCTGTATGAATGCTATCATATACGAGGGGCGTTCAATATATTCTCGGTATCGATATGAAGGAAAATGCGAATTCAATTTAAATTGTTTTTATTTTTCAATATGATCTCCCCTAACATCAATGCATTTGTTACATCTTGAGATAAGCTTTTTTAAACCCTCAAAATAATAAATTTCCTCTTTCTCTGCAAAATACCGACTTGAGTTCTTCATCATCCGAAAATCTTTTTCCACGAAGACATTTTTTCAAATCCGGAAACAGGAAATAATCACTAGGGGCAAGGTCTGGACTATAGGGTGGGTGTTGGATTACTTCGAAACCACAATCTCGCGCAGCAGCCTTGGAAACTCGCGCCGTGTGAACAGGAGCGTTGTCATGAAGAAGCAACACACCCGCTGCGAGTTTACCCCGTCTTTTCTTTTTAATTTCCTCCCGCAAATTATGCAAAGTGGAAGCGTAGGATGTGGCGTTGATGGTTTCACCTTTTTTTTTGTACTCAATGAGCAAGATTCCCTTTGAGTCCCAAGAAACTGTGGCCATGAGCTTTCGGGCAGACGGAGTGACTTTGAACTTCTTCGGGGGGTCTGTTCCTTTTTTATGCCACTGCATGGACTCTTGTTTGCTTTCAGGGTCATAGTGGTGGACCCATGTTTCGTCCTCAGTAACAATTCGATCCATAACACCGTCCGCGTTCTCACTACACATCTCCAAAAGCTCTCTACAGCATGCGATTCTCACTTTTTATCTGAGGCGCTGTGAGCATTCGTGGCACCCACCTTGCACTGACCTTTGAAAGGTTAAGATGGTCATGAAGAATGGTGTGAATGGTACCAATTGAAAGCTTGGTGATCTCTGCCATCATTTTCACCTTTATTCGGGCATCCTCAAGAACAAGTTTTTCGACTTCTTTGATGCTTTCTCCCGTACAAGCAGTAGCCGGGGCGCCGGAGCGGGGGTCGTCCTCAATGCTCTCTCTGCCTCTCTTGAACTCACTTGACCACTTTTGCACAGTTGATAATGAAGGTGCGGAACCCTGGTAAACAGCCACCATCTCTTCATGAATAGTTTTTTGACTTTTTCCTTGCTTAGTGAGAAATTTAATTACAGCGCGATGCTCAATTTTCACCATCATCGCCTCAGTTGCCATTATGATTCTGTTTAACTAGAGATAAAACGCGAATTAATAATCACATTTATATGAAATTTTACATGAATGCACTAAAATAATAGTATTACTTGATAAATAAGTCAATTTATATATGCAACCACAGCTTCACCCCGATACCGAGAATATCTTGAACGCCCCTCGTACGGTCGTTAAACAGGTGGTAGATATCCATTTGTAATTTTTACGTTTTTTTTAGTTTTCCATATTTTCTGGTATTCTAATGACACGTAAGATAGGGTCTTGTAAGCGATCTTAAGATATCCGCTTTCTCTATATAGAGCCTTGTTAGGAATGGGACAACGGATGCTGAGATTCCATTCACTTTCATCCTGCCATATTTACGAGTACTTAATCCTAACTTATTTGTAATGGAGTCTTATCCTAACAACCTTATTGTTCTTTAGTTTGAATATCTCTATCCGAACCTCTTCTTGATCAAATGGAGGGAATCGTTGTCAATCATCGCCACCGTTAGGTTCGCCTGCCAGTAGAATGTTAATGGTTTTTGTCTCTGTTCCTTGGGCGATTGGGTTGTACGACGTCAATATTTCTCACAGTATTTCTTCTGTGTTCTGGCGTCCGAAGTATCCGGTGGGAACCTTAAATGAAATAAGGTAGTCCTTGGAACGTTAGGACTTTCAGTATACTGGAGCTCTGGCTCTGCATTGCTTCAAGTAGAATGTGATCAATTTGGTTAACAATTTTCTTAGCAAGCGGCTGCCAGGTCCCTTTTTGTATGTCAGTGTCTGGGAAACGCGGGTGAACCATGATCACATTTTGTTCTTCAGTGAATGAAACAACTTTCTAACTTGGTACGGTGGAGGTTACGTCTTCTAGCTGTGCCGTCGTTAAAATCACCAATGGTCTTACCATGGTTCGCAGGACATTGTGCATATGTATGTTGTAGTGTGGACGTAGGCGCCTATAAAGCTTATGATGGCGAATTTAGCCATAATGTGCTTATAATACAGACTACGCTCAGCCACCTGAAATTCAAGACTTTTGCCGTAGTCCTCTGATGAAAAATCCACACCCAAATATGCGCTGTTTGTATTGTCTATAGCAATCACCGCTCCGTAGACGATGTCACAGGTTTTTATTCTTTTTTTACAAGCGAATCCTATTGCACTTCTTTGCTTTTTAGCGGTTTATAACTCACCCTTGTATGGTTGCATGTTATAGCAAATTTGTTAAGAATTCAAATGTTCGGCATGCATAGCCGAAAGTATCGCATTAAAATGTTTACCCGACGTCTGAAGAGCCAGATGACGTCAGCTGCCCACTACGGGGGTATTGGCATTGCTTTTGGTTTCCTTAAATTTCTCTGCTTCTCTTTGCTGCATAGGTTTTAAATGTTTGAAGGTTATAATGACTAGGAAATAAAGAGCTAGGTAGGGCATTCCATAAGCGAGTTGTAGGGCTTAGGAATGAATCACGATATTTTAGAGTACGTCCGAAAGTGGGCTTGAGGGTATACTGATGAGCATTCATAGATAACCGTGGAGGAAGTCCAAACGGCCAAAGATAATTCCAAATGTAACAAAGCACCAGGTAATGATCGCATACCCTACGAATTTTATAAAAATTGTACGCCTGAGTTTCTATTATCGCTTACGTTTGAGTTTAACCGAATATTCGAGACAGGGAACGTCCCGGAAAGTTTTCAAAAAGCAGTTATATTTCCACTGCACACAGAAAGGAGCTTACGACGATCCAGCAAACTATTGGGGAATATCGTTTTTGAACTCAGCGACCAAATTGTTTTGTGCAGTTATTTTTAGAAGGCCTACCGAGTGCGTTAAAAACAGACAAGTTTTGCATGAGTATCAAGCCGGCTTCCGTCAAAGATACTCAACCGTAGCCCAAATATTTATGTACATTGCTGGAATTTACAAAAAAAGGAACAAAAAGTTGTACGCCTTCTTCGTTGATTTCCGTGCAAATTTTTACACTATTTCGCGAGAGAAACTCTTTTTTAAACTACAAAACTATGGGATATCGACGAAAATTGTAAACATTTTGAGGGCAATGTAACACAACAATGTAGCGTGCATATGGGACGGTCAATTTTTGTCGGAAGAATTTTTAACATCATTTGCAGTAAAACAAGGAAGCATTCTGAGCACGTTATTATTCATTTTATTTATAAATGATATAACAGATGCGATGGAAGGTGGAATTGAGATGAGTGGTGTGAGTATTCCAGAACTATTATTTGCAGAGGACATCGTCTTCCTAGCTAAAACGGTGCACACTGGATCGAAAGACCATTCTAGGTGGAAAAATTGTAGTAAGAAAAATCTAAAATAACTGTGAATCCAGCAGAAAGCAATATTCTGATAAACGAAATACGAAGAGATAAAAAACAAGAAGTAATCTAATGATTACTGTATTAAAATTGAATTCGAACAATCTGGTATACGTGATCAGTTAGCGGTCGCGGTCGTCGGGAAAGCTGTACATTTTTTCATTTAGTCTACCATCACTTAGCATCCTCAATTATTTTTCTACGATGGAAGATATACGAGTATGTACAAGTACTAAGTAGTTAGCTATTTTAAATGCGAAATTTTATTGGGTACCTTTTTATGATACGAGTATTAGTTATGTGAGAACGTAATTTGTGCGTTTTCATTCTAGTTTAAATAAAATTATTAAAAACTGCCGCAGTAATTTTTATGATGAAACTATAAAATAATAAGCGGAATCATATATAAAAAAATTAACCTCTAATGGTTACTAATGTGGGTGAATGAAGTCTGTACCAACTGCAAAGATATTGAATCGATTCAGTTACATTTATCCTAACGATTTTCCCTGAAAAACGCAAAGGATGACTCAGCAAAAGAGCTGAAGGAAAAATTAGTATTTATCATTTCCAAAATGAAGCGCAAGTGGGTAGAATGTAAAGCGAACAAAACTTTTTTCTTAAAGAAAAATCATGAGTGGTTGAATAGTTTTTTCACATTTTCGTGCAAATGTTGGGATTATACCTCACTTGTTGGTGCTAATAATTCTGTAGGAGTTGGACGTTAAACCAAACTGTTGCGACAAGTCAAAAAAAATAAAATTGTCCGACCTTCTTCAAAACAGATGCAAAAATGAGTTGTAATTTGGGGCTGAATCGGCAGTTAGGAGTTCGGGAAAGCGATACGCTGTTCATATCATCAGAGAAGTCGGTAATTCTTCCACAGGCTTTGCTACCCAACTAAAAAAACAGAATAACGCTTAGAAAACGCAACCACTTACAAGAAGCATTGGCTATGTATGTTATATTGATTGAAAACTCTCCAAACATTCATATAATTTGATTCAGCAACGTGCTTTATTTATAAGATTTATAAGATGAAGAAATTGAAGTATGATTGTTGTCTTTCAGAGGATGAAACCGAAATTTCTAAGACTATTGTTCGAGTGAATTTGCACAGTATATTACAAATAACAACTTGAAGACTTTGTATGACCCTCGATGATGTTTGTTTTTTTTTCAAAAATGTTAGATATTGACAAATTTGTTTTAATTTGTAAATATAGATGTGATGGCAGCTCTATATAAACAAAATTTTGTCTCAGAGGACGCGGATGACGAATATTTATTTGCTTTTTCTTTTGTTCCACTTTAGCAATGAAAAAAATATAGTTTGGGGAAATCCAGTTTCTTCTTTTCCACAATACTGTAGACCTTTAACGCTTTTATTCTGCAAAGAAACTACTGAGTTGACTGTCTCCGAATTCAAAAAAGTAAAGTGCGAAATAGAGCAACTGGTTCCATATCAAATTCAGGAAGGTGACCGACATATAATAGTTCATTTCAAACAGCTCCTTACAATGGTCGATGGGAAGGTATGTAATGCGTTACGTGAAGTGAACACTAATCAAACCTGTTTCATATGTGGAGCAACTCCAAAATTAATGATTTGTGAGCCCTTGCCTAACTCTACTGGTTTGCAACCAAAATCTGAGTTTGGTCTTACACATGTGGATAAGATCAGTTGAATGTTTTCTGCATATCAGTTACAGAAAAAAGGCAGAAATCAGAAAAGGATGAAATGAAGAATAGAAAATTAAAGATTCAGTCAAAATTTAACAAAGAACTTGGTTTGATAGTGGATATGCCAAAACCAGGTTGCGGTTCTACCAATGACGGTAACAGTGCAAGATGTTTTTTTAAGAACCATTAAATTATTTCATCTATAACTGGGATTGATAACGACTTACTGTAACATTTTTACATTCTTTTAAGCACTCTTTCGTCTGGGTATGATGATGATGATACAAGAAACTTATACTTAAATCTATATCCCTGGTTTTATATGCCTGTAACGGTTCATAAGTTGCTAATGCATAGTGTAGCGACTATAAAAAGCTATAACTTGCCTACTGGAATGCTCTCCGAAGAGGTACAGGAGGCAAGGAATAAGGATTTAATGACATTTCATTTATCGAACACTAGAAAATCATCACGTATAAATACCAATCGTAGTCTCATCAACATACTGTTGGTATCATCAGATCCAGTACTAAATTCTTTAAGGGCAAAACCTCAAAAAAAAGAGAAAATTGTTGCCTGAAGGAGTAACAGCGCTGCTGAAGGCCCCACATTTTTCTGAAGTAAATGTTTTAGGAATAAATGATGAAGAAACGAGTGATGAGAGTATTGGCAGTAGTGACAATAGTTCGGATAGTAATGACTAATGTATAATGATTTTTTTATTACAATGTTTTTCTTTCATTAATAAACTATACCATAATATTATCGTATTATCATACATATATTCGTATTAGTTTGTGTATGATTTTTTTTTCTTTAGCACCTTTTTAATGGGTTTAACTTGGTAGTTCTTTTCCCTTTAAGTTGCATCCATTATCCAAACAACCGAAAAAAGCAATTATTTTTGCTATAGTTTTTTATGTTTTTATTTTAGATCCATAATATGGGGTATATTCAAGATTAGAGCAAAATTTAGTATAAAATAGACACATAGAATAATTTTTTCCACTTAAATTGGCCATGCGTCCCACTGTGCGGCGGTGTCCTTACAGCTCATGATAAACCGACTTGAAGGCTTCTGCAAACTATGGAACTTCACAGTTAATTTCGGCAAATCGAAAATAATGATAATTAGAAGTGGGGGTGGAAGGTATGCTCGTAATGGGAGCGGGAATTCCATTGAAATCGTACGAGAGTATACATATCTCGGGGTACTTATAACGGCAAACCTCAATATGGCCAAACACGTTCAAAGTAAATTAGCCGAAGCAAAACGCACAGTAGGATCAGTCTGGAGTGCTTCGGAGCTTAACATTTTTCAAGCAACTGTAAAGTCGATCATCCTATACGGAGCTCAGGTGTGGAGATATCGTTCGTATGATGCAGTAGGAAAATTTCTTCGTTTTTTATCAAGAGGGTCTTCAGATTACTAGGTACATCTCCTAACTACATGTTGCACCTAGAAACCTGCGTAGCGCCCATGTTTTTGGATACTCTAAAACTCCGCCTTGATTACATAGTAAGAGTTATGGATTTGGAAAGTGAAAGATTGCCGAAGATAGTCCTCAAGCACATTCTGACTTCAAGGAGTAATTGTGTGCAAGAATGGGAAAAACTAGCGTTAGACTGCAACCTCAATTTAACCATAGCGTTCAATGCAGAACCTGCCTCTTTAAAGGAAAAATTCAAGGGACATAAAATGTACGACGGTTTCATGGGTGAAGCACGTTCATCACAATATAGGCAGTACTATAGCCAACTCCAGTATAACCTGCACGAAAGGACATATTTTATGAACAAGAGCCGCTAGCACCTAATAAGTAAAATTTTTAACTTAAGAGGTGAACAACTATCCTTCAATTATATACGCCACCGACCGGGGCTCCCGATTTTATGCGGCCTTTGCAACATGAGGAGACGCTCCGCACTGCCGTGTGCGATGTCTCTGTCGTAGTTGAGTCGCCTGTCCGCATCTGTACGAGCGACGTGGAAGATTAGCGGCACCGCCAATCTGTCCTGGATCAGACCTTTACTATCTAAGTAGAGGAACGCTTCTGGAGGAATAAAACCGTCAAAGCGAACTCTCTCGTAATACTTATACTTAGGGTAGTAAGCCTCGGAGATCAGGTTGTTCGTTGAGGTCATTGCTTTTGCAATGTGCGTTCGAGTCAACTTGATGACGAAATTGTGCACTCTTATTAGGTTCGCCCTATTGTGCAATACCTCATTACGATAGAATTTTATGTACTCAGATTCTAGTGTTCTGTATAAGCGAAGACAAGTCCTCTCAAACACCCGAAGCCTTTCCAATAAACTTGCTCTCACGTTGAACCACACAGGACATTCAAATATAAGCATGGGTCTGATAAGGGCCATGTAGCAGATCACCTTCACTCCCGCATCGAGTTGGCTTTCAACTTCCATTCGTCGCAATATCGCTTAGTTTTATCGAAGTCACGTTGCAAAAAAATATTAATGACCTCGATTTTGGACCTGATCTGTACGCGATTAAGTCGTCTGCGTGCGTACCGTACCTTGTTGCAGACCGTTTTTAATGTGAAATGTTCCACAATTCTTCACAAAGAACTGTCTACTGAAGAGCATATCAAAAAGAATATACAGCAGCAGTTTACTAATGCCCAACCTGTTCAACTTAAAGAAGAGTCCCTCGAACCATACGATATCGAAGGCCTTTTCCAAATCAATCAGGCAGGCACCAGTGCACTGGTTCTTGTCTTTGTTCCATTGGATATCAGAAACCAGTTTAGAAGCGGCATGAATGATACCATGCCCCGCCTCGAAACCGAATTGATTATCCGGAACTATATGTTTGTCTTCAACCCACTTAGTCAGGACTCTATTGATCACCTTCTCGAAAACCGTACTGATGTTTGGAAGAAGACTGATCGAGCGGAGATTCGCCGGATTGGAAGTATCTTTATTCCTTTTGAAAATGGGATGTACCACCGCAGTTTTCCAATGCGCTGGATAATGTGCATTTTTCATTGCATTATTAAACAAGGTGGTATAAAGGTCCACCGCTTCGGTTCCCACTGATTTCTTACTTCTAAGTGATTCGAAGATCGTTTGGAGCTCTTCCTTCGAAATGAACGGTGGTAGTACCATTTCATTGGTGATGACATTATTTACCATATTCTTGTCACTGAACTGGGTGAAAACCGAGCTCTCAAATCGCCAATTCACTATTTCATTTCGAAGGTAGAAATTGTGCACAAGGACTCGACTTTCCAGGTCGTGGTTCGGGTCAATGATGTCATTCGCCTTGTACACTTCGCTCCTATAACCTTTACCTTCTCCTGCGGATCCTCGATCACAAAGAAGTTGTCATCATCAACTGCCTCATTTGGATCCATACCTGCTGCTACAAGTATTTGTTCGTTGTTCGTCGTTCGTCATTCGGGCGATCTTAAGGCCTGGAAGGTCGTTTCGATTATTTCTCCGAAATATTTTATTTATTTGCGGGAACATATTCGGGTTGCTGGTGTTTATAGCCCGAATTTTGTTGTTCCAATACAAACTTACAAAATGTCTGTAATTTGCTCTTATTAATATTTGGAGGTTTTTGATCGACGACTTCAATGTCATGATATCCGGGTGCGTTGAAATCTCTGCCGATAATAAAATAGTTGTCTTCCAATTCCAGCTTCGGGAATCGAAAAAACGTCTATAGCTCTGAGATGAATAAGGTGGATTGAGTAGCCTTAAGTGCATAGACAGATACCATGTACAGCCGCTTTCCACTACGGAGAGGAATATACACGATGCATGCTTCCAGCATCTGGAACCTACGAACTACACGACTGTATATTTTTTTGAAACGCAGTCTTTTTCTAACAAAGATCGCAACACCTCCACCTGGAACGGAGTTAGTTCGGTTTCTTCGTAATATTTTATATCTTCTGTGCTTCATTTTGTGTGTTTTGGTAAGCTTAGTTTCGCTAACGAAAAGCACATCAGGGGCTTGGTCTTTAAGCAACTTAAATAGTACGGCTCGTCGTTCGAACCTAATCGATGAATTTACATTCACTGCAAGGACCTTCAGGGTCTGCTCCGCCACAAGGTACACATTACGTGTATATTTGATCCACACACGCGGTCTGTTCAGTTAAATGACGTTGGATCTGAGTCATTTGACTCTGAATAGAGAGCAAGATAGCTTGCACGTTAGGTACTGGTTCCGGAGCTCTAGGCGCTGGGGCCTGAGAAGCAACCTTCGCTTGGTGTACCATATTTCCCCTACCTCCCGCCATTTGGGCGTAGGTAACCTTGGGAGTAACGGCTGGTGTTTGTATATGCACGGGTGGGCGTTTAACTTCCATTTTCTGTTGCCGAGCCAGATTTACTACCCGATAATTTGCGGTGTGTCCCGTGTTTCTACATAAGGCACAAGAGAGTTGACTTTTTGCCGACGCTTCGTCCTTACCTAAAGCACATTCCTCTGACTTGAGGTTCTTTCCACACTTCGCGCATCGAGGCTACATTTCGCAGTTCGACGCGGCGTGCCCGAACCTTTGGCAGCGAACACATTGTAAAATGTTTTCGCTCCTCTTTAATTTTCCCCAGTGTATTGTACAACCTGGTAGTCTAGGACTTTGATGCTCTTTAGACCATCCAGTTTTCTGTTGGGACTTAGCTGAACCAGAAAGAACGGTAATTTCCGCTTCCCCCTTTTGGCTCTAGGGGTGACAAACGCCTTAACCCCCACGAATTTGAGCCCTTCGCACTCCTTCTCTTTCAGCAGTGCAAGGAGCTTCTACGGATCAGTCGAGGGTTCTAACCCCCTCAGCAGCATTGTTTGCAGCTTTTCACCCTTAGGTGTGTAGGAGTAGAACTCCGTCGTAGAATCCTTCAGTAAATTGCTGCTACCGTTGTTACAGTTGTTGGCGCCCCTTCCCACGCTCCACCAGGCAGCTTCTCCGTTGCTACTGACAAGAAAGGGCGCTTCATTAGGTCCGGAGTAGTCTTTAGCTTCCTCCTCCCCTTCGTCTTTGGCTCTGGTTGGCCTGAAGCACTTGAAGCATCGCCTGATTTTTCAGCTCGTCCCGCTTTTGGCTTAGCGGCCCACTCTCCAGAATGCATCGCGTGATATTGTTTCCTCATTCATGTGGCCCATCTCCTAGTGAGATGTCCCATTCTGAAGGAAGCCCACTTTGGTTCCAATATATACTCAAGATGGAGCAAACATTTGACATCCTTAATGGTGACCAAGGATGGGACCTTCTATACAGCTACACCGAAACTGCGCTGCGTTAGAGATCTCAAATTATCGAAGGAAATTTTTGAAAATTTTATACCAAACCAATATAAATGCTCCTTTTAAATTTTCCACTTTTTATTTATTTTTTTCTTTCTTATTTCAATTTTTACTTTTAAATATTTCTGTAAATCATGTCATTGTCAATCTGATAGACGGCCTTCAGCCAAACCATATATGTAGACTGTTATTGTAAGACCTTATTTTTTACAAGAAAATAAAGAGTCTAATTAACTAACTAACTGTTGCGTTTTTCTATTAATTTAGAATGACACTTCTTGTTGGATGACCTTATAAAAGAACTTACCTGACATTGTATTTGGTAGCACCAGATTATATGTCCGATTTTATAGTAAAAATTTTAAGGCCAATATTATTTTTCCTTAAATTTTTATTCAATCAAAATAGGATTCGCTGGCATCTATCTATTCCTTTTTCGTAGAAGTGCTGACTTTTTGAGGAATGAAGTCTTCAAAGGCTTTTATGACCTCTGCTCGGTTCCGGCAGAACATCTGCCGGCAAAATGAATCCAGATTGCGGAAAAGATGGTAGTCCGTTGGGGAAATATCAGGAGAGTACGGTGGATGCAACAGTTTTTGTACCATTACTTGTGAGGTATGGCGTCTAACATTGTCATGCAAAACGATCGGATATACGACATGTCTCTTGGTAATTACGCTTTACATTTCTGTGGGTAGTAATTTAAAATTTAGATTTTCTACATACGAGTTTATGCTTAGAAATAGCCTAGTGCCGCCTTAAGATGCAAGTAAGCCATATTATTATATCTCTCCTATTATTCCGCAGCAATCATTTGGACATTGCCTACACACTCATACGAGTAAATGACTTTCAAAGCAGTTTGCGCTCTACATATGTACTCGTAGATACCAATTATAATCCGAAAAAATATTTAAGTGGTGAGAAAACGATTCTGAAAAACTTCAACTCTGTTTGCCGGAAAGGAAACCCTAAGTATGTCATTTTATTTCGAGAAACGCTACTCATTCACTATGCTATAAACGACCTCTAATCTAAAATCGTTATTTTAGTTCTCATATAAGGTGACAAGGTCATAAAAATGGTTGGGTTGAAGTGACTTTTGTTTACTTAATCTGATTGCTCTGGATAACTTTGTTGATAGTTTATATGAATTAAGCTATTCATTAACAATTTATTTGCCCCAGGGCCTACAATGTCAACTTTGACAGCCGTCAATTGCGACATCGAAATATCAAATCCTAAATTCAAGGCATTCAACACGAATTAAGTGCATCAATCCACCCACATTTCAGAGTTAATAGCCAGGCCAGACTATCGTGTGTAATGTTAATTTCTGTCTACAGTTTGTCTAACGAGATGAACAAGATACTGGTCCAAGACACTGGCTACTGTCCTAAATACACTTAAGTATAAAGTGTGGGTTAATTGCCTTCGCGTCATTATAAGAGTAGTCGAATTCTTCTTTCAATCTACACGCATGACTGCCACCTCCGACCTTTCCACAAAGTTCCTCAATTGAAGCAGTCAGGCAGCCTGGAAGCAGAGCGTCTAAATTTCAAATATCATACAAAAAGTGACGCTTGGAACAATTGCGTATGCAAACATTGAAATCAACACGGCGTCGTCGTTGTCATCGTCATCATCATCATTATCATCATCAGCGTCGTCAATATAGCTGCCAGACTAGATTCACTTACAAATCTAATTAAGTCCAATAAAAGCCTCAGACAAGTAATACCCCATTTGAGCAGCTCTGAATACTGAACACCGAACACTGAACACTGAACACTGAACACTGAGCGCTGAGCTCTAAGCTCTTAGTACTGGGCTGGCCTATTCGATACAAAAGACAAAGTGAGGCTGGAGCGGATTATACAATTCATTGCTCGAATTTAAATTGTCACGCAAACCACCACTAAGAGTTGTCAATATGGCATACGGCACTCGTTTAATTGAATTTGTTCAACAATTGCCAGAACAATATGCGGGGGCTGCCGGCGGCGGCGGCGGGACGAGCAATTCTGGGAGTATTGCTGCAGATACTAACATACAATTGCAAATGGGAATGCTCATGGAGCTGGAGATGGAGCTGCAGAGCTGGAGATGGAGACTATATTTTATTTATTTATGTTTGGTGGTGTTTTTCGTCGTGTTTTTTTTTTTGTGCTCAAAATCAAGTCCAATAAATTGATAGATCCGGTAGTGGGCTCGGTTTTGATGAACGCTCGCTGCTGCAGCAGCATCATCATCCCCTCAGTGGGGGGTTGAGTTAGCGGCGAGCGAGTGAGTTAGTTACTCGTAGCGGTGATTTGTCAATTGTAGATTTATACGACACGATTCAGAAAGCGATGTGAGAATGAAGGGTGATGATGGATGTGGTTCAATTGATGTGGTTGCGAATTGAAATATTTTTTTCTGTTTGTCTTTTGTTTGCTTTGTTCCCAATGTCTATCTATTTTTATCTTTGTAACACATTCGACTGGAAGTCAGATAATGGATGTAATGTAACACTTATTTAATGTCAGAGATGGGTCACAAAGTCATAGCAGATTTAACGGAATTAACTGATTTTTTTTTCGAGCAGCCAAAGCAATCACAAACTGGTTGACATAATGCACTGACTGGTATATGGAATGGTAAAAATGAATTTTACTATAAACATATATTTTTTCTCGCACTATGATAAGTCTACGTGCCATTTGTGTGGTTCCTATCAAAGTATCTCAACGACCTAAGTGCTTTTCTTAATTGACATCAGCTTCAACTCTCCTGCCTTGTACTCCTATCTCAGTAATTCCGCGCTTTAAAGTCGTTCCTGGAATCACGTCTATTCTCGTGGCTTGTGAAAGCTTGCAACCAAGCGCAATTTAATGCTTCCAAAACACAATGTTGTCATCACTTCCTAAAGCTATATTTAAACATTATGATTGGTCTTTGTACCGTCAAAAGCTTTCCATTCTCCGTATGTGTGTTGAGGATAACCTCCACTAGAATGACCATATACCCGATGCCATCAAGAATGCTATGTAATGCTTACGTTCACACATCTGTGTAAGGGTCTGACCTGGCCTTAATATCTCATACTAGCAAAAGGTATTTATTCACCCGAAATAATAGTACAATGCCCACATTTGGTCACGGCTCCCACAATCTATCTGCAACTATTATATGGGATTCAAATCCGCGCGAGATCCTTCGTGGGAAAGCTGCTGAGATCAAAGGCCATCAATCAAATCGATACGATAACATATCTGACTGTGACCACCGTCCGAGGGAAGCTCTATAATATAAGCCCCGTATGTGTATATGCCGCAACCAATAAAGCAGCATTTCTACGTCCTCTTGGACGGACACTGCCCGGGAAACTATAAAATCAACATCTAGGACGTCAATGCTGCTAGAAAAGTATCACTGGCAGAACGAGTAGAAAGCGAAACCTCACTCGACATCATATAGCGGCTTCGGTTTCACTGACTTTGAGCAGTGATAGATTCTCTAGCAGCAAATTCCACCCAACGAATTGGTTAGCTCTTGGAAACCAATCATCAAGAAATCCCTGGTATTGTGAGGAGTACGTGTAGCAGAATATGGTCTCATAGGAATCATAGAGGAAGTTATAAAAAAACGCGATGAGTACAGAGTTAGAAGAAAGTGGTATTAAAGTTATTGCTTAAAAAAGAGAGTCAGTTCAAGGATAACGAAAAGTCAAAAAGGAATCACAAAAAATAGGTTTATATAGAAAAGCTAAGGGCAACAATTTTTGTGAAGAAATATGCACCAAATCTTCTGTAAAGTAGGAATACGAAAGTAAACTCAGAAGCTTCTAAGGAGCTATGCGTCAGAATCTAAATAGCGGTCCGTCTTTTAAGCATGCGGGTGGGGTGTTTCCCAGGACGTTTGGCTCTGCTCTAGACGAACTGATGAATCTACTTCATATTCTTATCATGAGCTGCAATCTTAAAGCCATCTTCCGTTTAAACACGCACTGGAGGTTTGATGAGTTCGTGAGCTGACTGTCTTTTTATTCTGATCTAATGGATGGAACATCTGATGCAATGGCGTCAGAACTACCAGTGGGTGGCCGTGGCTCAAGTGATAATGTATTGGCTTCCCAATCGGACTGTTCGGGGTTCAATACCAGCCCTGACCGAAAGACCTTTTCCAGGCTAATAAAAGCTCGTGAGATTAATGTTTACATAAATACCACATCAAGTCAACTTATATTAATAATTTCGTCTCCCCATTAAATGTTGGATGCCACCCATGGAGCGAAATAGCCACTGAGCCCAAAAATCTTTCTGTCCCATTTTCCGAAAAACTTAACACACGCTTTTGCATCATAAATGTAGTTATACCCACTTGAGTACGGAATAATATACGAAATCGACCTTCCTTGAGCCTAGGAATCATTTCGGTCAGAATCTGAGATAGGAAAGAAAATGGACCGATTTAGGATGCGGTGCTGTTGTCTTTCTGGAGGACTAGAATGTGATTTCTCTGCATGGCGTTTGTTTTCTAAACGGAGATATTCGTTATCCTGAAGGCAATAAACTATATTGCGAAAAATCGGTGCAAGGGTTGAAGCGTTTGCAACTGTAGTGACCGCCACGCTGCATTTTAAGCCTTACCAAACCCCCTCAAGATCTCTAAGCTAGTTTGAGAATACAAAGCTTCACTGAACCCTGCCTCTCTAAGTCATGGATTCAGGTCACAATGGGCTTACTAGCAATGAATTCCTCGAAGAAGTGTTTCCTCAGAGGAGTGTTTTTCAGAACAGTAACCTACAACTTAAAGTGCTATCGCCAGGATGCAATACCAACAGAGGCGCTTACAATGCATATTGCGTTGAGAAAATCAGCGATCACTTAAATATTTTTCAGCACAAAGTCGTCAGCTTTTCCAAAAATAGTTAAAACTCTAGCTTAAGTGTTGTATCGTTAAATGATAGTCTCACATTAAAAATAAATGCAAACAATATATCAGGCTTTTGACTACCTATATTCTTTCGACATTTTTCTCCTTTTCGAAAGATGTATAGAGGAAAAAGCAGGAACGATACGAACCCTATTACTCGTACCTCTTCGGAGCCAACGCAAATGGATAAGGGCGAAGATAAGGGAAGTTTACTGGACAACAACTCGACGCTAGGAGAGGGGGATGAAAACTCAACATTAGACGATGTTTGTACTGTTTTTGCCGATCCTAATCCCTGTAAGAGAGATTTTGTCGACGGGAATAGGTAGACAACGGTGAACTCGATGAAGTAGTCAGAGCAACGAGAGTAAAATAAGTGAGTGGGAAAGACTACAATCATAACTCTACAAAACTTCGCAAAAATACCGAAAAATACTGAAAATTGTAAAGCAGAGATTGATTAAAAACAAAATCAATGGACACAAGATGGAAACTCCTGCCAAAATAGATTATGCAGCGGAAAAACAGGGGATGATCTTCACTCTGGCTTTTAATCAAGCATACTCTACGAAAATCAAAAAATCCAAGAAGTCCCAATATTGGTGGACCAAAGAACTACAATTCATATGGAATGAGGCAAGAAAACTTTTCAATGCAGTCAAAATGCCAAATCTGTACTCCGACTGGGACAAATAGTCTGAATAAATACAAGAGCCCAATCTGCAGTGCTAAAAGAAAATCAAGGAGAAGGTTTTGGTCCAACATTAAAAGCACAACAGAGTGTGCCAGCCTAAGGAAAGTTATATCTACGGAACCTACAGTAGCTGGAGATCTAAAACTACTAGATGGTAGCTACACGAAACCCACTTTCCTGGATGCACCTCTATTCCAGCATAGACACATTTTTCTCTAGCCAACATGAAACCCAGAGGGGGTACTAGAACAAAACAAAATAAGCTGGGCTATAGACCCTTACTCATACCGCGCATGCTCTAAGAAACGAAACAGGCTATCTCACCGTTCCTAAAATGACTATTCAGCAGTCCATAACTAGGTAAGCCCAGCCATACCCATCCACGAGACTACCTATTTTGTGGATTTTGTGTTAAAAGATGGATATACCATATAGAGCCGCGTATAAAGCCAAAGTCCAAAAAAGCCTCACAAGAATCTCGTATAAGATGTTGCAGTACGATCTGGAAGAAAAAAAATTATTTTAATGACCAAAACTTCATAAATAAAATCTCTTTGCTACCAAGGACCAGAAGGGAGCTCTTGCAGTTAAGCTGCATACCGCATATGACCAACCGAAACGACGAAGCAGAATGTACTTTGTATAATCTACGAGCAATTGAAGATGTATGTATCTAAGTATGTAATCACATTCAAAGCGATGTGCTCTGCCATTGGGGAAAAGTAACCCTTTCAGCATAGGAAATAATTTCAATCCTAAACTGTCAACACTGGAATACATTGCACAGCTACCTAAATTATTCAGTAAAATATCGACAGCAAATGAAGGTAGTGGATGACGCTCTCTGAATGTACTCGGTACTCATCATCATTACTTTTGAGTGTTCGAATTATTCTTGAACTAATCCCTTATCATAAATATGTATGTAATAATATGTCCGGCTGACGGCAAAGGCCAATTGCTGTTTAGTGAATTCTGTAAAATTTTGTAATGCGTATTTCATTCTTATCTTTCAATAAAATCACTACTACTACTACTATTACTACCTACTCCACTGGGGTTCTTGATTAGGGCTTTCATAGACGGTTGGTGCTCATATGATTACCGCAGTGCCTTTTCTGCTGTCCCTCAGTTGGAAAAATGGCACGCTGCTTATTGGCATCGTACCTATTTTTTATTTTTTTTTTTATAATTTGCGCGCGTTCAAGGGATTAAGTACCCTTAAAATGTTTGCACACAGCGCGGGCGAAGGAAAATCAGGGAGGATGGAAAGAGAGGTACCGGTGAACGTTGGTTTTAAATGTTTGACGGTTATAATGACGGTTATAATGACCATAAACGAGTTGTACGTCCGAAAGTTGGCTTGAGAGAATACTGATGAGCATTCATAGCGAGACGGGTGTTACGGTTAAAAGTTTGAAGGGGCGGAATGCTACTGGCGATTTCTATGGAGCACTGGTGGTGGAAATAACGATAAAACAGTGTGAGATACGAGACATTACGACTGTGTTCGAGGGTGTCCATTGTTTGAATCCTATCTAGCAGGTGCAGAGATGTTTTAGGCGCACCCGACCAGATGTGGGCATTGTACTCCAATTTCGGGCGGATGAATGCCTTATACATATATTGAGGCCAGATCAGAGAGGATAAAGTATTTCTTACATCGCTAGAGGAAACTTATACATTTCGCAGCATTTTTGACGACATCGAATATGTGGTCATTTCAACGTAAGCTGTTATTGACACACATTCCGAGAATGGAAAGTTTATCGGTGTCGACGATGCAAGTGTCATCTATGGATAATGGCTGGGTGTTTAAATTTCGCCTTAACGACAGCAGACAGCATTGTTTTTTGGAAGCATTAAATTCTACTCTGTTAGTGGTTCCATAATTAGTTATGCCGGTAATATCAGAATTTGATGAACTTAACATACGCTGCCGTTCCCGTTCTACAGCTGAAGAGCAGGGACGTGAGTACGGGAACGAATATGAAAAGCAGAGAGTTTTATCGTCAAAAAGAGTGTCGGAGACAGAACGGAGGCCTGGGGCACACTCGCATTTATTTTGTGAATGTCAGACTTGAAACCATCCAAGACAACTTGTATTGAACGTTCCGAAAGGTAATTTCTAATCCATTGAAGAAGAGAGTCGTCGATCCCAAAAGCACGCATTTTCGACAAAAGAACCTGATGCCAAACTCTGTCAAATGCCTTAGAAACATCAAGTGCAACAATCTTGCTTTCGCCAGAATGATGTACGCTTTGGTTTCACTTTTCGGTGAGACATATCGTCAGATCACCAGTGGACCTGTTTCTACGAAAACCGTACTGCCGGTCAATAAAAAGTTTTCGTGTTTCGAGATAGTTTATGAGCTGACGGCTTATCAGTGTTTCCATGACATTGAAAAGAAGGGATGTAAATGCAATGAGTCTATAGGACGAGAGAGAAGAAGATTCGAAAGTGATAGCGACACTGCGGATCACTACCTCTGTGAAAGTCCTGCTTATGGTCGGATCAGGCTGTAGATACATTTGCTGAGGCGGTGGGTGCTGGTACCCTAGGCACTTTATCACTGAGACCCTTACTGACCTTTCTTCGAAAGACTTTTAAATTTCATACAAGGAGCCCAATGGGTGGGTCTTTGTCTGGGTGCTCTGTTCCGATAGAAAAAAAAAATTCTTGACAGCAGTAATGCTTCGCGCCTCACTCGACAATTCACAATGCTTGGTGCAACTGATATACAAAACCACTGAATTGTTTCAAACACGGAGGAAATTGTGTCAAGCGGACGCACTGTACTAAGATTTTTGAGAAAAATTGTGGAACCCCAACTAGAACACAATGTGTTAGTCCGTAGCTATACTTCTAACGTAGTGACTGAAATTACCTTGGACCAGTTGTAAAGTCCACAAGTGGTAGTCTAATAGAGAAAGAAAGACATAAGAAATCCTCTTCATTTCGGTTTATCTAAACAATCAGGGGTCAAATGCCTAATTTCGAGACCACCAATTATACTGGACGATGAGTCCAGTCCTTTTGTGAAAGGAAAGGTTAAAATGTCTACGAGGAAGGCGAATAGTGTTAGAATGTGAATTCTCTTAATTACAATCACTATGTGACATATCCCAATGAAGTGATAAATGTCTTCTTTAGCACGTAGATTGCACAAACTTTATTTAGGATTTCCTTCGGTCCTATACGTCGTGTAGTTTAATCGGAGAAATCGTCTTGGTCGTGGAAATGATATTTTTAACCGAGGTAATATCCAAGAGTCCGGTGTGTATTCCTATTAAGGCTTGCCTGCGCTCTTTCTCCAAAAGTATCACGGTGGATAGATCAACCTTCATCGACAGCTCCTGAAGACTCACTTAAAAGATGCTACAATGTAGTCTATCAGGGTAACATTGGGTCCGCTGCACAACTGAAACCATTCATTGAAAAATTGAAGGTAGACGTTGATATTACTTTTAAAATATAAAGGAAGTATAGCCTTATTGAAAAAATGTACAGTGGTGGTAGACCGGTTTCCAAGTGAAGTAAGTATTTTGGCGTATTTTTTTTTTTTTATGAAGTACCTCAGCAGTTCTCCAGCTTCTTCATACTGAGAAATACCCCATATTTGAGCTGCATAGTTCATGATAGACATTACTACTGCTTCACAGACTTTGTACTTTGTGCTTAGTGCAGTGTTCTTTTTGTAAAGTATGCCCTTCCAGTTGCAATTTATTGCCCTTTTGGATTCTTTTAGTTTTCCTTGCAAAAGTTTGTTAAATATTAATCGAGATGTTATATCATGGCTCCTTGCTATTCTCTAGTTCTTCACCTTGCCATGTCCATTTTTTATCCCTTGCGTAACGACCAGTTCCATTTCAGAACACCACTATTTTAGACTTGGCAGCGTTGACTTTTGGGCTCCACAAAGCGCAATATTGCCCCAACTTATTAATCATGATTTGCATCATCGTTGATGTTTCCGACAGAATGGCAATGTCATAAGCGTATAGGAGCAGTTTTATCTTAGTCTCAACGAACACGATTCCACCGGCAAAAATGTTGGTAGATCATCCAGGAACAGCGAAAATAGAAACGGACTCATAAGACAGCCTTGTTTGACACCAATTTTTGACTCAAACCTGCCTGACTCCAGCTCATACTGCAGTCGTATTATTTTCGTTAAGGCTTTATATAACTTTGAGTAACTCTCTTGATACTCCTGCCAACAAAGTGCCGCCTTAAAATCTGCGAAGCCTTGTATTCTTATGGATTTTTATTTTTGTAAAAACCTTAACACCCAAGTGGGTATGACTACGCTTAAAGTGCCTGAGCACGTGTTAAGTTTTTAGGAAAATGGGACAGAGAGAGAAAGAAAGATCAAGATCAAGTTCTAGGCTCTTCAAGCATACATGCATAGCAAAATATCTGTTACCTAAGGGGTTATGCCACTTTAGATGGCGTAAAAATAGGTTTTTTTGTGATTTTTTTCTTCAGGAAAAATGTAAAATAAATCGAGTTTACTAAGGTAGAAGTACAATAGTATGATGATAGTACATATGATTGACTGTAAAACATAATTTTTATAGAATCAACAGCTCCTTTAAATTTTGAATTAGGATAAGTCACTAAATTCTTTTTTATTGTACATAAAAGCAGCTAGAGAAGTTAGTAGGATCCTTTCGATATATTGATTTTTGGACGAATGGCGCACTTCTAAATTAAAACTTGCAAAATTCACAGAAAAATTGCCAGAAAATTGTTAATAACAAATGAACTATGTAATATTAAAAAAAATCCTACGTACATATTTAGACAATATGTTTTTAAAGATCTAGTTAAAATCTGAAGCGAATTGGTTGAAAATTGTTCAAGTTGTGGATGCGGCCAACCTGAAAAATGCAGTTTTGAGATAAACTCGTTTAAAATTTTAAGTTATAGAAAGTTACGAACATTTTTGCAGTGCCTTTAATCCGCTATGCCTGTACCATAAAATTGACCTTCTAGATTAGTGTTCTGCTCTTCCATTTCTTTTCTATTGGATTTTAATGTGATCCTCCACTCTTTTGTAGCTTCAGACAGCGATCTTTCTACAAGCTTTATGCACTCTTTGTCAATCTCCAAGCACATTTAGTAGCTGTTCGGGCCGATTTCTAAATCCATTGCTTGCTTTATGTGCAAAATTTAAACAAACTGCTATATCCATGGCTATATCCAACACAGTTTTAGTACTAGAAACGAATTTTGGGCCCAATGCCCACACAGTCGAATTAAAACTTTCATTACAGTTGTGAATATAACCGCCTATATATCGAGTAAGAAGATCATGTCTGGCCAATTCTTCGTAGACTGCCTTGGTAGCTTCATACACTGCAATTGAAAGAGCTGGCTTATGTTTGCTCCCAGCCAAACTATTTGTACCTTTAGCCGTTTGCAATGAGCACCATGAATCCTTTCCGATCGGACATTTATCGTGCTGCGGTTTTGAATCAGTAGATAGTTTATGATCGAGTGTAGTCCATATTATGTTTGTCATGTTTTCAACTGAATCACAATTTCTACGAATGGATAGCCATCTCAGTCAAAGTCACACTACTATTTTGAATCTCAAACCGCTCTTACAACTTTCCGTAAATTTCACTTGCGATTTGCATACTTTACAAACGACAACTTCAATAAAGATTATCATACGATAACCAAAACCTGCATTCACTTCAATATCGTACATATTCTCCGATTGCTTAAGTTTTTTCGCGGATGTATCAGCATTCATTTCACTTGTTGCCTCTAACTCGTGTCGATTCAGCGGTCTTCTTCCAGATATTTTCGGTCTCTTGTTGTATGTACGTGTCTCTTTTGCTCATTTTTAGACCACAATACACTTTGTCACTCATAACAACAACCAATAACACTCACAAAATAAAAAAAAAAGTTAGCACAATTATCGATAAAAAACAAACGCTCCTCAAAAAGCGTTCTTCTCGAATGTTTCACTGTACGAAACTGACTGAAACTGAATCCAAAGATTAAACAAGCAATAGTCTAAACACATGGGAAATAGCTTCAAAAACACATGCCATATACCTAGTCTAGTCCCCTAAAATATCGTCCCTCGTTTCGGTCATAAGAAGCTCATTGCTTACCTGACGGGGCCTTGTACTATACTTTGAAAAACAAGTATTGTACTTCGAGATATTTCCCGGCCATAATCTTTCGGGATATCATTTTTGAGGTCCTAAGGTGCCATTGAAAACAATAAAAAAACCGATTTTATGAAAATCTAAAGCATCAAGGATCAATACGGTAAGTCTGTGCTAAGGTATCTCTTTTACTAACTCACATTCAGTGCAGACAAATTTTTGGCTTACTACGAGTATGGACGTATCTTTTTTAGAATCACAGCTGTACCTAGCTGTGGTCTCCATGAGGAATACGTGTACTCGTATCGATGAATCGATTTTATTGGCCATTTGTTTTATAATCGATGCGTAATTAATTGAAGGTCTCACCTGGGTCTCTCTATATAAAGTGGCGAGCTTATAAATAGGGAAATGGTGGTAAGGACCTCTTATAAGAAAAGAAATCGGAAGACCAGATTGTTGTTTACAAAAGAGCATATTCACTGGACACAGGAGCAGTGGGAAAATATCATCTTCACCGATGAATCCAAATTTAATCGTTTTGGTATTGATGGTAAAGCATAAGTTCGGCGTCGTGTGGGCGAAAAATTTCACGACATGTGCCAAAGGAGGTGGTGGGTCTCTAATGGTATGTGTTGGTATGAGTTTAATATGTCCAAGTCCTATTTGCCGAATTAATGGAATCATGGACGATCATGTGTATGTACGCAGTGTATCTTTTCCAAGACTAGATCTTAAAAGGGGATAACGACCCAATGCACATGTCAAGAAAAGCTCAGACATATCTGCAAGACAACAACGTGAATGTTATGACATGGTCAGCTCAATCTCCGGACCTTGATCCGATTGAGATGCTTTGGAATGACGTTAACAAAATTGTTAAAGCAAAAATACCCTCAAACCTTAATCGATAGATCGATACAATCGGCTCATTGATTCAATGTTACGAAGATTTGAGCTGGTAATAAAAAACATGAGGGGTGTACCTACAAATACAAGAGATCAACTTTTGTTTTTTTTTTTTTTTTCGAAAAAACGGACTGAAACAACTTTGATTTTCACAAAACTTTATAAATGAATTACTTTTGTCAATGAATATGATGATTGTTTTCCAGTTTTTGAAAATGTTACTGTTCCCTACATTTCCCTATTTATAAGCTCGTCACTATAGATGAGATCTTAATTCCTGTTGTAAACCATTGTCCCAGTTAGTTTAATAGAATCAGTTAAGGTGGTCAATGTGCTATGAAATCAGATTTTTAAAGCGTTTCGAAGTAGAACTAATTGACTACTAAGTCTCCGTTAGTCCCTAGTATTCAATTTTGAGAAACAGAAAACACAGTCCCTTGCGAATAATTGTGCCCAAAACTTTATGTGACGACAGCTTAAATTCTCAGCGAAATTGTGAAATTTCGCAGATTGCATCACTTTAAGACACTGTGTCCGAGTCCGAAATATATCACACATTCCCACTGACCTTTGTTCAAAGTTCCACTTGGAGCTATCTTTGACCCCAAAAAACTCCCACACTTAGCGTAACTGTGAACTATTCTACTCAGCAGAGTAAAGTCAACCAACCCAAGAAACTTCACGACAACGCACTCAAGTGGACCAAAATTTTCGGGTGGAATATTTAAAACTCAAGAATCACTTAATGTGTACCGCGCTCAGACGACAATTGTTTCATTACCATAATTGAGAGGAGTGCTTCTCCATCTGCTCGCCGCCGCCGCCACCCCATTGAATCCCAAATCCGAATCCGTAGTGTCTTCGACTTGGATGGCTTCCCCTTTCACTATTTTACGTTTTACAGTGCCAGAGGCCTCAGACTCAAAGTACTTGAGTACAACGGCACTTGAATGTTTTAACCCAGGGTGCTGCTGGTTCTGGTGCTGGCAAAGAATTGATATTCACCCACCAGGTCCGGAGAGATAGATAGAAGAAAACAAAAAGAAAAAAAATGGATCCTTCTTCAGCGAGGATGATGGAACTTAATTTCTGTAATGGTTTCGAATTCAATTACTCGGATTGTGATGCCTGGACTGGAGCTGGTGCTGGAAGATGGAACTGCTACTATTGGTACACTTCTCTAGAAGAAGAAACGCACGCTCAATTCCACGAGGAGCATTTGTAGTGGAAATCTGATTAACTACAAAGTGGAACCGGAAGTCTATGGTTTCTATCAGCGGTCGGTGCGGTGATTTATTATGTGAGACCATGGTGAGAAGTGAAGTGTAGCTGAAGTGTATTGGTTTGGTAATTCTTCTTGAGTAGAGAGAATCGCACGAACAACGACGCGACGAAGTAATGTAACGCAATGATTCAATTATGCGGGAAAGGCACTCTCCGTGTAATTTAATTGTTTTCTTCCAAATCCGATTGAATTATTGGTGCCATTGACTTTGAATTCTAAAGCCAGGATAGGGCTCAGGATTAAGACAAAAGGGGTTTAGAATTTAGTTTTTCTCATTAGTGGAACATGAAAATTTTGGGGTGATATTGCAAAAATAAACGAAGAAATTTTACAGTCCTCTCAGTCTTCTTGATTTTTCAGAACGTGCATAGTAATAGCATGCGACTTTATCATGTGCCTTCCTTGACCAAAACAAGTACTGATATTGTTGAGATTTTCGAAACCAGAAAAAGTGTCATGTATACGAATTTCAACACACGAAAGACTCCTTAGCTGTAAGTGTCCACCTTCTTAGGAAAGAATGTATCCAAACTAGTTAACTGACCAGGTGCGATAAGTTTTTCAGAGGTCTTACATGCTTTCGGATGCATTAGAGATTTAGTTGCGACGCATATTATTTACATAGGCCCTCGCTTTTTTATTTTTTTAGAAATGGTTGTGGCTATGCTCTGGAGCGTTGGCGCCATATAAATAGCTTTTAAATGGAACATAACAGAAGAACGCAAACAAATGTGAAATCTCTAGTCGATGTGATTACTTTTTGCCTTTTATATTGTAATTTAGGAAGAGATTAACGGAAGCAGGACTTTCAGGGAGAAAACCCTACGATGGATTCAATTGTGACATCTGCAATCTGGAAAGAGCTACTTCGCTATAGATTTCTAGTAAAAATTTAGGATTTTGACAAATGAAACCGTCAGGTTGATTTATATGAACCATTTGCAGGTAACCGGTCCTAAAACATAAGGTTACCTTTTTTTGAGTGTGTTCTCTACAATTTATTGTAAAAACGAAACTAGTTACAGAGATGTACAGCGATATTGGCCTTGTCAGAAAAGTGCGTAACACTTTTTAACAGCTTAATAGAATGAAAGCTGGACTATCTTTGCTATCTTTGCTTGCGCAACTGGAGGCAGTTGATCAAAGATCGTGGTACCCGGATATGTCGAGTAAGTACGTAAATTATAGGATGTTGCTTCATTTGATTGCATCAAGTCACCGTTGGCTACAAAAGACTTACACTAGTTGCTGACAACTCTAAAGAGAATTTTCACCTCTAGTCTGGCACTTGCAAAAATATCGAACTCCTAGAGAACAGCAAGAGTAGCCTTTATACCGGACAATGTGTAAGAGGGCTGTTTGCTAGTCTCAGTACTAACCGTCTAACTTCCTTCACGTTTGACAGTATGAGACGTATGATGAAGCTTCTTGTGCGCACATGTTCTGCTTTGGGAATGCGTCCTCTGCCAAGGGAGAAACATGCCAACCAAAACGAAAGAGCCTGCGAGATTGCGCGTTAAGATGTGGTGGGCAGAATTGAAGGCGAATTCGACATTGAGGGTACTTTGGAGGAGTGCCTTAATAAGGTCCAACGGGAGCAATCACATCCCCGTAATGGGTTACTGGCTCTGAATTTGGTCCGGCCCCTTTTGTCCTAGGGGTTTCAAAAAAGGCCTAGTCCTCTAGGTTGGGGGCTAATTGCAGGTTAACTGCAAAATCACGTAAAAAAGTAATTGATATGACGTGACCAATAGCCTCGGCTAAGGACGAATTCACTGTTGACGATACTGTAAAATGAACAAAGGGCAACAACTTTCGGATCTGCAAGTGTAATATTCGGACCTTGAACAGACCGCGTGCAGCCGAACAATTAACGGACTCCCTAGATTGCTGGGCCGGGCAAAAAAAAGATGAGAAACTGCAGAGTCTATTTGGATGCGGATTTTTTGTAAGCGGCAGATTTAGGCAAGAAGTCTTGAGCTTTCGATACGTAAGTGAATGCCTTATAACAATCCGTATCAAAGCTAAATTCGATAACAGCAGCCTTATATGCGCTCACGCCCCAACAGAGGAAAAAACCTCCTCGGCAAAACCTACTAGCAATGTCCGATGTATAACGTTAAAATCATCGTATGCGAATTTAATGCGAAAATTGGAAAGGATTACATTTTTGGTAACACAATCGGAAGCCATAACCTACACGACACCACGTCTGTGGTTAATCGATTTCGCTACGGGACGTAACGTTACTACATAAGAACACGGTTTCTTCACCTCAAAATTCACAAGGGAACGCGGCAGACACCAAATCCGCTAACTGTCAACCAGGTTGATCATGTTGCGATCGACGTAAGGCACTCCTCAAGTATTTTAGACGTCCGAACATTCCGAGCGGTCAAAAGAGACTCGAAACACTACCTAGTTTCAGCCAAGGTACGTCTACCGATATCTCAGACGCCACAACAATGGGGAAATACTATGAGGAGATTTAACGTTAAACGGTTGCAATCGCAACAAGCCGCCAGAATCCTTGCCGATGGCGTTTCCCTCAACCTCTCGAGAAGCCCTTTGCAGCCAGCATCAAGTGCTGGTCTTCAGATGCCAAGAAGCCGTTAGAAAAGCCGCAACTGACGTGTTGGGTTTCACCCGCCCACCGACACGAAACCCCTACTTTGATGAAGAGTGCCGGCAGACACATGCAGCAAAATAACATGCCTACAAAACGGCGCTGCACAAAAGGACGAGAGCGGCTTGTGAGCTCTACGGACACGAGAGAAGGGAAGAACATAGACATCTCCGGAGAAAAAAGAAAGAGCACGAGAAGCACGCGATCGAGGAAATAGAGAGATGCTACAATGAATAAAACCCGTAGAGGTAAACAATATTGACGATGTAAGTCAAGAATTCTGTCCATCCGACCAAAATGAAGTGTGGATAGCAATATCTAAACTGAAATCGAACAAGGCTGCCGGAACGGCCTACCCGCCGAACTATTTAAGGCAGCAGGAGATGATTTGGTAGAGAGCATATACCAACTTATTTCCAAGATTTTGCCGGATGAATTTATGCTTGATGAATGTAACCTCTGCATCGTTTGCCCGGTTCACAAGAAAGAAGTCATTCTAAACTGCGCCAACTATAAAAGTATCAGTCCCCTAAACATCGGATATAAGATCTTGTTTGCGGTATTGTGCGAGCGCCTGAAACCACTTGTAAGCGATCTGATTGGACTATATCAATGCGGTTTTAGGCCCGGAAAGTTCACAATTGACGAAATATTCACACTACGACAAATCTTGGAGAAAACCCAAGAATTTCAGGTTGAGACTCACAACCTTTTTATCGATCTTAAAGCCGCATATGACAGCATCTACAGAGACGAGCTATACAGAGTCATGTCTAGTTTTGGCATCCTTGCCAGACTCATCCGCTTGTGCAGGATGACGATGGTAACGACCTAACCGAGATCTTTGATGTCAGAAAAGGATTTAGGCAAGGCGACGCGCTGTCATGTGACTTCCTCAACAACGTACTTGAAAGAATTGTGCAAAACTCACAAGCCAGCACAAGAGGTACGATCTTTCAAAAGTCTGTTCAGCGAAATCGACCTGGTCAAAAAACTGCAGTCTGCGCATTGGTTGTTTGAGATGGCTGGAACATGCAGAGCAAATAAACACCAAGGCTCCAGCTCGTAGAATTTTCGACTCTAATCCGGAGGGACAATGCAGTAGAGGAAGGCCTCGGGTTAAGCGCCGCACGCAAGTGGAAGGGGACCTGAACCAACTTGGAGTGCACAACTGGAAGCAGTTAGCTAAAGATCGCGCTAGGCTTTTTGGTTGAGGCCCAGGTCCATCCCGGACTGTAGCGCCGTCTAAGTAAGCAAGTAAGTAGTGCGAATTATGAAAAAGGAACATACAAGGAGTACAATGGGTTAGTTCTTTGTCTGGGGCCCTATTCTGACAGGAAAAAAGTAAATTACAGAAGATAATAACTACAGGAAATAGGGAATTAGCACTTTTTTAAACTGTATTCATATTCACAGCGTTCACTGACTAAGTGTATGCACTTTTAACATAAGCCGTTTGTGCATTCCTAGTAGATCCCAGGGACCTGGAAGTCCCTATTACAGTATGACCCTGTATAAGCAAATCATGGAGAACAGCAGGTAAAATGCTTGCTTGCGGATTCTTCGACCTGGATCACGGTGTACTACCTTCTTTCTGACACGGTACTGCTATTAGGAATGTGATTTTCAACTGCTGAGGTTGTTTCCGTATGAAATTTGTGTGTGATACACTCCTCGATACATCTTAAAGTATCTGCTGATAGCATATAGTGTGGGTTCTCTATCTATCAACTACATAGCTCTACCTTCCGTTTGCTAAAACATGTTTGACATATCTCTTATGATCGCCTACAGTTGCGTCTGGAATCTATCCGCTCCTAAGCTGAAATGGTGTTATCGTACCAAAAGAGAGAAAGCATGCGTCCATAAGATTTAACCCAGCTGAGCTTGTGACGCGTAAAGTATTAAAGCAATTCGCCTCCAATGAAATAGAATATTAATAATACGAAAACTGACCAACCGCTCACTGTTGTCATATCACGAAGGCGTGCACAGTTGTCAGATACTTGAGCTCAATGTAATATATGTACGACAACTTACATTGCTTGGCACTGGAATTTCTCATCATGATCATGGCCATTAAGTTGCAAGTGAAATCGATTTGTACGTAGAAGCTGCTATTTCATGTTCTGTCAGTATTTCCAACGGGTCGTATCGCTACGTAAAAGTGATCCGAGACACGCTACTCTAGAAAATTGTTGTCAATATCCGGTCACTGCTGGATTTCAGTCATTTCTTCTGTGGGGCAGTGATATCTTGGCTGACCACAGCAGCTCAGGGAGGCATTTTCTAGGACCTAGCACTGCATTTGCATTTGCAAAAAATTAAGCTACGAGTATTGTAAAACCTTGTTACGACACCATATGGACTAACTCCTTCGGACTACCTGGTGCATATTCTTAACGATATGGACAAACAGGTTTCTGGCTAATGAATAGTTGTATCGAAACTGAAGTTGATACTTCCTTTTTATAAGTAATTTTCGCAAGAGCTGTACCATTGTAGTTGGCAATGTTCAATGAAGCGATTGAGAAAAGAATTTGGAACATATAAAAAGAAGTTGACGCTTTTCTGTGTTTCCAGCTAGGGCAACCGTCTAAAGTGATGTTCAAAGGATCTTCGAAGTTCTAGTGTACACATTTGTAAAGCATGGTATCAACGTATCTTTAATTAAATCTTCTTGGAATCTCAGATTTACTCCAATCACCATACTTGTACAGCTTATTGAACAAGAATCTGTTTGGCTTGGAAATTTAATTTGATAAAATTTTATTTCGACTGACTTGCAAGGATAGCAATCTTCTCATAACTGCTTATCCCATTACAAGGTTTTATAGCGTAAATACGATTTTCTCAAAGAAAATTTCCAATAAGAACAATAAAAATTGTATCTGTGATTGTTTGGCAACGGGTGTAAGCTTAGTAAAATATGTATGTACGTGCAAGTAAGGCTCTTCAGACACAATTTGTCTTTTAATATCTGGGTACTGTGAAGGGCATTCAGGAAAGTCAAAATAATAATAAATCATTCTATTACCTAAGATTGGGCCAGTATAGCCTTTTCTTAACATTAGAACTCATCTTCTAGTGAAAATGAATAAGCTGCCCTACATTCAGCCCTGAAGGCACTATAGTCCTCTTGTATGCCTTTGCTTTCTAATTCTGCATCTATGAATAATTTCCGTAGAAATAAATCCACTCGTCTTGTTAATTCGTTCTTTTTCTCCTCTTCTCTCTACTTTCTTTCGTCTGAAATCCTTTTTTTTTTGGTTTGTTGGTCCTCTGGAAACCTTTGCATTGCTCGTTCGCTATTTTATTTAAGTCCTTGTGGGCCATATATCACTCTAGTTGACAGACCAATTCCCTTATCTACAGCGAAAGGAGAAAACCCTGTCGACTATCGATAGGCGTGAATTCCTTTTTTTTTTCCTTTCATTCAGTTCGTATCCTTCTCACTTTGGATTCTATTATTTTTATTTCTTAAAAAAGTTTTTAGAAAAGATGTGAAAAGCTTTTTAACTCCTTCGACTGTAGAAAGAATGAATGAATGAATGAAATTGGAATGAATGTTGGTGGTATGATCCAGGGAGGAGAATTGCAAGGAATTTTCATGCTGGCATCTTTCCGACTGTCTACTGGAATATGTTCGCTGAATTATTATTTTTTCTATGAATATTATGTGTCCTTTAAAGGAATATGTCCTATTTTAGTCTTGTCAAGATTTTACTTGAATTGAACTGATTTTTATCTCGTGCATATATGAAGTGTTTGATGTCGGGGGAACTATCAGATGGATTTATCAGAATTTTTCTTGCATCTTTCTAATGAGAGGGTACGGCCATCTTAGCCAGACAGTCTAGGCTTAGCTTCTTCCTCGAAACACTGCTCTTCCAATTCTTAAATCACATCATGACAGTTTTCCTAATTTTTGAATCTGCTGTTATGATTCCATGCTTGCCAGGTATACACAGAACGATTTCAACTAAGATGCCGTCGAATACGTATGCACTGAAGGTAAGGGTTCGACACTAGTCGCCAAATGGAAAATGTCATCTTTTTTATGAATCTGAGATCAGAAACTAGTTCAATGATACTTGTTGGCTTGTTGAATATTTAAAAAAAAGAATTAGCTCCGCCGGCCCATCAAATTCTACGTTTTTCGAAAATACGTCTTTCGATCCATGAAATATTGGTTTGCTACTTTCAAGAGCATGTATTTTTAACTCTAGTACGAGGATGTTACCCCAAAGCTACTTTCAAATCGAATAATTTTTTTTACTGACAAGTTTTGAAAACTGGGATCTTGTGCTAGTACCATAAATTTTGTCCTGAATCCATTTCGAACGTCCTTAGCGACCCGGGAGCATCTCACATATTTTCTCCAGATTTCTTCTCAAAATAGTTCATTTCGTGCTACAGTTGTATTTGTTGTTGTGAAAAACTCAAAAAAAGTGTATTTCATTTATGAAAATTGATTTGTTTACCATTTATGACTATTGTAATGGAATCATATGTGATTATTGTAACTGTGCAAATATTATATACTTTTATTTGTAGATGCCTAATCTATTCAGATTTAATACAAATTCGTTACCGAATTATGAGAGCTCATCAGACAAAGAGGAAGATCCCTTTTTTGTTGATGATGGTAATGAAATGGATCCGGATTTTACTCCAAAAAAACAAATTACGAGTACGTGCAAATGCACATATGATTGATTGCAAGTTTTCATTGCAAATGGTCAATCGAAGCTGTTTCATTTTAGAAATGATTCCTAGATCCGATATAAATGTGTCTCAAGAAGTTGTGGTTGGTTAAGATAATATCAAGTTTGAAAATGATTAAGAAGAAGAAGATGAACGCTTTGTTGAAGATGAAAATGACAATACAAATTGTGGTATCAATCAGTATCGTGCACCAAGTGGCAGAATTTGGAAGAGAGAACAGCTGTAATTTCAACAACTGCTCGAATGCCTACAATTAATGTGTTTCAACAATTTGAACTAGCCAAAAAGCCTGGTCCTCTGTTTTCTTTGAAACACTATTAGATCATGAACCACTTTGACAAGACATTCACTTCGAGTTTGAAAAACGAAATCAGAATCTCAAAAGAAAGCGTCCTGTGACTTTATCTGTAATCGGTTTGTGTGAGGATAGGAAAAAAAATGTACACTTCACATAACGGCGTGAGATATAAAATTGATTCTGGCTTTATTTTGAAGCTACTTCCATGGCATAACTCAAATAGCCGCCTCGGTTTAGTTGGCAGTGCTTCAAAGGGTCGGTCCAGTTTTTGATTACTCGGTCCAATATGCGCCTCGTTATTCCGGCAATGTTGGCCTCGAGCTTGTCCAAAGTGGTTGGCTTGTTAGCGTAGATTAAGGACTTGATGCAGCCACAGAGAATATAATCGAGTGGTGTCAAAACGCATGATCGCCTGGGCCAATTGATGAACGCTCGCGTCAAGTCGTCAAATTTCTCCTTCACAATTTCGAGCGTTGCGTCGCTTGTATTGCATGTCGCGTCGTTTTGTTGGAACCACTGTTCGGATATATTGATGTTGTCGAGCTCTGACCACAGAAAGTCGGTTAACATCGATCTATTCCTGAGGCCATTGACGGTAATGGAGTCTCCTTCCTCATTTCGAAAGAAATAAGGTCCGGTGATGCCGGCATACCATAAACCGCACCAAACAGTCAATCTTTGTGGGTGCATTGATGCTTGGCCGGACACGTTTGGATTGTGTTCACTCCAATAATGGTAATTTTGCTTGTTGACATAGCCGCTGAGCCAGAAATGGGACTCGTTCGAGAAGATGATTTTTTGGATAATATCCGGATTTCCGGTCAACATTTCTAGCGCTTCCAGCGAACTCACGTTGTTGTTTGTCTATGGTCGTCCGGCTTTAATTCTAGCATCAGCATAATCTTATACGGTAGTGGGCCCAAATCCAACCGCGAAATTAGCCGTATTGACTCTCTAGCGATGCTCAATTCAGCTGATCGGCACCGAATCAACATTTCGGGGTCTTCTTCGATACTCGCCGCTACGGCGATTATGTTTTCTTTATTTAGCACCAATCTCTATCTGGTTGGTGGTTTAAGATTAAAAAGAGTGTACTCACGCTCAAACTTTTCCACGGTGCGACAAATTGCCGCACACTGACGCCATGATGACGACCGACTTCACGACGAAATTCAAGTTGCGTATTTACAATTGAGACGGAATTTCGATAATTTAAAAATTTCTTCACGTCCGGCAAGCGTAAAACGATGCATGATGAAATGGCAGACCTTACTGAATATTTTGACAGTTGGATATCATTGGTAACTTTGATAACTGCTGAAACATAACAATTGGGAAAACTATCATTGCTATCTGATAACTCTTTATATTATTGCATTGCGAGATGGGCAACTTAATCTGGTTTCGCTGTGGAGTGCTGCGGAAGGTAATATCGTTCTTCGTGCCGCAATGAGCTACGATAAACTTAGATGTATCATAAAATTTCTCCGTTTGCACGATGCACTTTCTCGTCGATCGCAGACAAGTGGAAATCAATAGCTTTCTCATCTTCTTCGAGTTCAAATTATGGAAGATATTATCAAAAAGAAATTGACTACGGTGTACCAACCAGATGAAAATTAGACTATATACGAACAGCTCAAACGTTTTCGTGGCCGATGTAAGTCTTAGCAATACATGCCAACGAAACCCTCGAAGTATGGGATAAAACTTTAGTGGATAACCGATAGTAGAACCCCATGTCCATTGAAATACCAAATTTATACAAGTTTTCAACAAACCATATCTCCCCTTAGGTCGAACATTCGATGTGGCTATGTATTTGATGGAAGGATATCTCAATGTCGGCAGCAATTTTGACAATTATTTTACTTCTGTTAATCTAGCCTTGACTTTGAAAGATAAAAGAACGACTCTTATTGGAACCATTCAAAAGAAAGAATGTCGACGGAAACAATGCAATTGTTCTATTGTAAATAATAGAAATAAGGGCTTTCGTTCAATTGAGAGCAGTTTGTTGGAACTCTCATATGGAACAGTTCTCGTTTTTTATGTGTCCAAAAGAAATAAATTGGTAGTTTGTCAACACCTGGAATGGTCTGGTCCAAAAGAAGAAAACCATTTTATTTTTGACTACAACCTAAATAAAGGAAGTGTCAACCTGTATGATCAATTTGTATCTACCTGTTCGTGAAGATGGCCAGTGCTTATATTTTACAATTTTGATGATAGCGCGGCTCTTGCGGCAGTCATTTGCTAGCGCCATTTTCACCCACTAACAATCAGCACGAAGCGTTTCCAAAATTTTGAATTGATCGAGCTTGCACGGTAATTGTGAGCAGGAGGAATTCGTATTCGTAGGAATACTTCAGGTCCTGGAATAACAAGATGGGCTAAAGAAGCATTCTGCATGCTTGATCGTTTACATATGGTTCAATTACCAAAAGTTTCAGAACATTTACCACGAAAATTAGTGAGTTATCCGCATATTTTTGTATTCTTTGCGAATATTTACTATTTCTATTATATTGACATACTGCAGACTAGATATTCCATTTGTGCACGATCGACTGACAAAAAGTCCAAAATACAATGTGACAAGTACCCGAAGAAGGTATACTGTTCGTATAAAATATCTGCAAAATGAAAATATGTTCATCGATTAGTTTGCCATGGATATCATTTTCCAATATTTTATTTTATGCTTTAATTTTATTTGTCAATAATATATATTTTTTTTATTGCGTCATGTGGTCTGTAAGAGACTTACGCTTAATTTTATGTGAATAGATTTGCCACATCTGGCCCTCATTTAAGGTAATATTTTACCCCAGGTTTTAGAACTGGTAAGCGAACCTAGCTCCTGTACCAGGGTTAAAAGTATTTGACTACTTGAAGGCTTCTCAGTGGCGAATTAGACGTTTACGCTGCCAGGTTTCCTTACGGGTTGCATCCTATTAGAAAATATACGAGGGTTGCCTGAAAGGTTTCCGACCGAACAATGATACAAGACATTTTTTCTCAAAATTTTTTTATTTTTTTTCTACATAGTCTCCTTGTAACTCTATACACTTCTCCCAGCGATGCTTCCATCTCTCTAACCCGTCCAAATAGTACTTGGCGTTTTTCTCTGCAAAATAATTGTTCACGAAGGTGATTGCCTCCTCATTTGAAGAAAATCTCTGTCCTCTGAGTTTTTAGATGAGGGAACAAAAAGAGTCGCTTGGGGCGAGATCTGGTGAATAAGGCGGATGGTCAAGCAGTTCAAACAGTAATTCATGGATTTTCGCCATGGCAACCACTGAGTTGTGAGACGGCGCGTTATCTTGGTGTAATAGGATTTTCTTTTTCTGCAAATGTGGCCGTTTTTCCGTAATTTCTGCCTTCAGCTTTGCAATTAATGATGCGTAGTATGCTCTTGTAATGGTTTTTACTTTTTGAAGATAATCGATTAAGATAACTCCTTCACTATCCCAAAAAACAGTCGCCATCACTTTCCCAGCCGAAAAAACAGGTTTGTTTTTAAAACAGATTTTCCACCCTTTTGTGTTGAAGCGGGGGCCCTGGGTAAGTAGAGGCATCAGTACTTTCTCAGTTTTCCAGAGATACCCTAAGATCCAGCAATTGGTTGGCCTCGTTTTGGGTGCTGTAAAATCGCCGTTGAGGTTCGCAGGCTAATCGGTTTTTCGGCACATAATTGCTAAGCCAACCAATAATTCGCTTTCTGGAGCATTTCACACTGAGAGTTCTTTTGTAGCATAGCCCCTTGCTTAAATGCAAACAATGTCGGCTGTAGCTAGCTATATTTGATCTTTGCAGTGCCTGCATTCTTTATGTCATCGCTAGCATTTTTAATCCGAAGTGTCGGAGAAGAGATGGCAGCACCATTAGAAGTGGCGTCCTAATATTGACGCAAGAAGTCTAATATTGAAACAAGAAGTAATTTTGATAGAACATACAGGTTTTTAATTAAAGATTGTAAATTTTTTATTGATTCATAAAGTAAGCAGTACAGGGTAAGCATGTCGGGTAAATGGCCCCTACTGGTGTGCTGTCACATACGCACCCTGTCATCGAAATTTTCAATGACAATTTTGCATAAAAGTGGCCGAATATTCTTGATACAGCGCTCAGTTTGCTCCTTCAAAATGTGGGTAGTCGCGGGCCTGTTGGTATAAAATTTAGATCTCAAAAAAACTAGCAAAAAAAGGTCCAACGGTGTTAAATCGCATGATCTAGGCGACCAATTCTGATCACCAGAACGGGAAATTACACGACCAGGAAATGACTCATGTAGTCATTAAAATGTTTCTTGGGCTGTTTAGCATGTGGTACCGGGCTGTTTAGCACAGTGCGTTGACCAGTGGACAAAAATAAAAAAAGCTGCAATGCTATTTAGCTCATTTAATATTTGTTTAATAACTGTTATTTGTTATTTATAATTGTTTGTTGGATTAGTGGCATTATCATCAGCAGTCAAGGTAATTTTAGCTCCAGTTCTAGTTTGGAATAAGATTTTGGTGCGCATTAATTGATCTCGTGTTAAAAAGTTACTGCTATTATTTATTTTTTTTCTTGTGAATAATAATTATGGATTACTCTGAAACTGGTATGACTGATTTTTAAATACTTGTTTAGTGTAATTCGATTTACCATTGATTGATCAAAAATAGTCCTGTTTTACGGCATAAAAATTCCTTTCAGTTGAGATTTTAAAATAGAACTTACCAAAGTATAGCAAAATTTTTTATCACATTATATACTTGTATTTATGTACTTTTTAAGAGTATAAACTTTTATGCTACTTTTTGCTAACCTACAAAATATTTAACTTTTTGTAGGACAAGGTCAAACCATAAAAAAATATAACATTTTTGAAAAATGGGTTTCTACTAGAAAAAGTTCAAGGATTGAAGAACTTACTGACTTCATATTAAATGAATTACAAATACACAATTGTTCTAATTCAGTTAAAAGTGATTTGATGCAGAAAGTCAAGATTTTTGACTCAAATCTTGACAGGCGATTGAAACAATGTTCGCGAAACCAGGTTCTACTTCTCAATCATCATGGAGAGTGGTTAAGAAGTGATTTTATACTTTCTTGTGGTGTTTTAAGTATTCTGGCAAATAAGTTTCATAATAATAAACCAGGAACTAGTAGCGAAAGACCCAAAAAACCATTCGAAGAAGCTTCCGACAAAACCAAAAAACATAGAGTAGAGAATCTGTTGGTCTCAAACACAAGTGAAGAACTTAAGTTGCAGCGAAGCTGTCTGGTGGTGGGGTCGATAGTGACGAAATAAAACTATTTTAACTTTGGAAGCAGCCTTGACATAGTATTTCTACCTGGATCTTTCAGAACAATAGTGTAATGTATTGAGATCTGTTGTGAATGCATTGAACAAAGATTAATTTCCCAGCGTATACAAACTAAGAAAGCTTAAAAAACAAATGTTTCCAAGCAATAGGGAGGCAACAGAAACAACTGCATGCGTGGACCTCCAAAAACTCCTAAACAAGACTGCAGAAATTCTCAAATACAGCATGATACAACTGCTACGTTAATCTGCAAGTGGGGCTTTGACGGAAGTTCAGGGCATATTTACTGATTCAGTATGATGATGATGTAATGAAATAATAAATAATAATAATAATATTAGTATAGAGCTTTGGAAAATTCCCCGTTCTTCTTCGACTAACTATTGTAGACCAATAAAATTTTTCTTCTTGAAAGAATATGCATAACTTGTTCGATATGAGGACGCCAAAATTAATGAACTTATAGGTTAGTTTCATTTAAATTTAAAAAAAAGTTTAAAGTTTAGACAAAGTTGGCATTGTTCTTGGAATTACCAGTTAATAAAATATAATGTTGTAGACAAGACACCTAACGTTAATGTCGATAATATTCAAATAAGATTTAAAATAATCTGAAAATAATAATTGTGGTCCCAATATTTTATGAAATTTAAGGCCATTAAAAACATATTGAATTTATTTATTAGACATGTCCGACAAAAAAGAATTATTTATATAGATCAGCTTGCTTACTTCTCTCTAGACATAAATGGCTTCAGGGTAAACATTTCATTTAAAATGCTGTTCACAACGATTGATGGGAGTATTTGTAATATATTGTCAAATACGAATTCTACATCTAAATGTTATATTTGCTATGCAACTCCAAAGAAACTGAATATGATAACAATAAACGCAGAGGTTCCAAAAGAATAAAACTACCGTTTTGGTCTATCCACCCTACACTCTTGGATAAGATGCTTTGAATGATTCATTCAAAAGCTGGCAAGTGCGTGATTCATAAAACAAAATTGTATTTGCCGAAAGGAAAAAGAGTGTTCAGGAATCATTTAAAAATGGAATGGGTCTCATTGTTGACAAGCCTAGGCCAGGATTCGGATCTACAAATGATGGAAATATTGCAAGACGATTTTTTAAAAATTCAAAGACCACTGCAGAAATAACTGGAGTTAATGAGAGGCTAATACAGATATTTTCTATTATCTTAAGAGTTTTGGCTTCTGAACTCAGTGTTGATGTAAAGAAATGCTCGCTGAATCAAAGGAACTATTACTTCAACTTTATAGTTGGTTTTATATGCCAATCAGCGTTCATAAACTCTTGATTCACGGTCTGGATATTATTTCATTTTTCGAAATACCTATTGGCAAACTTTCAGAAGAAGCACTAGAAGCAAGTCACAAATAATTCCGATAGCATCTTCTCGCTCACACTAGAAAATCACCTCGAAAATACACAAACGAAGACTTAATGACTGCGTTACTGCTTAGGACTGATCCTATTATTTCACAATACAGGAAAGCAATTTCAAAATTGTCGAAAAAAGACGATAAGGACATAAGAGAATACATAAAAATGCCGGAAAATGTGAATTCATCATCGCAAATTCAAATTTATACAGATAGTGAAGACTCGAATGATGAATCCTCTTAAATAAACTCACTATAGCAAACGGCTTAGCCATGTTTTAACGATTTTTTGTATACAAATGTTTATAAGTTCTTTATCGAAATATTTATCTTTTTATTAAATACAGATTTTTGTCCACCATCTCCATACATTCGACGCACTATGCGTCGTGTTGAAACCACTTGTCGTCCACATCCATATCTTGCAATATACTGTAGGCACACAAAACTGGAATATCATATCGAGATAGCGAGCACCATTAGCTGTTATAATATTGCGTCACAAGGCGCATTTTCAGAGAACAATGATGCAATGATACCTCCAGCCCGAAATCCGCACCAGACAGTGACACGTTGTGGAGGCATTTGTTTCTCAACAATCACTCGTCCCAAATTCAACAATTTTGACGATTAACAAAGCTATCAAGATGAAAATGAGCTTCAGCGTCGATCATATTTGTTGTACCTCTCTTCGCTGAACGTGTCCAGTAGGCCTCAGCTCTTGACTCAATTCCACTTTGTATACATGAAGATGCTAATCTGTCGTAAGAATGCGCTGTAGAGAACTTCTCAAAATGTGCAATTCTTGACCACGGTGCCGAATTTATGTTCCTGGACTCTCACGAAATGCTTCGATGTTTTGTGTTGAACGACTTGTTGTAGGACGACGGAAGTGTCTAAAATCACTAATTAAACCAGTGTTCTGCATTTTTGAATAAATCTCTTCACAGTGGATGAAGTTATGTCAATCACTACTCCGATACATATTTTGTACGAAAAACATATTTTTAAAATATTGATCAACTATGAAAAGGCGTTGTTCTTTCGTTTAGCGCTTCATTTTTAATAACCCTGAACTGTCAGCTGTCAGGCTTTGTTTTTATTTTTCATTAGCAAGACGACGTTGCACAAATGGCGCAAAATTCAAATCTCGCGTGAATTTCTGGACACCTTTCAGATGCCTCGGAGTTTCTGAGTAGGTGTTCATCCAAATTAAAGCTATTGCTATTGTAGTTTCTCTTGCTGATTTCAAGACCTTTGGTTCAGCGAGATATTGGGAAAAAAGGAAAGTACTCCGTGCCTAGTGGATTGATGAGGTCGATTTATTCTTAGGGACTTGAAATATTCCCAAATGTAGTAGACTACACATTTTCGATTTAATATTTAAAAATTTGACAACTTAAACAGGAGGACTGTGTTAGAGGTTTTGGTTTAGTCTTAAGCTCCCATGCAATGTGAATTAAATGTCCTTCACACACATACTGAAGAATTTGTTGCTGTTGCTGAACAAAAACAAACCGCTAATTCAATTTCCCATTGGAAGATAGAAATCTATGTTGGTCCCGGGTGCTGTATACGAGTATACTAGTGCCTATTCAAATGTATATGTATTCGTATGTTCGCAGCGATAGCCTAGTAAAACCCGTCAAAACGGTGGCACAATTTAATTTTGATTTATTAACGGAATTAATTATAATTGAATGTAATTAATTTTGCATGCTGCACTGGCATTGCTTTGCAGCGAATTGTATGAACGTGGCCAGGCAACACCTCACTGAATGTTGCAATCGACTACGAGAATATCTATGTACTAGCGTACTGGTGTATTGCGAATCCGAAAAACCGTTCGAAGATGCCCCTTGCAGCGTAGATTGAAGTGTAGAGTGCAGCGTTTCGGGTTGTTTTTATATTTCTTTTTACGAGTAGCTCTGTCCAATGTCATCTTTAATGAACGTCTGTTCGTCCTCGAATCGCTCAGCTGAGTCTTGAGGGTAATTAATGACCTCCTCAAGATGACTTCGTACAACAATATGGCGTGGCCGGGTTGTGACAGCTGAAAGTGTTGGGTGTTGCTGCTGGTAGCTGGGGGAAGATTGGAGGATTTGATTCTTGTTTTTTTTTTTGTTTTGTTTTTGAAACTGGCGATAGGGTACCCTTATACTCACCACTCGCTCATGCCCGACGGAAACGACAGAATGACGATGATGGAATAATTACTGCAAAGCAATTTGATTTGCACTCAGCGTGTGTTACACGAGACAGGATTAATAGGACATGAAAAATGCTATTTCCCGTACACGGGAGGGGGGCGAAGGAGTTAAAGAGAGGCGGCTGTCGCTGCACTTCAGTGGAACCTACCCGAGATTTATGCGACAAATGAAAGGTCGGAGCGGGGGCAAAGCTGAGCAATAGAAGAGTGACAGGAGGCGTGGTACTGCCCCATTTTAAAATTTTTAATGAGAAGCTTATTAATTGCATCTATTGTTGTTGTATGTGCAGGGTAAGTCTTTTGCTTGGATGAAAGGTGCAATTTATTTGCCCTGACATGGAGTGTCACGTGTACGTGCGAGTGTACTCTTGGTACTGTCCTCAATGCTGGCTTGAGATTATTGAAAATCCTTTCATACCAATTGTAATTTGTTGCATAGTTTGAACTTTCGTCTGTCGTAGAAAGAATGTGTAATTAACATAGAGAGGCAAGTGTTGACCACCCGGGTTGTGCATGAACAATGAAAATATGACTTTGTGACAGTTTGTGCTTCCGGAATATAAAAATATTAGAATTCTTGTAATTTTAATTGGCGATTTTTCGTAGTTGATTTACACTTGTTAGCTAGGAGGTAACCTCAACGACGTCAGTTTGCGGTGAATAAAGTTATGAACTCATATGTTTGGCTAACATAATGACAGGTCATCTATTCGACAACGTATTTTCTTGTCGTAATTACTTTCACCAGACATATTTGGCTGGGATTTACCTTTCGATGTTGCCTATAGAAGTTTATCATTCCCATTTGCAAAGAACCAGTCTGGAAAACATTCGATTTGAGACACATGCCATTCAAATTTGCCATAAAAATATATTTAAAATAGTTCTCTGAACCTTCTGAGTTTTTTTCTATCCCAGTTCCCCCTTCGGTGTTTAGTATTATGAATCAAGAGTCTACATGAAGACAAAATATTCATAGTAAAATGTAGTACTCATAGTACGAAGAAAAAGCCAACTACAAACCTAAACTGTAATACGAATGAAGACTTCTACGCGCTTTTTCAATATATTTAAAATTGAATGGAGAGGAGTGCCAGACACATTTCAACAAGTGCAACCAAGTTCTGTATTAAGACTTCACGTAAAATTAACATGATATACAACGGCCAGCCTAGTTGGGAACAATCCATCCACTTCTGTTAAAATTACTTTTTTTCTAAAATAAGAAAACTGTACCGAAATCCTGCTACTGTAGCTTACCGGCATAGAAGAATACAAACTTCACAAGGCAGCACCATTACTGTTAAATGTTTTATATAAAGTCAAATAAACTTTTATACATTTTCGCATTCCAGCACCGCAAGGATTAAGGAAGAAATAGTAAAAAACGGACGGCATTATGGAAGCATATATAGTTTACCTCGCCTGTTACTTCTTCCCGGAGTAAATAGAAATATTCTTGTCAGAACTCGACGGTTCGAGAAAAATTCTCAAAAACAAACTACGAATCACTACCTAAAACGTCGGGGTCGAATCGATAAAGTTGGGTCCTTGGTCACACTACAGAAACGATATCTTGTTCGGTACGCATATCATGAGCTCATGTTGGATGAATATTATCCGTAAGAGTATACGTACAATAGACATACATCTGTCCACAATATTGCGCGTAAGCTCCTCAAATGGACTATTCTGAGCACCGTTAATTGTGAGTTGTGATCTAAAAATTTTTTACACAAAACGCCTGACAGCTGGTTTGACAGATAACCCTATAGGAAGTTCTATATCCCCCAAAAAAAAAACACTCTTTACTTGCGCTATTTTGATAGTGTAAGTTTTTCTTTCCTAGATTATATTGCAGCATACAATACAACTTAGGGTTAGGGTGGGTAGATCAACCTTCGTAAAAAGGTCCTGTAATGCTGCTTTCTATGCAGTTGCATTGTAATATTCTGTTGGTCGTATGCCATGTTCGCTGCATAATATATAGGGTGTCCCAGTTTAGCAGTATAATCCTTTAAGGCATATCCCCGAAGTTCCGTCGAACAAGAAATTGTATGGCACGGGGGGCCATTTCAAGTTAGAGCCCATCAAAGTGGGTGACCTCTAATTCCGAGGTGTAATCACTTTAAACGCTATAATTTCTAAACTAGTACAGATACAAAAATAGTTTTGCACATTTCGGAAAGATAATTTAGTAGTGCATACAAGTTTTAAATACTATGGGTACATCTGTGCCGCAACAAAAAAGTTATGACTCGTTAAACTCAAAATTATGAAAATTTGCTGTTGACCTTTTTTTGCTTAAAATGTATTTTTCTTAAAATTTTTACTTAATAAATTTTCTGAAATTTTATGAAATTTTTATCCTTGCAAAATCTCCTAAAAATTATGTTTAGAAACTTTTTTACGTGCGATCAACAGATTTTGTAGTAAAAGCCATTTTTCGTCAAACAAAATTAAGTGAGAATAATAAACTAACGTACTTATCAGCAATGCAGTTAACAGTTAATTGTCGAATAGGAAAAAAAAATCGTAACAAAGTGTGATTCCTTGTTAATCTTTTTCTTTCAATTTGACATTGTGCCAACTGATCTACAATCGACATTTTGCTCTGCAAGTGAACAGCCGATTGATTCGCGGAAATAGTGTTTGTATACGGGATGGAAACGCTTCGTTGGCAGGATTGGAGTACCAAGGACTATACTCAAATCGTAGAACACCGTGCCTCCGGTTATTCGCTGATACGTATCAGCGCCTCGTTGATACCGGGTCAACTGCACCTAAGAAAAAGAGAAGGACGTTCGGACGCAGAAGTTGGGGATGGGATTTTTCGTGCTGTGGAAGTTCAGCTTTCAGTCTGCGTCCGTAGACTAGCTGTACAGTTGGAACTTTCCAGAATCAGAATTCACAGGACTATACAGAATTTTGCCAATAGCTACTGTGCAAACATGCAGAAGACGGGCGATTCCTAAAAAACGTTCTGTGGACTGACGAAGCGCAGTTCACAAGAGATGGGGTTACAAACCAGGTCAGACTCTAATCCCTATTTGATACGCATAACATCCTTTCAAAGGTAAGAATTTAATTATTATAAACAACTTCTTCAAAATGTGTTGTAAAAGAGGTTTAATGTAAATGCTTGAGCTGGATTAACAGGAAACATTTTAGTAGGCCCACACGTTCTTCCACAAATAGTTAATTCCCATTACTACCTGGAATTTCTTAGAGAACGATAGCCGGAGCTCCTTGAAGATGTTTCTCTTGTTCAGAGTAGGGCGATGTTCTTTCAACAAGATGGAGAACCTTGTCACAGTAGCAGCGGGGTAACTTCGCTCCTCAGCAATACTTTTAACGAACGGTGGATTGGTCTATTCGGCCCCAATCCTTGGCCACCCAGATCTCCTGACCTAACACCCATGGATTTTTTCTTCTGGGGTGCTATGAAAGAAAAGATTTATTTTAGAGAGTCCGGTGGAGCTCCAAGAAAATATTAGTGTCGCTTCAGAAGAGATGAAAAGAATTTTGATGACCGTTAATCTACCATCCGAAATGTTTAAATGCGCCGGAAAGTGTATAATGGAAGCAAGGCATTCCGAACAATTGCTATAAACATTCCATAAACTGTTCCAAAAAGGTCCTTCTCAGGACCACATAAAAATATCTAAACGATTTTATGAGTAAATCAATAGGCACACTTCTTTTTGGCCATTTCTGTTTGACGAAAAATGGCTTTTACTACAAAATCTGTTGATCGTACGTAAAAAAGTTTCTTAACATAATTTTTAGGAGATTTTACAAGGATAAAAATGTCATAAAATTTTTTTTGCATTTTAAGCAAAAAAAGGGCAACAGCATTTAAGACTTGCCTGCACTACCAAATTATCTTTTCAAAATGTCCAAAACTATTTTTGTATCTGTACTAGTTTAGAAATTATAGCGTTTAAAGTAGTTACACCTCCAAATTAGAGGTCACCGATTTTGATGGGCTGTAACTTGAAATGGAGTTTGAATACACCCCCCCCTCCATACAATTTCTTGTTCGGCGGAACTTCGGAAATATGCCCTTAATAGATTATACTGCTAAACTGACACCCTGTATAAGGCATTCATCCGCCCAAAATTGGAGTACAATGCCCATATCTGGTCAGGTGCTCCAACATCTCTGCACCTGCAAGATAGGATTCAAAACTGTGCGGTAAAACTCGTAGGTGATGGGAATATCACACAGTCACCTTGTTGTATCGCTATTTTCACCAGCAGTGCTCCACCGAAATTGCCAGTATCATTCCACCCCTTTTAACTCTTAACCGTAACACATGTCTTGCTATGAATTCTCATCAGTATACCCTCAAGCCCACCTTCGGACGTACTCTAAAATATCGTGATTCTGTCCTAAGCCGTACAACTCGCTTATGGAATGCCCTGCCGATCTATGTGTTTCCTGGCCGTTATAACTTACGAACATTTAAAAACAATGTAAACAAACATTTTAAGGGTACAAAAACCCATTATAAAAAAAAAAAAAAAATCATATCAAAGCTTACGTATTTGATGGTTTGGTGATATATCGCCACCGGACCTCTGCGCTTACTACTCGTAGCATCACTCCACTCCACTTTGTTAAGGTTCGCGAAACACGTGGTAGCAAACTTGATTACCCTAAGCCCGTTTTACAAACTGGTGTTGTAGGCTATGTTGTCTAACTGTGCAACCGCTTCATTTCGTGCTAAAGACATTGTTCGTATACATACACCCTGAATGACTCGAACTGCAACCAACTTCAGACTTCTATAATTTCCAAACCGTTCATGACAATGAGCTCAAATTTTGAAACATGACAGATAATTTTATTATTTACAAGTTTTTTAAACGATTTACGTCTCAGCTATGTTGAAAAATTTTTATCAGCGATGGAATTGAAACGTGATAGTGTGATTGCTTTATATTTGGTTGGAAAACCACAAGTAGCTATCGTTAGAGCCCTCCAGCACCAAAATTAATGCGATCGTATACCGTGCAAGTATTTTAGAGGCACTATTGAAGCCTTGGGCAAAAACAATCATTTCGGTCGGAGACCGTGGACATTTCAACAAGACTCGGCACAGTCTCACAAAGTGCGCGTCAACCAAGATTGGTCAAAAAACAATGTTCCACACTTCATTTCTTCTACACAAATGATTGCAAATTCTCCGGATGCAAATCTGTTGGATTTCTCTGTCTAGGGTATTTTGAAGGCGAAGGTTGGCACTAAAAAGTACCAAAGTTTGGACCACCTTAAGCAAGCACTTCGCCGCGAATGGGACAAAATACCGCAGAGCCAATTTTCCACCATTTTTTGCTTTGGCACAATAAAATTTATCAAAAAATAAAAAAATTGTAGCATTTTAAAAAGTTGGAGTTCGAGTCGTTCACCCTGTAGATGAGCAGCTCATAGAAATAATTTTTGACGAAGTTGTCCTTCTCACCACTCTGGGGATGAGGGCATATCAGGTTTTCAATGGTTCAGTTAAGTCTTGCACTCAGGTTTTCGCTTCTATACCTGAACTTAAAGTTCTTGCCTTTGTCTTCTTCCGAGTAAAAACCCATATTCCAACTGGAGCTGGTCCTTCCCTCTGTAGCAATCACCGTAGTAGGTCTCACACTTATTTATCCCTATTTTGGCCAACGAAACTAATTATGCTTTATAAATTGCAGTTATATTCGCTTTAAAGAGTTATACCTCCGCTAACTGGTCGACCGAGTATGCTCATGCGTCTACAGCCGAAAATTGTTGTTGGCTGAATATAGCCGAGGCTATTCATCACCACACAACATTAAATGTTTTCCGAAACTGTGCGCTTCCGTTGGTTCTGCTACCTGTTATCAAATCCATTCCGGCATAGTAGCTGGATGACAGATAATTCTCAATGACATATCGATGAAAATTAAATGAGATCATCACTGGATCTGTCCATGCTGTCGTCACTTACTCCATCCTGAAAATTCTTCGACCAAAACGTTGGTTCTTCAGATCATAACAATGCTTTGAATCTTCCCAAACTTCTTCCTTTTATCGTGCCCATTGCTGTATCAAATTCGTCGCGACTGTAAATATTTAACAAGATTTTAAATTGTAATTTAAGAGACAGTCACTCCTTCCAGTTCTTGTCGTGAAAACCTCACCCCATTCCAACAATAGTTGATCCGCTACCAAGTAAAAGCAAACTCTCATTCGTATCCGCGAATTTTCGCAATACAAAAAAATATTAAAATAAAAACAAAGTGTCAAGAAAGCAATAAAAAATATGATAAACGACACTTCTCATATGACACTTGTGCAACATTCCCATTAAAACGCAAATAACTAGAACTCCTCGGAAAATCTTCAATTCCCATGGCAAGGACTCTAATCTCAATTCATTTTTTCCATCCACTTAATCATAGAATTTTCGAAATACTCGTACATACTAGCACGATGTTATCACAGGACATCCGACACTCGGCAAAAATTTGCCAAAAAATGCATGGAACACGAAAATAAGATTTATTTCTTGCCCTCCTCCTTGTTATTTTGTTTTTTTTTTTGTCTCTCTATCCTAACAAAGGAATCAAATTCAGCCGCGCCACCAAAGACGACCCCTTTTCCCATTAATTTTTGCAGCTCCTTTAGAATCTGAATCCCTTATCACTGAGCCAAAGCAATCTCAAGGATCAACTGAATTTCCATTCCAATGTTGGGTTATTGCGAAAAAAAAACCAACGAAAATAATATTGGCTCCAGAAGACAAAGGGGTGAGAAAGAAAGTAGTCTCTCTAGTCAACCCAGAAGGATACGCCAGTTGTTGGGTTTGGGGTGTACTGAACGCAGCCTAACTACTCCCTGAAGTGACATTTTCAGCATTTTTCCATTTGGAAATCACCACAATATGCCATTAAGGTGCTCCCTCAATGCTCAGCACCGTAGAGGCTATAAAAGGATGCGATTCTCGGTGATTCCTTTATTATAATGGTGTCTCGGAGTATCCCAGGAAGGGTTGGGGCTGGTACGGCATTGCAGACGAAAAGGGAATCCAACTGAATTGCATAGGACTCGAAATGGCATGGTGTAGGTACGGCTTCATGAAAATACTCGTACCTTTTGGATGACAGAGCAAATCCAGGAAACGGAATACCACCAACGAAAGTGTAAAGATTGCGTTGATGGCTATGCTTTACCTGTATATAAATACGGCGGCGGCGGCCCGAACTGGATCTTTCTTCCGTCTACAGGGGTAGAAAGGAAAGAATACCGTCGATACCGATGTTATTGGTTTATTTGAATAACAAGCTCGTTTATTGTTTTACAAGAGGAAAACAGATTTCTTCTCCAGTAGTCTGGCTTTTTATGGGCGGTTTTTTTTTTGTTGTACCGAAACACCACAGCGGAAGGTGAGTTCGATTTTATTATTTTTCTGAGGGCGTTTATATGATGCGATTTAATTCAATTTTAATCGAATTCTGGCACAGAAGAAAGATTTATCGAATAGAAAATGGAAGTCATCTAGTACAGAATAACAAATGCGGATGTTGGTTGTTATGGTCCGGTAGTGTCAGGTGATTGAGAATTGTTTTGGGCAGAATTTATTGTTTAAATGCGGGACGAGGTGTTGATCATTTTTACTGCTGAATTCCTGGCACTTTTAATCGGCGGCAACACTTTAAGCAGAGAAGGTATTTGTATAATTTCATTTAACTCATTCCCCCCTCGTGCAGCTTTAAAAACTTTTCCGCTGGGTGCGCTGGGCCCTTTTATGCCCTTTCTCCATACTTATGACGCAGCTTTAATTAATTGCCTCTATGTCCGCTTATTTTATATTTGTATTGAAGGCTGCATGAGGTATATACCCAATGAGCCTTGCCTTATAGAATTTGGTTAGAGAGTACCGAAAACCCTTAGCAAGGTAAGGTCATGAAAAATTGGTAATATCACTCTCATAGCGAGCATTGCAGGATACGCTGTTACCTATGAAGAACACATGGATCTGCTGGATACAACAGTGAAGCCGCTAATTTCTTAAAGACGTAGAGCAGCAGTCGTTTTTTTCATGCAACCTTGATCACATGACGGTTAGGTTAAACAGGGGTGTGGTGGATATGCTATCACACAGATACCAGACACCAAAACGGGCCCATCGCGAACGGCTGCATTTGTCTACAAATGGCAAAAACCTGGTGAAACACACAATTTTCTTTCAAAAGCCAAGAAGGCCTCTTGAGTGCTTTCCGTCTGTTTCCTTTAGGTTTACGAAAAGGTATTTCCCTAAAAATTTTCTTCAACGACGCGATATTGGCTCGGATTCACACGGTATGCGTGTTATGTCTTTAACAGCTTGCAGATCACAGCAGAATCTCCAAATATCCGTGTTTTTGAGTCTCTTTGAGTGTTGGCGCAGATGCCAGTGTCCTGTCAGAATTCCTATTACTATCCTAAGCTTACCCCTGTTTAATTTTATCAACTTACTAGATCTTTTGCCGTCAAAAAGTGGCCAAAGAGCCTTGGATACCCTATGTCTTTCAAGACTTGACCACCTTAGGTTGGCAGTCTTTGCGATTTGTAGTAGCCCTCCTTTTTTTGCAAGCTCGTCCGCTTGTTCATTCCCTTTAATACCGCAGTGTCCCAGCACCCAGCACAGTTTTACTTGGTTCTGACTGCATAGCGCTTTGAGCACTGTGCAACAGCCCCTGACTGTGTCAGAGTTGACGTTGATTGATTCCATTGTCTTGAGTGCGGGCTGACTGTCGATGTAGACAGCAATATCTCTTTCGGATGCAGATCTCATTTGCTTTAGCTCAGCCGCCCTGAGGACAGCCATTGATCACATGAAACTCAACTACCAATGGAACTCCTAACCGAGGATGCAGACAATCATATCATATCTGTAGTTGCAGATGTTTAAGGGCTTTCACACCACTGTGTAATGAGCGATCAAAAAGACCGAAAACTTGTCTATATGTGCCGAACTCACTCTCGCCGTTTAAACTTGGGCAATTTTGCAACCAAGATTGAGCTGCTTCAGAAATAAGTTAATAAACGAAGGGAGAATGGCACAAATTGGTCGTTGCTTCAGCTTATTTTGCCTATGCTGTATTAAAACCGAAGGCGGTAGCCGAACTCGTTGAATACTGTGTTTCCAGCAAGATGGACTTGCGCTGCAAATGCTCCGAATACATTTTGGGGCAATAACAAATGGAACGTGAGAGGTAATCAACCCCTGGATTATATATTATTGTCTGACCTTGTTGTCAACAATGTTGAATCGCAGCCAACTTTTGTTACGAGAGTAAGACAGCTATTAATCGAATAAAAGTTGTCCAACAGTTGTGTTAAGGAGACTACATATACTTTCTAATCTCGGAGGTCTATGTGTCAGACCATAGGTCCACCAAATTCACAATCGGATACGTAGACTCGACCATGTTAAAGAGAAGAAGTTCGCGTAAAACCAAATGAACACAATTTAAGGGGGAGATCGGCAAGTCCAGCAGTGCTCCCCCTAGACTCCGGACAACAAAAGGCCGAAACCGGTCATAACCTGAACGGTACCCTCACCAAGTATTGTGTATTGTCATGTCCAGTTAGAAAGCAATCCTGCAGATATCCCGTTCCTTGGTGCAACGCAGATTTCCAGCGACTACGCAGAAAAAACAGAAAATTTCTAAGCATGTCAAATAAGACTGGAAGATCGAAGTAAAGAGAATATAAGAAGCTATTTCGCATTTCAGAGTGTGCCTCTTATAAGGACTTTTGTGAAAAGATTCAAATAGTCGGTGAAACCAGTAAGGCGGTCAAAGTCCTCAAAAGGGGAAAATCAACAAGTCTGGAATCAACCAGAAATCCGATGGCACCTACGTTGAGGCGAAAGCAGAGGCTCACTTCCCAGCAACCTAATCAGAACCAATTCACAACCAGCTCCTATTAACGATACTGCTATTGATCTGAACAACAGAACACGCCGTAGCTGGTATATCCCATTGGTTTTGCTGACGTATGCCGTCATTAAACATGCTATTGCTTCCTTTTATAGCTTCACGTCTCCTTTGCCCCGATGGTATATACCCAGCTAAGTAACAAAGAGGTATAGCTGGTAGCTCTGAAGACTATCTTCACTAAAAATACCAAAAGTCCGAAAAGAAGACTACGCGCTCACCAAGACCTATAAATTTGACTTCCTTCATGTTGAAGAGCATGGAGAGAATGGTCGAGATCCATGTGCACAAAAGTGCTTTGCGAATGTATCCTCTGTCTGAAATCCAATATGTTTACCAACGCAGATGATCTTGTGAGAGTCCGCTTCAAAATCTGGTAGGCAGACCTGAAGGGGCACTCGACAAGAAAGTATACGCGCTGGTCATTTTCATCGGCATTGAAGGTGGCGCCGAAAACAAAACTTTTGACGGCATGTGTAATTCGGACAGACCAGTTTTGTGGATAAAAGCAATGCTGGTCAATAGCATATTGATTGCGGATGCTGACTGCGGATAATATGTGAAGGCGTGAATAAACAGGGTTGCCCGCCAGCAAAGATGAGCTCTGTTTCCATTGCTATGGTGCTTATTAGTCAACTCGCTGCTTAACGGTATCAGCAGTTTTGACGTCAGTGCCCAGGCATACGCAGCTGATATAGCTGTAGCTGTACTGTCTGCAGACAGCTATAGACGTGATCAACGCTTGGTGCGCTATAAGCGGAATCACCCCAAAATTGAGGTTATTCTCTATATGAAAAGGAGGAAGCTGAGTGGTCCGACTCATCTATCGATTAAAGGTTTCACCATCCAATTCACCAAAGAAGCTAAGTGTTTGGGTGCCTTCCTGGACAACAAATTTCTATGAACTAAACATATTGAGTCGAAAGCTTCTAGTGCACTGTCGGCCTTCTGGCAGTGCAAAGTAGTTATTGGCAAGATATGCATCCTGCCACCGAGAAAGATCCACTACTTATGCGACTATAATAAAGACAATATTCTGTGCGTCTGTTGTCTGATGGAACAAGCTCTCTCGAAAATATGCCATTACTGCTATTACTAGACTCCAAAAAACGGTCCGCTACGGCGACATGGGGGCTTTTCGTAGCAGGCCTTTCTTTACTCTACGCGTATACGCATTACAGAATGCCCCCCCCCCCATTGATATTCATATATGGACAGCACTCTCAAAGTCATCTGCTATTTAAAAAGAAGTGATGTTTGGACAGCAGCAGGAGTTCTGATTTTATCAATAAGACCAGAGTCAAAAACAAGGCGTGCACGGTGATCAAAACTCCAATCCGTGTTGAACAAAAGGCAATCTCTTTCTTAACGCAAGAAAGCTTTGTGAATGCGACCCATGATATGAATATCAAGAGGAGAGCCTAAAAGGCAGAGCCAGACTTGCTGCGACAAGCCTCCATGCATGCCTCGATTGTCCTTTAGAGTCTGGTAAGTGTAGCAGGGACTTCGTAAAAGCCTGAAACAAGGCAACCGGCGCATATGAAGTAATTAATCTTATCATATTCATGTAGATCCAGATGACTCTCCTCGGTGACAAGCCCTATAAATTGACAAAACCCTGACAGCACCTCGGATTTTTTCGAACATGTTTATATCAAGCATGACATCTAGCTACATAACTTTGTTGGAAAAACGGATGATAATGCCTTTTAGCGCTGGTCTGACTCATTGACCAGTCAGCTTCCTCCCTGTCGTAAAGAGAACAACTCAAGTTTTGAGAAGATTGGCTGGAAGTACTTTTCTAGTGTTCCAATCGTCGGACACATCTACGACTATATGCGCTTTATAGCAGAGTGCCGGTAGACATGATCGAACAGAAAAAAAATCAGCATCATCTAGATATGCGTGAGCGTAGATGTTAAAACCATTAGGAGCATTAAACAATGAGTCAACCAACATACATAGTAGCAGTGGAGACAGGATATCTTCTTATATGGAACTTCAGTTTACCGCCACTACCTCATATTGGCCGAAGTCAACATTTGCAATCTTGTATTGGCGAAAGCACTCTCAATGGCTTTGTATCTATTCCGAATAATTTTAACCACAATAAGATAGGCGCCTCCGGCACTCTATCCATTGTTCCGCCACGACTTTTAGAACAATAAGCCATTTCATTTAAGAACTGAAGCTTAGAGATAATGAACATTGCAGAATATACTCAAATTAGGTTTCAGGGGCATTTCACGCTGGTTTCTCGTAGAAATTTTCCTACGGCAAATTTTTAACTCTCTGGCTGTGTGAATAATCGGCAATCAGCCCTTATTTTTTCAAAACAATGGAGGTAAGACAGATATTTTCAATTTCCCGCATCATAATGGTATATTATCCAACAAATTTTATCACAAAATCAATGACTTTAATCGGAAGGACGTGCGAAATAATGTATTGACTACTTTTGTGGATTACCGTGAAGGGTTGCAGTTTAGCTTGTAAGTCGTCGATGAGCAGTTACCACAGGCGGGATGAAATAACACGTCCTTTTTCGGCTGAGATAGGTCTTTCCGGAAGTGGTGGTTATTTTACGGTTTTCGAGCATCGCAGATGGGTGCGAGTAGGGAGATAAATGGCTCTGAGTTCCATGGTATTTGAGATCGAATCGTATCAGGTATTGCTGAAAGCGCCTTCAATATCAAGGAAAGCTCATAATTCGTCGGTAGGCATCTCATTTGCGCAACACTAGCTTTAAAGGTGCGCCTTCCTGTTAGCGTATTGCTTCTATCTGAGTAGTCTTGATGTGAACATCTAAATATCAGTCTTTCTATTGCTCTAAGAAAATAATGATATCAAGTTTATAGGACGGTACGATTTAGGTAGCTCATGGGAGATTAAACCTACATTTGCCTCCGTCCAATCCTTGCGTATTTATCCCAGGTTGAAGTCGGACCTATATAAGCTTCCCAGTGCAGACAGCATGTTAGTTTTGCTAATCGCTATGATAACTACCAGGATCAGAACTAGCATTTGTCGGTTTAAAATTAGAGTCGAATCTGGAAATTGAATTGCAAGTGGAGTTTTTAGGGTTACTTTTCGACTTGATGTGAACCTACCAGCTTATTTAAGTAAAAGACTTATGCTGTTTATTGAACCTTTAGAGAGAACCTTTTTGAGACGTGAGATAGCCGGGCGTTCTTTCAGTCTCTAACAGTTATTTTTCAAGGTAGCCTGGTGAACGGCCTTGGGTAAAATGAAATACTCAGGGCTGTTCCTTCCATAGTATTGTACATTCAGTTTCATCTGACAGGTCTCTACATTTTAGGTAAACAAACGGATGTTGGAAAATCTTGTCGTTCTTTTACTAGTTACAGTCCCAAATCATCACTCACTTCAATTCTTTCTCGAAGAAGGATGTATTCCTGCAGGACATATTGATTCTGTTTTATATTGACCAATCACATACTAATGACAACGTGATATCCATTATAAACACCCAAGCTGATATCAGATTTTTCGAATTCGTCTTTATAGTCTTTAAATTAGCCATACGCTCCCGATCATGTCTAATATAAATAGGGATAAGAGATCAGTACTCAACTTTGTTTGGTACCAGAGCAGAGGAAATACAAGGAAATTATAAGGATGATGAGCTCGTCATACTCGCATGTCCTGTACTTATTTTCTTAGCAAAAAAAGGTACCGATTGTTTCTTGTAAAAGCTAGATGTTGGTGAAATAGCAAACCTTAGGTAGTCAGGACAAGTGGTTCAATATGTCTAGCAACAAATTGGGTTAGGCCAAAGTTATATTTGGAAAGCCCTAAGAGTTGGACCTCCCTCAGCAGCCGTTGCGAAAAGTATCATCATTAGGCACTACCTCATAGGCAAATATGCCACAAGGCTCATATTCAAAGAAGAAGAAAACTTTCCCACATTTTCAAGGTAGATGCACTGTTCTCTCTCAGAAAAGAGAATTGCTTCTACCACAAAGCCCTTAATTACTTTACTACCACAGAAAGTGTTATCCTGAAGCATTGCAGACTTGAATTCTTCTATGGTTTATGTCTTATACTCACGCGCTATCACCTGAGTTGGGTTTTCTTACCAGCAGACATATCGACGCTACCTCGTACACATACGCGTCACAGCATTAATATGTAGATTCTAATGTGGGATCAGTTCTCACAGTTTCCTACAAGAGATCCTGTGCATGTATTACTGCATGTAACTAATTTACGATCGTATTCACATCAAATTGAAAATCACTGTTTTTAAATTATTGGGTATATAACTTAATTCGTGCGTTTTTTTTTTCAAAATTTGAACATTTATTTAAGAAAAACATGTACAATAGTATTATTCAAAGTATTGCCCATCTGAAGCTATGACTTTTCCCCATCTTTCTGGCAATTTGTGGATCCCATCCCAAAAGAACTGCGCCGACTTGGCAGCCAAGAATGAATCAAGCCAATTTTTGATATTCTGCTCTGATGTGAACCGTATTTCAGTGAGAGCGTTCTGCATCGACCGGAACAAATGGTAGTCAGAAGGGGCAAGGTCTGGGCTATAAGGCGGGTGGGGTAAGACTTCCCATCCACTGTTTTCCAAATAGTTCTTAACCGGAATAGCAACGTGGGGCCGAGCGTTGTCATGATGGAAAATTATTGCCTCGTGTCTTGTAGCATATTCCGGGCGTTTTCCGGCCACTGCTCTCTTCAAACGGATTAATTGTGTTCGGTAGCATTGTCTATTGATGGTTTCACCCCGTTTTAGCAGCTAGTAATACTGCACACCCATCTGATCCCACCAAATACAGAGCATTACCTTCGCGCCATGGATATTCGGCTTTGCCGTTGATTTGGCTGGTTGGCCGGGTTTCACATATGATTTTTTTGCGCTTGGGGTTGTCGTAATGGATCCATTTTTCATCACCAGTAACAATCCGATGCAAAAATGACTTCCTTTTGTGGCGTTCCAGAGGCATTTCGGACATGCAAAACCGCCTTTCGACGTCTCTCGGCTTGAGTTCATGTGGAACCCAATTTCCTTGCTTTTGAGTATATCCAGCTGCTTTTAAACGTTTTGAAATGGCTGCTTCAGTGACACCCAAGGATTCTGCGAGCTCTTCTTGTGTTTGGCAACAATCTTCATAGAGTAATGCTTCCAGTTCTTCATTTTCAACCTTTTTTGGCTGCCCAGGATGTTCATCGTCTTCCAAGCCAAAATCACCACTTTTGGCACATTCGCTCAGCTAGCGCATGTTCACCATAAAATTCCACCAAAATACGATGACTTTCGGCAGCAGTTTTCTTCATATTAAAGTAATGAAGAAGAACTCCCCGCAAAAACACTTTTTCAGGCACAAAGTTCGACATATTTGAGTGAAAAAAAATTATTGTTGTTTACGCTTCAAATGAATGACATATACTGAAATGACGTACAATGACAGTAGCTTTCCAACGCATGTACCAATGGAATAATAAGAATGGAATAATACAAGTTACGCCATCTCTTAGCACGAATTAAGTTATAGACCCACCAATCATCCTGAGTTGATTACAGCAACGAGGAGCTGGTTTGTTTGTTGTGATGAGATGACAATGCGACGATGTTGGTCTTGCTTTCATCTTGTTCGCTTTACTCTGTTCATCCAACCTACTCCTATTACTTTTGAAACTATCCATTCATCCCTAAGCGTTCAATATGCGATATGCAATAATATTTTAACCTTATTCTTTTCTTTGTTATTTTCTTATCCACGGATGGCCACGTCAGCTTCTATTGGTATTATACTTTCATTCCATTCGCTCAAACGCTCCCTTTCTTACGATTTGAAGTGGGCCTATACTAACATTTTACAACACTATTAGACTTCCTTACTTCGAAATCGCAGAAGTAGTAGGCCGAAATGGCGCTCATCAGCATTCCGAATTCGATAGGGAGTTATGTCTCTTTACAGTGTGAAAAACCACAGACCACCCCCCATCACAAGCGATAGTGACCGGTACCAAGGCCACGTCAAGCTTATCCCTTTTCCCAATCAAAGATCTTCGATCTTCACACAAAAGCCGTAGGCGGATTAGAAGATGTCCGGCAGGGTGCAAAGCTCGAAGTTGTGGCTAAGGAGGATATCCCTAGTAGATCCAGAAACCGCACCTGGACCCCAGCTTAACCTTCCTCCCCAGAACACTTTCTGGAGATACTCGTAATTACGCTCAGTAACAGGAACGTTCCGACTCGCAACTTGAAATACACGAAACTGGAGCAACTAAGGAGCCTTCATAAGAGTAGCTGCACGTTAATTGTGATAAATAAGGAAACCCTCAATCATCTGGTGTAGAATAAAGTCATGATTCGCTTCGGATTCGAGTCTATAACCCTAAGGGTTTACAAAATAGAAGAGCTGAATGCTGATAAGCAACCTGTTCCTCTGAAACAGGTGATACCACTTCAGATCCTTGACCATCGATCTGATTTCCTGAAATCCTTGTAGATAGCGACAGCGACAACTTCAACCTTTCCGAGGCCGACAGTCTCCACCTCTGACATCCTTTCGCACATGGGAACCGGTGACAAATCAATTAGAGCTCCTTTAAGATCAAAGGAAGAAGATGAGCTTTTGGGCAGATTTCCAGAATCGGAGGATTCAAATGATACCGTGGTGGAGGTTTCTCTGACTGATTGCAGCAATGATGCGACGGTTTCTCCAGATTGACCTCCATCACTCCAATAAGACCTCGGCCGCACTCATTCTGAATAGAGAGGGTGGTCTTCGATGCTGGAAGGCAAAAACCTGGCCTGATCTTCGGGTGGAAGGCCAACGCATATACACGGTATGGGACAGTGCCGACGTTAATGATAGCGCTGAGTCACTTTTTGATTACTAACCTCATTGTTTGCAATGTTGTCTATGTGCCCAACTTTATAAATAAAAACCGCCAAGAAGTGCTAGATATCCAGCTTGTCCCCGACAAAATCATTCCAAAGATAATGAACTGGATGGTATCGTCTGAATAATTTTTTTCAGATCACCGATACATCCACTAAAGTTTGAATGATGCACATCCCCGCAAAAAGTACAAGAAAAGTGACTGACTGAGACTCATACAAGGAGTCCCTCAAAATATTTAAAAAAGAACTGAGTAAAAGAGCTGATGTTATTCTGTGACAAAATAACAGAAACCTCTGAGGCATTGCGGCTAAGAAAAATCCTCTTTACCAATCCTATGATGCCTAGTTGTTTGAAAAAATGTATGGTTCTTGGACGACCTCAAGTGATGAATCACTCAACCTCCTATTGGACACCCACTTTCCAGGTAGCTCCCTATTCACGGTCAGCAGCAACCTTAGCGACTAAAATTCACGGTCTGATTACAAGAAACAAGCTGCTTTGTGCGTTGTATAGCCTCAACCCATACAAATTTGCTGGTCCGGACGATATAATACCTGCCGAGCTACAAAGCTCCTCAGATATCATCCTGTCAACGCCAAATAATATCATGAATATCACATTCCCTTGTCATGGGGAGCTAATGTAATTTTCATTCAAAAGGCCGAAAATGTTCTCCGACGTAGACGTCTATCATCTTTCCTTCTCAAAACTCTGGAACGACTGACTGATATACATACATAGGTATACGACCTGGAACTGATTCACGACTTTTGTCTACGGCTTGGTCGGTGAAACCGGCTCTGCATTCACTAGTTAGCCACACCGAACAATCCCTACATTATAGAGAGAACGCAATAGTATAGTTTCTGGACATACTCGTAGTAGGTGCATTTAAAAACGTCAACACATCCGCAATCGCAATTGCAATATGATGCCCTTGGGGAGTCGATCAATCTTATGCTAAATAGCAGGATCATCTACTCCGAACTGGATGAGGCCTCTGATGTGTTTGCAAATCTACGCCATAAGGCGGTATCCTTTCACCTTTCTCTGAACTGCTGATGTGTATACTTGGAAGCTGGTGGTAGCGGAGTGGTTTCCTATGCAAATGACGTTGCTATGGACTTCTCAGGAAAGCATCTCAATTTTTTTTTTTTTTTTTTATAATTTACGCGCGCCAAAGGGGTTATGAATACCCTTACACTGTTGCCAGGGCGCGGGCGGAAAGGTAGAAGGAGGAGAAAGGAAAGTTTGTGATGTAGTGGTTTGAAACTCAGGTGTGTTTGGTTTCGATATTGACTCTCCAGGGGTGGGAGTCCGAATAGGACGGAGAGATTTTCTTCGCTCGGAATGGTGAGGTTGTGAATTTTAACGGTTGTTTTGTGCTTGAAAACCCTACAACAGCCAAATCTACATGTCAGTGTTATGCCTTCACACGCAGATTTTTCTGACTGAGTTCCAATTGCACAAATGAAAACTTCCCGTGGCTAGGATTCAAACCTTGACCTTCCGAGTGAGAAGCGATTGCTAGTACCACTACACCACGGCCACCCCAAAAGAACTCCTACAGCAAAACATTAACAGATTAACCCGTTTAGTGGGACGTTGTGGATTGGGAGTAAGCCGCCACAAAGCTGCTCTTGTTCTCTTTTAAAGGAAATATAAAATTCCAAACATAGTCGCTTCAGTCAACGGTACCAGCTTATGTAGTCTTTTCCGATACAGCGGAATATCTGGGTCTTATTTTTGACAGGAAGATAAACTGGTAACCTAATATTCAAGAATGAGTAAAGAGATGTAGAAAGCTTTGTTCTCTTGCAAAGTATCTACTGGGAATGAATGGGGTCTTCAACCTCGGTTATAAAACCGATACTCTGCTATACGGCCTTAGACATTGCAGCCAACTGCATCAAACTAAGCACAGACCAAAGGACAGCATGTCTGTGCACAAGCGGAGCCTTACGTACAGCTCCCTCCGCGGCATTTGATATTCTTTTTCACTTGATAGCCCTCGATATATTCAGCAGGCAAGTGGCTGCTAACGTTAACAGTCCGTTTCCGAGAGTAGGTGGATCACAGATTTACGTGCCATCGTAATGGGCCAGCAGGCCTATGTGGGTTGGTTTTCGCAACAGCCACTGTAACCAAACCTAACCTAATCTGTCGATACGATCAAATCGTATTACAACTCTAGAAGGAAGGGGAAGAAAACTCCGTTAAGTAGGATTTCACTTCCGAATATCTCTCTTATTCAAATAATTCAAAACAGCAGTTTTGCAAAAAGAAAACACTAAAATCTTTTAAAAAGTGGCTTCAGTCCGTTCTTAGTGGCGTTTGCTCGTTTGTATCCAATATCCAATCGGGACGCCTGCCTTAATTTTCTAATTAACAACTGATTTCCACGACTTATTTCAAATTGGTTGCATGGTGGTGGTATAAGATTATTCCAATTTCTAAATGAGCAACCCTCTAATCGTTACTAATGTCCACACCATCAGACGAATGATTAAAAACCCATTTAGCGGCTAACACCTTAGCTAATTTGTAATAAATGGCCTTCAAGTTATGTGGGAGGATATACGAGTATCCCTGCTGGTCAGCACTTCCATCCGAAATACTCGTGTGTACATGTGTTGTTGATCCCGTATGGTAAGGTGTTGGTCTTACATGCCACGAAAAGGCGAAAGCAAAAATAAATTGGCCCAATTAAATGGTCAAAGATACATTCTATAAATTTGTGTGGGCCACGCACTTCTTAATATTCATTTCAATTGTTTTGATGGAAAAAGTGCAGACACGCAGCATATCCTTGTGTACTCGTGTATACAGACATATGGTATGGTATGTCTGTATGTCCGTGTAGTTTGGTGATTTTGAAAAATTTCTAATTTTCGAAGCAATTTTGGGTTGGGTTTAGTTATTGCGGCATGTGCGTTGGTAGCGGTCAACCGAAATGACCACACCAATGCCAACTAATAGTCTCCAGCATATGGTTCGGTTCTCAGTAGAAGGAAGCCGATGAATGATTTTTTTTTTCTATTGTACTTGTGGTCAGCTCGTGTCTTATTTAGGGAATTTAAGCGTGAAATTAATTTCGTGTATCGTGGTCACGGTCATCTGGTGAGGATTTGCAAAGGTCGTTCCTGTAGTCCTGTAATTTTGAATTTGAGCTTCTGGAAATATTTTTTTCTGTCAGGAGATGGTTTCTAGATGGAAAGAGAAATCCATCTATTTATATTTTTGGAAAATGTACGCACTTCACCAAATAGAAGATCGGGATTATATTGGTCGAGATAATCCTGGTACAGGGTCAACATGTCGAACATATGGACTGAATTTTGATAAAAGTGGGAAATGAAACGGAATTCGCACGCGTTACTTAATGAAGAATTTCCCCAAAGCACTATTTCAGAGGTTGTAGCTCACGAAAGCGATGGAATCAACCGGTCGCATATAGTAGGCCTAGATTAGAAACCTTCCAAAGTATGGGTGACAACCAGAAATCTTGGGCTCAAAAGGCTCCCAATTTTGTTCAATCAAATGATGACCGGTCAAATGCCAGACCAGTGGAGCACAGTATTCCATATTCCCATGTATTGGTGTAAGTGTCACGAGTAATTGCAAAAACTACCGATCGATGAAACTAATGTCGCGTACTATAGAGTGACTAGATAAGAGCGATAGGAAAAAAAATTGAAATAAAACAAAAACTTGTGAGATATAAAATTAATTCTGGTCTTATTTGGTTTCAAATGGCCGCCCCGGCTTCGTTGGCAGTACTTCAAGCGGTCGGTCTATTTTTTTACGACTCGGTCCAATATGTGCGGCGTTATTCCGGCAATAGCGTGTCGAATATTGGCCTCGAGCTAGTCCGAAGTGGTTGTCTTGTTAGAGTAGACTAAGGACTTAATGTAGCCCCAGAGAAAATAATCGAGTGGTGTGAAATCGCATGATCGTGGTGGCCAATTGATACTCGCTCGAGCGTTGCCTCGCTTCTATGGCATGTAGCGCCGTCTTATGGAACCAGAGCGTCTTATAGATATAGCGATGTTGTCGAGATCTGACAACAAAAATTTGGTTAACATCGTCCTATACCTGAGACCATTGACGGTACCGGTGTCTCCTTCCTCATTTCGAAAGAAATAATTCCCGATGATGCCGCCATCCCATAAACCGGAATAAACAATCAATCTTTGTTGATGCATTGATGTTTGGCCGAACTCTTTTGGATTATGTTCACTTCGATAATGGCAATTCTGCTTGTCGAGATAGCCGCTGAGCCAAAAATCAGCCTCGCCCGAGAAGATGATTTTTTGGCCAAAATTCGGATCTCGGGCCAACATTTCCAGCAACGAATTAGCGAACTCACGGGGTTGTCCATGGTCGTTCGGCTTCAATTCTTGCGTCAGTACAATCTTATACAGATGTAGGGCCAAATCCAACCGTAAAATAAGCCGGCGTTGCTCATTCAGCTGATCGGCGGTGCCGAATTGACATTTCTGGGTTTACTTCAATTCTGGCGGCTATATTTCCTTAATTTCGCACCAAGCTCCATCTGGCTGGTGGTTTAAGAGGGCCTCCGCCCAATTATCATGGCTTCGCCTATTAATGACGTTGTCTAATAAAAAGCGGGGGCAGAGCATATTACTGGTCTTATCGTAAACATCTTCAGATAACGCCTCTGAAGGCTGCTACGATTTGACCAGTAACGAGTTGCCGGTCATAGGTCTTGTTGGCGGCTGGACCACCGGTAGTTCATACCAGGACTTAAATCACGGTAACATGGTAGTCAGGAACCCCCCGGATTTTGGTCCGAGCCTGACTTGTTGAGGTAGGCCCCCTTGTGGGAGCGTCATGGTGGCTGTGGTTTAAACCCAAACCGCGGGAACGGGTCTAACCCATTGTAGAGTTGCAAATAAAGTACTGGGTGCTGTGACCCTAAAAACAGCAAGAGGTTTTAGGTCGGCCTCGACTCATACCAAGGGTGGAACTTGTGCCTCCAACACAGTTCCGAATTGGTATCAAAGGATTGACGGAGAGCGATGGCAAGGCGTATCCTTGCTCCCTATGGATGTAAGGGCATCCCGTAAGCATAAGGTCTCTACAGACAGGTGACTTACTTTAAAAAACAAGAGACGTTCTGGTGGTTTAAGATTCAAAAGAGTGTACTTATGCTCAAACTTTTCCATGCTGCGACGAATTGCCTACACACCGAAGGCATGATGATGACCGACCTGATGACGAAATTCATGTTGCGTATTTATAATTGAGCCGGAATTTCGATAAAATCTGCTAATAATCTCCGCACGTTCGAAAAGCACAAAACGCTGGATGCTGAAATGGCAAACCTTACTGAATATTTTGACAGCTGGATATCATTTGTACCTTTGACAGCTGCTGAAACATATCATTTGGAAAAACTATCATTGCTATCTGGTCACACTATGAAAATATGTGATAGAGTTCAATACAGTCGACAACACAATATTATTAAACTATGTACGAATCCTGGTCACACTGAAGAGGGGTAATCATGAAATATCACAAAGATTTGAACGATCTGCATATCGTCTTCATATGCTTGCAATTGAGCTCCCAGAGGTCCCATATGGTGGCTCCTAATAATTGGAGAAGCACTAGAAGGTAACGAATAGTGAAACATTCCTTCTAGGATCGAATATGCTAAATCTGTTTTATACGAAACAGCAAGTTCAACTCCTGACATTTATTTGAAATGAGTCGGTGACCCTAAGTGCGAAGTGGCTCTGTTGTTAATAATCAAGTGTCTTCGAATCACAATCTCGGTGATACAGGGTGCGGCAGAACCAATTGAGCAGTTTGGTGGGGCTGATGTTCGGGCGGTGGTGGGGGTAAGCAGCTGCACTAGGTCTCATTTTGTTCTGTCGGCATCCCCATTTAGTAGCAGACATGGTTTGGATCAGAGTACATCGTGGCTTTGCCGTGCGTGCGTTTTATGAAAACAACCGATCTGTGGTTGCGATGCAAAGAGCTTTTCGGCGACGCTTTAACATTCCGCGCAATAATGCTGTTCCTACTGCGAACACAATTCGGTCCTGGATTGGGCGGTTGAAGGAAACTGGTAGCACACTAAGAATAGATACACATGGCCGACGAAGATCTATCAGAACACCAGAAAATGTGAAGCTAATGAGCACTCGAGTAATCGCCAAGACGTTCTGCTCGAAGGCACGCTATTGCATTGGGGGTTTCAGACTGCAGTTCGAGGTGGATTCTGCATTTAGATTTGAATTTCCATCACTTCAACATAATGATGTTTCAAGAATTGAACCCAGTAGACTACGCCAACCGCCAAATCTGTGTGAGGAAATGCTTGCAGCGATCCCTCCCAAGGCAGCATTCTTCAGCAGCGACGAGGCAAATTTTCAGGTAAGCGGGATTGTGAATAAACAAAATTTTCTCTATTGGGCTGAAAACAACCCCCAAATTGTTCACGAAAGACCGCTATATTCTCCTAAATTAACGGTGTGGTGTGTCGTATCACAATTTGGCGTTATTGGCCCGTATTTCTTTGAAGAGAGAGGCGTGACCCTGACCGTTAATTCCGGGCGTTATGTTTCATTGTTACAAAATTTTCTGCAGTCCTGACTGGAAGAGCAATTAAGGTATGTTTGCTTCCAACAGTATGGGGCTACAGCCCACACAGCCCGAAATTCTCTAAATGCTTTGGGAGGTGACATGGGGTGGCCTGCGCGTTCGTTGAATTTAAGCATATGCGACTTATTTCTTTGGGGATATCTTAAGGAAAAGTATTTAAACGTCGCCCCTAAAGCTAAGAGAGCGGATTGTTGAAGAAGTGAATGCGATACTCCTCGAAATGTGTCAACGGGCTGTTCGAAATTTTAGAAATCGTCTCCAGCAATGTATTGCAGTTAACGACCGCCATCTTAAAGACATTATGTTTAAAAATTAATGCGCATAAAATGGTGAGTTCTACGGATTTCAAAAATAAAAACATTTGTTTCATATATACCCTGTTTTTTTTTATAACTCTTCAAAACTGCTCAATTGGTTCTGCCGCACTCTGTCGATATGTGTGTGGTGACTTCATAGCTTGGAAACTCAGTTAAAAGTTTGTTATATACGACAGTCCTGGTTTTTTTTTTTTTCTAAAGAACTTAACAATCAAGTGGGTATGAATACACTTATAATGCCTCAGCATGTGTTAAGTTTTTTGGAAAATTGGATAGAGAGAGAAAGAAGGATGTTTGGGCTCAGTGGCTATTTCACTCCATGGGTGGCACCCATCATTTAAAGGGGATACTAAATTATTAGTGTAAATTGAGCTATTGTATTTAGACAACCATTCATCTCACAAGATTTTAGTTGCCTGAAAAAAAGTCTTTCGGTCACGGCTGGTATTGAACCCCGAACCGTCCGATTGGGAAGCCAATACACTACCACTTGTGCCACGGCCACCCACTTGGTATAATAAGAAGTACGCATATTCGCGTATCTCTAACGAAGGTCGTAAGAAAGTACGCTCTAAAAAAGTATAGAGATTTGAGCTCCAATCAAGTTTCGAAAAGAAGGTCGAAAGGTAAATATCACTGCCAATGGATTCGTAGGAGCCTGCTTAAACTGGAGTCGCTGTAGAGACCGTTTAGTTCGTGGTTGAATCACGTCGTTCATTCCCTGTCAATAGTTTAGTTAGCTTTGTATGACCTTTATCTTCACTATTAGTTCATTACACCATTTAAATATATTTTAAGTCTATTGTGGTTTGACCTATGGACGTCTACCAGACTGACAACAATTTTTATACAAATTTATACAAAAGGAATTACATACAATTTTTTTTAAATTTTAAAAATTTCTATAACGAAATGTATTCCCGCACTGTAAAGTAGGTTCCACCCATGATCTCTATTCAAGCTTTTAATTCATCTGGTCCTACAGTATAGAGGCCGTATAAATAGATTTTTTCTCAGGAAAAATATAAAATAAATCGACTTTACAAAGGTAGAAGTTTATTGACTGTGAAACACAATTTTTTGTAGAATAATTTTTTTAAAAATGGTGGCTGTGCAGCGTTTCACAGATGACCTCTCTTTATTGTAAGGGTCTACGGCCGTAACATCAGCTCCTGTAAATTTTGAATTATGATGAGCCCTTTAAAGTTTTTTTATTGTTCATAACAGCTAGATAAGTACATAGGATTTTTTTATATAATGATTTATGGCCGAATGGCTCACTTCCAATATCAAACCTGCAAAATTCGCAGAAAAATCGCCAGAAAATTGTTAATAACAAATGAACTATGCCATATTAAAAAAAATCCTGCGTACTTATTTAGACAATATATTTTTCAAGATCTAGTTAAAATTTGAAGTGAATGCGTTTTAAGATAAACGCGTTTAAAATTTTATGTTATAGAAAGTCATGAAAAATTTTGCAATACCTTTAATCCGCAAAACCCACACCATATAATTGGCCTTCTAGATTAGTGGCCTGCTCTTCCATTTTTTTTTATATTGGGTTTTAATGCGATCCTCCACTCGTTTGTAGCTTCTGTTATCAATCTCCAAGCACATTTCGTATCTGTTCGGACCGTTTTCTGAATCCATCGCTTGCATTATGAGCAAAATTTAAGCAAAACCGTCATTGTACATGCAATCTGCAATGCCCATGGCTATATCCAACACAGTTTTACCTCTAGAAATAGATTTTGGTGCCAATGCCCACAAACACGAATTAAAATTTTCATTACAGTTTCAGCGGAACAAATGGTAGTCAGAAGGGGCAAGGTCTGGGCTATAAGGCGGGTGGGGTAAGACTTCCCATCCACTGTGTTCCAAACAGTTCTTAACCGGAATAGCAACGTGGGGCCGAGCGTTGTCATGATGGAAAATTATTGCCTCGTGTCTGGTCGTATATTCCGGGCGTTTTTCTGCCACTGCTCTCTTCAAACATATGCTAAGTTTTTTGTTAAATTCTTTTCTTAGCCTTAAGCACAGAAAATAAGTATATATAAGTATCAAATGTAAACAAAGTCGAAAGACATAGATGTAAGAGTTTAGAGTAGCTTAGAGTGCCTGTGTGGGGCCAATAAGTTAATATAAGATTGTTAAGTAATTTTAAGCTAGCATTTAAGCATTTTTTGTTAGTATGTAAGAATTAATGATTTAGAAAATAAAATGCATTTAAAACTAAAACTAAAACTAAACGGATTAATTGTGTTCGGTAGCGTCGTCCATTGATGGTTTCACCCGGTTTTAGCAGCTCATAATACAGCACACCCATCTGATCCCACCAAATACAGAGCATTACCTTCACGCCATGGATATTCGGCTTTGCCGTTGATTTGGCTGGTTGGCCGAGTTTCACATATGATTTTTTGTCGTAATGGATCCATTTTTTATCACCAGTAACAATCCGATGCAAAAATGAATTCCTTTTGTGGCGTTCCAGCAGCATTTCGGACATGCAAAACCGCCTTTCGACGTCTCTCGGCTTGAGTTCTGTTTGAGTGACACCCAAAGATTCTGCGAGCTCTTCCTGTGTTTGGCAACAATCTTCATAGAGTAATGCTTCCAGTTCTTCATCTTCAAACTTTTTTGGCTGCCCAGGACGTTCATCGTCTTCCAAGCAAAAATCACCACTTTTAAATCATGCAAACCACTTTTGGCACATTCGCTCAGCTAGCGCATGTTCACCATAAACTTCCACCAAAACACGATGACTTTCGGCAGCAGTTTTCTTCATATTAAAGTAATGAAGAAGAACTCCCCGCAAAAACACTTTTTCAGGCACAAAGTTCGACATATTTGAGTGAAAAAAAATTATTGTTGTTTACGCTTCAAATGAATGACATATACTGAAATGAAGTACAATGACAGTAGCTTTTCAGCGCATGTTCCAATGGAATAATACCAGTTACGCTATCTCTTAGCAAACCGCACGAATTAAGTTATAGATTTTGTGAAAATCCTAAAGTGGCCTAACCCTTTAAAGAACTTTATTCTAGTTTCTTTCAAAACTGGATATATTGCAAGAAAGTGAATTATATCCTCTAGAATCTTCATATTACAAAGATTGCACAGGACATTCAAATTCTCCTCTGATTGTAAATATTAAATTTATTCACTCTATTGAATTTCAGTTAAGAAATTATTAGGTGCGCAATAATGAAATTATAGATGGCTCCAGCGGTAAGTTCTGGTCCATTTTGACATATCCAAAACATCATGAACCGAGCTTGACACAGTTTTGACACATTAGTGATTTTGTTTTGGCGACATATACTTTTGGTTGTATTAAAATGTCTGCCAAATAATCGTCATTTGAGGGAAATGTTGATTTTCTTCTTTCATACGGAGAAAATGGAAGCTGAAGCGCATCAATAGCTCCAACAAGTTTACGGAGATGCTGCGCTAAGTGAAACAACGTGCCGTGATTGGTTCCGTCGCTTCAAAGACGGTGATTTTGATGTTGACGCCCGTCTACGTGAAGGAAGGCCAAAATCTTTCAAAGACGCTGAATTGTAGGTACTGCTCGATGAGGATCCGTGCCAAACGTAAAAAGAACTTGCTTCAGCACTAGAAGCTACCCGACAAACCATTTCCAAGCGAGTGTATGCCTTGGGAATGACTAAAAAATAAGGAACTTTGGTTCATCACGATTTGAAGCCAAGGGACGTTCAGCGTCGTTTTTTCGCCAGTGAACAACTGCTCTTAATTTCTTAATTTTTCACAATAAAGTTGCATTTTCATCAACTTGGTTGCGCATTTAATATTTATAAAATAAAATAAAAAGTCTAAACTTTTGCTAACACTAAAGTTTACTTCTATTTCCTTTTTATAAATTTTATAACAAAACAAAAATGCATACAAATTTAATATGAAACAAAACACTTGAAGCTTATGTTAATGTCTATGATATTAGCTTTATTTAATAGATAATTTTATGGCATTAGCGCTCAAATATGATATCAGGCATATGCGCACCATAGCTAGTTCGAATAAAGTGTAATCGTGAAGTCTAATTTTCGACAACTTTATCGAGCAACTGGGGTCGTATATCAGCAATAACACGGTGAATGTTGACTTCCAAATCGTCCATCGTCTCTGGTTTATCGGCATAGACTCGTGACTTCATATACCTCCAAAGAAAGTAATCTAAAGGTGTGAGATCACAGAATAGTGGAGGCCGGTCACAGGTCGATTACGCGAAATTATGAGCTCAGCAAATGTTTCCCGCAATAAATTGAGGGTGTCGCGTGCCGTGTGCCTTATTGCGCCATCTTGTTGAAACCAAAGCTCTGTGACGTCAATGCCATTCAACTGAGGAACGAAGAAGTCAGAAATCATGTTTCTATAGCGCTCTCCATTGACGGTAATATTAAATAAATATGGGCCGATAATTCCACCAGCCAATAAAGCACACCAACCAGTGAGTTTTAATTGTGAGTTGTAAGGACGTCGCGAAAAAGGCTGCTAGGTTTTCTCCACTCCAAATTCGGCAATTGGAGGACAAAATTTTGGGTTAAAAATGAGGATCAAGCTGAATCATGTTTTCGGCCCATTCACCAATGGCCACGTGGTTTCAACTCTTGTACAAACTGGATCTTATAAGCTTCTAAGTTGATCTTTCCGTAAAATCTTCCACAAAGTGGATGTGCATAGCTCCAATTGCTATGTACGATGACGAATCGACTCATTCGGATTCTCCTCAACACTGCGCTCTACAACGGCAATAACTTCTTCTGTTCGCTGTGTTTGTCGTCTTTGGGGAAGCGTATTATCCACTATAGTGTACGTGGTGCAAAAACGATTCATTGTGTTCCGAATAACTTGCTCAGATGGACGATTATGTCGACTGTAAAATGGACTTAGTGCACGATAAGTTTGGCGAACCGAACCATGGTTTTCAAAATAAGCTCGCATAATTTGCACGCATTGTTCTGGCGTTAATCTATTCATCGTAAAATGGCAAAACGTACTAACCGCAAATCGACCTTCAACTGCGAAATTGACAATTTGCAGAAATAGTGTTGCCAGTTTAAAAATTAAACCTCTAAAAAAACACCCTTTATAAGAGCGGGAAACAACGCGGCAAAGGTGTTCAAGAAAGAAGTTCCTCGGTAGTTTGTAGGATCATCATAATCACTCCTTTCGTGAAGCGGATAAATATTTTTAAATCTATCATATGTGCAGATTTTATAAGACTCGTATTTTCTGTTATCTCCGGGGGCTTTTTCCGATTTAACTTTGTCAATGACTTCCTTAGTTTGGTTTACTGAAAACGGACTACCCAGGAATTCATCGGTAACAAGTGGGGCTGCCTATTGGAATGGTAGTGCTGTTGTGGCCTCTTAGCTGTGTTACTATAAGCGACGTCGCGATTCTGTGCGTTTGCTCATTTGTATAATTAACGGCGTTCCGAAATTCTGCTGCAGTTATAGAGGTGCTTATAATATTGTACATATCTTTTCACAACAGACACGCTGGAATTACTTGTTACCTTCGCAATAGAGCGTTTTAAAGGCGCTAGTATAAGCTCGCATGCACTCATAATCAAACCAATTTTGTTTGGAGATTTTATTTTCTTCCTATTGATGAGCTCCGAACTTCGTCCTTATCCTTGTTAAGGTATCAACAACCGGTAAAATATCATATGAGTGTAATCGCATAAGTTCAGAATTTAAATTACTGCGATACTCGGTCATCGGTCATTCCAGACTGGTCTTGGGACTTATTATTAAGCGGCAGACTTCTAACGGCATTTGGTTCGAGAAAGTCTCCAGTAGTCAATTACCGAACAAGTATCTCCACGTAAGAATCACCTTCCCAACTTCCGTTTAGAATACTGCAATCATATGCATCCGTGAGATCCAGAAATTTTCTACCTTTAAGAGTACCTTAACGCCTTGAGCGTGCGCTAATTTAAAAAGAAAAAAATTTTGTGGAGATTGGCCAAGTTACGTCATTTGTACATAATACTAACTCATTTATAGCAAATGTGGGTTCGTATGTTTCTGCTCCATCATTTGAGCACTTAGAGATGTTGAAGTTCTCAATTAATATAAGGTTAGCTGCATTTTCGTTGCATAAATAGACTGACAATTTATAAAGAAACAATTGCAATGGCATATTATGAAGTCTGTATATACAGAAGACATCCGCAACTAATAGAACCGACAATATGTTCACACAAGTCTTTCACGAATAACCCCTCTACCGCCGCGGAATAAGTAGCATTAGGACAGGGATTCAAAACGTGGTAAAATTTTACAGTCCTCTATTCTATTCTTTCGAAAAACAAATATTATACTCGTATCTGCAAGATTATATACCAACAAATAAATATTTATGGTTTTATTGGTAAAACCATAATCAAGCATTTGATTAATCATTGAATTTTCCAGACCATCAAATGATTTTACAACAGCAGCTTTAGCATTTTCAATTTTTTTGAATAAAATATTCGAGTTGCTAACCCATAAAAAATTGTATTTTTTTTCTAACTTAATCCTATGTTGCTAGTCCATGGGATTACGGATGACTTGGAAGCGAGCACTCGCCTCGTTATTGCCCATATACGGCACTAGCTGCTCAAAAAATGGATAAATGTGGGACTCACAGATTGTTCATCATTTGGGCCAGCCGCGGAGCCCGTATGCCCGAAATCATACTTAAGTACTGTTGGCATAATTAATTCTAATTAAGTCAATACCATGACCATTACCACAATTGTTGTTTGTTATATTTTATTTCAAAATTATTTGCCTTTTAATTTAGCTCCTTTTAATATGGTATATAGTGTAATAAGAAAAACATCCTAGAGATCCCTTTCAACGTTTTCGTATCATATTAACTACAGCTGAGATTCCGAGGCTTTTCCGAAAATTCCAAAAAAAAAAAAAAAAAACATCTCACCGGATTGCAGCATTATTTTCATTTGAAATATTGCTGTTGAGAAAGAAATCCTAAATGTAGAGACAACTGCAGAAAAAAAAATGTAAAAGACTTCCCAAGCAATCGCTTTCGAGTTTTCCCCATCGAATTTTAATTTCGTTCAGAGTCTCCTTCAGGAAAAGCGTATAATTAATTGTGACATAACTCTGGCAGTTTCTCTGACAAGTTTCGTGTTCTTGTATCCAACTGGCATGTTCGTTGTACGCGCATCATCGCTGCACCGTTTAACCAGAAAATCACCTACAGCCAGTTAAAAAGCCGACAGTACAACCAAACTAAATAGTGGCAAGAGGCTAAATTAAGATCCTCTACACTCGAGGGACTACAAGCTGAAGATCTTCGTTCACCGTGTTACACCGATCACCCTTTTTTTACAAAGCGCATACAGAACACATGCCAGTTTCGGGCTGGGGTTGACTTGCAATTAATTGCGGATGAAACAGAATTATTAATTGCTAAACCTCCTTTTGCCCCCCCTCATAGACAGTGCGATCCTTAAGACTCTCATTTCATTGCGCCTAATTGTGGCAGCTTTATTAATAGATGAAGACGAAAACGCAAACGCAAACACAAACACAAAAAAAAAAAAACAAAGAGCGCTCCCCAATGTGCCACACATCCCTATTTAGAGAAAGCATGAAGCTGAAGCTCCCATGTCCCATCTAACTACACTGAACCACACGTGATTGGATGCATTCATTCATTTGTGGGCAACAGAAGGTTTATCTGTCTAGTTGTTTGTCGGTGTGTACTTATAGTCGGGACGCGGACAAGAAAGTACGCTCTGGTAGCTCTGGTGATTCTTAGTACCGGTGTTTCGTAATGAGAGGAGCCTCGGGGTGAATATTAATGAATGATTCTTTGCCATACGAATACATAGTCAGTAGCCAAATTTGGGGAGGGAGGGGAACTTTAATTAAAAGAAATTTTCTGTGCACGGAAATGCTGAAAATTTATTTCATGGCACTGGTGTTGGCTTGCACACTTAACATGCAGGAGGTACTCGTAACAAATGAATGCTGAAGGAAAGCGAGAAAAGAAGGATTTTAAATTGATTTCTAGCAGTGCTTCCTGAAACTTTAAAACCAACATGGAATACAGAACTATGAATAAGTTTAAGTGCCTTAAGACCAAAATACTATTCCAGTTAGAATTTTTTGAAAATGTTTCCACATTCTAAATGAAAGCCATTTGCATTCGTAACCTAGTCTAGTTTTTTTAATAGTAAAAACCTGCAATCCTGAATTTTCGAGCAACCGCTCATATCGATATCACCAACCAATGCTCCGAAGACGCTTTTAAAGAACTTCTTCTGCGGTATGCAGCGGCAAGATTACTTTCTACACACAGAAACTATTGCACCTAGATGTTATCAACCCAAGGCAGGGAAAAGTGGCTACTTTCTTGCCTTTATGACAAGAGAACGCGAAATTTGCACATGAGTGATCTTTGAAAATTTTACTCGCTATCTCAAAAATAGCCCAAGGATCTACCACGTTATTGAATTTCATGTCTGTTTTTATGTTCGAAAACTCATCATAGATGCTTTGCTTGATGTACGATGCCTAACTTTGGGCAATGTTGGACATCCGCAAAGTAATAGATATAAGGTACGCATTTTGCGTTCGGTTTTAATGCGTGATTTTTGGCCAGTGAGCCGTGCTAATGTCCACTAGTCTAACTACATTAGAAAGTGTCCTCAAATTTGGTTCCTGGAAATGGCAGTGTTAATCTAATTCTTTCCCCTAGGCTCTGCCTTTGAGGTAACATTTTTGAAGATCTTTTCTTCAATCCAAGCTAAATAGCAACCCTATGAATTTCACGAGGAGTCCCAAGTTCCTAGTACTCGTCCTGTAAAGCAAACAACGCTGGAAAGGAAATGTTTTAAGGCGAACAAAAAAGCTGTAGTGGCCATTTACTCGTGCAAGAGGATGGTAGGATCAAGGTATGGTTTACAACACAAATCTATGCACTTGCTCTGTCTACACTCTGTTCGTAAGATCAATTTTTAATTCGGTTATTGCCCTTTGTTTGCTTTATAAAGAGCTGCCTGTAGATGAATCAGACTTAGGACCTCCCCAAACTCCGCTCCATTTACTACCTATAGACGTTCTCAGAATCAATTTACTCCGTTCATAGGCTGAGAAACATTTGCAATAAAAGGAGCTAAATATAGGATATGTCAGTCAACTTGCTTTTGATAGCGGCCTCTTCTAATCAACCGCGTTTCAGGTGACTGAAATTAACTTCAACGTTCGCTTCAAACACCCGATTCCAGGAAAAAAAGAACGGATGAAAATTTTAAGTTATTCCCAGTAAGTTCATTGCCATCTTTATAAACCAGTCCAGACCAATGGAATGCGTTGGGGCAAGTTACCAACATACTGCACGGTATTCCACGAAGTTTTAGCTATTCATCAGGTCATTGAATGACCCGAATCCAATACCCACGTCCATACATTTGAGCACGATTAGAGATTGCTCGACACTAGGATGTCTCGCGGAGCTATGTTGTGGATAAACTGGCTCATCTCGGACCCGTAATGGTAGCCAGCTTGACAACCATCAAGCTACCAATGCCCTCTGCGAAACAAGTGACACATTTCATAGCGCTCGTTTAGGCCAGCAATAGGTGAACTCACCGAGATAACCGTTAGCGTTTCGCTACGATTCCGAAAAACCGATAGTTTTTCCAATTGTTATGTTACCAATGACATCCAGCTGTCAAAATATTCAGTAAGGCTTGGCATTTCATCATGCATCATTTTACGCTTGCCAAACGTGCGGAAATTATTAAAAAATACATATTGTCGAAATTAATGCTCAGTTGTAAATACGCAACGTAAATTTCGTCGTGAGGTCGGTCGTCACCATGACTTCATGTGCAGGCAATTTGTCGCACCGTGGAAAAGTTTGGTGCGAAATGAAGAAAACATAGCCGCCATAGCGGCCGGTATCGAAAGAGACCCAGAAATGTCGATTCGGCGCCGATCAGCTGAATTGAGCATATCCAGAGCTCAATTCATTTTGCGGTGATTCAAGAATCGAAGCCGCATGACCATAGAAAACGCCGTGAGTGCGCTAATTGGGCACTGGAAATGTAGTGCCGAGATCCGGATTTTGGCGGCTTTGTCAACAATCAAAATTGCCATTATTGGAGCGAACCCAATCTGTATCGGATCTTATTTCTTCCGCAATCCGGAAGGAGACACCGTTACCGTCAATAGTCTCAGGTAAAGAGCGATGTTAACCCACCTTCTATGGTCAGAGCTCGACAATATCGCTATATTCGAGCTGTTGTTCCAACAAGACAGCGCTACATGCCATACAAACGACGCAACACTCGACGTTGTGAAGGAGAAATTTGTCGGCTGGATCATCTCACAGCGAGCGTTCATCAATTGGCCGCCGCGATCACGCGATTTGACAGCACTCGATTATTTTCTCTGGGGCTACGTCAAGTCCTTAGTCTACGCTAACAAGCCAACCACTTTCGAGGAGTTCGAGGCTAACGTTCGACACGCTTTTGCCGAAATAACGCCGTACATATTGGACCCAGTCATCAAAAGTTGGACCGACCGCTTGAAGCTTCGCCAGCGAAGCCGAGGCGGCTATTTGAATGATGTTCTGTTCCATACATAATCGAATGAACATATGTTCGAAATAAAGCCAGAATCAATTTTATGTCTCAGACCGTTGTGTGAGATGTGAACTTTTTTTCCTATCGTTCTTATCTGGTCACCCAATATGTATAGCTATTCCAAGCGATCAGGAGAACTGATCCAGCTCAGTAGAAAGGTATCTTCAATTGAAATGGATGAAAAGAAAGAGGAATCAGTGGCACACTTTCTTTGCAACTTCTCGGCCTTGGCACGCATCAGAATGAAACATACTAGGTACAAGGTGGGCCATAATGCATGACCGTATATTCCTGGGCTTTGTTGTTAGAATATAGCGTTTTTTTAAATGCTTATTTGGGCATTCAGGTTTTTTTCTCATCACGTTCTTAAAATAATATCGCTTAAGTGGCCGCCGCCATTGTTGATTATCATTTGGGCTCTTTTTAATGAATTTTTCATGGTTTTCTAAAGAACTTCACGTGATAGGTTCTCCACTTTTTGATGGATGTTCCTCTTCAGGGCTACCATAGGTTGTGACTTGTTCACAAATCGGGTGATCTTGCGGGCCTGTGCAAATTGCCAAAACGCGATATACGAGTAGACTACAGGGAAACGCCTGCTTTAGGATGTCGGTTACGGCTAGTACAGTATGTGCCGATGAACCACATGTCCTCCAGTCCCAATTCATCAAATTGAGGAATGAAAAATTTATTGATCATGGGTCTTCATCCACAGTGACCTTTCGGCACGCCCCATTCTAAACAAAAATCCTCCAATGTCTCCTCCAACATAAACAGCGTGGCACGTCGTCGATGTCGAGAAAGCCTCTATGACATTTTCAGTCATCGCAGCGATATTCTCAGCCAAACAAAAAGTACGAGGCTTTCCAGGGCTTGCTCCGTCCCGCATTGTTCCAGCCACTAAGAGTCGTGCGGCTAAGCCCCGCATTGAACGATCTGTGGGAGCCGGGCGGCCAGGAAAACGGGCACCAAATGTACGTTGCGTCAAATCACTGACGAATTGTTCATCGAAAACATCTTGACGATTATTCCACGTTCTTCAGGAATCCATTGCTTAACCTAATTCTGTTTCCTTCACAAATGCCAAAAGTGAATTGACATTCGACTCTATTTGTCATTTTCGGATAGAGTCATATGTACATTATGGCCCAGCTAGTAGTTACCACTTGGGATATTTAAAATATCTTTCCTTTATGAAAATGACCGACTAGCACAAACATATCAAGGTACCTCTTTGGTTACAGGAGCATCTCCTTGCCAAGGTATCCCAATAGTATTAAAATGAACTCGCAACTGGTCTAAGTTGTCTCTTACAGGAATCTAGTAACATAACCGAACTTTCTTTTCACAAATCCTAACAGAAAATGGCCTTACTTCGCCAATAAATTCTAGAAGAATAGAGCCACGTTGACTCTTGTATTCCCCTCTACATATGTTCACATCATATGGCTGGCAACCTAGCCAGGCTAGCCATGTCGAGCCAGTATCGCAAGCTCGGACCTAGTCGCAGTTGAATCAATAGCTGAATAATAGCCTGATTCCTACCTGGCAGAGCTGGATGAATTGGGGAGGCGAAAGGACTTGGATATGTTTACTTTGGTTATATTTAAAGCTGTCCGCCACTATTCCAGAGTCATTTCATAAGATACAATGAACTTTAAAAATGGTTTAAAATCATTCGTTCCAGTGCCTAACTCCCATTCCAATCAGAATTTTTGGTAGTTAAATTTGGGTGTTTTGTAGATAGTGAACTCACACTGTTGGCTAGTGAATTAAGGATTTTGCTTTGTCTATTGGGCTTTAATAAACAACCAGGTTATGGCAGATTAAGGTGTAGAATATTCAGAATCACATTAAGGGTTTCGGTTGAACATGACCTCTGGTATTCGTATTAAAGCAGCTCTTTAGATTCTGCTTGGTTTTGTAATACATATTATGGGTTTATGGCCACCATACTAGGGTATATGAAGTAAGGACACAATACGTACGTGTCACGTCACATTCAAAGAATCATTTATATTTGGAGTTCCTATCTTTCTCTGAAAATGTTGCTCCTGGCTTTAAAAACTGTGCTTGCACTCGGTGGGTGATATTTAACTTTTAGTTTAGTTTAGGGTTCAAAACAATATCTGACTTGCTGCTTACAATAAGACCACCCAACTTGGAGTACAAATCTCATGGTTTCCAAAGCTCTTTTCATAATTTGACTTATCGCGTCAGGAAAGATTACCACATACACATATACGACCGCTTTAGTTCTGTCACTGTTGAGTTTTAACAGGACCCTCTAAAGAACAAAAATAAATCATTTTTGCTTAATGATTTAGTTGAAAAGCTGCTTCCTAGTATCGTCTGAATGACTTTTGATTTGAGGATGGAGATAACACATCAACTTAAAAAATCTTTTACATCTAGTTGGATAGATAGATTCACTGTGGACATTCTTGAAAAAAATACTGCTATGTGCACGAATTTAGCTGCTCTATAATATTGAATTTTGAGCCTTGGGGAGAACGCCCAGCTAAGACTTATAAAGTCTATATCATTCTGGGATGTGGAACGAGAATCTTATCGGGGCAGATGCAGAACTTAAAGACCTTTTTCACCCGCATCCTAACAACTTAATAATTCGGCAAGCCTTCTTGCTCAAATGGTTGTTTAAACCCCCATCATCTCCTCACTTTGGTAGAAAATGGAAAGCTTTCATGAAGTTCATTCAATTTCACCTCAGTCGTGTCATTGGAGAAACTACGTTCACCTATCAGGAATTCTCAAATTTACTCGTGCAAATCGAAGCAGCTCTCAACTAGAGACCTTTATGTCCACTTCAGATGACACTGATGACATTGATGCCCTAACGCTAGTACATTTCCTCATTGGATCGACACTTAACATCCTACCAGTGCCAGTGATATCCTGTTTCAAGACTCTCTCGCTGGCAATACATCAGACGAATGTTGGATCGCTTTTGGACACGATGGTACTCCGAATATATTGATCAGCGTTTTCAATTCATCTCAACATGAAAACAGATATCCTCTTGCTAAATGCCTCCTTGAACATATTTTGGGTTGAAATTAATTTCGTCACCTCTTCAAGGCACTGAGGCGTACGGAATGTTTACACAAATTGTAATGGGTTTACTTCTTGTTCTGGCAATGTCCTTATTACAAATGGTTTTCTCATTATTTTCGGTTAACGGCTCCAAGTATACGACTTCTCTCAATTGTTGCCGGCGTTTTTACTTACTTTGTTATTGGCCTCTTCTGATGTGGCTTCAACCTCGTTGTCGCACTCTTAATGTCTCCCATTAATCTGGTTAATCTAGTATATCAAATCTTCAAAATTCATCCAAAGTGCCTTTTCTAAGTCCTCTAAATACGTAACAAAATCGTTGTGATTTTGAATTGCTAGCCAGACTCAACGGAAGACATCTTCTGACTAAATTCTCTATTGCGTTCTCGGTTAGGGTTTCAATTGAAAATTGTCTTTCTCGTGAATAAAACTGTGTCTTGCATGAGTATTGTAGATGTCAGGATACAAAACGAATGCTTACCGAAGTCGTACTGCAGACCGTTCCTTCACAAGGTGAATATTAAAATTGTAGGCACTTTATGTATAACAGAGAGCTGTGTTTCGCTCTACCCACCGTCCAACAGAAATCTGTCAAACGAGGAGATTGACAGGTACCTAAAACTAATGGAGGAAACAATGAACAAAACGATACCTCGGTATCAGCACACTGACAACGAAGACTCATTCCGCAACGCAACCATTGACGCACTGCAGCGACATAAAAGTAGACAGCTGCCAAAAGTAGAAACCCTGTACAGATATTTTACTGACAAACATAACCCGAAGATCATGAAATTGAAATCGTCGATCAAAAACCTCCAAACATTAATAAAAGTAAATTACAGAAATTCTGTAAATTTGTATTGGAACATTAAAATTCGAGCTGTAAATACCAGCAACCCGAATATGTTCGCGCAAATAAATAAAATATTTCGGAGAAATAATCGAAACGACCTTCCAGGTCTTAAGATCGCCCGAATGACGAACGACGAACAACGAACAAATACTTGTAGCAGCAGGTATGGATCCAAATGAGGCAGTTGATGATGACAACTTCTTTGTGATCGAGGATCCGCAGGAGAAGGTAAAGGCTATAGGAGCGACTTTCCAGGAAGTGTACAAGGTGAACGACATTATTGGTTCGAACCACGTCCTGGAGAGTCGATTCGTTGTGCACAATTTCTACCTTCGAAATGAAATAGTGAATTGGCGATTTGAGAGCTCGGGTTTCACCCAGTTCAGTGACGAGAATATGGCAAATAATGTCATCACCAACGAAAGGTTACTACCACTGTTCATTTCAAGCTCCAAATGATCTTCGAATCACTTAGGAGTAAGAATTCAGTGGGAACCGATGAAATACCGAACATTGTTCTTCGACATCTCCCACTTGAAGCGGTGAACATTTATACCACGCTGTTTAATAATGCAATGAATAATGCCCATTATCCAGCGCATTGGAGAACTGCGGTGCTACACCCCATCCCCAAAAGGGATAAAGACACATCCAATCCGGCGAATCTCCGGTCGATCAGTCTTCTTCCAAGATTTTCGAAAAAGTCATCAATAGAGTCCTGACGAAGAGGGTTCAGGACAAACATATAGTTCTGGATAATCAATTCGGCTTCAAGGCGGAGCATGATGTCATTCACTCCGCGTCTAAATTGGTTTCTGATATCCAATGGAACAAAGGTAAGAACCCGTGCACTGTTGCCTGCCTGATTGGCTTGGAAAGAGCATTCGATACCATATGGTTAGAGGGACTCTTTATCAACTTGAACAGGTTGGCCACTAGTAAACCACTTCTGTATATTCTTTACAATATGCTCTCCAGTAGACAGTTCATCGTGAAGAATGGCGATGTGCCTTCTGCTGGAGTATTTGACATCATAAACGTTATACAACACGGTGCGGCTAATTCGCCGATCCTGTTCAACATTTACACAAGTGAGAGGACCACTTCAAAATGCCTAGTGTACACAGGCGCGTACAGATCAGGTCCAAAGATCGAGGTCATTAACATACTTTTGCAACGGGACTTCGATAAAATTAAACAATATTGCGACGACTGGAAGTTGAAGATCAACTTTCAGAGTTCGGAGACCATTCTGTCTAAAACACCTTTGTCTGGAGCCTCTGGGGATGCCAGAAAGAATAGGCGAAAATTGTTGATCGGTGATGGACAGCCACTTGCTTGTCGAAATGTAGTCAGATACCTTGGGATCTGAGGTATCTGACTAGATCAATGTCTGTATTTTAGCAGACATATGTGTGTTGCTCTGGCCAGAGCCAAAGGTGCTTTTGCCTTTACAAGGAGACTGTTTTATAGCAGGCAACTTGATGCGATGGTGAAGGTGATCTGTTGCATGGCCATTATCCAGCCTATGCTTATATTTGGATGCCCTGTGTGGTTCAACGTGAGAGCAAGTTCATTCGCGTGTTCGAGAGGACATGCCTTAGGGCTTGTCTTCGCTTATACAGAGCACCAGAGTTTGAGTACCTACAATTCTATCCTAACGAGGTCTTGTACAATAGGGCGAACCTAATACGAGTGGACAATTACGCCATGAAGTTGACTAGAAGGCACATTGCAAAAGCAATGACCTCTTCGAACAACCTGGCCTCCGGGGCATACTACCCCAATTATATGTATCATGAGAGTGTGCTCTTTGACGGCTTTGTTCCTCCAGAAGCGTTCTTCTACCCTAACATGAAAGGTCCGATCCAGGCAGATTAGAGGTATCCCTAATCTTCCAAGTCGCTCGAACAGCTGCGGACAGCAACTCAACTACGACAGAGACGTCGCATATGGCAGTGCGGAGCGTCTCCGGTTCAGTAGGGTGATAGGGAGTCCCAACATGAGGGATGTTGTTCGACTACTTAGAGACGTTAAAACGAACTCGAAATCCGTAATAGGTCTTAAACGACCTTTTTTCTAAGCAACCCCTGCTACCTACTGATATAGCATTGTAGCCTCTCTGGGTAAGGTGTAATAACAGAAACATTTTAAGCCATGGGCATGTCTCGTTGATGCAATTTTAATCTTAGCTACATGAGTATTACTTGTGATTATAACCGGCTATAAATACTGAAATGTAGAAAGCCTGCTACACGTTTAAAACGATATTTTCGTCATCAAAAATGTTGATTCGTCCATATTTCTTAGGCACCACATTTTTTTGTGGTTATCCGATTTTCTTCCAGATAGCGGGAGTAGTTTTCACTTTTTATCATATTCGTCATCGTAGCTGATTGCTGTGTAAGGAAAACTCCATTATCATCATGCTAGGTGTGAAGATACCATCCAAGTAGGAGCCTTGGAGTGAAAAGTTTCATCTTTGTTTTAATATTCTTATGCAGACCTTGCTTAAAGATTCCTCGAACTATTCTCATTTGAATTAAAATTTCAGCCACGCTAAAACGGTCACAGTTAATACGTGTGCGGCAAAATATTTCAAAAGCATATAATGCTCCCTTACCTTTTTCTTATAGAGGAAATCATTGTCACCACAAAGTCCTTTCCAATTACCCGAACTCTATTAAATAATTAAAATCCGAATCACAAAAACCTAACAACGTGCTCACCGCTCATGCCAGATACATATTTCCTATTTTTACTTTTTGAAGAAACCACTCTTCATTGCGTGTGCTTGTATTTAGCCCCCCCGAAAATATTTTTTCTCCGATAATTGCCTTGGATTTTTAATTTCGTGGAGCTCACCTTAAGCTCAACACCACCCACCGTTCAACGTTCAACGTCCATAACTATACCTACTTCCAAAATCGTTTTTGTCTGGTACTTACCCCAAACAAAATGAACGAAAACACACCGTCAAGGACCCTTCACCTAATTGCCGAAGCAATTAAACGACGCCCTTAGGACAAATAACATGAGATATATCCACATCCTACTCGGCACACACATTTAGGCCATAAAAATAATTATAATTGCTGGCACACAGATACTCGAATCCACACACAAACGTGCCATACACCTAAACAAATCAAATAGTCTCCGGCTTAGCTCAACCCAAACCCCAACCCTTATATGAACCTCAGCTACCCTTGAAGCGAAACGGAACGACGGAGGCCATCAAACGCAGACTCATCTGTGAGTGGCAGTTTTCGCGAAGGATGGATTATCCTTACGCAATTATTCTTCATGGCAGGGCAAACAGGACAACAAAAAAAAAAAAAAAAAACAAAAAGAAGGAAAAAACTGAAAAAAGAAAACTGCGCGGGAACAGAATTTCCACCCTAAATAAGAATAGACACAGGCATAACAACGCAGCCAGACAATAGCATGCAACATGTCGCCACGCGTCCCTGAATTGTAGTGCGCCATGCTTCAGCTCCTCCCTTCGAGCTGCCGGCTAAACACTGTCCTCATTCTCGAAATTACAAGGAATGCAGATCCCAGAGATGCCTCTGAGCCTGTGATATTGTGATGCTGTGACAATGTGACTGCCTCAGATATTCTCTCTGTCTGGCATATACGAACGAATGCATGTTACACAAGTTAAGTACATCGGAAGCGTGTTAGATGGCGGCACGATCTTGCTCGCAGCACATTAAACGTGGAAGTCACCTATGTAGGTACCCACATCCATTGGGGAGTAACCACGAATGTGTGTGCAACTGGCATAGACACCTTTGGAAGCGGTAGAGCACCGTTTGACTTGTAAACTCATTAGGCGGAACCACCTCCACCACCGCGACATCCAGTCGGCAAAGTATCTACACTCTACACATAATACCTAGCATGTGTCACGTTTCTGGAGCTACCTCCGAATGACTACAATTAGCGAAAGTGTTCACAATGAGCACATTTTGGTCGTGAAGTGGATGCATCTCCTCCAGTGTTTGTCCTTTTTTGGGGAGTGTTGCGTGTCGGTTCGTTGTCTGTTGTCTGTCAGGTTAAGTCCATTGGCGAGATGGTGATAGTTTTAAGGCGCGTATTGTGCAAGTTTTGCAGCATCGTACTGTGGCAGTGGTAGTATCACTTGGACGTGAGGAATTCTCTGTAATTAATGTGGTTCCGGTGAAGTACTGTATCTACGTACGAGTACTCGTATCTACGTATCGATTGCGATTTGCTTTTACACGGTAGAAATTGAGACGATTTCGGTCGCTATAAATCCGTTGTCTAGCAATTGGCAGGTGTTTATTGAGGGTTTGAGATCTTTACAAATTTGGCATATGCACTGCAGAACATATTATTTAGTGACATCCACAATGAAACTTGTTAGGTCTTAGTGAACACAGAACGATTTCAAATAAGAGCATTTTTTGGCATCCAGGCGTCATAGCTTCATATTGTATTTGACTGCTGCCACTAGTAAGCAAAATTTGTTTATCCACATCAGCGCTTTGTACGTGAATCTTGATGTGAGCATCAGGCTGGGAGACATAGGGAAATCGTGCATGTTGACATTGTTATATTTTCAGATAGCGCCGCAATGGGTGATTTCATTCATGCCTAGGACTTCGGGGTTATTCAGAAATCTAGTGCCTTGTTAAGCAGTCTAGAAACGCTGCTGACTTTTTAGCAACGTCTTTTCGCGGAGCTACACCACAGATGGTCTTACCAACTAGAAACTCCAATATTGCTGAAGCTCTGACCGAGGCCAGAAGAAGTTTCAATATTTGTTCAGGGCGCGAGATTAGCTTATACATATATATAAGCACGACTTTGAACGTCTACGATGACGGTAACTCAACATTGTTAATCGGATTTAGAGTCATCCGTTAAGATTAGTCTTCATTCCTTCCTCGCCTCTGAAAGGTATCCGTGTGCTTATGGAAAGTGGGCATATTTTCATAGCAATAGTATTTGGAGATCTACGTCGCGATTAATCAGAAAACTCTGACTGTTCTTTAACATGGTGGCCCAATCCATCACCATCACCAGCAGCGCAACAATCAAGCTCATAGCATCGTTGTTGCATTACCTTCCAGTGGTGGTTCCATAAATTTCACGTACGTGCTCGACCCTATACGGAGGAAACAAAGGCCTCCAATAGTGACGGATTCTTTGTAGAATACCCCGGTAAACGATAAAAGGACGATCTGCAAGCGGAATGTAAGGACCATTAAAAACGAGCAGAGATCCTCGACTGCTAGAAAGCAGACACAACCATTATACGAAGCGATAGGATGGACCGTTGAAAAGAGAATGAAAAACTGCGATATCTACTGCAACCGGCGCGACAGGGACAGTAGTAGCAGTGATTATTCATATGCGGATTTGGCGTCAGAGCAAGACTTAAGGAGAAAGACTTGAGTCCCGGGCGTTCAAGGAACGGCCTAAATGTGACATGAAAATCAATCCTGGCGGTTTTAATGTCAAATTAGGCCAGGCGGACATTTTCGGTAATACCGTCATAAAGGACAACCTCCTTGACAACACCTCCGAAAAATGACATTGATTTTGCGGCGGGACGCAATGTAAAAATAGCCTGCGTGCATACGCTTGCCACACCTAGATATCCATAAAAGGACGTGGCTGACTCCCGATCAACAAACCGTCAATTAAATTGATTATATTGCGACCAACGCAAGGTACTCCTTCAGTGTTTTGGATGTCCAAACGTTCCGTGGAGCTAGCATAGACTTTGACCATTATCTTGTTGTAGCCAAGATACGGTTGGGAACATCCATTAGAGCTTAAAGATAGTGAAGTATTGTGAGAAAATTTACTGTTTAACGGCTACAATCGTAAGAAACGGTCAGGAGCTTTTCCGATCGAGTTTGCCTTAACCTCTCTAGAAGCCCGATGCCAGCACCAAACGTAGAACATCAGTCGCATCACTGCCGAATAGCCACTCTTCCTCTGATGTGCTGGGTGTCTATACGCCTCGAAAAGAGACTCCTGGTTCGGCGTCGAATGCAAGTTTATTGCAGAAAACAACGAATGCACAGAGCGGCCCTGTAGAAAAGAACGAGTGGGGCTCGCGAGCTCTAGGAACAGAATATAAGCGGAGAACATAGGTCCCTCAGAAGCAAGAAACAGAGGGCGAGAGGCCGCTCGGTGGAAAGTTTTAGCAAAAAATAAAATGAACATGTCAATGCCGTAATACACAGACGAAGAACATCCCACCATCCACCCGACCAAGATGAAGTCAGGACATCAATTTCTAAGCTAAAGTAGCAGATGATAATGGGATACGGAGAAAAAAATTTTTATTAACGAATCCTTAAATGGTACAACAAGGCGACTTTTACGTGCTGCCCAAAAAGTGCAAAAAGAGAAATTGTTTAAGTATGCGTGGGTGAAGGCAGGAAGAATATTTATGCGCAAAGGGGATAATGATAAATATATAATTGTTGAGTCGGAGTCTGATCTCCAAGCTTTAAATTAAATTTTTATGTCTGAATCACAAGATTATAATCTAAATATCCCCTCTGTAAACTGCATAAATACTGATTCCTTCGATCTTGTTTTTAACCAGAACTACTTTCACAACTTTTGTATCGTTCACCAAAATATAAGGAGTATGCGTAAAAATCTTGATAACCTTCTTGTTCATTTGGATTCGTTTGATAATAAGCCAAGTTTTATCTTCTTAACAGAAACATGGATATATGATGAGGAAGTATCCCTTTTTAATACGAGTATTGATGGCTATGAATTTTTCCCATGTTGCAATAATGAATATGGCTCTGGAGGTGTTGCCGTTTTTATTAAAAATGAGTTTAATGTCGATGTTGTTTCTTTTAATTTGCAGAGTTGTGATGTTATTAAAGTATCTATCAGTGATAAAAAACTAAGTATATTCTGTGTTTATAGATTTAATGAGTCTTTGGTTAAAATGTTTCTGGAGGAATTGGAAGGTCCATTAACAAGTGCGCCAGGACGTAACATTATCTTATTAGGCGATATTAATATTGACATCATGCAGGATTCTGCAGAGGTTGACAGTTACTTATTCCTATTAGCATCTCTCGGTCTTGAATCGTGTATTAACAAACCTACTCGTATTAATGAATATCAAATACCTGTATAGACCATATTATGGTGCGTTTTTGCAGACCTGAAGATCTCTTGTTTTATAGCTCTGTTTTCGATTTACAGATCTCTGATCACTGTATGACATGTCTGAGTATTAATTACAATTGTGTTGTTAGTCCAAATATACTTCCTTCGTGCTCTTCTTACCCTATCACTGATTACCGTGCGCTAAATGAATTTCTTCGCTATGAAAGTTGGTTTAACGTTTATAATGAAAATGATCCTTCGAAAGCTTACAGTTACTTTGTTGATATACTCAGTAATTACATTATGCTTAGTTCGAAAAAAATAAAAAGTAGTGTGAATAAAACAAAAACACTAAAACCCTGGATAACGACGGAATTGCTTAAAAAGGTTAAAGAAAAGAAAAATTGTACAAAATGAAAACCAAATTCCAAAACAATTGTAGTACTATTGAAGCTTGTAAAAAAATTTGTAAAGATATTGCCAAAGATGTTAAAAATTGTAAACATAACTGCTACCTAAACAAGCTTCGGGAAGTCAAAGGTGACTCGAAAAAAGAATGGAAATTGTTTAGAGAAATTCAAAATATATCTACTGTCACTAGTTTCGTTGAAAATATAAAAGCGATTGCTGAAAAATTCAATCGCTTTTTTGTTTGTATTGGTAACAAAGTAATATCAGATAGCTGTGCTTCTGTTTCTAAATGTGAATGTACTTTTGATAATATATCTTCTTGTGTCAGTTTTTATTTTGAACCAATAACACCTTTCGAAATATACAAAATTATTTCTTCTCTTAATAGCTCACGCTCTAAGACAAGTGACGGCCTTTCGAATAGTTTTGTTAAGAAAATAGCCTTGAATATTTGTGACATTCTATGTTATATCTTCAACAGAAGTGTCTCCATGGGTGTATTTCCAGATGATCTGAAACAGGCCGAAGTGATACCTTTATTTAAAAAAGGTGATAAGATATCAGTTAATAGTTATAGACTTATCTCACTTCTTCCTGTCTTTTCTAAAGTTTTTGAGAAAGCTGTAAAAAACAGAATGATAAATTTTTTAGAAAAAAATAATTTTTTTAGTAAATCCCAATTCGGTTTTCGCCCGGGTTTTTCTACTGAAGGAGCACTGTTGAACTTCTGCACTGATGTTTTTAATAGTTTTAACGATATAAAATTAACTGCAGCCCTTTTCATCGATATAACAAAAGCTTTTGACACGGTAGATCACAATATACTTTTAGATAAATTGTACAAATGTGGGTTCAGAGGCATGACACATAAACGGTTTTCTTCTTATCTTTCCAATAGAAGACAAAATTGGAGTCCCTCAAGGTTCGGTACTTGGTCCGATACTTTTCTTGATTTTCATTAACTCGCTACTTACACAAAATTATCGAAGTAAGGTTAATGGGTTTGCTGATGATATGGCATGCACTTTTCAAAGTAACTCAGCTCTAAACTTAGCTGCCGATATAAATCATGACCTGGAGATATTAAGCCACTGGTTTCAACAACATAATTTGGTGATAAGTGATAAAACTAAAATCATGTTTTTCAATGTGTGCGGTTGGAAGTTTGACTTTGGTACTTACTCCTTTCATTACGCTAATTGTAATAAATTCAAACACAATAATCATATTTGTAAATCGAGCAAATGTTCGCAAACTTTTTTCGTAACGGAATCTTGTTCTGATAAATGTTTCACCATAGAGAGAGTCGATTCATTTAAGTACCTTGGTGTTATACTTGATTGGAGGATGAATTGGTCTGCACATACTAGTGCACTTAAGAAGTACCTTATAGCTGCCACAAGGCAATTTTTCTTTTTAAAACCCTATTGCTCTCTAGATCCTCTTAAATGTATCTACTATGGATTAGTTTATTCTAAACTTGAATACGGTCTAGTTTCCTGGGGCAGCACTCATGACAATAAATTGAATCCTCTTTTAATTTCTCAGAAGCATGTTGTTCGGCTTAGTTCGCTGTAGTACCACAACACAATCTACAAATATTTTTTAATTTCTATACGGCAATTGCTCCTAGACTCTTCAATAAGTTACCTATTAGCATTAGAACCTTAAGATCTAAATATGTTTTTCTAAACAAGGTAAAACTTTGCCTTTTAGATAAAAGTTATGAAGATATAGCAAACCTCACATCTGTTACCATCTGAATCATTTAATTATTTTTTTTTCTTTGTTATTATTATTATTATTTTTTTTTTCTTCTTTCTTGCTACACTTTGTAACTAAAAATTAATAGTATACTGCGACCCCACCTCTTTTGAGTTTATAATTGTAAATTGAAATAATTGTTAATGCTATCGTCTCTAGTTCCCTCTGAACTATAGATAGCTTGTTTTTTATTTTTCTTTACTAATTCTTTGCATGTTAACGATAATAGTAATGTAACAAATATGTAATTGTTATTCTCTAAAAAGAATTAATGAAGAATATAAATAAATTAAAAAAAAAAAAAAAAAAAAACACCAATTCATCTCTAAAACCTGGGTCGATGAAAGTATGCCTGGTTAATGGAACCTCAGCATTGTGTGTCCGGTTCTAAAGAATTGATATCCCCTGGCCACTACATACGAGTATAAAATACTCTCTGTCATTTTATGTGAATGTTTTGGGCCAGGGGAGTCCACCACCACGTCAGAAAAGGACTTAATAAGGCGAAGCGTTGTCATGTAATTTTTTCAACATCGTTCTTGAAATAATTGTGCGAAACTCGCGTGCATACTACAGAGGCACCAGAGCTGGCAATGGAGCGTTTGCGACTAGTGAAGTAGAAGCGGCAATGATGGGTTTAACGGTCAACGAAGAAAAAATAAAGTGTCTACAGTCGTCATAAGGGGATACACACCATCGACGCCTAAGACAAAACGTCATGATAGGCAGATGCAACTTTGAAGTAATAAGGGACATTATCTTCTTCAGGCTATCAACTTCGACAATGACACCAACGCGAAAATAATGCGAAGAATCATCCTTGCTAATCGTTGCTTCTTTGGGCTTGGAAGGTCCTTTCTTAAGCAATCATAAGACCTACTAACACAGGACCTGATGGCGATCATCCCGCTTTACGGCGCAGAATCTTGGACGCTGACGAAGGTGGATGAAAATACTTTGGGCCGCTACAAGAGAAAATTTATTCGGGTAATTTCAAGTCCCGTTTTCCTCAATGAAGACAGGAGGAGGTGTTTCAACAACGATCTCAACGGGTTGCACAGCGATGCCGAACTTGTCAGACGAGCTCGGATAACCCTACTTAGATGATTAGGTCGCCCTGAATGCATGGACACCAGCGCCTTGGGTGGAAAATTTTGAACTCCAATCCAAAGGAACAACGCGAGAGAAGACGACCTCTAGCGCATCACAGTGGAAGGGAGCATCAGCCAATTGTGTGTTCGCAAGTGGAGGGAGCTGGCAAAAGGCAAAGCTAACTGGAGAGGCTTGTTAACTGAGGACCTGGTTAACCCGGACTGTAGATTTTCTTTATAAGCATAAGCCTTAGTCTACGACACTAGTGTCAGGGTTGGATATACCATTAAAAGTTGTGTCGTCGTAGGCAGCCTAAATTTTGATGAAAATTCTCAATTTTCTAGCTACTAGATTTTGAAGAAAGTCTCGCATTCAGTTCAGCATTGGTAAACATGCTGCTTCTTAGGAACCCAGGATTTTATGCATTATGCAAGGCCGTTAAACCGTTGGCGATTAATTACCATCCACTGCCAACGTAACAATTAAGCTAGATATGGATATGGCAGGAATTATCCTCTGCTTCAATTGCCCCACACGCTTCCATGACTGGTTCTTTAATGACGTTGAAATTCGTGAGTAGCTGTAGAAACTTTTCTCAGATTGCTAATGGCAATGGATTGATAAATTATTTTAGGGGATCATTCAGTAGGGCAGACAAAATCGTCCATACAATATCAAGGCCACGGGTTCAGCTATAGAAGTTTAGAAGGTTGTCTTTTTTTGAGAATTAGGCGAATGATGGTGGAACTCCATTTCTAGAGCAAATTTTTATCTTCCAATGTTTTATAATGATTTCGCCAGCTACTTTATTGGTCTTTAGTTAAAATAGCGCTATCCAAACCTATTTTAAGTCGACTGAAAAAAGTTATTGTCAGCATCGTCTACGTTGAATGCTTAATTTTTCCTGAAGACAGACTATTAGTCACCTTCCCGGTTAAACAGTCTGCAGAAGTACTCATTCCAAATTCTTAGCACAGACTGCTACTCAACTATTACGTTCCCATCCTAATTTCAGCATCGTTCTGTACAGTATTAGTTGCTTTATCAAGTTCTTTTTGCTAGGGTTTGCGACCATTGTTCATCTAGAAGTCCGTCTCCAAAACTTGCATCCATTTGGTAGCGTTCTTCGTCAAACCAGGGGTTAAGCCATGTTGGATCTGTGAAGCTTAGTACATCAGATGCGACGTTTCTATTGACTTGCTGGCAATGTTGCAGCTGTTCTACTGCGCTTGATGATAGAATGATATGGCTTCTGTCTACTTCTAGCTACCTTTTGCGACTGTAGCAGCTTAACATCGAATTTCGTCATAGTACTTCTGTGTTTTCGCAACGTGGCTAGTTAATGTTAGTCTCTCGGGCATCCAGCACACCATAGCTGTGTCTTGCGTCAAAGGCAATGTAATCAATCTAGTTGACGGTTTTTTGATTGTTGAATTTTGAGGTGTGCGAAACGTGTGCTATGGTGAAAGTCGATTTGACTGTCCATTTTCAGAGCAGGTGTTGGGTGAGCTATGTATCCCAACTGTGTCACAAAAGATACTTCCTGACTTGCCGTAAAATTACGGCAATTAAATTGCTCGCGAAGCTCGTAGAGCCAAAATTCGGGAAATTCTGTCTTTTCTCCCCCTATGTTGGCGAATTCAGCCTCGATTGGGACAATTATCATGCATTAGCTCAGGTCCCTAAAACCGAGATTTCTTGTCTAATTCTTCCTCTGATGACAAATTCACATTCAAATAGGCGCTACTTCCGTTCTGTATCGCATCGCGCCTCTTGGATGGCAGTAATAATTGCTTTGTATCGGTTTAGAGCCTCCTCTCCTTGTTCGGCAGCAGTTTAGGTCCAGTTTTTCTTTTTTTTTGGGGGCATCAAGAATAGCTGTCTCCGCATTTAATGTTTTTTGTTGCCTTCAACGGTAACATCTACACACTTGATCTTGATGTCAGCGATGCACTCGTCGATGTACCCGACTTCTGTTTCATAATCTTTTCAAAGATCTTATTTGCCAGAGTTTTCTTTTGCGTTCCAGTGTGATTTTTCGCGTCGATGAAAAAACAGAAAAGCTTGATGCCTAGGTCTAGTCCGTTCTTGGTTCGTTTGATCCTTTCGTCAATTGATTTTCTTTGTCCGAATCGAATGATGGTCTGGATTTAGTGTTGTGCGTGGATTTGTTCTCACTCAAGACGATTTTGCCAGGTGACTTGGATGATGTCACCTCTTACGATTTCAGCTTTCCTAGGCTTGTTTGGCAGTACTTCAGATACGGATTCTGCAAACGCCTCGGCTATCTCCTGTCAAAGCTGGTTAGAGCCAGTGGTCTTCAGAGTTTGAATCTCCTATCGTTGAACGCTTTGAGGATGTCTGATCGAAACTAGTTTGGGCCGAATGATTCACTAGATTGGGCACGGCATTTGAAAAAAGTCTTGAAGATTTCTGTTCCATTCCGATGTGGGTGAAGAGATGTACAATAGGTTCGTGTTTTTGTGAAAGTCTGGAGCTCAGCCGATCCGAATTAGTCAGAGCAGAGAGATCTTTTTGCAGCTGTTCTACGCTTAAAGCTCGCTTCGAGGTGGTCATCTGGTCGCTTGTCGTTTGAATCGAAAATTCTTTTTCCGGAAGCAACTTTGGCATGCTTTGGGGTTGCTCCATAAATTCTTGAGTGTCCAATCGCTCAGAGAATGAACGAAAACTTCTTATCTAGAGACTGCCACATTTCTCTACATTGTTTACATTTATTTTACGCTCCTACAGTGTTGGTGGATGGAGTTTTGATTTCTTTGGAACGTTGCAAACAGATATTGGGCTCAGATGGGCTATCACTGAAGAGTTCTTTTAGCGCTACAGAGATCTGATATTCCCTGTGGGGTTCGCTTTTCTATAGCAAATATCGCTCCTTGAATCCCATTCCAATTTTTATCATTTTTTGTAACAGAATAACATAACAGGTGGTTGGACGAGATCACTTCCTCCATCCTAAACTGGAATTCGAGTTCCTGTGTTAGTTTGTACGACAGAAATGGTCTCTTTTGTCGGCTTCTTTTGGCTCTGGTTCTGTGAAATACATTCGTTTTCATGGAAACAAAGACTGACCGCTTCATGGGATCAACTCTCAGGCACCCTAATTAAAACTAGCTCACAACCAGTTCTAATCAACGATCAGTGAGCTGCTGCTATCTTGGCCCTGGCATACGTCGTAAAATCCTGGCGAATAGTAAAGGTGTCCTTGTACTGGCAATCGGAAAGGGTGACTACACGCTCGCCAAGAGTTTCAGATCTATTAGTCTGACCTCCTTCATGTTAAAGAGCTTGGAGAGAATGGTTGAGCTCCACGTACGAAAAATTGCTTCGCGAATGCATCCTATGCCTAAGCATAGATGAAGACACACCTCGACAAGAAGGAGTACACGCTGAGGTTGCCTTCTACAACTCATGATGACATGGAAACTCGGCCAGACAACATGGCGTAAACGAATCGCTGGCAAATGTAAAGAGCAAGCTCCCGTAGACGTGAATGGGTTTTCAATCAATTGTCCCAAAACTGACGTTGTTCTCTTTACGGGAAGGAGGGAGCTGATAGTCTGAACCATCTAGTGCTTAAAGGCACACCATCCCTTTTTCCAACGAAGCTAAGTATAATATATCGATGTCACCCTGGGTTCTTTATGAATTAAACATGTTACGCCAAAAGGCTCCAGGGCGCTGTTGGCCTACTGGCCATGTATGGAGCTTCGGCGAGTCATGAGGCTTGTCACCGGGAAGATCCTTTGGATCTACATGGCCATGATATGGCTAATTACATCGCATGCAAAGATTGAACAAGCTTCACGAAAACGCGTCACAACTGCTTTAAGCAAACTGTGCGGTTGCATGGAGGCTTTTTGTAGCATGGTTTGCTCGGTTCTAGATGCATTGATAAATTTTCCTCTTCTGGATATTGATATCAGCCTTTCGAAACTGGTCTTATGGACATGCCGCCTGATGCAGACACCAGAAATCTTGTTGCTGAACATATACGAAATCGCCCAGGAGTGGTTTGACCAGAATCTGAGTCAGGAAAGGAATTTAGTCGGGTCTTGTGGATGGGTCCGCACCAACTTACAATGCGGCGTTGGTATCTTTCTGGAGGACGAAACTTATGACGATACCGTGGAGCACTGTCTCGGAATTTATAAGGACTACATTGAATTAGTTCTTTGGCTGAGTCATCCGTTCCGGCTGAAAAGAAACCTACACCAACCTGGAGGGTCAGATATAGTACTTCAGAAAATAGATCTAGTAGCCTCTTGGGGAATTTGATCTCTACCGAGGCTGAAAAATCCTCAGATGAGGTTCCGTTGGATTCGTCTCTGACATCACCGTCCATTATATCTTGGGGATCCCTCCATCGTAGCGTCTGTATTATGATTTGCTATTATCAAATTTCTGCACTAAAATTCATCCAGCTAAGACAAAACGAGACAGAGAAGATAACTGGAGCTAGTATTCCTTCCTGTCATAGGGCCTATCTTATTGCAAAAAGGTCCTGAACAGTAGCTGCATAAACCATTTACATACATTTACAAGAGTACAGAGCTTTATTTACGGGTTGAACTTCCACACTGTGACACACTTACCTAAGCACGTGTTAAGGTAACTGAAAGCTGGATTCGAGTGCCCTCTAAATAATAAAACAGAACGTCAAACAAGGCCTTGACAGCTTAGTATCAAAATTACAATTATCTCCAGGATTCCTTTTTTAATTTCCATCTAAATGCCATTCGGTGTTTTGTTTCTTTTTTTTTTATTTAAATCAATTAAAAAACTTTGCGGACTTTGCAAAGTTGGTAAAAAAAAATTAGATAACTTCCCGAATCCTTCCTGTTCGAACAACGAATATCAACGTTGGCCAAAAATTTCCTATGCAAAAGCGACCGTCGTCACGTTCTGCTGAAACTTTATTTTTTTTTTTCAGCGTTTTTTGTTGGTTCCTTTGAGAAGGGAAAACCGGAGAAAAGGCAAACAAACTAAGTGTGCCCCGAGACGAATCGCGCGTCCTTGGCGAAATTGAAAAACTTTAAACTTTTCCTATCTTCCATCTACCCTCGTCTACGAGTACGAGTATGCATAGAATTTTTATGAGATCCTCAGGAGCGTAAATCACAGCGGCACCGAAGGATTCCGCAATTTTATCGCTAGCGCGCCTTTTTTTCAATTTCGCGCCGCCAATAAAGGAAACTTTTTAATCACTTTGTGCATCGTGTTCGTCTTCATCTTTTGTGTTGTGTCGTCGTCAGCGCCATCATCATATCTTCGTCCTACAGATGTGTATACTCGTACGTATATTTGGAAGAAATAAAATTGAGTAGTCCGTTTTGGATGTTTCAAGGATTTCCACTTATGACACAGGCATAAGGAATCCTAAAATGCGAACGTGTTTCATCTTATTCGACAAATGAACGTTCAGTTAGACTGTGCGCCTCGTAAAAAGATCAAACGTTCATCGATTTTATGTCGTTTTGGCCCCGTCAAACTTAATTGCATTCGATGCGTGTTACAAAGTCTGTTTATGTCCTAGAGGAGGAGGGTATTCTGGTGATGCCATTAACTCGATATGAACTTCTCATTCATACATAGCCAGCACACATAGCACAGAGACGATACACCGAGGATGTGACGGCAACGAGCAATGGTTCTAAATAATGAACTCTCTGAAATGGAGGCTGAACCCATTGAATGACCCATTCAAATGGTCATAAAGCTGACCATTAAAGTTCTCCTTTGAGTTGGGAACTTGGCGGTTATCCCAAATTCAATGGTAGGGGGCGGTCAGTCGGCAGAAACAACGTACATACTCGTACTCGTACTCGTACCTTGTATTCCAGTCAAGGGTTAGGAGCAGTTAAAGAAGATGTGAGGCTATGATGCTGTGCGGCTGTGAGAACGACGAGTACGAGTACGAGAATGATGATGAGTTCCAGATTCGAAGAGCCGGACATTAAAGCTGTTGTCGGACATATAGTGTACACGAGCGATGGTTATGCTGGGGGTCAGTCAGTTTGGTAATTTCAAGGGATTGTGAATTTTATGAACACTTCCACTGTGAGAATAATGCAACATGGTGCGATAATGATTCATTTTATTAACGGAGTCCATGTTGGATGGATATAAAGTTGATTTGTGAATAATGGATAAGTGTTAGCACGAGCAAATCTTAAGAGATTTTGCCAACATTTGCGGGTTTTTTTTTGTGGACGGATGCTAAAAGCGTTGCAAGTTCCAATTTTGGGAAAGCCGATTACTGATAGGATTGTAGTGTCCTCAGCAAACGCAGTTAAAACGGTTCTCTATTCTTAGGGTATGCATCAGATATAGAAGCGGAGCATGTACACTTCTTTGCGGTACGCCGGCTAGAATTAATTTGAATTGCGATACCTCGGTTTCGGGTGTAACACGGAGAAGTATATTCCCGAGATACGTTGATAGTATGTTACATAGGCTTAAAGGCAAGTCATGTTGTAGTTTGAATTTTGATCCTTCATGCTACACCTTGTTAACGGCTCGCGAGACATAAAGAAATTGAACTTTTTTCCTCCAGAGTTTGCTTAATTGGTTGATTGATTGATTCTGAACCCATCTGGTGATCAGGGATAAGGTTGTTCCCGTCAATACGGTTACAGTTATACATTGTATACAATTGGGAGAAATGAAATCGGTCCATAAGACTTATTGTCGCTCGGTGTTTTGCCTAGTTTTGGTGCAATATGACTTCGCCAACTTTGACTCGGAACGTATTCTAATCAAAGTCAATAATTTTGTTCTTTTGGCGCGGTTTTTTAAGTCCCTCGTAATCTTTTTAAGTAGGTTAGACAGGTGATTCAAGTGTGTTCTATGCTGTGGGAGGGCTTTGTTGCCACAGCTCTGATTTTTTCAAAAACCATTCCTGGTATTAGGACTGCAGTTTGTTGTTTATTTACTTTCATAGGGTGCGTTATTCCATGCGGCATATTGCATATACACTTCGAGTTCATAGAGCTATAGTTTCACTCACTGTGGCCGCAGACTGCCAAGCAGGGGTTTGAACTCAGGGGCATTCGTGGACTCTGTGCCTTAACTGCGTGAATATCGGAAGTGCGAATATAAACTCCCCACTCTGGCCATTGGTGGCCAGAGCCTACTGTAACTCAAAAAGCAGAGGAAGCAACGAAAAGTTCAGTGATGAACCAGCAACAAACACAGATAGCCCCATTGGAACCAGAAAATATTAATTGGAGCTGGCAGTAAACGTCCGGCATAGTTTATTCAAAAGGGACCTAGCAGAGAAGAAGTCTACGTAAGAGCTCAGTAATCCATTGCTACAAAATTCGACAAGGAGATGAAGGCAGCCCCTTAACGAGGCCAAACACTGCTTGAGGAGGAGCATGAGACTATTCTCCACCCACACTGTTCATGTTCAGCTCTCAATTGGTTCCGAAAGTAAGAGGATCATGAATCCACATGGCATCACAATGTGCCAATAGGCCTAAGTGAGTTGATTTTTCCTACAGCCAATGTAATCTAAGCTAACTTTACCTAACTCTCTTAGAAACTTCGAGAAAGAATCGTCACTACTAGCTTGGTACTAGAAAACATACCGAAACTCTGGCGAACAGTGAGACTAGCCGGAAATCTGAAAAGAAAGGACTACGCACTCGCCAAGAGCTTCGGAGCTATAAGACTGACTTTCTTCATGTTGAAGAGCATGGAGATATTAATCGAACTGAGTTCTGTAAAACTACTTTAATGCATCCTCTGTCTATGATCCCCCATGCTTATCAACGCGAAAAATCCTGCGAGAGTAGGTACGGTCAATGGCGGATTCGACAAGAAGGAATACCATATGCATTGGCCAATTTCATAGATGTTGTGGGTGCTTGCGACAACTCAACTTTTTGACAACTTTTGTAAAGCAATGTTGGTGAATAGAACACTGATAGCAGATGGTAACTGTAGAAAACATATAATGGCGGGAGTATACAGGGGTTGCCCCCAAGGCGGCGGTTTTTCTCCACTGCTATGATGTATGTTGGTCAACTCAGAGCACAACGCGCTCAATAGTTCTGACGTCTTTGTACAATCATCCGATCCGACGATCGGATCACGTCTATGACTGCCTGCACTGCAGGCTAGAAATAGGCTTTCAGTCAATCCTCTCAAAACTGAGGTTGCTCTCTTTACGAAAAGAAAGAATCACGCCTTTCAACATGGCTTCGCGCGCCGGCTTACTTTTGACTATTACATTGACAAGACATCTGACGCAAATCGATTTTTCTGTCTGAGCCAGGAAAGGAAGATAGTCGGGTATTCACGGATCCAAAACTGATATAGGATACGACAACGTTAGACTTCATTCCTCGCCACGGAAGCGTCTATCTACCAAGCAGAGGTATACGCAATCCTGATGGCAACAAACTACATACTATATATTGTGCGAAAAATCGGTGGAGGGGGCGAAGTTCCAGAGCCTTACTGAACCATCTTTCGACTTCCAAGCTAGTTCGAGAATGCAAGATATCACTGAACACAGTCGGAAAGCCGAACTCACTGAGTCTTATCTGGGTCCCAGCACACCATCATGGGAAATGAAATCGCCTATGAAATTGCCAGCCAAGGCTCAGAGGAGAGTTTTTCAGGACCTGAACCTACATTAGGTCTGCCTGCGTCCTCGGTTAAGGCTTTCATTTACAGTTGGGTTTTATATGCGCATATCTTCAGATGGCTAACTTTCCAGGTTACAGGCAGACCAAACGAATGCTTCCCGACGTCTCTAAGAGGTCATCGGCCTTCCTGCTGTCCCTTAGCAGTAAAGAGTGCAGGCTGGTCACTGGCGTCGTGATGGGACAATACGCCTTGGCTAAACACTGAAATGTGTTGGGCATAATTGATAAAACACCATGCGACGCTTGTTGTGAAAGTGGTGACGGCACCGCGGAATACTACCGCTGTGAATTTCCGGCTTACGCTCGCATTAGGCTGCAGGTACTCGGCATTGACGTAGTGGGTGCTGGTACTGTAGGCACTTTATCATAGAAACGCCTACTCGTACTCATCTTTCTTCGGAAGAGTGAAAGGTTCCATTAAAAGGAACTTACAAGGAGTACAATGGACTGAGTGCTTTGTTCTGACAAGAAAAAAAGAAAAGACTCCGATACAAAATACACACTGATAAACTTAAACTGAGGTAACTACAGGTGAATCCTTGAACATACTTGCTTAACAAGAGGTAGAAGGAGGCTATTACAGCAACCCTACGTTGACAATGACAGATTACAAGGCCTCAACAGTACAAATACGCAGGTTGCGTTCCAAGACTACAAAACTACAAATTAAAAGCACTAAAAGCATCATGAACTTTGGGGGTTCATTATCATCAGGGATCTCGGCAAGATGCCTTGACAACTACCTGGAACTGGTGTTATAATACGGAAGGGATCTGTGTCTAGTTAGGACTGCGGTGGAATTGAAGGATGTGGTTATGGACAACAAGACTGGGGCAGCTCAACTCCAAAATGACATACTGGCTGTACAATCAAATGGTGAAGCCGATCGTACAATGCTGTGTACGACCAAACAAATGTGAATGACAATGAAAGTAGAGCCGGTTTCAACGGCTTGCGTCAGTGCATTGCAGGGCTCGAGTGTTCCGCTAACAAGTCCCTTTTATATGCGCAATAATCGTCGCTTGTTGAAGGCTAGCAAATAGTATTGTCAGGAAACCAATGGCGTTCTTTCCTTTTGACAAAATAGTCTTGGACTTGCCCACGTTAACAGTTAAAGAAGCAGCTGTGAACATGTTTGAAATATTATGCCTGTGACATTGCCCTACGATTCCTGTGAAGTATGATCTTGAAGCAATCACAATTGTCCTCAACAGTCTCGTTGGCGCAATTGCCGTGTTTTTAGATCATCTCCACTGTACAAGCGAGTAATTGATGAAACCTAACATGGTTCTGAGTAGGACCTAGCGGTCATAAAATCTATGATAAAATGAAATTTGCTGATTAGAGTTTCTGTGGTTTTCGAAATAGATTAGATAGACCGACTGAAATGTTGTAGATTTTTAGCTAGGCCAGGACATGATGGTTCATTTCCTCTCGAAAATATCTTTTGATCATCTTCATTTAGCATTGCGAAACATTCTGCGCAAGTAATGCTTCAAGCACAGATCATGACTCTTACATATGTATACTCCGTTCATACTCTTATTCCTGCTTGGTTTGTGTACTTGATATGTCCCTTTTATCTTTTAGAAAAGCTCCCGAAGAGCATTTCGGCAGTAGCAGCTCCCCATGGCTTCCATCAAGAGCTCCTTTAAATCTTTTTTTTGGTTAGTACAAACTGATGTACTTCCTACTCAACCCTCTTCTAAATGAATAGTACTCGTTCTGAACGCAACCTTGTAGGCTTCTCTTTCGGAAGATGCACTTCCTTGCACCTTAAATCAAATCAGAGACATCACTGTGAAGGTCATGTGAAAAATATGTGACTTGCTATCATTGTCACCGCCGCCAGCATTTTGCGCTTAATATTGACAACATAGAGCTTCCTGAAACTCGATTGGATTAGCAACCACGAATCTCTCGTGATTGTAGCCATTCGACGTTTCTACTGTAGCACTTCTTCAATGGTTTGGTGGTTTGTGTACCGGCTACAAAAACCGAGTGACTCAAGTCAATGTTTGCCTCTTGGGACGTTCGGACACCCACTTTTCCGAAAATGTGCAATCGGATACCTCACGTCGATTATATTTTCATCAGAAGACAGTCAAGTAACTCTGAAAATGCAAGGCTTCGGGAACGTGGCCTGGCTTTGATGTCATTGCGCCCCCCGTTAATGAGTCGATTAGTAAAAATGTTGTCATGCAGGCTACGTGTCTTTCTTTGGCATAAACCTTACAGGGGATGATCCCAAAGACGTGCTTACCTCATATACTTGGCCGAGAAAGCATTCCCTGCGAAGATTTTTTTCTCTTTGACTCAGATCGTGAGCTTGCCTTAAAGTCTGATTACTCCAAGTCCTTCATTATCTACCACAGTAAACTCATCCATATCCAAAGCATGGTCGGTGAATCCAACCTTCAACTATTCGAAGACCAGATCCTTCCAATAATATTGCTTGAAGGACAGAACATGGTATGAATGCTCCGTTACTATCTCTGTTTAGAGAGAAGGAATCCTTAAATGACCGGAGCTCCAAATAATCGTATGTCGAAGTAGCAGTTGAACCTGCTTCAGACATCTTCGTTGACTATATTTTGGGAAATTCTTCAACCTATCCGCACCCATTGGTAAAAGCCATTGGCGGAGTTTAAATATAAATGTTTTACTCCAACATTGTCACCATATCAAGGTTTGTGTACCATGGATGGTCTTCATTTTATGTTAATAAAGGTAAAACAACTGGCGACGACTTATCAATTTTAATAGCAATCAATCCCTTTCATATCCTGCCAGTTTTGGTCGGTTTTACGATCCTCTTCTACACAAAACAATAATGACAATCACAAAACTTCAAGTACCCAATTACAAACAATTTGACACGCTCTCCCTCTCTCTGTTCGTAGACACGGTGTGCTCGCACCACAAAAAGGGAGACATAATCGATGTCATAAAAACCATCAAATTCACTTGCAAGGACAAACAAAAACCAGTGGGTCCACATTGTGCCTGTCTGTGGCAGTCCCAATGCCAAGAAATTACCTCTTCATTGTTCGAATGCCTGCAGCATCTACTCGCACATAGGCGATTTACTATTATCCCAAAAGTAGACCACATGCACCCCAAAATAGTCTCACCAAGGACATTTCATACTCCTTATCAAGATGATAACAACGAAAGACGAAGATCAAGCTATCGGATAAGACAAGCAACCTAACCTGCCGGCAGTCAAGAAACGAGAACAAAACGAAAGGCAATAACCATAAGCAAGAACCATCTAATGTGCGTATAAACAAACAATAAAGAGGTCCTTATTCAAATCAGCTGAAATGTGCTTGGTGCGTCGTCTTCGCAATGAGATTACAGAAAATAGGTGTAATAACATCACCGAAGGACATTTCCTATTTGACACACAACGAGGTATACAACACAATGGCCACATAGACAACTTGTACGAAAAATGGCACGCAGCACGCATGTCGTCAGTCGTCAGTCGTCAGTCGTCAGGATATCTCAGACACTTCATCGGCCCATAAAAGTTAAGTCAGTGTAGTGTGAAAACTATAGATGGCAGACATTACTTGGAAAGGATTTCTTAACCCTCCTCCGTTCGGTATGTGGTGGTGCATCCTTTCTTTTCCTTTTCAGGGTTTCGTTTTTTGTTTGCTAGCCTCATGAGCAGAAGTCAAATTTGAATTTTGCTCATTTTCTTTTCCGGACGGTTAGTCATCGGATTCGGTAAATCTTCCAAGTGTTCACTGATTTTTATATCGTTCTCCTTGCACAGACCCTTACTTTGGTGGGGGTGACTTCCAAGGGGGTGAGCTTGGGCAAATGGCCCATTTGGGGGTTGTTAGAATGGGCACATAAAAAGAATTATTTTCACGTTTTGTGTGTACGGCAATGGCGGTGAAGTACCATTTGAAAGTTAGTTAAATCCTTTTTTTGTTTGCTCTTGGTCTTGAGCTGGTGATCGGTGCGGCAGGGGACGGGTATGTGGGGTATGTTGTTGCCAGCCTGGCTACACGCGCTTTGGGAGTTGGTTTCTAAATATAAAAGTGAGTTCGGGTTATCAGATTGGGAAATGCTTAGGTACTTGGATTTAGATTTTGAATGTGTAATAGTTTTCGTTTTTGTTTTTTTTTTTGTTTTATTAACCCTTTAGGACACTAAAGGGGGTTGGTTTGAGGAATTTTTTTTCAGTAGATTTTTGTACACGACTCATGAGGGCCATAATAGGGCTTAAAGTGATTGTTGTTACAGTATTCTGTAAGGGAAAATCTGATAAATATCTGGTACATGTAAGTGGGTCTACGATTTCCAAATTCCAAACAGGATAGCCATGAGACATTGTACTAGTTGTAGGGTTGTAGCTGATCCAGTTTCATGAGTTGCTTCAATAGTACGGTGACACATAACGCCCTTAAAACTGCATGATGATAGAATAAAAACTAAACTGTTGCAAGTCAGTAACACGTTGGGAAACAATGCCAGTTATGAGGGACCTGGAAAACCGTAATTTTTGAAATCAGTGTCTATAAAGCGGATTGAAGATTTTCTAATGCAGAGCTCTGTATGAAGGTGGGTCAGGATCCTATACACTTTTAAACTGAAGCCTTGCATCAGACCTAAGTTTTAAAAATGAAAACTTGCTGCCAATGTAAAAATACGATGACGTGGAAAGGAAGAAGACTTGGTCTGAGACACACATATGACAGCACAAGAGACAAGTCGCGGAAATTATCGAAAAGCTATCGATCGTAAGCCAAATGATCCCTAAAAGCACATAGGACATACGTAAAAGTATTTTTACTTATTTACTCAGGTTGAGGTCGAAAATCACACGCAGCATCTTTCTCTCGAAACGGCCTAGTGTTTCTCTATCCATTTTCAAGAAGGTCCAAGCCTATCCACCATGGGATGAAAGGGACTAGCATAATGCCAGTTCGGTCTTACGAGAGAGGGCTCTGTTACCCGATTACCTCCTGAGTTTAAAGAAGTATTGATGGTCAAGAATAATTCTGCGTCTGATTTCTGTGCTGATGTCGCTACTACTTGCAAATGCAACTATCTCGAAGTTAAGGACTTCATGCTAGCGTTCTGGCCAAGCCGCAGGTTATAAACATCGCGATGGCATGATGTACTTTGTTTTGCCATCGTTTACTTAAATATCTATCTTGGCCGCTTATGCCTCAATACTCACGAAAGCTTCATTGATAGGGGCAGTGAGTTTTGCCGGCTACGTTTTAGGGTGATATGAAAAACGCCACCTGATAGTAAGTCGCTTTATGTAAAACTTTCTCCGCGAGTTTGGCAGGGATGTTAAAACTAGACATGCCATTATAAGGCCTTCACTATGCTCTCAAGCTGTCATGCGTATCTTTAAGCTCAACAAATACCATTAATGGTGGGAGTCGATCTGAAATTCCCGAGTTTTTTCCCAAGATCTACTGTAGATGTCACTAGCACATTACGCAGGTACCTGCTGTAAAAGCATAACCATACGGTGCGTCATCGCACGACAGATCGAAGCTACACATCGTTCAGCGCCCTTCGCGTAGCACAAGTAATACTTTCAGTACCAGATTTGAAGTCGTGAGTAAGGCACGAACTTCAATTTTGGTGAAGGGTCGAGACCTATCTGATAACTCCGCCATTCTGTGGGTCATGGCGTCAGGTTGCAATACAACCGAGCAGACCGACCAATACCATTGTCATCCTAGGATTCGCCATAAACCATTATAATTTGTAGCCACCATGGGATACCGAACTCAGTCAACCTACATGATATAAGTGACTTGCACTGCTATCTCATTACTTTCTTCTTTCTCGAAAATAGAATTCTGCGGTTTTTGAAGAGAATAAGTTTTTTCAGTCCCTTATGGCTTTAGGGCGGGACTGTCTACTGAAGATGCTCTTATGGGTTTCTGTTCGATTATAAATAAAGGCCTAGACTCGGAAAAAAGTTGTGCCGGTCTGTTTGTTGACATAACCAAGGCTTTTGATATGGTAAACCATACAATTCTCTTGAGGAAATTACATCGGGCTGGATTTCGAGAAGGTATTTACAGTTGGCTGGTATCGTATCTCAAAGATAGAAAGTAAGAAGTTAAAATTGGAGATTGTTTTAGTGATATTAGAATTATTAAACTAGGGGTACCCCAAGAATCTGTATTGGACCTTACTCTTTTCCTAAGCTACATACACTCCCCGTTTCTTTAACCTTTTGCAGGAAAAGTTACGGCTTTTGTCGACGATCTTGGCATCGCGTACGACTCTGTTAGCCACCTCCAGGTAGTAGCTGATATAAACTATGATGATTGGCATAGTAAATAATTACAAATACCTAGGTGTTATTATTAACCAAAATATGAATTGGTCTGATCATATTACAAACCTAAAACAGAGTATCTTCGTTCTTGTATCCGTAGTTTGTTTCATCTTCGTAAATACTACACAAACAATATTTTAAGAACTGTTTACTTGGGCATATTTCACTCAAAACTATAATATGGATTACGATGTTGGGGAGGTACTTACCACACGAAAATCCAGTCTCTACTTGTTTTGCAGAAATGCGCTACAGAAACGATTTCGACTAAGCCATTCCATGGCACTTTTTAGGAGCCTGAAAATCCTGTATTACTATAAGGTGCTTACATTTTTCTTTATGAAAAGTGGTTATTTGCAGAGCTCGATCTCTGATGTCCGCAGTCTATGCAGCAACATCGGATCCCAGGTAAAGATACCTTCAATCCGAACCACTCATTTTAGAGACTTCTACTCCGTCGTAAGCTTTAAATTATTTAATCGTCTTCCTGTTTCGATTCGCGTACGTACAACAAGTTCATCTTTCTTAAACAAAAAAAAAAAAATTGGCTTCTAAGGTTTGATGACAATCAAATTGAAGTTTTGCTGTCCTACGTAATTTAATTTTATTTAATACTATTTCTAAACTTTTTTTAATTATTGTTCAAACGTCAAAATATCACTTCCATCTTAATTATATTATCTACATGAAATATTGCTGATGGGGCATTCAACAGTATTTGAATTCTAAATACGAATGTCACTACGTAATCTTAATTTAAAACATTCCTTAATTGTTTACTCAATAGTTAGAATTAACATGCACATGTATTACCCTAAGAATATTGAATAAAAAAAACAAAAACAAAAAATATTTCAATTAATTAAAAAAGAAATCAAATCTTGTATTGTTTTGTAGTAACAGTTTTCAGGGCTAGATGAGCCGAGAATTAATTTTTCATAGTTGGAGAAGAAGTCTCCGAACGCTTAGAAAATAAAACACGTAATTTATTATTTTTTTGTTGATTTTTATTTAATGAAGAGGTGAATTCAACTGTTCAATGTGCTCTAGGCACTAACCTCGTAATCTTTGTACCTTGTAAAACAGCTGGTTTTCCTTTACATTGGTACGTATATGGCCATTGACCCTGGCTTGCATTTTATGTGCCATATTGTTCATTTATAATGCACTAATATTGTTACATTTCTTAACAATGCCCCCTACTTTACATTGTGGGAACGGGATGGCTTTATCGCTGATTGCTCTCTCTTTCTTCACATTCTTCATGTGTTGACAGCACTCCCATTTGATTGAAGGTGGTTGGAGTGACCCTTTCCCGGTCCCTTGTGAATTTAGCGTAGGTGCGAGTGAGTCGGCATGTTCTTTGATCTGCTGCCTGTCATTCTTGTGACAGTTCGGCAGATCATTTCGTGGTTTGTGATATTTTGTTTGCGTTGCCGGATATTTAATGGTGGCGCGTATACTTCGTTAGCGCTGCAGCAACCAAATGCCATGCCCAAGAAGTGGAAGTGCGTCTTGACAACCCATCACGACGTTTGCGTTAGGGTGCACCACAGCGATGGAACTATTGTTGGGAACCAACAAACAGATACTTCCAAGACTAATTAAGAAGTTTACAAGAAAATCTTAAATACTCGTAAGAATGGGATGTAGTTAACTGCTTAATTAACCGTGAAAATATTATTCGCTTAAAATTGATAACGGAGACTTTATAGATCCAGTTATTGTTGCAAGCCAATTTAATCAACACTTTGTTTCAATAGCATTGACGTCTTGTTTCGAACCTTCAATGTCCTGCAACGGTTGCTCAACCACGCAATTCTTAGACTGTACAATTTATGATAACAGCTTCGTTTTTATGCCCATTTCGGGATTCGAACTACTTACTCGTATTTAGAATAATTAACATTCTAAACATTTCGGATTCTTGTGGTGAGGATGGGAGTCCCGGTTCTACTTTGGAAAAATGTGTTTTGGCCCACCTTTTTAATTCAAGCATTTTCTCCGGAACCTTCCCAGCATTGTTAAAACAGACGAATGTAATTCGTAGTTTCAAGAAGGCCCTTCTTGTCTGTAATCTCTAAAGTCTTTGAGAAAGCTGTAGAATATTAAGTTCTCAAATTTCTTACTAAAATTAACTTCTTACGAGTAAGTGTAAATCAATTTGGTTTCAGAGAAAACCATTCTACTGCAGATGTACTTTTGCTGCGTTGGAATTTTTGTAGACATAACCAAGGCCTTCGACATGGTCGACCATAATATTCTTTTGAGTAAATTGTGTCACATAGGATTTCGTGGCTTTGTCATATATTGGTTTGCATCTTATCGTAAAAACAGGTTGAAAAAAGTAAAAATTGGCGACAGCTTTGGAGAATCTAAAATTGTCAACCTCGGTGTTACCCAAGGTTCTGTCTTAGGTCCCTTCCTGTTTTTAATCTAAATTAACTCGATGTTTAGTCTTCCATTTGTTGCAAAATTTAAGGCTTTTGCAGATGACTTCGAGTTTACCTATTGCTCAAACAAACACTTCGACCTCATTGCCGAAATCAACCGAGTTGTTTACTTGTTAAGAATCTGGTTTGCGAAACACAAGTTTATAATTAGCAGTAAGACTAAGCTCATGTACGAGTACTTCAGTCGTATTGCTCAGATTTAGTCTACTCCAATGCGATTGTAATATCTTCTATAATGAAAATATTGGCTATAAAATTAATTGCTTCGATATTGAATTAGTTAAGTCTTATAAGTACTTAGGAGTTGTAATAGACCAAATCCTAAATTGGGGCGAATATATTTTTATTTATAAGCAATATTTGTTATCCACTCTGCGAAATTTTTATCGGCTTCGAAAGTATTGCTCTACAAGGATTTTAAAAAAAATATTTACTTTGGGATCTTCCATCCCAAATTAGAATATGGTATTAGTTGCTTACTTTTATAAAGTACAACAACTAGCTGTACTACAAAAACTTCTAATAAGAAAAATTAGCCAACATTCATGTAGCCAACATTTTAATAAATCAGAAATTCTGCCTATAAGGCACTTGTACTGTTACAAAGTCCTAAAAATTTTCTTAATTAAAGGTGGTTGCCATCAGAGTCCCATCAATAATACTCATAACCATAGAAGCAGCACAAGTACCATGGTTAGCATTCCACCCATTCGCAATTCAAGCTTATGAAACTTTAACTCTGTCCTGCAAACTATTCAATATTCCTGCTCAAGATATACGGACCAGCAAGGGTTTAAAGAAATTTGTAATTTAATGTAAAACTGTGGCCTTTCAAATATAATCATCGTGAAATTGAAATTTTTTTGCGCTTCATCCTCTAAATATATGAAACTGCTATTTAATTCAAAAATTGCTTTTCCTGGCAACCATTCAAATTAAAAATTATTAAATTATAATTAACTTTTTAAATTAATGCGTATGCACAATGTTTTGCATCCCACACTGAAATACTCGAACTTGTAATGATGTGTTATTTATCACTATTCTCAGTACCAAATCCCTCTAACTATTATCATAATTGTAAGACAAGAATTGTAATAACATTATCAATAAGGTTGTATATTAATTTTTGAGAATACAAAAAAAAAACGATATCTGTTAAAGGTCCGTCTCGGCTATTCCAACAAATAGTTATTCTCTGCGTGAAATTTTGTTAATATAATTGCGGCGGTATTTCACGGATAAAAGCTATTTCCCTATAGCAAAAGCAGTACAAACTTTACGAATCGTTTCCGTGATATTTCCACACTTCTTCCAGAGAATTTTCACTATTTCAACACTTTGTGAAAGTATGTATCAATCCATATTAAGTTCTTAGTGTTTGTTTACCAAAAGTCATCACAATGATAGTTGAATGTTGATAGTTCAACAACGGCGCAAAATTCCTTCTCATCCATCTAGATAAAAAGTTGGTGTTCACATGAAATCACATGTCTATTTCACTGAATAATCAGTTCTTAGAGAAGTCAAGGGGTGATAACCAATACCCTAGTAATCCAAAAAATTCTACGGTTTATAGTACAAAGTGTGTTATCTTGCTGGCATATGGGGGTAAGGAAAATACCTATATTTCATTTCACGCGAAAATGTTATGTTCAAGCACATATTGCACCGCAATTTCCAAGAATAAATATATTTCTCAGGGCCCCATGCAGCAAATATCAATTTCCATTCCTTTATCTCACTCACCAAGTCATCAACATGTCAAGACAGATCCTCGAAATTGCCATAAACTGACGCTTCAAATTAGAGGAAATGTCAAAACCGTACAATTCAGCTCACCGTTGCAGGCACGTGTTTAATTGAAATCCTTGCTCGAAGTCATATTCACAATCTTCTGTGTCAGCCAAAGAACACAGGAGGCTGGTGTTTGGTTACCAAAAACATCCCCTTGACTTTTTGCTTAAGCGCAAGCGAATAATTAAACCCTTTTCATCTTCCTCGTTGAAGGGAAAACCTCTAAAACCAATCTCGGGGTTGTGGATTGTTCAAAAAAAAAGAAAAGAAAAAAAAAATTTAAGAAATATGAGGCCGACGAAACATTCTTTGTTGATCTGCCCTAGTTCACTGTTTGCTGAAAATGCATCAATTCGCATTCAGCTTTTGTTGTGGGTGCGTGCTTAAATGCGGGCGCCTTTTGGCACGCTTACATTGTTGGTACGTACTACAACTGTGATCCAGCAATTCAGCTAAAACCACAAAGGGTTGCGCAGATACAATTGAAACTCAGCTAAAACGAAAACTTAAGGCAATTGTTGTAGCGGCGTACCTATGCGTCAGATGCTGCCATAAAAGATGCCGCATCTGGATACACCCTCGCAAACTGGTGATTACGCTTACAAAGGTTTATTTTTTATTATTCTTTTTTTCTTGTAAAAAAGGGGTTACAACAACAAAAGAGAAACTGGAAATGAGGGTTTCTTACCTTTCTTTTAAATTCTGCAGAAATTCTGCTATCAAGTAGCTGGACATACAAATATATATGTACGTGCATGTACTTGGAAACTGGAGCAATAGTTTTATAGTTATAGTACACACCATACAACTTTTCGTTTGTTTTGGAATCGATGCTTTAGATTTGAATCTCTGGGTCGAACCAATGTATTGTATTTGAATGGTATTCGCAGTCTAAAAATGATTGCCACTATTTGGAAGAAGATCCAAGGGGAAGGATCTATTGAAGACGAGAACGTTAAATGTCTACGGAATTTTTCACAACGAATTTGCCTTGCCCTCCGACCCTTCGTAGTACTTGATTGAAATTTGTCAGCGAATTCGTCGTTATTGTTAACTCAGTTCCTGTTGTGATCAATCACCCACCATACTCACCGGATCTAGCTCGGGCGGATTCTTTTTATATTCCCTAGGGTTAGGACTGCCATGAAATATGTCATGATTGTATTCTGGAAGAACATTTCTCGGCTGCCTTCCAGAGGCTCTACGATTAGTCAATGAACGTTTTGAATAACTCACTTACTTACTTAGGTCCTCGGACCTATTATGTCCGTGAGGTTCCGCTTGCAGGGCATAGGGCCTCTACTACTCCTACGCGCCCTCCTGTGCGATTTCAGGAGATGTATCTCAGCTCTCTCCAACTCTTCCCAGTGATGCTGATACCTCTTCGACCGTTCTTCGCCAAACACTTCTAGGTCGGCCCACTCGTCTGCCTCTCGGCGTGAGAGGGTTCCATTGCATCGCTTGGCTCGCTATACACTCGAGACCTTTACAAAACGACTGCCACTTACGTCTTCGTATGATAGAGTCAATGTGTTCCTGACCTGTTCTCGCATGAAATTCATCATTAGAGATACGGTTGAGCCAGAAAATCCTCAGGATGTTTCGCAATCATCTACTCTCGAATGTTTGTAGCTTTCTTGTGACAGCGGGTGTGACTTTCCAAGTGTTGGATTCAAGAAGCACGGATTCAAGATTGAAGCGGAACAGTCGTAGCTTGGTCTTTAGGCTGATAGAGCCTTGGCTTTCCGGATTCGGCTGATTATATCTAGTTCGGTGCCACCATCAGTAGAGACAATACTCCTTAGATATTGAAAATCCTCTACCATCTCTACTGGAAGCTCCAAGGCTAATCCTCTTTGTTTTTGCCGTATTAATCTTTGGCCCAAAGATTTCAGCTTCACTTTCCACCCTTGTTGTCATTTCCATGATCCTATGTGAGAGTGAGCTTACGTCGTCCGCGTGGTCCAGATGTTTGAGGTGTGATTGCAGTGTCCCAGAATTCCTCCATTTCCGGTCGACAGAGCTGCATGCCACCAACAGGAGCAGTGTTGGTGACAGTATACAGCATTGCCTAACCTCACTTTTAATTTCAAACTCCTCTGACAACCCCCTTTATGCAGAACGTTACATTTAGATCAATCATATGCAGCCTTGATAATAGCAATCAATTTTTCTGCTAATTCTCTATGGACACTGTCGAAACCGTTTTCGAAGCCGATGAACAGCAAGTGAAGTGGTGATCGATATTCAACACACTGTTCGATGATGATCCGCAAGGTGGTCAAAACAGAAAGATACAGTGCGGAATCCTGCTTGTTCGGCGTCGAGTGTGTCTCGAGGACAATTTTTGCTACTACCTTGGCTACTGCAGGCAGCACACAAATTCCTAGCCAGTTTTCGCACTGCGTATGGTTTTCTTTCTTTGGGAGCTTGACAAGCATCCCTTTTTTCCACTCTTCAGGAAAACTCTCTGTTTCCCAAGTTCTCTCAACGAATATATGCAGTAGCTCATTCGTTGTTGTTGCGCGACTACTAGGAAGAGCTCTGCGGGAATACCGTCAAATCCAACCGTTTTGTACAATAGTTCTTCAGTGCTTTTATAGAGTTATTTCTTTTCTACTGGGGGTTACAGTGCTGGAAACTGTTACTACGGATGGGTCATTGGGCGTTGGATTCACTTCACTGGCAAAAACGCGTTTTAAAACTGCAGAAAAGTTCTCCTTCTACCTTTTGACCTAGTCCTCATTCGAAAATAGCACAGATCTGTCTATGTCTTTTACTAGATGTTGTTTAGAGCTCTTCGGTAATTCTGTAGACGGTAGGTGTGACAGACACCTACTAGCGTCCTCTTCTGCTTCTGTATCTAAGACGTTAAAATAGCTGCGCTTATCACGTCGCACGCTACGGTGAACTTCTCCCATCTTCATGCGATACACGGACTCTAGCTCGTTTTTCCCTACTGCTGGGGTAGCTGCGATACGAGCTATGAGGTGTTTTCTTTTTTCAATCCTAGCCCAATCCTTATGAAAGGTGGTCCCCTAGTTGTAGGCGGACTGCGGGATCCCTTAGTCTGTCAGTGTTAAACTTAGTCATTCGACTGTTTTCTTGGGATCTCAGAACTGCAGCTGTACGTAATCATACATAGAACGTCTCATGATTTTTAACGTCATGTAGACCTTATGTTTACGGGACGCCCATACATCCATAGGGAGCAAGGATACGCCTTGCGATCGCTCTCCGTCAATTCATTGATACCAATTCGGAACTGTGTTGGAGGCACAAGTTCCGCCCTTGGTATGAGTCGAGGCCGACCTAAAACCTCTTACTGTTCTTAGGGTCACAGCACCCAGTACTTATTTGCTACTCTACAATGGGTTAAACCAAAGGAAAACCCTTCCCGCGATTTGGGTTTAAACCACAGCCACCATGACGCTCCCACAAGGGGGACTACCTAAACAAGTCAGGCCCGGACCGAAATCCGGGAGGCTCCTGACTCTCATGGTACCATGATTTAAGTCCTGGTATGGACTACCGGTGGTCCAGCTGCCAACAAGACCTATGACCGGCAACTTGTTACTGTGTTACTTGTCTTGTGCTCAAACATAGCACCTCCTATTACAAGGCGGTTGGGGTTGCAAAAATCGACAAAACGCTCGCCATTGTCATTGCGGTCGCCAACAACATGCTTTCCCATAACATGCCTGAGTCCATCATTATCATTGCCAACTTTGGCATTCAAGATTCCCAGTGCGGAGACATCGTAATGCTCTGCGTGGTTTACTGTCATAACGAGCACTCAGCCGGTTATAAAAAGCCTCCTTTTCCTCGATAGAAGAGAACTCCGTTGGGGCGTAAAACTGTATGATTTTGACGCGATGTACTCTAGTTCGGAACCTGGCTTTCAAGATCCTGGCTTCCAGGAAATTAACCTTTTGAGAGCTTAATCCAACGCCAGAATACCGATAGTTTCCAGGTGCCTTTCCGAAATGGAGTAGTACAGTGTTACGAGATGGAGACTTAAGTTTCCCCGGATCCAACTATCTAAATTCACTAATCCCTACGATGCTCATCTTAAACCTCACGAATTCCTTCTCTAATTGGAGGAATCTGACATTTTGAGGACTTTCACTTCAATGAAATTACGGAATTGGCAGTCAGAGGAATTTGTCCAAAGGTATTCCTGCATTTGCAATTACAATACGTTGCTACTTAAGTTTTGAGATATGGCAATACTGGTGTAGATACGTCAAATCTGACATCAGCATCGTAAAGTTTGACGTTTTTAATGGTACATGTGACCACAACGTTTCGTCATATATCGGAGTGCTATTTGCGTTTTTTGCAGAAACTTGAAAAATTCATCTCAGCCAAAAAATGGAATTAGATCGTGAACATTTTCGTACGATGGATTTTTATGTTTTTCAACGTGGATTAACTCGACAACATTGCCTCGATTGGTGATGTAGCACCACTTCGACTTTTGGTGATGTAGCACCACTCCGGGCCACCGTGTTTCGCTGACTTCACGAATTTAATCGTTGTCGCCGTTCGCTCCAGGACGAATCTCATGAAGATCGATCGAAATCGGTTGTTGAGCCAGAAAACATAGAGGCTGTCCGGAAACTCATATCGCAAGATCGTCATGTGACGTATCGAAATTGAAGCATGCTTGGGTATTAGTTCTACTCCTATACACTGAATATTGCATGAGCATTTGGTCGTCAAAAGGATGTCTTCCCGATGGATACAGCATAATTTGACAATCACTCAAAAAAGGGCTCGTGTCGTGTCAAAAGTTTTTCGATTACGAAGCACTTCGAAGCGAATGGTCTGCTGTTTCCTCGGAATAACCGGACATGTCACCACCGTGCCATTAGATCAACGTAGAATGGTTAATTCGGGATGTTGTACTACCATTAGTTTGCAAGAAGTTTTTGGAGAAATAACGAAAAGCAACAGCCAGACACGACACGAAAATGCGAGTTCTCACAGGTCGGCTTAAACAAGTGGCATTTTGAGCCATCAAAACATCGAATTGATGGGTCATCCGCCGTAAAGCACTGATGTAGCATCCAGTGGATTCTTTTTATACCCGCACATTAAAAATAAGTTGGGACGTCAACGTTTTCCGGTGCCTAAAGAAGCGGTTGATGCGTTTAAAAAGCATGTTTTGGAGTTACCTTGTACGGAGTGGAAAAAGTGCCTCGAAAATTGGTTCAAACGCATGCAAAAGTGCATTGGTATTCATGAAGAGTACTTTGAATAACAGTAAAGTCATTTCCGATGATAAATAATTATTTTTAAATGATTTTCTCAAAACTTAAGCAGCAACCTCGTATTCGACAATTACAACTCATTCCGAGGGTCGGATGGGCCACCATCCCGCCTTAGTAATGATATGGAGGAGAGTGAGTAATGATGAGGTGAAAAGTGAAAAATGGTCAAACAACTGATTTCGAAGACATTGTAAAGTGCTCAATCGAACAATGTTCGCCAACAAGCCTTGGACATACCAACAATTCTATTCCAGCTCATAAAACGAAAATCTCTCAAGAGTGACTCAGAAACAATTTTTCTGATTTCATATCTCCGGATGGTTGGCCATTTAGCAATGCAGACCTTAATTCGTTGGACTCCGTTTTAAAGGACCTAACACCTGATCTACACAAAATATTGAGCCGTTAAACGAGCGTGGATCTATCCATAACGTGTTGCTGATTGGTCCGTATTTTCTCAACAAGAAATCGAGGGTTGTTGTTACCGTCAATGGATTGCGTTATCGCAACTTGAACGTCTAGATGTCTGCATAGAGTCCACACTAAGTGATTTGAGGACATACAGTGTCTTGCAAAAGTTTCTTTATTTGTTTACAAATCGCTATCAAAGGCGATTTTGATGTTTTGGGTGTTACTATAAAACGCAGCGGAATAATCGTTCAAAACACCCATTCCTTGTTGGAGGCGGGATCTGCAGCGTCTTCCGAAAGAAACCAGAAAACTTATAAATAGATCACTTAAGACTAATTTGCACGTAGATTGTAATCTTTTTAGATCGAAGCAAAAGTAATACAAGCAGCTTATTCGGATCTCGAAGAGTACCTGTTATAAAGACTTTTGCGAAAAGATCAAAACTGTTGGTATAACCAGAAGTCTGGTCACAGTTCTCAAAATCGGAAGATCAACCAGACAGGAATCATTCAGAAAATCTGATAGCACGTACACTGAGTCAAAGGTACAGACTCTTCGTTTCGTACTTGAGGCTCACATCCCAGAGCCAGCTCACAACCACCTTCTATTGACGAAGCTGCTAGTGAGCTGAATAACACAACACGCCTTAGCTGGTATATGTCACCAGTTGGGGCTTCCTTTGAAGGCTTCAAGTCGGCTGGTACCGATGGCATATCCCCAGTTATGTTACAAAACGCTATATACATATATCAAGTGGTGGTAACTCTGAAGAAGATTTTCACTGCCAGCCTAGAATTGCATGTTGAAAGCATGGAAAGAATGGTGGCTATCCGTGTGAGCAAAACTGCTTTTTGAATGCATTCTCTGGGCAAAATATCTTTCAAGAGTACTTTTCAAAATATGGTGGGCAGAATTGAAAGCGCACTCGGGTATTTCCATCGACAATTCGACTAGACAACACGGCGTAGACGAATACCACCAGTTTTGTGAATAACAGCACAAAATAGAACACTGATTGCGGATGATGACTGTGGCAAATATGTGATGGCGGAAGTAAATACGGGTTGACCACAAGACGGCATTCTGTCTCCACTGCTATGGATATTGCTCGACTCACTGCTTAACGCATGCAATAGCTCTGACGGATGATGTAGTTGTACTGTCTAGAAAAAGCAGCTCTTGACGTGATCGACGATTGGTGGACTAAAAATGGAATTTCAGTCAATCCACTCAAAACTGGGGTTATTATCTTAACTAGAGGAAGGAAGCTTTCTGGTCTGGCCCATCTAGTGCTTAAAGATATCACCATCCAATTCTTCAAAGAAGCTGAGGGTGCATTTTTGGGTGACAAACGTTTATGAACTAATCATGTTACGATGAAAGTCTATAGGGCGCTATCTGTCTTCTGGCGGTACAAAGAAGTTGTCGGCAAGTCATGGGGCCTGTCAACGAGAAGGGTTAATGGATCTGTATGGCTATGATAAGGCCAATTATATCCTATGCGTCGGTGGTCTGGTGGAATAAGCTTTCACGAAAATATGTCATTGCTATTTTTACCAGGCTCAAAGGAACGGTCTGTCTCGGCTAATGGGACTTTACCTAGCACTCCTAGCTCCGCTCTAGACGCATTAATAAATCTCCCTCCCCTTGCTATTTATATCACTTTCTTGCACTCTCAAAGCCATCTCCCGTTTAAAAAGAAGTGGTTTTTGGTACAACACGCACTGGAGTTTTAAAGACCTTTCACGCCGGCTATCTTATGCCTCTGATCTTATGGACATGCCATCTGATGTAATGACACCACAGTTTGCGCTGTGAAAAAAAACGAAATTGTCTTTCCCTGTGCTCAAAATTACTTTTACTCAGAATCTGAGCTAGAAAAGGTATGTATTGGGGTCTACACGGAAGGCTCTAAAACCGGTAGAGGATTCGGCGCTGGTGACATTTTGGAGGACTACAACGTTAGATCTCCCTCCCCATTAGAAAAACTTGTGTCTGTCTTCCAATTGGAGATATACGCAATCCTGATGTTAAGCTATATTGTGAGGAGCTATATTAACAGCAGCCAAGCTGTGATTACGATTTCCAAGCTAGTTCGAGAACCCAAAACACCACTGAATGTAATCGGAAGGCTAAATTCACTGAGACTTGTCTGGGTCCCATGTCACAATGTTGTTACGGGAAAGGCAAGGCTCAGAGGAGAGTTTTTCAAGACCCGAATCTGCGTTAGGTCTGCTTGCGTCCTAGGTTAAGGTTTCCATTGACAGTTGGGTTTCATATGAGTGCAACTGTAGATGATATGACTCCTCAGGTTTCAGGCAGATCAAAAGAATTCTTCCCGATGTCTTTAAGAAGTCAGCGGCCTGAATGATTGTAGATTGCTTACTGGCGTCGTGAAGCACTTACACTTTCGTTAAGCACTTAAATGCGTTAGACATAAGCGGTACGACATCCTGCGGTGCTTATTGTGAAAGTGATGATGGCACCGCGAAGCACTACCTATTTGAATGTTCGGCTTACGCTCGCAGGTACTCGGCGTTGCAAGAAACCGTACAATGAGTTCTATGAACCAGTTCTATGTCTCAGTGCTCTATTCTAAAAGAAGGAAAAGCTAATTGAAGAAAATGTACCTGCTCGAAAGCGCTTAGCTGAGGTCTTGTCTTTCCTCGTACAGAGTACAGTGTTGGAGTCCATAGAATAGGATTCTTTCAAAATTCTCCATCTAATGCAATCAGTTGAGGCTACTATTGTCTCTGACGATCGACTTTTCTAAAACTTCTCGAGGGCAAAACGCAGAAACCATGGCGAGAATACTCACTGCTTCAAGATTAAGATATTAAGTTAGAAAAGCATTCCATTGAGTGCAGTTGCACTGTTCGATATACAATATTTCAGTTTTATGAGGAGAATCCTGCAGGGAAAAGGTAAAGAACGTAGTGTGTGTAGTATGAACCATTCAATGTGGAGTGCGAATGCCGCGAAACTCAGATTAATATAGGCAAACTCAATATAAAATCTTGTTTTACTTAACCCCTTACCGCATGTGAAGCCATATTTGGACTCCGAAGTGTGACTTTTTGTATAGGCTTATTACATACATCATCACAAAAAACTAAATTACATCAAAATCAGAGTTTCATCGTAAAACAGACCGTTAATAATTTATCATTGCAATCTCTAAAATATTTTGAAGGTTATGTTCAGCGCGTGCGACGGACCGGGTGCATTGAAAAAAGTGTGAGTAGTAATTACAAAATAAATATCAAAAAGGTGAGTAAAGTGGTTAAAAAAAAAATAAAACTACATTCTCTGGACTTTCTTAAATAAGGGAAAACATTAATTCTTGTTTTTTTTTGCTTTTTTGTGTTTTTTTTCTCACTTTTCCAAATTTGCCATATGTGGCTTGGTATGCATTTAAGGTTACTTTTATTATATATACTCTTATTCCAAAAATGCAACAAGCACGCTTCAGTTCCAAAAAAGCACATTATCATACCCGAGTCTGACTCTGATTTTTCTGAAGAAGGCTACGTACCTTTGTTAAATTTACAGTCTGAAGCTACTTCCAAATCCAGAGGAAAAACTGCTAAAAGGGTTATTTGGAAAAAAGGGAAAATACCAGCTTACGATGTTAACAATTTCCAATTCTTGGGCAACACAGATTTGCCGGATACTATAAAATAACTGAATTCTCCTGCAGACGTTTTCAAGTTCTTGTTTACAGCTAATATGATTAATTTTATTACTGAGCAATCTAACCTCAAATCTTCGTGGGAAGGTGAGAAATAGGCCCGGAGCCTATATTAGTGTAAGATTCTAACTCACTAAAAAACCCCTCCCTTTTGCAAACCACGACTGAGTTCACACTCAACAAGCAGTTCTCCTAACGCATTTTATTTTGTTTCTATATATAAGATATCCTGCAGGCGATTTTCCATTGAAAATTCCTGCGTACTTTAGAAAAATTACGCGCTGCTAATCACCGCGCTAGATCGAGAGGCTTAGTCATTTTCAGACGGCGCAATAAATTTGTCTCGTCGAGGATCTGTTGAACAGAAATATTCGTATGACCTTGTAATCGATTATTATGTTTTCGCGCAAACATTTTAATTACGTTCTGAACGTTTTCGACTCCTAAGTCTCTGTGGATATCATCGTTTCTAATGTACCACGGCACATTAACAATACCTCGAAGAACTTTGTTTTGGAATGTCGGTAATACATTAATTTTACTATTTTTAGTACAACCCCAAAGTTGTACACCATATGTCCAGATCGGTTTTAGCACTTGCTTGTATAATAGCAGTTTGTTCTCTAAGCTAAGCTTGGAATACTTTCCAATAAGGCGGGTCAATAAGTCAGTGACTTTTTGAATTTCTGACCTCTTTACTGAAACAGCAATACTGCTCCTGTCAACAGGCATCTGTCAGTTGACTCCTGTCAAAATTTAAACCTGCTGCGTCAGTTAGTTTGTGTTTGACAGCTATTTTTATCAGACTACTCACTAATTTGAGGAGAAAATGGAAAAAAGTGAATTTCGTGTGCTTATTAAGCATTATTTCTTGCGAAAAAAAACCATTACCGAGACCAAGGCTAAGCTTGATAAATACTATGGGGACTCTGCACCATCGATTTCAATGGTAAAAAAGTGGTTTACTGAATTTCGTTGTGGCCGTACAAGCACTGAAGATGCCGAACGTCCTGGACGCCCAGTTGAGGTCTATACACCCGAAACAATCGAAAAAATTCACGATATGGTGTTGGCCGACCGAAGATTGGAAGTGCGAGAGATTGTGGAAGCCGTAGGGATCTCGCATGGCTCAGTGGTTTCAATTTTGAATGATCACTTGGGCATGAGAAAGCTTTCCGCAAGATGGGTGCCGCGTTTGCTCACAGTCGACCACAAACGCAATCGTGTAACAACTTTACAGGAAGGTTTGGCGTTGTTTAATCGCAATATGGAGGAGTTTTTGCGCCATTTTGTAACCGTGGACGAAACATGGATCCATCACAATACACCAGAGAACAAACAACAGTCAAAACAGTGGGTTTCTAAGGGTGAATCGGCGCCAAAGAAGGCCAAGGTGGGTTTGTCAGCCAATAAAGTTATGGCGAGTGTTTTTTGGGATGCACGCGGGATAATCCACATTGACTACCTTCAAAAGGGAAGAACAATCAATGGTGAATATTATGCCAACTTATTGGACCGATTCAATGACGATTTGAAAAAAAAACGACCTCATTTGGCCAAGAAAAAAGTTCTTTTCCACCAAGACAATGCAAGGGTGCACACATGTGCAGTTGCCATGGCAAAAATCCATGAATTGGGCTATGGATTGCTCCCTCATCCAGCCTATTCTCCAGATTTGGCTCCGAGCGACTACTTCTTGTTCCCAAACCTGAAGAAATGGCTTGGTGGAAAAAGATTTGACTCCAATGATGAAGTCATCTCGCAAACAAAGACCTATTTTGAGGACCTCGACAAATCACTTTTTTTGGAAGGGATAAAAAAATTGGAGAAGCGTTGGACAAAGTGTATAGAGCTCAAGGGAGACTACGTTGAAAAATAAAGTTTTTTTTTTATCAAAAGATCTGTGTTTTAATCCAAAAGTCACGGACTTATTGACCCGTATAGGAATAGTAAGGAATTCGTACTGCGTTGATAAACACCGGTGGATTCTCAATTTTCTTGAGAGTGAAATTCACGTGGACAGACTTGTTTTCATTAAGCGCGATTCGCCAAGTCTTTGTCCAACTGTTAATCAGTGTAAGGGCACGTTGCAACTTGGCAGTTGCTTCTTCGACTGTTTTAGCCGTTGCCAAAATGACAGTGTCATCAGCAAATGTGGCTAGGACAGTGTCGTCCGTTTGCGGTATATCGCGGGTAAAAAGCAAATATAGCAGAGGGCCAAGTACACTTCCTTGCGGCACCCCCGCCTTTATTGTCTTAAAAGTGAAATATTCGTTTCCGTGCCTTACACGGAAGAGTCGGTCTGGGGTAGGGCTTGTCGAAGTTTATATTTTAGGCCTTCGTATCATACCTTATCAAAGGCTTGCGAAACGTCAAGGAATGCGCTTGAACAGACTAACTTACACTCGATTGCTCGTTCAATTACATCGGTTATTCGATGCACTTGGTCAACTGTAGAGTGTTGGCTTCTAAAGCCAAATTGATGATCAGGCAAGAGGGAATTTGTGTCGGTAATTGGTTTAAGACGATTAAGAAGGATTCGCCCGAAGACCTTCGATGTAATCGGGAGAAGCGATATTGGTCTATATGACTTGACTTCAGTCAGCGGTTTACCGAGTTTCGGAACCATAATAACTTCGGCTACTTTCCACTAGTGCAGTACATCTCTAATCTAATGCTGGCATTTATAAGATAGAGCAACTTTAGCAAACCTTTTTTCGGCAACGCTTTAAGTATCTCTCCCGTTATTAAGTCATATCCCGGGGCTTTATTGGGCTTAAGCGTGTCTATAACTTGTCTAAGTTCCCTAAGTGTAGCCTTTTCTACTGGAAAGTTTGTCGTCACGTCTAGCGTATTGACATTCTCTGGAAGTACTTCCCCATCGATGGGTTTAAACGTTTCTGCAAGATGGTCGGCGAAAACATTAGCTTTTTCCTTATCTTCTTTCGCCCATTCATCCTGATTTCTTCTTATTGGCGCCACGTGTATTTGGGGCTTTCGAACACTTTTAACGGCTCTCCATATGGAGTAGTTGGTATCCTTTGCCGCTGTGAGTCTTTCAAGGTAGTTATTAATACCTTGATTATTGAAGTCCTTGATCGATTTTTTCAGCAAGTTGCAGAGCCTATTGAAGGACGTTTTATCTTGTGGTGCCCGGGTTTCATGCCACTTTTTCCGCGCTCTTCGTATCTTCCTTATCATTTCTCTGATTTCCGGTGGGTATCTTATGCCGAATTTGGAAACTTTGTTCGATTCGCGTGGACTTCAACAAAACGTTCAACTTCTTTTTCAAGTTTGTTTGGCTTAAGTCTGACATAAAGAATTGGCCAGTTGAAAGAAATTCTACAGGTATATCTAATAATTTTATCTCCTTACAGGTGTCTATTGCTAAAACGAGTCATGTCCTTAGGAAGAAGCCTATTCTGCGAATGGAACGATACAGTTCTTCGAGAAAATTATTACGAATAACTGCGCTTTTAATCGGTTTTGTTCGTATTTGGCGGAAGAGGATCAAAGATAAAGATCTTGCAAAGATAACTGCCGAAGAACTTCATATTGCTGAGGATTATTGATTAAAGTATGTTGAAGCCACCGATTTTTCAAATGAAATTTAAATTATTCAGCGGAGTAATGTTGTCGGTAAGTCTTTTAATAACAATGGGACTTTTATGCCCCGTGGAGAAGATGACCATGAGAAATTATTTAAAATACGGTCTTTATTGGATATGATTCGTGGGCGTTTGATATTAGTGTCTAAAGAAGAATATTTAGCCGTAGACGAACAAATAATCCCTACTAAATGCCGTCATGAATTAAAACAATATCACACAGCTAAACTTCAGAAATGGGGTTACAAAAACCAAGTCCTGAGCGGCGTTAGTGGCATTAGCTATGATTTCGACATCTTTGCGGGAGACCAAAGAAATTCGTACCCTTCAAATGCGCCAGATCTTGGCGTAAGCTCAAATGTGGTCACTCGATTGAGATCCACAGTTCCACGACATCAAAACTACAAGATAACTGTTTCAACAGCCTAAACCTTCAAGTATATCTTAACAAAAATGTTTTACTTCCCTTAGGAACTGTGCTACTCAATCGTGTGCCAAACTCAAATATGCCTACAGAAAAGGAACTAAAGAAGCGAGGTCGCAGAAGCAAGGTAGCAGTCATAGATGAAGTAAAGTTCAGCCTGGTTTCCTGGTTTGGTAACAAGAATGTGAAATTTCTTTCAGCCTACCTTGGAAGCGAGGCAAGGACAACAAAACGACGTTATGTTCGACAGGATAAAAAATATGTTTGCATACCGTCTCCACAAGCTGTCGATATGTATAACCAGCATATGGGAGCAGTCGATTTACTTGACTCCATACTGGGTTATTACAGAATCCATTTGCAGTCTCGTCAGTGGTGCAAAAGGATTTTTTTCAGATGGTGGACATATCCTTTGTAAATGCTTTATGGCGGCGAATCAATGCAGACGCAGACACCTACACGTCTTTGTATGATTTTAAGCTCGCTGTTTCCGAGTCAGGAAAACCTGTTATTGCAAAAAAAAACGTGTTTGTCCATCAAGTAGCCTCGGAACACCGACTACCAGACGGAGCGGCACTCCCTCCGGTTTGCCTGACTCTCCAGTGCACGCGAAAAATCCACGACAACGTCCTGCTAGACATCAAGGTATGCTTTTGAATTCGGTACGTTCTGATGGATTAGCCATTATCCGAAGAAGGCCCGACAACTTTGCCAATGTTGTTCCAAATTTCGTTCTTTCACATTCTGTGATAAATAAATGTAAAATGACAAACGCAATTATTATAAAGAATGTCACGAAATATAAGTGATTGCATACGAAGCCATATATGGCTGACTGAATTTTAGCTACAATGCATACGAAGCCATATATGGCTTATATATGTAACTTCTAAACTATAAATAAATAATTTTTTTTTCAGTTTGATCTCATCATTTAAGGTTAAATAAACATATTCTCGCATCTCTTTAATAATTCATGTGGTAAGGGGTTAACAATTCAACAGGGAGTGTTTATTTTGCGTAAAACACACACAAGTTACTTACATCTTTACTTCAGGTGGCGCTATAGCCCGGAATTGACCTTGGTCTCACTGTACAAGCCTATTCATCCAATTGATCGTAAGCTGCCCAAAGGTTTGCAGATCGAGTAAGTTGAAATCCCTTTCTATCTGCGGATGTCACCTATATCCAGATATTCCATTACTGTGCCGCCTCTTTCGGAGTTCAAAAATTCTTCGAGTCGGTGCTGGCGTTCTTGCGCTCTATATGCCCTGTCCATTTAAAACATTTTATTTGGACTATCCTGAGTAGCAAATGGCGGCGGCGCGATTCGGCACCTTTTTCCTCATTTTCCATCTATGCAGGTAGTACCGAAGTTTAATTAGATAGTTTTTCCCTCAAAATAGTCTAGGCCAGCCTCGTCCACTATTTCTTAGGTCCAGGCGTACGATAGATGGTATGGTATCATCAAGCTCTTATAATATAAGACCACTTCAGTTATATGAGAGAGAGAGAGTTTTCTACTCAATTTGGCCAAAGAATTGGCGATTGGCAGGAATAGCTTTCGTTGTTCCCATTATACATCAAAGTTATGTCTGTCTGAAGTGACGTTCTGTTTGAGACGTCTCTCTGGAATCTCTTTATTTGTTTATATAAAATTTTGCTTCCTTTAACCGCTTGACCCATCTCTATAGAGCTCGCTAGCAGGTCTGGATCTTTTATGCCGCCTTTCTGTGCAAGCTTCTTTTTTACTGCATGTGCACTCAGGCATTGTGTTGATCGCAATATGATCAATCAGGTAAATGGATGATTGATCAGGAGTCCAACATGTTTTTTTGTGAATATTGGGATGCAACAACGCGTGCTAGCCACGACAATTTTTCGTCCCCCTGCAATGTCTGTACCAATATACCAAGGGCTGTCTTTGTAATCATTTACAAAGATTGATGCTGGGAAGTTCTTATTCACGTGTCGAAAACTTAAGGCTACAGGCTCCAAATAATTGTGCTTTTTATCGATAGCATTCGCCTATGTGTATATATGACGAAAGACGAATGTCGAGCTCATCGAACAAAACTATTTGAAAAATTTTTTTATTACACGAGGAAGTACAAAACAGGCCATGATAAGAAGGCGTCCGGGTCCCCCATCAAGCAGTATTACCTTTCTAACTTTCCCCAAGATACCTTCTTCACCTCACAGTAGACTAAATTCATTCTGAATACGAAACTCGTTTAAATTAAGTCTCCGGAAACATTACTTCGGATTAAGATATTGTGAATACAAAGTCACCAACCTCAGCAGATACGAGTATGTACATTGTACATAAAAAGAATTGTCAACATCCCTATGAGTCATTTAAGTATAATTTACATCACGATCACCAGTGATCACGACATTCCACAGGGTTTCAGTATTACCAACTAAAATGAGACAGATGCCTAATTATATCTCATGCTCTGAGTAATCTGCAAATCCATTTTCAAATTAAGGAGCAGCAAGAGTAAAATGATCAACAGAAAAGCAAAAAGAAAAAAAAAAAACACTCTACAAAGAGACTGCACACTACCCGTCGTACACCCGTGCAAAGTGGGGAAAATGTGCAAATATTTTGACATACAGCCCAACACAGCGCTATATACTACCGACTTGGATGTGTGTTTATGGCAACAGTGTGGTGCCACGGTGGCAATTAACGCGCCACAACTTGAAAGATTAATGGGATCACCTCGAACTCGGAGTATTTATCATATGCAATTCTCCACGGACCATGGGCCTACACTCAGGCGAAACCCGCGAAAATCTACCCCTCTTTTCCAATTGCCATTTATCAAGCGCAACGACGAAATTTTGAGTTCCAGACGCACAGAATAGTGTACCCATCCAGACGACATAGACCAAGCAGGCAAACAAGTACCAAGCCACAGATACAGCATCCAATCCAGACGATACCAAAACGCATACCAAGGATACACATCTCGCGAGCGAATGACAGTCGCCAAATGTGGATTTGTCATTGTCAGCAGTGTAGTTCTTCATCTTGCACTCATTCAGGTGATTAACATCGCGTCACACTTTACATTATGCGATGCGCGAGGCGACATGGAATTTCGCATTTCACAACTTGCAATCGCAATCACACTATTGCTGGCACTGGCACTGGCACTAGCACTGGTACTGGCATTCGCACAAGCACCATGTGGGTGCGCAAGTACGCAAATTCCATTACCACCACCCACCACCACTAAGAAACGCGTCAACAAAGTCGAAAGGGAAAATTGAAAATGCAAACAAAACAGAGATGAAGCGCAAACATACGGATACATTGCCACAGCCGCGCTGGCTGTTGTGGCAAAAAAAGGACACACGCCCATAAATAAGATTCCTAATAAAAATTCAATCTCGAGACCCTTTGCGGGGTACTTTCAATTCCAAGACCGAGGGCAGCCACTACACCCAACCAAACAACAACAGAAGCGTAGGCAAATCAAAACGCATAAATCACCAGCTCACCAACTCACCAGTTCTTCCAACTTTCCAGCTCTTCAGTGGCAGTTCACTCAGCTTAGTAGAGCCAACGACCAGGACCCCCGTTTTGTCATAATGTATTCCGGAACATATCCTTAACACAAATTGTCTCACAGTTTCGTGTACACATACTCGTACCCATAGAGTCACTCTCACCCAGCTGTCCGTTCCAAGATACAACTTCAATCCCATCCTACCTACGAACGGGCCATGATCCTGTGTGCGTTGCCAAAAAGCACAACGATCAATATCCGATAACATGTCATTAGAAATTGTTTGCATATACTGGTAAGGGTGAGTTGCGGGGCCTTAGAAGGTAACCCACTTCCTTTGGCGGGGGTAGATATTTTGTGTTTCCTCTTGCGAATGAAAATTTTCAAAAAAAAAAAGAGGAAAAACACACACAAAAGCCAGGATACACGGCTGAGTGAGAATCTTGTTTGTTGTGCGAATCCTTGGAAAAACATAAATGGAAATGTTTGTTCCTTTCATTGTGAGCTTTTTTATTTTTCGCTTTTTTCTTTTTCTTCTTTTTTGGCGAAGCATCCCGGAGGGAATCAAAATAATAACAATAATAGGATTCAGGATACAGGACTCCGGCTAGGATGTGGAGGTGGAGAGATATCGACACTTGAGGGAGATTTATGACCTTTTACCCTTTTTTTTTCTTAGTTTAGTTCTTTTTTTCTTTTGTGAGTTTGTACGCCTCGACTTTTTGAACTTTATAGTTGGTGACGTGTAAACCGGTATGGAGTTGGGGAGCTTTACCACAATCGGGTAAAAGTTTTTATAATTTTTTTTTTCCTTCTACGGATAATCAGGAAGAGGGTTTTTGAAAAGAATACTTAAAACTTTCCGATATGCAGCGGGAAAAAGAATTATTGCAGTTGCGCAAGGTTGAAGTTCTTTGGAACTTCTTGAAATCAAATGAACTATTGCAGATGCAGTCACTCATTTTAAAGTTTCTGTCTGATAAAACGGTAGGGAAGCGGAAAGTCCTGAGACATCGATAGCTGGGGTTATTGCGTCCAATGGAATGCCCGAATTCGATGGTAGTAGCTTTGAGTTTTCTCTTAAATAAATCAAACTATTGTAGAAGAACCGGAATATTTAAAATAAGATGGAAGGACATCCCCTTACGAACTTGGACTTCCTCTACATTTACAGAAACATCAAGTCCTGGCAGTTGTTCAAAGTTTCAACCGCTAGTCAGCCAGGCAGATTAGCCAGAGTTGGCTGAATTTGCCAGTAATTTCAAATGATTATAGGCGGCTTAGGTTGGTACATATTAATTAATGTAGAGTTCAAGGTAGTGGATCTTATGTAATATGCGGCTTTACAGTCGAGTCTAAAAGTCTAGGACGTTTTCTCTTTAAGAGGGTTTTTGGAAATACTGGACAAGTTAGCCGTAAGCTTTCTATTGTAGGAATTCATCTATCTAAGTTGCTATTCTGACATGCGGGCGTAAACTTCAAAACTGGTAGAAAGGAATCTTTTTATGAAGGATCCTTTAAAACATAAGTTAGAGATCGCGAAATCTGAGTATGCTACATAATGCCGTAGCTGGTATATCTCATCAGTTGTGGTGACGGATGAGTCCATTAAACATGCTGTTGCTTCCTTTGATGGCTTCAAGTTGCCTGGCACCGATGGTATTTACCCAGTTATCTTATAAAAAGCTATAGACCAGCTGCTGACAACTTTAAACAGATTTCTCACTGCTATCATCATACCGGAACTCTGGCCAACCGAAAATCGTAAAGGAAGACAACTCGCTCGCCAAGAGTTTCAGACCTATAAGTCTGAATGCGTTCATGCTCAGAAGCATCGAGAGAATGGTTGAGATCCATGTGAGTAAAACCGCCTTGCGAATGCATCCTCTGTCGGCAATGCAACACGCCTACCAGCGCGGATGATGCTGGGAGAGTGCGCTTCAGAATCTACTAGCAGAATTGAAGGCGCACTAGACAAGACGGAATATGCCTTGGGCATTTTGATCAACGTTGAGAGTGCTTTCGATAACGCAACTTTCGACGGCATGTGTAAATCGGCTAGACAACACAACGTAGATGAATCACTAGTTTTGTGGATAAAAGCATCTTGTGAATAGGACATTGATTAGTGGTGCTGGCTGTGACCAATATGTGATGGCGGTGATAAACAGGGATTACCAGCAAGGCGGCGTTCTGTCCCCACTCCTATGGTGAATGTTGGCCGACTCCCTACTCAATATTCTTAATAGTTCTGACGTTTATGCACAATCTTACGCGGATGATGTACTGTCAGTTGGATCGTGTCTAGCCACTGTCTGCTCTACACGCTGATGCACTAGTATTTGCTTTCAGTCAGCCCACTCAAAACTGAGGTTATTCTCTTTACTAGAGGGAGGAAGCTGAGTATTTGGGTGTCTTTTTGGGTAACAAACTTTTTTGGATTAACCATGCTACGACGAAAGTCTGTAGGGCACTGTCTGCCTTCTGGCAGTGCATGGGGCCTGTCACCGAGAAGGGTCCTTTGGATCTACAGTAGTATGATAAGGCTAATTATATCCTATGCGTTTAAAATGAAGTGGTCTTTGGTATAACACGTACTGGAGCTTCAATGACCTTCTGCGTCGGTTGTCTAACGACTCTGGTCTTATAGACATGCCATCTGATGCAATAACACCAGAATTTTTGTTGCAGAAAAATACGAAATCGACTTTCCCCGACTGATTTCGGCCAAAATTTGTGCCGGGAAAGGAATGCAGTCGGGTCTTCACGGGCAGCTCTAAACCAATATAGAATGCAGCGCTGCTGTCTTTTTGGAGGACGACAACGTTAGATTTCACTTCATGTTAGGAAAGCTTGATTTACGTACTTCTGGTAGCGATCTATATTGTGGAGAACCGGTAGAGGAGGCGAAGCATTTGCATCTGTAGCGACAGCCAAGCTGCGCTTAGAGCCCTGTTGAACCTTCTTACGACTTCCAAGCTGGTTCAAGAATGCAAGAGATCGCTGAACGCAGTCGAAAGGCTAAATTCATAGACGCTTGTCAGGGTCTCAAGTCACAATGGGATCGTGGGAAATGAAATTGCCGATGACAATGATCAGGGGAGAGTTTTTCAGGACCCGAACCTACGTTGGGTCTGCCTGCGTCTTCGGGTAAGGCTTCCATTGACAGTTGGGTCTCACATGAGCACAACTACTGACGAGTTAAATCCCCAGGTTACAGAAAGACCAAACGAATGCTTGCCAACGTCTCTCGGAAGTCAGCGACCTTTCTGCTGTCCCTCAGCAGGAAAGACTGCAGGTTGATTACTGGCGTCGTGACAGGGCACTACACTTTTGCAAAGCACTTAAATCTGCTGGGCATAAGTGACGCAACACCCTGCGATGCTTGCTGTGAAAGTGACGACGACACCGCTGAGCACCATCTCTGCGAATGAACGGCTTACGCTTGGATCAGCCTGCAGGCACTCGGCGCTGATGTGGTGGGTGCTGGTACTGTAGGCAGCTTATCACTTTTATATGAGGACATAGAAAAATCGTAGATCCCTCATGTCTGATATAGTAAAAAGAGGCTCTCTGTTAATCGCAACAAATTAGCAATTATTCACAAGGAAAAGGTATAACTATGGTGGACTTAAAGGAGGAGATTAAGTTCTCAACTAACTATATCAAACAAGGCTATAAAATACCCATGGACTACAGCTATTGGGCAAATCATGAGGCCTCAACGCCAGGATTATGTTCTGGCTGTACAGAACGTACCTGGATTTTTAACGTAAACCTCCTGTCATGTAGACTTAATGTTTACGAGGTGCCCATACACCCATAGGGAGCAAGGATACGCCTTGCCATCGCTAAATACTCGCTTTATATTTACTAATACTTTGCTTATATTTTATACCAAAGCAGAACTTGTGTTGGAGGCACAAGTCCCACCCTTGGTATGAGTCGAGGCCGACCTAAAACCTCTTGCTGCTCTTAGGGTCGCAGCACCCAGTACTTCATTTGCAACTCTACAATGGGTAAACAGAAAATAAAACCCGTACCCGCGATTTGGGTTTAAACCACAGCCACCATGACGCTCCCACAAGGGGGCCTACCTCTAACAAGTCAGGCCCGGACCGAAATCCGGGGGGCTCCTGACTCCCATGGTACCGTGATTTAAGTCCTGGTATGGACTACCGGTGGTCAAGCCTACCAACAAGACCTATGACCGGCAACTTGTAACTGGTCAAATCGTATCATCCATTCATGCTAAAAAATCTGGATGTTTTCGATAAGACCAGTTATAGAATAATCTACCCCCGCTTTTTATTAGACAACGTCATTGATGGGCGAAGCCTTGATAATTGGGCGGGGGCCCTCTGGCTGTACAATGAAATGGTGAGAGCCAATCATACTACACGGTACTGTAGTGCGTTAGGGCACGCACAAACAAAAGTCAACAATAATAAACCTGAGCTGGATTCAAATTATGGCGTATCTGCACATACAGGGGCTGTGAGAGCGACTCATAGTGCGAGCATGGAGACTTTATTTGACTTTGCTCCGCTTCATGTAGCAACTCAAGAGGAGCAGCCAGATAAGCCCTCAATTAACATCGCGCAAATCACTTAAAACACGATAACCTCTTCAATCACCTGGAAATACTAAAAAAAGATAGAAGTCACCTTTGTCAAATTTCAAACTGTAGACTAGATGGACCCCATCCGTAGCTTTCTCATAAGTGAGGAATGGAACACAAATCCTATTCGACAGAACTATGATTCACAAAAAATACTGATTGTTCGAAATCATCTCAAGGCGTAGGCTTCGAAACCACCTCTCATTTACACTAAGTAAGTGGAAGATTGTCTGCTCTTAATCCTTGTCCATGCAGTTTCTTCAAAAGTCAGCACGACTTATAAGACAATGTCCAGTGATAGCACCTATGAAACACTGAGCTGCTTCTTATTTAGAAAGATCAAACTCTTAATACGATTCCAATCAAGTTTTAGTCAGTTTTGTCCAGATTTATCCAGATATGTCTAGACAGTCCACTTAAGGTTTGTTCTTCTAATAGCATCCAGCTTTAGTTTTAGTTCGCTGGTACTACCATTTTCAGGTAGGATAGTTAGAGTCATACCAATTTTGGCGAGTTTGTCGGCGCTCTGGAATATCTCTGTTGCCCGGCATCCAACATAGATGAATGGTGAACTGCTCTACCTTTACCCTGCGGTTTTAGAATTTTGTGAGACTGAATACAAGGACTTAATAGTGGCCTGACTATCCGAAAAGATGCAGATATCCTTTGCAGGTATCACGTTTCTTTTCAGTCAGCTCAGAATTTCTTTAGTTACCAGAATTCCTGCCCATTTGTACCCAACGGTGTTTTTGCAAGAGAATAAATCCACTGTGGTTTCCTTATGCTTTTTTGATTTCCAACTTAGTTTGCTGTCAAAAATCAGATCAAGATATTTAGCTGTATCCGAAGAGATGAAGCTGGTATCGTTGACTGAGGGAGCTACTATGTTTGGAATTTTATATTTCCTGGAAAAGAAGACAATACCAGTTTTTTGGGGGTTCACTATCAATCCACAATGCTACATTGTTAAGATTTTGCTCTAAGGTTTATTTAATGGTGCTAAAATGCTTTCCTGAGACGACTATAGCAACGTCATTTGTATAGAAATCAGCAGTTAATTGGCCACTAAGTTCCAGAGATGAGGTGAAAAGACACCGCCTTATGGCGTACCACTGCTGACACATTTCTTAGCAGAACCCCCTCCCAGTTTGGAGCTGATAATCCTTCTATTTAGCATAAGACTGATCAACTTCCGAAGAGAGTCATCTACCTTCAGAGGGGACAGTGCAGTTGTGACTGCGGATGTGTTGACGTTATTGAAGGCACCTTCTATGTGCAGAAAGGCGACTATTGTGTATTCTCCACAATGTAAGGATTGTTAGATGTGGCCAGTCAATGTGTGTAGAGCCGTTTCCACCGACTTTTCCTTACAGTAGTCACCCCATACCGTGTAATGTTCGTTATCATCGCACCCGAAGATGAGGTCAGTTTTCTGACAGCACGCTCTAGGCTGTTACCAGGGAAAGGACCTATATGGTCGATATGCCGATGCCAACCAATTGCTACCTATGGTAGTCTCCAGCCTAGCAACGGTTATGTCTGTGTTGCTTAGATTAGAAAGTAAGAGTACGTCACGTCTACGCTACACTAATATACAAGTTCTGATCTTACCTTTTGCTTTTGTATAGAGCGGAACGTATTCAGTGTCCCAAGTTCCCGAACCAGGACTTCTACTAACCATCGTTCCTGGATTAGGGTAACAGCTTTTTCGTTTTTGAATAGAAGCAGAATGAGTGTGGTCGAGGTAGTTTCGGTGTGATCTAGGTTAATCTGAAGAAACTGTAGAATCATTACTACATATTGTACAACCAACCAGGCAATTCTACATCGTTGTTAATCATGGTCTTCTGATCGTAAAGGAGCTCTTTTTGATTCGTTGTCGGTTATCATTTCTGACTGGGTGTTAGAGGTGGAAACCGTCAGAAAGATTGGAGTCGTCACTCTCCATTTTAGGAAAAGAGATCTGATGGATACGTGGCTGTGTGTTCTGTGGATGTATTTTCTGTTTCGGTTGAAGAAGGAAGAGGTGGCTTATCAGCATCCCGCTCATCCTTTTGGAAACCCTTAAAACGATCCTAGTGTCATTCATGGATAATGGCTGTGTGTTTAAATTTCGCTTTAACGACAACAGACAGCATTGTGTTTTGGAAGCATCAAATTCTACTCTATTGGTGGTTCCCCATTTCGCAATGCTGTTTATATCGGAATTTAATAAGCTTATCATACGCTGCCGTTGCGGCTCTACAGTTGAAGAGGAGGGATGTGACTTCGGGAACGAATATGAAAAGCAGAGAGTACTAACGTCAGCAAAGGAATATAGTGCTCTGTCCCTCGGTGGTGGATTTCATGCTTTTTTAATCCGGCCCAACCCAACGCATTGGCCAGCGGACTGTTTTGCAGCAGTCCAGGGCCTCCGCTCGTTGTTCGGCTGCACGTGAGTTATTAAGGGACCTGATATTCCATGTGCAGATCCCAAGTTCGTTGTCCTTGTTTCATTTGCAAGGGTTGTCAACAGTAGATCCATCCGTATCTGAGACTTGCTGTTGCTTCGTAACTACACATTTTTTCCATGGTTCGGCAGGTACCCCGGCGGCACAACCTCCAATCTGGAGGGCCAGTTTCATTATAATACCCCGAGGACGAGGATCCCCATTCTGGATGTGAGAGCTCCCGTTGTCCCATTATGGGCTTATTCGCCACCATCTCTTTTCCAAAACGTAGATTCAAAAATCCCTACCGGCCTCAGTTTTGAATATGTCAGGGTAGCCCGGATAATGTCCCATTTGTTTTGTTCACCTTTGATTCCATCTGGGGAATTCATCCGCTATCCCGTTTATAATGCTACTATTTGTATGTGCTATTCTCGCTTACAAGTTTGGCAAGTGCAGTCCGGATGGAAATCGACCAGTGCCCGATTGTTACTCTTGCAGTTTTATCTGCACAACAGTTGCAACACTGGGTATCGCCAGGTTGACATCCCTCAGTAGCTGCTACCTTAATTTCACAACACCCTACCATTAGACAAGAGATCATTGATGATAACTAAAAAGATTGTCGGAGACAGGAAAGAGCCCTGTGGCACGTTAGCATTTATTATATGAATATCAGACTTGAAACCATCGAAGACAACTTGAATTGAACGATCCGAGAGGTAATTTCTAATCCATTGAAGAAGAGAGTCGTCTATCTCAAATGTACGCATTTTCGACAAAAGAGCCTGATGCTAAACACTTTTTATGTCATGTGCAGCTATCTTGCTTACACTAGATTGATGTACGTTTTGATTCCACTTTTCGATGAGAATTGCCATCAAATCACCAGTGGACCTGTTCCTATGACCGTCCTGCCGGTCGTTGTTCTCTCGTGTCTCGAGATTGTAGCTTTTCAACATCAAACTTTGGAGGTCGTCCCTATCTGCATTGTACTTGTGATATCCGTATTCGTAATCTGACTGTGACAAGGTAATAACCCGAGCTGATGTTGGTTCCTCGTAAAGTTCGGAAAATCAGAAAGCTGAAGGAGTGTCTAGTGTTTATGTATAGTAACGTGATCAAACTGGTAGATGTTTTATGGATCAGTTGAGATGTGGTAACCGCTTGCTGGTTACTAAATTATTACTCTCCGTTGCGAATTCTAAAAACCTGAATACGTCGTCGGACGAGGTATTATGCAGCATGTGAATTCCGACGACCCGTTCAAAGACGGTTTACCCAGGTTCGTGTTATGAACTTCTAGCATAATTTTGGTTTCATACCACATGTTAGGTCTATAAGGTAATTTAAGTCACCTTTGGTGCTATCATCCGTATCCTCTGCAGGGGGGTGAACACAAATCAGGCTTATATTTCCGAATTTGCCAATGATGCGGATTGTCATGAATACAAAGCACTAAGAAATGAGGTCATAAAAAAGCATTTTCCTTCCAGCCTTGGCAGCTGACTCCATAAATATAAGTATTTACACATTTCCGATCATGTCCTTCATCTTGGATAGAGCCTTGAAACTGGAAATGATTTTTTTTATTTTCTTTTAAAAGTCTTGTCTTACCAGAAATTACCTTCATTAGCAGTTTTTAGTATCAGATAGAAGGGGAAACAGTAAGGACTTTTCATCATGACATTATAAATTTCGCAATGAAGAAATCGGAAAGAGATCTCCCTGAAAATTTACAAGCAAACTTCCAAAGCTAATAACCCCTCTTAATATCCACGCATGACAAAAACAATCGCAAACAATCGGCAGCAATTAAACTTCGGCAATAATTTCCCTTTCACAGCCCCATTCGGAGTTCAACCCTTCCGTTGAATATGAGCATAAATTCCTCCATCACATATGATACCTCTCTCAGCTCATACAATTCGTGTAGACTCAATGAAATTCAATTTACGGTCTGAGCAGCATCTAGGTGACTCCATTGAATCTGCCACGACTAACATCACAAATTACAGAGCATATGGTGCCAATGAGATTGCGACTTTTACGCTCTCCGGAATAACCCCTTACACAAGTGCCACATACTCGTACTAACCACCTCCTCATAGGTCTGCCAAAAATATATGTACAAGTGTACTCATATGAAGGGCGAGCCATGCTCAGGTGACGCTATGACGCCGCCGCCTGGGAGTCGTAAATCAAAATGGCAAAGGCCACAGCCAACTGAGTAACCCTTTTTTCCGATTCCAATTCCAAGTCTAAAGAAAATTCCTTCAGCTTTGCACACTAAACCTTTCCCTTCCTATTCGCCTCCTATCTATGACAAAAGCCATCTGTGAAAATTCGCAGAAGCGATTCGCTGATGATTTGTTGTTGCATCCAACCGAAATTGCAATTTAAGGACAAATCCATCGTACAAGTGTACCCAAGAAGAAGACTATTTCATGGTCAAACACAGAGTTTGTATGTATCTTCGAATCATCGAACTGAAAGATGTAGAAAAGGATCAAGAATACCTCCGCCTTCTCGTTGCACAGCGAAATTATCATCCAGGGATTCCAATTACTTTCCGGGGGATGTTATTGAGTTGTAATCACCAGGAATACACTATCAAAGGCGACATACATTTACAAGACAATAAATTGGCAAGAAATGAGCAAGCGAACCATAAAGAACAGCTACAGCACCCTCCTGCTGGGCCGCAGCGAATCCATCCGAATTCCGAATTCACCCGTAACGAAAGGGTTGACAATGAGATACGAAAAACCAAGTGCGCGAAGAAGGAACGCACCACCACTGTGCGTCACTAATCGAGGGATATTACAATTATAATTTCCAGTCGACAGGAGACGGTAGATGTGGGGGGTTGGAGATGGGGAAGTCGAGAGACAGGAGCCAATACTGCCAATGGGGTATATGGTTATGAGTATAACAATGGTAGATACATTTCGAAGAAACAGGTGCCTATTGCTGAGAATGTCCTCGACTGGAGTGTATCGTAAGTAATTAGTAAATTTAATTTTAAATAGGAGGCACACCAGATATGTTGCTTCTTTGACAATTGTCAAATTTCCTACAGCAGTGGAAATTTAATTAGTCAAATTGGTGGAGTAACATTGTATTGTTAATGTTGAACGAGAAGTTGCTATCCTTACAACTGTGCAACAGGAAATCGTAGGCTTTGAAGCAACAGCACAATAACCTCTAATATTTATGGTAATTCAGCTGGTGAGAAACAAATTCTTGAGCCCATGTCTTGTACAGAAACTTGAAGCTGGGCGAAGGATTCACATTATGGATAGTTTTTTATGTAGTTTAACTAACAAACAGTGTGAAAGCTAGAAAGTGACAAGATAAAAGGGTCAAATAACATAGTGACTTACGTTCCAATTCCCTATCAATGTGATTGAAGGTATTGCCAAAATGGGGCCTACACTATTCGGAATAGGACAATTTGGTTAGAGTAGCCTCGAAGGCATTACAGCTAATCAGTACCCATGAGTTTCGAGAAAATACGATGTCACTACTGACTACAATGCAAGAGCTAACAAGGACTACTCAAGCAATGTTGTAATTATTATTAGGCCACAAGAAGCCGATCACCTGGCAAAGCCCTAAGGTCATATAAAACATGCCAGCCAGTCATGGTTAGAGTGGTTGAGTTGCAAAAAGACCAGTTTCTTAATATTGTAGGTCTTTTGTGATCGCAGAGTTTGGAGAGGACGATGGCTTAGTTGCATGATTCGTCCAATAGATATCATTTAGATTTCGGAGATTTTAGCTGCCTAAAATCTGTATTTTGACGCACGCCATAGGAGGACCGTCGCCTTTTTTCGGAACTCCCGTAAAAATATATAAGCAATACTAAGTCGTTGGTTGTTTGACGTTGTTAAGATGGAATCCTAGTCTGGCCAGTTCATCATCTACACATCTTGGACATCCGAGTTTGTCGGGAACCAACAGAACTGGTTGCGTTATATGACTAAGATCTGCGAGCCAGTTTTTAATCATTCTCAGCCTTCTAGTGTTCCAAATAATCATATACTCGTATATGTATATGTATATATAACCAGGTTGGAAGACAATACAGTTTACACGAATCAGGAAGGATTGGTGTATGCAGGGTCCTTAGAGAAGATCCGTGAGCTGGTTTTAGACTTTGAAAATGGAGGTTAACTTACTGAGAAAGGCTTAGCGTTGTCTCCACTCGTTTCGTTTTGGAAACAGGTGATTGAAGTCATCGAAGTTAATTTCAACTAACTGACGTTTGGTTGGTTGGGAGAGTTAGTAGATTGTCATGGTGTGCATTTAGTTTTTCCATTACTGCTTGTCTTTTAGCTCTAGAGCTAACTGCAATTTGAAAAATTCCTAAAGTATCAAATGGAGCAGAGTTTAGAGAGCTGATGTTGGGGAGGTTCCTTACGCCCCAGTGATGTTTATGATATATGCACATTCGACTCGTTGCGTTTTTCGAACATTATCGTCTTACAAATGTAGGCTAGCTATCAAATGGCATTGCTATAAGCGAGAATCTGCCTCAGGACTGTGATGTAATCCTAATGCAGGAATTCGAGTTGTAGATTTCACTTTGAGCCCATACTTATCTTACCTTGCATGCGCAGCGGACATCTATGACTTTTTTGTTTTCATCTGCAACATTTTCTTTCTACGGAAGTGTGCTGTTTGAGTTTCTGTAGCTACCTAGCATTTCTCGAGAAACTCAGAGGGATCTCATTAAGCTTGGGTGAAGTGAGAGTGATTTTTCTTCTAAAGAGGACTAGCTCCGTTTTGACCAGATCTACGAAAAGGCCGCAGCTACGTGTCGAAAAAAAGAACGCCTCGTGTGTTTTTTGAGTGAACACCTGACAACACAAGGTGGCGCAAAGTTATCACCCGATGTTCTTCGCTGGAATTGGCTAAGTGATCCACGCCAGAATAGATGACCATTCGGGCCTGATTTGTGGCATTTTCCATCACTCTTGCCTGAATTGACGCATATTCTCATTGAGGGCTTTAAGAGTCTGAGGCTTGCTGAGATACACTCGTGACTTCACAAAACCTCATAAAAAGAAGTCTGGAATGGTTGAATCAGGGGGTCTTGCCGGCCAGTGCAAATCACCAAAACTAGAGATTAGACGACGGGGAAATGCAACAATCAGAATTTCGGTTGTGACTCGTGCAGTATGCACAGTTGCTCCATCCTATTGGAACCACATGTTTTCCAGTCGCAATTCATCGAATTGACGAAGGAAAAAGTCGTTAAGCATGGCTTTGTAGTGGTCGTCGTCCACAACAGTCGTTGGCCCTCGGCGATCTCGAAAAAATAAGGCCCGATGACGCCTCCAGCGTAAACACCATGCAGTAACTTTGAGCGATAACTTAGCTTATTCAAATATCCACAGAAATGGAAATGGGACTCGTTGCTCATGATGATTTTCGATGAAAAGTTGTTTTCCTCGTGGTCGATATTCAGGATGGCTTGAGCGTAGGTTACATTCGCGTGGCGGTCAACAGCTAATAGCTGATGCACTGTCTGCACTTTTTAAGAGAACATCTTATAGTCTTTCACCAAAATTCTGTGTAAAGACCGTCGACTGATGCCCAATTGCGTGGCACGTCGTCTGGTCGATACTTCGGGGTCCTCTGCGACACCTTCAACCACAGCTGCGATATTCTCAGCAGAACGGCTGCTCCGGGGCAGGCCAGACCTGGCAGCATCTCGTGTTGTCCCATACTCTTCTTGGCGAGCGGCCAGTGTCTTACGACCGGAAAATTTGCGCTGAAATTCACGCATAATTATTCCGCGTTCTTTAGGAGTATAACGATTCATGTCTAGGTGACGTGTATTTTGTGTTTGTGTACTTTACAAGTGTTAAAGTGGAATCGAAATTTGCCGCCATTTGTAAACATTATAGCATCTTCCGATAGGGTAATGACTTTTGCGCCACCTAGCATAAGGCTTAATTCCATTGAATGTCCATACATTCATGGGAGCAAGGATACGCCTTGCTATCGCTTACATGCATTATGAATACCAACCCGGAATTGTGTTGAGTGCACAGTTCCCCCCATTGTTGCTATTTTTAGGGTCTCAGCATTCGGTACTTATTGCAAGCAACTGGAAGACCTTTTCGGCGTTTTAGGTTTTAAACCAAACCCACCGTGAAGCTTCCACCAGGGAGCCTACCTCTTCAAGTTAGGCCCGGACCACCGTTCAGGGGGCTCTTGACTCCCGCAGAACTATATTTAAAGTCCTGATATGACCGAACCTTGTGGCCGGTGAAAACGCAGCAGCCTTCAGCGGCGTTAAGTTCTGAAACCAGTTACGATAAGACTAGTATTTGCTCTAGCCTCACTTTTTATTAGGTAATTTCATTAATGGAAGAGGGCGAGGACCCAGTGTCGATGAGAAGAGTAAGCCTAAGGCACATACCTTCCCATCAAAAAATACCCGGAATATCCCATTCAAACAAGCCGCGCTTGAGATATTGTTAAAACCTTTTTTTTTAGGTTGGTATATCTGTCATCTGGCACTCAAATACGACTATCTGTTTAAGCGCCATTTGTCGGGGGCTTTTGCGTCATAGCTTTGTAAACAAGTCAGTGTTTGTTTGCAATGTCAAATTTAGTTGAATGAAGAGTTTGAAATTTAGAGTTCCTAACAAAATATGATGTGGGGAGTAGCCAACTGGGACTCGACAGTGTCGAAAAGAAAAGCGTAGGAGTGTTACAAAGAGTTTAAAGCGGGCCGTACTGTGGTTGTTGATTTGCCTCGCTCGATCGTCCATCCACCAGTATGACTGACGTAAACACTGAAAAGATTAAGAAAATTGTCCTCACAGATCATCGTGTTTGCATCTGGGAAATAGCATAGCACAGGTTCGATGTACAGCGTTATGCACGATATTTTGGACATGAGACGAGTTGAAGCGGTGCTTGTGCTGATAGAGCTGAATTTGTTGCACAAACAGCATCGCATTGATGTCGCTAAAGAATTGATTTCCTTAAGCCAAAGTCTTACAAGCTCTGTATTCAATTGATATGCCTTCTTGGGACTTTTTAGAATTCCCACGAGTCAAGTTACGACTTTGTGGAAAGTGTTTTGAGATGATTTTGGCGATGAAGGCGAATTCGTAGAAAGAGCTGAAGGCTATTCCAAAATCGGTCTATGAAAAGTGGTTTGAAGATTGAAGATGAACAATTGAATTGCTTCCGTTTTATTGAAGAATTCCAGATACTTTTTGATCAGAAGGTATAGGAATGTTTGAGAATGTCTGTAAGCATTTGTGGCATCGTATACAAAGCTACCACGCCATCTCTCTTGCCTTGTCACTCGGTAAGCAGCTAAGGACTAGGCTAGGACTAGGTATACAACACAGCCGTACGGGAAATTTAAAGGACCATGCGAAAAGGGAGTCAAAGACAATGAATAATTGACATGTATATCAATATCGGTAGTTACTATAGGCAACGGAAATACCCTGTGGCAAACTTCGGTAAAATGTGTTGGGCTGTCGACATTGAGAGTCGAATGACGATCTAGGACTCTAGTAAGCATCGGCTTAGTTAAGGTGGATAGGGACGAGCCTACAAGAGAAAAGTGGTTGTAGCTCGTAGGCGAACAATGAACAAAAAATAAAATTTCAACGTCAAAATAGAAAAGGATAACGTCTATGCATAGCTTAGCGATGCACGGCATGAAACGGATGTGTTTGCTTTTTTCATCTCTATATTAACAAGGCAGTATTAGGACCTCGCATTAACAAAATGTGAATCAGATTAAGCATTGCTGCGAAATGGAATGAAAGCTGATGGAAGCTCTAAAGGCAAAATTAGCAAAAAGAACATAGGCTTCCTTGAAAAGGAAGAGCGAGCACAATCAAAGATGTTGAGGGATTCTAGGGAGCACATCCGGTGCAGAAACCAGACAAGATATAGCAAAATAATTTCAGGCCGTACCAACACAGAAAGTCCAAGTTGTTCGTAGGAATGACTGTTAGGAAAATATTTGGTCTGATTTAGATTGATTGATTCTAGAGGAAAAGATTCAACGACCAACTTTACGATTTACGAGCTGTACAGTGACATTTATTCAACCAAAGTTTAAATAACATAGAGGCTGAATGTGGTAATGGGGCGCTTTGTTTTGAGGAAAACAGTTAACTAAACTCCGGGCTAACTTAAAACGTTTGTTGGTTTTTAGGTTTGTTATATTGCCAAAGTACAAAAAAGAATTTTTCCGAGATGATGCCTATCTACAGGACAAAAGATCAATGGAATACTAAATCCATTTAAATTGAGCTGACTTGCAATCTGTTGAACGGAGGTCATATGGTGAACGTTTAATGAACTTCCTTTAAAAAGGAATCCAATTTTGTCAAGATGGCTTTTGAGGGAAGTTTTTGATTCGATAAGTATGTAATGTGGAGCCTGGGACCTTTGACTATTATAGCAGTGGAGGACCTAAAATAATTCAAGTTTTCTGCATGCATATGGTTACAAAGGCAAGCCGATGGAGTACTTTTAAAAAGAATATAAAATGAATATGAATAAATGACGGGTTTAGGGTCATACTTAGCGAAACCGACCACAGTAAACATCTAGTCTTTTGTTCGCACAGATTCATAATAGAAAATTGATTTGGGACTGACATAATTTAAGAGTCGCTGCGCCTTCAAACCGAAATCCAAATGCTGCTGTAAGCCTTCTATACCGTTCAGTATGATATTTTTAACCTTCATACGGAGCTTTAACAAAAGCAATGATTTGATAAGGAACATTTCTGCTGAGCAGGACTTCCTACTTTCTCTCGGAAGAAACTAAAATCACGTACCCGACGCTTTGGCCTCCAATAATCCAAAAGGTTGGTATTGAGACTTTGAACAAAAGCCTCCTCACATCGAAAGTTGAATCCAGGTGTTCTTTCGTCCTGCCTTGGATTATCTTCGCGGATTGCTGTTCATCAGCAACATTTCATTTCATTCTTTCAGGATAGACTCATTTTGTTATGTTCTAATATTGGTTTTAGTAACTTCATCGAAGGTCTGAGGGCTGCTTTAATAAAATTCCACTATGCCAGAAAGCTAGCCCATATTCGGGAATTCATTGTTTCGAGACGCTTATTCGAATTTATCGAGAAGTGCTCCCTACAGATCCTGAGCTGACATTCATCCGATATAAGCAATGAACCGTCCAAGCTCTTCAGAGAATATTGTCCACAGCTCCTTCTCCTTGAAACATTTTTTTTATAGTTGGTCCTAATGTCACATAAATTTGCTGCTAAGGCTAAGTCATCGATATTTTTATATGCTTGTCCCGGGTAACACTACACCGTTCAGAATATCTTTCCACGTTGTACTGAACTTTACAACCACATTTCTCAATTGTTAAGGCAAGGTCACTGATTTGTTGATAGCTATGTATGAGCTTTGGTTTCCCTATCCCTTACACGGATATCCACTGGTCGTCAACAGTAGTATGATCAGATTTGATGACTCTTTCTATTTCTAGATTGAGGCAGACAGCGTAGAGTCTATCGATATTGCACTTACGAATAATACGACGGTACCGCTGCTATAAATAGATGAATTACAAAAGACAATTTGAGCTATTATAAAATGATGTGCTGTCGATTCTCATTGACGTTGAGTGTGCTTTCGAAAACCTGTGTAAATCCGCCAGATAACACGGAGTAGACGAATCATTAGCAATGTTGGTGAATAGGACACTGAATGTGGACGCTGACTCCGGCCAATATGCGATGGCCGATGTAAGCATGGGTTTTTCGCAAAGTAGAGCCTTGTATCCATTTCTATTGTGGTCGAATCACTGCGTAATCGTCTCAATAGTTTTAACATCTATGCTCAGGCATATGAATATACTGAATCACGCCTAGCAATTATCTGCTCAAAAAACCGCCAGATCTAGACGTGATCGACGATTATTGCACTAGAAATAGGCGTTCAGCCAATCCTTCTTAAAACTGATGTGACTTGTTTTACGAGAAGGAGGCAGCTGACTAGTTTGACTCATTTCATTCTGAAAGGCGGCATCACTATTTTTTCCAACGAAGCTTATAATTTGGGTGTAATCCTGGATAAAAAATTTCTTTGGACCAAATATGTTACGTCGAAAACCTCCAAAACGTTGTAGACTTTCAGAAAACGTAAGCGGGCTTTCGGTAAAACATGGGTCTTTCCACTAGAGAGGGTCCTTCGGATTTACACGCCTATAACAAAATCATTTATTTCCTTTTCGGCAAGAGAGAGCACAACTGGTTCTCCTATATACGCACTGATGATAGTCTCTCCCTTTCAAATTTTTGTCATGGGTTGCACTGTCAAAGCCATCTTCCGTTTGGAGAGAAGTGGGCTTTGATACAGTACGCACTGGAGCATTGATGGTCTGACGAGCCGACTGTCTCTGGTTGCATGGTCTGACACAGTTACACCAGAATTTCTCTTGTCCAGGAATGGTTTCGGCCAGTATCTAAGCCAAGAAAACAAAATCGGTGTCCCTTAATGGATGGCTTCAAAACTGATGGGATACCATGCTGGTGTCATTTTAGGGGAGGCCAAAGTTAGATATCACTCCTCGTGAGGTAACCGTGCGCCTGTCTTTTTATTCTGAAGTATGTATCGTAAATATGTCGAAGTATCTGCGTCTGTAGCGACAGCCAAGCTGTACTGAAAGCCATACTGCCTCCACTCACCACTTCCAGTTTCTTCAAGGATGCAATGCTTTTCTGAACACAGTCGAAATACTTAATTCACTGAGTACTGTTTGGATTCCAGGTCGTAATAGGACCACAGGAAATGAAACTTGCTAGGCAAGGCTCATAGGCGAGATTTCCTCGGTTTAGGCTCCTATTGAAAGTTGGAATTTATATTAGCATAACTGCAGATGGCATGATTCTTCAGGATGCCGAAATCTCTAAGAGTTCACTGACTTTTCTGATATCTCTCAGTAGAAAAGCCTGAAACGCGCTATGATTTTGCCGAGCATCTAAATGTGGTTGTCATAAGTGGCAAAATCTTCTATGATGCTTGCTGTGACAACGTCACTGCGGAATACTGTCTCTGTTAGCGCTCTGTCTTGGCTCGGATCAGGCTGCAGGCATTCGATACTGATGTTGTGGATGCTGGTGCTGCTCACCTTTCTACGAAAAACTAATTTAATCGAACACACAATGAGTCGAATGGGGTAGTTCTGACAGGAGAAAACGAAAGGCAAATCACAAGATAATGATCGTGTAGCATTCCAATATCGGCCGTTTCGAGGTTTCACTTCCTAACACTGTTCGATGGTGGTTTTCTTGATCCTAATCTGGAAATCACCTTTCACCTTCTATCAGTGCACAGTTTTTTCGATATGTGGTTGTTCCATGCTGCTGGTGGTATAAAGTACTCTTGGAACTACCTTCGAACTTTGGACAAAAAATGTATGAAAGCATTTTAATCTCACTCAACATGTTCTTATGAACGCTTCCTTTAGTTGAAGGGATCTGGCGTCTTTCGTTCCAGAGTCGAGAAAGACTTTCGAGTTCCAGAACCTGACCATCCGTATTCGAGATTCCAAGGTATAGGAGTTCCTTATCACAGACAATTCAAAGAAGTTATACACGCTACTCCTTTTCTGTTCTTTTTATTGAAATGTTGAAATGCAAGGATGAACCAGTAAGTAGGACCGTACGCAACGTCTGAATATTTCAACTCTTGGGGTAGTTTGGGACTTTGTGCTCATGGAATAAGTTATAAACTAAACAGTGCTACCACTGTAGAACTCAAGAGAAGATCTACTCTTGTCAATCGCTTCTCATATGGAGTCGGAAGCAACTGGATTATTTTATTGCATTCTGCATCACTGCCACGGTTCCACTGTGTACCTTTACTTGAAAGTTTCAATTAAGTTTACCAAACTTTTGGCAGAAATTAAGAATAAAGAACACATAACCACATAGCATCCAACACAAAAACATTATCATAGCATTTCAATTCACTTCTCACAGATGGAAGGAAACTTTGTCTTTTTTTTTGTTTTTGTTTTCTTGTTGGTGACCAGAGGGTAAGCCAGCTGCTTCCGAAAATCCAAAATGTCATCCCTTAAGTCGAAACAGAGGGAAGTTGTCTTGCAAAAATTGCAAAATAATTCCAAAAATCGATAAACATTAGCTAAACAACAGGCAAGACCACCAATGGTACCACTGCCACCAATGCCCAGTAACGCCATCACTGCTGGATTCTTCCAGAAGACTGAACGAGTGACACTAGACAGAGCCACTGAGGGGAACGTCCAAAAGAGACACCCAACATTATTTATAGTCCTAAAAACCGGAGCACATTTCCTCACTATTTCAATGTGCGGTTGGCAAAAGCTTTTAGCAACCTAAAATCTAAACTAAATCCTAGACCACAATTTCCTCATCTCTCGATGGCAGCAGTACGACTAAAGCCAGAGAAGTCCCCTCTGGACATTGGTACAGTATCAGCAGTGTCCTTTCAATGCCGGTAAAGGCTCTCTGATGAGAATAAAACTGACGAAAATTTTTGGCAACATAGTTGCACCTGATGGCTTGCCTGGATTACCAACACTACCACGGACTACCGACCCTAATTTTGATTGAAGCCCTGGATTTTGATGGATTATTGTTCGCTCCCAAAGCAGATGGGCACTGAACTCTGTTCTTCGTCCAAGTATGTACTTTTTACAACCAGCAAAAGGTATGGATATCTTTCAGAAACGGATATTAAAACAATTCTCGACTTGGACTTTGAACAAAATTTCCATGTTCTCGAAACAAAGTCATGACGAAGACCCATATAAATAGTCGTACTCGTATGTGCATGCATGCGAATGTGGGTGGTAGGAATGCATATGACTTCCAATTTTATATCCGCCACTGTCATGGGACACACAAACTTCTCTGATGTGAGTTGAAGATAACTGTTAAGTGGCAGGGGGTGGGCGAAGAAAGGGTTGAGGGTGTTAGGAGCCGTCAAGCACCATCGTTGTAGTCAATGTTGTAGGCAATGTCGTAGTTGTTGTCGTTTGTCGTTCGTCGTTTGTTGTTCGTTGTTGTCGTCGAGTGGGAGGATACGCATACCCATGATGGACCTCACACTCTCGTCAAGTGCCAGGGCATTCATAGCACCACTGAGCAGCACTTCTCGACAGATATCACATAATATTCCAGAGCAATAAATTACATTTGTAGGCGTTGGCAGGTGTCGCCAGCGCTGTCTAAAATCGCGATAAATCTTCATGCGAAATAAATTTCATAGAAATTGTTCCAGGAGCGTTGACTGGTGTGTATTCCATATACTTACTCGTATACTCGTATACTCGTATACACGTACTCGTAGCACTTTCCTTTCACCCTGGTTGTTCGGTTATCCCCCTTATTCCTGTCAGTCTGACGGACTGGGTCAGAAAATGGGTTTAAGTGTGTCTCCTCTCATTTTGGTTCATAAAATTCTCGGTGCGATGCGTTTTGTTGCCATCGGTCGGTTGGGTTGGGGATGCTTACTTCTGCTGCTACGTACGCCAAAAAAGGACTACAAGGATTTGTAGGTGCCTCCTCGTTGTGTGTGTTTGTATGTGAATAAATAAATTTCCTAATTGGAAATAAATTTTATTACGAAACGGACACGAAGATATTTGATGCGGAAATGGAAGAGATGTTTGCTCGGAAAAGGCAGGAAAAGCTGGATTCTGTAGTAATGGGTCAGTGAACTAAAACGAAGCAAACAAGCTCAAGAATAAATTCCACTATTGTTGAGAGCGGGGATGCTCTTGAGTGTCAAAGAGTTTATTATTTTTGATATATATCCCAAGGGATAGACCGAAATCTTGAGGATTTATTGGAAGCTTAAGCTTTCTCAGTAGTTGGTCATCATTTTCGAGTTTTTCTTTTTAGTTGACACGGGTGTGTGAAGTGCACAATATCATAAATTCTGCCAAATGTGAGTATGACATCGTGTGGGGTAGATCAAATCATTGGACCGAATTGGAGTAGCACTAACAAGCTTAGAGGATGCAAAATCTTCCTTTCTTTACGCATATAAATACTGTTCAATGCACACTTTCATAACAAACAGATTAATGTTTTCGTCATGTAATTCCCGAAGACAAGTATTTTCTAAAATCGCTTATGGCAGACGATGGCCCTCAATACGTCATAGTATTCTTTGTACGGGTGGGGTTAAATTTAAATATCGGTGTGCGTCTTCTTGAGCCCTGCACACAATAGGTAACTTTTGATGCTCTAGTTCTAAATTCGGGTTTCATCCAAAAATTTTTTGCAGCTATCCTAGAATGAATCGGTTATGGCACTGAGATTCTGATATTAATTCGATGCTTCTTAAGTCGATATTTTTTCCCAAGCTGGATATGGTAGACAACGTTATTGATGCGGATTATCCCCTTCTATGGACCTTCACAATTCTGTTGCAATTTTGATGATTTGTCTTTCTTACGCAGAGGATTATACAGCAACACCAGGCCTTCTTTGTTGAAGCCTGAAGATTCTGTTTTAACGTTGTACCTAGTCCTCATGCGGTTTCATCCTTTCTCTGGTGTTTTCGCGCAATTTACGAATCCTGCAGCGAAAGTCGTCCATATGTGACGATCCCAGCTCCGCTGGCAGTTACCCACTACCTTAGATAGATGCTCATGCAATGTTTTACAGCATCACTTAACCATTCCATCGGATTGGGGATGTAGTGGCGTTGTCCTTGTATTTCTTATTCCAACATATTGGCGTACTTCCTAGATGACTTTCGATTCACATTTTCGTCCTTGATCAGGGTGTAGCTCCATTGGAACCTCAAATCTGTTCACCGAGTTGTTGACAATTTGTTCTGTTACGGTCTTAGCCTCTTGTTTTGGGATTGCGAACACTTCCGACCACTTACTGAAGTAATCCATGACCAGGAGAGTGTACCGGTTGCCATTAATATTTTCGAAAAACTTGCCAGCGATGTCAATGGCTATTCCTTCAAATGGTGCTCCGACATTGTATTGTTGAATTCTTCTCAATTGCCGTACTTTTGGGCCCTTGGTAGTAGCACAAATTATGCACTCTCTGCACATGTTCTCGTCATCTTAACAATGTTCCTTTACCTCTTCGTACGTCTTCTTAATTCCGAAATGATCTCCTGATATTCCGTCATGTATTTCGTGAAGTACTTTTCTGACTCTGGACCGTGGCACGATTAGCTGCATAAGAAATGTAGTTCCATCTGCCCTTTTCCATTTTCTTTTCAGCCAAAGATCTTGCACACAAAACGAGTCCTACTGTGCCTAATACGCTTTCAGAGTTTGGCTCCAGTCCGATATCTCCTGCCAGCTTGGTCTGTCCTCGTGTTCCTTCTCGGCCAATATTGGTTCCATGTCATTGCTCGCCTGTTGGCAGGAACTTATTTCGTCTGTACTGCAACCCACTCCACTAGCTCAGTCCTAATCATTTAGGCAGTGGTCAGTTCTTTGACTTCGTTAAGGTTGCATTATTTACATTTGACTAAGCACGGTCTACGGGCGAGAGCCTCAACATCTGAGTGCAGTTTTTCCCTGCGGTGTTGCTCTTCAAAGTCGTAGCCCTACAACTCCTAGATCCATATCGCAACTTGGCCTACAGGGTTCTGCTTGATCTGTGCGAAGGATGAACTTTTGTCCATAGAGGTGCTTATGGAAATGCTTCGTTGCCAGAATTAAACCCTGAGGCTTACGCGGAATTGTGCAGTGGTCCCGTTCAGGCTTGGAGAGTACCACAGCTCCGACGCCAACATTGCTAGCGTTTGCGTCTACGACAACATTTTTCCGGGTGTGGAGTAGCCCAAGATGCGGATATTGCACAGCTGCCGCTTGAGTTCTTTAAATGCGTTTTCACACTCTCCAGACCACCACAAAGGTCTGTAACATGTGGGACGTCTCAAGAAGTTTCTTAACTGTGGCTTCCTTGGTGGCATGCCAACTTTTCTCTGCTCCGATTTTGTTAGGAGTCGTTCTTACTGCTTCCGCTGATATAATGTGACCTAGATATTTTATTTCCGGATGGACCCCGGCACATATTTCAGGGTTCAGCTTCAAACGATCGCTTCGCAGCCTCCCAAACACTTCTTTTAGATTTTCTTGATGCACCTCGAAAGTGTTGCCTATGATAATAACATCGTCCAGATATGCCAGGCTGATTCTCCGCGTGAGGCTTTGCAGTATACGTTCCATTAATCGCTCAAAGGTGGCCGGGGCGTTGCACAGTCCAAGCGGAATCATCATAGCTGCCAAAGTCCACTTCCGGTAGTGGCGGCCGTTTTTTCCTGATCTTTTCCGTTAATCTCTAGCTACCAGTAGCCACACTTCAGTTCAAGTGTTGACAACCATTTTACTCCAGAAAGCATATTCCAAGTGTCAGCAATCCTAGGAAGTGGGTAGCTGTCCTTTTCAGTGATATCGTCGGGACACCAAACCTCGTGCTGCAGTCTTTCTTCTTCACGACAACCACTGGGGATGCTCACGAGCTCTGCGATTTTTCAATCAGCCCCTCAACTTTCATCATCGACATTAATTCGGCAACTTCTGTTTGTTTTGTCAATGGAAGACGCCTTGCAGGTTGACGGCTTGGTCGGGCATCTCTGGTGTCAATATGGTACGAGTTGGGTACGTCCATATTCTTTCTCTTGCGCAGCAAATATATCGGATTTTTTCTGCCAGACTACGCTGCTCTTGATCTAGATTGAAGGGACTAAGGAGTTTGTTCTTGATTTTCGTACACTAGACTCTTGTGGCCAGTGTTGAACAACTCGATTCCATTGTGGTCAATATAGCTTGAATAGGTGCACATTTTTCCACCATCTATCCAATTTTGCCTTTACACTGAACGTCTTTGGACTCAGAATCCTTACAGGAACCATATTATGATTTAGTTCCACTAAAGTCTCTCTCCCATGAAGTCTTTCTTATTTTCTGGCTCCTTACAATAGAATCGGTTGCTAACAGAGCCACCTTCCACTTTTGCCCAAACAATTGCTTCCGACGGAGACAGAGCGCAATACGGGAGTGTTGAGCTGGCCGCAATTTGTGTAGCAAGCAGATTGGCCTTGTCCAAAGAGCTGACAGCTGGAATGTCTTTGTAAATGAGCGTTGGGATGGAGGATGGGGCAGAATTTCTAATGTTTTTGACAAATGACCAAAAGCTTCTACTACCTTTGGGGCATTGTAGTATTTTTTGCCCCAACTTTTGGTCGTATTGAAATTTCACACTCTACAGAAAGACGTTGCGGTCATTCCTGGCCCATTTAAACTTCTTCCGGTTTTTCTCTGTTGGATTGGTCTTGAAGGACCGAAAAAAACACTTCTCTAACCCTGACAGCCTCTTTACAGCTGGAGTCGTACCATGTCTTTTCTTTTGGTTTGATACTCTTCATCCAAGAGTGTTAAAGCATCTCATTCCAAAGAGATTAGTTTCTGTGATCATGTCAGCAGCGGCATCCACGTCGTTATCGAGGAAACATAACGACCGATTACAATTCCTAAAGAAGTTGTTAAGTCCGCTCTAATTGGCTTTCTCGTATTGCCATACGGTTCTTTTAGGAATCTTTTCTCTAACTGAGTGGTCGTAATTAGCCGATATGACGCAATGGTCCGACGAGCCTAGATGGAGTGCACATCAACGGAGTACATATCAGGGTGAGAAATTCAAAACAAATTCAGGCTGTTAAGCGACGGGGCTATTCCAAATTCTTCTGTCAATAAACTTGCGACCCCGATCATAATATTTGTATATGTTTGTTGGAAAGTTTCTCTAATAAAATAAATAAGTTCCTGGGATGTGTGAATGTTCCACGACTGAGAAAAGTTGGTAGTGCCGTGGGCATGCATATCCGGAAACACATAAAATGTCAGATTTCTACAATCGCAAGAGATCATCTTTACCGACAAATGTGGAGAGATTTCGGGATACGCGTTCGGCGAAGATTCTGACAGTCACTTGCGATTGCAGCTTTTCTGCGTTATATCTTCTCAAAGCAGCTCATCTTTGTTGTGAAGCTTGGGAAATACGCATTCGCACCTTGCTTACAACGTGGTGGTGATCCGAGTCCATGTTGGCTGGACGGCAAATTCGGATGTCCAGAATACTGGAGGCGTGACTTCCATCTATCGTAAAAAGATCAATTTGATTTAGCGTTTGATGATCCGGAGTGCCATGTCCCCTTGGATATATTAAGTATGCTTGCTGTTGAAATATTTCGTCGTTGTGTCTTGTAGCTTGTAGCTGGTGCTTAAAAACTCTCGATTAAAATCGCCTAGTAAGATTTTAATGTCATACTTCGAACATTGTGCATATGTCTTGTCGAGGAGCTCGTGGAAACATTCTTTGGTGGCGTTGTCCTTGTCTTCCGTAGGAACATGGGCACATATTAGGCTTACGTTAACAAACTTGGCCTTGATGGCCATTTTCATAAGATGCTCGCTCACGGGTAGGAAGCTCTAGACTTTTTGCCTAAGTCGGCCGGCTATGGCAGAGGCGCATCCGAATGATCTTTTTCCTTTTTCTCTATAGCATAGTAATATGTATATATCACAGCTTTTCTTCCTCTCTATGTCCGGCGCATCCTAACGCACTTCCTGTATAGCGGTTATATCCACGTGGTAGTAGTCAAGGGCCTCTGCTAATTGTTCAGCTGCGGCTGACCTGTTAAGGTTCCGAACATTACAAGTGCAAATCCGAAGGTCGTTGTTATTTAAGGGTCGTGAACAATGAGTCCATTAGTTGGTTCGCTACATATTTAATTTTGTTCCGTATAGGGTTGTGAGCTCTATTACGTCCGAGCATGCCCTTGCCATTTTCGCCTGTTTGACTAATGGTTTACTCAGGCAGTTACCGTGGACCGCTGCTGCGAGGTGAGGCAAGCACTTCGCTGCGAACTCGATCGTCCCAGTTAGAGGACACTCAGCACTTGCCTATCAATCGCAGCATATCTGTAAATCCTTAACCATATTTATTGCCAGAATTTAGCAGACTTATTTCGTCCGGCATATTTCACTGAATTGTCTGGATGGCATTGTGCTCGTTTTAAGGCTCTGAACCGAATGACATTGGCATTTTGCTTGTTCCTGGAGAAAATTATTGTCCTTCGAAAAGATATGCTGATTATGCAGAAAAACCTACGGGCCAACCGTTAATTTGAAGGAGAAGAACCTTTCAAAAGCAGTTGCAGTTGCCTACTATGGGCACTGCGGTTGGTTCCCGTGTAACTCTCTGAAACCACTTTATCTTTGTCATCCTAACTTGATTCGGAATATTACCACATATTTAAGGAACCTTTTACGTATATACAACCATACGTACATACGAGTACATGCAATAGAGCTTCTCTACTTTAAACTAGAAACCAATGGCTTTTTGAACATAAAAAACTTTTAATAATTGAACCACTACCTGCTAGCTGGCAGCATCCTGTACATCAGAACGCGACACCTGGTCCTCGTTATAAGGCAAATCCAATGTCACATTTTCTTAAATAATGCACACCACATGGGGCCTGCTGGATAAAATTCATTTCAACCTCACATTTGATTTCCTGCATCATATCGCTTAGACTCGACTCTCTCCCATGTATACATACATCAGGATCAAATGCCGGCACTCTTAAAATATCCAAACCAACGATAACAACCTACAAGAAGATGAGGAGGAAGCCTTTACTAACGCCAAAGCCTTAACCCAAGCCAAAGCCAACATAAAAGGAAAAGGAAAAGAAGAAAAAGAAGAAGAGGAAGAAGTTTCATCATTTGCATTAATCTCGACCCAATCCAAGCATGTTTGCGTCCTAATCAAAGTTCCTCCTCCGACTCCGGTTCGCGCACGCAATTAAAACTTTTTCCAAACAACCAGAAAGCCAATTTGGAATTGGCCATAATTTTCATAAATTGTCCTCGGCACAACACAAACTGTCCACAATCTCGCAATTAACCCCGAAAAACTTTGCATTCAAATTGCAAATGAGTTTCCTTGCAATGGCCGTCACTCTGGTTGAATGGCATCTCTTCCTGTGTGTGTATGGCCATCATAAATGTCACTTTATGGTCCTGGGTGCATGTATGGCTGACCATTTGGTGCAATTTTTCCATCGCCTCACTTCGGCTCTTCTTCTCCAGCGCACCTTAATTAGGCGACAAACTCTGTGAAGACTGCCTGTCCCCAATCTCCTGAGTCTGAGTTGGCTATTCCATTAGCACCTTATCATAATTGCGGCATTAATCTGCGGTGCTGCGACTGAGACTGAGACTGCGACTACGACTTCGGCTGTGACTGTGACTGTGACTCTGAGTTCAGGATTGCACTCTACTCTGGAAAGGCTTTAGCTGAAGATGAAGTTCGAAGTCTCCTAAACCATGTAACGAGTATAACCAAAAACCCGATTGTGGAAATATGCAAAAGTTGTGGGTCCCATCGTCTTTGTCGTTAAATGTTGCACAAATGCTGGACTAGCCAATGCAGCAGAGGGAATGAAAGGAAAAGCCAAAGATGAAGAAACAACAAAAAAAAAAAGAAGAAAAAAAAAAGGAATTCACACGAGGTAAGCGGATCCTTCTTGTGGTGTGTTGTTGTTTTGGACGTCGCGTCTTGTATTGGTCGTGCATCTGCAACGCAAGGAGTGCGTCATGTTCGGACCGTGTTCTCCTATGTTAATTCGGTTTCGTGCAAAGTATCTCGTTCAATGCCAATGGGAACATGGATCACTTGCACAACGGCACCGAGCGAATTGATATGAAATTATTACCTGTCGCGACGGTGCACGCTGCGGAATTGGATGGCACAATCGCGCGCGGCTCAACTTAGTACCTGTACCCCATTACATAGCTCATTGACGCTAGTGAATGTAAATGTCACGGTTGTGTTTGGGTTGCTAGTACCCGGTAAGTGATGGTTGAGCTTCATTGTAATAAGATGATACGAATAGAGGATCTCGTTACTCAGGGGACGCAAATATTGAGACCTAAGGCGCTTAAAAGGTGTTGCTGTCTGATATCTACGTCGTTGCACACACTTCAGAAGGTCAAGTATATTTATGAAGTCATCTTTCATAATAGGGTGCAACAAAGTTATGAAGTATTTCGGACAGAGAAAGTTGTATGCAATTTCGCAATATTATGCAAAAGAAATCCAAGTAAAAAATGATCAAACTTGGTATTTTGAACTACATTAGTAGCCAGGTATGGCATAAATGCACCCTGGTCCTCCTATTTGAAGCAAAACTGTTTTTGGAAAATGTCTTTGTGACGTGATATTTTATGAAGGGACTCCTTATGACGTTATACATCACTTTTCTTCTGAGTAGAGCAACCCTATTTTACATTTACAAGCTCTCTTTGTCCATACAGTGAGGTCAACTGATCGACGAACAACGTTTCGTTGGATCAGGTTTGTTGCTCAGCAAATTGATTTATTCCTCTTCGGACTCAATGTCGACTTTTCGTCTGATTGTACGTTTACGGAAGCTTCTTAGTGTAGATGAAAATATTAGACGGCCCAAGGCCAGAAGTAAATGAAGAAGACGTTTGGTTCAACTCGGGCCATCGGGGAGACCGTTTAAAGTATTTTGACCACATTGCAGATGCTTCCGCATGAAGTCCAACTTATGGTAGACTTCAGGCTTACAGACTACCAGTAACGCATTTCATGGTTCTATCAGATTTGAGTCCCAAAATCTACGTCAGATTTAAAATTTGCGCCATTCGTGCGGCAAGATGTGACAGACAACGTGACAGAGCGTCAAGAGGTTTAATGATTTTGTTCCTGGGTATTTCTGACAACCTGTTGGCTCGCTGTTGGCATCCATTTTTAGTCGCGATTTAACCGTTTTCCATGTCAATAAGCCAGCGACTATTCTAAAACTGACAACAAAATTTGAAAAGAAATCCGTTCCAGAATACTTGCAATCTTGAGAAAGGTGACCGAATATACAAATGAAAAGAGACCAAATATGCAAAGTTGAAAATGATCCATTTAATTAGGATTTCTATTGATAAGGCCAATTTCCTTTTTTTTTTGTTGTACTCGACCCATACCTTCCTTTAAAATCGCGGTGTGCTCAAGGGATTTTGGGTCCTCTAAAATGTTTGCACACAGCATTGTCGAAAGGAGGTTAGGGAGGAAAGAAAGAGAGATACCGATGTACGTTGGTTTTAAATGTTTGTAAGTTACAATTATTAGGGAACAAAGAACTCGGCACCGCATTCCATAAATGAGTTGTACGGCTTAGGAAGGAATCATAATATTTCAGACTACGTCCGATATTCATAGCGAGACGGTGGAAATAGCGACAAAACAAAGTGAGGCAGGAGACAATACGCCGGTGTACGGTTATGTCAATGTCAATTGACTGAGTCTTTTTAGCATCACCTATTGGTTTTATCGTACGGTTTTGAGTCCTATCTAGCAGGTTCAGAGATGTTTTGGGCACACCTGACCAGATGCGGGCATTGCACCCCAATTTCGAGCGGATAAATGTCCTATATGTTGTGGCCTAATCAGTGGGGGTGAAGCATTTCTTACATTGCTTAAGGAAACCTAGACATTTCCCAGCATATTTGGCGACATCGAATATGTGGTCATTCCAATGTAAGTTGATATTGACACACATACCGAGAAAGAAAATTTTTTTTTGGTTTCGACAATGCAAGTGCCATTCATGGGCAATGGCTGGCTGTTTAAATGTCAAAGGATTGATGAAAAAGCTTACGCAGTGGTTTTGTCACCGTAGAAGAACAGCTCTTCAGGAGATTTGTATATGTTAAGATCTTAAAGTAGCCTTGCTACTACGCGAGTGCGAAAGTGGATTCGCCCTATTAATGATTCGACGCACTCAAGTGTAAGCGAGGACAAAGCACAGTCTGGAAGTGTTGAGCCGGGCACAAATTGTGCAGCAGATTGGCCTCGTCAAGTAAGAGCTGACAACTTGAATTTAATTGTAAATGGGCGTCGGGATGTAGGATAAGGCAGAATTTCTGATGTTATGGTGAATGACTAACAATTTTTACTGCCTTTGGGACATTGTAGTGTTGTTTGCCTCAGATTTTGGTCGTATTGAAATTTCACTCGCTTAGTGAAGACGTTGCAGTCGCTCCTGGGTCGTCTCTCGGGCTGGTCTTGTAGGATTGAAAAAGCTTTTTTCTAACCCTGACATCCTCTTTACACTTCATCTGATGAGAGATAAGGGATCTTATTCCAAAGAGAATACTGTCTGTGATCATCCATGTTGTCATCGAGGAAATATAACGACCAGTAAAAATTCCTAAAGAAGCTGATAAATCCGCTCCAATTGGCTTTCTCGTAGTGTCAAACTATTCTTTTGGAATCTTTTCTCTAACTGTATGGACAGTATACGAGACATTAGCTGATATGACACAGTGGTTCTACGAGCCTAGAGAGGATAGTACATCGACTTTGTATTTATCAGGTTTAGGAGTTAAAAACTAGTCCAGGGTATCGGCGGTATGTCTATCAACGTTAGGTATTTGCATTGGCTCATTCACCAGCTGGGTTATGTTATTTTCCGCCACGAAGATCACAACATGCAGTCTTTGGGGTGTTGTCTGTCCAGTCTGTCGACGTCGCCCAGAATTGTGTATATTGAGAGCCCTTGCAATAACAATTTCAGTATAGGGATACAGGGATACTATTCTTTGTATTGAGTTTAACTTATCGTTAAAGTTTAAACTTGTGTGTACAGTTTGGGGATTTTGTAATTGAAACAAGTGGATAATTGGCTTGCGGAGATGGATTTTTAACCACATGAAGCTGACTTTCGCATTGGAACAGGGATCGCATTGTGGTGCAGTTTGGTAAGCTACATCACTACGGACGTCAATGGTGAGACCGCGTCGGGAAAAGAATTATGGCAGTAGTTCGTAGCCAAGTAATTGTAGATTCAACTTCCACTGCAAAAGAACTTTGGAGGTGACTGGCTGGCTCGTCGGTCTTTTCATTTCCCTCCTGCAAGCGAAATAAATGCTTAAGGATTTTCAAAAAATATTTTTTTTTTTATTACTTTCAATGGTCCCATAGAACTTCAAAAATTGTATCCTAAAAGTTTGTGGCCGGAAAATATCGCAAGGTACTAGTTTTTCAAAGTATAGTACAAACCCTAGAGGTAGGCAGCGAGCTTAACTTACAATTTTAAACGCCTTTATCTCAAAACACAATTTGCTAGCGATTTTTCTGCGAATTTTGCAAGTTTGACTGTGGAAGTGTGCCATTCGGCCAAAAGTCAATATGTCAAAAAAATTCTACGTTCTTTTCTGGCTGTTATTATGTACAATAATTAGTGACTCGTAATAATTCAAAATTTACAGGAGCTGTTGGTACGGCCGTAGACCCTTCCAAAAAAGAGAGGTCATCTGAGAAACGCTCCACAGCCGCCATTTTTAAATAAACTATTTTGTAAAAATTATGTTTTATAGTCAATCATATGTACAATAAACTTCTACCTTTGTAAACTCGGTTTACTTCATATTTTTCCTGAAAAAAAAAAAATCACAAAAAAGCCTATTTGTACGGTCTCTAGAGTATCCTAACCCCTGAACCTGGTAATTTCTTACATGAACCGCTCTATAGGCTTGGAAATGGTTGCATTTGAAGTGCCTTCACGACCATTCGGATGTACAATATTTATAGGACTGAGTTCTGACTGTCCTCTTGATTATTAGTACTTTCACTTGGAGGACAGAAGCCAATTATTGAAGAATTTCTTAGACTCTCAGTTGAATTAGGAAGACACGCCAACCTACTCCGCAGTCCATTCTAGGACCTTCTGTGTAGATCAGTACTTTGCACTCGAGTTCGAAGGTAGGGCATTGTTTTCTCAAAATCATTCTGGTTGGGAAGTCAATTTGGAAGGCTTTGTTGAAATTAAGGTTGCGAATTTTCTAATTTGTTAAAATTTTGGATGGGATGCAGATCCAGAATCTTACTACGATAATATGGCTTCGCAGACCGGCACTGGGGTTTAATTATCCTACTCGATGGACTATTTTTTTTTATTAGTACAGAGATCAAGGTCAAAGTCTTTGATGTTATATCTCCTGTTGTTTCTGCTATATCCGTTTCTTGAGCTTAGCTAAGTGAGCTGAGCTCTCTTGGTCCATAGGAACAAGAATTTTGGATCGAACTCTCTATTTTTTTCAGTTCAGTTTTAGATAGAGATTCACTCCAAGAAATTAAATACTGAACATAAGAGGTAGTGGCTTATAAAATCACTTACTGCTTGTGAGTTATTTGAGCTATATTATTGACCCATTTACTGGTTGGTTTAGAAGTGGTTTTCTACAGGTTCCTATGGAGCTAAATAGCATACCAAATGGTGGTCTTTCTGAAGAAATGGCTGATCAGATCCATGAACTTTTATCAATTTAGTTGCAGTGATTGATTATATAGCTGGGCCAGCTCATAGGTGAGGTTATGGCTTTTGTGGCAGTTCACATCATGTGGCCCAAACCCTTAGCTTAGATCAAGCGGCCTTTATGATTTCTCTAGTCGCTGAGTAATTTAATTTAATTTAATTTAATTTCATCCCTGAAAAGTTTTGGCAGGAATTTATAAATTGATGGCGATGGGGTATAACGTAATATTTTCTGCAGATTTGGTAACTTTACTGATCACTTATTGTGACCGTGTAGGTAGTTTTGAGCATTGAAAAAATCCAAAAAGAAACATAAACTTCAAAAACTAACTTAGTTAGAGATTCTTGAAGGCAATGAGTGATCAGATCTTATCTTTGGAGGTTCCTCCGGTACCTAAGAGTGTCGTAAAGTTTAATTTTTTGAATAGTAAATCGTATTTTTAATTGATTGCACAGCATCGGTGTGGTACTGGACGTACTCGTGTTGAGATTTGCAGATGTCTGTCTGTTCAGGATCTCCCGGTTATGACTGCCTAGAATGTATTTTAGAATTTTGAAGAAAAACACTGGTAAAGCTGATTGGTCTAAATTGTTTAGCAGATTCATGCCTTTGCTCTTCTCTTTTCGGCTTGAATACAATTCGAACTGTCTTCGAGAATTGGGAATTTATATGCCACCTAACGTAGAAGTGATCTGGATGGCAACTTTCCTTGACGTATTTGACGCTGTTTTCCTCTTTCCACTGCGGGACTAGCCTTACTTTGGCAATGGTGAAATATAACAATTTTTCAATTCCGCTTCACCAAGTTTGGCCTGGGTGAAACAGTAGACTAAAGGCCCAATCACAATAGGCGAAAGCAAACTGAAGCTAATATCAGAACTGGACGAACAGTTTCCCGAAGTTACTTCAAGTGGACAAGTTGTCCATAATAGGAGTTTGAAATCTGTCAAGTCAAGTTGTCATTTGTTTTGTGTTTTGCACTTGCGAAAATTATTTTCAATCTAAGAAAAGTGAGTGGAAATAACCGATTACAATTAAGTAATAATTTGAAGATCTTGCAACTTGCAATGGAGGCTTTCTTGGTATTAGAAGACATTCAGGATTAACTGGAAAAATCGTAAGCATAAATCGCGCCCAAAATCAAAATGTTACATTTTTGAAATATAAAGCAACTATTATAGATAGTGCTCAGTTTTTTTAAGTTTGTGGATGAGTCTAGAAATTTACCAAGGATTATTAGTATTTTTGAAACCACTTGCCAAAAAACGTCGATAAGAAAACCTATTAGTGCGGAGTGCCGTGTAGTTTTGATTTTATTGTAAGTTTGATTATTCAGCGATTTAAATAAATTTGATTTGGTTGTTTGTGTTTATTATTTTTTTGTCTTAAGATGCATCCACGCAATCGCTAGCTTGGTCTTTTAAAGCTATCTATAGACGAGCATTTAATCGGCCAACTGGTTGACAGACTGGTTGCAAATAACCCATGTGTAGGCCAGTCTGACGATAAGCTGAACGATTTCATCTAGTTTACCAACCAGTCGTTGAAAAATCAATGGAATGTGTGTCGGAAAATCAGCAACCAAACAAAAGCTTTCATTCTACAAATTTTGATTTTGAGTGCAGTTCAATTACTAGATGGAGTGAAAAGTGACATCCTTGACTGCCAGAATGCGCTGCTACTGCAAAAAAGGTTATGGTGCCTTAAGTCCGTTCATATTTAGGCAGACATGCCAAATTTCAGTGCGATACTGTCTTTAGTTTTGTTTTGACAGCTGATTGTTGTTGACGTGTTTGGCATCATGTTGAGTATGGACAAAAACGATTTTCGTTCTCTCATAAAACATTATTTTTTGAGAGGCAAAACGGCGAAGGAAACAAAAGAAAAGTTGGATAAATATTATGGGGCTAATGCTCCGTCAGATTACACCGTCAAATATTGGTTTCGAGAGTTTCGTGGTGGCCGCAACTCCAATACCGATCAAGTCCGTAGCGGCAGGCCCTCCGATGCGGTTATAGAGGACAGTGTCAAAAAAATACATGAAATGGTGTTGGCTGACCGGAGAGTGAAGGTGCACGAGCTAGCAGATACCACAAAGACTAGTACTGAGCACACACGCCATATTTTGGGCAATATTCTGCATATGAAAAAGTTATCCTGCCGCTGGGTGCAGCGAATGCTCACTTTTGACCAAAAATACGAACGCGAGAGCACTTCGAAATAGTTTTAGGACTTGCTGATGCGGAATCGGGCGGACTTTTGGCGTCGATTGGTAACTGGATTTGCATCCCTCGGACTATTATCTCTTCCCAAACCTCAAAAGATGGCTCATCAATAAAAAATTCAGCTCACGCGAGGAAATCATCGACGCCACGGAAGAGTATTTTGCAGACCTTCCGGAAAATTACTTTTCGGACGGGATCAAGAAGTTGGAAAATCGCTGGAATAAGTGTATTAAACTAAAAGTTTGAATAAAATAAAAAAAACATTTAAAAAAAAGAAAAATTTTCATTCACAAGGAGGTCACTTTGCACTCCATCTAGTAAGTTTTTTTTCCTTGTTCTAACGAAATATAAAGAGATAGATACGAGTATAAACGCCAATATTCAAACGTTAAAAAAAAGAATTAATGATATAAAAACCCTTTTCCGAAAAGAACAGAAAAAAGTAAAAAAAAGTGTTTGTAGAAGAGGAATCTCGTCAGAAACAGAATATATTCCCAATATACCTATGGTATTACGACGACCTGATGTTTTTGAAAGATCAAAACAAAAAAGGACTCAAATCACCGGCTTTTCAACAATGGACGATTCCTGTACAAGTGATAGCTTTGTGGAGAAATACCCGTCAAAAATTTCATATCCTCGTAGGATCCACCACTTGCCAAAAAACGAAGCGTTGTAGATAGTCTTTCATTTGGACATATTGCACTACGCATAACCGTGTTTTTTTTTCAATATATGGCTTAACCATTTCCAAAAGTTCTTCATAAGCATATGCGTCCATTCTGAAAAAGTTTTTCAGTTTCTTTTGGTGTTTTTAACAATCGCGTCCTGAACTCAACCAATCTTTTACGATTCCTGGAATTGCTTCACGCAAACGTCTCATAACGCCCAAATACTCGTAATACTCTTTGTTTACTGTCTGGCCTTCTAGCAAAAATTCATGATGCACTACGCCGTTGTAATCCATGAAAACCGTGAACATTGCCTGCTTTTTTGACTGAAAACGACGAAGTTTTTTTGGTCTCGCCTTATTTGGTAAACGCCATTCATTTTCCTGTTGTCTGGATTGCGTGTCGTACTCATAAACCCGCATCTCGTCTCCAGTAATGATCCTTTTGATGAATGTGGGATCGGATTCAGCCTCGCAAATCATCTCTTTTGCGACGTCAACACGGTCTCTTTTTTGCATGAAATTGAGGTCTTTTGGTACACGACGGAAACCCAAATCATTAACCAAAATGTCTTGGACGGATCAATAGGCAATGTTCAAGTCCTCCGCTATCTCGTTGATAGTTAATTTGCGGTTATTTACCAACATTTCTTTTACTTCATCAATGTTTTCGACGGTTTTCGATGTCGATGTTCTGCCACTGCCTTCATCATCTTCGATTGACTCAAGACCACTTTTGAACCGCTCGTGCCACTGGTAAACGACCGTTTTCTTTAGAAAATCGTTGCCGAAACGCTTTTCCAACATTTCCAATATTCGCGCATCATTAAATTCGTTTGTTACGCAAAATTTAATACTCGTACAAGTTCGTTGTTGCAAATTTAAATCCATCTCTAAAATTGTAAAAAATCGCCAACACACACAGGGATAGATGTACTCTTGGCTACGAAACTTTTGCAAATGTCAAGCTATGACGCTGAGATTTAGAGGGAATGTCAACAACAGATTTACCAACTTAAGAAAAAAACAGAATTCAAATCGGAACAATGGGAGCGACACACGGTGGTGTCCCCCGGGAACTTTTTGGTCAAGGTGGTATACGTAGATCACCGCGGAATGCATGGATTGGAGAAACACTTTCCTATAAGATGTCCTTCCAAAAGTGGAAGCCAATAATTTTGCTATAAAAATCATTTTAGCGTAGTTTCGATATGACGTCGTGCACGACGTTTGCGCATATGGGAATCACAGCGATGCAGGCAAAAAACATGATTTATTATATTTTGTAATATTGTACTGTAATAAGCTGGTAGTATTGGAAGGCTTATAAACAATAATTTTCCAATTCCTTCCCTCAAATACTAACCAGCCTTTCCATTGGGACCAAACTGGATGCGACCTTATCCATATTTGTTTTTCACAGCTGAGAAAAAGAATTTCAACAAAAGGCTGTCGCGAGCTCGTTGTGCAATTGAAAATAGTTTTGGTGTGCTTGTGTCACGTTGGCGCATATTGCTTAAAACACTACAGAAAATGCAGAAAAAGTATTTTTGGCTCCCGTCGCATTACAAAATTTCATAATAGGGAAAATGTGTCATCCTATAGTCCCAATAACTTTGTGTATTGGGATGACTCTGATGGTAATCATCACGATGGGCTGTGGCATAGTGAAGGGCCAAACAACATTTCTTTGCTTCCATCATCAAATAATGTCCACATGTATGGCGGAATTCCATCAACATCCAACAACCATTTAAACCACATTTTGAATAGGTAATGACTATTTTATTAAATTAATGATGTTTTATCATTAGAACAACATTTTATCGCTATCAGCATTTGTCGGTACTGGTGATGATGTAGGAAAGGCTCTTAAAGTATATTCTAACTTGCCAATCATACTCCCAAATTGTCCACAAAGTTCATTGAAAGGCGTCTTTTTCTTTTTAGCTGGCGTGCTCGTCGAATCTGAAGAAAAGCTTGATTCAACAGCAAATTCCTTGCGGTACATTCACCGGTGATGTTAACAAACTTGACAAACCGTCTGACAATTTATTGTATCATGTTCTATAATAAAATGAGATAAAGTTCTATCCCAAAATGCAAATAGTAAAATATATTTACTTTTGTGGTTTCATAGAGTCTCTTAAGAAAACCATTTCGGAGAATAATGTCCACTGTGTCTCCTCGGATAATCCGTTGCGGGACGTTTGTACTGTTTTCGAAGCTCTTTACCGAATCGCTCTCTCAGTCTAGTCCATTTGGTTTTACACTCAGAAGCTTTAAATTAAAAACAACAATAATTAAATTTACAACAAGTTCAATATAGAGTTTCGTGCATTTACTTACGATTTTCATTTAACTGCTCACCTATCACCTATCACCTGCCACGCTTTCTGCTTTTTGGAGCAGTTAAAATATAGGGGGTCCATTTGATCGAACAGCAGCCTATTCTGGGTCGGCCTTCCCATCGTCACCAACATGAACCTCACCATAGTGCTGACAATCAGGCTTTAAAAGTTAGTTAGATCAAAGACAGGTATTTTTAGAAGGTCGAAATATAAATCAGTTGGATCAGGTACTTCTTGATACAGGATACGCTGAAATCTTAGTTGTGCGAACACTTACGGAGGCAAACTTGGATTCTGTGAATTTCGTTGGTATATTTTCCTACAGAGCTGGGCTGTTCTGTCTAAGGTCGGTCCATTCTAAAAAAGAAAACGAAGTGCGAATACTGGCACAAATAAGGCACAGTCTTTTTTATACCCAAAAAGGATAAACTTTGAAAAAATAGAAGGAGGAAGAAGAAATCGAATGATTTTGGGAAAATGGTGTTATAGCATGAAAATGACTGAGATTCCACGCATAAAAATCTGGAAACTACGCTCTTGGCAATACCCTTCAACATTCGGATCAAGTGAGTTGTAGGATAAAAACGGCGTATCCGTGCTGCTTATGCTTCTGGTAGGGCTTTACCAAACAATAACTCTTTTTTTTTATAATTTGCGCGCACTCAAGGGATTTAGGTACCGTTAAAATCAGGGAGGATAGAATGAGAGGAACCGGTGAACGTTGGTTTAAAATGTTCGAAAGTTATAAAGAGCTAGGCAGGGCATTCCATAAGCGAGTTGTACGGCTTAGGAACGAATCACGATATTTTAGGGTACGTCCAAAAGTGGGCTTGAGGGTATACTGATGAGCATTCATAGGGAGACGAGTGTTACGGTTAAAAGTTTGAATGGGCGGAATGCTACTGGCGATTTCTAAAGAGCACTGTTGGTGGAAATAGCGATAAAACAGAGTAAGACACGAGACATTACGTCGGTGTTCGAGGGTGTCAATTAATTGACTGCTATTGGTATCACCTATGAGTTCTATCGCACTGTTTTGAATCCTATCTATCAGGTGTAGAGATGTTTTACAAGCACCTGACCAGATGTGGTCACTGTACACCAATTGTGAGCTGATGAATATATATTGAGGCCAGATCAGAGGGGGTGAAATATTTTGAACATCGCTTCAAGAATCCTAGACATTTCGCAGCGTTTTTGACGACACCGAATATGTAGTCATTCCAACGTAAGTTTTCATTGACACACATACCAAGAATGGAAAGTTTATTGGTTTCGACGATGCAAGTGCCATTCATGGATTACGGCTAGATGTTTCAGTTTCGCTTTAACGACAGCAGACAGCACTGTGTTTTGGAAGCATTAAATTCTACTCTGTTAGTGGTTCCCCACTATGCTGTTATGCTGTTAATATCAGAATTAAATGAGCTTAACATACGCTGCCGTTCCCGTTCTACAGCCGAAGAGCAGGGACGTGAGTCCGGGAACGAATATGAAAAGCAGAGAGTACTGTCGTCAGCAAAGGAATATATTGGATTAGATGTAGCAGACAAGAGATCGTTGATGAAAATTAAAAAGAGTGTCGGAGACAGAACGGAGCCCTGGGGCACACCAGCATTTATTTTGTGAGTATCAGACTTGAAACCGTCCAAGACAACTTGAATTTAACGTTTCGAAAGGTTATTTCTAATCCATTAAAGAAGAGAGACATCGATCTCAAACGCACGCATTTTCGACAAAAGAGCCTGATGCCAAACTCGGTCAAATGCCTTAGAAATAACAAGTGCATCTATCTTGCTTTTACCAGATTGATGGTTCCACTTTTCGGTAAGACATGCCATCAAATCACAAGTGGATCTGTTGCTACGAAGACCATATTGCCGGTCACTGAGAAGTTTTCGTGTTTCAAGATATTTCATGAGCTGACGGCTTATCAGCATTTCCATGACCTTGGAAAGAAAGGACGTAAGTGCAATGACCTGTAGGAGGAGAGAGAAGAAGATTCCCCTTTTTTAGGGACGGGCTGTACAAATGCTGTTTTCCGTCTTCTCGGAAAGAGTCCTAAAGAGTAGGATAGATGAAAAGCTTACGCGGTGGTTTTGCCAGCGAGCTAGAACACCTCTTCAGAAGAAGGGGAGATATACCATCTGGACCAGCGGATGTATGTAAAATGAGATCTTTAAGTACTCTTGCTACTACACGAGTGCGAAAGTGGATTTGTCCCATTGAAGATTCGACGCACTCAAGTGTAGGCGGAGACAAAGCGCAATCTGGGAGTGTTGAGCTGGCTGCAAAATGTGCAGCATTTACCAAACTGCTTAGTTTGGCCTTGTCCAAAGAGCTGATAGCTGGAATATCACTACAAATGAGCGTTGGGATGGAGGCTGAGGCAGAATTTCTAATATTTTTGACGAACGACCAAAAATTTTTACTATCTTTGGGACATTGTAGTATTTTTTGCATCAGTTTTTGGTGATATTGGAATTTTACACTCTTGAGAAAGACATTGCAGTCATTCCTTTTTTCGATTTTCATCTGTTGGGTTGGTCTTGAAGGACCGAAAAAACATTTCTCTAACCCGGACAGCCTCTTTACAGTTCGAGTCGTACCATGCTTTTTCTTTTGATTTGATACTCTTCAACCGATGAGGGATAAAGTTTCTCATTCCAAAGAGAATGGTGTCTGTGATCATATCAGCAGCGGCATCCATGTCTATATACGTATGACAATGCTTGGCTTGGCTTATGCAAGATTGTCGAGCCATCAAGTAAATCAACCATACGCTGGTCAATATGAAATAGATTTACACACTTCCAAAGCTGAAAATGGCAATCACGACCGGGAAAAATAGATGGGCACAATGAAGAATGCGCGCAAGAGAACTGGGATACAAAGCAGCATACAAACAGGCACTGCTATGAAAAATTAAGGCAGCGAGAAAATTATAAGCCAAGACAAAAGAGGAATCCAAAGTTTTTGGAGAAAGGAAGAGAGCCCGATTTCCTACTGAAAATATTGCCTTCTTCTTCGTACTCCACATGTCCTTGTAGACGCTAAATCTTCGAAAAAGTTGAGAAGTTCATCTCCCTCGGATCAGATAGTAAGTCAACAAATAACAGCAAGGTGGAAATTCATCCAAGACTGAACCTAGAAAATAGTGTCTACCACCATTTGGCAAGATTGAAATCCAAGCTCATAACGCGAGAGGTGATGATACGAGTAATGCCTTATGAAACACTTATCCTGCCAATTTTACTTAAGTACATACGGTGTCCTGTCTTCACTGCTTTGGTGTCGACTTATCGGTTAAGGTCCTCAATAGTTCAAGCAGCAACGCTCAAGTTTATGCAGATGATGTGCTGCTTTCTGGATTATACGTCCCGACAAACGGCTTAAAGCATTGGCAGCACTTGACATCATTGACGAAAGAAAAGGGGTTTAATTCATATCTGTCAATCATCTCAAAACTGAAGTTTTTCTCTTCACGAGAAGGAGGAAGCTCACTAGTCTGGCTCATAGAGTGCTTAAAGGCATAGCCATCCGTTTATCCAATGAAGATCAGTACTTGGGCCAAACATTTCAGTCGAAAACTTCTGAGATGTTGTGAGGTTTCAGGCAGTGAAAATAGTTTTCGGTTGTTGATAAAGTTTTATCAACGAGGAGGTTCCTTTGAACTACATTGCTGTGATACAACCAATTATATCCTAGGCGTCGCTTGTCTGCTTGTTAGTGTAGCTTTTGCAAGACCCCAAAGAACGGTCTGTTGGAGCTTGCTTTATCACTGGCTCTGATATAGGCGCACTGATGAATCTCTATTCCCATCAGATTCACATTATGGGCTGGACTGTCAATACCTTCATCCGTTGGTCTTTGTGCCACACTGGAGTTTTTGACTCGGACATAGCGTATGATGCAGAATTTTTGTTGATCCTAAAATTCCTGTGCATGGTAGTGGTTTCGGCCAGAATATCAGCCAGGATCAATGACGGCTCCAAAACCTATCTAGGATACGGCGCTGGTAGTGTTTGTTTTGAGGACGATGACATTCTATTTTACAATAGGAAAACTTGCATCTGTCCTGCAAGCACAGATGTAAGAATCCTAATAGCAATGAATTCTATTAAGAAGAATCACTGGTGCTGCCTAAAGACCTTACTGCCCCTCTACTGGCTTCTTTGAATGCTGTCAGAATGCTGAATTTACTGTGTCATCACGATAGATGAGATCGCCGATTAACTTTCTAGACAAGGGTCAGTGCAGCGTTTCTGAACATCCTGCGTTAGGACTGTATATTTTCTAAATCCAAAACACAGATGCTTGACATACTGAGGAAAAAGTGTATCAAGTTTTTCAAGGCTCAAGTCCATCACATTTGATTGGAAAATCCCAATACTCCTACGACAATCTAGATCCGCAAACTAAATCTCCAGCGTCATCATTCTACGCTGATTCTTTTCTCACTCAGTTTCAAACTGTGTCGACATTGCTGTGTAAATTTTTGTTAAAAGCACCTAATCCACCATACTCATGGCTGGCCGTAGTCCCATATCCGTACCCGTACCCATACCCATACCCATACTCAATAACGATAGCCGGAGCGAGTGCTGGTGGTATCAAAGTGCGTGCTCCATGGATATTTATCTTGCCGAATGCATTTTTATTACAAATCAATTGAAGGATCATTAGCATAATTTATACAAAACGCTCGCTTAATGACGGCCTGGAAAATATTCGCGCGCCATGCACAACTGATCGCTCAGCACATCGTGCACCCCCCCATAACCCCACCAATCGTTGCGATCGTCTTCGTCTGGAGATGGTTGAATGCCGAATAGCCGGCCGCCGCGCTGAATTGCAACTCCAAAGCTAACTTGTTGCCATTCCATCGATTGAGTCCGCATGTGACGCGCTAGTACCACTGAGTAATTAATGGCCAATTCGAAAACACGACGGAGACATCTACCACGATGACGACTGCGACAACGACAACAACATGGAGGAGACCCGATCACATACTCGTACATAGCTGTGGCGGACGGCGGCGGCGACTTTTTCGCGCTAGCCAAACCAACTTACGATTGCTGGCTAATCCGCATACGTACGAGTATTCGTAGCCTCTTGCAACTTGCCAGTATTCGTACCGTAGTTGTAGTCTCATCTAATAGACGAGACAGACAGTCGATCTAGTTGGATCGTTCCTCAAAATTGATGTCGGATTCAAGATAAATAATTGAAATTCCGATTGAGCGAGCCGATTATTGGGAGGACAATTAAATATCGCCTAGGGGTTAGCTGTACTCGTACAAGTATTGGCGAACGGTGGAGTACGCGATTTGCCAATTTGCCGATTGGACCGGCTGACTGTGTGATACGCATGAGAATTCGCTATTGCCGTTGCCGGTTTCGGTTGAATTGTCATGTGGCACGTTGGCTACGCGACCACGTTATCGGAGCACATCGATCGCATTCGAGCTGACGTTTAATGCAAAAATCGCCGACTAGACGATCGACGACAGATCGGTGGGAAGATTGGGTGCAGTGGCAGTGACAGCGACAGCGGCAGAGGCTACAGCTACGGCAGTGTTGTGCTATCTGCTTTTCGTTTTGGGATGCATAGGATTGTTATCTGGCATCGTGTACATACCACGATGAAACGGATGCCATTTCGGGTGTGCAGTTCAGGTTCAGAGAGCACCGAGATTAAGGTGGAGCAGTAGACAGAAAAACACTGCTACAAATGACAAGTGTGACAAATTTGTCACAATGATATCATTACGATCAGCTGTTAGGTAAGTGAAAAGGAGAAACAGATTGTGCTGCTCAATATGGAATGAAGGATTAGAAATTATTGATATTTTGTTATGTAGATTGAAGCACAAGATTGGAACGAGCTCGTGTACATGGAGGGAATTGGGTTGAACATATTGGTAAGCTTTGTAAATCTTAATCCTTAGAAGGAGATGCTGATCGTAGTCTATGGGTGGTCTGGTCAGAAACGTAGGTACGATCTGTTGTCAGGAGAACGCGAACAAATGCGGTTAGTGGTGTTTTAAGAAATGATTCAAGAAAGGAAATTCACGACTCTTAACAAGGAGCAAGTCAAGAAGTGAAAGCCATCTTTGAGGGCTGCCATGTTGCATGTTGCTGGCCTACTTTAAGATACACTGCAACTCCAATAACATTAAATGATCAAAGCTCTGAATTGATAGTGATGCACCTTGAAACATGCGCATAAAAGGTCAATACTGTCCCAGGTGATAACCATCAATGAAAATAAACGTTCCTCTATGGTTCGATAGAGGTCAACAACCGCTGTACCCGATTTAGCCGATTAGGCGTGAGTTTAGAAGTAATAACAGAAACTTCAATCAACCGCGCAGACAGAAGTTCTGGCTTTCATCGGCCAAGTTAATTAGTTCATCCTGTTTGACAATGAAACTGAAGTTGCTCCTGCCGTTTACCCAGTATGCGGAATTTATTTTTCCGCATCATCAGCACATAATGTATTTCTACAATACTAACCTACATTGCTCATTTCTACTGGTTTTTTTCGAGTCCCGTTTCCTTGACACGTTCGGTTTAGTTACTTAGTGACTTAAATCGCGCTACACTACAGGATGGAACTGAGCTAAAGCCGGTTTGATCATTTGCCAGTCGTGTCCAGCTACGCAAGCTAAGATAGCTGAACTTCCTTTCTAATTATAGGTGCCACCTAAGATGCGGTCTTCTTCTACATGACATCAACGCCGATATTTTCGAAGTCTTCTGGCTACTAGGAGAATGAAGATGGTTCCAGAAACGGCTAACCGCCTTCAAATTGGCGAGACACGATTTGGAAAGCACCATTAAGTAAGGCAAGACATGGAATTTTATACAACTTTACTACGAGCAAAGTCATATCCTTGGGGTACAGATTGAATGGTATTGATGAAGAAGAGGCAATAGATCAACAACTATTACGTATCTAGCAAGGGAACACCATAGAGCATATCCCCATAATCACGCACGAAAATATGAGACATTGGATATGGATATAGATGACAACCGACAGATGAGACTAAAAATCACACAGAGTACGGATATTATCCGCTGCTAAATCCATGTATCTGCACCATGGAAAGGGACTGGGATGATCAGGCACTTAAATAGAGTCACCTTGGTTATAGGAGAGAGGATTTTGTTACACACTTGTCCTCTTAACTTAAAGAATTAAGAATTATTCTTCGTTCGATCCTTATGCTGGTATTTACAGCGAAGTTGAAACAGAACAGCTACTCGCACTTTGTTCTGTCTAGGTGGCGCGGCTTCTGCTGCTACTAACTATCTAACTACTTCCGGACATCAACAATAATGGAAAAGCATCTTGCATCGTCTCAACCAGTTAACACAATACGCCGTATATTGTAACTTTCGTAGGTTGTGGTGTTGGATGAGGCCATCAAATATGGTGTTGCTTCCTTTGATGACTTCAAGTCGCCTGACACCTATTTCATGTACCCAGTCGTGTAACAAAAAGGTGTAGATCAATTGCTAATAACTTTGAAGAGAATCTTCACTGCAAGCTTGGCACTTATATACATACCGAAACCCTAGCGAACAGGGAGAGTAGCCTTTATACCGAAAGTCAGCCAAGAACTTCAGGCCTTAAGTCTGACTTTCTTCAGAGAATGGAGAGATTGGTCGAGATCCATGTGAACAAAACTGCTTTGCGAATGCATCCTTTGTCTGACATGCAACATACGTAATTACAAAGCCAAACAATTCTGCGAGAGTGCACTTCACAATCTGGTGGGAAGGATTGAATACGCACTCGACAAGAGAGAATATGCATTGCGCATATTTGACGTTGAGGGTGCTTGCGACAACGCAACTCTTGGCGACATGTGTCCCTCGGCCAGAAAAAACGACGTAGGGGAATCGTTAGTTTTGTGGATAAAAGCAATTATGGTGAAAAGGACATTGATTGCGGGTGCTGACTGCGGCAAGTATGTGATGGCGTGGGTAAACAGGGACTGCCCGCAGGGCGCCATTCTGCCTTCAGTACTAAGGTGCGTGTTGGTCGATTAACTGCTCAACGAGATCAATAGTTCTGGCGTCTATGCACAAGCATACGCGGATGATGTACCTGTACTGTCCACTCTAAAGCGCCGGCATTTATGACGATTGATGCATCACAAATGGGCCTTTAGTCAATCTTCTCAAAACTGAGGTTGTTCTCTCTTTTTAATGTTTAAAGGCATCAGCATTCAATTCTCCAAAGGGACTGAATATTTATGTGCCATCCTGGATAGCAAATATGTTACGTGGAGCTGTCGGTAAAACATGAAACCTGTCATCGAAAAGAGTCCTTTGGGCCTGCATGGCTGCCAAAAAGCCAATTATGTTCTATGAGTAGGTTGTCTTGAACAAGTTCTCCCGAAAATACGTCATTGCTACTATTGTCAGACTCCTAGGAATAGTCTGCCTTGGCTGCATGGGGCTTTACCGTAAACGGCTGCCTCAGTTCTAGACGCATTGATGAATCTGCCTCATCTTGATATTCATAAAGTAGGCTGCACTCTCAAAGTTATCTTCCATTTAAAAAGAAGTGATCTTTGGTACAATACGTACTGGAGCGTTGATGACCTTGCGCGGCAAATGTCTTGTGACACTAGTCTTATTGCCGTCTAATGCAATGTCACCAGAACTCCTGCTGCGGAAAAATTACGAAGTCGACTTTCGGTTAGAATTTAAGCCAGGAAAGGAATGTAATCGGGATTGCTCCAAAACTCATTTAGGATGCGGCGCTGATGTCTTTTTATATGACGACATCCTATTTCAAAAAACTCGCGTCTGTCCTCCAAGAGGAGATATACGCAATCATGATTGCAACGAACTATATTGAGAAGAATCTGTGGATAGGGTGAAGCATTTGCATTTGTAGCGAGCTGCCGAGCTGCCATTAGAGCCTTGTTGAATCATCTTACGACTTCCAAGCTATTTCGATAATGCAAGACTTCACTGAAAGGAGTTGGAAGGCTAAATTCACTGAATCTTGTCTTGTTCCCTGTTTACAATGGGATCACCGGAAATGATATCTCCGATGAGCTTCCTAGGCGAGGCCCAGAGGAGAGTTACGACTTCTGTTGGGTTTCATATCACCATAACCGAACTAATGCTTTTCGACGTCTATAAAAGGTCAGCTGTCCCTCAGTAGAAGAGTCTGCACTATACTTTTTCTAAGAACGTAAGAGTGCTGCGCATCAGTGATTCAACATCCTGCGACGGTTGCTGTGAAAATTATGACCACAAAGTAGAGCACTACCTCTGTGAATATCCGGCCTACGCTCGCACCAGGCTGTAGGTGCTGTAAGCACTTTAGCACTGAAGCGCTTACTCACCTTCTATCGAAAGGCTGATAAATTATATTTAAATAACTTACAAGGAATGCAATGGACTAGTTCTTGTCTGAGTGGTCTGTTCCGATCGAAATCGATCGATCGATCGTAGCATGATCAATTTATCGGCTTGGAGACCAGATACCAGCCATGGTTTTCGCTGCTTTCTTTCTGAAATTGGAAAACTGTGTGAGCACTTTATTTAGGAGTATGTCAAATAGCCTAAGTCCTACTTTTCTATTTTGTCGTAAAAATTGCCTTAGATATTAACCTCATACTTTGGATAGGACACTGCCGGAAGATTTTCTCGAGTAGCTCGTAGAAACATGGTTTGGAGGCATCGGCCAATTAACCGTAATGTGGATAGTTTTACTTCTACTTTTAAATTCATTTTTATTATTTCTTTTTATATGCTAACTTACATACTAGACAAAAATGATTAAATCTAATTTGACAGCGACCGTTTCTGAATTTAGCTTACTGGCTCTTACCGAGCGCTGTAAACTTAACGATATTACTACAATTAATATCTTTCGACCTCAAAGCTATACAAGGACTTAGCTTATATAACAAACTTATTTACATATATGATTCTCTAAGAAAATTATTGCCAAAAAAAAAACTTAGATGTTTTATCTTTTTTTAAATTTTATTTAAAACTTTAGCTTCCTATCTACAATACTTAACCTACCTACACTTCTTAATTTAACTTAACTATAATCCAGATGCCGAGCACTCGTTTTCTTTTGCTCCGAGTGGTCACCATCTCGATTGCATTTTCGGACCCTGGCAGTCGTCATCACCGTGCACATGCTCCTCCGAAACTTGATCGAGACCGTCTAGCGTCGGTCAACTCTCGGAGGTACCGCTACGTGATAACAAGCCTCTACACGGAAACCCCCTAGGTAACCATAATCTACTTATACCTAGGAGAAGCTACACAAGTAACACACCGACCTAGGAGAGCGTATCGCCTCTCTCCCCTTCTTTAAGCCACCAGTATTAGGTGTACTGCTTTTCGGCATCGATACTATCCCTGTCAGCGATTGCAGGGTTAAAACGGAAGAGCTCCTGAGCACTGGAGACGTACCCGTCGTAGTTGAGCCGCATTTCCCTCGCACCGCGGTGGCGGTGGTATATTACAGGAATACCATCCCTACTTTGCACTAACCCTTTGCTTCAGGCGGGATATAGCCAGATTGAAGTGTACTCTCGTGGTACATTATATTGGGGTAATATGCCTCAAAGATCAGGCTATTATCGCTCGTTATTGCTCTTGTGATGTGCCTTCGAATCACCTTAATTAGAAAATTGTCAATCCTATTTAGTCCCGCTCCCTTGTAAAGGACTTTGTTGGGATAATATTTACTGTACTCAGTCTCTGGTGTTCGATACAAGTTCTAAGACACTGTCTCTCAAACACACGAATCATTTCCATGTAAGACGGCGCTACATTAAACCACACCGGACAACCGTAAACGATGATTGGCCTGATTAGAGCCACGTAGCATATGACTTTCACCCTGGAATCAAGTTGACTGTTTTGAAACAGTTTTCTTGTCAAAGCTAAAGCCTTTTTGGCAACAGCCAGACAAGCATCTATATGTTTATCAAAATATAGATATTTATCAAACCAGATACCAAGATACCTAACTGCTCTTCTCACCGCTAGTGGTAGTCCATGCTGTCCAATGATGGCCAAATTTCTCCAGTTATTTCTGGTATCCCAAGAGGCCCTTTTCAATGGAGTTCTAAATAAAATTGTTTCTGACTTTTGGAAATTAATTTTCAATTTCCAATCATCGCAATACTCCATAATATGATCGAAGTCACGTTGCAAAAGGGTGTTAATGGTTTCGATTTTTGGTCCTGATCTGCATACGCTATAGCGTGATTGAGGGTACCTATTAGATCACTTGTGTAAATATTGAACATTATCGGGGAAATAGCCGACCCCTGCTGTAAGCCATTTTTAATGTTGAAAACTGTACTCGAAATCACGTTGCTACATTTGACAACGAACTTCTTTTCCATAAGCATGTTGTAAATCATGTTTCCTCATGCCCATTCTGGTTAGCTTGTAGAAAAGCCCCTCTAACCATACGGTGTCAAAGGCCTTCTCCAAGTCAACCAGACAAGCACCCGTACATTGGTACTGTTCCACTGTATGTCGGAGATCAGTTTTGACGCCGTATGAATGGGGTCGTGCCTCGCCCTAAAACCAAACTGATTGCCCGGGATTATTTTGTTATCCCCCACCCATTTCAACAGAGCTCCGTTGACTACCTTTTCGAATACTTTGCTAATGTTCGGAAGTAGACTAATTGACCGAAGATTAATAGGGTTGGTCCTAATTTTATCCCTCTTTGGGATAGGGTGTACCACTGCGTTGTTAAATAGCGTAGTGAAAATATCCACTGCCTCCAGGGGTAGGTGTCTCAATATGACGTTAGGGATACCATCTACTCCCGCCGACTTTTTGTTCTTCCATGAATCAAAAATGCACAGGAGCTCATCTTTTCGCACGAACAAGTGGCTGGCAGTATGTCCATCGGCAACGATGACGTTTGCCGCGTTTTCTTCATTGAACAGGGTAAAACGGTTGTTCTCAGATCGCCATTTATGGATTTCCCTGCGCAGATAGAAGTGATTTGCGTAAGTTCTGTTTTCAATATCGTGGTTACGGTAAACTGGACTGTTCACAGTATGCACGGGTCTTCGACCACAAAGATGCCGTCTCCTGAGTCAACACTTTCTGGACTTATACCCGCGGTCAGTAATAACTGTCTGTTTTCTGTCGTCTGTGTGATTCGAACACATTGGATGTCATTGTGATCTTTCCGCCTGAATAATTTATTTATCTGCGGAAACATATTCGGACTACTGGATTTTATAGCCCGGATTTTATTGCCCCAATACAGACTTATGGATTTACTGAAATTTTCTTTTATTAATTGTTTCAGGTTTTTTATCATTGACTTTAGTGTTCTTATTTCAGTATCGTTCCTGTCAGTAAACCGTCTGTATAGCTGTTTCAGTCTCGAGAGCAATCTACTTTTGTGTGCGTATAGTGCGTCGATTGTGGGATTTCGGTATTTGTTTGTCTGATTGTCTTCAGAGTGTTGTATCTGAGGGATTGTTTGCTCCATAGTTTGTTTAATTACAATGTCCATTTCTGTTAAATGTCGATCAATCTCGTCGTTTGTCAGATTTCTGTTATTCGGCGGATCGATCCCGCTCGATCGCAAATTGCGCTTTAAAGTTTTGGCGAAGCGTGACCACCGAACTCTACGGTAATCATATGAGAACACATGATCGTATTGTTCCAGCAGTATTTGCTCGTTCTGCATTCGTACTGTCGCGGCGAGTCCATAGTGGTCGCTATCGTACTCAAACGCTCGCAAACAGTTCCTAGTGGGTCGTTCTATGTTCGTTAGCTCTATCCTATTGTCTATTAATGCTAGGTCCAGAAAGGAACCGGCCGATGGGAAAGATCGGATATCCGTCGCGTACTACTCGAGTTTGTACTCTATCCTATGTGAACCCCACCAGTTAAATAACTGGTTACCCCTGGTATTTGCTAGATTACTTCCCCATGCAGCGTGTCTAGCGTTAAGATCTCCGGCCAAAATGTAAAAATTTTCTTCCGACTGTAGCTGCAGACAGCGAAAAAGTTTTTCGAGTTCTATTACAAATTGAGTGGGAAGAAGTGCATCAGGTGCGTAAAGCGGCATCACATACAACCGTCTTTCACTACGAAGACGAATGAATACCATGCATGATTCCAACACCTTTAACCCAAGCACGACCCTGCTATATATGATTTTATGGCGCAATCCTTTACGTAAAAGTATACCAACCCCACCCCCTCTTGTGGAGTTAGGCCGATCCCTTCTATAAATATTGTAACCCCTGTAGCCAATTTTGTGATTCTGGCTAAGCTTCATTTCCTTCGCTTCCAAAATAACATCTGGGCATTCGCTTACCAACAAGTTAGAAAGATTGATCCTTCTCTCGATTCTGATCAGGGAATTTACATTCACTGCAAGGATCTTCAGATTAACCTCATTCAGCATATCAGACATTATATCGGCGCGCCAGTCTTATCAAACAGTGTCGAATAGATAACGTCTATTCGAGCTGATTGTTCATTAAGTTGTTTCTGGAAGTGATCGATCTTTCCATCGAGTGATCGATTGCTTTCAAATCCAGATCCGTCTCCGGTGCCTTTTTGGCAGCTTTCGACGTATTTGTTAATGTCATTGTGGCACCACGCGATCCAGCTGCCATTTGGGCAAAGGACATATTGGGCGCTACAAAATTAGAGAAGGCGCGATTCTTTAGACGTTTTTCTTCTATTATTAACTGTTTTCTAGCCTGAACTTTCTTTTTCAGCTCTTGAAACCTAGGACAACCTCTATAATTGGCGGGGTACCCCGAGTTCCTGCAGAGTACGCAGAAGAGTTGACTCCTATCTTCTACCTTATCATTACCGAGTGGACACTTTCCATTTTTGTGGTCCTTATCGCACTTCACGCATCTGAACTGCATGTTACAGTTAGTTGCCGTGTGCCCGAATCTCTGGCAGCGCATACATTGTAGTACGCGATCTACCCTTTTTAATTTTTCCCAACTAACAGCATGATAGTAAAGAAACTTGGTACTTCGTAAACTATCAATTTTACTGTTGCCCGTTAGCTGCACTAAAAAGAATGGTAATTTTCGGTTACCACCCCTTGCCGCAGCCGTGGTAAACGGCTTGACCCCCACGAACTTAAGGTCGTCGCTCTCAAACCTTTTAAGCTCTGTTTCGAGCTCTTCTGTATTTATTGAAGAATCGATGCCTTTCAACAGCACCGTCTGTAATGTTGTGGATAGTTATAAGCATTTCGTTCAAGTGGGAAAACGGGTGAATTCCTGGGAAAGTATATCGCTTGCAACATATTTCGTTTGGCCGGCCCATCCCTCAGCACTTTCTGGATGGAAGTGATACCTGTTTTTTAGCCTAGAGCCTCAGCATTTCTTTACTTCTTGTTGGCTTCACAATAGTAAAATATTTACATGGTCAAATGCACACTTTTTGGCTAAGGCCTCATGCTGTAGGGGCCGGATAATCTGAAGTCAGTATGAATAAACCAAATATACACGAGCTAAAAGTAATCTCTTCTCAGTGAACCTTCACGTTTGTAAATATGGGGCAGCTATTTTAGCGCTTAGTGAAACACAGGTATATATATCATCGCTTAAACATCTCAGATCTATGAGGCACCAGCTACGAACTTGTGTCATAAATCTTCTCTCACCACCGTCTCGCCAATTACGTACGTAGTGATCAAATTCCCTTACAATTCAATTTCTTTTCATGTGGCAGGGATATTCTAGAAATCAGAATAATTAAAAATGAGTGCGAGGTTTTACCTTATCATTGGGTGGAACATTGTTCTTCTTCTTTTGTTTTTAACTATTGAAGTACTCCTATGTGACGCGCATAACTACATCTAATGCCATATTGGTACCACGACGTTTTCGGAGGTGGCTTAATTAGCGAAACCATTCTACTGGCCGCTCAATTTTGGGTCACTTCATTACCGAGGCCAAGAGTGCTTCTTCGGACCTCAGTTAACACTTTTTGGACCGGATTTTCAGACGATATTCGTGAAATATGGCAGGACAGGGGGATTTGCTCAGCCTGAAGTTTTCTCATTATCGATTTCTTTATGGGAAGACTTGCGTGAAGGCACCTTCTTATTGGATCACGGATCACGTTTTGATACACACTCTGACATTTGCAAAATTTTAATTTCTTGTGCATCGTCGAACACTACACTGAAGCCCGTCGACCCTAAGTATTTAATTTAATTTAACACTTCGGAACTCCTTCTAAAAAGATGTCAGGAGTTAGGCTTGGGAGTTCGGAAAAACCGTAATGCAAATATTTGATCCAAAAAGTTCTGATTCGTAACCTGTTACTTACAGCACCTTTATCCACTTACAAAGAGTTACCTAAGGGCATGTCACGTCATTAAAAAGCAATGTACCTTCTACGCTGCAAAAGTACTCGTAGCTTTAAATTATCCACTTATTCATTTTGTGCCTTGAACATTCGTTTCGATGTCATGGTACATATCGGGAATCATTCTTATACACGTCTTCGGTCCATATCCATAACGCTATCCAAATAAGATCTCTGGCAACTCTGTCAAATGCTTCTTCTAAATCGAAGAATATGAAAATTTTTCGAAGCGTCGCGAGTTTTCTCCAATCAGTTAACTTTGAATTGCGTTTATGTATGTTTACCTGACATCCACTAACATGGAGTTTAGTAATTTTGTGTCCTCGACTGTTTAGAATTCTTTCGAATGTTTTCACCGTATGCGATATAAGATTTCCCGATTGGTAGTTGTTTTGATTTCACGTGTCATCGTCACTTTTCTACACTTTGGAGTGAACCTGGGCCTCAAATAACAAGCCTCTCTAGTTAGCCCGGTTTTTAGTTAACTACCTCCAGTTGCACTCTGCACTATTCTATAGGATACCCACGTAGGATGCGGTCTACATCTACTGCGTTGTTCCTCCGTGTTAGATGCGAAGACTCTGTGGATGTCAGCATTGGTGCCCATTCACTCTACATGTCCTAGCCATCTTAGGAGTCAAACTAGACCGAATATTTTTCGAAGGATTTTTCTTTCGAAACGTCTTCTATAGCCTTTCGATAGAGGACTGGGATGACCAAGGTATGTTTAGAATCCCAGGATAGAGCCATACGTGCGTACACTTGCCTTCTTAACCCAAAGAAACACTGATGCCAAGAATGATTCTTCGCTTTATTTCTGCTGAGGTGTTTTTAGCAGATGTATCGCAGAGTCGAAGTAGAAAAAGTCCCTTACTACCTTGAAATTTTAGCTGGCGATTGTGAGGTTCTGTTCAATTCATCGATGTTATGTGTCCCTTCTTTTGACAGCATATTCTTGGCTTTACCCTCATTTACCGCTAAACTCATATTCGAAGCTTCTGTTTCAATACTAGCAAACGCAACGGTGACAGCCCATCTGCGTACTTTAGTAGTTGCACAGACTTTTGAAAGACTGTGCCTCCCGTGTTCGTTTGCGAGTTCTGCACAATTCTTTTCTAAAACCTTTTTTGAGCGTACTCGATCATAATTTCGCACATACGGACGGGCTTGGCAGGGAGCTCTATAGTCTCTATATTCTGGATATAGCTTGTCTCCATAAATTCTGCAATATGGGGCCTTAAAATCGATGTAAAGTGACGCGTATCGATTTTAACTTACTGGGCTTTTTCCAGAATCTGTATGAGTTTGAAGATTTGGTCGACTGTGGACTTTCCTGGTCTGAAACCGCACTGATAGGTACCAATCAGGTTGTTAGCGAAGGGTTTCAGATGTTCATAAAATATGGCAGATAAGATCTTGTATGCGATGTTGTGAAACCTTACACCTTGAGGGAGTCTCCTTTTTATGGATGGGACAAGCGGTGCTGAGATTCTATTTATCAGGCATACACTCTTCTGACCAGATCTGAGAAATGAGTTGGTGTGTGTTCTCCACAAAGTCATTTCTAGCAGCTATGAATATCTCAGCCACCAGGTCCAGCTGATTTGTTAAATTCTAGCTTTGATATTTTTATCCTTATTTCGTTTTGGTCAAGTGAACGGAAGATGGTGATATCTTAGTTGAATGGCCTATTCTGCCTGACGGCGGGATGCTGGACTTTTTCGCCGTTATACAGTCTACAGAAAAAGCTTAAGCACGTGTTACGTTTTTGGGAAAATGGGACAGAGAGAGAAAGAAAGATTTTTGGTTCAGCGACTGTTACGCTAAATGGTAGGCATCCAACATTTAATGGGGACTCTAAATTATTAGTGTAATTGGACTTGTTGTTGTATTCTAGGCAACCACTCATCTTAAGTGAATTTCGTTGCCAAAATTAAAATAATGTCTTTCGGGCGCGGCTGATATTGAACCCCGAACCGTCCCATTTGCAAGCCAATGCACTAACACTTAACCCACGGCCACCCACATAGTGGCATAGTAGTTGTTGAGGGATTCCGAGATATGCGCTTGGTGAAGATTCTCGCGGTCTTTTGGGATTGCAGCTTTTTCACGTTATAATCTTCTCACAGTAGTTCTTCCTTGTTGTGGTGCTTGAAAAATCCATATTCGTGCCTTGGCTGCAACAAGGTGTTGATCCGAGATAATATTGGCTGCCCGGAATGTTCGGATGCCCAGAATACTTTTGGCGTGCCTTACTTCTATCGCTATGTGATTAATTTGGTTTAGCCTTTCATTATCGGGAGACCGCCATGTCCCCTTGCGTATATTGAGATAAGCAAGCCGTGTGCTTGCTACCGCAGGGTCAATAATACCAACTGTCCTACCAAGGATGTCGTTCGTATTCCGGCGTCGTACATATTCTCTGCATAGCCATTGATAATATAAATTGGACTAAATAAACGTAGGTCTGGGATTTCTAATGCGCACCGATTTCCATTTTTCGGTTCCTGCATTTATTTTAGGAAACTATACAAGAAAAATTTAAAGGTCTGGAGAATTTGTAAAAGGAGATGACTTAAAAATGCCATGTGGTTTTATCCAGCATTGTCACCAACGCACAGTGTCTGTTAGAAAGTCAATTATATCCAAACCCAACAAAAAATATCTCTTGTTATATTTTTCAGGTATTTAAGTGCCCTAGATAACCACATTTGTATCTAATCAAGCTAGTGGTCTTTGACAATATTTCTACCTTCGAAGTTTATACTGCAAACTCCCAGAGAATTGAATGCCATTATCAGTGTGTTGCTTGATAATAAATAAAATTATTCAAAATCTGTTTGTCGTTTAACAGCTAATGGCTACCTGACAGTTGGTCCTTAAAAAGACAGCTCATTTTGGACTGTGATCGTTGCCGCTAATCTACTGCGATTCCCTGTCGACACTTTAAATACTACATTTTGGCTAGATGTCTTATCAACTTATAGTATCATATGTCGAACATTCTTCAATAATTGATTTAATTTTAAAGTGTCCACATTATTGGATGTGAAGGACCAAAACCATGTCCATTGCGCATAAACAACTGGGAATATTGCTTCTGTTAACTCGAAGTGATTCTGAAAACCCAGGTTTACAGGTTTGTCGATTCCAAGTGGATCTCAGGAATTATGCATGCCAAAGACATCACTCCTCCGAATTTTTCGTAAAGACTAGAGTTGAGATCGCCAACCAACCATCAGCACTATCGTAACTTTGCCAATTAGGTGTTGAAAATGTAACCGAATGAGACACATTACCATCTTCGAGGCTTTTATTAATAAGAAGAATTGTCGCATTTGCGGCGATGAATGAATTTATAGAAGCCGCTCTATCGACAATGTGTTACTGCTTTGACCTGGATTCTATTTGCTCGAATACGAGGGAGGTTGCAGGTTGTAACCTTAAATGGATATCGGTATCAGACTATGATCAATGAATTTTTTATGGCAGGAACTTGAAAATATGGAAACAATTAGCCTTTTCTGAGAAAAGTTTCATGGCCGTGTAATTTATCGAAAACGTCATTAAAGCTGACCACCGATATCATGCGATTTAGTAACGCGAGTAATATATACCACTCTCTGGAGAAAAAAACAAAAAGACAAGAACACTTTTAACAGGTCCTTATTAAATGCTGTATGAACGAAGAATGAATGATTAGGTGAGTGTTGTTTTTATTTTACAATACATGCCAACTTATGATACATACTAGAGACATAACGTATTTTGATGGTGTTTTTCATTTTTGGGCATTTACTTGTTAGCTTTACATAATCCACGCGACCTCTTTTTTTGTCATGCTGCACAGTCTATTGAAGCACTTAGAACCAACATTCGTGATGATGTCGATAAAGGATTTTATCAAAAGGGCCTGGATGGACAGCAGACGGCGCATAGTGCGGCAGAATGCCCTTAAAGTTGCCATTAAATCTAACAACAAAGCTACGAAATTTACATTTGGCATCATTACTCTTGGTGCCATTGTAAATATATTGTCGAAGTTACTTACGCCCACGCCCACTAAAACGCCCCCTTGAAAGAAAAAAAATTGTTTGTACATATTACATAATGCATGAGTTTCAAAAATTAAATTCAATTAATTAAAAAGCTGAAGACAGTATTTTTATGTATTTTTTTAATAAATAAACATTTTTAATGTCAATATGTATGAGTACATAGAACATCCTGACTCTCATTGATTTCAAATTCACAACAAGTTTGGTTTGGTGATGGTACAGATGTGACTTAAGCAAATCGATAGCTTCTTGGGGTAGATGTTGCATTTTTTTTTCGGAATCTTTCGCATACCTGTTAACAATGGATCTGATGACAGCAACAATTCGTATTTGCTCGGCAATTTTTGCAGGAGCTCTCTATATCTTTTAAAGTCCTTATTGCAGGATTCCTACGCTTCTTCACCCAGCTGTCCAATGGGTAATAAGTAAAGCAGATGAAAATATTTCATTACCATGAGTTAAGTACTTGTGGACGGTAGTTGGCATATAGTACCAGGGATACTTAGCTGCGAAATGTTTCGCAGTTTCGTGTACAAATGCTCTAAATTTTCGAAGACCAACGGCCGTGAACGTTGCCATTATCATATGTATTTTTTTTAATTGAAAATAAATATATCTTTGTTATGTTGGCTGAAATTTCTGCATTTTCGAAAAATCTCCTGGCCGTAATTCCGTCATTGGAATTTCCAAAACCGGGCTTCGGTTTATTAACGATCAAACCCATACGATCTCAAAACTGCCATTGAATTTCTTTCTTAGTTTAGGCAACCATTTTCTTATGTTCATCTCCCCTAGCTTGCCATTGTTTTATTTTCAAATTATAAGAAAGATGAAAATGGCATTCAGAAAAACGAATTCATAAGTGCAATACCGATAAACCAAATTGCAAATTTTCAGTTTTAACTGGTATTTGTATCATTTCTTCAATCGAATTAAATTCTTTTGATTTCGCATCACAAATGTAAAATTTTTGTGTGGAAAAGTTTTCAGTTATGGCATCACAAACCTTTCCATCAACCATGGCAAAGATCAAATTGTGTTGAATGAAAATACTTTTTCCATTTACTGTTACAATGCTAAGTTGGAGGTCCTTAATTAATCTTCCTTCGGAGAAGATTCTATAAGAAATTCAATTTTAAGAGATCTACATACAATACCTGATTGAGCTTGGACGAGGGTTCTGCCAGACTATTTTTGCACCGGAAGCTAAACGAAGAGGAACAAGACATGTGATAAACACAGCTGAATCATCTGCGTCCAATCAATGAAAAGCTTGCTTGTACGAACTGTGACCGGAGCCTCCACCAAAGCCCAATTTATAGTATAAGCAGACATCGCTTGGGACAGTCATTAAACGTTCAACCGTCATGTTAAGCAAACTTTGTAAATCTGTATCTCCAGAAGCCTCCGAAATATTTATTTTTCCACTTTCCGGGTAGCAATTTTATTACACTCTCAACTATTTTGTAAGAAGAAACAATTTTGGGAGCTTTCGACCTTATGATTTCATACTGACACCGGGACAGGTTTGCTTCAATGGTCAATGCTTCGTCTCCAGTCATTGAAGTTGGTTCAATGGACTCATTTAAAGCTTTTTTTATACTTTTCGGCATGAATGGTGGTAACTTCACGAATTAATTTTGCAGCCCCCGATTGTCCAGAAGCTCTCAAACCCATTTCAGTCACTTATGCCAACTCGGCAAGGGACCTGGATTTTGTTAGCTCTTCAGTTTTTTATCGGTTTGTTCTGTCTGATCCGTACTCAAACAAAATTTTCGGACGATCACGTTTAAAATTTGCAGAGCATGGATAGGTAAAGAGAATAGGCGTCTTAAGCCAAGCACTATTATTTTTTAAGAATCGTTAATATTCGCGACCTAGGTGTAGGTCGTTAGAAAGCACAGCTTCCCGAAAACATCAACGGCACTGATGTTGTCGTACCTTTCTGACCGGAGACAAGCTGTTGTTGCTGGTAAAAACTCCTCCCGTTTTCTAAATTTATTGTCAAGAGTGCCTCAAGGATCTATTCTCGGCCCACTACTGTTCAGTGTGTTCATAAACGATCTTCTGTTTGCAGTCACAAACTCAGCAATTTACATGTATGCTGACGATGCACAAATCCACCTGAGCTGCAAGCTTGGAATGATCGAGGACGGGGCCTAAAAACTCAACAGTGACCTTAAAGTCATTGCTCACTGGTCCGAAAAGAATAAGCTATTTTTAAACTTAAAAAAATCTCAATGCATGATTATTTATAAAACCAAACTTGACATGAGTTATTTTCCTGCCTTGTATCTCGGCAATTGGACATCTGGGTTAACACTACTCTTAGCTGGGACCTTCACAGTAGGTCCGTAATTGGCAAGATTATTGCTTACAAACTCTATCGCTATCAAAAAACTTTACACCCCAAAATATTAGGCTTAGCTTATCGAAAACCTTTTTTATACCGATCATTACATACGGGCGTCAGATTCTGTTGTCATAATACTGAAACAAGACGAAACCTGATTGTGGACTTTAACAATATAGTCCGGTACGTGCACAATCTTAAACGGTTGGACCACATATCGGCCTACTCAAAAAACATCGTGGGATGCAACCTATATGCATTCATGAAATACTGTTCCCTTAAGACATTAAATAATTTGCTCATCAATAAAGAGCCACTGTACTATGAAAAAATAGAATTCTGTATCTCCAATCGGTCTTCTATGTTTATTCAACCGAGATTTAATTGTAACAGCTCTGTAGCGCCACCTTTTTGTCATCAGGCAATGGAACGTCCTACCCTTTTTCATTAGAAAACTGCGAGGAACCAGGCAATTCGAGTGGTTTGTATTTAGATTTTTGGCTGATAATAATACTTAAGTAGGTCCCTTTTAAATAACAAAGCTTCTCCTTCATTTCCTAAAATATGTTTCATCAAATTAAATTTTAGTTTAAATGTCTATTCTAATATGGACACAAATATGTAAAATATGTAAACTTTAACAAAATTAAAGGCATTGAGTCTATCAATAAATTAAATGAAATGAAGTGCCTCTACTCGACAAGCTTTATCGCAGTGGAACTTACATTTTCATTCAAAATCGCTAATTTTTTTACTATTTTCATGTTCAAAAGTTCCATTGTTTTGGACCCGCCTTTCAACTTCTTGCCTTAAAAATTCTATATGGCTATCCAATCCTTGGCAATTTGAACTCTTCATTATATTGTAAAGGTCTTGCCTTGTTACAGACAAGGTTTTGGAAGTTGTTCAGCCTAAGAGGTAATGATAAACGAGAATGATCATTGCAGACGAGTGATGTATGCACTCTATGCAAAAAGTGAACATTTGCTCCACTTGTGACGATCTGCTGAATACCTCGTGACCTAAATGACTGTTCTATCTCTCACAATTCTCTATCATATTTAAAAGAGAAATAAAACGTCAGTTTAAGACAAAACTCAACTTCAAAATTGTATTTTCTGCCAGCTAAAGGGCTATTTTGCCACATAGTGCGGCATTTCTATGCAAATTTGGACAAAAATCCTTAATTCAAATTCATATGTACAGATTTTATTTTTTCTGTTTAAATATTATATTGGGTCTACAAGTAAGTTTCCAGCGTTTTTTTCCAAAATTTCAAGTTGTATTATGAAAACATAGTTACAATGCTTTATTCAAAGTATCGTCCATCGGAAGCTACAACTTTCCCCCATCTTCCTGGCAATTTATGACTTCCGGACCAAAAAAATTGCTCGTCTTTCGAGCCCAAGAACGTATCGAGCCAATTTTTGATTTCCTCTACTGAGCTGAAGCGTATTCCCGTAAGAGCGTTCTGCAACGAACGAAACAAGTGGTAGTCAAATGGTGCCAAGTCTGGACTGTAAGGCGGGTGAGGCAGAATTTCCCATCCACTATTTTCCAAATAGTTTTTCACCGAAACCGCAACATGTGGCCGAGCGTTGTCGTGATGAAAAATGACGGGCTCATGCCTGGTCTCATATTCTGGCCGTTTTTCTTTTAATGCCCGCTTCAAACGAATTAGTTGGGTTCGATATAATGGTCCTTTGATGGTTTCACCACTCGGAAGCAGTTCGTAGTATACGACACCCTTTTGATCCCACCATATGCAGACCATGACCTTATTCACGTGAATATTTCGTTTCGGCGTCGATTCGGCGCGCTCGCCGGGCTTTGTACACGATTTTCTGCCTTTAGGATTATCATAATAAATCCATTTCTCATCACCAGTGACAATACGATGCAAAAATGATTTATTTTTATACCGCTGCAGTAACATTTCGGACATGCAAAATCGCCGTTCGACGTCTCTTGGCTTCAATTCGTACGGCACCCAGTTTCCAACCTTTTGAATGAATCCCAGTGCTTTTAGGCCCAGGGAAACGGCTTGTTGCGTGACGCCCAATGATGCAGCAAGTTCTTCTTGAATCTGACACGGATCCTCATCCAGGAAAGCCTCCAATTCCTCGTCTTCAAAACTTTTCGGCTTTCCGGGGCGATCTTTGTCTTCAACTCCAAAATCACCACTTTTGAACCATTTGAACCACTCGCGGCACGTCGATTCATCAATACATTCCGCCCCATAAGTTTCCGAAAGCAAACGATAGGCCTCAGCCGCGCTTTTCTTCATATTAAAGAATAAAAGCAGCACTTCCCGCAAATGACGTTTATTTGGCTGGAAACTTGCCATGATTTTGCTCGATAAAATGTACCACACCGATAGAACTGCTCAATTATAACGCTGCAAAGTTGTTGACAGATACAAAACCTACAAATAAAACACATGGGGTCTAACATTTCTGCCCGGGATCCACTGGTGGCGCCATCTCTGACAAACGCTGGAAACTTACTTGTAGACCCAATAATTTACATATAATATCACAATATAAATGATAAAAGTAAGAAAACAACTGAGTTAAGCTATAATTATTCTGAAACTAAACTACTCTCATCGCTATCTCCAAGTTCTGTATCAGTTAAATCAATTTCATCAAATGAGGAAGCACTTATATTTTGTGAATTATTTGACAAATCTTCAATTTGTAAGTACGTACTTATTTGTGAGATATTCCTATTTGATTTCCTTGAAAAAATATTTCTATGTGTCGAAATTAAAGATTCGTGTTTGCCTGACCCCTACTCATCTTGCGCGTGTGATTTAATCGGATTTTTTCTTATTTCCTTATGCGGAGCCTTTAAAGCCTCTTCTGACAGAAGGCCTATAGACATTACAACCAAGAATCAAGATCTTTTATGGACGTTACTTGGCATGTAATACCAATTATACAAACTTATACATAAATCTTTTGTTTCTTTTAGTAACATTTTAAACTGCTGAACATAAGAGGTATAAATCTGACGATAAAACTTTTAAAATCGTGGGAAAGTTTTTTATTAAATTTGAATCTATTCCTGTATTTCCATTATTTGTGGATCTATAGCCCGGTTTTGGCTTATCCACTAAGACCCCCTTACAAATTTTAAAAAGGTCTTGAGTTTTTTTTCTTCTGCGAGAATATAGTCTTATTATCAGCTCCTCTTATTGCCACATTTTTAGCGGCAAATGATAAGAAATGTAAAGAAGGCATTCAGTACAAATGATCGGTATTTATTATTTTGTTTAGTTATTTTATTTATTTCACTTTTCCATTTTATACAACTGCGATTTCTTATAATCTATATTTAATTAAAGAAAAAATGTTGTTCGTTCTGTAACAGCAGTTAGTTCCGAACGACTCTTCAATTTATATATAGAATAGAATTATACAGTTGATGTGGGGTAACAATATTTAAATCTGAATCCATTAGAATGAACACGTTAACTTGTGCTGATAATCATGTAGATGTTCTAAAAAAGGATTCTATTTTATTAAAATCAACGGTTAATAACCAGTCTTTGACCTTTTTTTGAAAATAACGTAAAAGTAGTTGTTAAACGAATCGAAAATGGTAGAATATTAAAAAATTTGGGAGCTGTAGCGGTATATAAATATAAAAAAATGGTCCTTACAGGCAGTTGGAACGTAGGCTAAATGCAAATTGTTCACTCTTAAATCAAATAAATGAGAATATCTGATTGGAATTTTTCCGCTTTGCTGAAAATACGAGTAGCACTTTAGCACTTTAAATACGTAAAGGTGTCTTAATGGTAGAATTTTTAAGTCTTTAAATAGAGTCATTGGTTGAAATTAATATATGTACAATACAATATATGTACAATACAATATATAAATATATTTATTATAGTATACTTAGTGTTCTCCTGGTGTGGTGGCCCTTGTGGTTTATATCCAAGTGAACAGGAGAAAGCAAATTTGATAAGTCGACGCATAATTAAAAGTTAGTCAAAGTGTTATACTAGAGAGAGGCTCATATGAGAATGTACTATACATTGATTTTAATACACCAATGATTGATAAGAATACAAACTATGAATATAATAACAAAGCAAATAGTGAAAATATAACAGTTTAGCGATTAGTCTTTAGCTGATTCGCAATTCAATCTATTCTATCATTGAATTGCGAATTTGTTGTTTATGAGACTTTAAATCTTAGTTACAATAAAATATGAGTATATATGAGGGTTACCTGAAAAGTTACCGTCCGCAACGTAAAGATAGCAGAACTCGTCAATAAAAGCTAGTGAATGTTAGTTGTGCATCCTTTGACAGTTACTTACCGAAGTTTCAGTCATTTTGGATGCGCAGTTTTTAGTTGACTGTAGTTTAAGTGAGTCGATGTGAGTGTTTTTTGTGAAAATTGAAAAAGTTGAGTATCGAGCTGTTATTCTTGTTTTTAAAAGGCAATACGCCTACGCAAATCAAAAATGAGTTGGACTCTGTGTATGGGGGCTCTGCACCATCATTTACCACAGTGAAATTTTGGGCAGCTGAATTTAAACGTGACCGTAAGAGCTTGGGAGATGATGAACGCTCGGAACGTCTAAAAACTGCAACCACTGACGATAACATTGCTAAAGTTCACCAAATGGTGTTAGACGACCGCCGAATTAAAGTGAGAGAGATAGTAGAGGTTATGAAAATGTCCAAAGATCGAGTTTGTTATATTGGGTATATAACTTAATTCGTGCGTTTTTTTCAAAATTTAAACATTTGTTTAAGAAAAACATGTGCAATAGTATTATTCAAAGTATTGCCCATCTGAAGCTATGACTTTTTCACATCTTTCTGGCAATTTGTGGATCCCATCCCAAAAGAACTACGCCGGCTTGGCAGCCAAGAATGAATCAAGCCAATTTTTGATATTCTGCTCTGATGTGAACCGTATTTCAGTGAGGGCGTTCTGCATCGGTCAGAACAAATGGTAGTCAGAAGCGGCAAGGTCTGGGCTATAAGGCGGGTGGGGTAAGACTTCCCATCCACTGTTTTCCAAATAGTTCTCAACCGGAATAGCAACGTGGGGCGGAGCGTTGTCATGATGGAAAATTATTGCCTCGTGTCTGGTCGCATATTCCGGGCGTTTTTCGGCCACTGCTCTCTTCAAACGGATTAATTGTGTTCGGTAGCGTTGTCCATTGATGGTTCTAGCAGCTCATAATACAGCACAACCATCTGATCCCACCAAATACAGAGCATTACCTTCGCGCCATGGATATTCGGCTTTGCCGTTGATTTGGCTGGTTGGCCGGGTTTCACATATGATTTTTTGCACTTGAGGTTGTCGTAATGGATCCATTTTTCATCACCAGTAACAATCCGATGCAAAAATGACTTCCTTTTGTGGCGTTCCAGCAGCATTTCGGACATGCAAAACCGCCTTTCGACGTCTCTCGGCTTGAGTTCATGTGGAACCCAATTTCCTTGCTTTTGAATATATCCAGCTGCTTTTAAAAGTTTTGAAATGGCTGCTTGAGTGACACCCAAAGATCCTGCTAGCTCTTCTTGTGTTTGGCAACAATCATCATAGAGTAATGCTTCCAGTTCTTCATCTTCAAACTTTTTTGGCTGTCCAGGACGTTCATCGTCTTCCAACCCAAATCACCACTTTTAAATCGTGCAAACCACTTTTGGCACTTTCGCTCAGCTAGCGCATGTTCACCATAAACTTCCACCAAAATACGATGACTTTCGTTAGCAGTTTTCTTCATATTAAAGTAATGAAAAAGAACTCCCCGCAAAAACACTTTTTCAGCCACAAAGTTCGACATATTTGAGTGAAAAAAATTGCTGTTGTTTACGCTTCAAATGAATGACATATACTGAAATGACGTTCAATGACAGTAGCTTCCCAACGCATGTTCCAATGAAATAATACAAGTTACGCCATCTCTTAGCAAACCGCACGAATTAAGTTATAGGCCCAATATATTAAATCAAGATTTAGGCATGAGAAAGCGCATTGGGTGCCGCGTTTGCTTACATTAGACCAAAAACGTGTTCGAATGAACATTTCCACCGGTCTGTAGGCGCAGTTTAGGCGCAATAAATCCGAGTTTTGGCGCCGATTGATTACTGTAGATGAAATTTGGATACACCATAATACGCCCGAAACAAAAACTCTGTCAAAACAGTGGATTGCAAAGGGCGTGCCGGCTCCAAAAAAGGCAAAAACTGCTTTTTCGGCTGGGAAAGCGATGGCGACTGTTTTTTGGGATAGTAAAGGAGTTATCTTAATGGATTATCTTCAAAAAGAAAAAAACCATTATAGGAGCATACTACGCATCATTACTTGCCAAGTTGAAGGCAGAAATTGCGAAAAAACCGCCACATTTGCAGAAAAAGAAAATCCTGTTTCACCAAGACAACGCGCCGTCTCACACCTCAGCGGCTGCCATGGCTAAAATCCATGAATTACGGTTTGAACTGCTTGACCATCCGCCTTATTCACCAGATCTAGCCCCAAGCGACTTCTTTTTGTTCCCTCATCTGAAAACTGCGCTCGGAGGACAGAGATTTTCGTCAAATGAGGAGGCAATCACCTTCGTGAACAATTATTTTGCAGAGAAAAATGCCAATTACTATTTGGACGGGTTAGAGAGATGGGAGCATCGCTGGGAGAAGTGTGTAGAGTTACAAGGAGACTATGTAGAAAAATAAAAAAAAAATTTGAGAAAAAATGTCTTGTTCGGTCTGAAACTTTTTAGACGACCCTCGTACAGACATATGTTGTGCGACTTCTCAAGCACTGATTATTCAAAACTGTTGTCTCAGCAAAGCCACGAAAGCTCTTTGTTCAGCATGGTAATTAGATAAGGGTAGATGTCGGACTAAGGTTTTTGTGAATAGGTGATTTTTTGGTAGCCACAGAGGATGTTTACAATCCTCAGGAATCTCCGCATGTTTTAGTCGTCCTCCAGCTTTCAGTAAAACGAGACCATTTGTCTCCTGCAAGAAAGGATTCAACAACTTAATAAATCCTTTGAGGACTGAAACGAATAAAATTTGGAAACTTCAAAGTAAAAAAAAAATATTTTCATAATTCATATAAATTTTTTTTATTTGCTTTAAAACTCTGTTTTTATTAAATTCATTCACAATTACAAAAAATAAAAAAAATTATTTAGGTTCCCATTCTTTCTTCAACTTCTTTCGTATGTCCTTCATAAGATTGGTGACAGTTACATCCGCGATCCTTTTGGACGCTCTTTTCCATTTAGCACTCACTTTTCCTCAAATTAGCTTTGACCAAAGCCCAATACCTTTCAATGGGACGGCACTGTGGAACATTGGGTTGATTCATGTCTTTTGGGACAAAGTCGACATTTTTAGCAACAAGAAAGCTCAACGTCACATGAGCATAGTGAGCTGAAGCTAAATCTGGCCAAAATAATGTTGAAATCTCGTTTTTGTTTAACAAAGGAATCAACCGTTTTTTAGGCACTCGTTAATGTACACTTCTACGTTAATTGTTCCCGCCGTAATAAACGATGAGCTTCTGTGTCCACATTGGCAAATGGCCTGCCAAACGAGATATTTTGACCCGAATTTTTCCATTCCAATCGATGTTGTTGATTGCGGAAGAATCTCAGCTTGAAATGAGTTGTAAAACTGCGCACCTGGAAGAGTAGTAAAGTCGGCTTTGACATAACTTTCGTCATCCAAAACCAAACAACCTTTCTGTTGCTGATCAACTCGTATAGCTTTCGGGCTCGTGTTTTTATAACTTTTTTTTGCTTTTCAGTAACTTTTGGTATTTTTTTGTTTTTTTTCGAGTTTTTAGACCGTTACGTTTTTTAGATCTTTGTACCATTGTTTGGTTGGTATTACATTTCCGAGCAACATCTCTGGATGACATAGTCCGGTTTATTACGATAGTACCCACTATTTTCCTGTCCAAATTTGTATCATGTGCTCCACTTTTAGCTCCACTTTTCTGTTTTCGCTTAACTGTCAACGTCTCCAAATATCGTTTAATAACAGAATCCACTGTACTGCGTGCTATGTTTAAATCTTTTGCGATGAAATGGTTTGGACGCGAAGTATTTTCGAGCCTTTGTCGATGATCTTTTTACGGCGTTCCTCTTGACTCATATTTTATAAATATTTTAAACCGCACCGAACTAAAATCAATAACAAACTGAAACTAGAGAATATACAGGCTAATTTGGGTACAAAATGAGATTGCAATTTTTACGCATTGGAAGTATAGCCAGTATTAAAATTTACAGATTTTATTCGTTTCAGTCCTTAATAGAACGATTGTTCTTGATTGTGTCAATTACTTCAGTAAACGAGTCTGATTGTATAATTTGAATGATTTGCAATAAAGCATTGTCTATCTCCGTTAAAAATGAATCCATTTTAGATGACTGCTTTTTAACCGATGAAAAAATCTTATTACATAGGCTAATATTCGAAGGATTTTTGAATAGAAACTATAATGCTCCACTATTCCGCATACAAAGCTGCGTTCTGATTTTTTACTGATGAGTACGGTTTTTCTTTTTTCTAATGAGGTTTCCTCTGAAGAAAGCGGGACGGCCAATTTCCTTCACTCACCCGTGGGCCATCGAACCAGATCGAACCTTTCAACTCCTGAATATTGCATCCTCTTGATACGATGTCAGCCGGATTCTCCTGTGTAGGAACGTTACGCCAAATGAGTCCTCGTGTTTTTACTTGGATTTCAGCAACTCGGTTGCCAACAAATGTTGTGAATTTTGATGAGTGAATAAAATCCAATGAAGAACAATTGCAACATCCGTCCAAAAGTATACTTCTAACTGGCCACCTTTAAATTGCTTTTGATTTATTATTTTGATCCTACAAAAAATAAATTAATTTAGATTGACAAATAAGTTAACAAATTAAGAAAACATAAATTTTCAGTGGATGTTCACAGTCAGGCGTTCACTATTTCATGATCGACAGATACCGTCGTTTTTTTTGTCGTTTTATGGCGTTCAACGGCTCATAGAATAACAGTCAAAGTGCTCAGGGACAACTGTGTAAAAACGTCACACATAATTGCAGCGTGGCGTTTTACTAACGAAACGCTTTTCAAACGCCTTTAAAACGCTTCACGGAATCAGGGTAAATATTCCCATCTCAGACAGCACTGCCTAGTATTTCACTTTGCCTCAACAAAGCTCTCCTGTCTCCAGGTTTTGGAGCTAAGGTAAGTGGGAATCGGTGCTCATTAGCCAAAATGCGACTCATGGCTGTTTCTTTAAAATGTGCGCTTATTTCATTTATTAATTCGACAAAACATAACAACGCACCTGCGGTTAACTTCACCCACGATAAGCTCTCATTAGGCAGAACTCTGCCGGTCTCAACAATCACTAGAAACAACCAAAAAAAAAAACAGTCCCCCTCTTTTGACTGTTTAGTTTATTTTTTTTTTTTTTTTTTTTCGTTTAGGAGATGAACAATCATTCCAAACGACGACGACGACGACGACGAGATAACTCGTGTGATTAATTACCCTTAATACCATTATTATGCAAAACCATGGCACCAGTACCAGCAGCACCCAATTTGCTTTCCACTGTTTTCGTTGCTTTCATTTGTGTGCTTATTTACCCAAGAATTACAACAAACAATTTCTCATCATAGCAGCACAGCGTAGTAGGGCAGCACAGCTCTACTATGGATAGTAGTCAGTCCTTCGTTGCTGGTTCGTTCGCTCGTCAAGGATTAAGACCCAAATGTGATTAAATAGAAAGTGGGCGCCTGCATCGTTCTCCACATCTAATTCCGGAATTGACTCATGACCTAATCGCAAATGCCACCACTGTTCTGTTTTGTTCGCTTCTATTTTGCCGCATGCAACTCTTTGCGCAACGAAATCCCAAAACGCCACCAAGGAGCAAAAAAAAAAAGAAAAAAAAATAGAAAACAAAAAATGGAAAAAGAAAACCGAAGCAAGGACATAGAAAAGAGGAAGAATAGAACCTTATCTGCTTAAACACGACACAACCCCTACCACCCACCGTATACTTTCCGTGTGACTGCATGATAAATGACAACGAAACATTGAACGTCCTTTTGTTGAATGAATTCCTAATAAGTTGATAACGCAACAAGGATGCCACCACCCAAACAACTGGGTTGGCCTCGGGGGGTTAGAGTACACCTCAATCAGTTTTTTTTTTTTCTATTTTTTAATTTTCCGTTTTCAGGAGTAAGATGGAAAAACTATGCCAAGATTTGAAAATTGTTGCAACGGAATATCCTTTCTTATTTTTCTAAGGGACATACTCGTACACACTATTGTATACACGTACGTACGAATGGGCTAAGTAACTAAGTGCGGCAGTAAGTTCGCTTGCTTCCATTTACGGATACCAGTGGAAGAGGAATTTTTCCCTGCTCTGGGATCTGCGGATATCTGGTGGGAATCCCTCTGCGACAGACGTACAGTTGTAGCGCAGCAAGCGAGCAAATGATTAATGACTCGTGGACAAATGGAAATTGTTCGAATTGCATTAAAGTATTTAAAAGGGTTCTCTGATCTCGTTTTGTAGTTGCCCTCGTCCTACTCGTTTTTGTCCGCTTCCCAGTCGTCGTCAATTTGGGGCGGTCGACGCTTGGTTTCACTTTGCGACAATTGGGGTTAATGCTGGAAATGGAAATATGTATAAAACTATGTTTCCTATTTTGTTTTCCATTTTGTTTTTTTTTTTTTTGCTGTTGTGAGATACATTTAAGATTTTGAGATTCTTTTATTCAAAAAAAAAAAAAAAAAATTACGATTTGACAGTGGATTGGAAAAGGGAGAGCGAAAGGAAAAGGAAAAGACTAGAACTTGCTGGGATATTATTCAGCTTTGACTAGCTCCGATGCATCTGAGATTGTGTCAATTTTGAATTTACATCCACATGACTCAATTTATTTCAAGGAATGATGAATGATGCCGAGATGCTTGGGGATTAACTCGAACTTTGGTTTTGAATTTGTTTGCCTAGTGCTTTCTTCCCTTTTTGAGGAAAAGATGTACCAATCTGTTCAGTTGATTGCTCAGTAATATAAATGAAAATTTAGCTCAAGCAGATAGAACAGTTTGGTGTACAAGATGTGTACAAAGTACTTAATCTGAACAAAGATAATTGTTCTGGAGCAAAAGGGGTATTGGAACAGCCACAGCTGAATTCTGCTTTCTTAATCGCGCAATTATTTTCCAATATTTTTGTTTTGCTATTACTGTCGGTAACAACCATTTTTTTTTTCGAATCACTAGAAAAGACGACAACCAAGGGAATTGTGAAAGAAAAAGGTTTTTGTGTTTTCACATTTTAAGTACTGAGCGTACAATCTTCCGGCCTAATTTTTATCAGAAACAAAAAGCTTGGATGACAATGATTGGTACTAGGCTTCATAGAATCACAATATTTTTGTGGTGGTACTGATTGACAAGTAAAAGAAACGAATCTCTGCAGTCAAATTCCTATCAGCTCTTCTAGAGGGGCATACTTCTCGTCAACGCCAGCTCCACCTGGAGATTTGTTGCCAGGTATTCCACGGCGTAAAGCCTTGACGAATACGGAATGGAAACTAACGTCTCCTGTAGTTGCTGATATTTGTGGACGACATTGGTAATCAAACGTACGAAAATTGGTTGTATTAAGGTATACGGACCATTTTTGGCTCTTAAAATCAAATTCAGACAAATAGGGGAGTTTACTTGTACAATAAGATGCCTTGGTGTGTGAATGAGCCCAAATTAGTGTTAATGCGAGCATCAGTAGCACCCAGGTTACATTATCGCGCAGTGGCTATATAATAACGCTTTCCACGTCCGACCATAGCTACGATATACATCAAATTCAGAATCGGATGCATGGTCTCGACCTCGACCTCGGCGGAAAACCAATTGGACACGTTTAAGGAGGAGCTCGCCAATCCCGTCAGTGCTCTCACTAAGCTCAGGACAAAACAAAAGCTGGATGAAGGTGTTCAGAACCTGAAGGATACCCCAACTAAATGTGTTGGGCTGACATATAAGAAGCCAATTCGAATACCGAAGGGTGCCATTTATAAAGACTTTTGCGGAAATATCCAAATAGTCCGTGAAACCAATTGGCTGTCTTGAAAAGGGGGAAATAAAGGAGGCTGGAATCACCACCTACACGGAGTCGAAAACAGAGCCTCACCATGTCAAGCTTGAGGCTCACTTCATACGTGGCCTAATCAGAATAACACAACACGTCGTAGCTGGTATATCTCACTGCTTGTTGTGATGGATGGGACCATTGAACATGTACTTGTTATGTTAAAAAAGGTGTAGCCCAGCCGCTGGTAACTCGAAAATCAGCCAAGAACTTCAGGCTTAGAAATTTTACTTCCTTCATTTTGAAGAACATGAAACGAACGGTCGAGCTCTATATGTGCAGAACTGCTTTACAAGTGCATCCTCTGTCTAAGATGCAACATGCTTCCCAACGAAAAGCAAAATTGATGGCGCACTCGACAAGAAGGAATACGACGCTAGGCATATCCATCCACATTGTGGGTGCTTACGACAACGCAACTTTTGATGGCATGTGTAACTCGGCGAGACAACACAGAGTAGATGAATCTGAAGTTGTGTGGATCAAAGCAATGCTGGTGATTCGGAAACTGATTGAGGATGCGGACTGCGGTCAATACGTAATGGCGGGGGTAAAGATGGGTTGTCTTCAAGGCGGCCGTCTACCTCCACTGCTATTGTGCAAGTTTTGTGGCTCATTGCTCAACGCGCTCAATAGTTCGGACGCCTATGTACACGCGTACGGGGATGATGAGCTGTGTTTTCAGTTGGATCGTGTCCAGCTACTACCGGATCTAAAGCACAGGCAGCCCTGGACGTGATCGCCGATTTGTGCACCAGATATGGGCTTTCAGTCTATCTTCTCAAAACTGAGGTTATTCTCTTTACAATAAGGACGTAGTTGTCTGATCTGACTCATCTAATGCTTAAAGGTATCACCATCCAATTCTCCAAAGGAGCTAAGAATTTCAGCGTCATCCTGGATAACAAACTTCTATGGACTAAACATGTTACGGACGTCTCTCGGCCCTCTGGAAGCGCAAAGGAATTGTAAGGAAGACATGGGGCCTGTCACCGAGAAGGGTCGTTTGGAGCTACGCGGCTATGATAAGGTCAAATATGTCCTATGCGTCCGTTGTCTGGTAATACAAGCTCCCATGTAAGAACGTTATTGCTTCTTTTCTTTAACTAAACTCCAAGGAACGCTCTGTCTCGACGGCATGAGGGATTTTTAGCACGCTTGACTCCGCTCTAGAGGCATTGATGAATCTTCCTCCAATCTGCTGCACTCACAAACCCATCTTCTGTTCAAAAAAAAGTAGTCCTTGGTCTTTTGAATCAGATCCTATGAACGTGCCTTTTGATGCAATCACGCCAGAAAGCCTACTGCGGAAAAGAAAGACTGGTTCCGATCAAAATCTGATCCAAGAAAGGAAAGTAGTCGGGTCTTCACGGATGGCTCTAAAACCGATATAGGATGAGGCGCTGTTGTCTTTTGGAGATCGACAACGTTAGATTTCACTCCTCATTAGGAAAAGTTTCCTCTGTCTTCCAAGCAGGGATATACGCAATCCTGATGGCAACGAACTATAAGGTGAACAACCAGTGCAGAGGGTGAAGTATTTGGATCTGTTTTCTGGACTTGTTTTTGACTTCTCACCCGGATAAATACACTTTTGATGTGCCATATCAGCCAATTTCTCGTACACCGACCACACAGTTAGAGAAAAGATTTCTAAAAGAAATGGCAATGAGAGAAAGGCAACTGAAGCAGACTTAAGAGCTGCTGTAGGAATTTCAACTGGTCGTTATATTTCCTCGATAGTGAAGAAGATGCCGCTGATGATATCATCACAGACACTACTCTCTTTGGAATGGGATCCTTTATCACTTATCGAATTAAAAGTATCAAACCAAAAGAATGGCCAAGGTTACAGAAATGCTTTTTTCGGTCCTGCAAGGCCAACGCGACAGAGGAAAACCGAAATAAGTTCAAACTGCAACGCATTTCCTAAGCGTGTGAAATTTCAATACGGCCAAAACCTGGGGCAATAAATACTATAATGTCCCAAATGTAGGAAAAACTTTTGGTCGTTCGTCAAAACCATCCGGAATTCTGCTTCTCAACGCTCACTTATAATGACATTCCAACTGTCAGCTCTTAGTGGACAAGGCCAATCTGCTTGTTGCACACTTTCCGGCCAGCACAACATATCCAGATCTTAATAGGCCCAGCATTCACCTGAGTGCGACGAATCTTCTATAGAACGATTCTGCTTTCGCACTTGTGTGGTAGCGGAGATAATTAAAGATCTTAACATACTCAAATCCGCTGGTCGAGATGGTATATATCAACTTCTTCTCAAGAGATGTTCTTCCACTCTGGCAAAACCACTGCGTAAGCTTTTTCATCCACCCTGCACTTTAGGACACTCTCCGAGCAGATGGAAAACAGCATTTTTCCACCTCGTCCTTAAAAAAATCTTCTTCTCTCTCCTCCTACAGACCCATTGTACTAACGTCCCATCTGTCCAAGGTCATAGAAATGCTGATAAATCTTCAGCTCATGTAATATCTGAAGACAAGAAAACTTCTCAATGACCAGCTGTACAGTTTTCATAACAACATGTCCATTGGCGGTTTGAAGAGAGGTTTCACTGAAAAGTAGATATCGGGCGAAAGGAACTAATGGTTCGAAAAGAGACTGACACATAGGTGGTGACTCTAATAATATACGAGTATCTATGCTTATTTTCAAACAATACGTGTCAAAATTTTTGATGGCATTTCGACAATTATTCATCGAGATATGGAAGTTTTAGTGATGCAATTTTTGATATTTTCAAAACCATGAAAAAATGGGTTTCGCACGTCTGCTTCCTTGTTAATTCCACTGTAGGGGTATAAACGTCCTGAATTCGAACAGAATGGTTCTGGATATTTCTTAAGAGTCTGCAGGCTGTTTGATGCCTCAAAAGTGGAAGAATTGTAGATTATCGCAGGCGTCTTAACCATCTGAATGAGATATGGACACATTACACCACCTCTCGTCAAAAAATTGGAAAGCAAAGTGATTTTCGCATGTTAAAGAAGTATATGGAATAGAAATCCTCAACCAACCAACGTGGATTTGCTGCATCAAATGCCGCATGGCAACCCAGACCTGCTTTCGCATCTTGGTCCTTTTTTGTAAGAAAGCAGAAAGGGATTGAACTTCGCTAGGGAGAGATTAAATGCGAAGATCAAACCTCTATCCCGCGTATAGGAACACGGAGGCAGTATGTTAGTTGCCGGATGTGGGCGCGCCTTAATAAGGCGCTATTCCACTAACTAGTTGAACAACGCCTCATAAAAGGTGAGAACGGTAAAATCTCCACCAAAACCTTTTCTTTGGTTCTGAAGACAGTTTCGTAGTTGCTATTCTCGACATGTTCGACCTTGACGGGAAAATTACGTATGATATCGTAGAGTGCTGCGTGCTTAAGTGCCTCTACGAACGCACCACAACATGCTTCCCATTACGTTCCATCTTCAAGCACTCTGGCTGACAGGAGATGCTTGCGAAGTTAGTGGACTGCCAAAATGAAAAGAACTCAGTGAATTTCATCAAGAAAACCATTGATGGGCTTGGTGAGGTTGAGTCAAGTGCTAGGCTGGAGTATAGATTTTATGATCTCCTCGATCTCTTAGATCCTGGGGATTTTGGAATATTAGAATTCTGAGCTCTTGGTTAATGAATACAATTTTCTCTTCTACAGATCTTTCTGAGGATAGAGAGCTAACACAGTTGGCAGTGGTGGGGCACAGATTTCGAAGAACTCCGCTGCAAGAGTAGGAAAAACTTCATTTTTGCAAAAATATGAACAGACCTATAAGGTCCTACAATGCTAGAATGGACCTACGAGGTTTCCTTTAAAATTTAATATAAATTCAAGTACGTGATCTTTGAGAGGAGAAAAGGACTCGTTGTAATTTTCCTACATAGCTACAAAATATTTCATCTGTCGTCTAAGGCCTTCTGCTAGGTATTCTTAAAGCCTATTAACCTTTCGGTAACATAACCAGCACCTGGTCTCAGGTGAACATAATTTCTGTATCCAAGTAAGGTAGACGCTTTCATGTTCTCCGTGAAAAATTTCATACCTATTTGTCTTTCATACGAATAGGAAAATATAGAGTAAGAACTAAGGAATGGTATTCCCTTTTATCTTAAAATTCCAGCTGCGGCATAAGTACGAGTATCAATGCGGCTAAGATAGCGGAGGTCTCCTTACAGGAAGAACCAACATTTATCGTATTATATTACCCAAGTCAAAGGACATCTCTCGGAGTTTCTCGAAAAGTGCGAAATACCTATGTGTTCAGACCTTACTGATGGTAGCTGAAGTGAAAAAAATACTCTACCGAATAAACACGAAAGTTCTATTTACTCTCTACTCGCGCAAGATTGCTACTTGGCCAAAGTGAGATCTAAAACTCAAAGTCATGCATTGGGTCAGCATTGAGATCTTTAGATCAATTCCCACTAAGGGCAAAGATTTTTGGTGTTAAGCATTGGAAAAGACACCTAGCACTTGCTAGAAAAATGATACGGATTCTAAACCTCTACTCATGCATCACGCAATCTTCAGCATGTATTGATAGCTTGTCATAGACTCAGTTATTCCCAGGGATATTCCCTAGGATAGCCAAAGGCGCTAGCGCGGGAGTCTTCTTTGTGGACTTCTGTAACACATGGGCCGTTTCTAAGAGAGGGCACCACTTGAATTAAGTCCATACCATTTTCAGTTAGTACCAACCTTCAAAAGATACGTGTATAAATTTGACAGCTGTCAGACGATTAGTTCTTGAGATATACCGTTGTATAGCAACCGAGTGAAGCAACTTTTGTTACCGTGAATTTATCATGGGAAAAAATGCAGCCGATGCAAAGAAATGGCTTGACAAGTGTTACCCGGACCCTGCACCAGCACCGAAGACGATGCACGCAGTGGACGTCCAAAAGAGGCTGTTTCAGATGAAAACATCAAAAAAGTCCACAAAATGATTACGAATGACCGTAAAGTGAAGTTGATCGAGATAGCTGAGGCTCTGAAGATATCAAAAGAGCGTGTTGGATATATCATAATTCATACACGAATATTTGGACATGCGAAAGTTCTGTTCAAAGTGGGTGCCGCGTTTGCTCACAGTCGACCAAAAACAACAACGTGTTGATGATTCAGAGGAGTGTTTAAAGCTGTTCAACCGCAATAAAGCCGAATTTTTGCGTCGGTATGTGGCAATAGATGTAACTTGGTTCCATCAGTTCACACCAGAGCCAAGTCGGCAGTCAGCTGAGTGGCGAACAGGCGACGAACCTCGTCCTCGGCTGGAGAGGTTATGGCATCCGTATTTTGGGATGCACGTGGAATAATTTTCATCGGCTATCTCCAAAAGGGGCAGACTATCAACAGCGACTATTACATTGCATTCTTGGAGCGTTTGAAGGACGAAATCGCAGAAAAACGGCCGCATTTGAAGAAAAAGAAAGTGCTGTTTCATCAAGACAATGCACCGATGAAAACGATGGCAAAATTGAATGAATTCGGCTACGAATTTCTTCCCCACCCACCGTATTCTCCAGATTTGGCCCCCAGCGATAAATAAAGTTGAATAAAGTTGAATTTTGCAAAAATTTTGTGTTTTACTATAAAACGGCACGGACTTTCCAGCCCATATGTTATATATCAAACTCTCAACTTAATAATATATTCCAGCATTTTCCAAGTCAAATCTTAGACGTTATTATGAGGCCGCTGCTTGACTTAATCTGAACAGATTCCAAGAACAGAGTTGACGGTGTTAGGCCACCAATATCACCAAATGATACAATTCTAAGCTCTCTCGCGGGACTGTCATAAAAGAACTCATCGGGATGCCGAACATCTAAACTAATATGGCCTATATTAGGACTATTTCCAAACTCATAAATATGTGTAATCACGGGGCCCTATGCCATCAGAACACATGTGCAACGATAGAGTATTTCTCAGACAAAACTGTACCGTACTTTCTTAGCAACTGCTTTGTTTTGTCACGCGTCAGTAATCCCTAGTTAGTTACAAATTCAGTGGCGCTGGATTAATTGTCTGGTCACAGGAAAAATATGTAATTACGAAGCAAAAACAAGCCTCGGATACGGACGGATCTACTGTTAACAACCCCTGCAAACGAAACAAGGACAACGAACTTCGGATTGAGAGGCCGCTTAATAGGCCACTTGCAGCCGAACAACTAGCGGAGACCCTGGAATCCTACAAAACAAATATTACAGCCATGTAAGAAATGCGACGGGACGCGTCGGACAAAAAGAGGATGAAAAACTGCCACATTTACTACGGCAATTGATATCGACGGCAAAAGCAACGTTTATTTCGATGCGGATTCACTGTTAAAGGCAGACATAGGCAAGCAGTTTTGAGTTTCCGGCATATGAACGAACGCCTCGTAACAATCCGTATTAAGGCTACGCTCCTACAGAGGAGAAAGACGACGACACAAAAAATGACTTCTACGAGCTCTTGGACAAGCTATAACACTAAGATTCTCATCGGCGATTTTAGTGCAAAGAGAGAGTATCTTTAGTGATACTGTCGGAAGGTATGGCCTGCACGATACCACCTCTGTGTGGCTAATCGAATTTGTCACGAAGCGAAACATTGTAGTAGCTAGCACGCTGTTCCCACATCTTGATATTCACAAGGGGACTTCGAAAACTCCTGATTAATCAACCGTCAACAAGATTGACCACATTGCGATCGACGCAAGGCACTCCTACAGTATTATGGATGTCCGAACCTTCCGAGGGGCCAACATCAATTCAGATCATTACCTTGTTATAGCCAAGGCACGATTGCGGAGGCAACCTTCTTTTCTTTTTTTTTATAATTTACGTGCGCCTGAGGGGTTATGAATACCCTTATATTGTTGCCTGGGCGCGGGCGGAAAGATAGAGGGAGGAGAAAGGAAAGTTTTTGTGATGTAGTGGTTTGAAACTCAGGTGTGTTTGGTTTCGATATTGACTCTCCAGGGGTGGGAGTCCGAATAGGACGGAGAGATTTTTCTTCTCTCGGAATGTGAGGTTGTGAATTTAAACGGTTGTTTTGTGCTTGAAAACCCTACAACAAGCTAAGGCAAAGGCAAGCTAATACTGTGAAGAAGTTCGACGTTGGAAGGCTAAAATCGCAAGAGATCGCCAAACAAGACCGAGTCTCCATTAAGCGTTTACGAATTCCAATGTCACCACCATCAATTCTCGAAGACCAGTGGCTACATTGACAAAAGACCAACAGAGATGCCGCTTCTGTGTTTCACTCAGCCACCACAACGAAACCCCTGGTTTGACGACGAGTGCCGGCAAGAACATACAGATGCTCACGAGCTCTACGAACAGAAGAGGAACGACGCACGCCGTCTTCTCAGAAGGAAAAAGAAGGAGCATGAGAACTGCGTGGTCGAGAAAACTGAGAGACGCTACTCCAGGAACTACATAGATTCGGAAAAAACCCCGAACGAACAAGGGAACCCCATAGTAGAGTCGCTGTCAATACTGAGAATTCGGGGAGAGCATTTCTGTAGTCATCCATTATACGATGACGAACCAAATACCGTAGTCAGGCAGAATGAACATTTCAACCTGAACGATGTAGATTAACAATTCCGTCCATCCGACCTGGATGAAGTGAAGATAGCCATATCTAAGCTTATGTCCAACAAAGCTCGTCAAAGAGTAAGCTCCTTACCAAGTCATCTGTAAAATATGGTCGGACGAAAATATGCCCGATGAATGGAACCTCAGCTTTGTTTGTCCGCTCCTCAGAAAAGAAGACCCTCTGAAGTCTTCTTAACATCGCCTACAAAATCCTATCTACCGCATTGTGTGAACTCCTGAAGCCGTTCGTTAACAAGCTGATTGGTCCACATCAGTGTGACTTCTGGCCAGCAAAGTCCATCATCGACCAAATATTTACACTATGACAAATCTTAGAAAAAACCCCATGAGCTCCAAATCTATACACACCACCTGTTAATCGATTTTAAGGCCGCGTATGATAGCATCTATAGATGAGCTACATGGTGCTATGTCTAGTTTTAGCATACCCGGTAAGTTCGTCCGTCTGTACAGAATGACGATTGAGAACACGCTTCCGATTGACCTAATCGGAAGAAAGCAAGGTGATGTTAGTGGAGCTTTCGTGAGTATTGAAACAGAAGTGGCGAAGATGGGTTTAACGGTCAACGAGGGCAAGACAAAGTATATGCTGTCAACCAGAAAGGAAACCCAACGCCGACGACTCTGACAGAACGTCACCCTCGACAGTTATAACTTTGAGGTAGCTAAGGACTTTGTCTACCCAGGCAACAACTAAAATGACGCTATATAAGACGTTAATAATCCCCGTCCTGTCCTATGGCGCAGAGGATGAGGGATCTCTTGGCTACTTTCGGAGGAAAATTCTTCGGGTGATTTTCGGTCCCATCTGCATGGACGGTGAGTGGAGGAGCAGATACAATGACGAACTCTACGGGCTGTACAGCGACATCGACGTAGCCAGAATGGTGAAGATCAAACTACTGAAATGACTGTGTAATGTAGAAAACATCAATCTTCCGTTGCGGAAAGTCTTCAAATCTGCCACCGAGGGACAGCGCAGTAGAGAAAGACCACTACTCAGGTGCCGCGCTCAAGTGGAAAGGAACTTCAGTCAACTTAGCGTGCGAAACTGAAGTTAGAGTACGAGGTGGCTGGAGACACTAGTTGGTTGAGGCCCAGGTCCACCCTGGACTGTATCGCCACCTTAAGTAAGTAAGCAAGTAAGTTACAAGTTCCGAGATTTAAATAACTTCCGCTCTTCGAAGACAAACGACAAATTTGTCAAGAAATCTCTTGTAGCTAGGGCATCACAGTGGACCAATAACTGGTCTAAGTGCACTTCAGCAAGGACCACTCTAACCTAGTACACAAGCAATACATAGCCGTTTTCAAAATCCTTAGCGGAACAGGTAGAAGGGTAAACTGTTCCCGATACACTAACGCAATAGCGTACTCTTTGGAGCTTATTCTCCTCTCACATATCACCTACCTTCGTAGAACTATGAAAGGCAGGATTGCCAAAATATCACTTAAAATGTGCGGTTGGATCAAAAACGCTATCGTTTGAGAAGCTACAAATTTGAAGCCCTGCATGGCATTGATGTTATTATTTGTAGCACTACAATATACTACTAGCCCTGGACATGTGGTCTATCTGATCGGCCTGCTCGATCCCGGAGAGGCGCGAGTACAATAGCATCATTAGCATAACTGGCAGCATGAGTTAACATTATGACAGTCTCTAGGTTATAAAATGTGTCCAATAAACTGTGACCATCTCTACTATTAAAGTTTGGCATTTGACTTTTCCACGGTTATGACCTGAACGACCAAAATTCAATTGGAGCTACATTTACGGAGATACTCCTCCACACTTCGACATCAATGTCAAGTCAATTTAATATAATCTCCAACTGATTACTGCCATTTTCAATGATCTATTCAGCCTGTTACAAAGACCCAAACATTTATCCTCCATCACGATTCATTGAGTAAAAGCCCTCAAATGGTTCTCCAAATTGCCCATAGCTGTCGAAGTTGAAATTGCAAAGTTGACTACTCACAACTATCTGCTCTGCTGGCGAAGCCTCCTTTGTGAAACTTTCTAAATCGTGATAATGACATAATTGCATATATCCTTTGGACCAGCCATTCTACCTCTATGATCGGTTACTCCAACATCAACCATGTAACCAATAATTGTGATTCGAAGAAGATCCACCGATCTGTGCACTCGGGGCATTTACTATAATTGCTGCCTTCAAACACCAACCACTCACAAAGAACGCGGCCTGTGCAGCTAAACAGCTTAGGAGTAGTGTATCTCCGCAGGAGGAAAACACGTACCACCTCTACCACTGCATTTGCTCAACGACCGATTCCAATTTTGATCCATAATGATAGGGGGGGACCTCGAAGAATCAATGCGCCCACCAAAGGGGTATTCTGGAAAACACTTTTAATGATCCTTGTTGCTGGTTGCTCCCCCAAAAAGCAAGTAAAACTACAATTCTCACATTCGACTGTGATTCTTGCCGCAGATACGGATACCATTTTCACTTGATTTTTCCAGGGCGAAGTTGAGTTGCAGAAGAGTGTTCCTTTGCCGGTGTAAAGATTGGTAACAATCGGCAAATTGAAGGGCATACCCATGCCATGCAGACATCGCAGACAATGACGAGCAACATTCGCAACAAAGCAGCCAACAACTGACGATGATGATGATGATGATGAAGAACCTACCAATCGAGTGAACCACGAACTGATGAGTACCTCTCAAGCCGATGGCAAAGCAACCAAAACAAAATAAAACTGAAAAAATGAAAAAAATAAAAAGGCAAAAGGTTCCTCGAACCAAAAACGATGAGTTCTCCTGCCACGCCCCAAAGATTCTGAAGTAATTTTTCACGGGAATTGCATTTTAAATTGAAAACACCAAACCATTCTCATCATCATCATCATTGCCGTAGTCGTCATGATCGTCATGATCGTCGTCAGCGTCATCGTCATCGTCATCGTCATCGTCATCGTCATCGTCATCGTCATCGTCATTGGATGCAGCGGCAATAGCCAGGCAGGAGCAGTGTTCGTATCGTATCGTATCCAGGAGATACTGAGAGAGTTCAATTTCATGGCAAAGCCCTCAGCCCTAAGGTTTGCATGTAGTAAGTCCAAGTCTCAGCGTTCCTCGGTTTTGTTTGGAATCACCCCCGCCAGCCTCTAACAAAAACAACAACAAAAAATGGTGGCAAACGATGCGGCCTGCTCTGTGCGGATGATGTTGCCATCCAAATTGCTGTCCATGGCTTCGGATTGGAAGGATTGTTTCTCATATCACAGAACGTAGCCATTGTACTCGCGCAGCCTGATGGGAATGCCAATGATCTCTGAAGGTGGGACACACGAGACCAAACGAGAGGAGGTCAAGAGCATTGCTGCACTACACTGCACAATCTACAGCACTGCTGATTCCCTCTTCGGAATTGGGAACCCCAGTTGGATATCCCTTGCGAGGCTTGCGATTGCATGGTGATCGGTTAATGATTTCTTGCTCGGTTCTGTAAACAAAAGTGCATTATCTGATCTATAAATGAGATCTTTTCGCCGATGATTTATGATAGCTTAAATCGATGATTATCTGGAACGGTGATGGGGCGCGATCCGTGTAATGTGCAATCGCCTGGGTCGTCGTCGATGGTGTGAGAGGATTTATGCGTCATTGGATACGCGAATGTGCAATTGCTTGATTGAATGGATCGGTGCGCGGGATTCTACTTAAGTTTAGTGCATTGTAAAATGTACAGCAACGAGGTAGAGTTCCATTTGATGTGAACTGTGGAGGAAGAAGTACATCACAAGAGGGGGTCATGTTTGGGAAGCATTGATTTCGCAAATGGATTAGGTTGTGTGAAAAGATTTGAAGTCATTACAAGCATGGATGGCACTATAATGAAGAAGGCGTTATATGAGAGGTCAGCAGGTTAACGCAAACGCTTATTTCTACTAGTCACGAACGGTGTAGACATTGATAATCTTTCGCCTATGTAGGGGTATTAGATATGTCTTGCAGCAATAGTTAGGTGCCATCAAATTTAATCGGCAGGAGATTAAAACCGATGATTGGTCCACAGGGTTAGATGTGAGTGGCAGAAGTTCCAACACAGTCATTAGGCTTTAACTTTTTCGAAGTTGGTATCTACATATCACAATGAGGCAATGGTTAATCAAGAAAGGATTGTTGCCTCGGCCAACTATTGGGCTTACGCTTCAAAGGTTCAATTGCTAGAACTACTCAGAGCAATTGCCTAAATGTGTGTGCTATTAGAACGGATGGTTCCTTTCTTAACATGTTGGTTGGACGGCGGGTGTATATCTAAAAGGTTAATCCTTCTCTTCGTCTTTAGACAATATCAGCATGCTGTGCACCTTTACTTTTTGGTGGCATAGTTTTGAATATTCTTATAACTGCTGCCGTACTCTTAAAAGCCGTGCGAATGTAAGGCCTCTTGCAGAGTTCGAAAGCCGGTATAAGAGTCAGCGATTGTAAGTAACGCGCCATGTCACCATCAATGAGTGACAATAAGTAGAAAAAACGTTCCCTCGTAACTGCTCTTAAGCGGTAGACTCTTATGCAAAACCAATTTCATAAGATTTTTTTCCGACCCACGATGAATGGAGCACCATGGGAGCTATCTTACAGTGGCTAAGAATCAGTGATCTTAATTATAGAAAACATAACGTCAGGATCTTCCCAAATCGACATTAAACCAGTTAAGGCATCATAGTATGCCAGACAATTGCAATAAATTAGTTTAATCCACGTGGTTCTGGCAACTTCGCTAAACCTTTTGGCTCCAACGACTCTTAATGGTATTTCTACGACTCGTTCGATAAATTGGAAGGAGGCTTAGCATGTTTCGATTAACTTTCATCAAAAGAGATATTTGGTTGGCAATCACCAAGCTTCAGGGAGCTTGATTTGCAAAATCGGAATGGTCGGAAAGGCTCTGTAAGACGCACGCTCTAATGGGCTATTGCTTAATAGTCTGTTGAATAGCAGAATAAGACGTTCGGCAAAGGTTTTATGCAAGAAAATTGAAGATGGTGTCAAGAGCGCAAAATTTAAAAACCACTTTCCCTCAGCTGCGACGATAAAGACGAATTGGTGGGCAGTTGTTACCCGAAGTAGAATCGACCAATCTTTCATAATAGTATCTGCCTCATATTTTATTGCTCATAATAGGCGAAGGAAGGCTTTTGGCACTTCTTTTATCGATAGCTTTCCCCTGCGCGGTATTCGAATGAATTATGTCGCGATTTTATAGCCAACTACCGTAAAACCGGAGCTCTGGTGGACTGATGTAGGCTAAAAGAGTTCGTTCCATCCGAGAGGTTACCAATGATTAACATGCTCAATGAAGCTGAGTGTAAATACTGCGAATATAAACTATGGCAGTTAGCCAAAGCGGATAATGTTCGCATTAAAGGGAGATTAATGTCCGTTTCCTTACTCTTGTAAGTTTAAAATGCTCTACGCAGCAAACTCTTGAGAGCCAAAGCAATCCTGTGTCAGAATTTGAAACCAAAGAATTCTTGAAATTTTCGGGTTCGCCGAAGTTAACGTGCATGAACAGAGGATGTGGTGCTGCTTCAAAATTCCCAGAACACGAATACGAGAAAAATATAAAATCTGTTCTGACATCTGACAAGATGTCTGTCGTTGTCTAATTGTTAGACAAAAATTTCGTGGTATGACTCACATTCCAGGATACGCGCACTCTGGAGAAAATATTTTCCGCTTGAGTTATGTGGGTGTTTGCTGGTTCTCGCAATTTTATTTGACGGGCGATTTTAAAGGCCAATAACTTGTCTTATTTTGGACCTTAGCACCTTATTCAACTCCGCTACTAAGGTTCGTTTTCTGCAGTCATAAACTGCAAAACGAATGGAGAATTGCATAAGTGTGTTCAGCGGTCCGCGTGACTTGCTCCTTTCGCCACTGTCAAAGACAACAGCTCATCTCGAAGTCGCAATATTGACTTCAGGAAGGTGGGTTTTCTGTGTCAAGGCTCATAATCTTTTTGGGTAGTAGCAAGTGCAATGCGGGCGGTTACTATCTCCTAGGTTTCATACTTCCGTATTACGAGGTCATCAGCTAGGTCGTGCTACAATTCGGTTTGAACCTGAGCCTAAGCCAACAAGCCACTCTATCTGGCACCATCTCTTGCCATCTGCCTCAAGTGCTGCGCTCTAAGGTGGGCCACCTTCAATGAGGTCGTCCTCTTCTGCGGCGTCCTTCGGGGTTATTTTTTTTGCGGAATAGAGCACTCATACAAATAACTAGTCCTTTTAATGGAATATTTTAGTCTTTCGAAGAACGTTGAGTAAGCGTTTCAGTGATAAAGTGGCTATAGTGCCAGCACCCTCCATGTCAGCGCCAAGTACCTGTAGCCTGATGCGAGCGTAAGCTGGGCACACATAATGGTAGTGCTCCACGGTGTTATCATGACTTTCATCATGACTTTCACAACAAGTATCGCAGGATGTTGTATCGCTTATGCCCAGCACATTTGAGTGCTTAGCAAAAGTGTAGTGCCCGATCACGAGGCCACTAAGCAGCCTGTAGACTTCCGACATCGGGAAGCATTCGTTTGATCTGCCGGCAAAATAGAGAGTAATGTCATCTACTGTTGTGCTCCAATGAAACTCATCTGTCAATGGAAGCCCTAACCGAGGATGCAGGCGGCCATAACGTTGGGTCGGTTTCTGAAAAACTCTCCTCTGAATCTTGTTCAGCAAGTTCATTGGCGATTTCGTTTCCGTGATACAACTGTGACCTCGGACTCAGATAAGACTCAATGAATTTAGCCTTCCACCTGCGTTCAGAGAAGTCTTGTATCCTCGAACTAAAATTGAAGTCGCAAAATGGTTCAGCCAAGTTCTAAGCGCAGCTTGCAAATGCTGTGCGCCCTCAACCGATTCTTCACATTATTGGGATTTTCGCGATTTTCTTGGAGGTTGCTTTTCCAGCTACACCCAAGTTCCGTCCACCAGAACTGCAACTTTTGCAGGTTACAGCACCAGTTTCAGCCGGATCTTGTGGCCTGTGAATGCCACCACCAGAGTTGTTTCTCAGGGCGGATTTCCCCGCATTAACTGACTTCGTCGACCAGAGCTACGACCTTTGCTCGTTGTAGGACTGGACATCGTGTGCGTATGAAACCACCGCTGGTTCTATTTTCTGGTCCACTGCAACGCGGAGAGATGCATTGACTGACGGATCGCCGGAAACTTTCTTCCTCTTGGCTCTCGGGGTTAGATTCGAAGTCTTTTTGAACTCTGCCAGTCCCCGTCAATACAAATATGGCCGAAAATCATGCGCATTATTTTTCTCTCGAAATTACCAATGTCTTCTTTACCTGCTTTCGATAAGCTGCGTCACAGGCCAGGATGGGGTGATAAAGGTCTTGTATTAAACCAGTCTGGTATTTAGAGAGACCACTCTGTTACTCTATTGCCTCTTGAGCCCAAAGAAACAGTGATCTGGCGAAACCGTCGGTGATATGAGTCTTTTTCTAATGACAGACGTCGTTTACCTTGAAACCCATTTTAACGGCTTCGATCTAAAAACTCACCATAACTTCATTGACGGCTAGTCATATTCGTCAAATCACATGAACGTCATCTGCAGGTAACGCAGGTAATTGTGTAGATTTAAAAAAAATCGTGGGCCAGTGAGTTTTTCACTGGTCTTTTAAGGGCGATGGAAAAACTGTCGCATGACACCATGTTGCCTTGTCAAAAAGCTGTTTGACATTGTCAAATATAAATAATTAAGTCAATACTGACCTTGATGGAGTGATGGAGCAGCCATAATTCTCAACAGTCATCCTGCAAAACATGACGACAATGACAAGGTTGCCTGAGCTAGACATTGTATAGCTCGGCCCTATGCACTGTCATACGCGCTTGAAGACAACAAATAAATGGTCTCCCGGGTCTTTTCCAAGATCTGCCGTAGTGTGAATTTTTGATTGGTGATGCACTTTTTTGACCTGAAACCACAGCAACCAGATGATTCATGGATAATTTCACAATGCGACAGAAAAAGTTTTGTAGGCGATGTTTAGCGGACTTGTTGATCGGACAAGCGATGTTGTGATTTCATGCTTTGGGCATACCTTCTTCTGACAATATCTGGGGCATATTCCTAAGCAGGTAATCTACAGCTGCTTTGAATGTCTCAACATGCGGTTTATCTACGCCAGTATCTTTAAAGAAGATAGCTTCGATATTGGTACATTTACTTCGTCTAGGTCTGGGGGACACAATTCTCTGTGCTCCTCTTCCAGGGTGAATTATTCGTTCTGTCGAGATTTTGACCATTATCACCTCTACAGAGTCTGCAGATGTATATACGAGTTGTTCAACTTTACAGGCTGGCATCTGGGTTTTTTGATAAAACTTTCGAATATCATTCCTGCATTAACATCTGTCCATTTCCTCGATTGCGCATTTCCCGTGTTCTTTCTTGTACTTTCCGAGGAGCATGTGCTCTTTCCTTTTTTTTCTAGCTCTTGTTCTTCGGTGGAACGCAGCTTTATATACTTCTTGATTGGCTGCATGTACCTGCATACAGTCATCACCAAACAAAAGCTCTCAGTGTGGCGCCGCTCTGCAATTAATCAAATCAGATACAACTACGATCTCAACTTTTCCACATCGAAATTTGGTGGTCTTACTTGGCTCCATATTGCTTGCAAGCTATTTCCAAATTGGACATTGTACCCGGTGTTTTCCAGTGTCACTCGGTACAGCTGGATCAGTTTTGAGTGCTATCAAATGATGAAAAAATGGTGAGTCTTGACAGGAAATTCATTGACCTTTGATGGATCGTCGGTCTGAAGCCCGAGGCGAAACTGGTACATAGCTATTTATAAGTTGTAGAAGGGCTTGAAAAGTTCATACAATATGTTAAGTAGGATCTTCTATGCAACATTAAGTAGAGATTTGATTATATAATTCTTATAAGACGTATCATGAACCCCTTTCTTTAAAACAGGTCATGTAGTGCTAGTGCTTTCATCCACCCATACGACGTTGTGGATTTGACGCAAGCATCCTTACCAAACATCATCTGCATGTTGTACAGATTCGTTCGTAAATCATTGAAGATGGCGGGCTTTTTGATAGCTGAGCCAATCTCTTCTTTACTTATTGACTGGAAGCAGGTTATCTCCTTGTTCTGTCAAACTCTGCATTGGATGCTGATTAAGTAGCTGCTGTAAATGCTTCCTAAATATAATATATCTACTTTTTTCACTGTTTCGAAGAGCCTACGTTTAAGGCTTGAAGCGAGATGTCGGTCTTGAAAAATCCTTTCCCTCCCTTCTTTTGGATCGAAACTCTTTTCTCGCTGCAGCGCAAATATGCACACTTTCTGTAACCTTTGACTTTGCAGCGGATTAAGAAAAATGATGTTTCTAGCTAGAATTTTTCTGGCACGATTTGCATCAGCTAACTACGAGTATGATTCAAGGCTATGGCTATTTAGAGAGCATCGGGAATCTCTTAGAAACGAATGTGACATCATCATGAGCTTGCAGCAAACCTTCTCGTTCTACTAGGTCTTCCGCCATGTCTTTTTCGTTATTGTCATCGTATATGAGGACGCGCAAACCCCTTATTAGTCTCATTTATTCCATGTGAACACTTTTCGTTATAACACAAACAATTATCTCCATATTGTTCAAGAAAGGAAGAAGAAATTAATCCAAACAAAACATCTTTGACGATTCCCACATAAATCGCCATACGACGAAACAGCATAAGCTTGCCTGCAGGAAGCTCGTCATAATCATGCCCGTTCCATCAGGCACTTCCTAAATGGCAAACGCAACATAAATTTTACACAAACTAAGTCCTTTGTAAAGAGATAAAAAAAAACCGAATCCTTTCCCGTAATAAGGAAAAATGCGACAAACAAAAATATCCTTACATACCGGGTCCTTCCGCCTCAACAAACACCACCCCATGCATGTGTCGTCCCATTTCATAGCCTGAAATTCCTCCAACCCAAGAAACGGAGTTTGCCCCGTCATCGCATCGCCGACGACGCGCTGAAAACACATTTTCTCTTGAATCCCACATATGAATTATCAGATCTTCAAGATCTCTCCCGGGGATTTGAGTCAGAGGGCGACATACGAGTACGTAGCCGAATACGATGACGATGAAAATTTGCCACCCGATGACAAAACGCCAACGAAAAAGGATATCCTTGGCGCGGCGCTCTATGATAAGTGTGCGAAATTCGCATGTTTATCTGATATCCTTTTTCGGGGGCTTTATGTAGATTCAAAATAGCAAAAAGGGATATCTATAATTCATTTCCTTTGCTGTTGTATTACAGCCTCTGTTGGAGCAATTTGCATGGCATCCCAAAACACTCATAGTCGTACGCATATCAGAGATAGGCCAAGCCAAGGAGACATCCTTAATGACAGAACACGCACATAAACAACTAGCGGCGTCGTCTTTGAATTATTCATGGAATCCCTGTGTGAAATGAGAAGAAAACAAAAGAAAACAAGAAAAGAAGAACAATGCAAACAAGGATTTTCCAATTTTTCCAAAGTAATATTTTATCCTTGCGAGGATCCTTTGGCAGGAGGGGTCTGAACTAAATTTCAGTACGTTGGCATGGTGTTGCGGCGCGGTGGTATGTTGGTATGCGTTATTTTTGTGTGTTTTTTTTTTTTTTTAATTAAATTCAACCGCAAAGGACTATCAAGGCCACCACCAATATTGGATCTCCAGGCCGTTGGTGTAGCGTATTCATCACCAAATTCCCAATTAAAAATTCATCGCTTCACGCACTAAAAACTCCAAATTACGAATATCCTTGCCACTTGTCGGGGAATCCTATCATAGTTGTTCTACCATCGCCATTAAGATTCTACAACTCAGTCCTCGTTTAGACATTAGCTCCATCGAAGTGGAAGAGTGGAATTACTTCTTGTTGCCGCTTCACTGGATGTCAATGGCGTGAACTGAATGCCGAAAGGACGCAGAGAGTTTCTCCGCTCAGCTTTAGCCGACAAAACCACACAAAATGTGAATCAAGGATCGAAGATTCGAATCCAAAACTAACGAATACGACACCACCAACAAGTGTTGTATCATTCGCACACTTCTAGGCGAAACAAAAGGCCATCAGAGTTGTGATGATAGCATCTACGAGTAGTACTACTCCTTGTCGTCAGCTATTCAGCCAACCAGCGGGACTAAGAAGTATGAAATACCGAACAATGGCTGGCGGATTTGAAGGCTAATTCCTCTATCACCGGATATGAGCGAAAGTTTTCCTAAAGTGGTCATTGAGATTAGGCAGCCGGAAAGATGATGATGGTTTCTCACAGTGGGGTTTCTTGTTGAACTGGGGGTTAGGGGTGGTTTTTTGTTCGGTTAAAAAAGGACGCCAAATTGAATGGGGGGGGGGGGGGGGAGGAAGGAAGTGGTTATGATTTCTTGTTGTTGAAGAAAAGTTTTGACTTTCAAGATTTCCGGTTAAGGACTGCGGATTTTCAAAGACACATCTTGAGGTGTTGAAGTGTGACAGTTTAGGCATCAAGATGATAAGTTTCGTAATGGTATTCACAACACAACGACGACGGTTATTCTGTGGATTAGAATCAGTTTGATTAGAAGAGTTTTTTCACTTTCGAGAATCCATTCATATCATGCAATCTGAGTTTTTGTGTTCTGAAAAAAGCTGTTTACTGCAGACGTAGGTACTCTATTGTGGATACTGGAAGATATGCGGTATGCCACTGATAGTTGTCTTTTCAACTGAAATGTAGGACAAGTTACATTAAATATTCAGGGTCCCATGTCGGGCGATGGGAAGACAGAATCCAGAATGGAATACGAGGTCTCGGCTTTCTTGAGGGCGAAAACGAACTGGGCATGTTTTAAGAGGCACTAACCAAATCAGATGAAGCTCATACCAAGCTCGAAGATCGTTGAAGTTGCAAATAAACTGAGTAACGCAACCCACCATATCTGATATTTGTCAGCGGTTCCTTTGATGGCTTCAAGATACTTGACACCGATGTTATAAATCCAGTTCTGCTACAAAAAGGAATAGACTAGCTTCTGGTTACGCTGAAAGAATCTTTCCAATAAGCCTGGCATTGGAATATGTTCCGACCTGCTGTCGAACAGTAATAGCAGCTTTTATACCGAAAATTGGAAAAGATGTCTGTAGCTCGCTAATAGCGTCAGACAAATCAATCCGTTCTTCGTGCTGAAGAGCAAGAGCAACTGATTTGACAAAAACAAAACTTCTTTGCAGAACTCGGAGATCCAGCGATACGCCACTAGTGGGCAGAACTGAAGGCGCACCCGACAGAAGTGTATGCGGCGGGCATTTTCAACGACACTAGGTCTTCTTTCGACAACGTAACTTTTACGGTATGTGGTAACCCCGCCAGACAATGCAGAGTAGTTTTGTGGGTTAGAACAATGCTGATGAACTGGAACGTGATTGCGGATGCTGACTGCAGTCAATATGTGAGGTTTCCCATAGGGCGGTGTTATTTCTTCACTATTACATTGCACGGTGGTCGACTCACTACTTAACGTCTCAATAGTTCTAACGTCTATTTTCAGGCCTATGCAAATGATACACTCTATATTGGCTAGCGCCTGTCTGTTCTAAAGCATTTTCTTGACGATAGGTGCACTAGGAACGGTGATTCAGCCAATTCTCTCAAGACTGAGGTTGTTCTATTTACGAGAAAGATAAAGCTGACTGGCCTGACTCATCCTGTATTAAAAAGCATCACCATCCATTTTTCCAACGAAGTTAATAACTTGAGGGTCATCCTGAGAACAATTATTTTGGACGGAACATGTTACGTCAGAAACTCCCAAGATGCTGTCGATTTATCACCGAGTCTTTGGGATCTACAACGATATGATAAATGATGCAGAGTAAAAAGAACGGTCTAACGTGCTTGGCTCTCTCCCACGTTTTGTGTCTTGATGAGCTTGCGCGCCGATTGTGTTTTGACACCACTACGCTCCTGTTGATTTAGAAATTCAAATCGATTTCCTTTGTCTTCTGGTTTCTGCCAGAATCTCAGCCAAGAAAGAATTGTATTTGGGACTTTTTGGATAGCTCCGAAGCTCTTTAAAAAAATGTGTGTCTGTATTCCAAGCGGATTTTATATGAGTATAACCACAGATGGCATGACCCCCCAGGGTGCCGACCAAACAAGCGAATGCTTTCCGATTTCTCTAAGTTGTCAGCGACTTTCCTTCTGTCTGTCTGTCTACTGACATCGTGATGGAGCACTACTCTTCTGCTGAGAATCTCAGTGTGCTAGGCATATGTCAATACAACATTCTGCGGAGCTTGATACTTTTTCACAAAATCGTTTAACAATCTTTTATCAAAAGGCTGAGCAGTTTTAGATGGATGCGGATTGGTTGTAAGTGGCAGACTTAGGCAAGAAGTCTTGAGCTTTCGATACGTAAGTGAATGCCTTATAACAATTTGTATTAAAGGTAAATTCGATAACATCAGCCTTATGTGCGCTCACGCCCCAACAGAGGACGGTGCTACCAAAGAAAACTTCTACGAGCTCCTCGACAAAACCTACGAGCAATGTCCGATGACGTTATAATCGTCCTAGGCGACTTTAATGCCAAAATTGGAAAGGAGGACATCTTTGGTAGCACAATCGGAAGACATAGCCTACACGACACCACATCTGGAAACGGACTTAGGCTAATCAATTTCGCTGCGGGATGTACACGGACGCACACGGTTTCCTCAACAGAATACTCACAAGGGAACATGGAGGACACCAGATTAGCAAACTGTCAACCACATTGATCATGTTGCGATCGACATAAGCCACTCCTTAAGTATTCGGAGATCTAGTCCGAACATTCCAAGCGGCCCACATAGACTCGGACCACTACCTAGTTGCAGCCAAGGTACGTCTGCGGATATCTCAAACGACACAACAACGGGGAAATACTATGAAAAGAACCTTTGTTGTTCGCGGCAGTGCTGAAGACCAGTGGCTTAGATGGCGAGAAGCCATCAGAAGTGCCGCAACTGACGTGCTGGGTTTTTCCCTCCTGCCGCCACGAAACTCATGGTTTGATGAAAAATGCCGGCAAGAACATGCAGCAAAACAACATACCTTCAAAGCGACGTTGCACAAAAGGACGAAAGCGGATAGTGAGCTCTACGAACAAAATAGAAGGGAAGAACATCGGCTTCTCCGGAGAAAAAAGTGCGAGCATGAGAAGCACGCGATCGAGGAAATAGAGAGGTGCTACTCCAGGAATAATATTCGGAAGTTTCACCAAAAAGTAAAAAGAACGTGTCAGGGTAATAAGACCCGAACGGAAACCTGTAGAGATGAACAAGAAAACCTTGTAATAGAGTCACAGAACGTTTCATGATTTTTTAACGTAAACCACCTGTCATAAGACCTTAGGTTTACGAGATGCCCATACATTCATAGGGAGCAAGGATACGCCTTGCCATCGCTCGCCACAAATATTTTGATACCAATTCGGAACTGTGTTGGAGGCACAAGTTCCGCTCTTGGTATGAGTCGAGGCCGACCTAAAACCTCTTACTGTTCTTAGGGTCACAGCACCCAGTACTTATTTGCTACTCTACAATAGGTTAAACCAAAGGAAAACCCTTCCCGCGATTTGGGTTTAAACCACAGCCACCATGACGTTCCCATAAGGAGGCCTACCTTTAACAAGTCAGGCCCGGACCGAAATCCGGGGGCTCCTGACTCCCATGGTACCGTGATTTAAGTCCTATGACCGGCAACTTGTTACTGGTCAAATCGTAGCAACCATTCAGAGGCAATATCTGAAGATGTTTACGATAAGACCAGTAATATGCTCTGCCCTCGCTTTTTATTAAACAACGTCATTAATGGGCGAAGCCTTGATAATTGGGCGGGGGCCCGTAATAGAGTCACAGTCGGTTCTGAAGATTAGGAAAAACCATTTCTCAGACTGCTAAACGGCGGAGACCACACTACTTCCGCTATCAGGCAGAGCAAGCCATTCAATATGGACGATGAAAGTAAAGAATTCCGTCCACCCGACCAAAAGGAAGTGAGGATAGCAATATCAAGGCTGCCGGGCCGGACGGCACCAGAACGGAGAAACTCTAACCAAATATAGAGGTGTCAGTCTCCTAAACATCGCATATAAGGTCTTGTCTGCCGTATTGTGCGAGCGCCAGAAACCATTTGTCAACGATCTGATTGGTCTCTATCAGTGAGGTTTTAGGCACTGTAAGTCCAGAATTGACCAAATATTAACACTACGACTGATCCTGGAGAAATCCCAAGACGTTCAGATCGATACTCAGCACCTTTTCCTCGATTTTAAAGCCGCATATGACTTCATCTACAAAGAAGAACTAGTTTTGGTATACCTGCAAAACTCGTCACTTGTACAGGTTGACGATGGAGAAAGCTAGCTCGCTGCTGCATCAAGGTCGGGAATGACCTAACCGAGACCTTTGATATCAAAAGAGGATCAAGGCCAGGCGACGCACTGCCATGTGACTTCTTCAACATCATACCTGAAAGAATTGGGCAAAACTCACAAGTCAACACACGAGGTACGATCTTTCAAAAGTCTGTTCAATTGCTTGCATACGCCGACGATATTGATATTATTTGTAGAACACAGCGAGCTCTCACAGGTGCGTTTGCGAGTATATGAACAGAATCGGCAAAAATTAGTTTAGCGGTAAACGAGGGCAAAACAAAGTATATGCTGTCAATAAGAAGGGACAGCCAACATCGACGAATCGGCCAGAATGTCGCAGTCGACAGCTTTAACTTTGAGTTAGTAAGGGAGTTTGTCCACATCGGCTCTGCTATCATATCTGCAAACGACATCTCTTCAGAAATCAAACGAAGAATAACGCTTGCCAATCGCTGTGTCCTTGGCCTGAGAAGGCAATTATATAGTGAGGCCCTCTCCCGAACAACTAAGAAAGCTCTATATAAGACCCTTATAATTCCATTTCTGCTCTATGGTTCCTTTCTGAAGCGGATCAATATATCCTTGGTCGTTTTGAGAGAAAAATTCTTCATATGATGTCCCGTATGCGTTGACGGGTTCTGGAGTAGACGATTCAACGATGAACTCTACGAGCTGTACAGCGACATAGACCGCGCATTGGGCGTTTGAGATGGCTGGGACATGTAGAACGAATGAATACCAACGGTCCGGCTCGCAGAAACTACGGCTCTACTCCGGATGGGCAACTCAGTGGAGGAAGGCCTCACCTTAGGTGCCGAGCGCAAGTGGAAGGGGACCTCAACCAACTTGGAGTGAGCAACTGGAGGCAGTCATCCAAAGACCGCGCTAATTGGAGAAACTTTTTAGTTGAGGTCTAGAACCACCCCGTACTGTGGCGCCGCCTAAGGGTAGGTAGTATTGAAAGAAACATACAAGGAAACAATTTTTATCTTAGTGTTCAGTATCGACGGTCTTGCGGAGTTTTTCAGCTGTTACGTCTGTCTTCTCTTCTTAAATACAGAACAGATGTAGGAGATATTTGAGAATATCTATGTTGTTAGCGTTGGCTCTCAAGGACACTACGGAAAATGAGATTTCACCACTGGAATGTTTTCAGGTGCAATCTGGCTTGACCATGTAGTAAGTGGTTAGATTGGAACGAGAATTTTCGAAATCACTAGGTTAGGGTCAGCTTTACATTTTTGAGAAAGTCCTTACAGAATTCTTAGTTTAATAGTTTGAGCCCTCTTGAAATGCAGCCAACTTTATCTTCTTAAAATCTGAAAGTCTACATTTCACCAAACCACATTCCAAAAGTTATGTTATACACCGCTGTCGGGTACTTGATCATCTGTTCCAGATACTTAGAGCAGGTAGGAGAGGTCGGGTTCAAATACATCTGCTTCACATCGGCTATTACTTAGGCCGCCACTCAATTTGAGCAAGTTTGCTGACTTCAATATATTCTACCTTCTTGATTGTGTTCAGTTTTCCTTACGGAGCTCTATTAAGCCCTTCCTACATCTTGTGAGTTTTTTGTTGCAGTGCGTTGCAGTTCCCCAGAACTCTATCTTAATTGATGTTCCTCGTCGACTGTACGGTGTCTTACATAACAAGACGGCGGTATAGTCCGGAGTAAACTAAGGCCTCAGCTAGCATGCCTCTCCAGCTAGCGCGCACCTGCGTGCGTGGAAAATTTGGAGTAGACCACTTTTCTGGTCAGTGCAGTAGTATCCATAGGCTTAAAAGTTGGCCAAGCACTCTAAGACCAGTTATCCTAGCATTTCCGGTGAGGTTATCATTGATGTTAAACCCATACAGTTTGCTCTTGAAACGTCTCTTCCACTTTAAATTGATGCAAAAGAGACCGAAAATTAGCTGACGATAACATTTTCATGCGCTTTCATCTGTGTCCAAGTCTCTGTACCATCAAGCACGACTAGGAAGATCAGTATCCTATATGTCTTTATGGTTCCTGGAGATAGAGCTTTACTGCTCCATTGCCTTCTAAGCCCAACAAAGCAGCGATAAGCAAGAGCACAATTTCGCTGGTATCGTTGTCCGAGTTGATAGCGGAGCCCTTGCTAAATTTGGTCTAAGGCGTCGGTGGTAGCATATACTCTTGTTTTTCTTTGTTGACCGCCAAAACCCAGTTTTAGGTTTTCTGCCTTATTAGTCGCAGACGCTCCATTGACAGCCGTTGTGTTCTTGTCATCTGCGTATGCGGGTAACAGGTACCTCTACAGTTGCTTTACGAGTTTCATACAGTTCTACCAAGATCGATGTTAATAATTAACGGATAGCTTTGATTATGTCCTTTTCTGACATTAGCGATCTTACCCTGATGATTGGTGCGCAGTCGAATGAGCTTGGCAGGACTGCCAAGGCTCAGTCTAGTTCGTCTCTATTGATGCTGTCATACGCGTCATTGAAACCAATGAAGAGGTGGTGGGCATCGATTTGTAAGATCAGCCGTAGTGGGAAATTTGACCCATGGTGGATTTTCCTGGCCAAAACTACAGACATAGGGACCGATCAGACTCTGAACGATCAATTACCGAAACTGACTTGGTCGAGGTTAATATGAGCGAGTAAATGTTTTTCCACAGTTTCGGAACTTAAGTTTCATTTGCTTTTGGACAGGATTTTTTGACGAACTTTTTTGAAAGTGGCAATAGCAGTTACATGCTCAGATTTCTGTAAAAACTGCAGCATGCAACTGTTTTTCACGCGCTATTAGCAATACACTGAGCTAAAGTTTTATTGCTTTGCCTCAAAAACTGGAGACTTTTCGGGCAATTGAAACCACGTAGTTGATGTGCGATATCGTCATCGCCTTATGACTATAAATAGAGGTTTGGGCTAGGGTTTATGGGAAATGGAAACTGGCATTGCAGACACTCGGTACAACTGATCCGTGAGTAGCCATCGTCTAGTTTTTTTATTCAATTATATAATGTACTCTAAAAGTGTGCCAGATCGTGTGGATACATCGATGTATTCATGCACAAGCCCATCTTAGTGTACTCCCGATTAAGTAAACACACAACGCATCACTTCAGTACTTTTGAGATCCTATCGGAATCCGTAAAACATCACACGGAAATCTTTCAAAGAGCAAATATTCCCACTTGGCGCATTTGTACAGCAAACAGCTGTTTTATACGTTTTCCAAAAGCAGAGCTTATTAAGTAACTTGCTGGGATGTGACGACAAATTTCCGCTGTTTTCTTCGTTTCACACCTCCTTGCCAAATTTAAGTTTTACTACAAGCCCATTTCCTCCCCAAATCAACTCGCTCTTTGGCTAAATGCAATTTTTATGTAATTAGGACGAATCTCATTCCGAGAATTCCCCCTTGAATAACGAGAGCACTCAGAGCTGTGATATTAATTTCTGTCAATTATTCTTGCTACCGCATTTCCATCGATTTAATAAATTATTTCTCTCAAGCTGCGGCGATCGGTGGACCAGCCAAATAAAAATCGGAAAGCATCTCCTAATTGGCAAAAATTGTCATATAGAGATCCAATTAAGGACGAGGACGTACCTGCAATCATTTCGCTGCAGCAACGACTCGAACTCGTACATTCCTTATTCATTACTCGAAACCGAACCTTATCGAATTACGAATTTAAAGAGTAATTAGCGCCAATTCGGAATGGTGCAACTCCTGCATCTCCATCTCATCTGGTGCCTACCTAACTGCCTGCCTCCCGGCGAGCTCATTCAATTTCATTGGATGAATGTGAATAATGCATTAGTCCTGATGTAAAATACCGAAAAATTATTTCTACCCTCCCGGGGTGTATAAATGAAAACCGCGACGTGGTCCTGTGTACATTGTGTACACTCGCTTCCGAGTGCATGCATTCGGCGCAAAAGCACATATTTTAATATTTCGATTAATTGAAGGCTTTACGGACAGCTGAGGTTTGTCATCCCCTCAATAGGGGATGGCAAGCAAATCGAGTACAAAGCCAGCCGCCCTTCTACCTCATCGAACGATGAAATGAATTTAATATAATACAGCTCGCCAAAAATAAAACAAAAAAAAAGTCGAAAAAAAAGAAGCGAAATACTCAACTGGATGCGAAGTCAATAATGCGCGACACTAACAATGTCCCCGGGTTCTCAAACCCTCTGGGGGGAAGCTTGATTGTTCATTGGGCTGACTTGTCTGACAGCGAATATGAAATTTGTGAAATGGCCACCAGAGTCGCGTTTACTCTTCGCTTTTACTAGTACTACCCTTCCATGTGAAGGACGAGAGATAGAGAGGCGGGCAAAAAAAGCCCAACCAATCCTCATTCCCTTGACGGGAAAAATTCCGCATTAACAGTCGCCTGACAAGTGAACTGTCCGATTATTTGCAATAATTCACAGAAGTCGCGGTGGTGACTGCCACAGCTCACCCCCGCGCATTATATACATAGGTGGGTACGTATTCGTGCACTGTGCTCCCTGTCACGCTTAATGGCTGCGTTTCCGGTTCGCTATTATTATTATTATTATTATTATTATTACTATTATCCTGCTGAAACAGAAAAATTCGCATCCGCGAATCAGCCGTCAGCAGTTTTATTTTTGGTTAATTTGCAATTTACTGATATCGCCTGTGGCTCGATAGCAGGACATAGCAGGACTTTGTCATTCGATATGGAAGTGGATGCGCTTTTGATTAAGAACTGGAAGAATGCGGCGCGGGTGTAGTTTCGAATTGGAATTCTAAAAGTCGCGTACACAATTTTACTCGTAATGATGACAATGAGAATTTTGCTTCTTTTTTTTTTTTCCAAAAATCGGATTGTTTTGCAATTTATGTGGTTCTCATCCCACATGGGCGATAATTTGACGGAAGGAAATGTGGCCTGCGTATAATGGTCAGTCCTTAAATAGAAATGCTTCGTGTTTGCGGCCCGATCGAGTTTTGGTTTCACGAAAACATCATTTAAATAGATTCGCGACGTATATTCTCACGGAACTATTTTTTACATAAAAGCTTTCAGTGATGTTTGACTACTGAAGCCTGTACCTCATCATCCCAGCAGCTACATGAAGCCAGATTTGAATCAATTTGGTCTGGGGTCTTTGGAATCTTGAGTAAATCTCCTCTAGTTTCATCCAACTTTACGAGTTGAACGTGTCAAAATAGAGTAAGGTCTTCTTCACCAGAAACTGGGATTATGTCTAATTGGCCATTTGTTCAACGTATTTTTCCCATCTTAACCGTTCAGCTTTCTGAAAAGCTTTCATTGTAAATTTTTATATGCAGGATAAAATTGCAAGCTTGGGCCAGTTGTGTGGTTGATGGACGAACATTAAAACCGCCGCCATGTGTTCTGCTTGCAATCTGAACAACAATCGCTCACCTAGAGAATACTTCAATTGTCAATCGTCAGAAGAAATTTAGGAGCGCATCCACATAGATTTCGCAGGACCATTTAAAAACCTCATAAAGTTGGTCTTAACGAATTCAAAATCGAAATTTCTATTCGTTATTCGGATGTCTTCCACCTTTTCGCAGGCAACTCTTTATACGTCGCTACCTTCCAACCTATTGTGTCTGTTAACGGCGCTCAATTTTCTTCAAACGAGTTCCAACAATTCTATTGAAACCACTCAATTCGGCACATGGCTTCAACCCTGAATCAAGTAGTGTGACTGTAAAGTGGCCTTAAAGAACCTTGCTATCGCCTCAAATGGAGGGCAAACCGATATGCGATGATGTACTAGCGACATTTCTATCCAGGCTTCGAACCATTTGGACAAAGGGGGCAAATTGAGTAGGAGTTGAGCGGCTAGGTACTGATTGCCTTAACATTACCCAGGTAAGTAGTGCAACGTTTTAAATTCACGTGTAGGTGGGCCTTTTACCTGGGCCTTGTTAACTGCATGTGTAGGCTGAAATTGCAGCACGAACTAGGACTCAACGTTAGATAGATGAACAGTAAAAGATCGCCGCAGCCGTTAAAACTAGTAATGTTCTTCCTTGTCTCCTTTGACGTTGTGGCGGGAGAACTCGAATTAGGTCAACGACAGGATATTTAACCTTATAACGATTATACCCTTGAATCCATTATAGTCGACTCTTTATGTACGAGGGGTACCACGAAGGGCGTAGCCATTCGAATTAGGGTTCACTTGTTGACTAAATGATTATAAAACATCCGAATAATACTACTTTTGACGATCCATTCTGCTCGAAAAATTCAAATCATTTTCGGTACAGCAAGTGAAATGTTAGGTCCCTTAACAGACCATGTACAGCCGAACAATCCAGAGAGTTTCTAAGCTTTCGCGAAACAGGTCTAAGCAAGAAGTGCGATGAAGTGGACCGGGTGATAGAAGAATGCGAACAGCGACTACGGATATTGCTGCCGACAAGACAAGTAGGACTTTTTTGAATGTGGATTTATCAAAATAAGAAGTCACGGGATGTGCTTAAGATTTTGGGGGTTCCTCAACAAAACAAATGATCTCTGTCATAAGCATGATGTTAAATTTATCCTCGGAAATTTTAATTCAAAGCAAGAACAGGAGGACTTCTATGGTAGCATAAATGGTAAATATAGCCTGCGCGACATCACTTCTGACAATGGATTCAGGCTAATGAACTACAATTCGGTACAAAATCTCATCGTAGAAAGCTAGACGCATCTCGGCAGCCGTAAGGGGACCTGGCCAAACAGGAGGATCACCAACCAAATTAATCACATTGCATTACTGTGGATGTCTGACAGTTCAGGGGGTCTAACATTGACTAGGACCTTGCTGTGGCTGAATGCGAATACCCCTAGTACTTTTAAAAAAGGTAAATAGGATGTTTGATTTCGGAAGCCTGAAATTCCAAATTCCAATTCCAAACCGCCGACTAAATGTCAGTATTTTGCCCTGAAGATCAGAGGCAAAACCACCAAGAAGCCATCAGAGATATCAGCTCTGATGTGTTAAGTTTCGTTCGAAACTCGCGGTTTGACGTTTGATGCCAGCTGGTACGGGCAAAAAAATAGAAAATAGGTTGTGCAAAGGAGGACTAGAGCATGACACGAACAATCTGTTTGTCGACTTTAAAACCGTCTATGACAACGTATTCGTAGGGTTTGGGCATGCCTACAACAACTGCCTGGCTTTGTGGAACGGCTATAGAAATAGGTCGCTGTTCTGCAAACGTGGGTTATAATTTGATTTAACCGAGACTGTTGATTTAAAAAAGGGTAATGCCAAGCGAATTAAAATTTTTTGCTGCCCAATTCACCGGTCCTAAACGAGAGATAAATTGCTCAACGTACTCATTTCTCAATTGGTCCATCGATTCGAGTGCTGTGTGGGATATACCGCCGTCTTGCTGGAACCCCATGTCGACCATGTTCAGCTCATGCAGTTCGGGCAAAAAAAAGTTCGAAATCATTGAACGATAGCGGGCGCCATTGATGGTAATGTTGTTCTCGGATTCCGCCGGAGCATAAACCGCACCAAACAGTGCATTTTTCCGGGAGCATTGGCAGCTCTTGTATTGCCTGAGGTTGGTCATCGGGACAAATATGGTAGTTTAGTTTATTAACAAACCCAATCAACGAGCAATGAGCTTCGCCGTTGAAGAAAAATTTTCGATAAAAAAGCGGATCTTCATCTAGCTTTTCTAAGGCCCACTCACCGAAAATTGGACGCTGTGGGAGGTCGTTCGGCTTCAGTTTTTGCACGAGCTGTAGTTTTTAAGGTTTTAGACTAAAACCCTTGCGTAAAAACTTGCACGTGGTCGAGTAACACAACCCGAATTGCTGTGAACGGCGACGAATGGACAAATCACGGTCTTCATTAACACTGGCGGATACAGCAGCAATATTTTAGTCTGTACGCGCTATTCGCATATGGGTAGGTGGCTTGATGTCCAATAGCGAGAAATTGGAGCAAAATTGCTTGCTCAGTAGGTCCATTATGGCGACCGTAAAATGGTCGAAGTGTGCAAAAAACATTTTTCACAGAGAACGAATTTTGATAATAATATTCAATAGTTTGTAAGCATTGTTTGGGCGTCCGAGTAAGTCTTTCCATGATGAAATGGCAATGCTACAGAGCATGTTTGACTTTAACACATTTTTTTTGTATAACTAGCGTGCGCTCAACATACGCGGGCGAAGGAAATTTAGGGAGGTTCCGATGTACATTGTTTTTAAATGTTCACAAGTTATAACGACCAGGAAATAGAGAGCTCGGCAGGGCATTTCATAGCGAGTTGTACGACTTGGGAACGAATCACGATATTTTAGAATACTGATGAGCATTCATAGCTAGACGGGTGTTACGGTTGAAGGTTTGAAGGGGCGGAATGCTACTAGCGATTTCAATGGAGCACTGTTAGCGATAAAACACAGTGAGACAGGAGATATTACGCCTGTGTTCGGGGGTTTTAATTGACTGTGTGATATAAGCATCACCTGTGAGTTCTATCGTATGGTTTTGAATCCTATGTAGCAGGTGCAGAGATGTTTTAAGAGCACGTGACCATATTAAACAACTTTTATTGAGGTAAAGACTTTGAACAACGGATCTAATTTTTATTCGTCATAAGCTCTTCGGCGGTTACCTTTCAACTGACTCGTCTCGTTTCACCAGGAGCCCATGTGTGTGTTTCCTTTTTCAGTTCGTTTGTTCCTACATGCTTCAGTCCTGCATAATATTGAAACCAGATTACACATATTTTTATTTAAAAACTCAATTTGGTCACTAGTGTCAGCTGATGATATTCAGTTTTGCTAAAATCTCTGGACTCGAAAGTTGTAAGTTTACACTCAAATGAAAATTGAAAAAGCAGGTGTTGACAAAAGTTATACAAAAGAGCATCATTGGGATTAGTCACAAAGAAAACGTCTAAAAGAGCACCCGTTTGTCTAGAAAAGTGTGTGGTATTGACTTGAAACACTCAATTTATTCCCTTACCATCCGTGATATCATTGTCAACGAGAAGGTTGCTCTTTAATTCACCACCTACTAAAACTTCTTTAAAGTGAATTGAAATAGATTCCAACACAGAAAACACCGGAGACGGATCGATACATTTGTTCGGTCTGTAAATAGATCCAATGAAAAGTTTGCTTTTGGCAGATATGGGTTCCACCAACACATAGTTAATTGGACTACCAGCAGGGCACTTTGTTATCGGGTAGCATCTCAACCCAATTTTTGCATATATGGCACCACCTCCACCTGTTTTGTCCCAACGAGAAACCCTGTACCCATCAATATTGTTCAGCTCATCTCCCAGACTTTTCCTAAACCACAATTCTGTGATGCAGACAATATCAACCTTGGAACCTATCAAGCTTGAGAAACAGACTTTGCGCTTTCAAATGATACACACGTAGGCCATCCATAGGGTTACACAAAACATTAATCATTGAGCAACATATTTCATTGTGACCCACGCCTGTGGAATTCAAGAACTCATTAGTCGGCCACATATCAAGCATAGATTAATAAAAACAATAGAAAGCGCATGAGGTAAGCGGAAGGAAACCCAACAGGCTTAAACTCAACACTAACACTTTCCATCAAAAAAATGAAAATGAATGAAGTGGAGATATTTGAAAAGTTTAACAAGTTTCAAAATAAGTCAGTTACAATAAAATTGTAGGACATAACAGAATAAATACGAGAGTAATATAATAAATAAAAAAGATAAAAAAATCTTCATTTGGGGCTGGCAATGCTATGCAGTTTGGAGTGAGTTTTGATTTTCACAGCATCATCCATGGGGTGTTTGTTTTTTTTTTTTATTGAAATGCAGAATGCTGTAAATTGTTATTGAATTTTATCGCTGAGTACGTTGAGTGCGAAACTCTCACGTCAACACCAGCACAACCTTCCAAAAGCCACATGCGGATGATATACGCAGTACTGGCAGAACACAGCGCGCTATTTGTGAGGTATTTGCAAGTACTGAAGCAGAAGGGGATAGAATGGGTCTGAGGAAAGAATACAAGAATATCGACTACTCGGATAAATCGTCATAAAATACTCGTACAGGTATTCGTATAACTTCGAGGTAGGCAGGAACTTTGTCTGATAACAAAAAGTTTGCTCTGATCGTACCAGTCTTCCGCCAAGGCTTCGAGTAGTCTACGATCCTGTCTGCATTGAAGAAGAAGACTGAACCAAGAAATAAGGACCTCGCTAAAAGAGTCAAAACTAGTCGACTGAAATTGCTTAGACCAGTAAAACTGATGGACACCAACGTCCCAGCTCGAAATGTCTTCGAATCGAGCAGTAGAGCAATATCCCACCTCAGAGGGTTCCCCAGAATTGAGAGGGACTCAACCTACTTGAGCGATATATCACACAAACTACGTTTATTTAACACGACTGAATATTATTCAAGAAAAGCGAAAGCAGTCCTAGACGTGATTGACGATTGGTGCACTAGAAATGGTCTATTAGTCAATTCTCTCAAAGCTGACTGATCTGATTTATCTAGTGCTCAAAGGTATCAGTATCTATTGGTCCGACAAAGCTAAGTATTTGGGTGTCATCTCGGATAGGACACTTCTGTGGACTAAACATTTTAAGTCGAAAACCTCCAAGGCGCTATCGGTTTTCTGGCAGTGTTAAGGAGCTTTCGGTAAGACACTGGTCTTTTCACTGACGAGAGCCTTGGCAGGGTCTATACGGGTGTGATAAGACCTGCCAAATCTTACGTTATGTCCTGACACCAATGACACTAAAACTCCAGTTCCTGTCAAAGTATGAAGTTGACTTTTTCTGCGCTCAGCGACGTTTGCATTCAAAATCTGAACCAGTTTTATGAGTGTCTTCGGGTTTTCACGAATGGCTAATATAACGATATAGGAGGCACTTACTGGTAAAATTTTCATCTGTGTCCAATGCGAAAATATACTTAATCCTAATGGCACTGGACTACGTACATATATCTCGAAATATAAGTGAAGGGCGTGAAGTACAGACTCGTATGTTCTTTGCATAAGGCCGCGTTTAGGTATCTCACCACTTCCAATTTAGTAAGAGAATGCAATGCTTACATGAACGCAGTCAGAAGGCTGAGCTAACTAAGCCTCCTTGGGGGCCCAGGTCACAATGGGATGGCCAATGAACTTACTAGACAAGACTTAGTTGAGAGATTTTCCGGAGCTAAACCAGGGCAGGACTGCCTGCACCTAATTCCGCTAGGCGACTCATACTGTGAGAATGATGCCTATAACTAAGCTCAACGCAGCCATAGGGTTAAAAGTCACAGTGGTCCTGTATCCACACGGGGCGAACCACAATCTTAGATAACCTAGGACAAATCTCAGAAGATACCGGCGACACTATTACCAACTACTGCTTCGGTACATGCTTCAAAGCTACTACGGGTATTTCGAAACGTCAAAGCTGGATAAATGGGACATCCTACCTTCTTTCCTTACGCGGTGCTTAGTCCGGGGTGGACCTGGACCTCAACCAATAAGCCTCTCCAATTGGCGTGGTCTTTGGCTAACTACCTCCAGTTGCGCACTCCAAGTTGGTTGAGATCCCCTTCCACTTGCGCGCACCATCTAAGGCGTGGCCTTCCTCTACTGCGATGTCCCTCCGGATTAGAGTGGAAGATTCTGCGGGCCTGAGCATCGGTGTTCATTCGCTCTATATATTCCAGCCATCTCAAACGTCCAATGCGCAGTTTTTTGACCAGGTCCATGTCGCTGTATAGCTCGTAGAGTTCATCGTTGCATCGTCTCCTCCAGAACCCGCCAACGCGTACGGGACCAAATATCTTACGAAGAACTTTTGTCTCCAAACGACCAAGGATATTTTCATCCGCTTTAGAAAGGGTCCATGCTTCGGAACCATGTAACAGGACTGGGATTACAAGGGTCTTATAGAGAGTTTCCCTTTTTTGTTCCGGAGAGGACCTTACTATGCAGTTGCCATCTCAGCCCAAAGAAACAGCGATTGGCAAGCGTTATTCTTCGTTCGATTTCTGAAGAGATGTCGTATGCAGACGAGATAGCAGAGCCGAGGTAGACAAAGTCCCTTACTACTTCAAAGTTATAGCTGTCGATTGTGACACTCTGGCCGATTCGTCGATGTTGGGTGTCCCTTCTTATTGACAGCATATACTTTGTTTTGCCCTCGTTTACCTCTACCCCCTTTTTTGAGGCTTCTGCCGCAATACTCGCAAACGCACCAGTGATAGCTCGCTGTGTACTATCACTAATATCAATATTGTCGACGTATGCAAGCAATTGAACAGACTTTTGAAAGATTGTACCTCGTGTGTTGGATTGTAAGTTTTGCGCAATTCTTTCAAGTATGATGTTGAAGAGGTCAGCGCGTCGCCTTGCCTAAATCCTTTTTTAACATCAAAGGCCTCGGTTAGGTCATTACCGACCTTAATGCAGCAGGGAGCTTTCTCCATTGTCATCTTGCATAAGCGGTCGAGTTTGGCAGGTATGCCAAAGCTAGACATGGCTCTAAATAGCTCGTGTCTGTAGATGCAGTCATATGCGGCTTTAAAATCGATAAAAGGGTGGAGAGTATCGGTCTGAACTTCTTGGGTTTTCTCCAGGATTTGCCATAGTGTGAATATTTGATCAAATGTGGACGTGCCTGGCCTAAAACTGCGCTGATAGGGTCCAATCAGATCGTTGACAAATGATTTCAGGCGCTCGCACAATACGGCAGATAAGATCTTATAAGCGATGTTTAGGATGTTGGCGCAGTTTAGAGGGTTTCCTTTCTTGTGAACCGCACAAACGATGCTGAGGTTCCATTCATCTGACATACATCCGACCAAATCTTGGAAATAATTTGGTACATGCTCTCTACCAGATGATCTCCTACTACCTACCTGCGGGGTAGGCTGGTCGGCCTTTTAGAGATTGGTGTCCTCACTTTATTTTGGTCGGGTGGACGGAATTCTTGACTTGCATCGGCAATAGTGAATGGTTCGCTCTGACCGACATCGGAATTTGTTTCATCTTCGCCGTTTAGCAGTCTGCAGAAATGGTTTTTCATATCCTCAGCACCTACTGTGACTCTACTACAAGGTTTCCTTGTTCATCTATACAGGTTTCCGTTTGGGTCTTATTACCCTGACACGCGCTTTTTACTTCTTGGTGAAACTTCCGAATATTATTCCTGCAGTAGCACCTCTCTATTTCCTCGATTGCGTGCTTTTCATGCTCTTTCTTTTTTCTCCGGAGAAGCCGATGTTCTTCCTTCTCCTTTTGCTCATGAGCAGCTCTCGTACGTTTGTGCAAAGCCGCTTTGTAAGCATGTTGTTTTGCTGCGTGTGCTTGCCCTGATAAATAATCTGTGCACATATATACGGACGACGCAAAAACCAAAGAAGGAGTGGGAGCGGTTATCTTCTCTTCATCGCCGCTGCACTTGCCCAGCCCTATATCACACAAGAGAACCTTTTTTGGGCTCATACTTACCAGAGAAACTCGGTGATCTCGCAGAGACCATCGTTGCCGATCTTCTTCGCTCCATCGGAAGCTCAAATAGATTTTCAAAAATATCTGTCATACTTTTAGGTTTTTTCCACTTGGCAGAAATGGATTGAGATCCAGTAGTATCACAATCGGTCTACTCTGGCCTATGTGTGCCTATCTCCAGCAGGCAGGTACACCGACCAACTATCATGACAACACTTCAGGGAATTTTATCTGTGAATGTACGGCTCACGGTGGGAACTTTCTCATTGAAGCGCATATCCATCTTTCACAACTGAATTGTTGCTTGGCTAAATCCCTCATTCTGACAGAAAAAAAATAAAAACATAACAGGCTACATGCGGCCGAGCAATTAGCAGAGGTCCTTGACTGCTATCGCGCCATTCGGGAAGTGCGATAGGATGGACCGAGTAATAGCATGATGAAAAATTGTGATATATGCTACTTTGTTGCTATAGGGAAAAGGCACAGCGCTTATTCGGATTCGGACTCGGACTCGCTATATGCCGCAGACTTAGACAAGAAGTCGTGAGCTTCCGACACATGCGCGAGCATTTTATGACAAACTGCATAAATTCGCCTTATATACGTCCATGCCCCTACGGAAGACAAGCACGACGACACCAAAGAACGTTACTACAAACTCCTCGAAAATGTTCGAAGTATGATGTTACATTTGTACTAGGCAATTTTAAAGTCAGGATAGGAAAGGAGGACATCTTTGATGAGACTGTTGGTAAGCATAGCCTCGAGAACTACTGTGTGAAGATATACTGTAGAAAAGCTGCAGTAGCAAGAGACCGCATGAATCATCGCCGAACGCGTATCCCAAAATTTCTCTACCACTCCTATGGCGCCTACATCCAGTACAGAAGACTAGTGGAAACTCTACCAACGTGCCACTAGAGACGATGCAACTGATGTGCTGCGTTTCACCCGATCGCTACCAATAAATTCCTGGTTTGATGAAGAATGCAAGCTGAACAAGAAGCATACAAAGAGCCACTGCGACGCAGGACAAGAGCTGCTCGTGAGCTCTACGAACATCTGCTTTTAAAGAAGAAGAAAAAAAAGCACAAAAAGAGCGCGATCGAAAATATTGAGAGTTTGTGCTCCAGGAATAACGCACAGAAGTCTTAAGACGTGGTAAAAATAACGTGTCACGGCAAATAGACCCGTACGGAAACCTGTAGAGATGAAGAAGGAAACCTTATAGTGGAGGCACAGTCGGTGCTGAGAATATGGAACAACTTTTTTTGCAGACTGTATAATGGCGAAGAAGCCCAACCGTTCAACTTTGACGATTATAGCCAAAACTCCCACCCACCTGCCCATAACGAGGTAAGGATAGCAGTATCTAAGATGGAATCCAACGGATCAGCTAGACCTGATGGCTTACCGGCAGGGGTATTAAAAGCTGATGTAAATGGTTTTGTTGAGAGCTTACACCAACTCATTTCTGAGATCTGGTCAGAAGAGTGTATGCCTGATGGAATCTCAGCATTATTTGGCCGTTTCACAAGAGAGGAGACCCCCTCATCTGCGTCAATTGTAGAGGCATAAGCCTCCTCAACATGGCATACAAGATGTTATCTGCCAAATTGCCAAACTTCTGAAACCTTCGTCAACAACCTGATTGGCCTCTGTAATTGCGGATTCATACCAGCAAAGTCCACAATCAACCAAGTTTTCACACTCCGACAGATCCTGGAAAAAACTCAAGAAGTCCAGATCGATACTCACTACATTTCCATCAATTTTAAGGTCGCTTATGACAGCATTTATAAAGACGAGCTACGATAGTTGTCTGAAAAGTTTTCGAACAATGATACAAGATATTTTTTCTCAAAATTCTTTTTTTTATTTTTCTACATAGTCTTCTTGTAACTCTACACACTTCTTCCAGCGAAGTTCCCATCTCTCTAACCCGTCCAAATAGTACTTGGCGAGCGCAGTTTTTAAATAAGGGAACAAAAAGAAGTCACTTGGGGCTAGATCTGGTGAATAAGGCGGATGGTCAAGTAGTTCAAACCGTAATTCCCGGATTTTCGCCATGGCAACCGCTGAGGTGTGAGAAGGCGCGTTATCTTGGTGAAACAGGATTTTCTTTTTCTGCAAATGTGGCCGTTTTTCCTCAATTTCTGCCTTCAGCTTGACAATAAATGATGCGTAGTATGCTCCTGTAATGGTTTTTCCTTTCAGAAGATAATCGATTAAGATAACTCCTTTACTATCCCAAAAAACAGTCGCCATCACTTTCCCAGCCAAAAAGCAGTTTTTGTTTTTTTTTGGAACTGGCTAACTGGCCCTTTGCAGTCCACTGTTTTGACTGAATTGTTGTTTCGGTCGTATGATGAATCCATCTACAGTAATTAATCGGCGCCAAAACTCGGATTTATTGCCCCTAAACTGCGCCAACAGAGCGTTGAACGTGTTCATTAGAACACGTTTTTGGTCTAATGTAAGCAAACGCGGCACCCAATGCGCTTTCTCATGCCTAAATCTTGATTTAATATATTGGGCCTATAATTTAATTCGTTGGTTTGCTAAGAGATGTCGTAACTTGTATTATTCTATTGGAACATGCGTTGGAAAGCTACTGTCATTGTACGTCATTTCAGTATATGTCATTCATTTGAAGCGTAAACAAGAATAATTTTTTTTCACTCAAATATGTCGAACTTTGTGCCTCAAAAAGTGTTTTTGCGGGGAGTTCTTCTTCATTACTTTAATATGAAGAAAACTGCTGCCGAAAGTCATCGTATTTTGGTGGAAGTTTATGGTAAACATGCGCTAGCTGAGCGAACGTGCCAAAAGTGGTTTGCACGATTTAAAAGTGGTGATTTTGGCTGGGAGACGATGAACGTCCTGGGCAGCCAAAAAAGTTTGAAGATGAAGAACTGGAAGCATTACTTTATGAAGATTGCTGCCAAACACAAGAAGAGCTCGCAGAATCTTTGGGTGTCACTCAAGCAGCCATTTCAAAACGTTTAAAAGCAGCTGGATATATTCAAAAGCAAGGAAATCGGGTTCTACATGAACTCAAGTCGAGAGACGTCGTAAGGCGGTTTTGCATGTCCGAAATGCTGCTGGAACGCCACAAAAGGAAGTCATTTTTGCATCGGATTGTTACTGGTGATGAAAAATGGATCCATTACGACAACCCCAAGCGCAAAAAATCGTATGTGAAACCCGACCAACCAGCCAAATCAAGGGCAAAGCCGAATATCCATGGCGCGAAGGTAATGCTCTGTATTTGGTGGGATCAGATGGGTATGCTGTATTATGATCTGCTAAAGCCGGGTGAAACCATCAATGGACTACGCTACCGAACACAATTAATCCGTTTGAAGAGAGCAGTGGCCGAAAAACGCCCGGAATATGCGACCAGACACGAGGCAATAATTTTCCATCATGACAACGCTCGACCCCACGTTGCTATTCCGGTTAAGAACTATTTGGAAAACAGTGGATGGGAAGTCTTACCCCACCCGCCTTATAGCCCAGACCTTGGCCCTTCTGACTACCATTTGTTCTGACCGATGCAGAACGCCCTCACTGAAATACGGTTCACATCAGAGCAGAATATCAAAAATTGGCTTGATTCATTCTTGGCTGCCAAGCCGGCGCAGTTCCTTTGGGATGGGATCCACAAATTGCTAGAAAGATGGGAAAAAGTCATAGCTTCAGATGGGCAATACTTTGAATAATACTATTGCACATGTTTTTCTTAAACAAACGTTTAAATTTTGAAAAAAAACGCACAAATTAAGTTATATACCCAATATAACAAACACGATCTTTGGACATTTTCATAACCTCTACTATCTCTCTCACTTTAATTCGGCGGTCGTCTAACACCATTTGGTGAACTTTAGCAATGTTATCGTCAGTGGTTGCAGTTTTTAGACGTTCCGAGCGTTCATCATCTCCCAAGTTCTTACGGCCACGTTTAAATTCAGCTGCCCAAAATTTCACTGTGGTAAATGATGGTGCAGAGTCCCCATACACAGAGTCCAACTCATTTTTGATTTGCGTAGGCGTATCGCCTTTCAAAAACAACAATAACAGCTCGATACTCAACTTTTTCAATTTTCACAAAAAACACTCACATCGACTCACTCAAACGACTGTCAACTAAAAACTGCGCGTCCAAAATGACTGAAACTTCGGTAAGTAACTATCATAAGATGCACAACTAGCATTCACTAGCTTCTATTGACGAGTGCCGCTATCTTTACGTTGCGGTCGGAAACTCGTATATAAAGCCATGTCTAGTTTGTCTAATTTTGGCATCCTTACTCGTCCGTCTGTGCAGAATGTCGTTTGAGAACGCTTGATGCTCCGTCAAGGTCGGCAACGACTTAATCGAGAATGTGGATATCAGAAAGGTTTTAAACAAAGTGACTCGCTGTCATGTGACTTCTTTCACATCATACTAGAAAGAATTGTACTTAACTCACAAGTGAACCCTGGTAGGACAATCCTTCAAAAGTCTGTGCAACTAGTAGCGTACGCTAATGATGTTGACATTATTGGGAAAACACAGCCGGCTATTACCGGTGCGTTCGCTTGTATTGAAACGGAAGCTACTAAAATGGGCTTAGTGGTAAATGTTTTCAACAAGCAGGGACACGCAACATCGACGAATCGGAGAGAACAGCTATAATTTCCAGGTAGTAAAAGACTTTGTCTACCATGGCTCTGTTATGAATTTTGCCAACAACACCTAAGCAGAAATAAAAGGAAGAATCCCTCTTGTCCATCGAAGCGGCTTTAGGTTAAGAAAGCAATTGAGTAGTAAGGCCCTGGCCTGAAAAAACTAAAGAGACTCTATATAAGACCTTGATCATGCCTGGCCTACTTTATAGTCCAGAAGCATGGTCTCTATCGATAGCGAATGAAGATACCCTCAGTCGTTTCGAGAGAAAAATCCTTCGAAAAATATTCGGTCCCGTTTGCGTTGACTGGGTTTGGAGGAGAAGATTGAACGACGAACTATACGAGCTGTACAGCCACATCAACCTAGCATCAGTCACAAGGGACAATGCACCACTGTCTGTTTGATGTCAGTTAATTTGCAATAAATGCAAAACTTACCTGCCAATTTAATATCCTTCATTGAACAATACTTCTGCCCCTCTTATATTACAAAAATTGTTTAGTTGTGACGACAAAAATATCCCAAGACCCTCCCGATATCTACAATTTTTTTCATTAAGGGAGTTTGGCAGACTTCAGAACAAGTGGAAATCCTAAGGTGATAACGCAGATTCATCATTTTTTCCCAGCCGAGCTCCTGTAGCTGTGTGGAGGTTGTCCTAGCTGTATGAGCGAGAGCGATATCCGGATGGAATTGAACATCCCTTGGACTAACCAGACCTTGCCATTTCTGCTCTAGTGCCGACTTTAATCTGCACAGCTATTTAAAATAGACTTCCGTGGTGATAGTCTGGTTATAAGGCAACAGCACAAAATTGATAATTCCATCAGCATCCTTCCATACAGACACTTATACCTTAAGAGGGTGAAGACCATCTCTCGTGTGTTGTGCTGGTCTATCTTCTAGACTAAGCAATTAGTTACAACGTTCAGCGGTATTGCAAAGAACCCGGTAACGATCCGGGTCAAAAACGGCTCATGATTGTAATATGACAGAAGCGCAATGCAAGCTTCGGTTCTCTGCTAAAGATTATTTTACGATAGGTGGTGTGGTACCCATTTTCCCAACTTTAAAACTTTTCCAATATTTGTTTTTGGATATGTAGCTTACGTTGAATTCTCTTGTAAGTTCTCTAACCGTAACAGTGCAACTTCTTTCAACGTTGGCCTTAAGAATTTCATCGCCTAGCTCTTCTGGCCTACCCAAACAACGTTCATTCTTTAGGTCAAAATTGACATTTCCAAACTTTGCAAAACCAACGCCGATACTTGGATTCGTTGAGAACACCGTCTCCTTCGGATACATCCGTTTTAAAATCCAGTTAAAATTTTGAGACTGAATGAGCAATACCACCTTTATCAAAAATTTTCCGGAATTTATTCAGAAAATTAAAAATACAAGTTTAATCATCTAAATCTATATTTTCCAATTTAAAGTAATCGCTATTGACTGCAACACACTTATGCCAGCGCTTGATCCAATCCTCGAAATATTTTTTCATATTCGGTTTTCGATATGTCCATCAGTGCTTCCTGCGATTTTTCTATTACTTCCTCTCGGCTGCTGAAACGCGTTCTCCGTGGTGGTTTTTTAACTCGGTTGAACAGAAACAGGGAGCCAAATCAGATGAATTCGGTATCTGTTGGATGGTATTTGTTGCATTTTTCGTCAGAAAATTACGAACAATGATGGCACTGTGCGACGGCGCGTCATCATGGTGCAAAATCCACGAGTTTTCTGCTCACAATTCTGGTCTCTTTCGGCGAATTGCTTCACGCAAACGTCTCATAACGCCCAAATACACTCTTTGTTTACTGTCTGGCATTCTGACAAAAATTCATGATACACTACACCGTTGTAATCCATGAAAACCGTGAGCATTGCCTTCTTTTGACTGAAAACGACGTGGTTTTTTTGGTCTCGGGTCATTTGGTGAACGCCATTCACTTTCCTGATATCTGAATTGCGTGTCGTACTCATAAACCCACGTCTCGTCTCCAGTAATGATCCTTTTGATGAATGTGGGATCGGATTCATCCTCGAAAATCATCCGGTCAACACGGTCTCTTTTTTGCATGAAATTGAGGTCGTTTGGCACCAACTTTGCTGCTACACGACGGAAACCAAAATCAGTAACCAAAATTTCTAGGACTGATCCATAGGCAATGTTCAAGTCCTCCGCTATCCCTCTGATGGTTAGTTTGCGGTTATTGACCAACATTTCTTTTACTTCATCAATGTTTTCATCGGTTTTCGATGTCGATGGTCTGCCACTGCCATCATCATCTTCGATTGACTCACGACCACTTTTGAACCGTTCGTGCCACTGGTAAGCTACCGTTTTCTTTAGAGAATCGTTGCCGAGACACTTTTCCAATATTTCCAACGTTCGCGCACCATTAAATCCGTTTTTTATGCAAAATTTAATACGAGTACAAGTTCGTTGTTGCAAATTTAAATCCATTTCAAAAATTGTAAAAAATCGCCAACACATACAGAGATAGATGTACTCTTGGCTACGTAACTTTAGCAAATGTCAAGCTACGACGCTAAGATTTAGAGATAATGTCATCAAGAGATTTACCAACTTAACAAAAGAAACAGAACTCAAATGGGAAGAATAGGAACGCCACACAGTGGTGTCCCCCGGGAACATTTTGATCAAGGTAGTATATCCCAAATATTCGAGAACAGTTTTGGCATTAAATTAGTTTTGTGCATTTAATAGCAACGCTCATCCTACGCTCAATACTTAGATTGCAATCTGACATTACTAATATATTGGATTTAGGAACTTGGATTGTATATCAGATTTCGACGCCTCTACCGTTCTTATCGTACGAGAACTGGTCTATGAAATAAAAGAATTCCCAATAAACTACAAAACTGACACCCACTCGAATATATTTAACAATTTTTCGGAAAAACATTTCACAAAATCGATCTTGATCAAATTGTGTACAAGAAAATACATTTAATTCTCCAACATCATTCATCTACCGTGGGAAGTCAATTTCACGGTTTAGACACACAAAGCTTCCAAGATGACCTATCCGTATGTTCCACTTTGTCAAACTCCAATCGTGCACTACACCATTTGCAGCCAATCATAGTGGATCTAATGCGAAATTATGTACCTACATGCACGCAGCAAGAGTTTGATCAATAAATCATGTGGCGGGAACAACTATCCACCGCCGAACAGAAGTGATCCGCATTCGGCTGAAACATCTGTCCCGATACTTACGTCGTGATGGCTTTATGATCGATGGAGTCTATTAAATTAAAATTCAACAAGATCGCGGGGGCATCGTTATGACATACATAGCTCCGCGAAAATGCATCTCTCTTGCAACAGAATGGCAGGATCAATGACATTGCGCCTACATGGGGTTCACATGATGGCAACTGTATGTACTCGTAGTAGAAGTCCATGGAGTCCGAGTAGTCAATAGAAAATGAGCGATGTAGTTGGCTTCTACTGTTTGACAAGACGTCCTAAAGCTTTCAGTATGTGAGAGTGGATTTTGTGGACCTCGAATGTTTGTCCAATGGGCAGAGTTATATGGGGTACGCGTATCGTATGCGTCAAATACGCATGAAGTCGGTTTCAGTGTTTGAAGATAGATCGGACATTTTGAAACGCAATACGATTGATTGATATTTTATTGCGATTCTGTTGGTAGATTGTTACTTTGAGTGTGGCTATTATGTTTCAGATTTATTGAGACGAATTGAAGTCATTAAGATTGTCCGGCTGTTAGACGGGGGGACAGTTAGACAGAGCAATTGCGCACGCTAACGAAACCTTGTTTAACTGAGAGTTTGATGGTCATTTTGAATAAACGAAAAAAGGGTTGGGTGCACCGAAGGAAAACAAGTATCCAGTTGCTTTCACAGAGGGAAATCCATGATCAAGGGAACCTATAAGGAAAGAGTTGGTAGGCCTGGGAGTTTATTTGCAAAAAGAAACGTCTATTGTACCAGAATAATAATAATTTAAACGCTTTCTTCGAAAAAAAAAAACAATTATTCGACTGCTAGACGATCGGACTAAGATCGGCAATTAAAGTAACAGGCTTCCCTAGTCACTATAGTCTAAAGTAGACCCGATGCATTGCCTTTCAGTTGAATTTCTGGATCAATATGGGTCCAATACCTGAATATTGACCGTTTAAATGATTCATAGCCAATGCAACCTTCTTCCATGTTGATATATGAGATGACAAGATGAGAGAGGTCTTTTGCAACACTTGAACTTCTGCAAAAACATAATGTGTTGTGTGTTTACAAGAGGGAGTTTCAAACACAAGAATCCGATTTGCCTTCCAGTAGGTAGATGTCGTTCGTCGAAGTCTCCGTCTGCTTTAATGAAATTGTGAATTACCTAAAGCCACATTCGTATTAATTGGCTGCGAGGATGGAGGAACTAATTAAAGAGCAGCAAGAGTGGTTTGCAAAAATTATGAAACAGAATACAAAAAACATGCAGCAGTTGATTATGAGTCTCACCGGTGCAGCGCCCACCTGCAAATCAAGCATTCCAATCATTCGAATCCTTCGACCCAGCCCAGACAAATTGGGAGAACTATTATTTTCAACTCCTGTAGCATTTTCAAGCGCATGCTATCACAGATGAAAATATGAAAGAGATCACATTTCTTATCGTCCTGTGGGGATCACCTTCTTAATCTACTAAAAAATTTATGTGAGACATCGGATGTAACTACATTTGCTAAGTTAACCTCGTGTTTAACCCTACATTTCCTATCTAATCAACGTATACTCCGTCGAGATGTAAATTTCTCCATCACAAAATGTCACCAGGGCAAAACTATAGCGACTGGACGGCGGATCTCAGAGGAATCGCAAAAATCTGTGAATTTGTTTATAAAAAGAAGGATGTAACCGATCATATGGCGACTACATGATCCGAGATATGCTTGTATTCTATACCCCACACGAACAAGTTCGACTGGCAGCGACTCAAGACAAAGATCCGAAACTAGAGAAATCGCAGCAGATTATAGCAGGATTTGAGACATCCCAACTGGCTTCACCGATTTTAAAAGACAGCGACAAAAGCTTGGCAGCCATATCAGAAGTAAGCGCAATTTACCAACGCACAAGTAAGTCCAATCAAATTTTTCTAAATCGTAGATCTTGTCCTGATTGCAACGTGAGCCATGATCGAACTCAAGATTGTAATCGACATCATGATTGTTTGTAATAAATGCCACTGTAGGAGCACACATACAAAGCGTGTGTATGGCAAATCAGAAAAAATTAGAAACCTCACAGTCAGCTTCACGCTCTCGACTCCACAAAAGAGAGTCCTCCAGGAACCGTAGGTGCATTCGCCATGACTTTCCGCAGTCGCAGGTGCACACAAATTCTCGTCAAAACGGCTCCAAAGTCACTCGTAACCAAATGACACAGGTGCATCTTGCTCATTAGTAGGAATGCAAGGCTATGGAGATTTAGGTCAACTTATCTGTTAGCTTACAGATAAAAAACTCCAAGCTTATGGAAATTTTGAGTTACCGGTCAAAGGCATCGTTTATGTTAACGTGATATTGATGAAAAATGCACTCGTTTTGCCGTTACTAGTCATCGAGGGTGAGCAGGGTCCCAGTATTATGGTCCTAGATTCGTTAAAAGCATTTAAGTTTTCCCTATACAGTTCATTGGGAGAGCGCGTTTTACAATTGGATCATGAGGAAACAGGAGCTTGCTGTTAAGGCAAAACTACTTTGTGAGTTCTACAAATCAGTTGTCAGTTCTGACCTAGGACGTAGTACTCAATTCGGAGCACATCTGAGACAAAAAGCCGGTTCCCACCCTAAATACGTGCCTTTTCGTCTATCATCAAAGAAGAAATTGACCGGATGGTTCAATTTGATATAGTGCGCCCCGTTCAGACGAGATAATGGGCGACACCTATTGTAGTAGTAGGTAAATAGAATCACTCGATTCGAATATGTGATGATTACAAGTCACGGTTAACCCTCAACTGGAAGTCGATCGCCACCCAATGCCTAAGAAGGAAGAACTTTTCCATCGTATTCAAGGCAGAGAACATTTTACAAATTCCTTTAGACGATGAGTCTAAGAAAATTTGTGTGTTATCAACTGAATCCGGACTGCTCGAGCTTCAAAGACTGTCTTTCGGTACATCAAGCCCCACTGGAATTTTCCAGAGATTCATAGACCAATTGACAGGCGATTTAAGATGTTGTGCCGCGTATATTGATGATGTCATCGTGTCGGGTAGAAGCTCAGCTGAGCACTTGCAAAACTTGAAGGCATTGCTTGAGCGTTTCGAAACACATGGTTTGAAGTGTAACCTCGGTAAATGTCGATTTGCCCAAAAGGAATACGCCCGCTAAGCGATTTGCCTAAACTAACTAATTTAAAAGATTTGGAATCATTTCTTGGAAAAATGAACTACTACCAGCAATTCATCGATAACATCTGTCAGATTGCAGGTCCGCTCAACAAGCTTCGCGCGAAAAACATTAAATTCATCTGGTCCAAAGAGCAGGAACAATCGTCCAATACCCTGAATGGAAAAATTATGCGTGAAGCAAGGCTGGTTCATTATCGGGAACTATATCGCACAGCATTGGCGCCGTCATATCGCACATGTACCCGGATGGATCAGAAAGACCTATTGCCTTCGCCTCAAAGACGTTGACAGATTCTCAAAGACACTATAACCAGATTGAAAAGGAGGCCAGGAGGAGGAGGAGAAGTTGCCTCAGATGACAATTCAACGTCTACAATGATGGGCAATCACGCTAATGGGCTACACGTATTCTATACGTTTTCGACCAACGAAGCAGCACAGCAACGCTGATTGTCTTTCTCGTTTACCAGTCGGACCGCACGAAGATTTTCATAAATCAGAAACGTGTCATACTATAGACATTATGCGCGACTCAGTGGCTAAAGATTTCCCTATAAATGCCTGGGTCGTCGCTGATAAATCTAAAAAAGATCCAATTATAAGCCGAGTAGCATGCTACTTGAGACGATCGCATCGCCTTTGAATGCTCTAAAAACTGTACGAATGAATTCCTTTTAACACTTAATGCGGAATTCAACAACATTTTCGAAACAGCGGACATTCTTAGTAGTTTCAAAAGAGGAATTATTTTCCAATTACAACTGATCCACATTCCACTTTCATGGAGAGAAATCAATGTAGTTTTCATTTACAAAGCCGGAAAATGCTCTCATATTGTCCCAAAGGAGCTCAGACCTATAAGTCTATCATCTGTCCTTCTGAAAACTCTAGAACGACTGCTTGATATCCATATACGATCTAAAATTGATCCACGACTTCTGTCTACGGCTTAACATGCCTATTGCCTACTGTAAAGGAAAATCGGTGGAAACGTCTCTACACACATTGACTAGCCACATCGAACGATCCCTACGATATACAAGTAGATACGGGTAGAAGCGACAATGGTCGCTTTCCTGGACGTAGAGGGTGACTTTAACAACTTCAACACATTCGAAATCACAACTGCTCTGTTGCTACAGGTAGACGCCTCACTTGGAGAGTTGATCAATCTTGTGCTAAATAGCACGGTAGTCAACTGAGCTTCTGCTAAAATATATGTCAACAGAGGTACGCCGCAAGGCGGTGGCCTTTCTCCTCTTCTCTGGAAATTAGTGGTTAATGTGCGGCTACTACACTTGGATGCGGGTGATTGCCTAGCGGATGACATTGCTATAGCCGTCTCAGGCAAACATCTTAATACCATTAAAGAACTCCTTCAGCCAAATCTTAACAGTTCATATCAGCTTCCCCTCTAGATCCTTCTGGGAGGAAGATGCTTTCATAGAAGACAAGTCAATCCACTTTTACACAGTTGGATCCAACACTGATAGCGGGGTTGATGGTGGTATTTTCTCAGATAATCTAAATCTTAGCAGCTCATTCCGTATTCCAAATCACTGTAGCGTGTTCCAAGCGGAAATACAATTTATTGGACACATACATATAGACGAACATACAATGCTGTGTGTGAAATACAATTAGATAAAATGGAATAGTAAGGGATTTGTCCAGCTACAGGACTATCTTTTCTACCCAGAGTCAGAGTTATAAAATGCTGGGATGTTGGTTCTTCTGGGCATTTAACCACCAAAACCGTACAAAGTACGACCCTGGCGCTTCAAGGCGTAAACAACGTCCATAGCAGTCACGGTTTTACGCTTGGCGTGCTCAGTATAAGTGACGGCATCGCGAATAACGTTCTCAAGGAAAACCTTGAGGACACCACGATTTTCCTCGTAAATTAAGTCCGAAATACGTTTTACTCCGCTGCGATGGGCGAAACGACGAATAGCTGGCTTGGTGATGCCCTGGATGTTATCACGAAGCACCTTCCTGTGGTGCTTAGCGCCTCCTTTACGGCGACGAGTCATTGATCATGGAAATTATTGTTAGTTACACTGGATTTGAAGAAATTTATTGCTAGTTGTCTTTCTGGGATGCGCCGAGAAAATTTTGCCGATTAAAGAAGCTCAGTCCAGGCTGAAGAAAAACGTGGTATCTGCGCACGATATCCGCACTTTTTCGGATAGTCAGACTGCTATCAAGTCTCTGGATTCAGTCTCATCAAATTCTATAGCCGCCTTTGAATGCAGATCATCTTTTACGGAGATTTCAGAGCAGTTCAACCTTCATCTTTGTTGGGTGCCGGACCACAGAAATAATCCCGGGAATTGTAGGGCCGACGAACTCGCCAAAATTGGAACCATTCTACCTATTCTACTTTAAAAGGTATACCAATCGGTACGTGCAAATCAATATTAAAGCTGTGGGACCAACATGTCTAGCCACCGACCAGATCCGGCCAAAGCTGGACTTGAATCGCTCTAAGAGTTTGATCCTTCTGAATAGGAAACATCTCAGCGTCATCATAGGTGACATCACCTTATTGGCAAGCATGTAAGAAGGCTTGGCGTCTTTACAAATGATTTCGGTAGAAGCTGCATAGGAGCTTTCTTCTACAATGCCTTAAGCGATCTAAAGAATATAGTTGTTAACTGTCTCCTACGCTTCATGATAAGCTCAAATTGGCTTATCACAGAGCCGCGTGATCACAATATGCCAATAGGCCTAAGTGTGTTGGTCTTTGCAACAGCCACTTTTACCTATAGATCCAAGGAGCTATAGGGGCATATCATACATCAACTGAGCTGTTTGGAACTATTTTGTTAAAATGGCTCATACAGTAGGCCTCCATCAAATTTCTTTCCATATCAAGATCACTGAAATTTACAAAAGCCAACACAAGAAGTTGTATCCCTTCTTTGTCCATTTCCGTGCAGCCTTTGACTCAATACCCGGGAGGCGCTATTAATAGGAATGTCTAATAAAGTCATCCACGTTTAAAGGCAATGTGCGCCAGCAATTTAGCGTACGTCTGGGATGGCGAATTTATTTCTGATGATTTAGATTATCAATAGGGTGAAGCAAGGTTGCCTACGGAGCGCGTTTCTATTTCTCAATGACAGAACCGATTTTGTGAGGGGAGGAATTGAACTGGACCAAGTAAAGATCTCTACGCTTATGTATGCAGTTCTGATAACTGCAAATCTCAACGTTAAAAAAACCTCTTAGCGCGAAATGTGCAGTAACTTTAGTTTGGAGATGTTGTATTGTTAACAAAAGCATAACTCACAGCTTAAGGCAGAAAATATTTTGTGCAACAGAAAAATCGATGCTTTTATACGGAGCACAGGTGTGGGGTTTTTACCTTTTTGAGGAAGTAGAAAGGTTTCTTCGAGACATCCTAAAATGAATTTTTCGCCTATGACTGTAGGAATATCACAAGATAACAACTGTTGCATGTGCAATGAGGACAAAGAAACAGCAGAGCATATCCTTTGCCACTATAACACATCTATGTCTTCTAGATAAGCCATATTTTGAGGGAGAAGATATCCCGGCCAGCTCTAACTTGAGGAAATTACAGTAGGCCTTACCTAGCCGCAGTGATAAGAGTACAGAGTTCCACCTCCCCCGGCGGCCAATTCTGATAACCAACACGGGAAGTTACGCGACCAGGAAACGACTCATGCAATAATTGAGTTGGTTAGGATGCTATATGCCATGTGGCGACGTCTTGCTGAAACCACATATTGTCCACATCCATATCAATTTATGCACAAAAAACTGGATTGTAATGTAGCGTTGGCGAGCACTTTTAACTAATATTGGCTGACCAAACGCATTTTCAAAGAAGAATGGTCTGAGGATTACTCCAGCCCAAAATCCGCACCAAACAGTGAAACGTTGTGGATACATTTGTTTCTCAACAGCCACTCTTGTATTTTCTGAACCCCGAATAAAGACGGAAATGAGCCTCACCACTGAAGATGATTTTGTTGTTCTGTGCGTGGTCAATAGGCTTTAGTTCTTGAGTCGATTGCACTTTCTATGTATGGAGATGCAAATCTTTCTTGAGAATACGATGTAGAGAGCTTATCGGAATGCCCAATTCTTGACCACAGGGCCGAATAGATGTTCCTGGACTATCAGCAACACTCTCAGGAATTCCTTCGATGTGTTGTGTTGAACGACTTGTTGTAGGCCAGAGGTTCTAAGATTAGTAATTGATTTAGTCTTTCCGATAATTCATCCCGCTGATGAAGTTAAATCCCTGTTCCGCGTGCAGTGTGTAGCGTGTACTATTGGAACAAATTAGCAGTCCCGAAATTTCTGACAATGTGGAATAATATTTACGCAAACACTTTTTTTTTTTTTAATTTGCGCGCGCTCAAGGGAGTTTTTTTTTAGTACCATTAAAATGTTTGCACACAACCCGGCGAAGGAAAATCAGGGAGGATGGACAGAGAGGTACCAGTGAACGTTGGTTTTAAATGTTTGAAGGTTATAATGACTAGGAAATAAAGAGCTAGGCAGGTCATTCCATAAGCGAGTTGTACGGCTCAGGAATGAATCACGATATTTAGAATACGTCCGAAAGTGGGCTTGAGGGTATACTGATGAGCATTCATAGCGAGACGGGTATTACGGTTAAAAGTTTGAAGGGGCGGAATGCTACTGGCGATTTCTGTGGAGCACTGGTGGTGGCAATAGCGATAACACAGAGTGAGACACGAAACATTACGTCGGTGTTCGAGGGTGTCCATTGTTTGAGTGATTTTAATATCACCAATGAGTTTTATCGCTCGGTTTTGGATCCTATCTAGCAGGTGCAGATGTTTTAGGCGCTCCGACCAGATGTGGGCATTGTACTTCAATTTCGAGCGGATAAATTTCTTATATATTGAGGCCAGATTAGAGGGGATAAAGTATTTCTTACATCGCTTGAGGAAACTTAGACATTTCGCAGACCATCCAAGTCAACTTGAATTGAACGTTTCGAAACGTAATTTCTAATCCATTAAAGAAGAGAGTCATCGATCCCAAAAGCACACATTTTCGACAAAAGAGTCTGATGCCAAACTCTGTCAAATGCCTTAGAAATATCAAGTGCAACTATCTTGCTTTCGCCAGATTGATGTACGCTTTGGTTCCACTTTTCGGTGAGATATGCCATCAAATCACCAGTGGACCTGTTGCTACGAAAACCATATTGCCGGTCATTGGGAAGTTTTCATGTTTCGAGATATTTTAATGAGCTGGCGATTTATCAGCGTTTCCATGATCTTAGAAAGAAGGGACGTAATTTTAATGGGCCTGTAGGAGGATAGAGAAGAAGATTCGCCTTTTTTAGGGACGGGCTCAACAAATGCTGTTTTCCATCTGCTCGGAAAGAGTCCCAAAGAGTAGGATTGATGAAAAAGCTTACGCAGTAGTTTTGCCAGCGAGGAAGAACACCTCTTCAGAAGAAGGGGAGATATACCATCTGGACCAGCGGATTTATGCATGTTGAGATCTTTAAGAACGCTTGCTACTACACGAGTGCTAAAGTGGATTCGTCCCATTGTACTCGCCCTCAAGTGTAGGCGGATACAAAGCACAATCTGGGAGTGTTGAGCTAGCCGCAAAGTGTGCATCAAGCAGATTGGGCTTGTATAAAGAGCTGACAGCTGGAATGTCATTGTAAATGAACTTTGGGATGGAGGATGAGGCAGAATTTCTAATGTTTTTGACAAATGACCAAAAGCTTTTACTAGCATTGGGACATTGTAGTATTTTTTGCATCAACTTTTGGTCGTATTGAAATTTCACACGCTTGAGAAAAACGTTGCAGTCATTCCTGGTTCGTTTAAACTTTTTTCGGTTTTCCTCTGTCGGGTTGGTCTTGTAGGACCGACAAAAACAATTCTCTCACCCTGACAGCCTTTTTACTGCTCGAGTCGTACCATGCCTTTTCTTTGGGTTTGGTACTCTTCCTCCGATGAGGGATACAGCATCTCATTCCAAAGAGAATAGTTTCTGTGATCATGTCAGCAGCGGCATCCACGTCGTTATCGAGGAAGCATAACGACCAGTTAAAATTCCTAAAGAAGTTGTTAAGTCCGCTCCAATTCGTTTTCTCGTATTGCTATACGGTTCTTTTAGGAACCTTTTCTCTAACTGTGTGGTGGGAGTACGAGAAATTAGCTGATTTGACGCAATGATCTGACGAGCCTAGAGAAGAGAGCACATCAACGGTGTACTTATCAGGGTGAGAAGTTAGAAACAAGTCCAGGGTGTTGGCGGTATGACTGTCATCATCTGGCATTCGTGTGGGCTCATTTACAAGCTGGGTTAAGATGTTAAAATCTTTGCAAGCAACATTAACTCATGCAAGCAGAAGTGGTCAGTGGAAATAAAAAGCTGAAGACATATTGGAAAGAATTAGTTGGAGTGATAGCCAGTTGCCTTCACGAAACAGGCTTCTACAGCGAACTCTTTGCAATGTTAGCTACCTCCATTTGGAACATTTTCTAACCATGCGTGTCATTTTAGTAAGAGTAGCTCTTCATTTTCTGCTTTGTTGATGCAAAGAACTCCCTTCCTAAGGCGTTGATAGTTGTACACTTCACATGTCCTAGACATTCGGGTCGCTTATTTTCTTCATCTCATCTGCTTGTGGACTGACTTTTGAAAACTGCTATCACTTGACTTATAGACAATTTGTTCAAGGAAAATATAAAGCGTACAAGACAGAATATCGGTCTGCCTAAGGTCAGTTTGGAGAACGAAGGAGTGAGTGGTGTTGATTTCTTGGCAGTGATTCTTTTTAACGATCGAGTTTGACTGTAACTGAAAGACTTGACATGATTTTGAATAGCTCCTGCCTGGATCTGCTTCTTAAATTTGTCAAAGCGTTAATATTTAGTGGAATGTAGCCTTTCCAGACTGACAGTGGCCAACGAAGTTTCTTACAAACGCATTTAAACGTTCACGCAATCTGATCGATAGCATTTTGCACCCCAACTTAGGAAAGCAGATTCGACTGTGATTGCCACCGATCAGATCATCTTTTCTGCTGTAGATCAGACTTTTAATTCTGTGCTTTTACCAAATTTCACAAATCAGTTGCTAGAATATATATTAGTAATAATTGTGCCATGATGTCACTAAGTTTTATAGCCTCGGCCTGTTGATTTTGAACCTTGGTTAAACTTTCAATCATCACCTCTAGATTAACATCGTTTAGTTGTAGTTGCTCGGGTCCTTCCAAAAAGCTAATATTCACTAGCAATTCTCGTTGCCTACGCAGCAACCCTTTATATTATATCTAACTGATTTTGCCGCATGCTTTTGCCGTCAAAGCACGAGTCAGTTTGGAATATTGGCTGATTTCGCCAGACTTCGCCGGGCTTCGCCGACAATTCCGACGATACAGTCTCTGACCTCAAAGTCTATGCTAAAGTGTAACTAACTATTAAAAGTCAAAACCCTTATCCAACCCTAGGACGACGTACTTTCAAAAATAATATTGTATAAATTCAGTAAATAACTGGAATTGCGACATTATGATAAATTAAGTGTCACAATTGTGCAACAAAATACGCTCTGTTCATTTGAAAATTGTTCATACTCGGTGTGCGGCTTTTCCGGTGTTAGTTTGGTTATGATACCAAAAGCCAGTTTGTGCTTAAGAGTCGTTTGCAATTCGAAAGATAAAATCAGCATCTCCGGCTTCATTAAGCAGATACGAATACCCATAGCTATACTGGTATGGTATGGCCAACATATGAATACCACAAACAGAATTACTGACCTAACCACCTTCGTTTCCGTAATTCCATGGGCAAACCATTGTAAGAAATGAAATCTGCCCTTTGCAGTGTACAATGACATTTGCTTGACCAGCATCGGTGCCAGTAAACTCAGCAGATAACGCACATGCATGTATCTCTAACAAAACCTCCGCCAAAGACCATAATTTGGTCACTCACAGAGATCTGGAAACTGAACTCCATTGCCGCGCTCCTGTTGTAGTCCTGCTACAAAGCAGCTTCTCTCCGGGCATATCTCTTTGCGTGCCACCACGTTATCTCGACGCAAACCAGAACGCAGAACATTGAATGGTGCGTCGGTGGTGGCGGGCGTTTGCATATGCCAAGAAATGCGGATACACGAGCTGCCCAGCTCGTTCTTCAAATTCAACGGCCAAACAATACAATGCCACCATTGCCGGCCGTCCACTTTCCAGACATTCACCACCACCATGATGGTGGTGATGGCTTCAAGGCACGCAATATGAAAATGAGTTGTAGTTTAGTACCATACCGCACCGCACCGCACCGCACCGCAGTGCAAACACAAACAAAAACACATGCATAAGAGTCACTGGAAATTATTACCACTTTGGGTCACTTCTTCTCAAGCTTGACACTGCTGTTTCTGATAGGCCGGCGATTTTCCCAGCTAAAAGAAAAGCTGGATATCCTTGGGGTCGAATGTCGTACTCGTTCTCGTACCGTACCATTCACCGCCCCGCGATGACAATGATTTTTCTTCTACGCTAACAGTGGTGGCCACTGCCCGTTTCGTGTTCCTCCATAATACTCGTTGGTACTGTGTGTGTTTCGGTGCTCGGTGTCCAGTTCATGTCACTTGGACTGGACACTGAGTCTTCTCACTCTTTCGCGTTTGGGGTCTGTTGTTAGTCTTGTTGCTGGTACTCTTGAATGTCGGACAACGCAACAACTGGTGTTACGTGTTGCTGCTCTGTAGTTGGCCACCTTATCGTGGTGGCCATAAAGTATAATTATCTGGAATCCGACACGCCTATACGTATGCAATGGTGCAGCAAAAGCAACAGCAGCAGCAGCAACATCGTCGTCGGCGGCATACCATACATGCAATATGGAGTCGAAGGAACACATTGCAACAAACCCAACCGAATATATAGTCGGACGAACGGACGGACAGACCGGCAAAGTTTTGTTGTGTGTAGAACATGAGCACCACATATCGGTGACTCGGTGACTTGGTGACTCATGTCGCGAATGAGTGCATGGTCAGCACCACCGCACCACGGCACCGGCCCAGCCAGACCATGCCAGTCCAGGCCAGCCGCGTGATGGTGGATGAATGGTGGACATAATGTTGTTACGTCACTTGGTGGAGTTTTTCATCATCCAGGCGAGCAATGCATTTGGATTGGTTGGCAGTTGTTCTGGCAGATCGTCCTGAAGTGATATGCTAATGCGGAGTTTTAATTATGACTCCAGCCGAGGGTAGGTAGGTCGAAATTGCAAAAATACACTGGTAATCCAACCATGAAGGCTGCAAGGCTCTCTAAAGGAAAACCAAAATGCCTTCGAGGCAACCTTTCATTGGCGGTGGCTATGACGATGACGATGGCAATGGTGACGATGATGGCAGTGGCTTCTGCAAGTTGAAATTGAAATCAGATTTCGTGTTAGGCAACTTTGGAGTTAATCGGAAATGGGCGGGCTTATGACTCTAACCGATGATGGAAGTCCAAAATGTTTGTAGGGGTTGCAACAGAGAACTTGTATCCTTGCTGCAAATTTATAGAAAGACACCGTTGTGGTGGGTTTTCATAGAAAGTACACCGTTCAAACAGTTAATTCAATTTTCTATTACGATGTTTGACAGAAAGGAAAACTATGAACAAGAGGTGCAGGATAGTCATCTTAGATTTAGGCCAATATCTAAACCATTGCGCAAGTGAGACCCTCAGGTTTTGACTCGCAGTCTTGTGCACTTAATTCTGCGAAAGTATCTACGTAGACTTCGAAGCTAATTTCCTGCCAAATATGAATCAGGAAAACGACACATTGACAACAAAGATGGAAAAGTAGCGTTCACAGGTTGTTTACAGAAGTGCAGGTATCATTTCGGTTTTAGGCAATATTTGTGTTGCGTATTTACTTTTTGCAATTTTAGAGTCTTAGCGACAACCTGAAGGCAAAATGAAGAGTACAAATCAAGAGAAGCGCCAACTGCTACCAAAAATTTCTGCCAGATTTCCGAGGGCCTGATCTGCATGATCAGTATAAAACCTGCAGTAGGTGCATGGTGTTATAGTTTGAGGGTAGTAATTCCGTATAAGCTTGGTACTCGTGCCTACTTAGCACAATGCTGACATAGAAAGCTTATTTGCTATCTGAGTCCCTGGAACCCTTTTCAATTGCATATATCTCCAAAGTACTTCGAGGATCTACATAATAGACCCTGATTGATGTGAGGAGAAGCTATGGGCACACAACTAGTGAGTTTGGCTCAAGGCCTGAACCTTGCTGAACAAGCCTAAATAGATTAATCGCTTTCAGCAAATAAGGACAACTCAGAGCTGAAATCCGTTTTTACGCAGCCTTCTGGATGAAGCTTACTCTCCACAGAATGCTGTTTCAACTAGCTGTTTCAAAGCCCTGAGCAATTCAAAAAACATATCTAGAGCAAAAGAAGTTGAAAGTGGTTTTCAGCTATATGTAAACTAAACAGCTCTATCATACTAAAGAAACAAATGATCCAGATGAATTGTGTCTCTAGACAGTTTAAAATTGTGACAACCAGCCACACAAAAACGGTTTCATACTTAAGATGGGAGAAATCCTCCGGCTTTTATAAACTGAAATTCTTTCGCTCTTCATAAAGCCTAGAACCTCTACACAATCTTTAGAGATGAGAAAATGAGAAAAGAAATGAGTTATGAAAGCCACTCGGTCAAAATGAAACAAAGAAAGCAATACCAAGATTCTAGTTTTACTGGACGGCCTACATGCCAAGCAAACACCAACTCATTTGGTTTATCCGGAGGAAAATATATTTGATGAATGGAGCCGCTTCACAGTTTCCTATAGAGCGTTTGTCAACTATACCATTTGCACTTATCATTCGTTTTTAGCCTCAGTGAATCCAAATATTCACATCACGATGAATCCTAGAGATAACACTAGAAGTTTAAACTCGCTTGAGCAATGAATTTCAAAAAAGGACACAGGCAAGGTGATGCGCGGTCGACTGGCTCCTTTAACATCAAACTAGAGAGAATTGTTCCAAATTTGAATGCGTACTTAGCATACCCTGATGATATTGATATATCGGTGGAACTTTGAGGATATGTGGTTTCAACCTTGGAACTTGGAAGATGTGTGGCTTAACCAGACGGTGCCACTTGCCAGATAGCGCATGCCATCAGCGACTTATTGAAGGTGACTATCTTATCTTTGGAGCTATAAGCCTATGCCAACAAGCCAGAGACTTGAGATAATTTGGTGGTGAACTGGAATATCGCCAGAATAATGATAAAATGTTTTGAAAATTGGGCTCAGCGCACTGGAAGTGGTTCCATGGGGGACATTTGAACGATGTCAAATTTCATAACTAATCGTATCAATTATATGTATTTCAATCCAAAATAAAAATTGTAAAGATTATTCAAAAAGTAAATTTGGGCACATAAGAGATCCTTTGACAGCTTGAATTGTTTAACTGGAGCTAGTAGGACAATGATCCCTCGTAATGGAGGGATTTATTGCTTGAAAATTGAGTCTGCCCAGGACTGTAGCGCCATCTTAGTGTGCTATGTTTGTAAAGTCATTCGTCCTAGTATGCAGAATACATGATATATACGAGTATTTCCCTTTTGTCAAGTGATCCTGAGGATTACTCCGGTTTTTGGTTGGCAAATGTAAAGCTAACAAATTCTCCTTTTGTATTTTTGGTCCGGAGTTGGGTCAGTAATTAATAGCGGCTATACGTCGCATTCTACGCTCAAGTTCGCTTCCTTCTATTTCTCATATGGTCACGAGTCCATTCTACCCTTGAAGTGCGGTGGCTGAGAGTTAGATTTAGGTGATCGAGATACTCGTATGTTGAAGTTATGAGTTGTTTAGAGGAATACCCATAATGCGAAATGGAAAAACCTGCGATATAGAGCACCTACGCGTAATATATAGGTAGTATATTAGGGTGACCGTATAAAGGTTATATACCTACTTACTTACGTAGGTGGCGCTACAGATCAGGGTGAATCTGGGCCTCAACTAACAGGGCTCTCCAGTTAGCCTGGTCTTTCGCTAAGTGCCAGCAGTTGCGCACTGCAAGTCGTTTGACTTTGCGGAGCATCGGTGTCCATTTGGTCTACATGTCCTAGCCATATCAGCCGACTGATGCTCTTACAGTTTGTCGTTGAATACTCTCCTCCAAAGCCTGGGACCGAATATTTTTCGAAAGATTTTTCTCTAGAAATAACTTTGGTATAATAGGACTCAGATGATCAAGGTCCTGATAGGCTCTTACTACTCAATTGCCTTTTTAGCCCAAAGAAACAGCGATTGGAAAAAGTGATTCTTCGTGTTATTTCTGCCAAGTTTTTGCTGGCAGAATTTATAGCGGAGCCAAAGTAGACAAAGTCCTTTATTACCCCGAAATTATAGCTTTTGTTTATGATATCTATGAACAGAGCCCAACTAATCGGTGTTGTGTGTCCCTTCCTCTTGAGAGGATCAACTTGGTCGTGCCCTCATTTACCGCTAAGCTCATCTTGACAGCTTCCGTTTTAATATCAGCGAACGCATAGCTGACCGCCCGCTGTGTTCTCCAAATTATGTCAACATAATCAGTGTACGCTATTAGTTGCACAGACAATTCTTCCAAGCATGGTGTTAAAGAAGTTATATGAATGCGCGTTACTACGACTAAAACTTTTTTGATATCAAAGGTCTCGGTTACATCGTTGACTGAACGTCAGCGTCATTCACCAAAAGGACAAGCTTGGGGATGCCAGGACATTTCTCGTCTCTATAAATGTCATTATATGCGGCCTTACAATCGATGAAAAGACGATGGGTATAGATTTAGACTTCTTGGATTTCTTTCAGGATCTGCCAAAGTATGAAAATTTGGTTGATTGTGGACTTTCGTGGTCTGAAATCACACTGATAGGGGACAATCAGGTTGCTGACGAAGATTTTCAGACGTAGACACAATATGGCAAACAAGATCTTGTATGCGTTATTAAGGAGACCCTATAGAGGCATATAGGAAAACGATTATGAGATTCCTTTCATCAGGTATACACTCTTCCAATCAGATCTGAGAAATGAGTTGGTATATGCTCTAAACAAAGCTATTTCCAACAGATTTGAATACCTCGGCTGTTAAGCCGTTAGATCCAGCTGTCTTACTGGGCGGAAATTTTGGCTATCTTGGCTAGTTTGAAAGTTTTAGCTTTGAATGGCCTATTCTGCCTGACGGCGGGATGTTGGACTTCGTCGCCATTGTACTGTCTGCAAAAAAAGTTTTCACAAATTTTCAGCACCGACTGTGACTCTATTACCAGGTTTCTGTCTTCATCTCTACAGGCTTCTTGCCTTGACGCGTTCTTTTTACCTGTAGAAATTCCGTACATTATTCCTGGAGTACAGCCTCTCAGTATCTTCGATCACGCGCTTCTTGTGCTCCCTTTTCTTCTTATGAAGGAGCCGATGATCTTCCCATCTCTTCTGCTCGTAGAACTCACAAGCGGCTGTCGTCATTCGTTGCAGCGCCCCTTTGCACGCTTTTTGTTAAGCTACATGTGTTTGTCGACATTCTTCATAAATCCAGAGATTGTTTGGTGGTGGTCGATCGAAATCCAGCACATCAATGATAGGATCACTGATGGCACGTTGGCAGCATTGCAACTGGTCTTCAGAGTTATTTGGGATACGCGTTCGGCGATGATTCTGGCGGTCTTTTGCGATTGCAATTTCACTACATTACGAGTATTATCTTCTCACCGTAATTGTTTTTTGTTGTGGGGCTTGGACGATCCGCATTCATACCTTGGCTGTAACGAGCTGGTGATCTGAGCTAATGTCGACTCCGAACGTTACGGAGATCCAAGCTGATGTGTGAGACGGTGCGTTGTCTTGGTGAAACAGGACTTTCTTTTTCTGTAAATGTGTCCGTTTTTCCGCAATTTCTGCCTTCAACTCTTCATGTAATGGTGATAGTATGCTCCTGTAATGGTTTTTCCTTTCTGAAGATAATCGCTTAAGATAACTCCTTTACTATCCCAAAAAACAGTCGCCATCACTTTTCCAGGCGAAAAAACAGTTTTTGCGTTTTTTGGAGCCGGCTCGCCCTTTGCAGCCCACTGTTTTGACACAATTTTTATTTCGGGCGTATAATGGTGTATCATAGTTGCATCTACAGTAATTAATCGGCGCCAAAACTCGGATTTATTGCGCCTAAACTGCTCCAACAGAGCGTTGGAAATGTTCATTCGAACAAGTTTTTGGTCTAACGTAAGCAAACACGACACCCAACGCGCGGACAGCTTTCTCATGCCTAAATCTTGATTTAATATGTAACACACACGTTCTTTGGACATTTTCTCTCTCACTTTAAAATGATGGTGCAGAGTCCCCATACTCAGAGTCCAACTCATTTTTGATTTGCGTAGGCGTATTGCCTTTCAAAAACAAGAATTTAAGAGCAGCTTGATACTCAATTTTTTCTATTTTCACAAAAAACACTCACATCGACTCACTCCAACGACTGTCAACTAAAAACTGCGGGTCCAAAATGACTGATACTGTCAAAAGATGCACACCTAGCATTCACTAGCTTTCATTGACGAGTGCCGCTATTTTTACGTTGCGGTCGGAAACTTTTCAGATAACCCTCGTATAGTAGCAAATAGTAGGCAGTTAGTTGCTTGTAACAGCGTGTAGAGGTAAGTCGTTATTTTGGTTATATTAAATAGTTAATTTTGTTATGGGGTTACAAGTCCCCCCAATTGCTATTTACGTAAACTTTATTTTTTCGTGGTGCTAACTTTGAAGTTTTGTTTTTAGACAAAAATGGCTTCGCTTTCGGATTTTCAAATTGAAAATTACTTAGAAACAATAGAAGATGATTCTGATGATGAGCATTACTCAGATGATGGTGAGATATCTGAAACAGAAGACAATATATCTGTGCATTTAGAAGAGGAAGACGTTATTTCAAATAGCAGGAGCAGTGGCGACCATGATGATAATACACCGCTAGCTCAATTGCGAGCGAAAGTGCTAAGAGGTAAGAATGAGCATATTTGGTCTTCCGTGCCACCAGCTTCGAGTTGAACACCAAGGAGAAATATTGTGACTATTGGCCGATTAGGGCAAGGCGATGCGCAGAACATTGAAACTGAAAAGGATGCATTCACATACTTATTCAGCAAGCCAATCATTGACTCGATAGTGTTATATAGTATACCAATCAAGAAACCGACGTGCCCCTAAATATAAAGATCAACACTACGTTCAACAGACTGATAACATAGAACTTGAAGCTCTAATAGGGCTTCTATTTTTTTCGGCTATGAATAAAGACAATCGTAAAAGCGTCAAAAATATGTGGTCTCCATTTAGTGCTGCTATTTACAAGGCTATTATGAATGCCAATCGCTTTCGATTTTTGCTAATTTGCTTATGATTCGATGATAAGGATAAAAGGGATAAAGAAGACACATTTGCCCCGGTCAGAGACATATGGACGCTATTTATAACTAACTGCAGCAATTTGTACCAACCTCGCTTTTATGTGACAATTGACGAACAACTTCTCGGCTTCCGCGGGAAGTGTCCATTTCGAGTGTACATAGCCTCAAAGCCAGATATGTAAGTATGGTCTTAGAATAGTAACCACTTGTGATGCTAAGACATTCTATATGTTTGATGCTATTCCATATATTGGCGATTTTAAAACACCGGCCGATTATTCATCTTTCTTGCCACACAAAAGAAAACAACCACTCACTTCTCAGTTTGCTTTCGATAAACAAAAGACACTGGTTTCTTTTACACCTAAGAAAAATAAGCCTGTTTTGCATTTACCAACAATGCATTATAATGCCGAAATAAACCCAGTTATAATAAGGACTGAGACGAATAAAATTTGGAAACTTCAAAGTAAAAAAAAAAATATTTTCATAATTCACGTAAATTTTTTTTATTTGCTTTAAAACTCTGTTTTTATTAAATTCATTCACAATTACAAAAAACAAAAAAATTATTTGGATTCCCATCCTTCCTCAACTTCTTTCGAATGTCCTTCATAAGGTTGGTGACAGTTACATCCGTGATCTTTTTGGACGCTCTTTTCCATTTAGCACCAAAATCTTTTATGTCCTTTGCAGCACACTGCTCACTTTTCCTCAATTTAGCTTTGATCAAAGCCCAATAACTTTCAATGGGACGGCACTGTGGAACATTGGGTTGATCCATGTCTTTTGGGACAAAGTCGACATTTTTAGCAACAAGAAAGCTCAACGTCACATGAGCATAGTGAGCTGAAGCTAAATCTGGCCAAAATAATGTTGAAATCTCGTGTTTGTTTAACAAAGGAATCAACCGTTTTTTTAGGCATTCGTTAATGCACACTTCTCCGTTAATTGTTCCCGTTGTAATAAACGATAAGCTTCTGTGTTAATATTGGCAAATGGCCTGCCAAATGAGATATTTTGACCCGAATTTTTCCATCCCAATCGATGTTGTTGATTGTGGAAGAATCTCAGCTTCAAACGAGTTGTAAAACTGCGCACCTGGAAGTGTAGTAAAGTCGGCTTTGACATAAGTTTCGCCATCCAAAACCAAGCACGTTTTCTTATTGCCGATCAACTCGTATAGCTTTCGGGCTCGTGTTTTTATTACTTTTTTTTTACTTTTCAGTAACTTTTGGTTTTTTTTTGTTTTTTTCGTGTTTTTAGACCGCTACGTTTTTTAGATCTTTGTACCATTGTTTGGTTGGTATTACATTTCCGAGCAACATCTCTGGATGACATAGTCCGGTTTTTAACGATGGTGCTCACTACTTTCCTGTCCAAATTTGTATCATGTGCTCCACTTTTCTGTTTTCGCTTAACTGTCAACGTCTCCAAATATCGTTTAATAACAGACTCCACTGTACTGCGTGCTATGTTTAAATCTTTTGCGATGAAATGGTTTGGACGCGAAGTATTTTCGAGCCTTTGTCGATGATCTTTTTACGGCGTTCCTCTTGACTCATATTTTATAAATATTTTAAACCGCACCGAACTAAAATTAATAACAAACTGAAACTAGAGAATATACAGGCTAATTTGGGTACAAAATGAGATTGCAATTTTTACGCATTGGAGGTATAGCCCGTATTAAAATTTACAGATTTTATTCGTCCTTACATGACTATACTTTGACGAAAGGCGGTGTCGACACATTTGATAAAATGATGCATTCGTATAGTTCGGCCAGAGGCACAAGACGTTGGCCACTTCGGTACTTCTACGGCATGTTTGATCAAGCTGGAATCAACTCGATGGTGCTTTATGTTGAGGCTAAATACTTAGACACCCCGATCAACAAGTTTCGAAGCATTTATTTAAAGCAGTTGGCATTACAACTAGCGGAACCCCATATGAAAAGTCGATTGACAACAAATTTGCCGCGAGAAGTAGGAAGCACTTTACAGGATATTCTAAATATCAGCCAAGAACCTGCTGGAGATGATGCAGAAGCAGGCAAGGTGTGCACTGTGTCCAAGAAAACGGGACAAAAAAGTTAAAACTTCTTGCGTAAAATGCCAAGTGCCGGTATGCTCCGAACAGCGCAATGGTATTTGCCTTAACTGCACATAATGTTAAAAATTATGTCCCAAGATTAAAAAAAAATCTAAAAAAAAGAACTTTTCTCACGTTGATATTTATGTAAACAAGTGATCTCTTAATAAATAAGAATTAGGTTTCGGTTTAAATATTGTTTTATTTACAATAAAATGATGAACAACCCCAGTTGGTATTCATGTAGGAAAAAAAGCCTTGCCTTCGGAAGGTTAAGTAACGAAAAAACAAATACTTAGATTTTATTATATTTTAAGCTAAGAATTATTTTAACTACTTGAACTGATACAATAGTATGAGCACTTAATGCGTTTATAAGCGGATTATGTTTCTCTAAATTGTAAAATGTTATTCGGAATCAATTCAACATTCGCTTGAATATGTAAATCTCCAGTCGATTGACGCAAGGTAAATCTGGCATTATTTGTAGAATCTTGTTTAGAGATACCTGAAATTTTTTGAATGACCTTCTACACAGTCTCCCCATGCTGTTTTCTTTTTATAGGTTAAATAGGTTTGTGCAGTTAACTGGATATATGTAAATTTAAAAATTTAAAAATAAAACAATAAAAAGTTGATCGCAGCACCGATATTTATAAAACTTGTCTAAGTTGACGCGTTTCCGTTTGGGCATAATCGAATGTGCGTAGGATAAAAACAAACCCAGAAATCGTATTGAAAGAAACCTTAAGCCTTTGAATCGAATAAGAGTCACAGTCGGCGAACAACTCGCAGCTTGACTCCAAAACCGAGAGATATTTTTTAGCTACAGACAGCTCTCGGAGTGAAGCATGGACTTTGGAGATGATATAGTTTATATGCTTGTCCCAAGTTAATCTACTGTTAAAAGTAGACAATACTGAGATTTTTTGCTTGAGAAATATATTAAACTCGAAAAGAGTTGGCGGAAAATTTGAAAGGTGTGGGGGATGTAGATACCGCTTCAGTTTTCAGTGGTTTAAGTCGTAGACTGTTGCGTAATGACCAGCTTATTATGGAAGATATGTCTTCGTTATTTCTGGATATTACGTCTACAACCAGGCCAATGCGAAAACTCAGACATAGCTGTACATCGTCGGCGTAGATATGATAACGACAATGGAATGACACAGTGGGTAGATCATTAATAAATATGGAAAAAAGTAGTGGAGTGAGAACAGACCCTTGGGGAACACCTGTAACCCGGGCGAAAGCCTGACTGGCAAGCATTTAATACTTTTCCCTTTTCAATATGCCAACTTGATCAAAAGTGTGGCGCTCCCATTATTCCGATTTGAGTTCTGTTTTTATTGTTAAGTTGGTAAATCTGTTGTTGACATTCCCTCTAAATTTTAGCGTCATAGCTTGACATTTGCAAAAGTTACGTAGCCAAGAGTACATCTATCTCTGTGTGTGTTGGCGATTTTTTACAATTCCAGAAATCGATTTAAATTTGCAACAACGAACTTGTACGAGTATTAAATTTTGCGTAAAAAACGGATTTAATGGTGCGCGACCGTTGGAAATGCTGGAAAAGTGTTTCGTCAACGATTCTCTAAAGCAAACGGTCGTTTTCAAGTGGCACGAGCGGTTCAAAAGTGCTCGTGAGTCAATCGAAGATGATGAACGCAATGGCAGACCATCGACATCGAAAACCGACGAAAACATTGATGAAGTAGAAGAAATGTTGGTCAATAACAGCAAATTAACCATCAGAGTGATAGCGGAGGACTTGAACATTGCCTATGGATCCGTCCAAGACATTTTGGTTAATGATTTGGGTTTCCGTCGTGTAGCAGCAAAGTTGGTGCCAAAAGACCTCAATTCCATGCAAAAAAGACACCGTGTTGACGTCGCAAAAGAGATGATTTGCGAGGCTGAATCCGATCCCACATTCATCAAAAGGATCATTACTGGAGGCGAGACGTGGGTTTATGAGTACGACACGCAATCCAGACATCAGGCAAGTGAATGGCGTTCACCAAATGAGCCGAGACCAAAAAAACCACGTCGTTTTCAGTCAAAAAAGATGACAATGCTCACGGTTTTCATGGATTACAACGGTGTAGTGCATCATGAATTTTTGCCAGAAGACCAGACAGTAAGCAAAGAGTATTACGAGTATTTGGGCATTATGAGACGTTTGCGTGAAACAATTCCGCGAAAGAGACCAGAATGAGAAAACTCATGGATTTTGCCCCATGATAACGCACCGTGCGTCGCACAGTATCATCATTATTCGTAATTTTTTGACGAAAAGAGCAACAAATACCATCCAACAGCCACCGAATTCACCTGATTTGGCTCCCTGTGACTTCTTTCTGTTCAATCGACTTAAAAAACCATTACGGGGAACGCGTTTCAGCGTTCCGAGAGGAAGTAATGGAAAAATCGCAGGAAGCACTAATGAACATACCGAAAACCGAATATAAAAAATGTTTCGAGGATTGGATCAGGCGCTGGCATACTTAAGTATGCCAGTCGATGGGGATTACTTTGAAGGGGACAATATACATAGATTTAGATGAATAAACTTGTATTTTTAGTTTTCTGAATAAATTCCGAATCAAGGTGGTATTCATTAATTTGGGAACTCAGAATTGATTCAAAGGCTTTGGATAGAAAAACAAGGCAAGCAATAGGTCTAGGGTCAGAGGAATTACATTTTTAGGGATTGGGATCATCTTTTTGTGTTGTTCCAGCCAGTAGAGTGAGTTGATGAATGTTGTCAAGGGCTACAGATTTGCTCTTTATAGCGAAAATTGCACAGCCTTCAACTACAGAAAAGGTATTATTTCTGTAGCCAAGGGCAATTATCAGGCTTGTTGACCTTTGCCAAGTTTGGTGTTAAAAAAGTCCACTTGTCTGTCGATGTCAGATGTTGAAATAATTGTACGCCGATTACATGAGGAACAATCATTGAAAAGATTTTCAACATTCACAGAACGTAGTTTACGATACTGGAAGGACTCTGAATAACATTTATTATTGTACGAGGTGGCGCAAAAGTTGTCATACAATATTCTCTGGTTGTAATTTCTTTTATAAATGAAAAACTTTAGTTCTACTTTTGATCATTAAGTCGATATATCCGATAAGTGGCCGACGCCAGTATTGATATTGATAACCATTTGGGCCCGAATTGTGGCATTTTCCATCACTCTTGCCAGAACTTCCGGCAGTAGGTCCTCGCATTCTTGGCGGATATCCTCTTTCAAGTATTCAAGAGTCTGAGGCTTAGACGTAGACTCGCGACTTAAAAAGATCTTGCCGGCCAGTGCAAATCACCAAAACGAGAGATTAGGCGGCCCGGAAATGCGGCCCTCAGAATTTCGGCTGTGGCTCATGCAGTATGCGCCGTTGCTCCATCCTGTTGGAACCACATGTTCTCCAGTCCTAATTCATCCAAATGAGGAAGGAAAAATTCATTGAGCATGGCTCTGTAGCGTTTGCATAGTAGTCGTTTGGTCCCCGGCGTTTTCGAAAAATAAGGCGCGTTGACGCTACCAGCGTAAACAGCACACCACGCAGTAACTTTAAGCGGATATAATGGCCCTTCGTGTGTTATATGCCAATTTTCGGTGTCCCAGAAGCGATCATTCTGCTTATTCAAACATCCACAGTGATAAAAATGCTCCTTGTTGCTCATGATGATTTTTGTTGAAAAGTTGCCTCCCTCGTGATCAAGATTCCGGATGGCTTGAGCGTAGGTTACACTCGCTTTTTTTTACAATAATCGCACTCAAGGGGTTTGTGTACCCTTAAAACGATTTCACAGGACGGGCGAAAGAAATTTAGGGAGGAAGAAAAGACTGGTACCGATGTACATTGTTTTTACATGTTCGTAAGTTATAACGACCAGGAAATACTGAGATCGGCAGGGCATTCCATAAGCGAATTGTACGGCTTAGGAACAAACCACGATATTTCATAGTACGTCCGAAAATGGGCTTCAGGGTATACTGGAGAGCACTCATAGCGAGACGGGTGTTGCAGTTGAAAGTTTGAATGGGTAGAATGCTAATGGCAATTTCAATGGAGCACTGGTGGTGGAAATAGCGATAAAACAAAGTGAGACAGGAGACATTACGTCGGTGTTCAAGGGTGTCAATTGATTGGCTGATATTAGTATCACCTATGAGTTTTATCGCACTGTTTTGAATCCTATCTAGCAGGTGCACAGTTGTTTTAGAAGCACCAGACCAGATGTGGGCATTGTACTCCAATTTTGGGCGGATGAGTGCCATATATGTTGAGTCCAGATCAGAGGGGTAAAATATTTCTTACATCGCTTGAGGGAACCTAGACATTTCGTAGCATTTTTGACGACATCGAATATGTGATCATTCCAACGTAAGTTGTCACTGACACATATACCGAGAATGGAGAGTCTTTCGGTTTCGACGATGTAAGTGCCATTCATGGATAATGGCTGGGTTTTTAAATTTCGCTTTAACGAGAGCACACAGCATTATGTTTTGGAAGCATTAAATTCCACTCTGTTGATAGTTCCCCAATGGGCTATGCTGTTGATATCCGAATTTAATAAGCTTAACATACGGTGCCGTTTCCATTCTACAGCCGAAGAGCTGGGGCGGGAATCCGGAAACGAATATGAAAAGCAGAGAGTACTGTCGTCAGCAAAGGAATATATTGGATTGGAAGTAGCAGACAAAAGATCTTTGATAAAAATTAAGAAGAGTGTCGGAGACAGAACGGATCCCTGGGGCACACCAGCATTTATTTTGTGAATATCAGACTTGAAACCGTCCAAGATAACTTGAATTAAGAGTTGCAAAAAGTAATTTCTAATCCATTAAAGAAGAGATTCAGCAACAGCTAATAGCTGATGCGCGGTCTGCACTTTGTAAGGGAACATCATAAAGTCTTCCACCAAAATTCTCTGTAAAGACCGCCGATTGATTCCCAATTGCGTGGCACGTTGTTGTTACATTGTTGAATAGACCTCCTTACAAAAATCGGGATACCTCAACCTCTCTACCGATTCTAACATTTCTATAATTAGATGTGGACAAATTGAGGTTATTTCTTATCATAGTCGTAGTTTCGTAGACTCGTTGTTGTTTTTTTTTTTTTACATACAATGAAAAGACATTGAGTCATCTACGAGTATAATGTCCTGGATCCATCCATTCCGTTAGATTGTCACTTGCTCTGTCAGTAGCAGTCCAATGTTCTTTGAAGTTTGATGGATCCAGGTGGTGATTTCTTCCACCTTTTGAGAGAAATGTTCCCAATATTGTTGCCGTTAAAATGTTCTACAGTCATCCTACGTTTGTATATGTATACAAAGAGTGTTGCGAAATTTTTATTATTCTGAAGTACGCAATTTTATATTTCTCCGCATACTTAAGGTCTTGAAAGAAAAGTGTTCAAGAGTACAGGACTCAGACCAAGCCAAATAACTTTAGTGGATGTATAAAGATCAATATTGAAGCAATTAAATCACAAACAACTACGAGGGTTGTCTAAAAAGTTTCCGAACTGAACCGGCCGAACAATGATAAAAGACATTTTTTCTCAAATTTTTTTTTTTTAAATCTACATAGTCTCCTTGCAACTCTACACACTTCTCCCAGCAAGGCTCCCATCCCTCTAACCCGTCAAAATAGTACTTGGCGTTCTTATCTGCAAAATAATTGTTCACGAAGGTTTTTAGATGAGGGAACAAAAAGAAGTCGTTTGGGGCTAGATCTGGTGAATAAGGCGGATGGTCAAGCAGTTCAAACCATAATTCATGGATTTTCGCCATGGCAACCGCTGAGGTGTGAGACAGAGCGTTGTTTTCGTGAAACAGGATTTTCTTTTTCTGCAAATGTGGCCGTTTTTCCGCAATTTCTTCCTTCAGCTCGGCAAGTAATGATGAGTAGAATGCTCCTGTAATGGTTTTTCCTTTTTGAAGATAATCGATTAAGATAACTCCTTTACTACCCAAAAAAACAGTCGCCATCACTTTCCCAGCAAAAAAAACAGTTTTTGCTTTTTTTGGAGCCGGCTCGCCCTTTACAGTCCACTGTTTTCACTGAATTTTTGTTTCGGGTGTATAATGGTGTATCCAAGTTTCATTTGCAGTAATTAATCGGCGCCAAAACTCAGATTTATTGCGCCTAAACTGGCCCAACAGAGCGTTGGAAATGTTCTTTCAAACACGTTTTTGGTCTATCGTAAGCAAACGCGGCACCCACGCGCGGACAGCTTTCTCATGCCTAAATCTTGATTTAATATGTAGCAAACACGTTCTTTGGACGTTTTCATAACCTCTACTATCTCTCTCACTTTAATTCGGCGGTCGTCTAACACCATTTGATGAACTTTAGCAATGTTATCGTCAGTGGTTGCAGTTTTTGGACGTTTGGACGTCCCGAACGTTCGTCATCTCCCAAGCTCCTACGGCCACGTTTAAATTCAGCTGCGCCCAAAATTTCACCATGGTAAATGATGGTGCAGAGTCCCCATACACAGAGTCCAACTCATTTTTGATTTGAGTAGGTGTATTGCCTTTCAAAAATCAGAATTTTATAACAGCTCGATACTCAATTTTTTCCATTTTCACAAAAATCACTCACATCGACTCATTCAAACGACTGTCAACTAAAAACTGCGCCTCCAAAATGACTGAAACTTCGGTAAGTAACTGTCAAAAGATGAGTAACTAGCATTCACTAGCTTTTATTGACGAGTGTCGCTATCTTTACGTTGCGGAAACTTTTCAGAAAACCCTATTATCATCAATAGAGATACACAAATTGATCTGTAATGCATAGTTTCCGACTCAGGAAATAAGAATTCAGCCCCATTCATCTGTAATCTTGAAAAATTCATTCCACATAGAATAAAACGGTCGGAGCATGGAAGTTTTAATTGTAGAGTTCAAAAACTTTAAACGAATACGAGTTGCCGCACAAATCGATTGCAACAAAAGAGCAAGTACCCTCTGCAGGTTGTTATAAGTGCTAAAGTCTCCGTTCTGACTCCAGTTAAACATCAGCTTCTGAAATATTTCGATGATCAACAGGCTCAAGTATTTTGGCCATTCGATTATAGCTTAACAACAAGACTTCTAAATGCCTTTAAGTAGCAAAAAGTTGATCTTATGCGATTAGAGTGAGCTACGTATGTTAAGTTATGGAGAACGAGCATATTCTGAGATATACTACCAGATAAAAACTATATGTAAAAAGTCAAGATTGCGAGTATCATTGAGTCTGGTATTATTTCTGGGTATAACGTCAGTTTACCTCTTCAAATAAAATTGCATGGATGACAATGACTTTTACCTATATGCCTTTCGGCGCACGGAAAGCTGCTTGACATCTTCTCACAGTTAAAAGTGGTCTTCGTCTACCGCCTCCTTATTCTGGTTGAAATTGAAAAAAAAATTGGTTCAATATTTTTATATCTCCTATCTAAGCCGTTCTTCATTCCAAATTTTGTCTGCTCCTCCAATCGTCCCAAGTGTAAAAACCCCACTGTTCATCAAACAAAAAAGATTTCATGTTATTTTCTGGAAGTGAAAGTCTTAGTTAAAAGGGTTTTTGTTGCGGTTTAATTCATCAGGCATACTATCTTCCGACATTATACTCTCTACTGCAGATATCCCCTGGCCCGCAAAGTCTTCGAATCCAACACGGCGGGACAACGCAGTAGGGAAAGACTTCACATTAGGTACCACTCACAACTAGAAGGGGACCTCAAACGACTTGGACTGCTAAACTGGCCGCAGTTAGCTGAAGACCGGATTAACTCGGGAGGCTTCTTAGTTGTGGAGCAGATTCACCCCGAACTGTGGCGCCACCAAAGTAAGTAAGTATACCCTTTATTGCTGCCTTAAGTCGTTCCTTGTGACAGTTTATATACTTACTGCTTTGCTTATTTCATTTTACACTGGTTATCAGAAATATTGGCCTTGACGGCGTATGAAATCTACAGAAATGGTGGTTTTATATCCTCAGCACCGACTGTGACTCATTTTGTTTGTTTCCTTCTTCGGCTCCAGAAGTTTTTCTTCGGGCCTTTTTGGTTTTTACTTTTCTCTTGGAATGGCATCCTTTCTTTTTTCTCCGAAGAAGCCGATCTTTCTCCCTCCCTTGTTCCTAGTAGAGCGCACCAGCCGCTTCCGCCTTTTTATGCAGCACCGTTTAATTGTTATCACTATGTTACGAGTACATGTACTTGGGTGCGCTCTGTATAAAATTATGGTGAAACCCAGCATTTTTAACATCGAGGAAACTGATCTTCAGTACGATCATATTGAGGAATTCGCGATAGCCAAAAGTTTTGGCGTGATTGCAACCATTCATTGCTTATACTGCACATGGTATTATATTTCTTTTTTTGTTGACAACTGAGATATCCTTAGAACGCATCTGGTCCGCATCTGGGAAGTGGCGTGCATGGCCTGTTCAAAATGCTCAGCATCTGACATACTAAATTAGTGCCTTGAGTCGATGACGGCATGACTAGTTGAGTTGACGGTTTTATGATCCGGTAATCGCTATACTCCTTTGTGAATAATTAAATGAGGAAGCCACACACCAATATCAACTAGCCTTAGTCCGTTTCCACATGTTTTGTTGTGTAGACCACGCTCTCGGACTGGATTTCATATAATCGTCTAATTCTTCCGAGTGCGTGAGCCCTTATCTGACTGATTTTTGCGATTCGGATTATTAAAAGGCGTTCGTTGATATCTGCTTAACAGTAGTCTGGAACCCCCGCCAGCCAGTTGTTTGGTTGTACGTGCCACCAACAATTTTATTTCAGCCTCCTGACTAGTCCTAAAGAATCCTTACATACCTCAGTACCAAATCCGTCGACGATGCTCATATAAGGAATCTGGCTGATGATGGACCCTAGCGTTGATGCAGCGAATTCTTTGGTTGTACTTCCTCCTTTGGGGGATTAGTTATTTCTGACACTATCGCTGCTCATTCACGCTTATATGCTTGGCAAGTCTAATCTATCATAGTTGAACGACTCAGTACTCAGGGGCTACCACATTATGTGAACCCAAATAATGTGTGGTCATATTTCCAGCACTGGGAATACCGTCAGTGTTGCATTGCATAATACCTAGCTAGAAAATCGTTTCATTATTCAATTAGTACACTTTAGTAGCTAAGCAAAGGCTTATGTTGAATTGGTTTCACAATAGGTATTACTCGCAATGTGCAGAGCAATTAACTGACAGACAAGCATTTGACTTGTATTACGTATACTTACTCGTATACAGAATTCTTAATGACACACCGAAAAACCACAATAGAAGGCTGCCACAATCAGATATTGAAATGCCCATCATGGAAGCGAAACCGATTACCATCTACTGTCTGCCTCTAATTTGCTCAAACGCATAATTCGTGACCACTTTTCAGGTTGTGAACACCTGACAATTAACTGAACAACAAACCAATTGAGGGTATCTATTGCCAAGACAGTAGTCCGACCACACTAGAAACCAAATCTGCTGGCCATATCTGATAACCGAATTGGTGTTGAATATGTTCCACGACATGATGCTTATGAAACCGGAATTGAGTGTCGAATTGCAGAGCTAAGGCGTGGTCCTGATGCTGGTCTGAGTCTTAGTCTGCAAGCTATCTACTTTCGAGCGGCATTATGATCATCGAAATTGTCCGCTTGCAGTGCCAATTTCAAAGATCACCACTTTGGTGGTTGGCAAAAGCGCCAACAACAGCTCACAACAGAAATGCACTCCAATTATGTAGTCCGGTGTTGAATTACACGATCAGATCATTTGGCTTGGCCCTCAAAAAATGTTTCTGCCTCCTGACAACGCCAATTGCTTGGAAATTCAAGTCGCTGCTGGCTGCCGATGGATGCTAGTCTCTAACTAAAAGCCGTTTGCAATCTTCTGTGCATCCTTGGTTTGCTGCAGTGCAATCAATGCTTACTCCATCTCATTTCATCTGGAGAATGAGCATAAGGTGGAGCACGGCAGATCCTGGAGCAAATTCGAATTACATCGTGATTTGGAGCAGGCAGGCAGTATTGCCATAGTTGCAGCATCAGGCAGCAGGCAGCAGGCAACAGGCAACAGGCAGCAGGCGGCAGCAGTAGAATCTGCTCATTGCGCTTTGATCTTGGTGTGGAGCGGCGGTATCTTGGCTTCAGTTAGGGGCAGCAAGCTGCTGTTGCAGTCTGCTGTTTCGTGTGTGTAAGAAAATTAGTTTCCTACAAAACTAATCAAGTGCATCGATGACGACGATGGTGATGATGATGATGATGATGATGACGACCATGACGATGATGATGGTGATGATAATGATGACGATGACGACGGTGTAAGGAGCACGTCGACCAAATCAAGGAAGACATTCAATGCGGTTTCGTTTAGTGGTAGTCGTGGTGGTGGTTCCTCAGCCAACGAGCACACCAAGATAAAGAGTCGTCTTTTGAGGTGAGGCACCCCGATCCCTCTGTGCAGAGTGTTGGTGGTGCAATTCGTGAAGTAATTACTATAATTACCTCTGAGGTAGATTTAACAAAATGATGGTCGTTGTTTGGTCGAATCTTCGACTACGACTTTACCTTAGCCTTCGTTTGCGAATTACGAATAGAGAGGTGGAACACTTCATAGCCTTGCTGGAGCGGATTGGAAAGATTCTTCTGCTCCACCATAATTTGTGCATCTCGTTTAAATTGTTTTCAAGGTTCTTATTTGGTTGTAGCATTCCGTCGTACTTGGTGCATACCTTAATACTGAAACATGCAGAGGTGGAGCAAGAGGTTCCGTGTTCAGAAATCGGTTCTGCGAGTAGCAATTCTAGAATTTGAAAATTACGAAATGTATCCATGTTGCCCCTTGTGTTGTGTTGTGTAGCATAACAATTATAGTTATTGTGCCTGGCGAATTGTGTTGAAAGAAAAAAATAAAAAATACGCCTCCGGTAATGTGGATGAAATCAACTTTGATTGGCTTCGAAAAGGAATACACGGATATGTCCTACAGGTACTTCCGGTTTTAAATGCCGGAGATAGATAATTTTGAAAGAGCTTGAGACGAAATTCTTAAAAGGTTTCTACAAAAGGAAGACACTTGATTAGATTACCTTAAAAGTATGGTGGTTTCGTGTTAAGAAAGCAACATTATCGAATTTCTAAAATGTTATGTGTGAATAATCCTGGCAGTACCGATCAAATTTTGTGAATTCGTAATGAAAGGACGAATGTAAAAAGGATGAATAGCTATGCTCCACGTATTCGAATCATGTCTGGAAAATAGACATACATTGGACGAGTAACTATAATTGAGTAGCAAGCAGTGATACCTGCATATGTATGTCTTCGGGTGGGCTGTGGTGCATAGAATCTCTCAGAATTGATTGTTTGACAATAGTTGACAGACTGAAAGTAGGCGAACAGGCTTTGATCTACTCATAGTTAAGGTATTTCTCCTCTCTGTTACAACACATCAAAGCTGCAATGCAGATATTTCAGAACATTTTCGAAACTGAGCCCTAATTTAGTATTTTAAGCCTAACTCATGCTTACTCATATTCGATACTGGCCAACATATAACAATTTGGAATCCGACATCAATGTCGAAGTGGTAATAAAGTATAAAAAATAAGACAGAGTATCTTATACGATTTGCGCATAAAAATCCAAATACGTTCTCATGTTAAGCGAATGCACAACAACGCTCCAGCCACGGAATTGCCCTTACCGAATGTTTTGGTGGAACCCACAGAAAGCAACGTCCCAAACCTTCGATGAAAGCACCAAATCGGCGGTGACTTGAATATATTTGGTGCTTTTAACTGGCGTCAATGCACGCAGAGCAGTGGCGAACGCGGCAACATTATTGAGGCGGCCAAGACTAATCGTCGATCTACTAAAGGGTGAGCCAACAGATGGTGCAAAAAGTAACATTTGGTAAAATTCGTGAATTTTTCGGTCAACATAACCGCCCTAGTAAATCCGGAATTCGTGCAGTGGGGAATTCTGAAGAAATTGATTCGGTATCGGGTCAAACTCTATGCTCGGTCAGCATGCACACGCCAAAACATCATCGTTGTGAGCGAAAGTGTTCAAATCAGCCAGGCACCTCAACTTGTCGCCGAAGTCAAGAATTTGGGCCTCACTTATGGCACTTTATGGCGAATTTTAAAATTTGATCTTCATTTGTATGCCTTTAAGATCCAAATTACAAAACAATTGAAGCCTTTGAAACATCTACTACGTCGCCGTTTTCTCAACTGGATATTGGATCGCCAGGACAATTTGTCATCGAATTTGATTTTTTCCGATGAAGCCCATTTTTGAATGGATGGGTACGTACAATAAATAAACAAAATTGTCGTTTCTGGGGACCGGAAAACCCATACGAGATTCACATAAAACCAATGCATCTCAAAAAAGTCACAGTATGGTGAGGATTATGAGTTCGCGGTATCATTGGCCCGTACTTTTTCGAAGATGAGGCTGGAGAGACAGTTACAGTGAACGGGGAACGTTACCGCAACATGTTGACCGGCTATTTTTTTCAAAAAATTAATGAATTGGATCTGGACGATCTCTGGTCTCAACAGGATGGTGTTACCGCTCACAGAAGCTATCAACCAATCAATTTATTGCGTACGAAATTTCGGTTAGAGGAGAAGTTGATTGGCCCCCAAGGTCATGCGATTTGACACCTTTAGACTTCTTCATTCGGGTCATTTGAAGAGTAAGGTCTGTGCCAATAACCCACCGACAATTCAGGAATTGAACTGAAATTGCGGCCACTAACCCACTTATTCTTCACCGTCATCTTCAAGTCGTCGATAATTTTGACCTTCCGATGGTCGTTTACAACAGAAGCTGTGGTGATCACATGAATGATGTTGTGTTCCATTTATAATTGCCATAGACCGAACTTTATTAATCGATAAAATTGATTTCGAAATAAATGTGTGTTTAGTTTAATGAAAACTTTAACACTAACTGTTGGCTCGCCCTCTGCCAAGATACGGAAAGAGTTCGAAGAAATCCATTAAGGAACCTTTTTCTGGAGCAATATTCGGAACATTTGCCAAAAATTTAACAGAATATGCCAAGCTTATAAAGCGCGGGCAGAGGCCGGGAAAGATCAAAGAATCACTGGAGTCGGTTGTACTCAGTCAGTGCTAAGATTCTTGAAGGAACACTTCAGAAAGCAGAGTTTGGTGAACAAAATAAAACCTTAAATTTTATGGACCTGGTTGTGGAAATTTTCACTAAGTACCTCAGACGGCAAGGCTGCTTACGCCTATGAACGACCACGAAAAAGTCTCCGATAGAAAATACACAGCGGGCGGGAATCCCAGTTGGGAAATGAAAGGTCATTCCTATATAGTAGATCAAGTCAACAGTAAATCCTAACATCCTGCATTATAGCGGCATCAGAAGTAAATTATTCTTTGCTCGCTGTCCTAGATTTGCGTTGATAGTGAGTATACTCTAGTACTTTGTTTCGGTATGCAGAATAAGATCTTTTTCAGGGATAGAGGTTACTTTATGGTTACATCAAACCAAACTTAACGTCGCTGCGTCCATTTTATAGGCACTACGTCCAGATGGACATAATCGTCCATCTAAGCAAGTTATTCGGAATACGATGAATCGTTTTTGCACCACGTACACTCTATTGGATAATACGCATTTCCAAAGACGACAAACAGTGCAAACAGAAGAAGTTATTGTCATTGTGGAGCGCATGTTGAGGAGAATCCGAATGAGCTGATTCGCCATCGAGCACAGCAATTTGTGGAAGATTTTACGGAAAGATCTTGCCTTAATAGCTTATAAAATCCACCTTGCGCAAGAGTTGAAACCGTGTGATCATTATAAGCGTTTTAGGTTCGGTGAATGGGCCGAAAACATGATCTTCATTTTCAACGTAAAACTTTGTCCTCCGATGAGGCCCATTTTTGGTTAAATGGATGTGTAAACAGGCAAAATTGCTGAATTTGTAGTGGAGAAAAGCCAAAAGCCCCTGTCGACATGCTCTTACAACCATTAAAACTCACTGTTTGGTGTGCTTTATGAGCTGGTGGAATCATCGGCTCAGATTTTTTTAAGGACGATGCCGCCTAGAATGTTACCGTCAATGGAGAGCGCTGTAGAAACATGATTTCTGACTTCTTCGTTCCGCAGTTGAATGGCATTGACGTGACAAAGTGTTTGGTTTCAACAAGATGTGACAAGATGCCACACTGTGCGCGACACCATTAATTTATTGCGGGAAACATTTGCTGAGCGCATAATTTCGTGTAATGGACCTGTGAACTGGCCTCCACGATCCTGTCACTTTACACCTTTAGATTGCTTCCTTTCGGGATATGTGAAATCACTAGTCGCTGCCATGCATATCGTCGAAAATATCGCAGCCAATAAGCACCGTTTGACAACACTATTCGTCATTTAGTGTCGAATTTTGTTGAGCACGGGGCAGTGGGAGATCGTGTACATGCCGTTCATCAATGCCCAAGGCGTTCCAATGAACTGGTTGAAGCGGTAAGAGAGGATGTTGCCGGGAACCCACATGTGTCGTATCGTCACAGCGCTCAGCATTTTGTCGTCGGTGGAACCAACTTGCTTCGCATTTTAAACGATGACTTACATTTGTTTCCGTATAAAGTGCAATTGAAAGACCGTCCACGTCGCTTGGAATACGACCAAACAGTCGCTCGAATGGTTGACACGGAACCTGATTTTTGGAAGCAAATTTTGATAACCGACGAGGACCATTTCACACTCTCTGGCGCCTTAACAAGAAACATTGCCTCATTCGAGGTCATTCGAGGAACGGAGAATCCACACGAGATCCATGAAACACCACTGCATGACCAAAAATTGACTGTTTGTGTCGGCGTTTGCTCCAACACCATCATTGTGCCATTTTTATTCAGAGAAGGCGAAACAGTCGATGGGAATCGATATCGGTGGATGTTGGCTCATTATGTCTGGCCACAAATATGTGGAAAGGGTCTGGGTAAGTATTGGTTTCAACAGGACGGTGCATCATGCCACATCGAAATCAAATAATACAGTTTCTGTAACGAAAATTCCCTGGAGGTGTGCTGTCAAAAACTGGCGACATTGACTGACCACCCAGATCTCCAGATTTGATCCCTCAGGACTTCTTCTTGTGGGGTTATTTGAAAAGCAAAGTGTACGCCAGCAAGCCCCACAATATTGACGAGCTCAAGGCAAACATTCGTGCCGAAATCATCGCTCTACCGTCCTAGATGCTTGAAAAAGTAATGGAAAACGCAGCAAAAAGGGTAAATTTGGCTTTGGTCAATAAAGGCGTCCACTTGATTGATGTTCTATTCAAAAACTAGTCCAAATAACTTGTAACGGACCAGATTATACCTTTGGCAACGTGAGGTCGATCGTTGTGATGCTGTAGAATCACATTCCGTGCCCCTGCTCGTATTGTGGCCATTTTTCGCGCAGTGCTCACCTCAATCGCATGAATCGAAGTCGATACCGTTCCCCAGTGATGGTTTCGTTGAATTTCAACAATTCATAATAAATAAGACCGACCTGGTCCCACCAAATACACAACATAACCTTCCCAGCGTGAATATTTGGCCGATCCGATGCCAGTTCCCATGACTTTCTTCTCCTTGAGTTGCAGTAATGAATCCATTTTTCATCACCCGTCACGATGCGATGAAGAAACTCGTTCCTTTTTTGCCGCTGGAGTAGTTGCTCACAGGCGAAAAAACGACGTTCAATGTCCCTTGGCTTCAAATCATAAGGAACACAAGTTTGAATCATTCATCACGAATGCAATTGCTTGGAAATGGATTGGCGTTTACCTCCTAATGCTGAAGCAAGTTCTCTTGCATTTGGCACGGATCCTCATCGAGTAATGTCTCCAATTCAGCGTCTTCGAAGGATTTTGATCTCCCTTCACGCCGACCGTCGTCAACATCAAAATCACCGTCTTTGTAGCAAAGGAACCAATCAACGTACGTTGTTTCACTTAGAGCAGCATCTCCGTATACTCTCGGAGCTCTCGATGCGCTTCAGCCGCGGTTTTCTTTGAATGAAAGAAGAAAATCAACACTTCCCACAAAAGGCGATTATTTGACACAAAACCGGACGTCAAACAAAATCACTAATGTGTCAAAACGGTTTGTTTACCATATGTCTAAGCTTGGTTTATGACATTTTGGATATGTCAAAATCGACCAACACTTACTGCTTGAGCCATCTATTGACAAAAAAAACTTTGTAGAGCACCTAATATATCAGAAATTAGCTAAGAAAATTTGAAAAAAATTAACTTGCTCTTTGTTGTTTTTCTGGAGAAATGGAATGGGTGGAACGGCTTCCCGCTGTTAGCGTTGTTGCTATTGTTACTAAATGCCTCGAATCCTCATTAATTCTCACAGAATACCTGTGGAGACCTCCTTGGCTAACTTCAAAAGAATATCAGAAACACCTTTCTCAGGAAATATTCTTTGCTTCGATTCCAATGTTAAGAGGTTTTCACCCCAAGTCTTGGCAATTGTTGGTATTTCTTTTTTTGGGATTCCTGTGATTACTCCAAGTATTGTAGAAGCAAGCCTTCTGGGAATCCTTGTGATTCTTTGGTGGTTGTTCGGAGAGAATCGGTGAATAAGGTGCTGAAGGAATAGATTTAGATTGCTCTAAATGTCGTCCATGTGGCGCGAGAAATCTTGAAATAATTAAAAAAATTCTACAGGGTGAATGACTCGAACTCCAACTTTTTAAAATTTTTTGATAAATTTTATTGTGCCAAAGCAAAAAATTTTGGAAAATACATCAATTTTCAAATTGTATCAGTAGTTTTCAATATGTCCACCTTTGGCGCAAATAATGGCCTTGAGACGACCGAAGAAAGCATCGCACGCTGCATGCAAGTGGCTCTGCGGTATTTTGGCCCATTCCCGGCGAAGTGCTTGTTTTTTTATTTTTTTGTGCCAACCTTCGCCTTCAAAATACTCCAGACAGAGATATCCAACGGATTTGCATCCAGAGAATTTGCAATCCATTGTGTCGAAGCAATGAAGTGTGGAACAGTGTTTTTTTTTTAACCAATTTTGGTTGACGCGCGCTTTGTGAGACGGTGCCGAGTCTTGTTGAAATGTCCACTGTCTCCGACCGAAATGATTGTTTGCCCAAGGCTCCAATACTGCCTCTAAGACAATTTCACGGTATACGATCGCATTAATACGAGAGGAGAGCGACCATCGGCAGTTATGGCGCCCAAACCATCATCATTGGTGCTGCCTGCTTTCTGGTGGTCGTCCGAAGGTGTAAATTTTCGAAGAACCTCTCTGGCAAGTAAACTCGGTCATTTTGTTTGTTGACATATTGCTCGATAACAAATGGCGACTCTTCGGAAAAAAAGTTGCCAAATTCGGCAACTCACCACTTTCGTGCAAGCGTAGCAACTCCTTCGCTCTTTCGACTCTAACTTTTTTCTGTTGCGGTGTAAAATCGTGTGCTTTTCTGAACTTCAATGGCTTGAGCCCAAGCTCACTTTTCCGTATGTGTTGCATCCGTTTCAACGATTTGTTGAGCTCACGAGCCATTTTTCTTCCACTTCGACGCGGATTTCGCTCAATTCGAGACTTCACTTTCCCACACATTTCTGCCGATGTTGCTGTCTTTTTTATGACTACCTCCATGGCGTTTTGCAACGCTGCCAGTATCACGGTAATGAGCTATGGTTCGAGACACAAATGATTTATTCACGTTGAGGTGCTAGAGGGCTCTAAGGATAGCTACTTGTGGTTTTCCAGCCAAATATAAAGCAATCACACTATCACGTTTGAATTCCATCGCGGATCGCGGATAAAAATTTTTCAACACAACTGAGGCACAAATCGTTTAAAAGACTTGTAAATAATAAAATTATTTGTCTTGTGTCAAAATTTGAGCTCACTGTCATGAACGGTTTTGAAATTATAGCAGTATGAAGTTGGTTGCAGTTCGAGTCATTCACGGTGTATTTGCTCATAAATAGAAATATTGAAAAAATCATAAAATGAGTCTATATCAATATTTTCTTATAGTTTCGCACAGCTCAAGAGGAATGGAAATATATAGCCAGTAATTTTGGACAGCTATAAGGTTTGGAATGCTTTGGAGGCAATTGACTACAAACAGAGAACCTTTGCTGGTTCTCTATTGTTCCTAATATTGTACTATAACTACAAGGGCTTCGATAATATTGTTTTATTGGAAGTATTGTAGTATATGCAAAAGTTTGAGTTTAATGAAAGATTGTCTGCATCTCGCGTAGTGATGGAGAATGCCATTGGAATTTGATTTTCAAGATTTCGTGTATTTGAGAACTCAATTTTACTTGAACCACAAAGTGCCACAACAAATGCAATGGCATGTTTTTATTTATAGCAAGGAAAAGTAGCTTCTCAGGCCCCAGCCATTGGAGCATCGGAACCTGTACCTGACATGCTAGCTATCTTGCTCTTAATTCAGGGGCAGATGGCTAAGCTTCAACGTCAGATAACAGAACAGGCTACGCGGGTAGATAAAATACCATATACGCTCTGCTGCCGGGCCTAACGCATCTCCCAAACTCTGAAGGTCCTTGCAGTGAATGTTAATTCACTGGTTAGGTTCAAACAAAGAGCCACACTATTTAAGCTACTTAAAGACCAAGCCCCTAATGTGCTTTTGGTTAGTGAAACTAAGCTTACAAAAAGACAAAAATGAGGCACAGAACATCTAAAATAGTACGAAGAAACCGGCCCAACTCCATTCAAGGAGGAGACGTTACGATCTTTGTAAGAAAAGGACTGCATTTTAGAAGAATATACAGTCGTGTGGTACGTAGGTTTCAGGTGCTGGAAACGGTTGTACATGGTGTCTGTTTACGCATCTAAGGCTACTCAATCTACCTCATCCATCTCACAGCTCGGGACGGTTTTTCGATTCCTAACACTGGAATTGGGGGAGATTAATTTTACTATCGGGGGAGTTTTTAACGCCAAACATAGAGATTGGGGAAATAATACACCAAATAATAGACGGAACCTACTATTCAATTGGTGAGATCAGCACAGCTTAATGTACCGAATCGGCCTTAAGGCGAAGGATAGTCATCGTTTCCTAGATACGGATCCTATTTGGATCACCTGCTATTCGACACTCGAATAAAACTAACAGGCACTAGCCAACTTACCATAATCTGTCTACGCACTTTCGTGTATGACAATGATCATTGCGGTCTCAGCTTCGAAGTAACTGTTCCCAACGGAACTGCGGAATTGAATGAGTTTGTTGAAAGGCATTCTTACAATTAGAGTAGGGTGTATTGGACACACTGAGCACTTTCATTGAAATCGCTCTGCCACCGTCCAACAGAAATCGGTCCAACGAGGATTGACAGGTATCTAAAATTAATGGACGATACAATCAAACGAACAATGGACAAAACGATACATCGGTATCAACAAACTGCCAATGAAAACTTATTCTACAACGCAACTATTGATGCACTGCATCGACATAAGGGTAAGCTGCTATCAAGACTAAAAACCTTGTGCAGACAGTTTACTGACAGACATAACCCGCAGATAATGACATTGAAGTCATCGATTAAAAACCTCCAAACATTAATAAAAGAAAATTACAGACATTCTGTAGGTTTGTATTGGAACAATAAAATTCGGGCTGTAAACACAAGCAATCCCAATATGTTCCCGCAAATAAATAAAATATTTCGACCTTCCATGTCTTAAAATCTCCCGAACGACAAACAACGAGCAAATACTGGTAGCAGCAGGCATACATCCATATGAGGCCGTTGATGTTGACAATTTCTTTGTGATCGAGGATCCGCAGGAGAAGATAGAGGCTATAGGAGCGACTTTCCAGGAGGTGTACAAGGCGAATGATATCATTGGCCCGAACCAGGACCTGGAGAGTCGAGTCCTTGTGCACAATTTCTGCCTTCGAAATGAAATTGTGAGATGGCGATTCGAGAGCTCGGGTTTCACTCAGTTCAGTGACGAGAATATGGCAAATAATGTCATCACCAATGAAATGGTACTACCACCGCTCATTTTGAAGGAAGAGCTCCAAACGATCTTCGAATCACTTAGGAGTAAGAAATCAGTGGGAACCGATGAAATACCGAACATTGTGTTTCGACATCTCCCACTAGAAGTGGTGGACATTTATACCACCCTTTTTAATAATGCAATGAATAATGCACACTATCCAGCGGATTGGAAATCAGCAGTGGTACATCCCATCCCCAAAAGGGATAAAGATACTTTCAATCCGGCGAATCTCCGCTCGGTCAGTATTTTTCCAAACATCAGTAAGGTTTTCGAGAAGGTGATCAATAGAGTCCTGACTAAGTGGGTTGAGGACAAACATATCGCTCCGGATAATCAATTCGGTTTCAAGGCGGGGCATGATATCATTCATGCCGCTTCTAAACTAGTTTCTGATATCCAATGGAACAAAGGCAAGAACCAGTGCACTGGTCGACTTGGAGAATGCCTTCGATACTAACTACATGGTTAGAGGGACTCTTCTTTAAGTTAAACAGGTTGGGCATTAGTAAGCCACTTTTTGATATGCCCTCCAGTAGACAGTTCATCGTGAAGAATGGCGATGTGACTTCCGCTGGAACATTTAACAATAAAAACGATCTGCAACAAGGTGCGATAAATTCACCGATCCTATTCAACATTTACACAAGTAATCTGATCGGTTCCCTTCAGCATGCCATAGCGTACGCAGACGACTTAATCGCGTACAGGTCAGGTCCAAAGATTGATGTCATTAACACACTTTTGCAACGTGACTTCGACAAAATTAAGCGATATTGCTACGACTGGAAATTGAAAATCAACTTTCAGAAGTCGGAAACCATTCTGTTTAGGACGCCTTTGCCTGGGGCTTCTAGGGACACCAGAAAGAATTCGCGGAAGTTTTCGATAGTGGTACAGCACGGGTAGCCACTTGCTTATCGGAATGTAGTCAGATACCTTTCGATCTTGCTAGATCAATTTCTTCATTTTCACAAACATATAGGTATTGCTCTGGCCAGAGCCAAAGGTGCTTTTGCCCTTACAAGGAGACTGTTTTATAACAGCCAACTCGATGAGAGTTGAAATGAGTGGTGACAAGGTATTGACTTAAACACATTACATGGTCATTACTAAGGACAATACTGAAGGTAATGATGGCTCGAAATCAGAAATTTCGGATTTTCGTCAATACCGTCCATCATTCCAAGTATTTAATGACAATACTGTCGACCATACACGATCACTATTAATATCAATATTTTGCAATGACATTACTATTGATCGTGTAAGGGCCGCTATAAGATTCTCGACATTCCTTCATTCCACTTCAAATTTTAATGAGAAATAAAGCTAGATACATTATTAAATCCCTTCGACGCGTATGGGATATATGGGATATATGGTATTTTTCTCTAATGCTTTTTTTTTAAATCTAAATACTGAAATAATTTTTTTTAACTTTCTGATAGGCTTCGTGATCAAAAACTGCAATTTTGTGTTTTATATTGTATTTGTTTTTGTGCAATAATATTGAAGATTTTAACGTGACTGTGACTAAAATTGTATGCACTGTTAAGTATTTATTAAGACGTTTTTGTTTTCAAAATGGTTTGCTACGAAAATACAAAATTCGAGTTGATAAGCTGTGTCGAAAAAGTCTAAATATGGAAGTGAATTCAGGTAATCAATGTCTTAAATGTTTAATTTTGATTTTGATATTGGTGGGGGATGAGGCCCCCATTTATTGGATTAATATAAGCATAATCCAACTTAAAAACTAGGACTAAAAACTAACTAAGACTTAAGAGCTAGGAGTCAATGGAGGAGATCTTGTTTGAGACGAGGAGTGCTGAGGTTGAAATTAAAGAGGGAGAAGTTTGAGTTGACCTTTCGGAGCATTCGGGAGATTGGTTCGTTGGAGCCATAAGAGGTGCGGTGGACCGCAGCAATTTCCCTACGTCCTTGTAACAAATTCATATTGAGGAGTTTGACGCGGTCCTGATAGGGAGGAAAGATAAGAGAGTCATTCTAGGGCAGACCACGGAGAGAAAATCGGAGGAGTCGATGTTGAATACCCTCGATTCGGCAAACATGAACTTAAAAATAAAATAATAAACCTCAAAGATGATTATTCTGCTGGCCCTGATGATCTTTCCCCTATATTTTTAAAGAAATATGAAGTGCACCTAGCCCAACCTCTTACAGCTCACTTTCAGCTTTCTACCATCCAAGGACTATTTCCCTCGACCTGGAAAAGGTCTTTTATTATTCCCCTACATAAAAAAGGCCAAAAAGATGATATTTCCAACTATCGACTAATTGCTAAATTGTCCTACATATCGAAGCTTCTCGAGAGCGTTATTTAATTTACACCTTCGGACGACCACCAGAAAGCAGGTACCACCGATGGTGATGGTTTGGGCCGCCATAACTGCCGATGGTCGCTCTCCGCTCGTATTTTTGGACCGTGGCGTCAAAATTAATGCGATCGTATACCGTGAAACTATCTTAGAGGCAGCATTGAAGCCTTGGGCAAACAATAATTTCGGTCGGAGACAGTGGACATTTCAACAAGACTCGGCACCGTCTCACAAAGCGCGCGTCAACCAAGATTGGTTAAAAAACAATGTTCCACATTTCATTTCTTCGACACAATGGATTGCAAATTCTCCGGATGCAAATCCGTTGGATTTCTCTGTCTGGAGTATTTTCAAGGCGAAGATTGGTGCAAAAAAATAAAAAACAAGCACTTCGCCGGGAATGGGCCAAAATACCGCAGAGCCACTTGCGTGCAGCGTGCGATGCTTTCTTCGGTCGTCTCAAGGCCATTATTCGCGCCAAAAGTGGACATATTGAAAACTTCTGATACAATTTGAAAATTGATGTATTTTCCAATATTTTTTGCTTTGGCACAATAAAATTTATCAAAAAATATAAAATGTATGGCATTTTAAAAAGTTGGAGTTCACCCTGTATAAGAGGTCTTCCAAATCTGGGGCAATTCTCCCCGCGTAAGGGATTGACGAAAAAGGTAGAAAAGGGGTAGAAACAGGTTGGAAGATCATTTTTTTTTAAAGAAAAACAGCCAGGTACAAATTCATCTTTAAGATTTAGTAACTTTTCTAGAATAACTGAAGGATCGAAATTTTGAGTGAGATTTGGTAGGTCATTGATGTAAGAGAGATCTGTTGGCAAATGATTGTTTGAAAAATGGAAGCAAAAAAGTTGGTGATGGTAGGAGAAAGCGAAGGAGGAAGGATAACCATCGGTCTTACTTTTGCAATTGACAAACTGAAAAAAAAGACTTGGGGTAATTTATAAGATTAGTTTGCGCAATATTTAGGTAGCGTTGATAGAGAGAGTTATAGAGTTCAATAAAATGAAGATACGAGTATGTGTCTAGATAATTTGAATAGTCGGAAGGAGTACCGCTAATAACTTGTTTCTTTTGTTTCGTGGAGAGCGAGATCTACGATTATAATACCAAGGAGGAGATGTGGAAGATATTTTATTGCGGGAATATGGAACTTTGTGAAAATCGTAAGAAGATGAAAGTTATCAATAGTTGAAAGATATAGGAGTTGACTGGATTAGTTGTGAAGATAAGGTCTAATTGCCTTTCCATATAGTTGGATACGCCGCTGACTGGATATAGGCTATAGTCTGTTAACAGATCTAAGAAGAGGCATTCCTTAGAAGAAATGGGATTAGAAGCGATGAGAAAAGATAGGTCTTCAGATGGAGACCACTTCAGCTGAGGCATATTAAAATTGTCGAAGGTAATGATATCATTCAGTGAGTCGGATAAGTCGATTAAATTGTCAACTGCTGCAATAGCCAGTTGGTAGGATGCGTTAGGTTGGGCCGGAAGAATGTAGCAACACATAACATACAAGCATCTACGAGTAAGTGCTATTTTAGCTGACACAAAGTCGAGCTTAGAAGAAGACGAAGTTGCAAACAGAGAGGAATCAAAGCTGTTGTGAAAACCCAGTAGGGCACTTTGACAAGGAGAGTCAATCCAGGGGGGTGTGCAATCTTCATTCCGAAAAACATTAAAAGAAAGAGGCAATAACTAAGGGAAATACTTAATAGTTGCAATCTGATCGAAAACAGAACAGCAGAGGATGCAGCATGCATCAATCCCCAAAAGAATCGCCAGCAACAAAAGAGCGCCGTGCTTCTAGTGGAATGATGAAATTACCACTTAAGAACTGCGATCAAAGAAATGCTTCAGGCGCCTGTGCAACGAAGCTGATCTAAATCCTTGGGGTACTGTATTTATTTAAGATGGTAATGGCCAAAGTAAAGGGCTATAGGGCTCCACAAATAACATGCCCCACTCTGTTAGCATCTATTGTACAGCACCTTTTCCCACAAAGACCACCTCCACGCATTATATCGAGGAAGCGAACAGGGAAGCAGAAATCCCTCAGATATCAACGGTCAAACTGATCAGAGGTATGTAGAAAAATAGACGATAATAAGGCGCCTGGACCCCACGAAATTCCAAATAAGGCCGCAAAAGCAGCTGTCCAGAAAAGACCAGACATCTTCATAACAATATCCCAGAGATATCTAAAGGAAGTTATTTTCCCTGAACCTTGGAAGAAACATCATTTGGGACTCTTGCCAAAAAGAAATAAGCCACCAGGTTAACCATCTTCATGTCCGCTAATATGTCTTCTAGGTACGGGTATCTTGGGCAAGATTTCGGAGCATATCATTAACGAGAGACTATTGTCAGTAGCTGAGGAAAAAAGAGCTTTAGAAAATCGCGGTCTACCATAGATGCCATAAAAGCGGTAGTAGACATTGCGACTAAAGCAACATTCCGACAACGGAATATTACGCAATGGTAACACTTGAAGCTAAGAATGTTTTTAACTCCGTAAGCTAGTTATCCATAACAGGAGCACTTTCTAGATATCTTAACAATAGGTAGCTTCAATATCAAACAGAAGATGGTATCAAATATTACAGTGTCTCTTCAGGAGTACCACAGGCATCAGTACTAGCACCATTATTGTGGAATAATGCCATGAGCAGTTCACACAATAGGTTTAATTGATGACATTGCTACTGTTACGGTCGCCAAACACATTCACGAAGTAGAATCTGCTACAAACGCAAATAAAAGATTGGCTATGTTCAGCTGGACTTGAACTGGCTGACCATATACCTGAGGCGATTTTAATAACCGTGGAATATGCAACCTTCCGGTTTGGAAGTCAAACAATTCGGTCTAAAGGGGCACTGAAATACCTACGAGTAATGCTAGAAAATAGATTGCAGTTTGCATCACATGTCGTCTATGCCAGAGAGAAGGCATCGTTACTGCAAGCGGCATTATGATGAATTCTAACTAATATCGGTGGACTTGATTACACTAGAAGAGTGTTAATTTCAAGAGGGATCAGCTCGGTTCTACTTTACCCCGCCCCGGCTTGGGCCACGGCACTAGTTAGACAGGACAGAAAAAACTATCGTCGGCATAGAGACTATGCGCATTAAAGACGATATGTGGCTTTCGAACGATATCGGATGGAATGTTACCCATCGACATGCTCTCGGATGAGATGTTTAGGGTACATATATAATTGCGTCAAAACCACCACGTAGAAACGCTTGAAATAAAAATGTGGCACAAGACCACAAAATGCCGGTGGACCTACGAGTTAGTTCCGTCTACAGCAGCGTGGGCAAACGGGACACATGCAAACTGCAACTACCACCTCGCGCAGTTCCTGTCCGGCTACGGGAGGTACAGTAAATATCTGTACCGCTTTGGGCACGATAATTCTTCCTGCCCAAATTGTCCAAATGAGGACGAAGATGCGGAGCATGCAATATTTTATTGCAGTCGTTTTGCAGAAAAAAGAAAAAACGTACCGGATCCACAGTCCCTCGTAGATCATATGTTACGATCAAAGGAACACTGGGCGGAGATTTTTAAGTTTATAACCGGTGTGCAGAAAGAACTTCACCGAATCGAACAGGCATGATGTGCTGAAACTGCAAGGACTCAGGAGATAGCGTAGTTGCTGACCAGCCTCACGGCGAGACCGGTTGAAATGTGCAGACCGTGGTTTAGTACGTAGGCATACTCTTGGTATTGGAATATTAAGGGGTATGAATCGTGCATGCTAATGGCCCAGGCTACTAGAATCTTTCGGAGATTACACATCCTATGGTGGAACCATAAACACGAACAGCGATTTTGTTAAAAACTGTCTAACAACATTATAAATGTAGTCCCAGAAGTGCTCGGCCTGACGTATAGATGGCGGTTGTTGTTTAGAAAGAATGACAATTGTAGATAGTACCAATTTTATAAGGCTTACATTTGAAGTTTGACGACGCTATGTTGTTTAGTATTTGTGCGGCAGCCATCAATAGTGAACTTTCACTTGAAAGGCCTCAATCCAACCAAAATCAAAACGGAACTGGATTCTACTCTGGGGGAGTCTGCTCCTTTGTTTACAACAATAAAATATTGGGTGGCAAAGTTTATGCGAGGCCGTACGAGTTGTCGAGATGATCATCGCAGTGGTCGACCAAATGAGGTGAGTTCACCAGAAATGTACAAAGAATCCACAAAATGGTTTGGATGACCGTCGATTGGTAGGCATTTCAAAAAGCGCTTTACATCGCATCATGACTGAAAAATTGGGCATGGGTAAGCTGTCCGCGAGATGGGTGTCTCTATTACTCACAATGGAACAAAAACATCGTCGTGAGGATGTTTCGATCGAGTGCTTGGCGAAGTTTCACAGCAATAAAGTTCTTGCGTCAATTCTTAACCATAGGTGAAACATGGGTGAATCACTTCACACTCGAGACAAAGGAACAGTCAAAACAACGGACTTAAAGGGGAGAATCGGCTCCAAAAAAGGCGAAGACTGTTCCATCTGCAGGCAAGGTCATGGCGCCAGTTTTTTGGGATGCGCGTGGGATAATTTTCATTGATTATTTTCAGAAAGGAAAAACAATCAATGGCGTACATTATGCAAACTTATTGCAGCGTTTGAAATGTGAAATTAAGAAACAACGGCCGCGTTTGGGAAGAAAAGAGTTTTGTTTCAGCAAGTCAATGCACCAGCTCACACATCCGTCATTGCGATGGCCAAAATCAATAAGTTAAAGTTCGAATTGCTTCTTTATGCACCCTATTCACCAGATTTAGACCCCTCGGATTGTTATCTACTCGTATTTCTGAATTTGAAAAAAATGGCTCGGTGCTAAAAGATTTGCCAACAGTAAAAGTATGGAGTCTGCGGTTGACGGCTATTTTAAGGAGTTCGACGATTCTTACTATAAAGAGGGTATCGAACATCATTGAACATCACAGGAAAAAGTGTATCGAACTAAAAGGAGACTACGTAGAGAAATAAACGTATTTTTCCTCAATTTTTTTGTGTTTTGTTTGTTAAGTCGGGTACTTCTAGGAATACCCTCGTACTTTAAAACGTAAAAATATCATAAAATTTCCATTTTCGACACATTGTCACCAAGCTTGTGGAAGATATAATCTTGAAGAAATGTCGATGTGAACCACATTTATCTGCTATAGAGTGTAAAAATGGTGTTCATTCTCAAACCTGTGTAATGTTCTTAGGTTAGTCAAAAAGCATTCAGCCCTATTAGATCTAGATCTATAACGACTGATCGATGTCCCTGCTTATTGCAGTGGCTAATCATTGCAAACAGGTCTGAATACTATTGTTTATTTCCTTCGCTATAACCAGTATATATGATAGCATTTCCAGACATAGAAGGCGATTTTTATATTACAAAGGCACTGTCAACCCTGAAACAGAAGGCTCACCCAATGAATTTATAAATATCCTGCTCTTACAGGGGAAGATGTATTCTCCGTGGACAAACAAATACACTTTAGCACGGACGGGTTAAAGAACTACATCTGTTTAGTCACTCCTACCTTCAGTGTAACGTCCTCCAATCGAAAATAATGCTGTTTGAAGATGTTCTGTTTTGCCTAAAGTAAGACACTAGGATACCTTTCGTACAACTCAAGCGCAAGTGAGCTGTAAGTAAACTCTTTGCGAGCATTAGTATACTGATGATCTATTTAAGAAAGGATGGAGCTGTTCAATATTAACTTTTGGTGGATGACTAGAAGAACTCGCCAAACACAGAACCAAACTATCGTTTCTACTTGTTTAAAAAGCGAGTCTATCAATATTTAATTGATTGATTTTATTAGTCTATCAATATTACAGATTTGGCCAAATCTGTATCTAAAACGCTCATAGTGCTTGACCCACCTCAATAGATGGCATATTATTCGGTAGGTAGCTGGTTTCATCAGTAGAAACTGTGTTATAGGCAAGCATGGAAAAAAGGTTGACGGTGAAAAAATTCCTGTAGAAGTTTAGCCTTCACCAACGTTTTACATGTCCTGCTTTCTTCCAGAAATGAAAACTTCATTTGGGAGTTTTCTACAAGGGCGATTTTAATGATTTTACTAAAACAGATATTAGAAATCAATTACAATGCGTTTCACCCGAGGCTCTGGTTGAGTACATAGAGGAATAGATAATAGATTCGCGCATTACCACAATGTGCATATGGCGGCTTTCATGCAGTATCTAAATTTCGTATGGCCCCACCACATGTTCATCGACTGACTCATTTGATTGATGTCAACGTTTCTGTGCACTTTCCTCACTTTACAAATAAAACAAGATCGCATTAATTAATCGCAGATATGCAAACAACAAACCCCAAATTGTTTTATCCATATTTCGTTACTTTTTAGCAACTGCCAAACTCAAACAACAATAACACAAAAAACACCAACAAAGACAGTGCAGTGGGGCAAAAAAAAAAAAAACAGAAAAACATTAATAATTGGCAGTTATCCTCTCGCAAAGCAACAGAACCGATTAACTTAATTCCCCGGCATTTTCTCATTAAACGAGTTGATATGAAATTATACCTTCTACACAATTTAACCGGAAGCCTAATTACAACTGCCCACCTCCTCCCATACCAAGTTGCAAACCAAGAGCGTACGCTACGCTACGCAAAGAACTCCACAATGCCACAAAAAAAAAAAAAAAAAAAAAAACCAAAAACAAAATGACAAGAATAAAATTAAAAAAAAAAAAACAAATCATTCTAGGTATCTGTGTATAATCACAAAATGGACAACCACAGGGAGAGAGAGACAAGAGCCCGTCCCACCGTTTAACTTGGCAAAATGAAAATACGCGCACATTACACAATAACAATAATTTCGAAAATGATTTCCCGCCAAACGTTGCACACCAAATCGGGAAGTCTCCGCACCAGCTCCAGCTACAGCACAGTCCCGGAGACTGAAGCCGGCCATAGGAACTGAAATTATGCCATTAAGAATCCTACTAACCGAATCCGAAGGAATGGCAGAGGCATCCACCATGCTGGCTGTTGGTTAAGTTAAGTTGGTGCTGCTGCTGCTGCTGCCGTCGCCACCGTCGCCAGACAAAACCCGCATCCTGGCAGCCCTCGGCCAGAAATGGAAATGAAAAATTCGCCGTAATGGATTCGTAAACGCGGAGCAATAAATAATTCGCGGGGGGGACCCAGTCGCGGATGCGAAGTCAGTAGTGTTGTAACCTAAAATTACAGTAAATGCTGATAAAGGGTTCATTTTTCATTTGTTGAAAATCCAGCGAGCAACAGGCGAATCCCATGCGAACAAACTGAAGCAACAGCAGCAAAAGTAAGAACAGCAGCAGCGGCAGCAACATCAGGAGCAGCTGATCACTGCGTCATTGGTTGTGGAGCATAGATAGGGTTTTTATCTCTGATGGCTTTCTAATGATAGTGGAGCTCGATTGGGCTTAATTATCTCAAGACAAGCCAGGCTTATGCTTTTCGTAGATACAAATACAACTTACGACTACATATGTAAGTGTGTACGGGTAATCTTGAGGGCTGACAGAGTGATGGTTATCCTATGAGTCATGGCGATAATTAGACTGCAGACGAGGAAAAATCTACGGATCATGCAAATGCTCGTAGATGTCATTCTAAAGTTTGGACTTTCTTTTATTTTTATTTATTTCTTGCATACCTTGGTATATGTTGCATATCTAAGGATACGAATATTGCATGGGGTTCTGTGGATTTTGCTGATGACAACAGTACGAGTAACAGCTTACAGCAACGGTGGCAGAATGGCGCAACTAAAAACTTTCAAGAGGATAATTTTTCATGCTTCCAAGGGTGTGCTTATCAGCAACAGAGTTCACCTACATGCACCGCAAAATTAAACATATGTGAGGTCGGCCGAGAGGTATTTGCATAACCAACAACCAAAAGCGACGAATACGAATACAAAGTTGCGAAAAGTTACTTTTGCCACATGGCCGGATCGGGGGTTAGTACATCTTACAGCATTCGATTATGTATCTCGTTGTTGGTTTTATAAACAAAAATGAATACAAATATGTTGTTGCTGTTGTTTCCGTTGATCCTTGACAATGTGGTACTTGATTGCGAGGCCGACAAGTATCCTTTTTTTATGATTTATGGCCTGCACTTTCTCTTATCATTTGTCGGAGCCTATGCAAACACACATCGGTTCGGTAGCTCTTTGGTTTTGATTTCGGAATATTATTCTATGATATTATTGGTGCACGACTGACCCTTTATAGCAACTCTGCTTTGTCCACAGTTAATACTACGCATTTAATTGTATTTGATGCGCTTTAATAACGGGTGCAATGATAGATTTTCCAATTGTTATGTTTCAGCAGCTGTCAAAGTTACCAATGACATCCAGCCATCAAAATATTCAGTAAGGTTTGCCATTTCATCTTGCCTCATTTTACGCTTGCCGAACGTGTGGAAATTATTAAAAAAATTCCGGCTCAGTTGTAAATACGCAACGTGAATTTCGTAGTGAGGTCCGTCCTTATCATGGCTCCAGTGTGCAGGCAATTCGTCGCATCGTGGAAAAGTACGTGGTGATCTTAAGCCACCAACCAGACAGAGATTGGTGCGAAATGAAGAAAACACAGCCGTCGTAGGGGCCAGCATCGAAGAAGACCCATAAACGTCGATTCGGCTCCGATCAGCTGAATTGGGCATCGCCACTGAGACAACTCGGCTTATTTTGACGTTCGATCTGAGCCTAAATCCGTATAAGGTTGTGCTGACGCATGAATTGAAGCTGGATGGCAAAAGACCACGCCGTTAGTTTGCTAATTATGCGCTGGAAATGTTGGCTGGTGGTCTGCATTTTGGCCAAAAATCATCTTCTTGGACGAGGCCCATTTTTGACTCAGCGGCTATGCCAACAAGCAAAATTGCCATTATTGGAGCGAACAAGCATCAATGCATCCACAAAGATTGACTATTTGGTGCGGTTTATGGCATGGCGGCATCATCGGACCTTATTTCTTTCGAAATGAGGAAGAAGACAACGTCATCCTCGATGGTCTCAGGTATAAAGCGAAGTTAATCGACTTTCTGTGGTCACTAAGTATCGACAACATCGATATATCTGATATGTGGACGCAAAACTCGAAGTTGTGAAGGAGAAGTTTGGCGACTGGGTTATCCCACGGCGAGCGTTCATCAATTCGCCGCAATCGCGGTCATGCGATTTGACACCACTCGATCATTTTTTCTGGGACTACGTCAATTCCTAAGTCTACGCTAACAAGCCAACCACTTTGGACGAGCTCGAGGCCAAAATTCGACACGCTATTGCCGGAATAACGCCGCACATGTTGGACCGAGTCATCAAAAATTGGATCGACCGCTTGAAGTACTGCCAGCAAAGCCGAGGCAGCCATTTGAATGATGTGCTATTCCACACTTAATCACATGAATGAAGCTTCAAAACAAAGCTATAATCAATTTTATATCTCACACCGTTGTTGTTTTATTTAAATTTTTTTCCTACCGTCCTTATCTGGTCACCTTTTACTTTTCCTTTGGTTGTATGTGTGGGGTTTGAATGGAGATCATAGATTTGTTGACACTGTTATTTTCTTCAAAAGAAAAACAGAGCGGGGACGGTGTACCAGCGCATCATGCGTCTTCTATCCGAATGAAGTTGTGAAGTAAAGGCAATCGGTTTTTATTGCACGGAAGGAAAAAGGATTGAGGGAGCAGAGAGGACAATCTGTGAGTGATCACTAAGTATTCCACTGATTTCCTTCAAGATTGGAACTTGAAAATTGCGAAACAAAATCTCGCGATTTTACGATGCTATTATTTTCCATATAGATACATTGAATGGCTTGCTCCAGTTGGTACTCGCAGGAAGAATCCTTTTTCGACCGCGTCGGGACACGGATTCTGGAGGCCCCAACCAATTTATTACGATGAACCTACCGCGGATTTAGGAGCTAACCCAAATGTACATATATTGGGCTGAAACCATGAACAGATTACCGCCTGTTGCGATTAAATTTTATTTGTAGAGTTACACCCTGAAGGACGAATGTATAAGAAGCAGTTAAAAAGAGAATAAGTCATAAGACAAAGTAAGGTACAAAGAGACTTCAAGTGATGTGGATTGCGCACTTGCGAAAACTCTAATTCTTCAACGGTGACATTAAAAAGAAACTGAACTTAGTTTTAAGGGTCCCGATTTCTTTTCGACTTTGAGAGCAAACACTGCGTTGACAAAATATAGAACCTAGCTGTGGCAGAAAATATTTGCATTCAAGCAGTGGATATGGAGAACGGAACTCCTAGAGTAAAGTGCTACACGCAGTAAACATTTGAATGGTTAACCACGTCTGTCCCAAAAACAACCACCCTTAAAACTATGACTTTTGAAGTGTTTTAGGTTCCGAGAAAACTCAGGGAATCGGAGGATGTGCTGATGAAACTTCCCTAATCTCAGACTCAGCACAGAAAATTGAAAAATCTATCCTTTCAAGGAGAATAAGAGTCATTGTGGGTCTACCCAACGCTTCTATGGAGATCATTAAATCAAGCTATGATTGCACCTTGGAAGTGATAACTTCCACTTTGTCTCCAAGTGAGTTCAGACAAGAGACGACCATCCAGGGCTAATCTATTATATAATCTTCCAAACCTGCTCCTGTATCCCTATGTAGGAGGCTTTCCGTGTTGAAATCGAAACATCGCAAAATATCCACAGAGAAACAACGGGTATGGGATAAACTAGTTAGTGGTTTCGGATGCTTATGGGCTAATAGTAAAACGTTATGTTAATTAGGCATTTCCTGAAGAAAAGTGACCTCAAAGTCAAAAATTAGCACGGAATGCAATGAAAACGGAACAGGCTTAGAAATTTGATATCTAAAGACTCAAACAAGATATCAACTTTATTTGACCGCCTTTATAAAGGACAGAGTCCTACGCGAAGTTTTTACCATTAGTACTAACAGAGCAATTTCCGTTAACATGGGTCAGGGTACACCAAAGTAAGCATTTTCTTAAATCCTCGATAAATGATGTCAATATTGGAGATAGACCCTTACTGTAGAACGAATTTTTTCTTAGAATATGCCCAGGAATCATTTAGCAAATTATCGTCAACGAATTAGGGGACACCCTGTATAATAACAAATCGGGCAGACCGCTGCCTTTTGCGTTTAATCCACTCTCAGGTTCTAAGCTTGGGGACTTCACAATAAGACTTAGTTGCTGCATTCACATCCTACGAAACGAACGGAGAATGGAACAAATTTGTCGCAACGTCAAGTTATTTTTCTTATGCTTCGATATCACCGCTCATATCGTCAACTAAGTGCAAGGACTAGGTAACTCGACTTTTTATATTTTCGAGAATTCGACCTGTAATTTACCAAATTCTTCGCGCAAGCTATTTCTGGCATAACCACACGATAGATAACAGCAGATCAGGAAAATGAGTTGTTCAGCCATTTATTCGTACACCCTTTTTCATCGAATTCAGGCTGCCAAAAATCCAGTTGTCTCAAAAATTAAAAAACTCGATTTTCTAGTTCTTGCACTCATGTAAAGATATGCTGAGTTGCTAATGCTCGGACTACAGCATGTAAACAACACAGCGTTATTCAACAGGTATTCTAAGGAGAATATTGACTGGAAAGTACTATAGGAGCTCCCCAAGTCGGACCAAATGTACATCGAATTCAGAATCGGCTGCAAAGTCTTGCCCTTCTTGAATAAGCGGAATCCACAGAAAACCAACTGGACGCGATTCAAGGAGGAGCTTTGTAAGTCCAACAGTGCTACCCCTCAGCTCAGTTCAAAACGAAAACTATAGGAAGCTATTCAGAACTTGAAGGGTACTCTCCTCAAATGTTTTGAACTGGCATGTTCACTTTGAAATCTATCCTGGAGATCGCCCGTTCCATGGTGGAACTCAGATATGCAATGAATTCTTAAAAAAACACGAAAACTTGTAAACAGGTCAGTTAGGACTAATTTGGAAGAAGGCTGAGGTCTTTACAGGTCGAAGTAAAAAAAATATAAACAGCTAAATCGAATTCCGAAGGGTTGCCAAATGATCGAAACCAGCAGGCTAGTGAAAGCCTTAAAATAGAGGAATCAACCAGGCTGGAACGACTCAGAAAATTGGATGGCACCTACACTGATTCGAAAGTAGAGGCTCATGCTTGGCACTCACTTCCCAAGTAACGTCATCAGAATCAACTCCCAACCACCTCCTATTATGAAGCTGCTAGTGAGTTGAATAACACAACACGGCATAGCCGGTATACTCATCAGTTCTGGTGAGGTCATTAAACACGCTTTTGCTTCCTTTGATGGCTTCAAGTCGCTTGGAACCGATAGCATATACCCAGTTATGTTACAAAAAGCTATAGCCGAGCTGCTGGTAACTCTGAAGAAAATCTTCACTGCTATCCTGGCACTGTCATTTACCATATACCGGAACCATGGCAAACAGTGAGAGTAGGCTTTATACTGAAAATCGGAAAAGAGGAGCTTCATACCTATAAGCCTGACTTCCTTGATATTAAAAAGCATGGAGAGAGTAGTCGAGATCCATATGCGCAAAACTACCTTGCGAATGCATCCTCTGTCTGTGATGCAACACTCCTTTCAACACGGAAGTTCTTGCCAGAATGAGCTTCAGAATCTAGTAGGCAGAACTGAAGACGCACTGGACAAGAAGGAATACGCCTTGGCCATTTTCATCGAAGTTGAGTCAACTTTCAACAATGCAACGTTTGATGGCATATGTCGCTCGGCGAGACAACACTTTAGCAGACAGTAAGCTGTAAGCAGACTCTGGCCAATACGTAATGGAGTGAACATGTGCTCCCCTGCTTTCACTGTCATGGTGCAAGTTTGTCGACTCACAGCTAAACGCTTTCTGTTGCTCTGAATTTATGCTATGAACATACGCAGACGTGCTCGACGACTGGTGTACTAGAAATAGGATTTCAGTCAATCCTTTCAAAACTAAAGTTGTTCTCTTTATAAGAAGATGGAAGCTGACCGATCTGATTCATCTAAGAGTTTACAGCACCATCATCTGTTTCTCCAATGAAACTAAGTATTAAGGATAGTCAATTTCTTTGGACCAAACATAACTTTCAAGGGGTTGCCCTCTTTTTGGCAGTGCGATGGAACTTTCAATAGAACATGGGGCTAGTCATTAAGGAGAGTCCTTTGGATCAGACCAATTGTTTCTTAAGCGTCGGTTGTCTTGTGGAACGAAGTTTCATAGAAATGTGCTACTACTGCTTTTGTTAAACTCCAAAGAATGGTCTGTCTCAGCTACATGAGGGTTTTCCCCGCACCCCTACAGCTGTATGCGTTCTCGGTTAGGGCTTCTATTAATATCTGGGTTTCATAAGAACATAACTGCAGATAGCATGGCTTTCCAGATTAAGAGAAAAAAGACAAGCCGCTGTTTCTAAGCGTTAAGAAGGTTATTAAACGACAAGGCTTAATCTCGAGCAACGAAGAAAATGAAAATGTTAGCAGTCCCTTCTATCAAGCATAGACGATGTAGGATGTGCGAAATGCGATGATGAAATGACATCACCTGGGAAACTACTGAATCTTCTTCACTTCTAATTTCCCACTCTTCTGAAGACCTCAACTCCGGGGTTGGATGATGCAACAAATTTGGGGTATTGAACGATTTTAAACACTTCCTGCCCAAAACACTTTCAAACAGAGCGTAGGGTCAAAAAGACTAAGAGAATATGCTGTTATTGGTGTTACGGAAATGATCCTGCATTGACCACTTTTTTGTACTTCCACCGGATAAGGTCACTGCCCAGTGAAGTGTCGAAATCAGCTCTTATCTGAATATTTCGTTGTCATCTTTCATGAACTGACAACTTCGTTACCCGGTTTTCCAAATATGTCGAACTACCTCTAAAAAAGGATTCATTAAATCGTTAAGCCTAACTAAAACAGTGAATGCCACCAATCATCACGTTCAAACTTAAGGCGCCTATCACTTCCAGCCGCCTCTGTAAATTCCTCAACGCAACATTTTTCAATTCTGCTCCTCTACTGCCTGCTGCACCTCGGGGCTAAAGTGCAAGAGCATTCCACTACAACCGACCCCATCTCAGTATTTCTGACAACCGAAATGCATTTACAGTTGCAGCTGCTCACTAAAAAAAAAAAACAAAACACAAAAGACAAAACAAAAAATGAAAAGTGAGGCTAAAGACGGCTTATCCGGGAACCTCCATAAAACAGGGTTTTTGCCTGCTCGTTGCATCGCTGTGCATTATTTTACACAGGACACACAAAAGGATGTGTGTACTCGTATTTCAGGCAAACATGCATCCACAATAAGGATCACGCCGCCGCCGTGCTGTTTGCTATGCGGTTTTCGCAACCCTTGAGGGGTGTTAACAACCCCAAAACTTTGGAGTACTCTAGGAGTCCTCGTATGTTGAATGGTTTCTGTTTCGAAAGAAACCCATAAGCTGGTTTGCTATGGTTTCTGGATTTTTATTCCTTTTCGTTTTACTTTATTAGATTTTTGACCAACTGACGACGATGATAATGGCCAGGCATACAGAGTCCGCAGGCCAGAGTCCACTGTCTAGAAGCAAATGTGCCCTCAGATGTACGATAGGAGGGACAAGATTGGGTAAATTGGTGGTTTTGTTGCGCGTTGACTGCATATGAGTTACGTTTGCCATGAAGTGCAACTAACCACCTCTGGGTGGTTAGTTTCGAAGCTGAAGTAGCCTCCAGAGCAGTAAGATTTGGATGAATCACATCAGCTTTTTCTTTAAAGCCCAAGAGTTGGCTTTGGAATGAGGTTTGTCAGCAACATTTTCCCACATCTAATTAAGTCTAAGACTTTACTAAGTAGTTCTCTTCAATGTCAAATACGCTCTACGAATCAACTCCTACGTGAATGAGATTTTCTCAGATTTAGATCTGAAATCCCACACGCACAGCGGGACAGTCTTGCAAGTGTAATTCTACCAAAAACACTTAAATTACCACTTTTGGTCGTTATCGTCCTGCTAAATGTCACGACACATGGCATTTGTGCACGATTCTCACTGTCCAGATGCACCTAATGCACTACGTAATGCAACTCAAGAGTTGACGCTACTTCAATACAGTCTGCAGCAGACGACTTCGACTATGATGACGATGACGACGACGATGACGATGACGATGACCACTTGGAAGGAGGCATGCTGTTCTACTGCTGGTGTTGCTGCTTAACCTGCTTCCTCTTCTTCAATTCTTGCAGGTGACTTGCAGTGAGTTGCCTTTGGAAAATCTAATAACGCCAACCGACAGAAAACTAGAGAAACGTCAGATTCTCATCCCCGGTGGGACTGAATTTCGGGAATGTCACATGCAATGCGTAGACCTGGTTATTAAAATATCACCCAGAGACATGGTTACAATCACTGGCACTGCCATGACTATGAGTATGACTGCTGCTCCCGCTGCCACTGTAGCCGTCACTCTACAGTTTATTGGCAGTAACAGTAGGAGCCAGCACCTTGTGACCGCTCTCTTGCAGATGATTTGAATATTTGCGCTCCACCAGTGTCTTGTATACCTATGTGGGGAAGCTAGCCGCTCCGGTATGTGTGTGGCCGTTGGCATTGTTAATTATGCCACGCAAATATCCAATTTCGTAAGAGGCCATTGCTTTGGCTCTGGCTGTCTGTAGTTGCTGTGTTCAGGTAACACAGCGAATGAACCGAATGCTATCCAAATGACAGGTACGATTGCGAGACGTGGTAGTACAAAGATATCCTGCTGGGTTGCCAGCATGATAGAGGGGAAGTGCAACTCCAGGAGGTGGTGCACATTTGTGTGCTCGGAAACGGCTAACACCCGTGAATGAGCGGGGGACTAAATTTCGAGTTCAAGTCATTGGGGTGAGCACCGAGAAACATGGTGAGTCTTGGTGGTGGAAGTATATCCATCAAATGGTGTGTCAGAGAGGGTGACGCTTGAATCAGATAACCTAAATTATGCGTGGCTTAAGAAAGAGGTTTGCCGCTACATATATCTACTACTTCTGTTGTTGCTGTTGCTGTTGCTACTGCCGTTGTTGTACTAGGCCTTGTGTCATGAGTTCATCGTAGAGAGTGTATGTTGGTCACTGTATCGACGGTGAGTGGACGTCATTTGTTTAGGTGGAACCTTCACTAACTGATTAGAAATAAATGAAAGTCATCCATTAGTTCAGCGTTTGTCAGTTTGACCTTTCTATGCGAAGTGGTTAGACGACATCAGGGGCAAACTATTTTTTGTCTTACCGTTGCCTGGAACTGTAGCTGTATCGCATTATTTTATTAACTCGGTAGCTACGAGTAAATCGCAGCACAATATGCCTAGAAATAGAAAAAACTTCAAATATACATATAAGTAGTATTAGTGCCAAATTTGTTGAATATGATGATCTTAACGACGTACTAGTGCAACATTGACATTATTGTCCCTTTGAAGACAAGAAAGCATCCAAAGTTATGGTTGGGAGAAGTCAAAATTCTTTGAGGATGAACAAATACTTCAGAAGGAAAGTTCGATGTATGTAAGTATTTCGACCTCAACCAAATATACCTCACTTAGAACAAGCTAGCGCGAAACGCCTCCAGTTTTGTATAGGAAGATGATTGAGGTTCCTTTGACTTCCGCTGGAAGCCTGAGGTACGATTTTCCTTTACTGTCTTTCCTCCTGGATATTCTTAAGAAGTCTCCAACATCCTTCATCCGATTGACATATTTTAGGCATTTAGGTCGGTCAAATGTGACGATTGCTACAAGACTGACTGACATTACCATATAGTACTACAGCAGTAGAGAAAGTCCTTAACCATCATGCCTTCTCGTTGTGACTTACTGTCCGAGTTGTTAGGGTTTTGTGATATTCCATTTTGTGATACTGCCACATAAGCTTCAAAAATCGCTAACGCATCACGTCCCGCCCACTAGTTCCATTCAGCAATGTGAATGTCTTCAACTAGGTGTAAACGATTTTCGAGATACTATGCCTCTGATGTTGGCCATGTGAATTTTGACCAACCCTTTCAAAGATGATACTTAGAAATTACATGGGCTGTTGTCATTGTTATCAAAATCATTATCTTTGTCGAGCAGCAAGCTTTAGAACTCGTATGTGCCAGGTTGAAGTTTCAGGCATTCATGGAGTTCGATAGGATATTGTATAAGTTCTCACTTCAATGCGAACAAACCGCAAACGATATTGAGATAAGCATCCAGAACACAAGGCAAAGTTAAGTGGACAAATTCGTCCCTTTCAAAGTGCCAGCCTTCACTAAGGAAATTGTAGAGAACCCTACGATAGGGCAGGTTGAGGTGAACTCGTCATTAGACAGTGTTTGTATGCTTGCTGTCAACCCTAACTCCTGTAAGAGAGATCCTGTCGACAGAAGCAGAGTAGACAACAATGAACCCAGCTTAAATTCTCTCAAACAGCGTGCCACTGTAGCACCTTAACGAAAAAGGAAGCGACTATGCCAAGTACGTATCGTGAAATAGAAAAACTGCAGCGACATGGCTAGACCAACGACAGAGAAATAGGGGAGCTAGCAGGGTGACAGCCGCTGACGGAAGGGAGGGCCAAAACTATCTTACCCTTGCGGCGATCGTTCCCATGCAAAATTAACCACCACAAGCAAGGATTCCTTCAAACCTGGACCAGTTGTTGGCAGCTCGAAAAGAGGACGGTTAAATGACTGAACCTCTGCCTAGATAGGAAGGGATGCTGAAAAGCAGAAAAGGAACACAGCCGAGACCAGCGGAATTTTTCCGGCTTCCAATAGTCGACTTTGATGCTCCAGAATGGAAGCTATCTGGCGGGCAATGACGGCTGCTAGAAATGAGAATTCTAACCACCCAAAATGGATTCAGTATCGTACAGTGCGACGATGTAGCCACCCCAGAATCTTCTGCGAATCGCACTCAAGGGATTTCGAGCACCACTAACATGCTTGCACACAGCGGAGACGAATGTAAATTATAAATGAAAGAAAGAGAGGTACCGATGTACTTTGGTTTTAAATGTTTGAAGGCTATAATGACTAGAAAATAGAGAGCTTGACAGGCCACTCCATAAGCGAGTTGTATGGGTTAGGAAAGATTCGCGATATTTTAGAATACGTCGGAAGGTGAGCTGGAGGGTAAACTGATGAGTATTTATAGTTGAAGGTTTGAAGGATAGGAGTGCTACTGGCAATTGTTTTAGAAGCATTAAATTCTACTCTGTTAGTGGCTTCCGAATTAGTTATCCTGTTAATATCAGATTTTAATTAGCTTAATATACAGCCGAAAAGCTGGGACGTGCGATGGGGCACGAATATAAAAAGCAGAGTGTACTGTATTCAGCAAAGGAATATATTGGATAAGAAAAAGCAGACATCTCTTGTATTGATAAAGATTAATATGAGTATCGCAGACAAACTGGAGCCTTGGGAGACACCAGTATTTATTTTGCGAATATCGAACTTGAAGCGAAAAGGTATGCGTGCATTTTCTATAAAGGAGCCTGATGCCAAACTCTATCAAATTCCTTAGAAATGTCAGGTGGTCTGTTGCTTTGAAAACCGTATTTCCGGCAATTGAGAAGTTTACGTGTTTCGAGATATGGTATTTCGTGAGCTGTCGGCTTATCAGCATTTTCATAACCTTGGACGAACGGACATAAGTTCAATGGGTCTGTAAGAAGGAGGGAAAGATATTCGCATTTTTTTAGGGACGGACTGGACAAATGTTGTTTCCCATCTGCTCGGAAACAGTCCTAACGAGTAGGATTGATGAAAAAGTTTAGGCAGTGGTTTTGCCAACGTGGAAGAATACTTCTTCAAAAGAAGGGAAGATATGGTATACCATCTAGACCAGCGGATTTGTGTATGTTAAGACCTTTGAGAACCCTTGCTACTACACGAGTGCGAAAGTAGATTCGACGGACTTAAGCGTATGCGGGGACATAGCATAATCTGGAAGTGCCGATCTGGCCGAAAAGTGTGCAGCATGCAGATTGCTCTTGTTCAAAGAGCCGACAGCTGGAATGTCATAATAACGCTCATGCGTTGGAATGGAGAATGAGGCAGAATTTCTGAGATTTTGAACGACAAATTTATACCATACTTGGGACATTGTAGTATTTTTTGTCTCGATTACTGGACGTAGGAAGGCGTTGCAGTCGTTCATAGCTCGTTCGAGCTTTATCCGTTTTTCCTCTGTCGGGTTGGTCTTGAAGGACTGAAAAAACATTTCTCTAACCCTGACAGCCTGCCTCTTTACAGCTCGAGTCGTACCACGCTTTTTCTTTTAGTTTGATACTCTTGATCCGATGAGGGATAAGGGATCTCATTCCAAAGTGAATAGTGTCTTAGATCATATCATCAGCGGCATCCACGTTATAATCGAGGAAACGTAATGACCAGTTAAAGTGCCTAAGGCATCTGTTAACTCCGCTGTTATGGGCTTTCTCTTATTGCCATACGGATTTTTTTGAAAACTTTTCTCTATATGTATGGTTAGGTTGGGCTAGGTTAAAACAGGGGTATACACAGACCCTAGACACCCATCGCGACCCCTGTGGAACCAGTTGAATTTGTCTTCAAATGGCAAAACATTAATTTCTTTGCAAAAGACAAGAAGGTTCTTGAGGTTCGTGTGTCTATTTCCCTAAAAATTTTCTTCGACTACGCGAGATTGTCTAGCATTCATACAGTATGTGTTTTATGTCCTCAACGGCTTGCAGGTCATCGCAAAATCTGCAAATATGCGTATCGGACAATTTGAGTCCCTTTGCAGGTCCCAGCAGGATTTCTATTACTGTCCTACGCTTATCCCTGTTTAATTGTATTAACTCCCAAAATTTTTTGCCGTCAAAAAGTGGCCAGAGATCTTTGGATACCCTGTGTCCTTTAATACTTGACCACCTTAGGTCGGCAGTCTTTGTAATATTTTCCTCGATAGTGCACTTTACTATGCAGAGGTGTGGTTTGATGTTGGCAACCTCTCTATTGTCGAGTTGCCCTCCTGAGTGCGACCTGGTTATCGATGTAGATATCCATATCGCTTTCGGATCTCATCTGTTTTAGCTCAGCCGTTCTAAGTACAGCCAGAACCTCTGATTGGAAGACACTGCTTGCGTCCAGTAGTCTTATAGACACTTCCAGTTCTGGGTCTTCTGAGAAGATACCAGAACCAGTTCCTTCCTCTGTTTTCCAGCCATCTGTAAAAATTGCAATTTCATTTGACCTGATTATTGCATTTCTTTACCAGTGATTTCTCTCCGGATATATCATACGAGTATCATACGGAATGTCGAAGTCGACATTCCATCCATACATCCATTAGCAGTGGCTCGGCTAGAACCGTGCCGTGTCCGAAACTCTTGAAGCAACCCAGATTAGTGAGTCGTATCGCACTGTTGCCAGATAATTTCTTGATCTGTAAATCAAGCGGTGTTAGGTGCATAAATGTGTCCAATGCTGCCGTAGGGGTGGCACGTAGCGCACTTGTGATTGGTATTTGTTTATTGCTTTCCACTTTACTAGTGCGTCATATGTGAGTATGGGTCACGCCACCACCGTGTATAGCAGGTTTTAAGCTCCAAATTTTTCCTTCCGTTCTTTTGCAGATAAAAAGAGAATTATATACCTTTTTGATTCTACTACGTTAAGACTACAATTCAGTTTTTTGTCCAGAATTACACCCAGATACTTCGCTCTGCCCGAAAGGGACAATTCCACAGTTGAGTTTCGGGAGTTTGAATTGCGGTATCTTGTACCAAGAACCAGTTCCGTTTTGGAAGGGTTGACATTGAGACCACAGCTTTTTTCCCAAGTGCCGATCGTCTTCAGGGCAACCTCCATAATGCCGCTTAAAATATTTAAGTATTGTCCATGCACTATTATGACCACGCCATCTGCGTACGCCGTGGCGCTTGTACCCAATGTACTGAGCATTGAATGTCATTTATAACCAGCACCTAGAGGAGTGGCGATATGACTCCCCCTTGAGGGGTTCAACTGGTTGCAGACATTCTAACTGAGTTTTGCCCAATCGTACGGTTTATTTTTCTGCTTGGAAGCATGTTGCAAACCCAGTTTGTAATGCCATGTTCAATGTTAGCGTCTACTTGTGCGCTTTTAATTCCGGTGCACTCCACTTATTGAAGGCTCCTTCAATATCGAGGAAGGCTGCCATAGCAAACTCATCGAAGTGCAGACACTTCTCTATTTTATCTCTATGGTCAGTACACGAGAAATTAGTTGATGTGACTCAGTGGTCCGACCAGCCTAGAGAGGAGAGCACATCGACCTTTTATTGAACAAGGTCCAGAATTTCGAAGCTACCCAGAATTTTGTATATTGAAATCGTCCTTAATAATGATTGCAGTATAAGGATAGAGGGATACAATTTTTTGTACGGAGTCAGACAACTCATCAAACTCGTTAAAGTTCGAATTGCTGTCCAGTTTGGGACTTCTGTAAATAAAGCAGTAGTGGGTAATTTGTTTATGGAGGTGGAATTTAGACCACATGATATTGAGTTCGGGATTGGAAAAAGGATCACATTGTGGTGGAGTTTGGTGAGCTACATCACTGCGGTGGGAGGAGAAGAGTGGGACTAATTCGTGGACAGGCAGCTTTAGATCTGAGTGATCTTAGAGGTATGGGCGGGGATCTGCAAGTGTTTCACTAAGTGCCAAAACAGCTGGCCTATATTTACAGACGTAGACGTAGTGAATACTTCTTAGTCCTCGTATATTTGCGACATCTACTCTGAAGTCGTGAGCCACAAACTCCGACGACACTAAGCAGAGCTGTGAATGCAAATTTCAAAAGTAGGTATACCGAATCGAATCACAACTATAGGAAGCAGCGCACTAACAAAGTTCTTACCCACAACTCGCTATCCATCGATTGTTACGTTTGAAATTAGGGTCTCTTGTGTTATAAAAGGAAGATGAAAGCTGAGATTTCAGACATCAAAGCGCCCATACCCGATTCATGACTTAGATCTCACCAAAGCGTTACTTCTACCTGGAACCAGCAGCTAGTTGTATTCGGGTTTCCTGAGAATCCTGTGACTCTGTCGTCCCTATGTTCATTAGGCTGTTGAAGCGCATCTATGATTCCAAGGCAACATTACTGATCAAACTCCAAAAACTTATGTTTCATGTTTAAGCTAAATGAGCTGAAAAAAACTTCAGATAGATACGGAGTAACGATAGTAACAATAACAGTAGATGGAGTATAGTTTGTTTGTGATAAATATCGCTTTTTCCGCATTGGTTTGCGGTGATTTCCTTCCCACGTAGCTGTTGTTTCGCACCCGAGCACACATTGGAGCAGATACCAAATAGAAAGCCCATCTAAAAGTAACCTTTTCTTCATAAAGCTTAACTCAAGCGTTTTCTCAGAGCTAGACAAATGTGGATTCGGCTTCAGAATTTTAACATTTTCTTCGGTTCTCCAGTGCTTAAACGACTGAATAACCTTTTACTAATCCTTCAACAGTCGTTTCAATCCGTCATCGGAATTCATTACATTTGCCAACTTGCCTATCTCCATTCATTGATACATAAGTCATACTTGCTCCTCTCCCCTATTCCAGTCAAGGATACGGAAAACCAAAAAAAAAAAAAAATCCTCCTTGCGTGTGTCCAACGCCAGCATATGACGGTTGCTCTGATAATTTGTCAAAACCACAGGATACTCAAATTGGAAACACATTTGTTCGATATTTAGTAGGTTAACAGGATGTGCACAGAATTATGTGACCACAATCATGGGACATGCATTGAAAGATCCCCGACCCACGTAGGCACATAAGTATACTCGTACATATGTAGACCATCAACTGGCATAGAGAGATATTCGTAGGTCACTGTTGGCCGGCCAGCCTTGTCGATTGAAGTCAAAGGCTTAAGGTCGCAATGCAATACAACCAACCAATAGCTTTCCAGTTAATGCGATAATTTGATAAAATGTGGTTAGCCTCTGGAACCAAGAAAGAGTGTCCAAGTGTGTGCACAGGATAACCACCATCACTCCATGTGCTCTCTCCTGCGCTGCCGCAGGGAAAATGCAAAGCTCACTGGATATAGATTTGCCGCTGTAAATTGGAAGAGCGAATGCCTTTCTTTTGGTTTGTGGTCAGACAGGAATGGGGCGCCGGCCGGAGCTAGCAGTAAAGCGAACAATGCGGCGGCCAATTATCCTCCAATTTGCATAATTCAATTGCTTTCGAGGCACACAATTAAGTCCCAAATAATTACGGATACGACTGGCTGTCCAACACGCTGACATTGCCTGGCCTCGTCATCGTCAACGGAGTTCTTCATCCGTGATCACGTGATGCGATGACAGGTATTTTGTCATTGATATGAGAGCACATGCAAAGTGTCCGGACGGATTTGGAGTCGATCCGTGAATTGCGGTCGACAAACGTGTGTATCCGTATGAGAACGATTATTCTACACACGCATGCATCCCCTAAGCGGCATAGCGGAGCGGAGACGACTGAACAGTGTTGTTATGGTGAGTTCTGAAGCAGGTCGTCGATGTTAAGTTTCCCCTTGGGGATGAAGTGCGGCGGTCCTATTTCAGTGAGCTGCGATTTCTTTTTTGACACGTTGACAGGCCGACTTTAGTATCTTTTAACTCATTTTCCGGGGCACCCTCTCCTATACGCCCCTAAAGTCACGGTAATTTAACAATTTATTCATCCAATGAGCAACTTTGAATATTTATTTTTTGTTTTTGTTTTTTTTTTTTTTTTCCTTTTTAAACCGTTGTTCGCTAAACAGATGGCAGGATGATGGACAGGTGAATGTGGACGGACAGTTGGATTGGAGTGATTAACGAAATTATTGCTCCGCTAGGGGTTGCGTGTGCATTTCTTTGAAATCACAATGCAAATGCGAGGAATGGTCGTTGTTTCGATTTAATTAAATCAAGCGACGTAAAATGCTCTAAGCTGGAGCCAACCAATTGGGGTTCAGCGAAATGTTACAAATTATGCGTCAACATTTACAGCATTATCTCGGGAGTTATTTCGTTGTTTCGATGTAAACGAATTTTGATATGAAAATTGGCGTTGTGAGGATTGTATGAGCAATTGGAGGAGTTCCAAGCGTGAGCTTGTATCAAGTGGGAACTAGATTGAGGTTAAATGAACTTACGTGACACAGTTTCTATAAAGTGGATATACTCGTTATCATCACTGAAACGCAATTTAAATATCTGAGCTTTGGGACCAAAAACATACCACAATTTCAGAAATGCTTCGTCATCTAGTCCCTGACTTGCTTTCATTTGATTTATTGTGCGATTGCATTTCATCATATGCATTTGGTTAACGATCAAACATTCATTCCTAAAAGAAAAAATTGTCACTCTTTTTAATAAATACTCGTATGTACCCCTAAAATCAAAAACAGTTACATTTTCTTCACCTCAGTAACTACGAATATACTGCAGCTCATAAAAATGTAAAGAAATGGAAGAAATATAGAATTCAAGTTTTCCTTAACAATAATAATAATGAAGTAGTGTCTAAGATTAGAACTGCAAAGCGGGCCTTCTTTAGCAGAAAACTTGGCATCTGTACGTCACGTAAAGGAGTGTGGAAACAAATTCGAGAACTGGGTCTAGGAAAATAAAATCCTAAAGCGCTTCGTAATATTAATCGCTACCAGCTGAATTTGAACTTCTTAGCGCCAACTAGGGAAAGTACTACCTCTACTAACTTATTTGCTTCTGACCAGTCACTTGAAGATGTCGAAGACTGATACTTTGATTTTTGTAGACTGCGCGAGGAAGATGTTGTGGAAGCATTACTGTCAATAAATCTAACGCCTTGGGACTCAACGAAGCGCACCGAAAATTTGTTAAACTGCTGCTTCCATATGTATTACCTTTTATAACTTACATCTTTAACCCCATATTAATGACGTCGGTCTTTCCTTCGCTATGGAAGGAAACTAAGGTTATTGATATCTTAAAGACATCGAATGGAACTGTGCTGGAATACAGACCAATATCAATTCTGTCATTGCTTTCGAAAGTATTTGAGAAAACCAACTCATTGCAAATGCAAAAATATCTTTCACGTAAAAAGCTTCTGCGCGAAACTCGATCTGACTTCCGTTCAAAATGTAGCTGCAAAACTACTTTGTTATTGGTCGTTGATGATATCAAAAGGTGTTGAAGAAAACCATAAACCATGTTGAAATCTTAACACTACACGATTTTTCTAAAGCATTCGATACAGTCCACCACTCCATTATTTGCTCAAAACTTAGGAAAGAGTATAATTTTTCAATATCCTCTCCGAGGCTTATAAGCTCCTATTTGCAACGAGTTGTAGCAGGCGAACAGTGCTCATCCTTCTTGCCAGCGTGGTGCCACAAGGATCGATCCTAGGGTCACTACTTTTCTCCATGTGTCAATGAACTTCCTAGATTGATGAAGCATTGCTCGATCCATATGTTTGCTGATGGCACACAAATCCATTTGAGTGGTCCATTAAATCGTGTAAACGAAGCTGCTATGCTGATGAATCAAGATCTTCAGCATATTTTCTATTGGTTAACTAAGAATGACTTACGTTTTAATGATCAAAAATCAGAAGCACTCGTAATACACAAAAGAAAACCAGATCTGTTTCATTTTCCACCAGTCAAATTAGCACAAATCCCAATAGAGTACGTTGACTCCGACAAAAATCTTCGTCTAATTGGCAAGGTTTATGATGGACTACGTGCTCTATGGGTTGTACAATATTTTATCCCCACTCGGACAAAACTCTCCTTCTGCCAATCTTGTTGTATTGTTGTGAGATATTCAGTAGATCATACTATGATTCCAGGAGAAAGCTAGATGTTGTTTACAATAATATCGCTCGTTTCTGCTTTAATCTCAGAAGATATGATCATATTTCCTTCTACTCCAAAAGATCTGCGGTCCAATCTACTTAAATATAGGACATTGTTCCTCTTACACAATATCATGCAAATTAAAGAGTCTCATTACCTGTACAAAAAGCTATGCTTTCTTCAGTCAGATAGATTATGTATGATCTTACAAACAAGTTACGACTGCTTAACTTCCGAACATCAGTTTTTTGTTGACTCTACTCGGTTGTGGAACTCTCTACCCATCAACATTAGAAAAATTGGAAGCACTAATAATTTTCAGTCCTCCTTCTATGATATTTAGCCACTTAAACTAAGTTTTAATCTCTATCTTTTGAATTAAATGTGCTATTAAAATACTTTAAATTTTTTAAATACTGGAATTGTAACCTCTGTGTATCTTATCTTATGGAACTAGGTACTAATCATATTTTACACATATTAAAATTAAGTGTAAACTCGAAGGCTTGCGCAATTAAAAGGTGCTTGTTATCTTACGACTGTAAGCAATATTTGAACTAATATACCAGATGGAACAGATTTGTTATTGTGGGACATCTAACTACTACAGCTCTTACGGTATACATGGGTTGGAGTTTGAACTCCCTGTCGGCAAGAAATTACGCAGTCTTGTCTTTCATACGACGGTAAATGAGGGGTTGTCGACTGAAATTTCTCATACTTATGTATGCACGTATCATATATACGAGTATGTACGCTCTTCTTGACAAAACATACAAGCAATGTACTCGTCGCAATATTATATTGCATCAAGGTGAGTAAACAGAGGTTCATTGGACTAATCTGGAGTAAACCCAGCCCATAAGACATTGGCAGGAAAGCAAGCCGCAAAACCTTTGATTAGGTTTGGTAAACAGTGACCACATTTTCATAATTCTAGATGAGCCGCAAACATCGGCTTGAAGCAAAAACTTGGCGTTTAAAATATTGCTGCTTTGGAATGGGCGGTAACAGGACTTTCACTATTGACTTCATAGAGGACCACCTCACTCGGCAACGTACATAGTTTACATATCTCGCCCTATGTACAGACTGTTAAAAGAAGTATTAAGCTTCCAACTTCATCCCTGAAAGCAGTGGTACAACCATAGTCAGAACTCTAAGGCACAGAAAGACGCAGGTCGCGAATTAGCCTGCCATCAGTTGTAGTGGAAGCTGCTTTTCCGACGTAGGTGCAGATGGTACCTATTGTAGGAGAGAGATGTTTGCACTAATTGTGCGATTTTTCTAAGACGATGCCCTTACCTGATTGTCGCCGAGTGATTAAGTCAAGGAGATTGAGTACAGAATGACATTCTCTAATAAGTGGTAACAAAATTAATAGCTTTGGTTGCAGCTTGGCTACCGATGAAGATAGTAGTGTATTGGGTCTGTGGCAACGAGAGCCATAGTAAAAAGCAAACTTCCCTTATCGCGAAAAACTCTGCCTTGAAAGCACTGGGATAGTCTGGTATAAGAAAAGACATCAACACGTGGACTTTCTTCGGAAAATTGCCAGCACCGATAGCCCAGTTCATTCTAGGACATTGTGTTCTTTATTCACAATTATTCCGAGCCTCATTTCTACCAGTTGGCTTTTCACAGAGAGGAACTTTTCCAGTATTAGAATTGCCACATCATCCGCATAGGCGGTCACTAACAGTTTATTCATGACTATAAGCTATACGAGTGGTTCGCCTTTCACGGTCTTCTTGACACTAATGTTTCAGGGATTGCTGTATGTAGTGAATTTTGAAATGGGAAAAATGTTATCACAATCTGGAGATTTATAGGGAGATAACCCATTTATGGCTCAATAGATTCTATTACCCGTAATGAAGGCAGATCCTTTCTCACAGGGAAGTGAGTGTTCATTAAGAGCTATAAGCAACCTGTACTTGAAGTTGTCCAACTTTCTGTCAGCAAAAGAGGTGGGCAGTTATTACCATTGGACAAAACCTTACTTAGTCTTACAGATTCGCTTAGAGATTCCATTGGTTCACAGTATATTTCCAAGATCGCCTTGAAGCTATCCTAAAGGCATTCTTGTATATTCTAAGGCAATCCTTATATTTATTTCCTGTAAAACGTATGGTGATGACAGCTATTAAAGATAGATAGATCCTCATTCCACTATATTCGAAGTTTCCTTTTACCGCGCTTGGAGCTGTACAGACAACGTCAACGGCACGTTTAAACGTATACACTTTAGCATCCAGATCAGCAGCTGAGTTTATTGGGAATGAAGGTATCCTTTTAAACTTAGACTTCGCTTTGCAGAATTTGTGTTTTGAGGATTTCTATAGGGCTTAGACATCTCGGTTCTAAAATCTAATTCGTAAAGAATTCAATTAAGGTCGTGAAAAGATTTAAAATTGGACAATCTCTAAGTATTTGCTCCAAAGTTATTGCCGTTATTGGTTAGGGTTAAGCATATAATGTCCTCCCATCCCTTAAAATCAAAATCAAAAAGACTCATCTTGTTCGCTGATCTGGAATTGGTGTCACAACCTATCAGAAGATTAAATATATTCTGAGGCGGAGTAGGTTGTCCGCGCATGGACCTCTACATGTGGTGCTGATCGGAGCTGGTCCATATAAGCAAAAGCTATATGAAGGTTTCTTCTATTCTTCTGTCTATTTTGGCGATGATCGGTAAACCTCTGACTGACCTATAACATGGATTAGGCCAGCAGCGCAACAATCAATTTTCGTAGAGAACAGCATGCCTTACCTCCCAGTGGTGGTCTTCGTAAATTAAATGAGAAAACCTCTACTCACGCAGGCTAAACGGCAACGGAATGCTCAGTCAGTAGCATAATACTGGCCTACGCCGGCATAAGGCTCACAACCCTAAACGGAGGAGATTAAAAAGATGTGACGAACCAACTAATGGCCTCGGAAAAAAAGGAACTCACTGTTAACGATCCTAACGAGCAATTAGCAGTGGCCTTTGACTGCTATAACGCAGATATCACCGACACCCAGGAAATTCGATGAGATGAGTCGGACATAAGGAAGATGAAAAGCTGTGATGTATACATACTATGGTGACTGCCACAGGGAAGAGAGACAACTTCTATTCGGCATATTTAGGCAAGAAGTCTTGAGTTTTCGACACCATAATCCGTATCAAGGGTTAATTCGCTAACATAAGCCTAATATGCGCAAATGCTCCTACGGAAGACAAGGACAACGTCACCAAAGAACATTTTTATAAGCTCCTCGAGAAGACATACTATATGAGCATTGCCCGAAGTATGACCTTCAAATCGTATTAGGCGATTTTAGCGCCAGGATAGGAAAGCAGGACATCTTTGGTAAGACAGTTGGTAAGCATATCCTACACGACAGCACATCTGGCATTGGACTTATGTTTGCGGCGGAAGGAAATATCGCTATAGCAAACACACTGCCTCCCCATCTCAATATAAGTACACAACGAGACATGGCGGTCTCCGCATCATCGAGCGCTAAATCAAATTGATCATTTTGAGATTGACACATTATTTTGGAGCTCCGAGTTCTCCGGAGACCCAACATCGACTCGGATCACCACCTTGTTACAGACAAACTGCCAACGCAGGTTTCCCAAGTGTCACAACAAATTTTTTAATTTTGTAATTACAATAAACGAATGGTGGAGCAAATCAAGCTTTAGACGAAAAGGGCTTAGGTTAAAATCAAAAAGGAGGAGGTTGGTTCGTTGGAACCATAAGGTTGGGATGGGTTGCAATGTGAAAAAGATGAAGGCGAGGGCTTGTGTTGAAGAAAATATAATTCTAAAGGGAATCAGAGAGTAGTCGATGAATGAAGAGAATGTCAGCTATGCCGCTGCGTTTATCGTGGGGATTCAGGCTAAGAAGTTTGAGGCGATCACGACAGGGAAGTAAGGTAAAATATTCATCCCAGGGTAGTCCCCGAAGGGCAAATCGAAGAAAATGACGTCGAATGTTCTCGATGCGGTATATATGAACTCTCTGAAAGGGGATCACACTTGGTTGGCATATTCGAAACGGGGCCGGAGAAGGGTAATTTTCCACCAAGTGGAAAATCTATCGAAGTCTTCTTGAAGGAGAATAGAGTCTTGGGGAGAAAAAATAGTTTTGGAGAACGTAGTATCGTCGGCGTAGATGGATAAGGGGCAGTGTTTAATTAATCCCCTCAAGATCGTTTATAGTTAAAATAAAAAAAAGAGGACCTAGATGGCTGCCTTGTGGGACACCAGAAGTGGGTAAAAACGAGGTTGAGACGGTTGACCTAAAACGTACGCTATAATAGGAGTACCTCTATTATAAGATGATATCCATTTTTATAATATGGGATCAAAACCCAGGGAAGTCAATTTGAAAATAATGAATTTATGAGATATTTTATCGAAGGCATTAGCAAAATATGTAGCAATAACATCGATTTCATTGCCATTTCCTAGGAGGGTTGAAAGTACAAAGGATACGAATTCAACTAAGTTTGTAGTAGTAGATCTACCTTTCAGAAATCCATGCTGGCTGGGTGATATAAGTGACTTACACTGAGAGCTTAGAACTTCATATAAAAAATTTTCTAACATTTTAGGTACGAAAGAAAGCTTAGTAATGGGATGGTAGCTTATTCAATCCCTTTTTGTCGACTGGACTTGAGGGAGTTTGAAAGAGGTTTGGAGGAGATATAACAGAGAAGATCTGGAGTCGCATGAGTCTGCCAAAGCGTACCTATCCCGAAATCTCTCAACAATTCCTATGCCTCCCGGCATTAAGTACAGTAGCAATGCAGCCAATGTGCCATCATAGACGCTGCAACTGATGTGCTGGGTTTCACCTAACCACCACCAAGAAATTCATGGTTTGATATAGAATACCGTCAAGAAGATGCGTGCAAAGCGACGCTCCAACGAACGACGAGAGCCGCTCCTGAGCTCAACGAGTAAAAGACACAGGAAGGACACCGACTTTTCCGGAAGAGGAAAACAGAATACGAAAACCGCGCCATTGAAGATAGCCGGAGTTTGGACACCAAGAACGAACGTTCGAAAGTCTTACCAATAGGTAAAAAGAACGTGTCAAGGCAAGAAGCTTGTGCAGATAAAGAAGGAAACCTTGTAGTAGAGTCACAGTCGATGCTGAGAATTTGGAAAATTTTTCTCTGAAGACCGTATAATGGCTAAGAAGCCCAACATCCCACAGTCGAACAGAGTAGATTGAATATTAGACGATGATTCTGAGAAAAACTCAAGAAGTTAAAATCGATTTCCACCATCTTTTCAACGATTTTAAGTCCGCAGATGACAGCATTTATAGACACGAACTATATAGAGCCATGACTAGTTCTGGCATATCTGGCAAACTTGTTCGTCTGGGCAGAATGACGACTGAGAACACTGGCTCCTACGTCAAGGTCGATGTTGACTTAACCGAAACCTTTAATGTCAAAAAGTTTCTTAGGCAAGATGACGTGCTGTCATGTGACTTCTTTAACATCATACTTCAAAGAATTGCGCGTAACTCATAAGTGAATACTGGGGCCACAATATTTCAAAGGTCTGTGCAACTAGCGCACATGGATGATATTGATATATGATACTTAGCAGAACTCAGTTGGAGGTCACCAGCTTGGCTCTGCTCTAAATTCTACCAACAAAACCTCAGCATCGATAAAACGAGGAATCACACTAGCAATCGCTGTTGCTTTGGGCTAAGAAGGCAATTGAGTAGTAAGTTCAAAAACCAAGGAGACTCTATATAAGACCTTCATCATCGCAGTCTCACGAGCACCTTATGGTGCAGAAGTATGGACCCTATCGAAGGCGGACGGAGATATGTTCAGTTATTTCGGGAGACACCAATGCTCCTGCCCGCAGAGTCTTCGAATCTACCCCTGAGGAACTACGTAGTTGAGAAATACTTCTCCTTATGTGGCGCGCACAAATAGAATTGGACCTCAACCGACTTGAGATGTGCAACTGGAGCCAATCAGCTAAGAACCGCACTAGCTGTTAGTTCAGGTTCAGGTTCACCCCGAACTGTAGCGCCAACTAAGTAAGTAAGTAAGTGACTATGGTAAAATCCGCAAAACTAAAATTAAGGCCTCTAAATGTTTCTTATCTAAAATGCAATATGTTGGCTTACCATCGTTGAAATGATTGTGGGGTAAATAATTTTACTTGCCACGGAGTCTCTTAATGTCCATGCCTTTTACCTAAAGCTCCTGATATCGACCTCAATCTTATGTCGAGTGTAGCAGATGAATCTGCACTATCCTCAGCATCGTCTTTCATTGTGTGTCACGACTCGAACCCTCATGCCCTTCAACAGCATGCTCGTGTCAACAATATCTTCGAATTTGAAAAACTTAAATACCTGATAGCAAAGCATAGTTGATGATCCCATTCTCTAGAAAGGAGGAGGAGAAGGAGTTTCCGGTTGTCGAAAGGCATATTGGGCAATCAAATGCGGGCCTATCTGAAGCTCTATCATGCATCGCTTATTTTAGCAACGCATTTGCAATGAAAGTCCTTTGAAAAGTCGTCCTCTCATTTGATGACCCCGTATCCCTGACTTCAATTGAATCGAAAAAGGGCAAATGTACACCTTGGGAAATTCTAGCACCATTTCAGATGGTCTGACTTATATCTCTTCATCTGTAACCGTAGCTTGGAGATCATCTCTGAATACCTCGCTGAAATTCGTGTAGCTTAGTTCTGCTGATTGATTTAACCCACAGCCTTGCATTCCTGGGCATGACTTACTACAGATTAGTGCGCTCACACCATCCTTGAAATGAGACACTTTATCCGATGGCCAGCAGACAATAACACAAAAATTTAATGGTATTCGAAACCGTTTCGTCTTGTCTTCTGGCCTTAGCTAACAACAGTCTGGGGAACAATTGTGGTGGCTTTAACCAGTTAGCACCTAGTGGAGGGTTAGAATAAGGATTTCTGCCAGCCAAATATAGGTGCACGGGAAAAAGCGTAAATCCAAAAAGATAGAGTTGTTCAACGAAAGAATGAGACCGAAATGTATAATTGGAAAACTGGGGCTTATTCTTGCAACAAAGAGGTCCACAAGTAGCACCGTGAAAGTCCTTTTCTGAGATTGAAAGTTTCGGTTTGGTTTTGTCATTACCGACCTTGACGGAACAGCATACATTCACAACCTTCATCTTGCATTGCCAAATAAGCTTTGCAATGATTCCAAAATTAGACAGGGCTCTCTCTAGTTCGTCTTTATATATAGATGCTGTTATATGCGACTTTTAAATCGATGAAGATGTGGTGTGTATACATAGATTTGGAACACCAGAGTTCTTTCCGAGACGTAGCCAAAATATGAAAAAGTTATCTATGAAATTTTTTCTGAGCTAAAACCACAGTCATAGGGACCGGTCAGACTGTTGACGAACTGCTCTAAGCGTTCACATATAGGGTAGGTATGATTTTGTATGCGATGGCCATGTTAAGGAGACTTATTCTCCTGTAATTGGCACAGCTCAGGGGATCTCCCGTCTTTAATGTCGGACAACAATACCTGGCGTTCCATTTGTAGGCCATACTTTCGTCGGCTGAGATTTTAGAAATGAGTGGATCTCTGCTCCGTTTTTAATTCAAATTATTTGCAGATTTAAACAGCTCTGCAGTTAAGCCATCGGGTCCTGCAGCATTGTCAGACTTTAGTTTAGGAATTACTGTCCTGCCGCCATCTTATTCGGTTTGGCGGAAATGTTGTCTACTTTCGTCCATGTTGGATGGTTAATCCTGTCTAACTATGGGAAGATATTCTTCATCACCGTTTAGCAGTCGGCAGAAATAATATTTCAAGATTCTCAGCACAAAGAGTGTTTCGACTATGAAGTTTCCTTCTTTATACTTGCAGATTTCTGTTTGGGCCTTATAGCAAGTTCGGTTTATTTCCTCATAAAACTTTCGAACCTTGTTCTTCTGGAAGCACCCCTCTACGACCACGATCGAGCTCCAGGAATACGGACTTCTGTGTTTAAATTAAAAAGTCGGATAGGGCTATTACTCGTAGATGCGTTAAGAAGTTTTATTGTTTTAGCTGCTCTCTAGAAAGATAAGCATTGTTATTGACTAAGTAGTCAATCATTTCACTCGGAGTCGCTGGAAAAATCGGCTATCAACAGTCTCCTAAGATGTTCCTTCTATCGCAATTTAGATTGCAAAGGCTATTGGTGTTATACCTAGTGTTCTTAAGGAAATTTGGTCGGCTGCTGTAGACTCATCCAGCGCAAAGGGGATATAAGATTTCCATCAACGATGAATGTCACACGTCATATCTAGATACTGTGTTTACGTTCATTTTGGACGACCAGGATGTAACATAATTTCTAAAGCGTTACCTTTTGGCCAAAAAACAACGTCGTCTGAGATGAGCTCTATGTAAGATGAGTCACAGTTTAGTTGATTTTGTCGTAGGCTTTGTGCTGAAAGGGAAAATCCTTCCGTGCGTGTGTACAGTATTGTAGATGTCTACCATGGCATTGGATTGCCAGTTTAATTGTTACTGTATCTCTTACTGCTTTATGTCTACTACTCTTCCGACAGTTTCTATCCAATGACCTCCTTGCCGCTTTCTTCGAAGCTCTTGAGGACTCGAATACGAGAATTGAGATTTCAGGATCAAATGCCGCAGAAGCATTCCTCCCGTCGGAAAAGTTCGCTCTACCTAAAGTGAGAAAACCTTTTTCTCTCTAAATTCACATGAGTTCATAAGTCCTTTTGATTATGCGGATAAATAGATAGAAGTAAGCTCTAGCTCAACACTTAGCCTTAAATGGGTGCCTGCAATTCAGAGTCAAGTATTCTCTACTACTGCAGATACCTGAATGATCCGTTTGCTTCAACTCATTCATTTCACGTGCAATCATACCCCGATTGGTTCATACTTCTACCCATAATCCCACATTTCATTTCTATTCATTCGTTTTTTTTTTTTTTTTAAATCGATAAATTCTACAAATAAGGTGGCATGATCCTGTTTCTCATCCAATGACAGTCAAATTGATATGCTGATCACGTTCGCCAGATCAATAATCGTTGTCATTCCATACGCCGATCAGTCTTAAGGTAACCTAAATCCAAAAATCGTGCTCCAAAAAAGGCTGCCATCGATCGTTTCTCTTTAGCCGACTTTGTCTTGTCATATCAAGATAATTAAAGTACGCAAGTATCCCCAGCAAAATGGGTCGAAACGGCAACTACATTTGCGAGTACGACTAGCCGTGGATATTCGTACTTTTCTTTGCTTTGGTTTGCGTTGCTTTGCTTTGCTACTGTAGATTATTAAGAAAATGAAATGTCATTTACGATAGCAAAGAGACATTCGTTTTACAGATGCGCTCTCGAACCTGACGCAGATACATGTGTCCAACAATTGCATTTCGCCATTCGGCATTCGCCATTCGCCATTGAGTGCCGGCCAACAAACTTCAGCTCCTCACCTGGGATACCAAACTCAATGATGCCTATAGAACGTATTATCCCTAAGGATATTTTGTCAATGGTCCACCAAAGTGTATCTGCTGGATACGATGGGTGCTGTTGGTGCCGCTAGCAATGAATTGAACTTGATGCTGGTGCTGGTACGAAAGGGGGCCGGTGCAGAACGACGTGCAATGTCTTCTTTCGCGGCACCAAATCGAGGTAAATACCAGAAGATCATTAATGTCAGGCAAATATATTAATGTCAGCCATAATCCAATATGGAATCTAATTATGTGTTGGCTTTGCCCGGAAGGGTATGTGATGCTGTAGATTTGTCGGCTGTATTCTGGCTATCGAGTTGTGTTTTTCGGTTGCGGTCAACGTCAGCTACTTATCGTAAGCTACGTCTACGTAGACGTTATTGTCGTCAGTCAGTATAGTCCTCTTGGGCTCAAGTTAATTTATCTTTTTTGAGGGCAAATCCAAACACGGTACGATGACTTTGAGATTGTTCCTTTGTCGAATATGGTCACTTCTGACAGGTTAGCGTCTCGGATTTGGTAACATTGCCGGCGCACTTTATTGAGTTCGGTATTTGTTTTGCGTTTTTTTTTTTTTTTTTTTGAGCGAAGTAATAATTTCATTTCATTTGTGGTGTTCGATTCGTCTGTGGTCTTTGGACTTGGGGAACAGAAACTCATTCTATGAAGCAAGAGGTGCTAACTATAGAGGTGTTTGTCGTTGCAGGGGTTTAGAGGGTTTTTTTTTTCTTAGTATTGTGTCTAGACGGAGCACTAATTGTAGCTGGCCTAATTTGGATGACACATTAGAAGAGTGGAAGGCGCATTGGTATCTTGTTCGAGGCGATTAGGTCGGTACTCTTTGGAAACTAAGTGTCGGGGTGCTCTGACAGTGATTAATACGGAGCTGGAATAGTAACGATGCTGGAGGGGACAAATTAAGCATTTGTTATTATAATACTGACGAAGCTCATTATAGAGTTGGATAGTTAGTACTTTTTTCTATAATCCGGCCTTCTTTGATCGTGGACGACGAGCTTGTTCAAGTATCATAAAGCGCGTATTGTTCTCTTCAACTACATAGGTATATGCTCATGTCTACTCAGAGGGGGAGTGCAAAGCCAGTTGTAATCATAAAAATCTATAAGAATGTGGAAAAAGGAGCTAACTTTGGCATGAAGTTCACAAGTTCACTTCGAGTTCTCATGAGAAAGTGGGTGCTTTCTGTTTAGATTTTAGACTTTAGTAAACAGAGCCATAGTACTGCTTGCACATATGTTTTTGTTCAAAAAAGTTGGGTAAATGCCCTTGTAAGAAAATGAGCACATTACCATCCTCCACCACATTACGAGGAACCAGTTGCAAGCGTAGGCCCGATTCGATACTTACGAAGCGTAATGCTCCACTACGACGCCAGTTAGAAGTCTGCAGTCTTTCCTAATAATGGACAGCAAGAAAAGAAAGTTATTTACATTTCGGGACGTCGGGACCATACGTTTTGTTTATTAGCATCATATGCAGCGTTATCCCATCTGCAGTAGGTATAATGCTCACATGAAACTCAATCGTCAGTGTAAGCCCTTGCCAAGAACGAATACACTCTTAAGCAGTGGGGTTTCTGCGAAACTTTTCTCTGAGCCCTGCCTGACAAATTCATCGGAGACCTCATTTTTACTGATCCCCTTTTGAACTGGAACTTGAACAAAACTGTGTGAATTCAGTCTTCTTCTTCAAACTGCGTTCAAAAAAGCCTTGCTATCTAGCTCAAAAGGGCTTGCCAAGGCTTTATGTAGCTTAGTTATCGGTACAGACGCAGATATTTCGCCCCCTTTAACGATTTTTGGGTATAATGAACTCCCTTTGTATTGATTTGAACCTGCCTCTGGGTACATTCAGTTCGTCAGACCTGGGGAGACTGTGTGCTTTGCTTATGCTCCGCAACTGGTTGTAGCTGAGAACATCGACGAGAAGACTCTGAAGAGGAAAGGCGTTACCACAGCTATGGGCATCACTGCCGGAATGTTAGTACAAAACGCCATGAAGTACCTCCTAGGCTTTGGAGCGGTCTCTGATTGTTTGGCTTACAATGTCATGACCGACTTCGCCCCTAAAATGAGTCTCAAACCGAAACAGTGCGATGATCGCCAAGCAAGTCCCCCGTCGACAAGGGGCCACTGCATGAGAGCAATGACTGGGATATTGAATCAATCAGCAATTCAGTGCCAGATGAGGCACAGTCTACCACCACTACGATAGCTGAAGGATAGAAACTTTCTTACGATACGTGCGCCACCGCTTTGGCCGTCTAAGTTTGGTTGGGTCCCTCGTGATTTACAATTTTCCTGACCACGTATTAATCATTCCCACACAGCTTAACTACCTCGTAGGGCCAGTATACTTAGCAGAAAGTTTCTGGCCAGTAGCAAACTGTGTCTCAGCAGCTCATACAGATCGTACGTGGGCGCGTTCTTCTTCTTCAGATCGTAGGTTTTCTTACTCTCTTTTTGCACTTCTCGTAGCTGCCTTTTCACTTCTGTCCTCACATGATAACGATCCTGTTCGAATCACAAGCTAGCGATGCTGGTCGAAAGCCACTGCATCTGTATCTGTATCTGCAACTTCTCATCCTCGAGAAGCTCTTTCAAATCGAAATTATCTTCCGTAGCCATTTTAACACCAAACATCAACTGAAAAGGAGTTCTGGAAACCTTACCAAGACCAAAATACCCCTTTCGTGAACCATGCGAATGATTTGCTTCTGCAGAGACTTTGGAACTATCCATACGTAGGTCCCCTCAACGTATTTGAATAGCCTCTGAGGTAATAGTCCTCATAAGAATCGGTCTTTCAACAATCTCTCGAATAGCACAGCAAACCTTGTCCTTCCGTTGTGCTTTCTTAACTGCATTGAAAGATCTATTTTCAGAGAGAGAATAACTACGTGACGCATAGGAACAGCGGAAGTGCTCAATACGCCACACGGCTATTCAAACTTTATTGGCCATAGTGTCCTTGAATGCCTGTCGATGAAAATCCCGAATACTTTTTGGGGCAGTAGGAAATGCAACGTGAGAGGCAAACATCTGCTGGATTTCATATTATCGTCTGACCTGGATGTCAATAATGTTGCCTCCAAGCCAACATTTATTACGAGAGTAAGACAGCAAATAATCGACTTAGCGTTATCTAACAGGCATGCTTAGGAGACTACTGGCCGGAAAGTACTATCGGAGATCTCCATATCAGACCATAAATACATCGAATTCAGAATCGGATGGAAGGTCTGGACCTTGTTGAAGAGCAGGAATCTGCAAAAACCAACTGGACACGATTTAAGGAGCAGTACAAAAGTGCTCCCCCTAAACTCAGGACAAAACTAAAGCTAGCGGAAGCTGTTCAGATCCTGAATGGTACCCTTCCCAGGTGTTTCAGAGATGTCATGTCCAGCTGGTAGGCAATACTCGTGATTGCCCATTCCTCTGTGGAAGGCAGATCTGCAGCGTCTTCGAAAAGAAACCAGAAAACTTCTAAACAGGTCATTTAAAATTGGTGGATGATTATATTTTTCACAGATCAAAGCAGAGGCTTATACGAATTTCGAAGAGTGCCTCTTACAAAGTTTTTTGCAAAAAAGTCGAAACTGTCGGTTAAACCAATAGGCTGGTCAAATCTTCAAAAGGGGGTGATCAACCAGGCTGGAACAACTCAGAAAAGTTGATGGTATCTGCACTAAGTCGAAAGCAGAGGCTCTCCTAGTAGTAAAGCTGCTCGTGAGCTGAATAACACAACACGGCGTAGCTGGTTAATCTCATCGGTTGTGGTGACGGATGAGGCCATTAAATATTCTGTTTCTTCATTTGATTGACACCGATGGCATATACCCAGATATATAACAAAAGATATAAATAAGCTGCTGATTATTCTGAAGAGAATCTGCACTGCTATCCTGGGACTGGCATACATACCAAAACCCTGGTGAACAGTGAGCTTTGTAGTGAGCCAGTAGCCTTTATATCGAAAATCTGACAAGAGGCCAACACGCTCGCCAAGAGCTTCAGACCTTTAAGCCTCACTTCGTTCATGCTGAAGTGCATAAATAGAATGGTCAAGATTCATGGGGGCAAAACTACATAGGGAATGCATCCTCAGTCTGCTGTGCAACAAGCCTACTAACGCGGAAGATAATGCGAGAACGTACTTCAGAATCTGGTAAGCAGAATTAAAGGCGCACTCGACGAGAAAGCAAACGCGTTGGGTATTTTCATCGACGTTAAAAATGTTTGTGACAACGCAACTTTTGACGGCATGTGTAACTCGGCCAGACAACACGGCGTAGACGAATCACTAGTTTCATGAGCAGGACACTGTTTGGCCCAATATGTGAAGGCAGGGGTAAACAATGGTTGACCGCAGGGCGCCGTTCTGTGTGCCCTACTTTGGCGGATGTTGGTCGTTCTAACGTCTATGCCCAAGTATGATCATATAACGTAGCTACACTGTCTCCTGAATCGTTTCTAGTGACTGTCTGGTCTAAAGCGCAGGTAAACCTAGACGTAATAGATGATTGGTGCACTAGAAACAGACTTTCAGTCAATCCTCGCAAAACTGAGTTTGTTCTCCTTACGAAAAGAATGAAGCTGTCAGGTCTGACTTATCTAGTGCTTAAAGGCATCACCATCCAATTCCCTAAAGAAGCTAGGTATTTGGTTATCATCGTGGATAACAACGTTCTATGGACAAAACATGTTACATCGAAAGCCTCTAAGATGCTGTCCGCCTTCTGGTAGTGCAAAGGAGCTATTTGCAAGACATGGGACCTGTCACTGCATTTTCTCGGGTATGATAAGTCCAATTATATCTTATGCGTCGTTGTCTGTTGGAATAAGCTCTCACAAAAATATGTGATTACAATTTTTGCCAGACTCCAAATAATGGTCTGTCTCGGCTGCATGGGGGCATTCCCTACCACACCTCCAGGTCTTATGATGCAATGCCGTCTGATACAATGACACAAGAACTCCTTTTGAGGAAAAAATACGATATCAATTTTCCCTGTGCACAGGATTAGTTTCGGCCAGAACCTGAGCTAGGAAAGGAATCATAGATAGCTCCAGTGTCTTTTTGGAGGACGGCAATATTCGCTTTCACCGCTTTTTAGGAAAACGTGCGTTTTTCTTCCAAGAGGAGATATATGCAAAGCTGATGCCAACGACCTATATTGTGGAAAACCGGTGGAGGGGGCGAAGCATTTGCATCTGTAGCGATAGCCTTATGCGCTTAGAGCCTTACCGAACCCATTTACGACTTCCAAGCTAGTTCCAGAATACAAGACATCACTGAACGCATTCGGAAGGCTAAATTCACTAGCTCTTGTCTGGGTCCCAGGTCACAATGGGATCACCGGAAATAAAGTCGGCGATTAACTTTCCAGGCAAGATTCAGCGCAGAGTTTTTCAGAACCATAACCTACATTGGGTTGGTCTGCATCCTCGGTTAAGGCTTCCAATGACTTTTGAGTTTCATGCGAGAACAAAACAGGTTGCAGGCAGAACGACAACTCTTGGAACTCAGCGGCTTTCCTGCAGTCCTTCATGTCTATCCCATTTTGACGGATGCATTGTGGTATTGGAAAAAATGACAGTCACAGTGATATAAATTTTGCGAGTGTCAGTGGTTCTAACGAAAAGGGATCAAGTAGGAAGTAGCCGTATTTGCAGTAGATGAAACAGATATTAAAAACTTCAGATATTGCCGAATTCAATAAAAGTTGTCATGAAATCTGGTTTTAACAGAGTGTCCTGCTATATCCGGACGGTCACTGATAGCCATTCTGACCACCTGGGCAATGTTATCCATATCGATAGAACTGCTTAAGATATAGGGCTTTTTGTAGATCTCCTTGAAGCTGCGGGATCAGATCGTGCATTAAGCCATCTACAAAAAGTGGTCACATGAAAGTATTCATTATAATAAGAAACTGAGCAGTATCTGCTTCCTATCTCTCTCTGCGCAAAGTACAGAGTCGTCAGTCTACAATATTGTACGAATGTTTGAACCTACCGACCTGAAAAGTTCTTATCAAAGAGGTTTTATAATTAACGATAAATCAGAAATCTTTCCCCTTATGGTAGATATTGGATATGGCCCAGTTGCTCTAGATCGGTTTTCAATTGACCTTAAAGCCGGATATGAAAACATTTATATGCAGCCATGTCTTCGTCTGAATTTTCTGTTACATTCGTCGCTGTGTGCACAATGGATATTGTGAAAGCCTGTTGCTGGTCGCAGATTATTTCAAAAACCCGTGCATCACAATGGCTTCAAAAGAGAGAAGCAAAGTTGGATTAACAATAGATAATGGCAAACCAAAGTACAGGGTGCGGAAGAACCAATTGAGCAGTTTGGTGGGTCAGGTGTTCAGGCGGTGGTGGGGCTAGGCAGCTTGGCTAGGCATCCCCATTTAGAAGCAAACATGATTTGGACCGAAGTACATCGTGCGTTTTATAAAACAACCGATCTGTGATTGCGACGCAAAGAGCTTCGGCGACGCTTTAACATTCCGCGCAATAATGCTGTTCCTACTGCGAACACAATTCGGTCCTGGATTCGGCAGTTGGAGGAAACTGGTAGCACACTAAGAATAGATACACATGGCCAACAAAGATCCATCAGAACACCAGAAAATGTGGAGCTAGTGCTAGAGCAGCACTCGAGGAATCGTCAAGACGTTCTAAGTACTCGAAGGCACGCTATTGTATTGGGGGTTTCAGACCGCAGTTTGAGGAGAATTCTGCATTTAGATTTGAATTTCCATCCCTTCAAAATAATGATGGTTCAAGAATTGAACTCAGCAGACTACCCCAACCGCCGAAATCTGTGTGAGGAAATGCTTGAAGCGATTCCTCCTGAGACAGCATTCTTCAGCAGCGACAAGGCACATTTTCAGGTAAGCGGGATTGTGAATAAACAAAATTTTCGCTATTGGGCTGAAAATAACCCCCAAATTGTTCACGAAAGACCGCTACATTTTCCTAAACTAACGGTGTGGTGTGCCGTATCATAATTTGGCGCTATTGGCCCGTACTTTTTTGAAGGGGGAGGCGTTTCAATGTTACACAATTTTCTGAAGACCCGACTGGAAGTGGTTGTTGAAGAAGAGGGATTAGGGGATATTTTGTTCCAACAGGATGGGGCTTCAGCGCACATAGCCCGAAATTCTCTGAATGCTTGAAGAAAAATGTTACCCGGACGTCTAATGTCTTTGAAAGGTGACATTGCCCTTGTTTTTTTTATAACTCTTCAAAACTGCTCAACCGGTTCTGCCGCACGCTGTACAATATTTGCTTCAAAAGAAGACATCCATCATCTATGGCTCGCACTGTACGTCAAGGCATTAGCAACTTACTTGTTCCTTTGAATTTACTAAGTCTTTGACACCAATTTGAGTAATTGTAAGTCCATACAGTACCGGCGTCTACCATATAGACTCCTTCAACTGGCAAGCTGATGTAAATGCTGTTAATTTATTTTAAAAGTCTAGGAGTATTCATTCTTTTAATTTGTTCACCTCTTGGATTGTGATGGAACCTATAGCTGTGCCCACGAGGATTAGACCTGATGTAGAGGGTGTTGACAGAAGGCTTAGACATTCTAAACACAGGTTCAGGTCATACAAAAATCTCCATTTGGATGTAGCTTAGAAGTTTATCGGCTTCTATATTAGATTCAGTGATTCAGCTTTCCATCTTTGTTCAGGGTCTTATATTCTCGCTCGAGTTCAGCGAGTACCATTGCATGGTGATTGATAGGTCTTTCCACCCGTTGGTTGCAATATAATTGTTTACCGAAATTATTTGCATATCAACCCTACGAGGACTGAAGTTAACGGTTAACGGCATACGAAGTCGGTCGTTAACCCATTTGTAAATGTTCGAAAATATACGTGGTGACGGTTGAGCCCTAAATGGACCGAACGGGTTACTGGTTTCGGTCTAACCGACACCTCGTCCTAGGAAAATGGCCTTGCAGGTAGAGGGTTGTGCCGCCGGGGTAATTGTTTGGCCATGGAAAACATATTTATAGTTAAGAAGCAACAACAAGGCGCGGATACCAACGGACCTACAGTTGATAACCCCTGCAAACGAAACAGAGACCACGAATTTCGGATCTGCACGTGGAATGTTAGTTTCCTTAATAGGCTAAGTGCAGCCAAGCAACTAACGGAGGCCCTGGACTGCTACGAGAAGCGGTTACCGCCAAGAAATGAGATGGGCCGGGCAAAAAGACTACAAAAAACTGCGATATCTACTGTGGCGATTTTTTTCAGAAGTAAAAGTAGCGCTTATTTGCTGTTAGCAGCAGACTTGGGGAAGAAGATTTGAGTTTATGGCATGTAAACAAGCGCCTCGTAACAATCCGTATTAAGGTTAAATTTTCCAACATTAGCCTTATATGCGCGCATTCACCCACAGAGGAGAAAGATGAATACACCAAAGATGGCTTCCATAAGCTCTTAGACAAGACCTACTAGCAGTGTTCAAGCTATAACATTAAAATTGTCCTCGGCGACTTTAATGCAAAACTAAGAAGAGAGGGCATCTTTGATAGTACTGTCGGAAAGTATCGCCTGCACGACACCACCTTCGATAATGGATTCAGGCTAATCTACTTTGCGGCGAGTCGAAATATTGTCCCAGCTAGCATGCGGTTCCCTCATTTCGATATTCATAATGGGACTTGGAGATCTGCTGATCAACCAACCATCCGAAAAATTGACCACACTGCGATCGACGCAAGGCATTCCTCCAGTATTAAGGATGTCCAAACGTTCCGAAGGGCCAACATCGACTCGTACCGTTGTCTTGTTGTAGCCAAGGTACAGTTGAGTATATTCCAAACAACGCAAAGATAGGCTAATACCGTGAAGAAGTTTAACGTCGGACGGCTACAATAGAAAGTGATCGTCAAATGCTTTTCTGATCGAGTCTACTCCTCGAGATCTTTTGAGAAGTCTTTTCCCAGCACCATCAAATATTGTGGCAAGATGGCTAAAAAGCCATCAGTGATGCCGTCTCTGCTGTTCTGGGTTTCACTCGGCCACCACAATGAAACCCCTGGTTTGACCACGGGTGCCGGCAAACACATGCAACTAAGTGGCACACAAAGCGCTGCATAGAAGGACTAGAGCTACTCACGAGCTCTACAAGCAGAAGAGGAGAGGCAAACACCAGCTTCTCAACAGGAATAAGAAGAATCAAAGGAAGCGCTCGGTCGAGGAAATTGAGAGACACTACTTCAGAAATAGGATTCAAAAGTTTTACAAAACGGAATAAAAACATGCCACGGACACAAACCCCGAAGCGAAGGCCGCAGAGATGAACAAAGGAACGTAGTGGTAGAGACGCAGCCGATGCTGAGGATATACCGTTGTCAGTCAGAATGAACCTATCAACTTGGATCATGCAGACTAATAATTCCATCCACTCGACCTGGATGAAGTGACATAGCCATATCTAAGTCCAACAAAGCTGCTGGAACGGACAGTTTGACTGCCGAGCTGTTCATACATGCAATCGATGACTTGGTAAGGAGCACACACAAACTCGTCTGTAAAATAAATAGAACCTCAGCGTTGTTTGTCCGATCCTGAAGTAAGGAGACCCTCTGGACTGCACCAACTACAGAAGCATCAGTCTTCTTAACAACGCCTACAAGATCCTATCAGCCGTATTGTGTGAACACCTGAAACCGTTCGTCAACAACCTGATTGGTCCATATCAGTGTGGCTTCAGACCAGGAAAGTCCACCATCGCCGGCAGAACTTGGAAGGAGCCCATGAGCTCCAAATTGATACGCACCACCTCAACTTTAAGGCCGGGCATCACGGCATCTATAGAGACGAGTTATGCAGGGAAACGCGTAGTTTTGGCGTCTCAGCCAAACAATTACTTCCATCAGCCGGTGATATTGATATAATCAGAAAAATGCAGCGTGGTGTCAGCGCCGCTTTTGCGGGTATTGAGAAGGAAGCGGCGAAGATGGGTTTAAGGGTCAACGAGGGCAAGACCCTCGCTTATAGGTGGCACGCACAAGTAGAAGGAAACCGCTAAGGACTTGGAGTGCGCAGCTGGAGGCAGTTAGCTAAAAACCGGACTAACTGGAGAGGCTTGTAAGTTTACCCCGTACTGTAGCGCCTCTTAAGTAAGTATGTGTTGTATCTATATTTGTTTGAGCTTACGTCGCTGCGGAATTCTTGATTTTCAGCACTCTTCCCGCGAATCTTCCTTATTTCGAGTGGGTTGGTTAGTAGTTTCTTTATTGCTTATGTCTGCTGTCTCAGGCAATATTATTTTCTTCGTTATTATGGCTTCTTTGTGGATAAAGTCTTTTCAGTTCGATTATTGGCTGTCACTAGCCAACTTTGGCTAATTTTTCTCAATTTTTCCTGTTAGAGGGTCATATCCCTAACAATCACGCTTGTATGTGTTTCTACCTGGTCTTCTGAAGCGTGGGCAGTGAAAATTGCGTGATCTGCACTTTCCTCCTGGTTCGGACAGGATGGTGAGATTGGGGAGAATTCTTGTCCGACTTTGTACAGCTATTTCCTGAGCACACCATTGTCGGTTAGAAAGTTTGTGATATAGAAATTTAGTTTTCCAGCTCTTCTTTTCACCCAAGGTTCTATGTTGGGGATGAGTGGGTATGTTCATCTTCCTTTGGTGATATTATCCCATCGGTGCTCACTTTTGAAATGAGCCATCCCTTTCATCCTTATGGATCCCGCCAATTGATCCATCGGGTGGACAAGAACGTATTCCCGTGTGTACGCGTCTCATTCGGTCATTATATCAGTGGGTATCATACCAGTTAAAACGTCCGCGGCCGCTTCCTTTGAGACGGTCCGGAAGACACACATTGTTCTTAAAGCGGTTGGTCTAAAAATTCGCGATATCTCTCTCCTAGATTCTTTATTGCCAGTGCTTACGTCCATACTGAAGACACGTACATTATAACTGAGCTAAATACTTTCGACAGCAATAATCTGCAACTGCATCTCGGTCCTCCGATGTTTGGCATTAATCTCATCAGCGAGGATTAGGTGATCGATGATTTTTCCCCAATGTAGTCTATTACCAACCATAACCTAAGCCTGAAGCCCAGATTTTGATCAAATCCTGTCCTGAGTGTAGGGAAAGTCGACATTGTATTTTCGAAGTAGCCCGTGTTCTATTGCGCAGAAAATCAAATTAAAAACTGGGGGCGCTGAACTTCGTAAAAAACCCAGTGCAAGTTTAAAGATCATTTCTGGGAAAGGCTGCTTTACAGCCGAACCAAAGCGTACGTTTGAATCCTGTTTAAGAAGTGATGTCTGCAAAAAAAAAGTTCCTCTAAATGATTAACGTGTCGCGCTTTTCTGCATCTGTTTTGAAAAAGCAATACGGTAATGTAATATTTTGCGCTAATAGGAACAATTTCTCAACCTTCTAGTTGCTCACATCTCGAGCGTGATGACTCATTGGTTGTGAAATAACTACCCTAAAACTGTTGTGGTATCCTGGGTAAAATTGAATTACACAGACTGTGGCCGCTGCGTTCTGATCTTCTGTCCTATAATTCACGAAGTTGTTTTCTGAACTGCCTTCATAAATGCTTAAGCAGGCAGGAAGCATCCCGAGGCAGAAAGGTTTCCGTCTATTAAAGATTACACTCCTGTGCCCTAAACTCGAGCTACTCGTACTTGGGTGAAATTTTCAAAAGCAAAAGTAAGTATTTCTTCCCAGCAAATTTAAATTTGATCCCTTTATAGCCAAGATACCTTCATATGTAGGAGTATATACGACTACTTATATCGGACAGAATCCTCAGTCTACAATCTTTATGAATCGAAGGTCATAAACGCCCAGAAAATTGTACTCCTTCAGTACTTCTGAGCCAGTGGTTATTTATTTCCAAAAAAAAAAAGTAAAAAGTCATAATAACGTGCTTCAGGGACTCCAGCAACGACAACCATGACTTCAATTGCAGCAATGAAAAACATAGTGAATCCTTCTGTTATGTTCTACCACTGCTGTACGGAGTAGTTCATATCATTGGTCTTTCAGACGACCGATCTTCTCATCTGATATCATCTAAGGAAATCGATCGTTTAATTCTGGCAATAAACAAACAGAAGCGGCATCTCAAAGGGCGTGGAACATATCTCCAGCAGCTCCTGTTACGTCGACAACGACAACGACAACGAAGTTACCTTTGGAAGGACAACCATACACTTACCTCTACCTACGGACAGAAAAACCAGAAGAAGAAGAAGAACAGTCGCCCCAAACAAAATTGATACCTTTCTGTTCGTTTGGGTGAATTTACGGAGAGGTCTCTTATTCTTGTAGCGTCCCATATATCCACTTGATTGCTGCTTAAACGAACTATTTGCGTTACAGCCAACTGTGTTGCGATATAATTTAAGGAGCGGGCGCAGGACGTACCGATACCGATATACGCTCGTATTCGTACTCGTACTCGTACCCGTACATCGCAAGCACATTCAAAGTAGTCCATTGCGATCGCTGAATCCATCGCATCCGATTATGCACCCTACCTACTCGTACCAACCGACAAACCGACCAACCTACCACAACCGATCGACCGACCACCGATCGGTTAACAAGTGGAAGATTTATAGGGAAACTTTAGCGGGAAGTCAATTCGCCAGTTGGGCGGTGTGTACGAGCAGTGATGGCAGTGGCAACCAAATGATTCCCGCTTTGGAATTGTTCTGCTTTTATGAGCACATCGCTACTCGCGATCATCACTTGTAAGATCAGAGGGAAGCTTCAGCTTTAAATCCTGTTGCTTTCACAAAGCGGGGGGATATCATTAGATACACTTTTGCGATAAGCATCGCTCGCAGACGGTGGTGTTGGTGTAGAGTTGTTTCGCTTTTCTGTCTGCTGCAATCAAAGCTTCAGATCTTTCAATTGTGCCTGGATGCTACCAGCCGCAACCATGTGACGTGCAAGTGGCGGTGCTACCATTTTGGCGGTTGCTATTGGTATTCATAGTGAAAATCCGTAGCGCAACAGCTTGGTTCAACCGCAAAACAAAAAGTCAAGAAGCATTTACAGCAGTTGTAATGTCTTAGATACATGAAGATCAGAGATAAATTATTTCTCTTTTGTAAGTACTGTTGTTTTGATCTTCAAATGCGTTATTAGATCATTAGGTGAGTGTTGGGATGGGCGGGCAGATGGTCCGGTATTGAGTAAGATATGCGAATGAAACTATCCGACCTGATGCTATGGGCCAATTACATACATAGATGTGTCGGAAATATTTTTCGAATTTAAATTGAAATGATACGGACAAACAGTTGCTGTGGCAGAGCTCGTAATATTGTATCGTAGTATACCAAACAACTTCTAAACATCGAGCTAAAAAGGCCATTTACAAGATACGTGCCATTCGTAGGGTGTCCCAAAATTAACGCAAGAAGTAATTTTAATAGAAATCGCAGGTTCTTAATGAAAATTTGTAATTTTTTGTATCGACACAGTATAGGGTTATGTAGGGTTGCATATGGTGGTCAAAAAGGGTGGTGAATGCGATTATATGAGAACACAAGCGTTCTCACTCTAGCTATCAACTCCACTACTCACCTCCACGGGGTGACTGCTGGGTCACCAGTACTTCGACTGGAGATGGGATAACCAACCCCTGAGAGAGGGGCAGAGGATTGCCATCTCACCAAGGTACTTTCTCCTGTTTCCGGGAGGCAGCGGACGAATTCTATGGATGAAATCAACAGTGACCTCTATATGAGCTGCTTCAACGTACTTGAAGACCAGGTCTATAGAGATCGCCAACACTAAGTCATGGTGGTAACAGAGTTGATGGCGGATGAGCTCATAATAAGTGCCACGAACCCGAAGAGGTTTACTGGCTCCGGAGTTTGATCCGGCCCCTTTTGTCCTAGCGGTCCCAAAAAGGGACTAGCCCTCCAGTTTAAGGGTTGTGTGTGGGGTTGAAAAACTACTTGTCACGAAGCGACCGATAATTCTCGGATAAGGACGGATTCACTGTTGACGACCCTGCAAAACGAACAAAGGAGAACGACTTTCGGGTCTGCACGTGGAATATTCAGACCTTGAAAAGGCCGCGAGCAGCCGAACAATCCAATATATCACTGTCATCCAGGAAGTGCGGTAGGATGGGACGGGCATAAGAAAAATGTGTGATGTGGATGCGGATTTGTTGGAAGCGGCGGACTTGAGCTTACGACACATGAGTGAATGCCTTATAACAAGCCGTATCAAAGGTAAATTCGCAAACAACAGCCTCACGCCCCAACAGAGGAAAGGGACGATGCTACCAAAGAAAGTTTGTACTAGGCGACTTTAATGCGAAAATTGGAAAGGAGGACATCTTTGGTAACACAATCGGAAGTCATAACCCACCCGACACCACATCTGGAATAGACTTAGGTTAATCGATTTTGCTGCGGGACGTAACGTTACTATGTAAGAACACGGTTTCCTCACCTCAATATTCACAAGGGAACGTGGCATACACCAGATCAGCAAACTTACAGCCAGAGTGATCATGTTGTGTTCAACGTAAAGCACTCCTCAAGTATTTTAGATGTCCAAATATTTCGAGCGGCCAACATAGACTCGGACCACTACGCACTGCAACAGCCAAGGTACGTCTACGGATATCTCAGACGCCGCAACAATGGTGGGAGAAGATTTAACGTTGAATGGTTGCAACCGCAACACGCCGCCAGAAACTTTGCCGATCGCATATCCCTAAAACTCTGGAGAAGTCCTTTGCGGTCAGTGTCAAGTGCTGAAGATCAGTGAAGTCATCAGAAATTCCGCAATTGACGTGCTGGGTTTCACTACCCCACCACCAAGAAATCCCTGGTTTGACGAAGAGTGCCGGCACAAGCACATGCAGAGCGGCCCTATGAGCAAAGGAAGAGGGAAGAACATCGGCTTCTTCGCATGAGAAGTGGGTGATCGCGGAAATAGAAAGGTGCTAATCCAGGAATAATGTTCGGAAGTTTTACCAAAAAGTAAAAAGAACGTGTCAGGGTAATAAGACCCGAACGGAAAACTGGTAGAGATGAACAAGGGAACCTTGTAGTAGAGTCACAATCGGTGCTGAAAATATGGAAAAACCATTTGTGCGGACTAATAAACGGCAAAGATGACTCAAATTCCGCTGTCAGGCAGAGCGAGCCTTTCAATATTGACGATGCAAGTCAAGAATTCTGTCCACCCGACCAAGATGAGGAAGCGAATATCTAAACTGAAGTCAAACAAGGCTGCCGGACTGGACGGTCTACCCGCCGGACTGTTTAAGGCAACAGGAGATGACTTGATAGACACCATAGACCAACTTATTTCCAAGATTTGGTCGGATGGATGTATAGTATGTCTGACGAATGAAACCTCAGCATCATTTGCCCGGTTCACAAGAAAGGAGACCCTATAAACTGTGCCAACTATAGAGGTATCAGTCTCCTAAATGTCGCATTTAACATCTTTTCTGCCGTATAGTGCGCACGCCTAAAACCATTTGTCAACGATCTGCTTGGATCCTATCAGCTTGGTTTTAGGCCCGCTAAATCCGCAATTGACCAAATATTCCCACTACGGCAGATCCTGGAGAAAACCCAAGAAGTTTAGATAGATACTCACCAAATTTTTATCTATTTGAAAGCCGCATATGACAGCGTCAACAGAGACGAACTATACATAGCCATGTCTAATTTTGCCATGTCTGTCAAACTCGTCCGCCTGTGCAGGATGGCGATGGAGAAAGCTCGCCGCTGCATCAATGTCGGTAACGACATAACCGAGGTCTTTGATATCAGAAGAGGATCAAGGCAAGGCGACACACTGTTATGTGACTTCTTCAACATCATACTTGAAAGAACGCGAGTACGATCTTTCAAAAGTCTTCAATTGCTTGAATACGCTTAGCTTTGTTAGTCTTGAAAATTGTCGAATTTGGGGTTCAGAAAATCCACATTCCACATCTTGTTTGAAAATGCGACTGGTCAGATAATAACAGTTAATGGTGCTCGGTATCGCTTCATGATAATCCAGATATGGATGTGAACGATATACGGAAACAATTCAATTACTGTAAGAGTCATTTTTTTTCCGTGAATTTTCTCATTTTGGCGATCAGAATTGGCCGCCCAGATCATGTCTTTTAACGCCGTTGGACTTCTTTCCTTGGAGTTTATACCAAAAAGCCCACGATAATCCACACCTTGAATGTGCAAATTGAGCGCTGTATCAGTAGAATTCAACCTCATATATTCAGCTCTACTTAGCGCGGTCTTTGATTAACTGCTTCCACTTGTGCACTCCAAGTTGGTTGAGGTCCCCTTCCACTTGCGCTTGTCACCTAAGCCGAGGCCTTTCTCTTCTGCGCTGTCTCTCCGAACTAGAGTCTAGAGTGTCCAATCGCTCTTAATGTCTTAGCCATCTCAGGCGACTGATGTGCAATTTTCTGATCAGGTCGATATCGCTATACAGCTCGTATATTTTGTCATTGAATCTTCTCCCTCAAAACCCGCCAACGCAAATAAGATCGACTATTTTTCGAAGAATTTTTCTCTCGAAACAACTGAGGATATCTTCATCCGCTTTCGTCCATGCTTCTGCGCCATAAAGTTGGACTGGGATGATCAAGTATAGGGCCTTACTACTCAATTGCCTGCTTAGCGCAAAGAAACAGGTATGTATTGGCAAAAGTGATTCTTTGTCTTATTTCTGCTGAAATGTTGTTTGCAGAATTCATAGCGGAACCAAGGTGTTCAAGTCTCTTACTACCTTGTGATTATAGCTTGAGGGGGTCTGTTTGTGGCACACGATACTCAGATTCATCAGACATTTACTCTTCTGACTATATCTGAAGAATGAGCTTTGAATGCCTCGACCGGTAAGCCATCCGGTCCTACTGCTTTATTGGATTTCTGGTTAAATACTGTTATCTTTTCCTCGGTTTTATCAGGTGGGTGGAAGTTTCATCTATCATCGCCAATGTTGAATGGTGTATTCTGGCTGATGATGGGATGTTGGTCTTCTTCCAGCTGTGACCCTATTACACGGTTTCCTTCTTCTTATCTACAGCCTCCTGTAAGGGTATTCTTGCTCTTTTTTCTTTATGATAAAATTTTCGGACCTTATTCTTGGAGCACAACCCCTCTATATCTTTGATTGCGCCCTTCCCGTGCTCTTTTTATTCCCCTGGAGAAAATGATGTTCTTCCCGGAGCTTTAGCTCGTAGAGCTCACAAGCGGATTTGGTCCTTCGTTGCAGCTCTGTTTTTTTTTGTTTCTTGCTTAGCTGCATGTGTCTGCCTACATTCTTCATCAAACCAGGGATTTCTTGGTGGTGGTCGGGTGAAACCCTAAGACATCAGTTACGGCGTCTCTGATGGCACGTTGGCAGCATTGCAACTAGTATTCGGTACTCTCGTATCGCTTCCGAAAAAGCGCTCTTTCTTTTCTGTATGCAATCACCATAGTATATATCGCAGGTGTTCGTCCTATCCTACCGCATTTTCTGGATGGCGGTGATATCTATGTGATAGTAGTTAAGGACCTGTGCTAGTTGTTCGGCTGCACGTGTCCTGTTAAGGCTCTGAACATTCCAGTTTTAAGATCGTTGTTAGCTAGGGTCATCGACAGTGAATGGGCGTCAGACCATTGGAGCCTCAATTAAGGTTTCTTAAAAAAAAAACATTGAGTGGCGCTGGATCTACATTGGATCGACACAGTCTCAGCTTGGTTTCAGTGCCAGTACTAAAAATATTGCAGGCTACTATACCTAACGAAGCTTTGCTTTATTGATCCTGATGTCCACGTACAGATCTGTGGCTTCATCTTCCGAGATAATATGGTATTTTGAAAAGAAAGTGACTTGGTTACCTTCTTGGCTTGTTGTCGGGTAATGTCGATTTGATCGTTTAGTTATTTTTAAGCTTGCAGACACAAATGCTTAGGGCCGTATTTTCTGAGCCTGCCAGTATTTATGTTGAGCTTACTGAATACGTCTCTGCTTCTAAGTTAAGAACCATTTGTTGTAGGTCCATTATTTTGTGTGAAAGCAAGCAGGCGTCATCCTCTGATTATAATATTGAACAGCCATTGCGAAAGAATGCGGTCTTGTTGCACTCCGCTGTAAACTTTGAATTAATCTTACCGTTATGTAGGACGCGACATATAGCACCTTCTTAGGCAGCCTTAATTAAAGCATCGAGTTTTTCTGGTATACCTCTTTGGAAAGCTTGCCAGTGTATTGATGTGGTCAAATCAGGAGTATCAGTCCTGAGAACCTGCCTATTCGTGGTCGATTATTAACTCGAGGTGCCTTCTAACTCGTTCTAGAGTTACTCTAGCTGTTTGCTTGGCTGGAAGAACGAAGTTTCCACATTACGTCAGGTTTTCCTTCTTAGGCAGTTTGACAATCATTGCCATTCATTATCCGGGAAAGACTTCAGTCCGACTGAGATGCTGGATGTGACCTGGAATAATCCCGCTGTAATACCATCTGTACCATCTCCCTTTTTTTCCTTTATAGCCCGGAAAGCCGGTATAATTTGAGTTTTACTGGAAGCAAAGATGAGTATTTTTATTTCAGGGCAAGGCTCGTTAGATTCTGAGACCGCTTTGTTACTTGCTAAAAGGTTGTCACGTCCTATACTACGCTATACTTCATTCCGTTTTATGTGATATGGTGCTTCCATTCCCAAGTTTCTATACTGCTGAGGCCGCTACAATCCAAGCTTTGAGAACTGTTAGCTATTCGATTCGTGTGCAGGTATCTGCTGAAAGTCATGTCCTCTCGCTTTTTTATCTTCTAACAACGATGATGTCTGCCATCTGCCACAGATGACAAATAATTTTCATAGCCTTCTTGAGATCTTCTCCTGATTGTTAGAGTCTTCAAATTAAGGTGGTATTGTTTCCGATTATTTTCACCATATTGGAGCAATCATAGGTCTATTACACGTTTATTTCGGACATCTTCGATGCTATTTCTAAAGCGCCGCCGGCTGAATGCTATATGATCAAGATGGTTCGAACTTCGCTGTCTATCAGTCGAAATCCAATTGGTAGGCGGTGTCCATAGACAGTGTACCTTCAATGTCAACAAAGCATTTGCCGCTCTCATATCTGATACTTCCGAGGCCACGTATGTCCATCTCATGTTTAAGCCCTATGTTGTCGCTTCCTGCCTTTGTATTGAGATCGCCCATAACGATCAGAATGCCCCGGTATGCATTGAATTGGTAGCAATTCTTAGTTGGCTGTAGACCTTTACGACGTCGTTCGCATAGTTTGAGGCAATGTAGATAATGGTGTTGCTTCTAGCTGTCAGTAACCTATCACTGACTGGCAAGTAGAACATTCGGCTACTATGTGCTTTTGCGGTCAGCCGTATAGGATAAAGATGTTCCCATAACGTGGGAGAATCTGGCATTTTTGAATAGTTGTTTCCCGTTGCAGATAAGAATCTTGTCGTTGCAGAAGCCAATCATTGTCCTAGGTCGATGGACATGCACTAAAGATAGATCCGTCACCGAAGCATTTGAGTCCGTTTGGGAGGTTATTGTGGCTCACTGGGCCACTGACCAACCAATACTTCTCCGGTTATACTGGCGCAGGAGACTCGCCATTCGGCCTTTTTCAGTGTTCGCATTTTCCGATAAAACTCCCAAGGAACGTCACGGGCAGGCACTGAACCTCGGACTTACTATTTATACATACTTTGGCCTTCGTCTGCAGAGCCATTATAAGTAAACCAGCACTCGTTGGTCAATGATACTTCCACGAGGTCCATTACTAGTCGTTTCATTCAGGATTCAAGGTTTCGACGGGAAAGTAATAATTTTCCTCCGTCAGCCAGTGGGTCTACTCTGGATTCTAATCAATAAGTTGGCACTTAGGGTAGGACTCTAGGTTTACCATTGGCCATATCAGATGTCACATCAGAATGCCAGACTTGTTCAAGACTATCGAGTGGATTACACCTATGCGAAGGTCTTATTCACTTGTCCGTTTCTAGAATAGAGTGTTATATCCATGCAATTACAGAAGGATCGCTTTCAAGTCCAGAACTAATGATTTTTCTGCAATCTTACCAAGTGAGGCGTTTTTGATGTAAATATTTGGGTTGAGTGACTTCGGCGTTGTTGACGTAATTGGCAGAAGATATCATCGAACGTCTTCAGTAGTCGTATAGCGAGTACCTAGTTCGGCTGAATTGTTCCCATACTGCGTTTCTTGCAGTGAGCTCTATTTAAAATAAACTTCCTCTTGGCAGGAGCATAGTCAGCTATTACCTTCTTACAGTTCTGGAAGATTGTGTACCGTATTTCACTTAATCTTGTTACGTTACATCTTCAATTGTACTCCGTGTTCTTGCCACCCCAATTCAATACGAACTTTAGAAAGTTTAGCCGTTATTGGTAGGGTTTTCCAAACAAAACCCTTAGATCCTATGCACGTATTCATCTGCCTTTGTCAAAACCCTTCTGCTTGTTTCCATTGACATTTCTTACGCTTATCGCATTCGAAAAAAAATTTAAGGACGAATAGCATTTTTCCCGGCGAAAGAACGGTCAGATTAAACCGAATTAAAATCGACTTTAAGCCATCTCTCCAAATAGTTATAAATCATTTCTTTGCCATTATCCTGAGACCATGGTCGGGCACAAGGACAATAATTAAAATGTCTTCAATCATTAGGATAATCTTTCGAAATGGAAAGAAAACCTGATCCAGGAAGATTTCTATTCCTCCATTCTTGTTTTTTTTTTGCTTGTTTTGTTTCAGATTTCTTTTTTAATGAAGAAACGGACAAAGAAGAGGAAAAATAGAGCGGAAATGAATTCCATTTCCTTGCCGAACCCTCATTCGGAATTAAGTTCAGATAACGCAAGCCTGGCAAGCAAACAAAACGATGTGCCACTACAACAAAAGGATACAAGGACCTTCGTTTTTTTCGATTTTATTTAGTTTTTTTTTCCCCGAAATCAAAACTCTTATATTTCCGTTTTCTTATTCGATTCCTAGAGTCTCATTCCTAGAGTCGTATTCCAGGTCCTTGTTTTTCACGGTACTATCCTTGAATTTCCACGTCAGGAGTAGGAAGTAAAAACAAAAAAAAAAAAAAACAACAAAATGTTTATCAGTTTGCTCAGGGAATAATTAATGATTTATTCGCTTATCTTTCCCCTCCTGTTTTGTGCGATTTCTTTGTCATTATTTTGAAATAAGGACAATGGGAAAAAACGGAGAAAAAAAAAGTAGGAAAAAATTTGAATTCAAAGAAGGTATCTAATCCTACGGGGACAGAGTCACAGAGAAGTAAAACGCGCAATCATAGCTAAGAATCAGTTTAATTTAAAATTGCGTTTCTATACGTAAATCGTCTTGGGAAAGATGCATATCCTTCAGAGGACATAAATCAGGATCGTTGTCTTGAGTGATAATTTTTTTCTGTTTTTTTTTTTTTTTGTTGTGAGTTTAAATCTAAATGCTAAGTTTTGTGCGTAGTGCACAGGAGCCGCTTTTAGATGGAGAGAATTTTATCAATTAAAGTGGCAATTACATTTTTTTTATTTGAGTGTGCTCATACACCTGCTGTGGGATGGATTGGTTCAAGGATATTCAAAATAGCTTAATGAATGCGTAAGTGGGGATTCGGTTCATTAGGATAATCGCTTATGGGATTGCCTGCCTTATCAAGGTGTCAGTTAATGGATAATGTGCACCTGGACGGGTATACCCTGGTGGAAGGAATACACTTCAAACTTTATTTTATGTACAAATATATGAACAACATGAATAAGTAGGTCTTTTGCGGGGTAGAGATAAGACACATTTTACAAGTTCCTTCAAAATTGTTTAATTTATGGGAAAGGAGGGAGGTAGACCTACATTCGGCGTAAGAAGTCTTAAAAGGCAGCCTCTTCACTTACAATAGATGATGGACTTCCTTAAGATAACTTGTAGGATATACCAGTTCGTACAATGAATAGCGGATATCGATGCAGGCAACCGAAATAGAGAACTTTAACCTCAGAATTCAAAGCCAGTGCCCTTATTCAAGACTAAGCCCTTATCGTTTCATCAATTTTGATCCCCACTAGTGACCGAGAAAAGAAAGTCAGCACAGCCCGTTTTGCGGCGAGGAAGGCTGGGATTGAAATCGAAGATCGCCCGATATCCGAAGTTTGCATACTGGTGATTAGACATTTATTTCCCTGCGTATGCTTTTCCAGTTTTGATTTTGGATGCTTTCTGGGAGGTTCGTTCCTCATGTACCTCACCTTAGCCGGATTTCATATTTCCGGTCCCCAGTTTCCCTAAGGAGTACTTCCGAGATTGGAACCGGAAAAAAATGTCAGCATCTTTCAAGCTTAATTTCCAATTCCATCCAAGAATATGCCAGTATTCCTAGGAACAGTACTGAAATGAAGCTCAAATCGATTTAACTTTAAGTCTTCGATACACTGCTTCAACACTCTTTAGGAAGATAAGTCCAAGAGATAAGAAACAAAGTCAAGCCCTAGTGGGTACCACGGACCAGGGAATTTTAGGATTAAAAGTCTGATGAAGTGGCTTGAAAAAGTTCAGCTGACCCAATCAATGGAAGACTCGTCAGCTTTCTAATGAGACACTGCCGGTTTCGATATCACTTACACAAGATTGGTATTAGTCAGGAAACTGAATGCCTTCGTATGGAAGACTATAAAACGAATACATCCTGTGTGAATGCTAGGCTTTGTGCGCACTTTCTCAGAAAAAATCTTAAGGGCCGAGGAACTGTAAAAGCATCTGAAACAAAGTGATCTTTAAATTTATATTAAACTGACTTCGCGACAGTGTCCCCTGTTTTCCTAAAGGACCTAAGCATTTGTATGTCATCCTGGAAAGTGAGCTTCTTTGTAGCGGTGAAAACATCTGAGAAGCTTTTGGCTTTCGGGCAGTGTAAAGAAGATCAAGGCAAGTAATGGAGCAGGTCACTAAGCAGAGTCCTTTGAATCTACCCGTCTATGATAAGACCAGCTATATCATATGCACCGGTTGTTTGGTGAAACAAATTTTCACGTAGATACGTGCTTTAACCAGACTCCAGGGATGGTCTGTCTGGGCTTGAATTTGAATCTTGCTTCTGAACTCCTATTGCTGCGAAAATACCAAATCGACTTTCCATCTGTTCAGGTGTTTTTTGGAAGGACGGCGACGTTTCATTTCTTCTTTAGGGAATTGCATCAGTCTTCCCAGAGGAGATGTACATAATCCTGATTTGAATAAACTAAATTGTAAGGAACCAGTGATGGGGGCGAATTATATATTCGTCTGTTAGGTTTTCATAACAAGGCCATGTTGAACAAACTTATGACCTATTTTCAATTTCAAACTGTTTCAAAGATGGAAGGTTTCTTAGTCAGTCAGAATTCTGAATTCCCTGAGCCTTCCTTGGGTGCCAATTCACAATGGGATCGCAGGAAATGAAACCGCCAATGCTTAGTTAGATAATGCTCAGATCAGGTGAAAGTTTCTCAAGACCCGGTTAGAACTGTCATTGGCAATTAGGTTTCTTGTGAACATGACCCTTCAGAATTCCGGCGCACCAAACGGTTGCTCCCCTCGTCAGTAAATAGTTAGCTTTATGCCTAGGTTGGGTAGGCATAAATGCCACTAAACCCTCTGACGTTTACTGTGAGAGTGATAATGACACTGTATAGCACTTTACCTGTATCGGGTCTCCTCTCAGATCAGGCTGCAGATATGCTAGGTGAACTTAGCATAAGAAAGTCGTTTGGAACGCGTGATCGGAAAATAAGGACTCACTTTTTAGATTTTTCAACGAGGAAGCCAGCATGCGCTACCGATATCTCAACTCGGCTATGTCCTAAGAATATTGACTCTGATCATTACCTTGTTGCAGCCAGGGTACGAATACAAATATCAAAGGCGCAACGGAGTCCAACAAGACCACCAAAGTTCGACGGTGAAAAGCTATAATGGCAAAATACCGCCAGAATATTTGCCGATCTCATTTTGCACAAGTTCTCACAAAATCCTGGCTCCCATACATAAACGATAGAACACCAATGTGTACTTATGGGTAAATATCGCTGTCAGGCAGAATCCTATCTCCTTTACAGGTAGCAATATCGTGGGTAAAGTCCAGTAGAGCTGCTGTCGAAGACAGATTGCTTTTTGATCTATTTAAAGCTTCTGGGGATGACGTGGTTGGGAACATGCACCAGCATATCCATACATGAAGCATGGAATCTCAACATCGTGTATCCGATCCACAACAAAGGAGAGTATCATGACTGCGCAAACATCTTATCTGCCGCATTGTGGTTTTTGGAGAGCAAAGCCCAGGACATGTGCAGCCTAACATTTAGCAGGAATCCAGGAAGTGCGATGGGATGGGCTGAGCAAAAAGAGGATGAACAACTGTGATATCTGCTATGGCAATATCTATAGGAGACACAAAGAGCGCTTATTCCGATGCGGATTTGCCATATGCGACAGACTTAGGCAAGAAGTCTTGCGCTTGTGACACATGAGCGACAATCTTATGACAATCCTCATCAAGAGTAAATTATAGAATAATATGCAAGCATAGCCTATACGACCTCGCGTCTAGCAACGGGTTTACGTAGGATTATTTCCTTTGCGGCGGGGGACAACATATCTCACAAAAGGAGACATGGTGGTCTCCGTATAATGGAGCGCTGAATCAAATTGATCATTTTGCGATCAACGTGTGGCATGCCACATATATTCTATGGCTCCGAAACTGCCTGCGACTCAACATTGACTCGGATCAGCACCTTGTTGCAGCCATGGTACCAATGCAGATCTCGCAAGCGCCGCAACAAAGAGGAACTACTGCGCCAGAATTGTACAATATTTATATTTTTTGTAGTTAGCTCGTGCTATGTAATGTACCCTTAAACTGTTTATTGCCAGCGTGAGCGAAGGGAACTTAAGGGGGAGGTAAAGACAGGTAGCGAGGCACGTTGGTCTTAAATGTTAGAGGAAGGGAAGGAAACTTTTAAAAATACGCCCGAAAGTGGGGCGTAATGGAATGAAATGACACTGATAAAAATTCATCGTGTGAAGGGGCAGAATGCTCTGGCAATTTTGGCGGTTTTGGAAGCACTTGACAACATGTAGGCATTACACTCCAATTTTGGGCGGATAGATACCATATAAGTGTACTGTGGCCAGATCAGAGGGGGAAAAGAATTACTTACATCTTTTGAGGAAACGGCACGAGTACGATAACTTTTTTTATAGAGGGGTCAAAAACAAGCATTTCTTACTATGGAAGGGAGGTCTATCTCGCCCCGTTTAGGAGGTAGGGGCAAGGCAATTTTATTAAAAAATGACTTAAAATGGAAAAAAAAATATTAAAAAACAACGGCAACACTTACAATAAAGTACTGTACCAGTTTCCAAAGCCAGAAACCTATTCTTCAACACTAAGTTCCAGCTATATTATTTGTATCAATAGTTTTTAAGAAATTCGCATGCAAACCCAAAATTTTGATAAAAAAAATTTAAAAAATGAAGTTTGGATCAATTTTTTTCAAAGTTGTGAAATGAAGTGCTAAATTGGATTCCTGTGGTCGATGCCTATGTCAATTTTGAATCGAACACAAAAAACCGAATGGATTTATGTAGTCTAGTTTTTGAGAAAATTAAAAATTACTATTTATGTTTTTTTTCTTGTTTTTTGGATTTACATGGTCTTCCCTTGAGGTAAGTTAATGAATATAATAAATTAAACGTCTGCAGGCGCCTATATCTATAGTTTTCTCAATTAAGAGTATACGGGTGACCCGCTTCGCGGGATTTCAACTCCCTTTCCGCAGGCAGCAGGTCCAGCTCACGCAACTTCGTTGCTCCGCTCGGGGTATGTGCTTTTCGTCAGGCAGACGCCTATGTCATCAATAAGCTTCATCTACAGTACTCATTCCAAAATTACAAAGTTTAGATTAATGACAAAGTTTTGCTGATTCGCATTATAGAAAATTCACATGTTCGAATGTTGCAGCATATGTAATGTACTTGATAATGATGCAAAAATATAACCGAACAAACGTTTGACTTTTGTGCCTGTTTTTTTCATACAAATGTGGTGTCTAAACTTTTTTTTTTTCATTTTTTTATCAAAATTTTGAGTTTCTATGCGAGTTTTTCAAAAGCTATTGACATGAATAATTTAATTTAAATTTAGGATTGAAGAACAGGTTCCTGGCTTTCAAAACCGGTATAGTACTTTATTTTAAGTGTTGCTGTTGTTTTTTAATAACTTTTTTTCATTTTAAGTAATTTTTTTTTTTATATTGCCCCTACCTCCTAAACGGGGTGAGATAGATCCCCCCTCCCATAGTAAAAAATGCTTGTTTTTGACCCCTCTACAAAAAACTGTTATCAATTCTTGGCGCCAAAGTTATCGTACTCTCCCGGAGGAAACCTAGACATTTGGAAGCATTTTTGGCGATCTCGAATATGTGGTCATTCATTTCTATTAATTCCTCACTATCGAGCTGTCCCCTGTTAAGTTTCAACTCATAATAACTTTCATCCTCCGATTCTTCTTTCATTTTTCCACAACTCTCCCTTCGAGTCGACTCGCCGTGCAATTCTCTTTTTTATCTATATAAACAGGGCTTCTTTCGAATTTACCAATTTATCTCTGGTCTCTGTTAAAAATGAACAGAGAAATATTCAAATCCATTTCCCAGGTGCCGCAATAAAACATCGTCTACATCCCCGCCATAGTATAATAGTAGACCCCGCTTTCTATGAAACGAAAACAACAAGTTATAGACGGTATTCCTTCGAACCAATTCTCCTTCCGATTATCTGGGTGCATAGTACGCAAACCAATCTTATAAACTATCTCAAGTATTTTTTCAGCTTGTCTATTGCAAAGACCGACGGTTATCCTTTCTCCCTATACTCGTATTTCGAAAACAAATCTTCAAGTGATCTTGCTGCCATCGCCAACTTTTTTGCAGCATTTATCAAACAATCAAACAAATCCTTCGTAATAAATCCCTCTTACTTCAATAACCTTCCGAATTTCTCCGTTAGTCTCTTTCTCATTCAAAATTTCGATTCTGCTAAAACTGAAACTCCCCGCCGTTTTTCTAAAAAATGCTCTTCCAACCTGCCTCTTACCCTTCCCACCTCTTTCGTCTGACACGGGAGAATTTCTCTAGATTTGGTAGACCTCTTTTATAATCCCGATATACAAAAGGGGATCTAAGTATAAAGTTACCAATTATCGTTCAATTGTTAAACTCTCTCATATACCCAAACATTTTAAGCTTTAAGTACAAGTCTTTTATTTTGTCTAGACAACATGGTTTTCTAAACGGCAGATCAACCACCACAAACCTAGTTGCATTCGTGTTTTTGGTCTCACAGCTTTAGAAAATATCAAAGAAATCGCAATGATTCAATCGATCCTCTTCGAATTGTCTACTCTCGGCTTAGAACATAGAACTTAGAAAATGAATATCTTCTTACCTAGTATTATAAAGTTCAATTTAACTACGCCGTTTCAGTTCCTTCCTTGGCCTTCTGTGGGGTTCCACAAGGTAGCCATCTTGGTCCCCTTCTCTTCATTCTTACCATTAACCACCTTCAGAGGGTCAATAAACTCTCCTACCTTAGCCTTTACGCTGAATTTTTTAAAACTATTTGTTTTCCCCACGTTTTCGCCCTTCGATCGTCCGCGATTGATTTTCAATTTGGTGCCTCAAAAACTGCTTAGAACTTAATGTCACCAAATGCCAATCAATAACCTTCTCATATAAACGCGGAAGTCGTCTTCTCATGGACTTTATTTTCATTCTGGTCAACCTATTCCCCTGGTTCAAATTTTTCTAAACTTTGGCATATTATTCGACAGGGAACTTAGTTTCCTTTTGCATATTGATAATCGTAAGGTGATCCTTAAAGCCGCCTCTTCACTTGGCTTTATTAAATGGTGGTCCAAGGAAATTTTCAAATCGTAAATAACCAGTTCGCTCTATGTTACTATGTTACCCTTCTACGCACCCTACTTGAGTATGACAGTAAAGCTTGGTTCCGTTTACAACGAGTTCATGATTCGCAAATCGAGGGTATTCAACGTCGCTTCTTCCAAAGTCTGTCAATTGCCTTCGATATATTAAGTGCAACTATCTTGCTTTTGCCAGATTGATGTACGCCTTGGTTCCACTTTTCGGTGAGACATGCCATCAAATCACCAATGGACGTGTTGCTACGAAAACCGTACGGCAGGTCATTGAAAAGTTTTCTTGTTTGGAGATACTCGTATTCCATGAGCTGACGTTTTATCTTCCTTGGGAAAAAGAGAAGTATGCAATGAGTCTATAGGAAGAGAAGCAAGAAAACTCGTCCTTTTTAGGGACGGGCTGGATAAATGCTGTTTTCCATCTGCTCGGAAAGAGTCCTAAAGGGTAGGATGGATGAAAAAGCCTACGCAGTGGTTTTGCCAACGTCGAAGAACACCTCTTCAGCAGAAGTTGAGATATGCCATGGGTGGCTGTGGCTCAAGTAGTAGTGGCTGGTAGCCAAGCTGGCTTCCCAAACGGACTGTTCGGGGCTCCATACCAGCCCTGCCCGAAAGATATTTTTTCGGGCAACTAAAATATCATGAGATAAATGGTTGCCTAAATACAACATCACGTCAATTTACACTAATAATTTAGTCTCTATTATAATTTCGCTCCATCGGTGACCACTGACCACTGAGCCCAAACAATTTTCTCTCTCTCTATACAATTTTCCGAAAAACTTAACTCTGGGATTTTAAGAGTAATCACACCCTCTTGAGCGATAAGTTGTTTAAATAAGAAATGCCTTCTGGACCAGCGAGTTTGTGTATGTTAAGACCCTTGCTACTCCACGAGTGCGAAAGTGGAAGTGTAGAGTTGGCCGCGAAGTGTGCACCAAGCAAATTAGACTTCTGCAAGTAGTTGGACAGCTGGAATGTCATTATAAATGAGCAATGGGATGGAGGATGAGGCAGAATTTCTTATATTTCGGCGAAAGACCAACAATTGTTACTACCTTTGGGACATTGTAGTATCTTTTGTCTCAGTTTTTGACCGTATTTAAATCTCACGTGCTTAGGGAACCCATGGCAGTCGTTCGTGACTCGTTCGAATTGGTCTTGAAAAACCGAAAAAATATTTCTCTAACCCTGACAGTCTCTTTACAGCTCTAGTCGTACAATGCATTTCTTTTGGTCTGAAGAGGGATAAAGGATCTCATTCCAAAGTGGATAGCGTCTGTGATCATATCATCAGCGACATCCACGTCGTTATCGGGGAAACATAACGACCAGTTAAAAAATTTAGGAATCTTTTCTCTAACTGTGTGTTCAGTATACGAGAAATTATCTGCTGTTATTCAGTGGCCCGACGAGCCTAGAGGGGATAGCCCATCAACCTTGTATTTAGCAAGGAAAGAAGTTAGAAACAAGTCTATGGTGTTGGCGTGCAGGCTCAACATATTGTCCTTCGGGTGTAGTTTGTCAATAATGTCGAAGCTACCCAGAATTACATATATAATTCAGAGTCAGACAGCGCACCACACTCGTTATAGGTCGAATTGCTGTACAGTTTGGGGCTTTTGTAAATAAACCAGTAGTGGATAATTTGCTTAGGGGGATGGAATTTTAACCACATGAAATTGAATTCCGGATTGGAACAGGGACTACATTGTGGTGGATTTTGGTAAGCTACACCACTACGCACGTAAATGGCGAGACCGCGGTGAGGGAAGTATAATGGCACTAGTTCGTAGCCAGGTAGCTTCAGATCAGAGGGATCTGAGAGGTATGGGCGGGGGTCGAACTGTGTTTAGAATTTACCTGATGTAGAATTCCGGCAAACACATGCTGCTAAACAGGAACAAAGAAGCGTTGCAAGGAAGGAAGACAGCCGCTTGTGAGCTCAACGAGCAAAATAAACGGGAAGTACAATACGAGGGCGGGTCAATAAGTCCGCGACTTTTGGATTAAAACAAATTTTTTGATAAAAAAATAATTTTATTTTTCAACGTAGTCTCCCTTGAGCTCTATACACTTTGTCCAACGCTTCTCCAATTTTTTTATCCCTTCCAAAAAAAATGATTTGTCGAGGTCCTCAAAATGACGAGATGACTTCATCATTGGAGTCAAATCTTTTTCCACCAAGCCATTTCTTCAGGTTTGGGAACAAGAAGTAGTCGCTCGGAGCCAAATCTGGAGAATAGGGTGGATGAGGGAGCAATTCATAGCCCAATTCATGGATTTTTGCCATGGCAACTGCACATGTGTGCACCCTTGCATTGTCTTGGTGGAAAAGAACTTTTTTCTTGGCCAAATGAGGTCGTTTTTTTTTCAAATCGTCATTGAATCGGTCCAATAAGTTGGCATAATATTCCCCATTGATTGTTCTTCCCTTTTGAAGGTAGTCAATGTGGATTATCCCGCGTGCATCCCAAAAAACAGTCGCCATAACTTTATTGGCTAACAAACCCACCTTGGCCTTCTTTGGCGCCGATTCACCCTTAGAAACCCACTGTTTTGACTGTTGTTTGTTCTCTGGTGTGTTGTGATGGATCCATGTTTCGTCCACGGTTACAAAACGGCGCAAAAACTCCTCCATATTGCGATTAAACAACGAAAAACCTTCCGGTGAAGTTGTTACACGATTGCGTTTGTGGTCGACTGTGAGCAAATGCGGCACCCATCTTGCGGAAAGCTTTCTCATGCCCAAGTGATCATTCAAAATTGAAACCACTGAGCCATGCGAGATCCCTACGGCTTCCACAATCTCTCGCACTTTCAATCTTCGGTCGGCCAACACCATATCGTGAATTTTTTCGATTGTTTCGGGTGTAGAGACCTCAACTGGGCGTCCAGGAGGTTCGGCATCTTCAGTGCTTGTACGGCCACAACGAAATTCAGTAAACCACTTTTTTACCATTGAAATCGATGGTGCAGAGTCCTCATAGTATTTATCAAGCTTAGCCTTGGTCTCGGTAATGGTTTTTTTTCGCAAGAAATAATGCTTAATAAGCACACGAAATTCACTTTTTTCCATTTTCTCCTCAAATTAGTGAGTAGTCTGATAAAAATAGCTGTCAAACACAAACTAACTGACGCAGCAAGTTTAAATTTTGACAGGAGTCAACTGACAAATGCCTGTTGACAGGAGCAGTGTTGCTGTTTCAGTAAAGAGGTCAGAAATTCAAAAATGCACAGAATTATTGATCCGCCCTCGTATATCGGCTTTACCAGAAGAAGAAAAACGAGCACCAGAAGCGCGCTCTCGAAGATATTCAGTTTTTGTGCTCCACAAACAACGTGCGAAAATTTTTGCAGCCGGGAAAAAGCTTGCAGAAGCCTGCAGATTTGAAGGGGAAACTCGATTTTTTTAGTCACAGTCGGTGCTGAGAGACTTTTCTTGCAGACTGTATAACCATCGGCGAGAAAGCTCATCATCCCAACGTCAACTTAGACGGCGATTCGCAAAACTTCCGTCCACAATCGACCAAATCTTCACACTACGGCAGATCATGGAAAAAACTTCACAAACCCAAATCAATACTCATCATCTTTTCATCGATTTTAAGTGTACATATGACAGCATACATATGTAGAGACGCGCTATACCGTCTGTCTGTTGAATGACGATGGAGAACGCTCGCTTCTCCGTCAAGGTTGGTAACGATTTAACCGAAACCTTTGAAGTCAAAAAATGGTTTTAGACAAAGTGACGCGCTGTCATGTGACTTCTTTAACAACATTCTTGAAAGAATTGTGCGGAACTCAAAAGTGAACACTGGAGGCATAATCTTTCAAAAGTCTGTGCAACCACTGTCGTACGCCGATGATACTGATATAATTGTCAGAACTCAGAGGGATATCACCGGTGCGTTCGCTAGTATTGAAACGGAAGCTACCAAAATGGGTTTGGCTGTAAATGAGGACTGCGTGTTATCAACATGTAGGGACACATAACATCAACGGATTGGACAGAAGGTCACAGCTGCAATTTCGAGGTATTAAGAGACCTTTTCTACCTCTGCTCTGCTATAAATTCCGCTAACAACACCTCAGCAGAAATAAAACAAAGGATCACTCTTGCCAATCGCTGTTTCTTCACCTTAAGAAGGCAAGTAATTAATAAAACGACCTCGAGAAGCACTATATAAGAAGCATATATAAGTCATCATCTCAATTCTGCTTTATGGTGGAGATACATGGACGTTAGCGAAGGTGAATAAAGTCAACAGTGACACTGAGCAAAGTGCACATTGGCTGTCTACACTGGCTATGATGACCAATGGTCCACCCCGAAAAGTCTTCGATTCTAACGCCGAGGGACAATGCAGTAGAGGAAGATCTCGCCTGAAGTTGTGCGCGTAAATAGAAGAGAATCTTATTCGACTTGGAGTGCTCAACTGGAGCCAGTTATCTAAGGATCGGGCTAACTGGAGAAGCTTCTTAGTTGAGGCTTAGGTTCACTCCAAATTGAAACGGACGTCTAAGTAAGTAAGTACGAAATAGCAGATATTGGGAAAGTCCAGTGAATTTCAGAGCGACACCCACCGTCTATTTATCGTCTTCAAAGTGACATACGACAGGATAAATAGTGATGATATCAAAGTTTGACATGCCTGCTGAGCTGGCCAGCTTGTGCTGAATGACTATGGAGAATTCTCTCTGCTCAATTATAGTTGGTAATGAATGTCAAGAAAGGTTTTAGATAGGACCTCAACCAAGTTGGAGTGCGGCACTTGTAGCACCTGGCGAGGGATCGCTCTAGCTGGAGAGGCTTATTGTTTGAGGCCCAGGCTCATCACTGACTGTATCGCCACCTAAGTAAGAATACTAAGTATTTTACGTTCCTAGAAACATTTAAGTTTACTGCCAGGCTGTGATGATCACCGTAAAGAATGTTTGTGATCCGGATTCTGAACGCTGGTACACATATGTATAACCCGCTACGTCTAAATACATATCAGAGTTAAACATATTCAGCTAGATAAACCACGCACAGGAAAAGGCTTATACATATCGATGTATAGACGACTTTTTCAATAATTCCTGCACAGAATGAAAATTAAAAAACTAGTCTCTGGTGTACTTTTTATCCTTGGAGGACGCAGAACTCTATTCTAGGGGCAAATTCTTAAATTATTATTCTCTCTCTCGTTTTCTGAATTCTTGAGCTATATTTTTACGAAAGCTAAACTAAGAAGAAGATGTGTTTTCCTATTTCTTTGGAGAAGGTCAATTGCTACATAAACCATACAAATATCTGTTTATGGCCTTTAGAAAGCAGCTATAGCAATAGTGTGTACGAATTGCTTCCTTCTACAATGACAAACTCAGTATAGGTCTTTTCGATTATTTTAAGTAGATTGGGATACAATGTACAACTAAGGCAACATCCGGAACCCTCCATAAATCCATATGAATATTGAGCACTTAAATTTACTTCCGAAGCAATTAAGCTAATGGCATCGAGCATTTGAAACGGCACCATTATCCTAAAGAAAATTGCGCGAATTAAAACGCTCGCCGATGAACATTAAAAGGACATTTTAATTGCCTTTCAGCGACATTCAGTTTTGCGCAGTTGGATGAGTTCGAGTCGGTATATAATCTTCAGGACGGGTCAATGTATATATTTTTTTTTTTTTCGTGAAGAGTCTCTTACACAGCGACCATCGCCAGCCCAATGCCTCTGGTCTTTAAACAAAGCCAGCTTCATCGTCTTTCACTTTAGTGCTAGTGTAACTATACACTTTTCTTTGTTACGCTTTATTAAGTGACAAATCTTGGAGAGAACGCGCGCGGATGCAAAAGGACTCTGATGACAATGGCAGACAGACAGAAAGGAGTAAAGCCATCTTTCATGGAGATAACACAATTCAGAAAAGAATTTCGAAAAGAGATATCAGCGCTCCTACAGAGACATGACGATGCAAAAGGAAGGAAACCAACACACGCCCAGGTTGTTAGAAGGACGATTGTTTCCTTTCAATCTACCTACGAGAACACTGACTTGGTGACTAGTTGTGTTGGAAATCTTATGTCTTCTCGTATCTAACTTACAAACGAATTATAATGAACACCCGTGAGCTGTAAAGCTCAAGGACCTTCTCGTGTTAGACAAAGAATAGAAAGGAAGGACTACCGCGCGACGCAACGCGCACCCAAAAGGATAACAGAGGCAAGGCGCTCATTCTCTCTCTTATCGAAAGCTAAAGAAAAGAAAAAGGAAACCAAAGCTACCGCTACCGCTACCGTTGCTGGTGCTGGTGCTGGTGCTGGTGCTGTTTCCATTGCTGCCGCGATGCGATCTTATTTCAGATAACACACCAAGTCGCAGGATGATAAATGACTTTGGCCGCGGGAGGAATGGGAAATTAAAGTGCAAGGCGATTCTAACTCCCTTTGCTATACATATACGAGTATTCACCGCCCCTCGAACCTTCCCGCTTGGCGACCCATTATCTATTCATCCCTCTCGCTTTATCTAGTTCCCTTTTAATTTGAAGCATTCCCGTGTCGCCACCATCATTGTAGTCGTCGTCGTCGTCGTCGTCGTCGTTGTCGTTGTCGTTGCCGTCGTCGTCGTAGTCATCGTCGCGAGAGAAACAAAACCATTTCGCAGATGATTGCGATTTGCGACTTTAACGCGAGGTTTAAGGGTGAGTTACACTCTCATTTGGCTCGTTGCTTGGTTGGTCGGATGATTGTGAAATGAATGAATGAATGAAATACGCGGAGCACACGTCCTCAGGCATAGTTCCAACGGTGAAAATTAAAAAAAAACCAAACACAATACTAAAACAAACAACAAAACATTTCAAACAACAACAACAACAATAGCCAACACGCCGAAGGACGAAAAGAAATAAATTAAAATGGCGAAACGATAGAAACAAATGTGCGTGCTATTCGCATTTGAGCTTGTGTAAACGACAAGGGAGCCAGCTCCTTGTCTATAGAAAACTGTGGGAGTTGAATCATTCTCTGGATAGGGTTAAAGGGGTGGCACTCGGATCTTGGATATACTGTAAGGTGCGCGCTTTCACGGCAGGTGACTCTACACAGATACCAGATATCCTGGAGATTTTATTTTGAGACAAATTCATAAACTGAGACTTCCTCTGATACTACTGATCCGAATACTATTCAAAATCGAAACTCGACATAGGTTTATAGTAGGCCTCCACAATTTGTATGTTGCAAACTTCTGTGTATTTTAACGATACATGAGCTAACACCAAGTCATTGCTGGACTCTGTCTTCCCTCCGAATCGATCAGTCTTTTGAAGTTAAAATCCCAAAATCTTTTGAGAATGACGCTTCCTGTATCCATCGGAAGGTGATATCTTTCTATCTTTAGACAGTTTATCACCAAGTCCGGTACCGGTAATTGAATAGCGATATTCTGGCCGAGTTCTAAACCTTCCGTAAATGCATGCAAAAAGTATTAGAAGCGGAATAAGACGCATCTCAAATCCATTCGTATATTCTAAGCAAACCAGAATACGTGCATTTTGGTGGTCGAACTCCAACAGCAACATCAAAGGCACTTGCATTGATGGAGCCCATCATCTTCGACATGTTCAGGCCGTATGAGAAATTTTCAGCATCCAGCATCTATCTACGTTATCGTAATAGATATGGTAACGGATGAGTCCCAAGCGCGCCAATGGCAGCACCGAGTTCCGGTGAAAGCTATGTTGTCAGACTTCCCTCTATATCCTGTCCACCAAAGTAGAGACTCCTCTTCTGAGGCCTTTATGCTGGTTCATCGACTGAAGAAGCGCTTTCTTCAGTACCCTTCTTTTTATGTTGGCTATTTACAATTCATCAGGGAATATGAAGATGATGCATAGCTTCTACCTAAATAACAAGCCTTTTACTTGCACCATCATTGAGTTATATGTAAATTAAGCTCCACAACAAAATTAAGTGCGAGTAGTCTTCAACATTCAAGGACCTTAAGCTTCATCTGGATATTCCAGATGTACCAAAGCGATGACGTAGAAATCAATACCCCTTCCCATCTTACTTGGAAAAAATCCTTGATCACCTTAATGGATGGAACTGTCAACGAATCTTGTGGTTTGAAGATTCTCGCCCTTGAATTTTACATTACAGCAGTAACATATGGAACCAGCCCAATTTCATATCTCGCCAACAAAGTTTCGCGTCAGTTTTGCAGAGGATGAAGGTCATCAATATCATGCAAAAGAAATTATTCAGGAAACACTTACTGTGACATATTTATAGCGGAGCTGCCTCCATTAAAGAAATATTGAATCTTTTCAAGGCAGGCTACTTTCCATTAAGGAAAATGTCTTCCAATGATGAAAGACTTTTAGAAGGGCGGTAACCATCCCAATTGCGATTTTGGGCGTCTGGCATTCGTCAACATCGTACACAAGCATCACCGCGATTTAGCCAATGCAAGAAAGCATCGATCACTTCTCAGAGGCGCGGCCTCAGTTAACGAACGCGGCCTTTCCATGATCGTTCCTTAATCTAACTTACAACTAGGAGGAGTTGTTACCTTAGCAACGTATCGATATAGGAGAGCGAGCAAACCCAACCTCAACTCTCTCTTCTTCTTGAAGCCAGCAGAATTCGGTGCACTGCTTTTTGGCATCGATCCGATCCCTGTCCGCAATCGCGGGACTAAATCGGAGGAGCTCCTGAGCATTGGCAACATTCCCGTCGTAGATAAGCCGCTTGCCCCTCGCACCGCAGTGACGGTTATATATTACCGGGATACCATTCCAGCTTTGAACGACGTACATTTCATTGGGGTAATAAGCCCGAAAGATATATTATCGCTGGTCATTGCCCTTGCAACGTGTCTTCGAATCACCTTAATCAGGAAATACTCAATCCTATTCACACTAGCCCAAACATAATGGGGCTTTGTCGGAATAGTATTTTTTGTAGTCCGATTCTGGTGTTCTGTGCAAGCCAAGACAGGTCCTAAGACCCTGCCTTTCAAGCACCTTAATCCTTTCCATCTGATACGGCACGATACGCGATGACTGGCCTAATTAGGGCCATATAGCATATGACCTTCACTTTGGAAACAAGTGGACTGCTGTGAAAAGGCCATCTTGTCAGAGCTAAAGCCTTCCTGGCCCCAGCGAGATAAGCATCTACAATATCTGTTTATGAAAATACAAATACTTATCGAGCCAGATATCAAGGTATCTCCCTGTGCTTCTCACCGCTAATAGCAGTGTATACTGTCCAATGATGGTCAAATTTCGCCAGTTATATCTGGTATCCCTAGAAGCCCATCTCAATTGTGTTCCAAACAAGATTATTTTCGACTTTTGAAAATTAATCTTCAATTTACAATCATCGCAATACGCCTTAATATGATTGAAATCACGCTACAGAAAAGCATTGATGACTTTGATTTTTGGACCTGATATGTACGCCACTAAATCGTCTGCATACGCTATGGCGTGATTGAGAGAATCTACTGGATCACTTGTGCAAATGTTAAACAGTATTGAAGAAATCAGAGCCCTCTGTTGTAAGCTGTTCTTAATGTCAAAGGCTTTGCTCGAAATGACGTTGCCATATTTGACAACGAACTTCTTTCCCATAAGAATGTTGTAAATCATATATAGCAGGGTTTTCGGCATGGCCATCCTGGTCAACTTATAGAAAAGTCACTCTAACCATACGGTGTCGAAGGACTTCTCAAAGTCAACGAGGCAGGCACCCGTACACTAGTTCTTGCATTTATTCCATTGTATGTCGGAGACCAGTGTTTGACGCAGCATGAATAGTTTCATGCCTCGCCCTAAAACCAAACGGATTTTCCGGAATTATATTATTTTCCCCAATCCACCCTAAGAGCCCTCTATTTATGACCTTCTCGGATACCTTGCTAATATTCGGAAGCAAACTAATTGACCGAAGATTAGCAGGGTTAGTTCTAACTTTATCCCTTTTCGGGTGCGGATGTTCTCGGATCCCAGCTCTTTTTCAATGCATCGGGTTATATGCAAAATTCAGCGCATTGTTAAATAGCGTAGTAAATATTTTCACTGCTTCAAAGGTTAGATGTCTTAATACGTCGTTTGGAATACCGTCTATTCCCGACAACTTCTTTTGTTTTTCAGAGTCTCAAAGATCAACAGCAGTTCATCTTTACGAACGAACAAATGCGAAGAAGCTCGTTCATTGGCGATGATGAAGCTTACAGCGTTTTCTTCACTGAATATGGCGAAACCGTGATTCTCGGATCGCCAGTTTTGAAGTTCATTGCGAAGATAATAGGGGTTTACGTAGGCCCTGTTGTTAATGTCGTTGTGATCTTTCCGGACTATTCGGACTACTAGATTTTTTAGCCCGGATCTTATTTCCCCAGTACAGCCTTACAGACTTATTGTAATTTTCTTCAATTAATTGTTTTAGGTTTTTTATCAGTGACTTTAATGTTCTTATTTCCGAGTTGTTTCTGTCAGTAAACTGTCTGTAGAGCTGCTTAAGCCTCAAGAGCAGTCTAATTTGGTGTGCGTACTTGTACTTTTCTATACTTTTCTGTGCGTCTGTACTTTTCGACCTGGCTTTCGACGGAGTATTCTATCCGAGGGATAGTCTGCTCCATAATTCGTTTGACAACGTCCTGGATCGTCAGTAAATTTTGGTTGATTTCTTCGTTAGTCAAGTTTCTGTTAATCGACGGATCTATTCCACTCAAACATAATTTATGCTTTAAGATTCTGAAGAAGCACGACCATCGTACACTACGGTAGTCATATGAGTACACTCGATAATACTGCTCCAGCTCGTTTCGGATCCGTAATCCGTATTGTGGCGGCAAGTCTGTATCGTACTCGAACACTCGCAAACAGTTCCTAGTGTTTCGATCCGTGTCCAGGAAAGAACCGGCTGATAGGAAGGATGGGATATTCGTCGCGTACAGTTCAAGTCCGTACTCAATCATAAGTTGACCCCACCAGTAGTATAACTGGTTACCACTGGTGTTTGGCAGATTACTTCCCCATGCCGCATGTCTAGCGTTAAGATCTTCGGCCAAAAAATAATAATTTTCCTCCGATTGAAGCTGAAGGCAACAGAAAAGTATTTCGAGCTCACATTATAAATTGAGTGGGAATAGGTGCTTCAGGTGCATAAAGCGACACCACATACACTCGCTTTCGATCTGAAGAGGAATGCATCAGATGTCGTCTTCCAATACCCGGAACCTCATTAAATCCCCGCTATATGTGTCCCTATGGCGCATGCCTGGTTAAGCTTAGTTTCGCTTACCAAAAGCACATCTGGGCATTCACTTAACAACAGATTTTGTAAGTTGGCCCTTCTCTCCATCCTTATTAGTAAGTTAACGTTTAACGCGAGGAACTTTAGATTAACTTCATTCAACGTAGCAGATATTATTTCGGCATGCCGAATTGTTTCTAAAAATAATAAATTTTTCCGTGTAGGGACAGAAGAATCGCTTTCAAATCCAGATCCGCTTCCGACACTTTTTCGGCTACCTTCAGCGTATTTTTTGCTGTTATTGTGACCTTACCTGATCCAGACACTATTTGCGGAAAGGATTCACTGGTTGCCACAAAATTAGTGAAAGCATGATTCTTTTGACGCTTCTCTTCCTCGATGAATTGTTTTCGAGCCTGAACTTTCTTTTTCAGCTCCTGGAACCTAGGATGCCCCGAGTTCCTGCAGAGTACGCAAAAAAGTTGACCCCTATCCACTGCTCTATCCTTGCCTAAAGGATATTCTCCATATTTGTGATCTGTATCGCATCTAAGTTGCATATTGCATTTAGCTGAGGCGTACTCGAACCTCTGGCAGCGCATATATACGCAGTACACGGTCTGCCCTCTTTAATTTTTCCCAACTGACAGCTTGATAATACAGGAATTTGATTTTTCGCTGACTAGAAATTTTGCCATTGGGCGTTAATTGCACTAAGAAGGATGGTAATCTACGGTTACCACCCCTTAACGCAGCCGTGGTAAACGGGTTGACCCACACGAACTTAAGGTCGTCGCTCTCTAACCCCTTCAGCTCTTCTTCGAGCTTCTCCATTTTTATTGCTGGATCGATACCTACCACGTACACAAGGAGAGAGGTCCGATCCCGTACTGCAAAGCCCACTAGGGTGGCTACCACCAGAGATAGCTCGAGAAACAAATATTCAGGCCAACAATTCTGGGAAATAAAAATCAGATGAGGTGAATCAATCCCTACTACCTTTGAGTCAAGATTTAAAACCTAGTGAATCAGCTGCAAGATTTGTCATTAATTTGTGTTCCTAGCGCGCATCGTGGTCTCGAGAGATTCATGTGTTCGCTGATGCTCCGCAAGCTGTTCTGGGTGCAGCGATTTATCTAAGTTGCCCCTATTTCAAGAACAACCAGATCAAAGTAGTGGATATGTACAGTCTCACTTTATAACTCTCCACGAAAATACCGGTTCTTACCAATTGAACAATTATTGAGCCATCCGCTAAGATTTCATAGCATTTCTTTTTCAAATTAGAGGTTTGGCAAGACCATTTATTTTTACATCACCATTAAGCCCTGGATATCGTTTATGTTGAGTTATACCCCATTAGCCTACAGATAGCTTTAAGCAACATGATATAAATATCAAGTAAGGAAAACGCTTTGAACACATCTACAACAGAGCCAAGCTATCTGAGGAGGTAAACTGGAGGCAACTGTTGTAGAATATTGCCTAAGCCTCTCACGTTCTGTATATGAGAATCTCTTATAATATTTTTCAATAGATCAGCAAATGGATTTGCACATGCATTCAAAAGTTGCATTAGCAAATGAACCGCCCACATTTGGACGTTGATACCGCACCAGCGCTACAGTTCGGGGTGAACCTCAGCTAGCAAGATTCTCCAGTTAGCCCGATGGTTAGTTAACTGCCAGAAGTTGCGCACTCCAAGTCGGTTGAGGTCCCCTTTTACTCGTGCCATGAGCCAATGTCAAGTCCTCCTCTACTGCCCAACCCGGAGGGATAGGGTTAGTATTGCTGTCCATTCGTTCATCATGACATCATCATATTCCAGCCATCTCAGGCGACTAATGTGCAGTTTTCTTACCAGGTCGATGTCGCTGTACACCTAGTATAATCTATTATTGAATCTGCACCTCCAAAGTCCAACGATGCAAACGGGACGGATTTTTTTCCCAAAAATTTCTCCTTCGAAGCGACCGCGGATGTATCCGACTTCGATAGAGTCCATAAAGTAGGACTGGGATGGTCAAGGTCTTAGTTTTTCAGGATAGATCCTTACTACTTATTTGACTTCGCAGCCCAAAGAAACAGCGATTGGCAAGAGTGATCCTTATTTCTGCTGAGGCTTTGTTAGCAGAATTTATAGCAGAGCCGAGGTAACGAATGACCAGATAGCAATGACAGTTTTGCAAATTATTATGTTTCAGCAGCTGTCAAAGTCACCAATGACATCCAGCTGTCAAAATAATCAATAAGGTTTGCCATTTCATCATGCAGCGTTTTATGCTTGCCGAACGTGTGGAAATTATTTTAAAAATTCCGGCTCAGTTGTAAATACGTAACGTGAATTTCGTAGTTAGGTCGGTCGTTATCATGTCTTCAGTGTGCAGGCAATTCTTTGCACCGTGGAAAAGTTCATAAGCGTGAGTACACTCTTTTTGATCTTAAGCCACCAACAAGACAGAGATTGGTGCGAAATGAAGAAAACATAGCCGCCATGGCGGCAATATCAAAGAAGACCCTCAAATGTCGATTCGGCACCGATCGGCTGAAGTGGGCATGGCCAGAGAGTCAACCCGGGTTATTTTGAGGACCGATTTGGGCCTACATCTGTATAAGATTGTACTGACGTAAGAATTGAAGCTAAATGGCAAAAGACAAAGCCGTTAGTTCGCTAATTGGGCGGTGGAAATGTTAGCCGGGGATCCGGATTTCGGCCAAAAATCATCTTCTTGGGCGAGATCCATTTTTGGTTCAGCGGCTATGTCAACAAGCAAAATTGCCATTATTGGAGCGAACACAACCGCAAGTGTTCGACCAAGTATCAATGCATCCACAAAGGCTGACTGTTTGGTGCGGTTTATGGCATTGCGGCTGCATCGGACTTTATTTCTTTCGAAATGAGGAAGGAGACATCATTACTCTCAATGGTCTAGAGGTATAGAGCGATATTAACCGACTTTCTGTGGTCTCGACTACATCGATCTGTGCTAGCTGTGGTTCCAACAAAACGGCGCTACATGCCATACAACGGACGCAACGCTCGAAGTTGTGAAGGAGAAATTTGGCGGCTGGGTCATCCCACGGCGAGCGTTCATCAATTCGCTGCCTCGATCATGCGATTCGACACCATTCGATTATTATCTCTAGGGCTACGTCAAATCGTTAGTCTACACTAATAGGCCAATCACTTTGGACGAGCTCAAGGCCAACATTCGACACGCGATTGGACCGACCGCTTGAAGAATTGCCAGAAAAGCCGAGGCGGCCATTTGAGTGAAGTGCAATTCGATATATAATGGCAGAAACGTAGCTTCCAAATAAAGTCAGAATCAATTTCATATTCTCACACCGTTGTTGTTCTCTGCAATTCGTCGATGTTGTGTTTCCCTTTTTGTTGATAACACGCAGTCCTAATTTAGAGCCAAATCCATTTTGGTAGCTTTCGTTTCAATACCGCTGCACGCAATGGTGACAGCACGCTAAGTTCTGCTAGTTATGTCAATATCATCGGCGTGCACTAGTAGTTGTACAGATTTTTGTACCTCCAGTGGTCACTCCTGAGTTCCGGGCAATTCTTTCGAAGATGATTTTAAAAAACTCATAGGACAGCGCGTCGTCTTGCCTAAAACCGATTTCGACATCAAAGGTCTCGGTTGATTCGTTGGTTAAGTTTCTGACTACTTGAACTATACAGTTCATCTCTATAAATGCTGTTATATTGTATGTGGCCTTAAAAGGGATGAAAACATGGCGGCTATTCATTTGGACTGATAACGTTGATGCTGGCTAAATTTCCCGAAAAGTTTTCCCCAAGATGAATGTTAATGTCGCCCACATTTGCTTCAATAAACATTCCGAGTTCAGTGAGATCCGTTTGCTCCACTTCAAGACTTAAGCCTGTCTTCTAATCTGTCATTCAATATTTTTTCTGAAATACACCGCACTTCACGAGTCCACAATGAGACGGTCGTCTATTTTTAGTGGAAATCGCTAAGCAAAGCAGCACATTGAAACAGCATTTTTAGGTTCAGAACTCCCCTTTATATTTCTGTCTTATTCTGAGCTCCAGTAGACCTAAAAAAATTATGTAATTACTATTTAAATACTAATAAAAGAGTATCCTAATACCATATAAAAGAGTATATGACCACCTCACATCCAAAAGGAGTTGATGTCTAGATCAGACGTGGCTTTCCAACGAGTGATAGTTTTCAAATGCCCGACTAAGAAGGTAACTGCCATCTGAAAATAAATTATGTTGATTGATACAAACGGAACCGTAAATTAATAGAAGAACTTTTCTCGACCGAGAGTTTTTTTTTTGGCTTTCTTCAGTTTTCAAATTTCTACGGTCTGGAATGATCAGGGTCGATTATAAGGGGACCCAAAAGTCATCACCCTATCGGAAGATGCTATAATTTCTGCAAATGGCGGCAAATACCAATTCTATTTTGACATTTGTGAGGTGCACAGATGTAAAATACATGTCAACTAGACATGAATCGCTATATTCCTAAAGAACGCAGAATCCTGAATCTCTATCAGGAAGGAGACAACTTTTCATCGAAAATCAGCATGAGCGACGAGGACCATTTCAATCTCGGTGGATATGTGAATAAGCAAAATTATCGCTTCTGGGGCAACGAAAATCCGTGTATAATCTACAAAGAGGCATTACACCTGCTTAAAATTACTGCATGATGTGAGGTTTACGCTGGAGAAGTCATCGGCCGTATTTTTTTGAAAACGCCGCAGGCCAAACGACTATTGTGAACGGAGTGCGCTACAGAGACATGCTCAACGGCTTTCTCCTTTCTCAATAACCCCAACCACCCATATTATCCCTTCTCAATCTTCTACGCCACCGATCCCAGCAAACAACTCATTTCCTAACTTCGACCTACAAACTGGAGCTAAGTACCCTAATTTTATTAACTCCCATACCCTAAACCCAACATCTCATCCGGCGCCCAACTCCATATCCAACCACGAATCTCCATCTCCCTCCTCCACTGCCCCTATTCTTGATCCTCTTTTTCCCCCCACAGTTAAACTAACCCAGCAAACCAATGGAACTACAGAAAGTCGCTATGCACTCTCTAGGCTTAGAGAGAGAAAGATATATGAAAACATTCGTCTCTTTCTCGCCTATCTACACGACAAATCGGACTCGGTCTGCTACGAAGGGAAGACCAAAACCAGCGTCATGGTATCCATCCAGCAGGAAGGCCTCCCTACTGACCCTATCAGTCTCAGGAACCTTTATGTCAGGTACCACGAGATTTTTAGCATGTCCCCTCAGAAAATAGCAGACGACCTTGCTGCTTTCGGCCACTACGTTCACTCTAAACGAGTCTCACACCTACAGCGAAGCCGAGCTGACCACGATAAATTTTTTCGTCCATAACGTGCCTTCCTTGTCAGCACTTAAACCATCCCGCCATACATCTCCACCCCACAACATCCCTCTTACATTTTACTACCAGAATGTAAGAGGTCTTCGCTCTAAAACCAATGCTGTCCTACGTCAATCGCATTCTCTTCCCTTTGATATTTACGCCTTGACCGAAACCAATTTGATTCCTGACATAAAGAACCAGGAATTGTTCCCCCCTACTTTTAATGTTTTTCGCGACGACGATCCTACCCGCCCACATGATGATTCCCCATGTCGAGGCGTCCTACTGGCGATCCACAACAGCCTTAACTCTTCCCCCATTACCATCTCTTCATCCTCTAAAGTCGACTTTGTCGCTATAAAAATATCACTCCCCTTCAAGTCCCTTTACGTTTTAGGTTGCTACATCCTGCCAGCTCAACCTACCGAATCTTACCAACTTGTTGTCGATGCGATCGACTATTTAATTGACCTGTCTGACTCTACTGACGATATCTTTGTTTTCGGCGACTTTAATGTTCCTCAGCTACAGTGGATTCCATCAGACGATCAATCGTTCTTCATCGCTTCAAATGCCAACTCAGCTAAGGAATGTCTCTTCTTAGATCGCTTAACAGACTCAAGTCCAAGCCAAGTCAGTGGTGTATCCAACTATATGGGCAGGCAATTGGACCTTATTTTCACAACAGATTCAATTAACTCCTCAGTCTCTCTACAATCGACAACTATCCCCCCCCCCCCCCCTTCTACTTTCATTTTTTCATAACTCTTCTTTCCAGTCCACTCCTCCCACAACTCTCTCATCCTACGACTTTCATAAAGCAAACTTTCACAAAATCAGTGACTATCTCAGCAGATCCCCCTTTAACTTTCACAACCTAAGCGTAAATGATGCCTTATCCATTTTTTATAAAGAAATATTTAATTCTTTCAGCCTTTACGTTCCGTTTTCCCGCCTTAAAACATCATCTACTAGTCCTCCCTGGTATAATCGCAAGCTTCGTTCCTTACGAAACAAGAGAAACAAGTTATGGGCTGTTTTCCTGCGTACCAGATCCTTGTCCGACTATTCAAACTATCTTGGTGCTTATCTTCATTTCACCGAACTTTACGATTCCCTTTACCAGCGTTACCTTAACAATGCGCAAGTCAACCTTATAAATGACCCTAAGTCCTTTTACCAATTTGTTAACTACAAAAGAAAGTCCGATGGTTACCCTCCTTCCCTCTCTTTCAACAACAAGTCATCAACCGATCCACTCACCATTGCCAACCTATTTGCCAGCTTCTTTAAACAATCCTTTACCAACGACTCCTTTGTACCAGATCCATCCTATTTACGTTACCTACTGAACTTCTCCAATGGCCCACTTCTCTCTCACATCTTGGACCCCTCCTATATCGAATATAAATTACACCAACTCAATGATGAATTTACACCCGGTCCAGATGGCATCCCTGCCATATTTCTTAAAAAATGTTCTTCGTCTCTTTCCCTTGCCCTTTCTGATCTCTTTCGTCTATCCCTTTCACAAGGAGAATTTCCTCAGGTTTGGAAAACCTCCTTTATAACCCCAATCCACAAAAAGGGATCAAAGAACGAAATAATAAACTATCGTCCAATCGCTAAACTCTCCCATATACCCAAACTCCTCGAAAGTATTTTGTATGAAGCTCTAAGCTTCCAATGCAAATCACTTATTTCCCCTAGACAACACGGCTTCCTAAAGGGTAGGTCAACCACCACAAATCTCGTTGAATTCGTATCCTTTACCATCTCTGCCCTAGAGAACGGCAACGAAGTCGATGTAGTTGCAACCGATTTTAGCAAAGCCTTCGATAAAATCTCTCATCGATTAATACTCTTCAAATTGTCTGCCCTCGGCTTTGAACCCATACTGTTAAAATGGATATCCTCTTACCTCGAAAACCGTTTTTACAGTGTTCGTTTTAGGTCAGCCCACTCCGCTCCATTTTTGGCCACCTCTGGAGTTCCTCAAGGTAGCCATCTCGGTCCCCTTCTCTTTATATTAACCATAAATGATCTCGATAGGATCATCAAATACTCGTCCGTCTCCCTTTACGCCGACGATACCAAATTTTTCAAAACCATTTCCTCTCCCCATGACTCCTTCCTTCTTCAACAAGACCTTGATAGTTTTTCGATCTGGTGCCTCAAAAATTGTTTGGAACTTAATATCACCAAATGCCAATCCATCACCTTTTCACATAAGCGGCTCAAATCTCCTCCCCGACTCTACCTTCTCCACAACCAACCTATCTCCTCCGTTGAATCTCTTCGCGACCTCGGCATTTTGTGTGATAGGGAGCTCAACTTCCGTTTGCATATGGATGGGATAATCCTTAACGATGGTCCACAGAATTCACCAACCCATACGTGACCAGGTCCCTCTATATTACCTTTGTTCGTCCCCTCCTAGAGTACGCCAGTCAAGTATGGTCCCCATATCATCGCTTTCATATCTCGAGAATCGAAAGCATCCAGCGCCGTTTTCTTCGATTTGCTCTTCGAGGTTTGCCCTGGGATGATTCTTTTACTCTGCCCCCCTATCAAAACCGTCTCAACCTTATTAACCTAAACACCCTTGAGGAACGCAGAGATGCAGCTGACTTTCTCTTCATTCATCGACTTCTTTCAGGTCAGGTTGAATGCACGTCCCTTCACAATTCTATTTTCCTCAACACTAACCCTCGTAATCTACGTACCCCTCGTCTCTTCTATCTCCCAACCCACCACACCACCTATGGCGCGAACGAACCAATCTCCCGCATGCTACGAAAAATCAATTCAAACCCTAGCGTCTTTGACTTCCACCGCACCACTTCCTACCTCAAATCGGTTCTCCTTCACCAGAATAACCAACCTTAGTTTTAAGTTTTAGTTTAAGTTTAATTTTAAGTTATAGCTTGTATTAAGCCGAATAAATGGGGGCTTTCGCCCCCACCAAAATTAAATTAAAATCGAGCATGTTATTCTAATGGGATAGCGTAACTTCTCATACTACACGAGCCACAAACCAAATTCTGAGGGCTGCATTTCTGGGTCGCCTAATCTCTCGTTTTGGCGATGTGCACTGGCCGGCAAGATTGCCTGATTTAATCATTCCATATTTCTTTTTGTGTGGTTTTTTGAAGCCACGAGTCTATATGAACTTGAATCAGACTCTTGAAGCCCTTAAAGATAATATCCGTCAAGAACCCGAAGACCTATCGCCGGAAGTTCTGGCAAGAGTGATAGAAAATGCCACAAATCGGGCCCGAATGGTTATCAATTCTGACGGTGGCCACTTAGCCGATATCATTTTCTTGACTTAATGGAAAGAAATTTGAGACATCAGGTAAACATAATCGAAAAGCAGAACCATTCCGTTCACAAAAAAAATTACAGCCAAACAACATCTAGTGGTAACTTTTGCGCCACTTTGTATAATCTCAAGGGAGGGCTTTACTGCTGAATTGGCTTCTAACCTATAAAAAGCGGCCATTACTAAGATACCGCGCCGGTGTCGTAGATAAATCCCTTACTATCGTGACGTTGTGTCCGACAACCCATCGCCTTGTTTAAGTCCTTTCCTGACATTTAAGGTCTCATTATTTTCATTTCTGACTTTGACAGAGCAGCGTTCTTTATCGCCATCCTGCTTAGTCGAATGAGCTCGGCTGGGATGCAAAACTTAACATGGCTCTGTCAATTTCGTCTCTATTGATGCTATTATATACGTCTTTGAAATCGATAAGGAGGTGGTGCGTATCGATTCGGAACGATTTTTTTTCCCAAGATCTGCCATAATGTGAACATTCGATCTATGGTTGACTTTCCTAGTACTAAACCTCACTGATATGGGCCGGTCAGATAATTTAAAAAGAGTCTTAGGGGTTCGCATAATAAGACAAACAGGATTTTATATGCGTTGAGGAGACTTATTTCCCTGTAGTTTGCCCAGTTCAGGGTATCTCCCTTCTTACGATCGGACAACAAATCTTGATGTTGCATTCGTCGGATATACTTTCGTCGACCCAGATTTTACAGATTGGTTTAACACATGGTCCGTGCCGTTTTATAGTAAAACACAAAATTTTTGCAAAATTCAACTTTATTTATCAATATAGTTGCCTTCGAGGGCGATACACTGATTGAAACGATTTTTCAATCTTCTGATACCAGTTTTGTAGTATGATTTCGGTTTAGCATCAAAATAGGCCTCTGTTTCGGCTATTCGGTCTTAAATCTCTTTCCGGCGAACATTCTTTTGAGGTCTGCGAACAGGAAATAGTCGCTGGGGGATAAATCTGGAGAATACGGTGGGTGGGGAAGCAATTCGTAGCCGAATTCTTTCAATTTTGTCATCGTTTTCATCGATGCATTGTCTTGATGAAACAGCACTTTCTTTTTCTTCAAATGCGGCCGTTTTTCTGCGATTTCGTCCTTCAAACGCTCCAACAATGCAATATAATAGTCGCTGTTGATAGTCTGCCCCTTTTGGAGATAGTCGATGAAAATTATTCCATGTCCATCCCAAAATACGGATGCCATAATCTTGCCAGCCGACTGTTGAGTTTTTGGACGTTTTGGACGAGGTTGGTCGCCTGCTCGTCACTCAGCTGACTGCCGACTTAACTCTGGTGTGAAGTGATGGGGCCAAGTTTCATCCATTGTCACATACCGACGCAAAAATTAGGTTTTATTGCGGTTGAACAGCTTTAAACACTCCTCTGAATCATCAACACGTTGTGGTTTTTGGTCGACTGTGAGCAAACGCGGCACCCACTTTGAACACAGCTTTCGCATGTCTAAATATTCGTGTATGATATATCCAACACGCTCTTTTGATATCTTCAGAGCCTCAGCTATCTCGATCAACTTGACTGGTCATTCGTAATCATTTTGTGAACTTTTTTGATGTTTTCATCTGAAACAGCCTCTTTTAGACTTCCACTGCGTGCATCATCTTCGGTGCTTAAATTTTTCAATCCACTTGCGAATGGTTCGTTCGGCTGGTGCAGAGACCGGGTAACACTTATCAAGCCATTTCTTTGCATCGGCTGCATTTTTTCCCATCAAAAAGCAGTGATAAATCAACACACGAAATTGCTTTGAATCCATTTTTTTCACAATAACAAAAGTTGCTTCACTCACAACGCTATATAATTCAAGTGGTGCCCTCTCTTAGAAACGGCACGGACTTTTTCGCCCATGTGTTATGTCTACCCAATATCTAATCACAACCTGCTGCTTTATACAGCTCGTCAATGAAGGCCTCAGGTCCAGTAATTTTGTTGGACTTAAGCTTAAAAATTATTTCCTTGTTCTGGTAGACAGAAATGTTGTCTGTCTTCGTCTTGATTGAATGGTTCATTGTTGTTCGTCATCACAATAGTCTACAGATACAATCCTTCCAGATTCTCAGCGTCGACTGTTCTTCTAAAGAAACCTTACCAATTAAAACTCCTAAGGAGGATGGAGCGGCACTTAAATTTCGAACTTTCCTCCTTTTTTTGTCATATTGTCTCGACATTTACGAGTATCTTTCACCCAACCGTGGGACAGCTTCTGTCGTTACAGGGAATATTTGCTTGTAAGCTATTTCCAAGCCATTCCTCTGGTGTCAAGGAGATTCGTAATATTGTATTTGAATAATCCATGTTACTAAAGTCCTCATTGTATAACCAAGCTTTTGCCAATTTTGTTTAATTTCAAAGGTTTCCTGCTACGCTTTGTTGAAGAAAAGGAGGCGATGTCCGACCTAAGAGTTTGATTGATTCAGTTTAAATTTTTCTGCCGACCTACTCCGTTTCCCTCGAGGCCACCATTAGGCAGTTGTATACTCGTAAAAAACCTCAAGACCTTTTTGAACATTGAGCATGCAGTAGCAAGACTCAGGCTAGATTTCGGAGCATGTCTGACGTGAGCCTGACCTTCTACATTTCTTGTCATAAAAAATTTCGCATATGAATTTATGTACTCCTATTCGTCCTGTTTTTGAAAGTTGGAATTTACAGACGATAGGATTACCATGAGCGTTAAGCCTTCATAATTTCTGAAACAATAATCAGATATGAGAGAACCCTCCGAGGTAAAACCTTACACGCTCATGCTGTTTGCTTCCGTTGTTTCTTAAGCAATTTAAAGTTTAATTTAAATCTGCAGAAAATTCTGTTTCAAATCAAGATACCTCGTGAAAAACATGGTCCCATTCTCCAAGTGCGCGTTTCTTGATCATCTTGTCATCTGCGAAACCCAACGTTAGACATGGAAAAAACAAAATTTCTTTTTGGTTGCAGAAACAAGACTACAATGTGAGACTACATGTGCCCATCTTCTCACTGCGTTACGTGCCCCAAATCTCTGGCTGAGAAACAGGACCAACCGGAGTAAAAGAAGATCCCTGAATCCTCCACAGCACGGATGAAATCTAAGCTCCTGCTCACACCCGTCATCTGAAAATTGAAAATGTATGTTCCCACGAAGATTCCCCCGACTCTAAGGCGATATTCGCTTCCAGAATTTGGAGTAAGCCCATACTCCCACTCGTACCACTCATATGGCTTACTTACAATTTCGTGGCAACTCATGAAATTTAAACAAAGGAAAAATAGAAGAAAAAAAACAGCACTTTCGGGCGGTTTCGAGTTTTCCACAAATCCGCACAGCCATACACAGATCCAATAACACTCGGAGAAAATTGAGGAAAACTCAACTCCAAGGATAGGGTGCAATATATCTGAATGGGAGTAGCGACAGGAGTAGAGGCGGCAAAAGCGGTAACGGCGCGGCCAACTTAATTTATGTGGGAGAGCCAGAGGAACGTACACACCCAAAGGACGTGACATGAACGCCAAACCAAGAAATGTTGAGTGCATCACGTCAGAGCGCCAAATTTGTAATTCACAGCGACTCCAAGAGCTGCTCATATTTTTCAATCCGACCGTCCTCAATCCGAGAGAGAGAGAGAGAGAGAGAGAGAGAGAGAGAGATTCTATTCCACCCTTCCTTCATGCTGAAAATGTGGAGCAGAACAATTTTCCACGTAATCTATTTAGAAGCACACCCCTACATCCCGATTTTGAAACCACCCGTGGTCGTCTGTAGTGGGCCATTCTGGAGTTTGGGAAGCGGGTTGTGCATTCGAATGCACCACCGTTCGATGTGGAAAATTATCCTTTTACGCCTATTTGCTCAGTGGCTCCATTGTACGAGTACAGTGGAGCTCCATCCAATGCCAGGCCAAGGAAATCGGAAAAAACCGCCAAAAAACAAGGCAAAAAACGCCAGCACAAGGAGAAAACTCTTTCGTGCGTGTGATCAGAATTGCGAAGGAGAATTCTGCTTCAGTAGAAGAAATTACTTTTGCCAGGATGAGTGGCAAATGAGGCGACGGGGGCTGCTCTATACTCCCAGGGCACGTTCAACGCTTAGATTGCTCTGTTCTGTTCTGTTCTGTTCTGCACGCCATGGAAAGGTGGTTGGGTGTCTTAATGGAGTATGGTACCGAGTGCACTCCGAAGAGGGTAAGGGTGTGCCTCGAAAAGAAATTGGTTCAATGTGCTTTATGGCAGCACTGTGCTCCGCCGCATGTTGAATGTGGTCCTCTGTGATCCTGCGATTTTGCTACCGAATGCGGTTGAGAAACCATTTTGCCTCCTTCGAGTTTTTGTGGGGACATGAAAATTTGCGAACGGGAAAACGATACTTGAGGGTAGACGAAATGGGCTATGAACCAGCGTGGTGGATGGCAGCATAGGTGGGTATAACTTTTCGTTATGATGAAGCACTGGAGTTAATGGGAAACGTAAACGCAATTTTTGCCCAGAATGGCGCATTAGGCAGGGCGTTTCAGGATGGTTTCACTGGAGTGTTTGTGGTTTTGGCAGTAGCAGTGGCAGTGGCAGTGGCGCGAGGACGAAACGAAACGCCTGAAGTCTTGATGAGTTTCGTCGGCACATCAACGTGGGTAGATACGAATACAACTTACAATGGATGCTTCGCGCCATGTGTAATTACTTTAATTATGCAGTATCTTTGTGGTTTGCTGGTGGGAGGGGGAGTGGAGCCTCGGTGGGTATGTGTTGTGCGATATGTTAATTAAAAAATGAGAAATGAGGTGTTTCATAGGTTATGGGCAATAGATGCTGCAATATAAGAGAGGTGATTGTAATTGTAGTTTGCTGTCACGCTTGTGTGCACATTGACGGTGGAAAATTTGGAGAAAAGTCAGCGAACTGCATCGCTAATGAGTCTCAAAATGAGAGGCTTGAAGGAAAATTAAAAACCCAGAAGAAGAAACGAACTGCGACATGTTAATTTGTAACTTTTTCAGACAGGCTGAAGGTTAACGTCCCAACTGGGGAGCCATACTTCTCTTGTGATATGTCGTTGTCCTGAACACTCAAAATTTTGATTTTGTAGTTCATGTTGAGATTACCAGCAAATCTATTTAGACTGATTCATTTTCTACCCAATTGAATGGCTGATGAATTTAGTAATGCTAGTATATTTCAACGTTACGGTATAGGCAACCAATCCATTACAATCTCTCACTTCATCAAGTAAAATTTATGGGGTTCTGATTCATACCAAATTGTAAGTCTTTCGATTTTGGTTTAAGTCTATGAACCACCAAGAAATTGCGACGGGATCTTACTACAGAGTTCTGAGAGTTTTCAGTAAACCATGTTGCAGCAATCGCTTCACCGGTGTTGACGCTCCCAATTGTGAAGAAGGTTCTTTAAGGAATCGGTTTCAAATAATTTATATGTGAAAGGTTAGGGCTGTAGGCATTCGAACTTTGCTATTGGAAGGCAGACGACTAAGCAAAAATCACTCAGTCGAAAGAGTGTTTCTTAAGTTAGACAGCAAAAAAGAGGCGAAGAAAATGCTAATTATAATGGTAGCGGTAGAGACAGGGTTTTCGGATTTAAAAGACGCATCTTTGATTAATAATCACCCTATAGAAGATAGTGGTCAGAAGGGTGGTGAATGCGATCATATGAGACAAGCGTCCTCACACTAGTCTCACACCATCAACTGCTGGGTGCCAAGTAACTTGACTGGAGATGGGGTAAGCAACCCCAGTGGACAGTCGTTGGTTGCAGCTGCCGAGAGAGTGGTGGGGGTGGGTGGGGGGAGAAGTGTCATATCACTAAGGCACTTTCTCCTGTTTCCGGTGGCAGCGGACGAATTCTAAGATTGGAATAAACGGTGGCAACCACACTTCCAGCTAGTCCTATCTCTATATTAGCTGCTTCAACCTACTTGAATCCCAGGTCTATAGGGCTCTCCAACATTAAGTCAGGGTGTTGGAAAAGAGTTTGTTGCGGATGAGCCCTTAATAAGGGCCAACAGTAGCACTCACATCCCCAAAGCGGGATACTGGCTCCGGAATTTGGTCCGGCGCCTTTTGTCCTAGGGGTCCCAAAACTGGCCTTGCCCCACAGGATGGTGGTTATGCATGGCCCAACCATGTAAAAAAGTACTTGTAACGAAGCGACCAATAGCCTCGGATAAGGACGGATTCACTGTTGAAGACCCTGCAAAACGACCAAAGGGCAACAACTTTCGGATCTGCACGTTGAATGTTCGGACTTTGAACAGACCAGATATCACCGCCATGCAGGAAGTGCGGTAGGATGAGCCGGCAAAAGATGTGTCATGTTTACTACGATGATTTCTATACGGAACGTGAGAAGCGTCTGTTTGCGTCCGGATTTGTTGTAAGCGGCAGACTTAGGCAAGTCACGTGAGTGAACGCCTTATAAGAATTCAAAGTTAAATTCGCTAACATCAGCCTTATATGCGCTCACGCCCCAATAGAGGAAAAGGACGATGCTACGAGTACCAAAGAAAGTCTCTACGAGCTCCTACAAAATCTATGAGCTATATCCGATGTATGACGTTAAAATCGTCCTAGGCGATTTTAATGCCAAAATTGTAAAGGAGAACATATTTCGTTGCACAATCGGAACACATAGCCTACACGACACCACGCCTGGAAACGGACTTCGGCTAATCGATTTCTCTGCGGGCCGTAACGTTACAATAGCAAGCACAGGGTTTCCTCACCTCAATATTTACAAGGGAACATGGCAGACACCAGATCAGCAAACTGTCAATAAAATTGGTCATGTTGCGAGCGACGTAAAATACTCCTCAAGTATTTTAGTTGTCCGAACATTCGGAGCGGCCAACATAGACTCGGACCACTACCTAGTTGCAGCCAAGGTACGTCAAAGGATATGTCAGATGCCTCAACAACGGGGGGGGGGAGATTTATTGTTGAACGGTTGCAACCGCGACAACTTTGGCGATCGCATATCCCTCAACCTCTCGAGAAGTCCTTTGCAGCCAGCATCAAGTGTCGAAGACCAGTGGCTAAAATGCCGAGAAGACATCAGAGATGCCGCAACTCATGTGCTGGGTTTCAGTGCCGGCAAGCACATGCATCAAAACAATATGTCTACAAAGCGACGCTGCACAAAAGCACGAGAGCGGGTCGTGAGTTCTACGAGCAAAAGAGGAGGGAAGTACATCGGCTTCTCCGGAGAAAAAAGAAAGAGCGCGTACAGCGCGCGATCGACGAAATAGAGAGGTGCCACTACATAAGTAATGTTCAGAAGTTTTACAAAAAGGTAAAAAGAAGGTGTCAGGGTAATAAAACCCAGAAACCAGTAGAGATGAACAAGGGAACCTTGTAGTAGAGTACAGACGGTGATGAGGATATGGAAAAACAATTTCTGCAGACTGCTAAACGAGGCTTGTCTGGCTCTGCCCGATACAATTTCTGCTATCAGGCAAAGCGAACCATTCAATATTGACGATGCAAGTCAAGAGTTCCGTCCACCCGACCAAGATAAAGTGAAGAAAACAATATTTAAACTGAAGTCAAACAAGGCTGCCGGACCGGACGGTCTACCCGCCGAAACTTTTTAGGGCAGCGGGAGATGACTTGGTAAACAGTATATACCAACGTATTTCCAAGATTTGGTCGGATGAATGTATGCCTGATGAATGGAACCTCGGCATCGTTTGCCCGGTTCACAAAAAAGAAGTCACTCTAAACTGCGCCAAATATAGAGGTATCAGTCCCCAAAACATCGCATATAAGATCTTGTCTGCCATATTGTGCGAGCGCCTGAAACTATTAGTCAACGATTTGATTGGACCCTAACAGTGTGGTTTTAGGCCCGGTAAGTCCACAATTGTCCAAATATTCACACTACGGCAGATCCTGGAGAAAATCCAAGAAGTTCAAATCGATACTCACCACCTTTTTATCGATTTTAAGGCCGCATATGACAACATCTACAGAGACAAGCTTAACAGAGCCATGTCTAGTTTTGGCATCCCTGCCAAATTCGTCCGCTTGTGCAGGATGATGATGATGGAGAAAGCTCGCTTCTGTATCAAGGTCGGTAATGACTCAACCGACACCTTCGATGTCGAAAAACCATTTAGGCAAGGCGACTTCTTCAACATCATATATGAAAGAATTGTGCAAAACTCGCAAGCCAATACGCGAGGTACGATCTTTCAAAAGTCTGTTTAATCGTTTGCATACGCCGACGATATTCATATTATTGGTAGAACACAGCAAGCTGTCACTGGTGAGTTTGCCAGTATAGGAACAGAAACAGCAAAAATGGGTCGAGCGGTAAACAAGGGCAAAACAAAGTATATGCTGTCAACAAAAAGGGACACCCAACGTTGACATATCGGCCAGAATGTCACAGTAGCCAGCTATAAATTTGAGGTAGTAAAGGACTTTGTCCACATCGGCTTTGCTATTACATCTGAAAACGACATCTCTTCAGAAATCAAACGAAGAATAACGCTTGCCAATCGCTGTTTCTTCGGGCTAAAAAGGCAACTGTGTAATTTCCCGAACAACCAAGGAAACTCTATATAAGACCTTTATAATCCCAGTCCTGCTCTATGGTTCGGAAGCATCGACCCTTTCTAAGGCGAGTGAAGATATCCTTGGTCGTTTTGAGAGAAAAATTTTTTGTAAGACATTTGGATAACAGACAGAATTCTGTTTTGGAAGTATTAAATTCTACTCAATAGATGGTTCCCCATTTAGTAGTGCTATGAATATCGAAATCGAAAGATCTTAACGTACGCTACCGTTTCTACAGCCAAATAGCAGGGACGTGAATCCTGGAACAAATATGAATAGCAGGGAGTCGTCAGTAAAGGATATTGAATTAGAAGTTCCAGAGAAGACATCATTTATGAAAATTAGAAAAATAGGAGACAGAACGGAGCCCTGGGGAACATCAGCACTTACTTTGTGTATACCAGACTTGAGATCGTTCAAGGTTGCTCGAACTGAACGTTAATGAAGGTAATTTCTTATCTGTTGAAGAAGAGATTCATTGTTCCCAAATACAGGCTTTTTCGGCAAACAAGCCTGATGCCGAACTCTGTCAAGCGCCTTTGAAATATTAAGAGCAACTTCTTACCTTTCGTCAGATTGATTTAGGTTTTAGTTCCGCTTTCCGGTAAGACACGTCATCGAATCGCCAGTGGACCTGTTGCTATTAAAACCGTTCTGCTTGTCTTTGAGAATTTTTCGGGTCCCAAGATATTTCATGAGCTAACGGTTTGTCAACATTTCCATGACATTAGAAAGAATGGACGTAAGAGTAAAGGAAATTCCTTAGGGAATATTTGGTAATGTGAAGATCGAAGAGGTTTTGGACACTGTTAATTTCCCGTAGCATCCTAGGTAAGGGTTATAGGAATCCATAATATTTTTGGAGATTACTTGGATTGGTAATAAGAGAGATACGGCGAAGTAAAGAGGGGCTGTCGATGTTACCATCTAGTATCTGATGGACAAAGGGAATGTCGGCAACTTACCGCGGTACAGAAAGCGGCTGTATGTCTATAAGTTTCAGCCGATTCAGCCCGGTCAGTCTAGGGAAGTCCCCGTATAGCGAACCTGCGTCTTCAACCCGGAGAATATGGGTGGTGGAGTATATGGTGAACCAAACTTGACTAACGTATTCAAGAAGAAGTCGAACAAAGGTTGTAAAAAGTAACTTAGTAAAATAGGGGTTCCTTAGATCAGAGTTTGATAAAACTATGTGCTGAGTTAGCTTTGTCTATGATACTGTCAATATGAGAACGAAAATTGGGTTCTCTATCGCAAATAATACCAGGTCCCACAATTCAGTTACTAAAGGTTAATCAAAAATTAAATACATGCGAGGAGAAGTTGGGAAGCACTTACAAGTGTACGTTATACCTTGGCACTTACTAACATTGAGCTCAAGAAAATTCTTTTTGCACCAAGTGGAAAATCTGTCCAAATCCTTCTGCAGTAGAACACAAACAGAGTAGATAGAATGTTTAGAGATTTACATGTCATCGGCGTAGACAGATATATAAATATTATTATAAATAGTATAAGCCCAAGATGGCTACTTTAAGGTACTCTGGAAGAGGTTTTAGTGGAGGTTTTAGTTTGAGCAAAACAATTTTGTAAGAGATTTTGTCGAAACCTTTGCTGAAATCAGTTGAAAATATATTGAAGCACATACGAATTCTTCCGGATTATGGGAAAAGTTCCTTGGGATATCGAAACCTGGAAGAATATCAAGCAACCCATCGGGCCAGCGGAGTGGTCCTTTTTCAGATCTTCAATCTGATTCTAGAGAGATTGACGAAGCTCAGATAAGTTAATTTAGGCAGACCGATAGCTGAAGAAATCAGTATAAGAGCGAGATTCACAATATTTGCACCAGAGCTTGTTTCTTTTATTTCGAGGGAAGCGTAGCTTTTTGTTATACCAGGGTAATGAATACATATGAGGCGTTCTTCTTTTGTAAGCAAGGTGCACATTGTGAAATACTTTTAAAAATCTGTGAGTAGGAGTCCGATAGAACATCTGTCCTGGATTATCATAGGTATTACTAGGAAGGTTCTTTAATTTGCTGAAGTTCTCTTCATTCTAATGAAGATTGGCACGATATCTTTAATGTTAGACACTTGAAAAATGGTTCTCTCAACCGGATAGTCTCTTTACTGCTCGAATCGTTTTACGCCTTTCTTTTGGCTTGATACTATTCATCCGATAAGGTAGAAAGGGTCTCAGTTGGAGAATATCAGGTGCGGTATCCATGTTGCCATCGAGGAAACATAAGCTCTTGAAGAATTTGTTAAAAACGGTAATTAACCGTCAGTATGATTTCTGAGGTGGCTACGTTATCGAATTTGATAGCGGAGTCGATATAAAGCCCCTACCCACCTCAAATTTGTAGCTGGTTATCATGAGGTTTTTTCCTAGGCGTTGACATTGTGTATCCCTTTTGGTGGAAGCGTATACGAGGGTTGCCTGAAAAGTTTCCGACCGAACAATGATACAAGACATTTTTTCTCAACATTTTTTTTTATTTTTCTACATAGTCTCCTTGTAACTCTACACACTTCTACTAGCGATGCTGCCATATCTCTAACCCGTCCAAATAGTACTTGGCGTTCTTATCTGCAAAATAATTGTTCACGAAGGTGATTGCCTCCTCATTTGACGAAAATCTCTGTCCTCCGAGCGCAGTTTTTAGATGAGGGAAAAAAGAAGTCGCTTGGGGCTGTTGCCGTTTTTCCGCAATTTCTGCCTTCAGCTTGGCAAGTAATGATGCGTAGTAAGTTCCTGTAATGGCTTTTCCTTTTCGAAGATAATCGATTAAGATAACTCCTTCACTATCCCAAAAAACAGTCGCCATCATTTTCCCAACCGAAAAAACAGTTTTTGCTTTTTTCGGTGCCGGCTCGCCCTTTGCAGTCCACTGTTTTCACTGAATTTTTGTTGCGGGCGTATAATGGTGTATCCAAATTTCATCTACAGCAATTGATCGGCGCCAAAACTCGGATTTATTGCGCCTAAACTGCGCCAACAGAGCGATGAAAATGTTCATTCGAACACGTTTTTGGTCAAATGTAAGCAAACGCGGCACCCAACGCGCGGACAGCTTTCTCATGCCTAAATCTTGATTTAATGTGTAACAAATACGTTCTTTGGACATTTTCTTAACTTCTACTACCTCTCTCACTTTAATTCGGCGGTCGTCTAACACCATTTGGTGAGCTTTAGCAATGTTATCGTCAGTGGTCGCAGTTTTTGGACGTCGCGAACGTTTATCATCTCCCAAGCTCTTACGGCTACGTTTACTCATAAATTCAGCTGCCCAAAATTTCACTGTGGTAAGTGATGGTGCAGAGTCCCCATACACAGAGTTCAACTCATTTTTGATTTGCGTAGGCGTATTGCCTTTCAAAAACAAAAATTTAATAACAGCTCGATACTCAATTTTTTCCATTTTCACAAAAAAAACACACACATCGACTCACTCAAACGACTTTCAACTAAAAACTGCTCTTCCAAAATGACTGAATCTTCGGTAAGTAACTCCTAAAAAATGCACAACTAGCATTCACTAGCTTTACGCAACGTAAACGGTCGGAAACTTTTCAGACAACCCCCGTAATATGTTCTTCCTCCGTTGACCACTAAACCGTTTTTACCACTCCTGCTTCCATAGTTGCAAAAGATTCATTGCCCAGCTAGCTGTGTTCTTCCCATGATATCTATGTCATGTGTGCGAGTAACCGAATAGACTTTGGAAATAAAGATGCTTCTGGAGTTAACTTGCGAGTTTCGCAGAATTTTTCCAATTTTGAAAAAATCACATAACAACGTGTCGCCTATTTAAGTCATTTTTTGGCATTATTATTATTATTATTATTATTATTATTATTATTATTTATTTACTTATTTCATCTACCTATAATTGTATACAGTTTTTTTGTTTTTTACCCGCAAAGCAAAATACTTATCTGCAGGTGGTTAATAATATTGGATTAGTACTTTAAAGTGATAAAATCCTTTTAGATAAAGTTTATACTACACTTATTCTTTAATTCTCAACGGTTTTATTTTGTGCATAGAAAGGTTTTAATCTTCCCAAGAACGTTGGAGGTTTTATTGACTCCGAGCGCCCCTTTTCGCTCGTTGTTGTTGCCAAAGAGAAACCGTATTTTGGCTATAAATAACTTAATGTAATAAAATTGTAAATATTTGTATAAATAATAATATTGAAGTTTAAGCTATATTGAAATTAAAAATATACAATGTTAAAATGTTATAATAGTGTTAATAGATTAATGTATAAATAAGAATAAATTTATATTTATAAAGGAATTCATTTATAGTGGATTAGGATATTACACAAAATATAAATCAATTAGAAATTTCTTTAACATTTTTTTAGGTTTTTTTGAATGGTCGACTTGTTTGATGTGGTGAGGTATTTCATTCATAGTTTTTGGAATGACATATCTAAGTTCTCGTTCCCTATATATGTTATATACATCCGGAATTTCGAGCATCCCCTGGGCTCGCCTCCTGGTGTTTTGGAAATGGCGTATAGGCCGTAGAAACCTTTTGTCGTCCATATAATGTAGCAGTGATGTTATCCTATAAATTGCGTAGACATCTAAGACCTTAAAAGATGAGTTGGTTGGTTTTACAATTTTAACAAGGCGGTGCTGTAGATGTAATATCCTATCTATATGCGTTTTGGATGCATTTCCCCATGCCAGTATTCCATATCTTATTCGCGATTATGCTAGCGAGTAGTACACCTGCTTACGTACTTCAAAACTTGAATATTTTTTTATATAAACCATCGCAAAGAGTGAGCTTTTAAGTTGTAAACGCAGCACATTTATATGTTCACGCCATAGGAAATTCTCATCGATGGTAACTCCTAGATACTTTATTTTGTTTACTACTTCTATTGCTGTGATATATATTAAACGCTTCCTTTGGCTTGAACGGAGTTCGTATGTGCATTGCTTTTGTTTTTGAAGCATTAATAATTAGCCCTTGATCATGGCACCATTTTGACATCACATCAAATTCTTCTTGAATTATTTCCAATGCCTTGTTAAAGTTTTTGTGTTTCACGACAAGTGCTATATCATCTGCATAGGCATAAGCTGTGCACTTTTTGAATAAATGGAAAAGTTCATTTGTATACAAAACAAATAGAATCGGACCTAATTTGGAGCCTTGTGGGACATCAAGCGCAATTGGCATTTCTTTGTTTAAGGTATTAAACATTCTAACTCTAATCTTTCTATCAGTTAGATAGTTTTCGATCCAGTTTGCCAGCACTCCTCTCACACCAACTCGTTTGACAAAAGTTTCAAAGTTTCAATTAACTTTTTATGAGTTATGGTATCGAAAGCTTTACTAAAGTCAACAAACAGCACAAGCACATGATGATTTTTGTTAAGGCCTCCATTGACCGTGTTCGTAAACTCTCCTAATAGTAAATCCGTAATTTTATTTTTTTGAAAACCGTAATGGTTTGGGTGTAATATTTTATGTCTTTCTACGAAATTATTAAGACGATTAACGATAACTTCTTCCAAACATTTTTCAACCGCTGACAGTATAGATATAGGCCGGTAATTCTCGGTTTTGTTTTTCTCACCTGCCTTATAAACTGGCCGAATAATCGACGTTTTCATTAATCCTGGAACATGAGCTTTTGTTATACGAGTACTTCGATTTATTACCATTTGTATAACTGGGGTAAGCATTCATTTTAAGGTCAATTGGTCTAATATTATCCATTCCAGGACCCTTGTTATTCTCCAGGCGACACAACATTCGAAATATTTCTTCTTAACTGGCTTCCTCTACGTAAATACTCTGCTGGAAGTGCAAATTCTCATGCCTTGATGTTTTGTTATGACATATGTGCATGATTGTTGATATTTGATTTAAGAATTGTTCCGCAAACTTTTCCACAATACTAGCTAAGTTTTCATCATCTTTGGAAAAATTGTTTCTTATTACTTCGTCAATTGTGGTTTTCTTTCTTCCCAGAATTTCATTAATAGTATTCCACGTTTTCCTAGGATCATTCTGAGAGCTTAAAAATCGTTGCTTATAGAAGTTGGCTTTAATTTCCCTAATTTTTTTATTGACAACATTTCGGAAGTTTTTGTACTCAGTTTTGTAACTTTGACTTCTTGGAGTGTTTCTCCATCTCCTGTAGTACTCGTCTCTTTCCTTACATAATGTAATTAACTCAGAGGTAACCCATAGTTTCGGTTTTCTATTTTTTTTTATTACGTTTGTTTTGCTTGATTCCGTGTAAACGTTGTTCATTTTGTCTACAAAGTTGCTATACAATTTTTTGATACTATTTTCTGTTAGCATAGATTACCAATTGGTTTGTTCTATAAGTTCGTTCACTCTTTTTTGCTGTAAGTTTCGTCTTTTTTCATTCACGATCCTGCACAATCGAATGAGGTTGACAGGGATGTCAAAGCTCGACTTGGCTCTGTATAAAGTAGATCTACGATTTTATTAAAATAACCATTCAATCCTTTGCTGGTAGAATAGAATAAGTTAGTTCTGGGGTTATGAACCCTCATCTAACTTCTAAACCGATATGGTTTACTTCCAAGTAGTCTAGTCTGCATACCATTTTAATGACTAGAGGGGTTATAAGGAGTTTTTCGTTAGATGTGCTTCACTATTCCAATAAAGATTCTTCGAAATCACGGGCATTACATTTGACAGGCGTCATATTTGTATTACAGTCAAGATCGCAATGAGTTGACTCCGCGCCGTTCTCAAGTTCTGAGTATCTCTTGATCGTCCTGTGGCACATATTGCGAAAAGGCTTGGCTATACGTCTGACATAAGAGCTAAAGCTAAATGATCATCGTACGCGTCTAACTTTCGCTAATTGGCTCTATTGAAGATAGAAGACGATTCGGATTCTCACCGGAAAATCATTCTCAATGTCATGGCACGTAATCAGCGAGCAGCCGGAAATGTTTCTAAAGCAGTCTTTTTATACGAAAGGCTATTGGGTGTGGTTCTCATGCCTGACTTCTAGCGAGATGATGGCGGTAAATTGTTCGCAGTGAATGGAGACCGCTATCAGTCCATGTTACACAATGTTAGTTTGAATAAATAGGAACTAACTGAAAAGTATGGAGTGTATATCCTTGTTTCAGTGCCAAAAGCCACCTTCAGTGATCGTCTTATCATCATAAATGGCCCTGTCAATTGGCTACCTCGGTGTGATTTACACGTATACTTATTCAAGGCACTTATTGGCGCGCATCTAATGAAAAACTCCTTACTGAGGTCTGAACTAAATATCGCGTGTGAACCTCGTGGCGATCGTAGCAGACCTTTGAATTAAAAGATCTGATTTTAAGACGGCTCACTGAACGTCCTCTAATTTGCTCGTTTAACATTCGAAAATATCTAATTGGTGCTTCATTATGAACTAAAATTCAATGCCTGATCCATATTCAGTGAAAAATTCCCAGCCATCTGGTCTGCGAATTTCACCTTTCATGACACTCACTAAATGAATCCAACAGATGTAGTGTAAGTATTTCAATTCGAATCTCATTATTTTCCCCGGGTGGTCCTAGTCACTCATGAGTCCAGCCTAACCAAACAATGACATTTCGAATTCCAGATACGAAAACGTACCCCAAACCCTAAAAGGAAGTGGTAAAAACAGAAAAAAATTAAAAAAAAAAACCGAAAGCCAACCTCATTACCCATGTTGATGTTATCGCTACAACTTAATTATATGTGAAAGTACACCCAGTGAAAACGTCTTAAAATTAATATCCACGTCCACTTGGCATACATTGGCACGCAAATGTCAAACAAACCCCTCTTCTCGTTACTCACTCACGAACGTCGAGATCCCAACAGTGAAACCCAGTAAAACTTCGGTTGGGCGTATGGCAAACGATTCCCATCCTTGTTATCGCATCGTGCGGCCATTGTGCGTGTTCGACTATCGGGAGTCGCTGTCCAGAGGCGACTCTAATCTCATTAATAACCAGTCATCGGGTGCTTCTTATCAGTTGAGTAGCAGCAGCAGCAGCAATAGCAATAGCAACAGCAACAGCAACAGAAACAGCAACAGCAGAAGCAGTGGTAGTAGTAGTAGTTTAAGCTGAACGCGGGCACACCATCATTACCAAGCACCAAGTAGGAATAACACTCCGAATCCACAAGACCATGACGGCAACGATGACGCCAGGCCCAACTTGGAGGCAAATTAACATTTCGATTCTACGAAAGAAATTCACGCAACAGTTTGCCACGAGAATTTCGAGGAAACATTCGTTTCTTGTACCGTAAAAGTCCAATGGAATCCTTTCCGCAGCATGAGCCCAGTTGTGGTCTGGGAAGGATGAGCAAAGAAGGAGTTGATGGTTTTATGGGACCATCGTCTGGTGAATATTTAATATTTCAGTTACGCACAGTTCAGAGAGTGGTAGCCACCGCTTAAACTGGAGGTGAGACGTTTTCGATGGTTCGAAGGAACCCTTTTTCGTGGAGGTTTATCGGGCAAAGCTAAAAGGGAAAAGTTTTTCTATTATCGCGAGAGTGGAATTAATTTTTAATTTCGGAATGGTGTATGTCGTCCTCTTCCGATGGATGAGGCGGGGTGGATTGCTAGGCCATGTTGGGTTAAGCAATCGGTTTAATTTGGTGAATACTCTTCCGGAACTGTAAACTGGAAAATGGTTTCGTACACGTGCAAAGAATTTTCAACAAAAAAAAACACAAAACAAAAAACAAAAGTCAAATTGAAGGCTTTTTGGAAGCAACTAGGAGGTTAAGATATAAAGATATACAAACATTTGTTAGAGAAAGCTTTGCCTCTAGCAAGTAGCATGTTGAAGGCATACGAGATTACATTTTTGCTGTATTTTTTTTATCCTTAATGGTGCTATTGGAGGATCATATCGATCTTAATATCAACTGCAAACTTCCAAGTGAGCCAAAGCCTGAACCGAGTGGAGTTCCGCAACCAGCCGGTTTCAAATTTAGCGATGTCGAGGAACAGATATTGACTTTTGCCTTGGAACGAGTTAGAGGTGGATATTCAGACCTACAACAATGTATACCACATTTTTGAATAATTTTTTCGAGCGTATTGGCTGAAATCTCGCCAATGTTATTAGGTGCGCAACTAAGTTATCGATGTTTTTTTTTTGATGAAAATGCAACTTTATTGTGCAAAAATGGTTACAAATGAATCATCCAAAGTATTGCCCATCACTAGCTTCAATTTTTCTCATCTTTCTGGCAGAGCTCGAGGCTATCCACTAATCAGGCCATTTTTTTATGTCTTCATATCAGCGGAACTGCTGACCAGACCATGTGACATCGAACGGAACAAGTAGAAATCAGTCGGCGCAATATCTGGAGAATATTACGAGTGGGGTAGGACTTCCCATTTGAGCGTTTTCAGGTAGGTTTTCACGGGTTTGGCAACATACTTAGAATTATACTGTGCCTTCGATATTGGGCTAATATGCATTGTATGTCAGTTTGGTACTCTTTGAAGATGTTCAGATTTATGTTTCTAAATGTGAAGTAGACGAAAGGTATAAGACATATTGCCTTATTACTTAGTTTAATACACACAGAAAGAATGCGGATTCTATTTTTTGAAAAAAATATCGCATAAATGCCGTTCAGTTAGTTAGTTGCACACACTATTAGAGGCAGACCGCTGTGTTTCATGTCACGTTCTGCAGCATGCTTGGCTGGATGTCATATTTTCCACAGAAGATATTTTCTGTAACATATCGCTGATTATTAGCGATACTTTGCTTTTGACGTACCCCCACATAAAAAAAAAATCCATGGACTAAGTCTGGAGACCTCGGTAGCCACGAGACGTCTGTAAAGTAGCTCAACAATATCTAGCGCCGAATCACCATATCTGGTTTCTCACATCTGACGAATAAGATGGGTGTGCTTGTGAATTAGGGTAAAAAAAATTTCCGATTATGCACCCAGATTTTCGTTATTCACATCTACCGCTTGTCCTCTGAAAGGTTCAAAAAGCTACCGATGAATCCGTTCGTCGAAAAGCAGAAACCTTGAGTAGGTGGATTTCAGATTGACGGATTTCCGTGGACACCCAGGTAGAAGTGGGCTCCGTCGCTCGAGAAGATGAAATTCGTATATAGTTCGAAATCTCTCCAGCAGTTTATGTGTAGTTAAAGTTATTTTACAGCCCCCAAGCACCCGCTCCTTTCCGCATGGGTATTGGATTTTTACACAAGCTTCTTTCCACCTCACCAATGTTTTCGGTGGACTTCGATGTTCGGCTGGGCCGTCGTTGGAGCTGCAGAAATTTCGCAAAACCGCCGTTGACTGCCGATCGTTCAATTTTCACCTATGTTGGGTCCCGGGCCACAGAGACATTCCAGGGAATTGTAGGGTCGACAAACTTGCCAAAATTGGAACCACTCTACCTATTCTACCGCAAAATCGTAGTATCGGTAGTATACCAATCGCTAAGTGCAAGTTAATGTTAAAGCTGGATGCTAACAAAAGAACAGACCTTAGGCGGACCAAACAGATCTGGTCAAAGCAGGATGTGGGATCGCTTTAAGAGTTTGATCTTTCCGAAAAGGAAACATCTCAACGCCATCATATGTGACTTCGCTGGACACTGCCTTATAGGCAAGCATGGAAGAAGACTTGACGACTTTACAAATAATTTCCTCGAAAGCTGCATGGACGAGGAAGACGAAGCGACAATCCTCCACCTACTTTGTACGTGCCGAGCTCTCTCCCAGCTCACTCCACTTTGAGCTTTCTTCTACTATGACTAAATCTAGAGAATATACAGGGTGAATGACTCAAATTCCAACTTTTTAAAATGCTATAATTTTTTTACTTTTTGATAAATTTTATTTTGCCAAAGCAACAAATATTGGAAAATACATCAATTTTTAAATTGTATTAGTAGTTTTCAATATGTCCACCTTTGGCGCGAATAATGGCCTTGAGACGACCGAAGAAAGCATCGCACGCTGCACGCAAGTGGCTCTGCGGTATTTTGGCCCATTCCCGGCGAAGTGCTTGTTTGAGGTGGTCCAAACTTTTGTATTTTTTAGCATTTTTTAATACCCCAGACAGAGAAATCCAACGGACTTGCATCCGGAGAATTTGCAATCCATTGTGTCGAAGAAATGAAATGTGGAGCATTGTTTTTTAACCAATCTTGGTTGACGGGCGCTCTGTGAGACGGTGCCGAGTCTTGTTGAAATGTCCACGGTCTCCGACCAAAATGATTGTTTGCCCAAGGCTTCAATACTGCCTCTAAGACAGTTTCACGGTATACGATCGCATTAATTTTGACGCCATGGTCCAAAAACACGAGCGGAGAGCGACCATCGGTGGTTATGGCGGCCCAAACCATCACCATCGCTGGTACCTGCTTTCTGGTGGCCGTCCGAAGGTGTAAATTTTCGAAGGACCTCTCTGGCAAGTCACTCGGTCATTTTGTTTATTGACATTTTGCTCAATAACAAATGGCGACTCATCGGAAAAAACCAATTTCGGCAACTCACCACTTTCGTGCAAGCGTAGCAACTCCTTCTCTCTTTCGACTCTAACTTTTTTCTGTTGCGGTGTAAGATCGTCTGCTTTTTGGAATTTCAATGGCTTGAGCCCAAGCTCATTTTTCCGTATGTGTTGCATCCGTTCCAACGATATGTTGAGCTCACGAGCCATTTTTCTTCCACTTCGACGCGGATTTCGCTCAATTCGAGTCTTTACTTTCCGAACCATTTCTGCCGATGTTGCTGTTTTCTTATGACCACCTGCATGGCATTTTGCAACGCTGTCAGTATCACGGTAACGAGCTATGGTTCGAGACACAAATTATTTATTCACGTTGAGGTGCTGGAGGGCTCTAGCGATAGCTACTTGTGGTTTTCCAGCCAAATATAAAGAAATCACACTATCACGTTTGAATTCCATCGCGGATAAAAATCTTTCAACACAACTGAGACACAAATCGTTTTAAAGGCTTATAAATAATAAAATTATGTATCATGTGTCAAAATTTGAGCTCACTGTCATGGACGGTTTGGAAATTATAGCAGTCTGAAATTGGTTGCAGTTCGAGTCATTCATGGTGTAGACGTTAACAGTCTTCTACACTTCATCGTAAGCTCAAATTGGCTCCAAGAGTAGGAGGATCACAGATCCACGTGACATCACTATAGGCCAATAGGCCTAAGTGGGTTGGTCTTTCCAACAGCCACTCCTACCTAACCTAACCTAACTTTCATTCCGGCTAGTCAATTAATTATTAACGGCCACCTAATCCTGATGGCAGCGAACTATATTGCGGAGAACTGGTGAAGGGGGCGAAACATTTGCATCTGTAGCGACAGAAAAGCTTCTCTTAGAGCCTTGTTGAAGCCTCTTACGACTTCCAAGCTAGTTCTAGAATGCAAGCGATCACCGAACGTTGTCGGAAACCTGAATTGAGTAATCCTCGTCTGGTCCCAGAACACAATTAGATCATGGGAAATTAAATCGCCGATGAACTTGCCAGGTAAGGTTCAGAGGAGAGTTTCAACATACATTGGTTCTGTCTGCGACCTCCATTGACAGTTGAATCTCATATGAGCACAACTACAGATGGGATAGCTCCCAGGATACCAAACGAATACTTCCCGACGTCTCTAGGAAATCAGCGGCCTTTCTGCTGTCCCTCAGCAGGAAAGTCTGCAGGTTAATTACTGGCGGCGTGACAGGATACTACACTTTTGCATGTGCTGGACACAAAATCCTGCGATCCTTGCTGTGAAAGTGATGATGGCACCGCTGAACACTATCTCTGTTAATGTCCGGCTTACGCTCGCATAAGGCTGCAGGTACTCGGCACTAACGTGGTGCGTGCTGGTACTGTAGGCCTTACCACCAAAGCGCTTACTTATCTTTCTTCGTAAGACTGAAAGATTTCATTAAAAGGAACTTATAAAGAGTACAATGGACTTGCTCTTTGTCTGAGTGCTCTGTTCGGACAGAAGAAAAAAAAGATAAAAAATTGCACCTCCGAGGACAGTCTGAAGTTGACTAAAGCACTAACTTTAGTCTGAGATGATTGTGGTTGGATAGAGGTTAGCATTATCTATTGTATCTGAGAGCATTACTGTCCATGGTGACCATCTTTCCTATTTTCTTATAGGAAAAACTATTTAATTTTCCTCAATAGAGGGCGCATCAAATATTTTTTCACCATTGGTTGTTTACTTTTATCTTCAATAAACACCATTGAAGAAATGTTGGTTGGAAAGGATTGTTCAGAGCTATTCAAATCTATGTCTGAGCCCCCAATTAAATCGAAACCTTTCCAAAACAAACCTTCTCGTCATATTGATGCCATTTAGAGGGTCTTTACATTCCGAAACATATTGAAACGTTGCCATTATTTGACTGTAAAATCACCAGCAATTAAGGTCAAATGTCTGCTGAGATCCAATCATCCAATTTCTTGAAAACGGCTGAAATTAATCCAAATCAACTTATCAAAGCTCAGTGTCAAGAAGAAGTTCTTCTTCCCCCTTTCCACTCGCAAAACAATTTGGTAAAATGCCAGAATGTTATACAAGCTCTTTGCTTGATCTACACTGTAAATTACACTTACGAGTACGGATACAACAATCATGACGTGTGCACGCACTAGTCACGAATCGCGAACCGAATCCTGCTCCACCTACAGGCGCCATCCAACAATCATCAGAAAGCAATTTCAAGCTAATTACAGAAATTGCGCACTCCAGAGGGCCTTGATCCATGTGTCCATAACCATATTTCCAAGTGCATAGTGCCCGAAGATGATAGTACGATTCCGAGTACGGGTATCCACTACGTACCTCTGCGGGTGTATACCCTCAAACCTGCAGTGCACTCTGTGGCATTCCATTTCGTGCACTTCTGAATGTGTTCGCATTGATAAGCGCACGCGACACTAATTGGCTGAAAGTCATTGGAAACCTGGTGCAGGTTCCTTCGTTTGTAAGCACTGCAATCACCTGGCAGGTTTCACATGCCAATCAAAACGCCCAGGGATGCATGGCGCTAATTCATTGTTTTCCTCAGCGAAAAACTGTGTAGCTATAGAAATGAATGCCCACCTGCAGCTTCAGGAAGGAGGATAAATTCTCTAGCGCCGCAGGTAACGTCAGTGGTGACGTTTAGTGTGGCAGAAAAACTCGCGACTTAGACATAATGCACCAATTTAGTGCTCCGACATACGACTGAAAACTGCTCAAAGGGCGATGCAAGTCAAGAAGGCCACTTAACCTTTTCTAATAGAAGTTATGTCATTATTGCACATTAGGGATGAAGGTTTGGGGTTGGGGTGGCTACAAGTATTTGAAAATTCCAAGAGTTCGTGTATGAATTGCGAAATGATTGGTGTCATTGTTTTTATCGAATGTGGATTTGTAAAAATTGTTGGCGTTTCACAAATCACATGGGAATGACGGCAGACCTTAATCAATTATAAGAGCTGGGGTGGGAGCAGCTCTAAATAATTGATTCGATCGAGCTTGGTCGATTTTTCTTGATTTTATTGGAGGGTGAAATATTTTTAATCAAATGAATTTGTGGAAACAAAGCTAGACGCTCAAGTAATTCGTCATTGTATCCGTCACATGATCCCTTATTTGCACAGTTCATGCTTCTGGGCCATAGAGCTAACACAGACGGGATGATTATTGTCTCATCGAAAGTTTCTATACTTATTTAAGAGGCTTTGCTTCTTAATTGTCACAAGATACAGCGATTGACAAAAGATAGAAAGTCCTTAAATACTTCGTAGTTATACGTCTTTAGTATCATTCTGGTCGAGATATTTGTATAACATGCAATGTCCTTTTTAGTAGACACCATATACCTCTTTTTGCCCTCGTGGATCGATACACCCATCTTCACCCTTCACCCTTCCGATTATATCAATGCCATCCACTTATGCGTGCAATACGAATAGAAAGGACTTTTGCAGTCTTTCGCAATTTTTTTTAGATCACGTCTCCTTGCTGAAATCTGGGACATCAAATCTCAAGTACTTTTCCTTAGTTTATGGAAGCCATAGATTGTATCCCAAGAATTTTGACCTTACACTCTTGCTGTCCTAAAAAAAGTGGCCTAAGATGCTAGGTAGGTGATTGACAGAGAAAGGCCCCATTGGCACAGCAGCTTTGGATATGTGTCGGTTCCCTAAGTAAAGAGAAAAAGTCACCACATTCGAAATCCTAGCTGGCTCTGTAAGCAAGCCCCACTATAACCTCATAACGAGAAAGGGGCACTTCAACCGAATGTCTAATATTTCTGGTAGTTAGCGCTACTCCCATGTTTACTGAGGGTTTCTTTCGAGATCGCCAACGAAAAAGTATCAATGGCTATTGTACCTATATATCGACAATGACATTTCTGAAACGTCAAGACACCCTTCAACTTAATCCTGGAAGAGTCTCACAGCCTCATAGCGCTAGACTCCGCCAAATATACCCTGAGTTCACGCGATATAAGGTCGACATCCTTTATTTGAGTGGGATATTATGCTTTACTCCGGTGGATCAGCAGGGAGAACTTGAAATTCCGAAGTAGAACTGATATTAACCCCAATAGCACAAATCAAACCTAATATCCTGAAAATTTCACGTTGACCAGACACTTATGGCCACCAAACAGTGTAGTGGTCCATTGAAAACGCGACTGAGGATGATAATAACATACTCGTAACTATCGTAACTTGGGTGTAATCTACAACAAAACACCTAAGGGAATATCCTAATGTCGGTTAGGAATTAGCAATCCAATTTAGAAAGCTACACCAGCCAATATGGGATCAGAGGCAACGTCTTGGAGACCAGAATGACAACGGTGAACTTCTGCAACACCAACCACCTAGTCTTCAGAGGTGCACTGTTGAAGTTGCCTCTTAAATGGCAGGCAGCGAATACCCAACCAAATCGATGACACTGCCATCAGCTGCCTAGACGTCCAAAATATACTTGGAACCCATATTGGACCAGAACGCCATATCGCGTTTTATATTTACCAGCCTTCGTACTGCATCCGTCTTCATCAACAGTTCAAATCTGATCAACATCATCAGGTAAAATACTCACATCACATCTGTGAGTCGCCGGTATATCAAATGACTTTCCTCAAGTGACGGGGGAGCAGTAATCAGTAGATCTAGTGTATGCATGAATCGCCAAAGAGTTATTGGGGCCAGAACTCCAAACTATAACGAGGGTAGAGTCTAGATGGTAACCTTCTGATCTCGGATGAAGATCAGTTCATAAGATATTCAATCTGTTATACAATAGTTCTTAACCACTTCGACGATGCTGATATGATCCCGTACCGGTCTTCTTCGTAAAGGGCAAACAAGTCAAGTGGCGATACCCCTGCCAAACTATTTCAAAATAGCTCGCCAAAACTGCTATACCCGCTCGTATAGAGAGCCTGGAAAAAGGAGTACATATTCGTATACGTAATTTCCTCAAGGGTTGATTATCATGCTTTTAAAAACGGTTTTATAAGTATATGCGTCCTTTTGGCCATTAAAAATTCAATTCCCGGTGAAGAGAAGCAGGCAGTCTTTCGCGCCGGATTTCACTACATGGACTACATAAACACTATATGGATTATAATAGAGCAGTGCACCGAGAACAGGTCTCCACTTCATCCAGTATGTACCAACTTTGAGTACGATTCCGATAACTTTTTTGTCGGAGATCTAGGGATATTAAGTGTAGGGAGTCCCTGCAAACCTTAACCGCTGTTGCTCTAGTTGATCATTTGCGATGTATTCCATGCAGAATTGACGGAAGGTGATATTGCATTCGATAGTCTCGTATGCCATCTAACCTTATACACTTCGACTACGCTGACGATGTCTACCTACTCTCGGATCAGATGGTGCAGATTTATCTAGAATTTGAAGCAAAAAAAGTGCAGCTCAAAATAAACACATCCAATATATAAACCGTGAGGCCTTCTCATACACGAGCTCAAAATGCAGATCTGGCCTAGTCTCGGCTACCCGCAGTGATACAGAAATAAATCCGAGCAACAGAATCGAGAGACCAAAACCTGTACGCGGAACGTTATCCAAAGTCCGGAGGATCAATCTTCTCAGCATCAACGTAGGTTAGGTACGACTATATTGGGGGATTCGCCATATGCAACATATGCCAATCTCTGTGTTTCCTGGTCGTTATAACTTACAAACATTTAAAAACAATGTACATCGGTACCTGTCCTTTCTTCCTCCATTTTAAGAGAACAAAAATCCTTTGAGCGCGCGCTCATTATAAAAAAAATTAGGCAAGATATCTTGAGCATCCGACAAGTAACCGTCTTATGGCAATGCTCATCAAGGCCGAATTCGCTAACATTCACCTAATATGCACCTATACCACTACGGCAGATAAGGCCCAAGCCACCAAAGAAAGTTTTTAAGAGCTCATCAGCAAGACATATGGGTAATGTCGGACTAGGCGATTTTAACTCCAGAATAGGAAAGGAGAATATCTTTGATGTGACAGTTGGTAAGCACAGCCTACACGACAGCACGTTTGGTACGACTTTGCTAGGGGAGAAATATGAATATAGCAAGCACACAATTTTCTCATCTCAATATGCACAAGGGGACATAGTGGTCTCGAGATCATAAAACGCTAAGTCTAATTCATCGCATCGATAGACGTAAGACATGCCTCCAGTACTCTGGACGTCCAAACGTTCTGGCAGCCAACATTGACTCCGATCACCACTTGGTTGTAGCCAAGGTACGAATACGGATTTCTCGAGCCCCACAATGAAGAATAAGTATTGTGAGAGGATATAACGTAGAAAAACTACATTCGCAAGAGACCGCCAGAATCTTCGCCGAACGCGTAACACTTAAACTCTCTACGACTCCTATGCCGCCAGCATAAAGCACCGAAGCCAACGTCCCACCAGAGACGCCTCAACTGATGTGCAGATTTTCACCCGACCTCAACCAAGAAATCCCTGATTTGATGAAGAATGCCAGAAAGCACAATAAATCCAACAAAGCTACTGGCCCTGTTGGCTTACGGGCCGAGGTATTCAAAGCTGCTGGCAGTGGCTTTGTGGAGAGCTGGGGATTTGGTTCTTAGATCAGGTCATGTCTGATGAACCTCAGTGTCATGTACCCGATTTGCAAAAAAGGGAGGCCTCCTCAACTGCGCCAACTATATAGGTATTAACTCTCCTCAACATCGCATACAAGATCCTGTCTGGCATACTGTATGAACATCTCAAACCATTTGCCTACAACAAGCAGATGGAAAACAGCATTTGTGCAGCCCGTCCCTAAAAAAGGCGAATCTTCTTCTCTATCTATACAGACCCACTGCACTTACGTCCCTTCTTTCAATGCCCGGCAATATGGTATTCGTAGCAACAGGTCCACTGGTGATTTGATGACATGTCTCACCGAAAAGTAGAGTCAAAGCGTACATAAATCTGGCGAAAGAAAGATAGTTGCACTTGATATTTCTAAGGCATTTGACAGATTTTGGCATCAGGCTCTCTTGTCGAAAATGCGTGCTCTTGAGATCGATGACTCTCTTCTTCAATGGACTAGAAATTACCTTTCGGAACATTCAATTCAAGTTGTCTTGGACGGTTTCAAGTCTGATATTCACAAAATAAATGCTGATGTGCCCCAGGACTCCGTTCTGTCTCCGACACTCTTTTTAATTTTCGTCCACGATCTCTTGTCTCCTACTTCTAATCCAATATGTCCTTTGCAAACGAAAGTATTTCCTGCTTTTCATATTCGTTCCCGGACTCACGCCCCTACTCTTCGGCTGTAGAACGGGAACGGCAGCGTATGTTAAGCACATTAAATTCCGATATTAACAGCATAACCAATTGGGGAACTATCAACCGAGTGGAATTGAATGCTTCCAAAACTCAATGCTGTCTGCTGTCATTAAAGAGAAATTCAAATACCCAGCCATTATCCATGAATGGCACTTGCATCGTCGAAACCGATAAACTTTCCATTCTCGGTATGTGTGTCAGTGACAACCTACGTTGGAATGACCACATATTCGATATCGTCAAAAATGCTGCGAAATGTCTAGGCTTTCTCAAACGATGTAAGAAATACTTTCCCCCTTCTGATGTGGTCGCAATACATAAGGCTTTCATCCGCCCAGAATTGGAGTACAATGCCCTCATCTGGTCAGGTGTTCCTAAAACATCTATGCAAGCGTTAGATGGGATTCAAAACCGTGCGATAAAACTCATCGGTGATACTAATATCACTCAAGCAGTGGATACCCTCGAACACCGACATAATGTCTGGTGTCTCGCTCTGTTTTACCGCTAGTTCCACCACCAGTGCTGTATAGAAACCGCCAGTAGCATTCCGCCCCTTCAAACTTTTAACCGTAATACCCGTGTCGCTATGAATGCTCATGAGTATGGGCTTGACCATTTTCGGACGTACTCTAAAATATCGTGATTTATTCCTAAGCCCTACAACTCGCTTATGGAAGGCCCCGACGATCACTGTGGTTCCTGGTCATTATAGCTTACAAACATTTAAAAACAATGTACATCGGTACCTGTGCTTTCTTTCTCCCTAAATTTCCTTCGCCCGCTCTGTGTACATAACAGAAAAACAAAAAAAAAATCACAATTTGCTGTAGCTGATATCTGTTGTTGACTATATTGACAATTGAGTCCTTCAAATACGCTGTTGTTCATTTTGATGGATTCAAGACACCTGGCATCGATGACATACGAGTACATTTAGTTGTGCTAAAAAAAAGGAGGGATAGGCTGCTGGTAACCCTGAAGAGAATCTTCACTGCAAACGGTAGCCGTACCACTAGCTTTGTGGATCAGAGCAAAGCTGATGAAGATTACGGATAATAACTGCGGCCAATATCTGATAGCGCCCACAAAGCGGCGAACTGTCTCGAGGTCTATGTTGCATGTTGGTCAACTTACTGTTCATCGCTCTCATTAATTCTAACGTATATGCTCAGACGTATGCAGATGAGGTACCTCTTAGATGATGTTTGGTGTAAAACGCATGCATCCCTTGACCTGATCAGCGATTAATCTTTCAGGCAACCTTCTTAAAATTGAGCTTCATGGAACCTTACGGGCCTGGCAGATTTTTCTGACGAAGATAAGTATTTCGATGTCACCCTTCTTTGGATGAAGCTTGTCACATCAAAATCATGCCACCTGATGATACGAATCGACTTTCCCTAATAGTTTCAGCCAGAATGCGAAGCATGACACGAATACAGTCGGGTCTTCGTGGATTAAGGATGCGCCACTGGTATCTGTTTAGAGAACCACAACGGCGAAAACTTCTGTCGTATCGGCCTTGATGTGGTGAGTGCTGGTACTGTGCTACTGAAGCTTCTATTCATCTTTCTATGAAAGTCTAAGAAATTCTAACAAAAGGAACAAACAAGGAATATAGTGGACTAGTTCTTTGTCTGAATACTCTGTTTCGGGAAAATACGAGTAGCATATACCCGTTGAGGCTTACTTAGAAACTGCTTCCAAGGAAGAGTTAAATTTTAATTTGCGGTATCGATGCTTAAGCTTATTTCCACAGGATTACTGTGCAGTGTATTCGTATATCTTCGATACGATGAGATACATCATTTTCTTAAATCATCGACCTGGATAATGATATCAATTTAGTTTTGTGGCTTTTCTACACACAGCATAGGCAACCTAAGCTTAATGGTCATAATCCCTTCAAACGTTTTATAATCCCTTAAACCACCAACCTACGCAAATGGAAATTCTCTGGAATTCCTTAACATCCAGACCCATTACCATCCCCCTTTTGCACCCTTCCACAACAAGCTGGACCACAGAATTTTTCTCGCCCCATCGGGCACTTGTATGTTCGCGCCAACCTTCAATGCAGCCGCTGACATTTATGGTGCGCAACTCCACCACATCCCTAATTGCAATCACAATAAATCTTGTCAATTAAATTATTAAACGAATATAAGAGTGCGCACAGAGGCACAAACACACATATACGAGTATACTCGTACACATATTCATTGGTCCGTCGTCCACATACCCCTGTGCTTTTGTAATTATCAGGCATTTTATCACCTTAACTATAGTGCGCGACTGACGCGACGTTCTGTCGTAAGTAGCAGCAGCGGTGGTAGAGTCGAGAGTCCATAGTTGCTGCTACTGGCTGCGCGTGTAATTAAAATGTCTGCACTCACTTAGTGCATTCTGCCGCCCGGTGGCAATAGCGTCCGAAGACTTTTCGACCTCTTATCCTACCCACCACCGCCCGTCCGTCTGATGGCCGCTTGAACGCTGCCGCCTCGCGTCGTCATCTCATGTCGTTTGGATTTCCTCTAGATATTCGCTGCCGCCGCACCGCCCGATTGGAACAAAACAGATGAATGAGCAGACAAGAGACGCAAATGCCTTCTGCTCCCCACGCTCCTGTGCCTTGTCGACGCTGGCCTCCCCAAAGGAGAATCCATAAATTTCCACCTTGTCAACTTTTGATATTAATAAATTACTAAAGCGCATAATTAATTAGTCGGACTCGAATATGTTCTACTCGCTACTGCTGCTCATATGAATGTGTGGATCTGGGTATATATATATGTGTGTGTGTGTGTGTGTGTGCAGTCTGGCGTCTTTGTTGTCCTTTCACTTGGCGCTGCTCTGAGTACGAGTACCTATTCTGTTAGTGCTGCTACTTGGGCTTGTGTCTCTCTTCGTACTCGTACTTGTGCTGTGTAATTGTGGTCGCAACTAGAGGAGTCTATAGCTCAAAAACCGTTGACAACCGGCGGCTATCTGTTTGGTTGTAACATTTTCACTTACGGTAATTAATGCTAAATGACAAATTAACACACATCCAGGTGCAACCGTTGTTGCCGCCCCCGATGGGCACCCGTTTGCACGGAAGCAGGCTTACATGAGTGAAATATGAAGTCCAAGTGGCTGGAAGCGGTTTTTGATCTATGGCTTGGCACAGTTTTCTATCTGTTGGGTTGATTGTACTCATACTCCTAGGTAGGTACCAATAATACTGCCAGCCACATGCAATTGGGACAATGCACATGTCAGCTGGTTAAGGAGACGTTGCCGTTGCCGTTGCCATTGCCGTCGCCGCGGTACTGCTGCCGCCTCTGTCCCGTCGTCGGCTGACTTGCAATACTGCAGAACTGACTCACATGGGTAAACATTTCACGAAACTTGTTGTGGACCATTGAAAAAGTTTTGACTACCCCACGACAAGATTGTTAATTGCTGTTGCCGCAGTTGGAAATGATTCATAGCCATTGAGGTGTTAAGATGGAAATTCTTTTCCAATTTTGTTTCAGTTAACAGCTTAAGTGCTGGCTGGAAAAGCGTGGTAAGGAGTTCCCGTCTTGATTGTCTATGCTCCTCTTGGTGTTCACACCTACATTAACGGATAAGTGGCGTAGTGATGTAGTGACACAGCATCAAGTTAAGCTGCGGGTATTAATGGAATTTCAGACAGATCTACAACGTGCTTTACAACAACAAATTGCACAGCTAGATTCACTTAATCCCAATCCTTTAGAAAAGCTCCGGCAGCCTCATTCGGCATAATATGACCTTGTCATGGTAGACGTTCATGTATCTCCGTATCTTAAATCATCATTCGTGTATTCCAGTCTCTTCCCGGCCTTACTTGTCCTCGTCCATTTCACTTTGCTAAAATACATATCCAGTAGAGTTTGCCTTCCTATATAACGTCTCAAGGCTACATGTTCTCACAGACACACATCAAACCATCATCATTTGAGCCCGTGATGGCCGTGATGAAACGAAGTTCCTAGTGAACTCGCAGCAGCCCTCAAATCAGCGTAGTGAGCTTAATCTAGGTTGGGGATTGTGCCGTAAAATACTATCTACATACATGTTATGCAGCAACAAACAGTTTAACAATTGAAAGTCTTACGGTTGAGGATCTTGCACGTAGAATAGTTAGACCCTTAATAGACCACTAACAGTCGGCCAATTATTCCAGATTCTATAAAGCTACAAAGTGACATCACTGCCATCCAATATCTGCTAAGAGATAGTCCGAACAACAGAAAGATAAAGCAGTTTGTTTTTTATAATTTTTTTTAGAAAAAATTACAAAAGCACCACCACGACGTTGAGATTTTCCTTGGTGATAAGGGAGCATTTTTAAGGGCTTAGTTCAAAGCATAGTGCGCTTCCCAAAACGAATTCAGGCTCAACATGCTTGAATTGAGCTGAAAGTTTCCTGATCGAAGAATCTAAAGGTCGGTTGATCAAAATTCGATCAACGAAAGGTTTCACTATTCTAAAAGCCAGAACTTTCTTGTCTTAGCCAAGGTGGGTATACAACAAAAACCAGGAATAATCCAGATCAAGTCTCTGTCAAGGAGACATATGAACTCATTAGAGACACTAATTGCTAGGAGGTATCCGACCATTATTTCAATGAAGACTACCAATAAGCGCATGTACATAGCTAAACAGAAAGCTTTAACGGGGCGCTCCGAATTCTATGTCCTCAGGAGATGAAAAGACCTCCGGTTCCTCGGATTGAAACCCTGGATTGGGCTACTACTTCGGCGAAACGACTGATATTTTAGAAGAATTGATTCTGGAGATTATTATACGGAGATAGAATCTAAAGCCTTTTGTCAAGTGGAACTAGTATCAATATGAACAATGATTGACAATAAGTTCTTCCAGATAAAACCTTTACATTGTCCATGATATCTCCTGTGGAATGTTAAACGGTTGAAAAAAAACCCTCCGAAGACATTCCTCCTTAAAGTCGCTAAGTTAGCTAACCCAGGACTATATTTAACCAGTTTTTCCTCTCTATAATCACGGAAGGAAGTGCTAATTTAAACAGAATAGCTAATGTTCTTTTTTTCAGTCTAAACGGAGCAGTCAGGCAAAGAGCTACTCTATTCTACTCCTTGTATGTTCACGGAAATTTCTCAGCCTTTCGTTGAAGGATAAGTTAGTACTTCTACTTCAGTGATAACATGCCTGCGGTACCAGCACCCACCAAATCATCGCAGCCAGATGTGAGGGTAAGCCGGACGCATCCGTCTCAGTAGGAAGAAGGCAAACTTTAGATACAGCTCCCTTCACCACACGGTTTGAAGTTCAAAGGATCACTACACGAATCAGACCATCTTCTCCGCATTCTACCTCCTCGATTCTTCCAAATGACCATTTTACCAAAAAAGGGAAAAGTTTTCTTCTATAATGGTGACAACTGCTCGAATTATCAATCCACGAACTTGAGTGAGACGGCGTCAAAACATTTAGATCAGCTGCATCTTCTGAAATGGGACATAATGGACGAGAGTTAATAATTGATTCAATTTGACAAACTATTTGTAGTGGATGCAATTCTTCATAACTGAGAGGAGCATAGCCAGCAACACGTCGAAAATGGCACTTTGCCATCTTTACTGAGGCTTCCTATAAACCTTCCGAAGTGGGGTGAGCCAGCAGGACTATGCTTCCATCTTATGAACTAGTTGTCTATAATTTGAATTACGAAACAAGACTTTTAACTCGTTTAACTCCGAACAATAAAATTTTTGATATTATATGAAAATATTATTTTCGGCTTACCTCTTCTAGAAATAAACTTTTTTAATATTTCTAAAAACAGATTGCGATGAAAGATCCACCGCAAGTTCTAAAGGAAGATGGCTTTGAGACATGCAGTCCATGATATGAATATCAAGGCAGGAAGACTCGTCAGGCGTCTGGAGCAGACCCAGGCAGTCTATAGAAAGAGCCAACGTAGCAGAGACAGAGCGTTATTTAGAGTCTGTTTAATGCAATAGGGACATATTTTCATGAAAGCTCGTTCGATCAAACATCAGGCCCACAGAATATAATTGTCCTTATCATAGCCGTGTAGATCCAGAAGATCCTCCTCGGTAACAAGTCGCATGTTTTGCCGAGAGCTCTTTTGCACTGCTGAAAGGTGGACAAGACTATGCAGGTTTTCGACGTGACATGTTTAGTCCTCAAAATGATGGCACTCAAATATTTTGTTTTGCCGGAAAAACAAAAGGTGATGCATTTAAGCGCTAGATGAGTTAGCAAACCAGTCAGCTTCGTCCTTGTCGTAAAGAGAACAACCTCAGCTTTTGGATGTAAGGCTGAAAGCCTTCTTCTAGTGCACCAATCGTAGATCGCATCTAGGACTGCTTGTGTTTTAGAGCAGACAGACTCTATGCATTATTCATCAGGAAGTATAGCCACATTTTCTGCATATGCTTGAGCAAAGATGGCAGAACTATGTACCGAGAGCCTTAACACCGCGTCTCCATGAGAGACAAATACGTATGTCAGACATTTCGCCGTTAAGGATAAGTAACAATAAATAATGCCTTATACGGAAGTTAATTGCTCTTGGAGAAGAATTAGAAATGGAAGAACCGTTTAGAAGAAGAAAACATCGTTTTTGGGTAAATCCTTTTTTGAAACTGAGGGAGATTTACGAGCTAGAGCAGCATTTGCTGACGGATATATTTTGGGATGGTGGAAATGAGTATCATTTCATTCATTCCTGTATCCCCTTGTGGGTCCTAGGGCCTCTACTATGCCTATGCCGGTGGTGTCGGTAATGCGGATTGCTGGCCCAGGTTGTCTAGTCTAGCCATAAGACCCTAAACAATCGCACTTGCAATTTTGGCTTACCTGTATAAGGATTTATACACGTAGTTGCCCGTGGACCACCTCGAGGAGGTAGAGCAAGCACTATATTACGAACTTGATTGTTGCGCTACTGGTCCAATCCATGTTTTGAACAGTCAGTAGTTTCCCGATCAATCGCCGTGCAGGCCCCTATTGTAGGATTCGTCTCTGTATTTCCTTCTGGTGTCGTTTTCATTTATCACAGATTGAACCTGCAATAATAAAACAGAATACGATAATGAGGTATGCTATAGCACGAAGACTCTACAGGTCATTTGACTTTTTACCGACGATATCCAGAAAAATAATAAGCCAGTCTGTCCCAGACGTTCTTTTACGATACATTTCATGTTACATATATGAAAATATAGACGCAAGCAATATTTATAGGGGACTCGATAGCTATTTGTTCTTATTTTATAGACTCCTTAGACATGTAGTGAATGGCATAGTATAGCAGCGGGATTTTCCACATACGATTGAGTCAATAGATTGAAAGCTTATTCAAATAACAGCTCCAGCTCATTCTGGATCTGACTTTTTTAGTTATAAAGATTTTTTCAGTATTGTCCTGTTAAACGTTGTTAACGCACATGATGTAGGAGGAATTGGAAGATCATCCGATGTCATAGTGTTTAAAAATTGTAGTTGTTACAAAGAACTGAGGCAGTTTGTCTTAACGTACCCCTCCCGACCCACTGAAGGGCCAAGACGCACTTACACCATACTTTTTAGCTACGACATATTTGATCTCGACAAACATCTCATGAAATGCATTGGCAGAAGTGAAAAGCTATCCACCTCCCAAGAAATTTTTAATTATAAGCTGAGTTGTTCCCACCTGACGGTTGAAATGGCATTTGGTCTATTGGTTTCACGATTCAGGATTTTCCATAGCCTAATCGAATTAGCCTTGGGAACTTGTAACACCTTAGTGAAAGCGTGTTGTATTCTTCACATATGCAAAAAATTGAGGACAAGCAGCCGGGTAGTAATCAAACTCTTCCCGAAACGACGTCGAATCTTTGTACACAGGGATATTCCGGGAATATTCCGGTTGGTCACATACTGCCTGACGGATGTCATATAAGTGGACAAAAATAAATAAATAAATATGACTTTGTGACATAACAAAATATGTCTCTTTTTAATAGCTTTATATGGTTTCATAGCAATTGAATGTATCTCCTTTTCTCTATATGCTGACGATACAAAATTTTTCAAAACAGTTGCTTCACCACAAGACTACTGTATCCTTCACCAAGCCGTAGATAGTTTTCCGAACTGGTGCCTGTAAAATTGTTTAGAATTCAATACCACAACCCAGGTAATTTACATTGTCCTCGTCTTTCCCATCAACTTACCCACTAAACCTCAAAAATAAATAACAATAAAATGCATTAACACAGAAATTCAATTGTTTATTAAATAAGAAGAAAGGTATTTGTACATAACGTAATACTCGTACAATACATAAATAAAAGAAGAAAAAAAAAATACACGCAAATATCGTCAAACTCAAATTTTGTAAGTTTGCACTTAAAACTGTAGATTGCAAAATGTCCCGACTTTCCGCTGATGTTGAAAGTGAATACTGTGCCGACGGTGACGATTCCGATGTCCTTTTTTTAATGGACCGGATAACATGCACATCATTTGCTGATTCGGTAAACTAACTCTGAACTTTTACTTCACAGCTGTGCTGAGTAACGTCAGTGTTTGTGTTTTTTGTGTTTGTCTTTCTTCATAATGACTCGGGAATTCAAAATGGATATTGTCAATATACGCGGGATAAAAAGTAACCACTTTTCTGCGTACGACCAGCTATTTTGGCACTTAGTGAAACACAGGTAGATCCCCGCTCACACCACTCAGATCACACTGATCTGAAGCTACCTGACTACAAACTATTCTACGCTCACCGCGGTCTCGCCATTTACGTGCGTAGTTAGCTTACCAAACCCCACCACAATGTAGTCCCTGTTCCAATCCGGAATTCAGTCTCCGTAAGCAAATTATCCATTACTGCTTTATTTACAGAAGCACCAAACTGGACAGCTATTCGGCTTTTAACGAATTCGATACGCAGTCTAACTCCATTCAAAGAATTGTATTACAGCCGATTTCAATATACACAATTCTGGGTGGCTTCGACAATCTGGACAGACCACGCCCGAAGGACGGTGTGTCGCTGCAGAAAACAACTGAACACAGCATGTGATTGAGCCCACGCGAATACCAGACGTTGACAGTCACACCGCCAGCACCTTGGACTTGTTTTTAACTTCTCACCCTCATAAATAAATCGTTGATGTGCTCTCCCCTCTAGCACCATTGTGTTATATCAGCTAATTACTCGTACACCGACCACACAGTTAGAGAAAAGATTCCCAAAAGAACCGTATGGCAATACGAGAAAGCCAACTGGAGCGGTCTTAACAGCTTCTTTAGGAATTTTAACTGGTCGTTCCTCGATAACGACCAGTTGATATGACCACAAACGCCATTATCTTTGGAATGAGAAACTTTATCCATCATCGGATGAAGAGTATCAAACTAAAAGAAAAGGCATGGTACGACTCGAGCTGTAAAGAGGCTGTCAGGGTTAGAGGATTTTTTTTTCGGTCCTACAAGACCAACCCGACAGAGGAAAACCGAAAAAAGTTTAAACGAGCCAGAAATGACTGCAACGTCTTTCTCAAGCGTGTGAAATTCCAATACGACCAAAAACTGAGGCAGAAAATACTACAATGTCCCAAAGGTGGTAACAATTTTTGGTCGTTCGTCAAAAATATTAGAAATTCTGCCTCATCCTCCATCCCAACGCTCATTTATAATGATATTCCAGCTGTCAGCTGTTTGGATAAGGCCAATCTGTTTGCTGCACTCTTTGCAGATTGTGCTTTGTCCCCGCCTACACTTGAGTGCGTCGAATTTTCAATGGGACAAATCCAGTTTCACACTCGTGTAGTAGCAAGAGTTCTTAAAGATCTTAACATTCACAAATCCGCTGGTCCAGATGGTATATCTGCCCTTCTTCTGAAGAGGTGTTCTTCATCGCTAGCCAAACCACAGGACTCTTTCCTAACAGATGAAAACAACATTTGTCCAGCCTGTCCCTAAAAAAGGCGAATCTTCTTCTCCCTCCTCCTACAGACCCATTGCACTTACGTCCCTTCTTTCCAAGGTCGTCAACGCTGATAAACCGTCAGCTCATGAAATATCTCGAAACACGAAAACTTCTTAATGACTGGCAATACGGTTTTCGTAGTAACAGGTCCACTGGTCATCTGATGGCATATCTCATCGAAAAGTGGAACCAAAGCGTACATCAATCTGGCGAAAGCAAGATATTTCTAAGGCATTTGACAGAGTTTGGCATTAGGCTCTTTTGTCGAAAATGCATGCTTTTGGGACCGACGATTCTCTTCTTCAGAAATTACCTTTCGGAACGTTTAATTCAAGTTGTCTTGGATAATTTCAAATCTGATACTCACAAAATAAATGCTGGTGTGCCCCAGGGCTCCATTCTGTCTCCGACACTCTTTTTAATTTTCATCGACGATTTCTTGTCTGCTACTTCTAATCCAATATATTCCTTTGCTGATGACAGTACTCTTTGCTTTTCATATTCGTTGCCGGCTGCAGAACCGTCCCTGCTCTTCGGCTTAGAACTGGAACGCCAGCGTATGGTGAGCTCATTAAATTCTGATATTAACAACATAGCTAATTGGGGAACCGCTAACAGAGTAGAATTTAATGCTTCCAAGACACAATGCTGTCTGCTTTCGTTAAAGCGAAATTTAAACACCCAGCCATTATCCATGGATGACACTTGCAACGTCGAAAGCGATAAACTTTCCATTTTCGGTATGTATGTCTATGACAACTTACGTAGGAATAACCACATAGGTTTCCTCAAGCGATGTAAGAAATACCCCACGCGCTCTGATCTGGTCTCAATATATAAGGCGTTTATCCGCCCGAAATTGGAGTACAATTCCCACATCTGGTCGGGTGCGCCCAAAAGATCTCTGCACCTGCTAGATAGGATGCAAAACCATGCGATAAAACTCACAGGTGAAACCCCGAACGCCGACGTAATGTCTCGTGTCTCACTCTGTTTTACCGCTATTTCCACCACCAGTGCTGCATAGAAATCGCCAGTAGCATTCGGCCATTTCAAACTTTTACTGATGAATGCTGATCAGTATACCCTCAAGCCCACTTTCGGACGTACTCTAAAATATCGTGATTCATTCCGAAGCCGTACAACTCGCTTATGGAATGCCCTGCCTAGCTCTTAATTTCCTAGACATTATAACCTTCAAACATTTAAAACCAACGTTCGCCGGTACCTCTCTTTCTATCCTCCCTGACTTTCCTTTGCCCGCGCTGTGTGCAAGCATTTTAAGAGTACTTAAATCCCTTATAAAAAAAAAGCCCGCACCCAGCAGAGACAGAGCGTTCTTTAGAGTCTGTTTAATTCAATAGGGACATATTTTTATGAAAACTCGTTCCATCAAAAATATAGCCCATGGGATGTAAATGGCCTTATCGTAGCCGTGTAGATCCAGAGGATCATCCTCGATGACAACTCGCATGTTTTGCCAAAAACTCTTTTGCACAGCTAAATGAAGGTTTTCGACATGACATTTTTAGTTAAAAAACACCATGATGGCATTTAAATATTTTGTTTTGTTGGAAAAAGAAAAGTTGATGCGTCCGGGGGTTAGATAAGTTAGTAAACCAGTCAGCTTCCTCCTTGTCGTATAGAGAACAACATCAGCTTTTAGATGAAAAACTGAAAGCCTTTTTCTAGTGCAACAATGACGCGTCTAGGCCTGCTTGCGTTTTAAAGCAGCCAGATACCTAGCGTCTGTCTTCAACAGAAAGTAAAGCCACATTTTCTGCATATGCTTGAGCAGAGATGTCAGAACTACCTACGTACTGAGAGCGTTAGGGAGTAAGTCGACCAACATGAACCAAAGCAGTGTGGGCAGGAAGCCCTTTGCAGGAAATTCTCTTTACCCCCACTATCATATATATACGAGGGCTGGTCAATAAGTCCGCCTGACCTCTTTACTGAAACAGCAACACTGCTCCTGTCAACAGGCATCTGTCAGTTGACTCCTGTCAAAATTTAAACTTGCTGCGTCAGTTAGTTTGTGTTTGACAGCTATTTTTGTCAGACTACTCACTAATTTGAGGAGAAAATGGAAAAAAGTGAATTTCGTGTGCTTATTAAGCATTATTTCTTGCGAAAAAAAACCATTACCGAGACCAAGGCTAAGCTTGATAAATACTATGGGGACTCTGCACCATCGATTTTAATGGTAAAAAAGTGGTTTACTGAATTTCGTTGTGGCCGTACAAGCACTGAAGATGCCGAACGTCCTGGACGCCCAGTTGAGGTCTCTACACCCGAAACAATCGAAAAAATTCACGATATGGTGTTGGCCGACCGAAGATTGAAAGTGCGAGAGATTGTGGAAGCCGTAGGGATCTCGCATGGCTCAGTGGTTTCAATTTTGAATGATCACTTGGGCATGAGAAAGCTTTCCGCAAGATGGGTGCCGCATTTGCTCACAGTCGACCACAAACGCAATCGTGTAACAACTTCACAGGAAGGTTTGGCGTTGTTTAATCGCAATATGGAGGAGTTTTTGCGCCGTTTTGTAACCGTGGACGAAACATGGATCCATCACAACACACCAGAGAACAAACAACAGTCAAAACAGTGGGTTTCTAAGGGTGAATCGGCGCCAAAGAAGGCCAAGGTGGGTTTGTCAGCCAATAAAGTTATGGCAACTGTTTTTTGGGATGCACGCGGGATAATCCACATTGACTACCTTCAAAAGGGAAGAACAATCAATGGGGAATATTATGCCAACTTATTGGACCGATTCAATGACGATTTGAAAAAAAAACGACCTCATTTGGCAAAGAAAAAAGTTCTTTTCCACCAAGACAATGCAAGGGTGCACACATGTGCAGTTGCCATGGCAAAAATCCATGAATTGGGCTATGAATTGCTCCCTCATCCACCCTATTCTCCAGATTTGGCTCCGAGCGACTACTTCTTGTTCCCAAACCTGAAGAAATGGCTTGGTGGAAAAAGATTTGACTCCAATGATGAAGTCATCTCGCAAACAAAGGCCTATTTTGAGGACCTCGACAAATCATTTTTTTAATCCAAAAGTCACGGACTTATTTACCCGCCATGTATGTTACAATATATTGGTGTAGACCCTATGATGACGGTAGAGCAAAGTCTCGTCTTTGATCTACACATACTGCACCTCTTTGTTCCATTAGTTGTTTAATATTTCCAAGAATTGGATCAGAGCTTATGTAAAATCGCCTTTAGATTTTCTCCATGAAGGATGTACATATTTTTTTATATACGAGTAGGTTGCACGTCTACATGCCAGTACCGGGCAGTCGGCAATAAAGTGTAAAGATGTTTACTTGTTCTACGGAAAGTGGCCCGTTAGTGCTCCGCACAGTCCCCGTATATGTTTTCTATTAAAGAGAATGGCTAATTCGGCTATTTTGTTATTATAATTGAGGAATATGGTATCTTTCAGTGGTTAAATATCTAGGTTATTTGACTGTGCATAGATTTGCAGGTTGTTTTATTTCCACTAAAGCCAAAGCTTCGGCAGGTTACTATAAATGGACTCTCGGCAGTTTTCTTGGCTTTCCCCCCATTTCGTTCTCATAGTTATGCTCATGTAATAGGTGTCGCAAAAGTCATCACCCTATCGGAAGATGCTATCATTTAGGTATACTCCTAAGGAACGCGGACTAATTGTTACGATTTATTTGCAGAATAATTCGTCGGTGGTGTTGAAGAAGCGTGAATTTCGGTGCAGATTTCCCAGTCGTCCGACACCAACTGGGCAAACACTACGACGTCTAGCTGCTCGCCTAGAAGAGTATAGGAAAACACGAGATGTTGCTGATGCGAATATCGCAGCTGTGGTTGATGATGTCGCAGAGGGCCCCGGAGTAACGACCAGACTACGTGCAACACAATTGGCGAAAGACTGTAAGATATTCCCTTACAAAGTGCACACAGTACATCAGCTGATGTACGCTTAAGCCATCCTTAATCTTGATCACGAGGGAGACAACTTTTCATCGAAAATCATCATGAGCGACGTGGGCCATTTCAATCTCTGTGGATATGTGAACAAGCAAAATGATCGCTTCTGGGGCACCGAAAATTCGCGTAAATCCACGAAGAGCCATCCGCTCAAAGTTACTGCGTTGTGTGCTGTTGACGCTGGAACCGTCAACGGGCCTTATTTTTTGAAAACGCTTCGGGCCAAAAGAGTACTGTGGACGGCAAACGCTACAGAGCCATGCTCAATGAATTTCTCCTTCCTCAATTGGATGAATTGGGACAGGAGAACCTGTGGCTCCAACAGGGTGGAGCAACGGCGCATACTGCACGAGCCACAACTGAAATTCTGAGGGCTGCATTTCCGTGTCGCCTAATCTCTGGTTTTGGTGATCTTGCCGGTAAGATCGCCTGATTTAACCGTTCAGACACTCAGAAGAATCTTTAAGAAGTCCTAAAAGAGAATATCCGTCTAGAATGCGATGAACTATCGCCGGAAATTGTGGAAAGAGTAATGGAACAAAGATTTGGGACATCAAGTAAACATAATCCGAAAGTAGAATCAACGTTTCTTATTCATAAAAAAAATTACAGCCAAAGATAACTTTTGCGCCACTTTGTATGAGGTTCAGGGTGATGAGGTTGATGAGGTTGATGAGGTTGATGAGGTTGATGAGTATTTAACGACACTCTAGGAAGATTTTTGATGAGTATGACTAGTTCTTTAGTGCTTTGAGTACCGACTGACTATCCAAGAGTATAGCTATGGCATTTTGACTGCTTCCTGTCGTTTACTTAGTAGAACAGATATAGATTCCAATAAGGCAGTTAGCCTGAAGAATTGCTGTATCCTTATTTTGCACAAACGAATAGGGTTCGAGCACTTCTGCTCCTATGCCTCGATTCCTTTTCGAAAAATCATATACAACTTTTGTGAATCATCATTCAATCATATAAGATTTGTGTTTCATTCCTCACTTGTGGGGGAGTAGGCCTCTTTGAAAAGTTAATGGTGAGGTAAAGTGGATCACGAGTTCGAGATTTGGAAAAGGTTCCTTTTAGTTCTTTAGTATTTCCAAGTGACCAATGAATGTAGGTTGAGTGCTTCGTTTTGAGTGGCTACATGTTGTGGAGCTAGATCTAATTACGTGGTCATGTCTGCAGTTTGGGTTGTTCTCAGCTCCTGTAACACCTGTACTGTACGGACACACAAGCCATTGAATCCTGCATAGTCTGATTGTCCACCCAGTATGTCATTTCGCGTTTAAGGCCCGATAGCTGTTTTGTGGTCCATAGGTATTTTATTGCCTTGTTTGTTATATAGGTGAGCTAAGTTCCCTAAGGGAGTTTTTTTCTTAGAGTTACACTTAGGTACTTGTGAATGTAAGAACTGTTTTGTTGGGGTTAGTTACCTGTTCCAGGTCGTGCAACGTGCACGAAATCCCTGATAACAAAAAAGATATCATCTGCATATCGTATACCATAGTTTTACATCCTTTGGAGTTCAGGATTTGCATGAGGCCTTTCACTAGTATGGACAACAAAAGAGGGCACAGTGCTCCGCCCTGAGTAGAACCCTTTACTGTAGTGGTATTCAATTGTACATGGCCTAGGTTTGCATTTATTTTCCTTAGGAATAGCATGATGATAGTCCATTTTGTTACCTTTGGATATCCACCTCTCCTATGGAAGGCTTGTTCCATCGATCTAAAATTTGCGTTGTCAAAAGCCAGTTGATGTTCATGAATGTACAGAGGGCTATTCATTTAGAGTTCAATGCTTCTTCTATGTCGTATGCCTGTTTAGTTTGCAAATTGTAAGTTGTGAAGTGGAGTTCTAGATAATAAGTCTATCCTTATATGAAGGTCAAACAGCTTTTCCATAGCCTTTAACATGAACAACGAAAGGCTAACCAGCCTTTGGGATTTCGGAGGTTGTGGGAGTTTGTTGCCTCTCTTAGGTATGTAGACTACTTTAACTGCTCTTCAAATCAAAGGCATATTTTTCAGTGTGGAACTGGCTTTGGAGATTCGGACTAATGTCGAGCTGAGTCTATACCTCAAGGCAGAAATCCTGCCAAGTTAACGTCCGGTCCCGGTTATTTAAAGGGTTCGAATGAGCTTACTCTTTTCAAAGGTTGGTTACTATGGAGACAAAGTGTCTCTTATGATTTTTGAACTCCTCTTATTTGCTTATTGACTCGGTAGGGTAGTCCTGCAACAGGATAAAAAACAAGCTCTAATGTTTCTCTGAAAGTGGTTTGTTTTTCCAACAGCCAGTCTTATCTAACTTTACCCTATCTGAAATTACATGTGGGATCCCCTCAGGAACCTTTCAGTGTGGCTATTGGGATAGTATAGGGGCTTTTGGATCTAATTAGTAGCCGTAGCGTCCCGTAAGTCACTACAAAAGTTCCCTCAAAATTCCCTCTTCATTAGTTGTTTGTTATAGGTTTTGAGAGACTTTCTATTGTCCCACAAGTCATTTGTTCTTTTCACCTTCCCAGCCATTTGCCAATAGCTGATTCACCAAGGCACCCTCTTTGTGGAGGATTTTGCCTTCGATGGACCTTCATGTTATGAAAATACAATCGCATCTGTAAGGTTCGTAGGTAGATAAATAGGTAAAAGCGGCTGTTGGAAAGACAAATCCATTTAGGCATATTGGCCCATTGTGATGCCACGTGGATCTATGATCCTCTTACTCATGGAACCAGTTTCGATGAAGTGAAGTTTTCTTCTATGGGAGAGAGCTGGACATGTACAGAATAGGTGGAGGATTGTCTCCTTTTTCTCCTCGCCCATGCAGCTCCACAGAAATTGATTGTAAAAGCGCCAAGCCTTCTTATATGCTTGCCTATGTGGTAGTGGCCAGTGATGACACCTTCGTTGGCGCTAAGATGTTTCCTATTTAGAAGGATCAGACTCTTAGAGTGATTCAGATCCAGCTTTGGCCAGATCTGTTTGGTCGCTAAACATGTTGGTCCAGCAGTCCACCTAAGGTATGTTCTTTTATTAGCCTCCAGCTTAAATATTGATTTGCATGTAGCGATTGGTATACCTATGAGACCCTTTTCCGGTAGAATAGGTAGAGTGGTTCCAATTTTGGCGAGTTCATCAGCCCAGCAGTTGCCTGGAATGTCTCTGTAGCCTGGTACCCAGCAAAGGTGAAGGTTGAACTGCTCTGCCATCTCCATAAGAGATGACCGGTATTCAGTGGCGGTTTTAGAATTTAATGAGACTGAGTCCAGGGATTTGATGGCGGTCTGACTATCCGGGAAGATGCGGATATCCGTTTTCCTTCAGTCAGGGTAGAGCTTCTTTCCGCCTGGAACACGTTACAGTAATTTGGAAGACGGAGAGAGAGGCTGAGATTTAGCTTATCTGAGAAAACACCGCCACCAAACCCGCTATCGGTTTTAAATCCACCTAGCTGCAGTCGCAGCTGCTTGCCTGCTGAAAATGTCGAGGGGTGTCAAATGAAACAGAATGTCTAATGCCGCAGAGGGAGTAGACCATAAGGCCCCGCTTATGCATAGACATGCTGTTCTTTGGACTCTGCTAAGTTTGCTGCAGTTGACTGCATAGTCTAAGGCCGTCTGCCAGACAATAACCCCATAAGTGAGTATCGGTCTAACATCCGAGATGTATAGCCAGTGGGTTATGCGAGGTTGAAGGCCCCATTTATTCCCAATTGCTTTTTTTCTATTGTAGCTTTCTTGACTCTTTCTTGAATGTTAGGTTCCCAGTTTAGTTTCCTGTCAAAAATGAGACCCAGATGTTTTGCTGTATTGGAGGGTCTTAGATTTGAATTTTATATGTCCTAGAAAAGAGGATAAGATCCGTTTTATTTGGGTTTACTTCCAATTCACAGCTATCTGTCCAACATTAGGTTCGTAACTGACACATCAAGTTCCTGTGTTGTGTTTAAGTCCTGTGTTGTGTTGCAAAGTTTTTCTTTTAGAATCTGAGCATATCGACACCAGTCCGTTATTTTTGGGTTCACTCTTACCAATCCCTTTAATACAAAGAGAATATATTTGTGGTCAGCTTCCTCCTCCAGAATCCTCATCGCAAACCCCCAATTCTAAACCCAGTCTGAGGAAATTTTATTCATAATAGTGAGCTCTGTGACCTACCGACGTTTCGTATTAGCAAAAGCTGGTTTCATCCTCTTACTTGCATTCATAAAATTGTTGGTTAGTAAGAATTCTAAGTGTATCTCACACCGTGCTGATATTGCAGCCAATAATAAGCCTTCCTGTGGGTATTGTAATACTCCACTAGTCCCTTGACAGTGTCAGGTAGTCCTTAGAGTCGCTTCGACAGTAGGATGAGGAAATAATGATCCCTCTTACGCTGCCATTCGGCTTCCACCAAACTTAAAGCTGTTTCCTCGGTTAGTAATTTAGCAAATGGCAGGATCAATATCAGTGTCTACAGTTATCATAGCCCTAGGTCTGGCTACAGTTCTATCATAGATCACCTGTGTGATTATTATTGAGGCCTTGAAAACAGCGCTTGCTAATCTATTTCTCTTGTAGTAGCCCTGTGTTGGTGATACCACCGGCAAACCTCCTGCTAGAACTCCGCTGTTGCTGATTTAGCACATTGAGATCCACCTGTAGGCGCCCTCTGTTAATCGGTGTGTCTGAGCGCCGGAATCACCGGGAAAGTTGTTCTCTCTTCAAGCTCTACGGCCCCCATTTTTTGACCAGTTCCTCAGTACTGGTATTCGCAGCCTTCGGCTTCATGGTAATCTGCCCAAATAGGTATATGACCATGTCCTTCGTGTCTTCTAAAAGAGACCAAAAAGCTTCATATTTTTGATCGACAAATAGGACCAACATCATATTAGGATCCTCTTCCCATGACCCGACATTGAGACCTATGTTGTGCCACTGTATGAACTCCAATAAAGCAGCAGAGAGGACATCTAAGTTCACATGTAGAATTATAAAGGAACTCAGACATTTAGGTTGAGATCGTCCTAAAGTAAATTTGTAAATTGGTTTTGGTAGTTAACATATCGGTTTCGCCGCAATGGCCCTCAGCGAGTACTCAGATAACCAAGGCGGATCAGCCCTGCTCCCGATACAAAAGACTAGAGATTTAGTGACATAGACTAGACGTACATAGTCTCTTGTTTTTTAAGGTAAACCACCTGTCATGTAGATTTATGTTTACGGGATGCCCATACATCCATCGCTCTCCGTCAATCCTTGATACTAATTCGGAATTGTGTTGGAGGCACAAGTTCCACCCTTGGTATGGGTCGAGGCCGATTTAAAACCTCTTACTGCTCTTAGGGTCACAGCACCCAGTACTTATTTTCAACTCAGCAATGGGTCAGACCAACAGGAAGACCCTACCCGCGCTTTGGGTTTAAACCACAGCCACGATGACGCTCCCACAAGGAGGCCTACCTCAGGCCCAGACCGACTCCCATGGACTACCGGTGGTCTTGCCGCCCACAAGACTTATGACCGGCAACTTGGAAATGGTCAAATCGTTGCAACCTTCGGTGGCGTCATCTGAAGATGTTCACGATAAGACCAGTAATATGCTCTGCCCCCGCTTTTTATTAGACAACGTCATTGATGGGCGAAGAGACTAGGCATACAGTGACAGGCTGTGCCATCTTGGGCTTTGGTATAGAAATGCTTACTTCAGAAATTTCATTATTTGGCACGCAGTGTGGTATGGCGAGCGGTGTTGTTGAAACAAGAAGTCTTGCAGACCTTTCTCAGACACATAAAATGCGATAATATCCACCAATACCGATTGCCATCGACCATACGAGACATTTGGATTTTTGGAAACACTCTTGTTCTTGGCAATTCGCTACAGACACGGACTCAATAACATTTGAGGGCAAACGATAAATTGTGTTGTCGGAAGGCGCAGAACGACCACAATATTATATTTAGTGAAGACCGATTATTTTCAATGTAAAGCGTCACTATTTCGGCGCGTTTTTTCGGTATACGAGGGTTGTCTGAAAAGTTTCCGAACAATGATATAACATTGTTTCCCAAATTTTTTTTTTTATTTTTCTACATAGTCTCCTTGTAACTCTACCCACTTCTACCAGCGATAATACTTGGCGCTTTTCCCTGCAAAATAATTGTTCACGAAGGTGATTGCCTCCTCATTTGACGAAAATCTCTGTCCTCCGAGCGCAGTTTTTAGATAAGGGAACAGAAAGAAGTCGCTTGGGGCTAGATAGGCGAATGGTCAAGCAGTTCCAACCATAATTCATGGATTTTCGCTATGGCAACCGCTGAGGTGTCAGACGGCGCGTTGTCTTGGTGAAACAGGATTTTCTTTTTCTGCAAATGTGGCCGTTTTTCCTCAATTTCTGCCTTCAGCTTGGCAAGTAATGATGCGTAGTATGCTCTTGTAATGGTTTTTCCTTTTTGAAGATAATCGATTAAGATAACTCCTTTACTATCCCAAAAAACAGTCGCCATCACTTTCCCAGCCAAAAAAACAGTTTTTGCTTTTTTTGGAGCCAGCGCGCCCTTTGCTGTCCACTGTTTTGACTGAATTTTTGTTTCGGGCGTATAATGGTGTATCCAAGTTTCATCTACAGTAATTAATCGGCGCCACAACTCGGATTTATTGCGCCTAAACTGCGCCAACAGAGCGTTGGAAATGTTCATTCGAACACGTTTTTGGTCTAACGTAAGCGAACGCGGCACCCAACGCGCGGACAGCTTTCTCATGCCTAAATCTTGATTTAATATGTAACAAACACGATCTTTGGACATTTTTATAACCGCTACTATCTCTCTTTAATTCGGCGGTTGTCTAACACCATTTGGTGAACTTTAGCAATGTTATCGTCAGCGGTTGCAGTTTTTGGACGACCCGAAGGTTCATCATCTCCCAAGCTCTTACGGCCACGTTTAAAATCAGCTGACTACAATTTCACTGTGGTAAATAATGGTGCAGAGTCCCCATACACAGAGTCCAACTCATTTTTGATTTGCGTAGGCGTATCGCCTTTCAAAAACAAGAATTTAATCACAGCTCGATACTCAATTTTTTCCATTTTCACAAAATACACTCACATCGACTCACTCAAGCGACTGTTAAGTAAAAACTGCGCTTCCAAAGTGACTGAAACTTCTATAAGTAACTGCCAAATGATGCACAACTAGCATTATCTAGCTTTCATTGACGAGTGCCGCTATCTTTACATTGCGGTCGGAAACTTTTCAGACAACCCTCGTTAAAGTTATTAAACATTTGCATACCGTAGCTCCCTGAGCACGGTTGTATTTAATATCTGACTTACTACTCTAAATAGTTGGGATACTACAGATGCTACAAAGTTTTTGAAATCTACAGCCTTTTAATTAGATCTCTAGGTTCGCTGACATAAGCCTTCCCTCCTATGAAAATTGGCTCAACACGAATGACACTGGCCTTAATCCAGGCATTATATCCGTAAAATATTCTTGTTTTAATAGCATGCCATGTTTTTCAAGTTCCCTTAAGACTTTGGAATGACTAGTTGGATTTCTCGATCTTAACCTTGAGAATCGGCTTTCTTAATCCTAATTCCCTTTCAAGTCTTCATTTTTACCCACAATCGAAGTACGTGTACATACCTTATGGAATAATTCCGCTGTTACTCCATTTAGGTGCACAACAGAAATGAAACGAAAACAAATGTCCTTAACCACAATTGGATCACATATCATGAACTGCTTGTGCCCACAATGTATTACGATGGGAAGCACATTTTTTATGCGTTTATGCGATTATTATACGCTTCTGAGGCATTTTTTTGCACCCACCTCGTCATCGGTCGGCCTTTGGTGAATCCACCGACAAAAGAATTATAAAAGCGCGGCCTCACAAAACATCATGTTTCCAAGTCGGGATTTGAGCAATAGTTATACGCCAGCCAAGGGTATTATTTCACATTGTGCCACCATCCACTCTCCATCCATCTATCCAAACCATCGTCCATTGAAACAGGCAGTGATACTAACTACCAGCGACAACGAAGACGACGACAATGATGACGATGATGATGGCAACAGACCCCAGGTCCCGAGTGCCGGTTACCTACATATCTATCCAACTCCAACTTGCCACTAAAATATATTAAACAATGACACCAGCTTCAGAAATCACGACATCTTCGGTTGAGTGCATAGTAGTCCTCCCGATGACAATAACTGCGCGCGGAGGAACTTTGGCTACACGGCCATTGGACTGATATAAAAATTTACGACAAAAATCTCCACCAAAGCAAACACATGCTCCACATACTTGCCGGACATTTATTGGAGATAACTTCTTACGGTACCATAAATAAAACATAATCCTCGCGCGGTTTCAAGACTCAAGACTTCTTTAACCAGGACACAGAGAAGAAAAAAAAAATAAATAAAAATAAAGAAAAAGCGCGCGTACACCGTTGCAGCAGCGAAAAACCACAAAACTGGTCCAATGATGGTTTGGTTTGTCCAGCGAACCGATTAATGCGGCCAAGAGTTCGGGACAGCGTTTTCTCCTGGTCGCGCTGGCATAATTTTCCACCCAAAGGCACAAGGCACAACGACCGGGGTGCGGTTCGGTTAAGTGGGATGAATTGAGCCGACATTGGGATTGCTACCACCATCGCCACCACCGCAGCCGTACTCGTATAACGCTAAAGTTCAGGCCAATCACTCGGGATTTTCTTGTACAACAAATCGTTCGGGTGCAGGATGTATCGAGGATCTGGGTGCAGATACTTCATAATAATTTCTAATCAGCAAAAAATTCCAACGGACTGACCGACCCATCATAATCGTGTAGGAATCGTCGTAACTCCTCTCCAAGTTGTCGTCACTGGTCACTGCCGCGCCGCAATGCCGACGATGCGGTGCAGTCAGTGACCTGGGGTGAGATTGGTTTTTTTTTTTTTCTTATTTTCAGTGTCATCGGAAGAGGAACTGCGTAAGAAAAGCACAAAAACAACAACAGCAATCTGACATATTATATTCAATTAAGGACGAAAATCCTTGGTGTACGTTTGGGGAAGGGGGGAAGGAAATAGGAGAACCCAGAGACAAACAATCCGAATTACAATGGAACTCTAATTAAGAGCACTGTACAGTGTACGACTTCGAATACTCGTACACAGTAAGCCTCTTTAAAAGTTCACTTGCCGACGGCGGCATTACGTACATAGCAGTAGCGGTGGCGGCGACGGCGGCGGCGGTGGCCGTCAACCCTTTTGTTTTGGTTTATGACGTTGATGACACTGGGCGGATGTCCTTAATTGACGAACTCCTTGTTCAGCATACTTTGGACATATTGGGTTACATACGGTTCCAGACGGTTCCAAACGGTTCCAGACGGTTCCAAATGGTTACGAGTACATGCCGAATCTCCAACGTGCGTGTGAAAGTCAAAGAATTCGTACTCATACGATAGTGTTGTCATTCGACACAGATAATGTGTTATGGAGGGGGAGCAGGGATTAAGAAAGGGTTCCGCAAATGTTGGCATAAGTGTTCTCTAAACTGTAATCGCATTTATAGCAATAGAAAGGGTTAAAGTTGAACTCATTACGACGAAGGATTTTTAAAGGACAGTAAAAGTAATTAACAGAGAGGAATATGTGTTTGGCGGTATTTTGAATATAGAAATACATATTGGGGGTAAATGTTTTAATGGGTCTTCCAATTAAGTACCAGTGAAGGAGCGGTCAGTCCAGTCATTACTGAAGGTTGCTACTAAGGAGTAAGATGTCCTTTGTAGCTTTCCTATGTATCTGACATTTGCACCACATCGTTTCAGATTTTTGAAAGTTTAGGGGCCATATGGGGACATAGGATTCCGTAGGTGTCTCTGAAATATTTGAATATTTTTCCATGTTCTTATATCTGACAAGATGAAGCCCATACACCGTCACCAGTTTGTTGATTTCAAATAGTCACCCTTCTTCTCTGCTAGCAGGCTCGCTTCCGCATCCTAGATTCCATCTTAAACAGCATACATGCAGATTTGTTGACGTGCCAATAATCCTAAATGTCTGGTGGAGACCACGTTATCTCTATGACGAACGAATATGATTTTTCATAACTCGGGGCTTCGTTGGCTGATGACCCCTAAAGAGCGAAGTGCGTCCGGCTCTATCCTCCTCTAATTTGTTTGTTGGATTACCAATTGAGCGAACTCATTCGCTGCCGCCAAACATCCCAGCCATTTAAAATAACCGGCACGTTGTTTTCAGCAGTGGGACTGCGCCTAGCCGAGTCTCTACTTACAGTCTTTGCCGGCGCCACCTTTCGCACTCGAAGAAGATGTGTTTGGCTTTATCACCAATTACAGGGCAGAAACCCAATTTGATAGAGATATGATGGACATACGCCTGACTTTACAATGTCCGACGAAGAAATAATTTATCTCATAGTGACCTCGAACCAGATATGTTCGCAGTTCTGGTGAGCCGGTGCGTCCACATTCCTTCAGCAGCCCGATCCCATTCCCGCAGCCCGTACGCTTACGTTCTACATCTTCTATCGCTATCTTCTTCATCCCTTGAATGCACGGTTTCCCTACGCAATCCGAAGCGGCCCGATTCCCTTCGCTGTAGCAAAGCGGATTTCTTGAAAGGCCGTGCCTCTGCGCCTCATAGCAATATAGGGTTGGTAAGTGGGCTTGGCATCAGCCGTGACAGTGCCATGTAATTTTTTATCGCCTTCTCTGTTGTCCACTTCATGTGTTCCCTGAAGCCAAGTCGGAAATCAGCCCAGACTCCAAGGCACACCGCTGCACCCGCGACAACCACACGAATGTCTTTCCTAAACTATCGCTGTCTGCTCGGAACGGTAATCCCTATTTTATGGGCAACATGCTCAACGGTACATGCCCGCAGCTAACTCGACATCACGAAATCACGACCAAAGAGTTGTCGTCCGCGAAGTTGTTCAGCTTAATCCCTGGATCCATTATCATCAGCAGTATGGCCAAATTCTACAGACCAAACCATGTAATGTATGCATACGTCAAACACTTTTCTTTGACTCCCTTGGTGTAGGTGTATCGGAAGATCTAGTGCTGGATCCAGGATTTTTTTAAGTAGTCCGGCAAGTTCTGCACTTTTATATACGCCTGGCATTTCATATATACGTTTGGCCGAATGCAAGGTATTCTGGAGGATGATCTCCTTCTCATCTTGATGGGAAATTCTCAAGCCCGATTCATGTTCTCCAGGAGCTCAGACACCACCATTGACATTGAACGACTCACCCGAAGCGAATCTAGGGGTGTTAAGAGTAGCTTTGCAGTTGTCCAGCGGGCTGAGGTGCTATGTCTTCCAATGCCTACTAAAACTCGTCTGCCCAAGCATGCATTTAACATGTCATGCAGAACGTGTGATCTCTCAGACCTCGTTTATACGGCCTAGGAAGTTAATAACTACTCCAGTGTGAAAGGGCGGTTTTTGTCAGCAGTCATCATTTCGCGATCCTCCACTGGGAGGTTTAAAAAGTGTGCGCTCCCACGACTTGTATCATAAAGGCCGGTATGTCTCGCATATCCCCTATGTTGTAATCGTTGAGTTCTGCAACGAAGACGGTGGCATTCTTTTCGCAGTTACGCGGTTTCATCGGTCCATCTGTAACAAGGCGCTCGATTCGACTTATCTGATGCCTACTTATGCACATCGTAATTACTTTAGATGCAAAGTATTGTGCGCTTCACCAACCACTTGGCCTCCACCGCACCTGTTATCTTAGACACATTGGCAGAGGGCAGCCTGCCTACATGGCTCTCCAGACGGACACCCGAGCCACAACTCAATGCGAGGCTGGGGTCACGCCGATGAGCAAATTCCTTGTGTCAATCCGCTTGAATGTCCCTATACCAACACCTTTAGCTCAAACCTTGTGGCATTTCCAACACCGCCTGCCGTCTTGAGTCAGATTGTGTCGCACTCCAGATGGTAGTTTTGGAGTTAAAACTGCGGCAACGGAAGACATCATCGGTTGCCTCACACGAGCAAAGGGACATGGGCAAGCCAATCTCGTAATACGTTCTTCTTAATTTTCGGGGATTGTATTAGATTACGCAACCACTCAGAATCCACATAAAGTCGTCTCCGGCTCTAGAAGGAAAGCCCAAAAATTTCTTCTAGATTAGTGCGCCGCACCTAATCTATCTCTATGCCAGTCCATGTTTGATAATAACATCCGGTATGCTCATTTGTAAAATGCTTGACTTTCATTACTCGATTTGCGCAAAAACTACCAAACGGGACACATAAGACATGTTGCAAGTACACAGAAACTGCTGAACCGTGGCATCGAACTCACTGTAAGATCGGATAAGCTAACAGCAGCCGAATTCAAAGCATCAGGTGACCAAAATTTGGTTGGTAGAATATATGTTCTACGAGTATAAGTCGATCACCTGCGATTTCAGCGGCATCAGTCACTCATTTACTTCTGTAAAACCTGTCTGTCTTAACCTAATCGTTCCAGTTTGATCCTTTTCAGTTCATTGCAATCGTACCATTTCATATTCATTGATCTTAAAGTTGCCTTCGATGCCCAGTTTCTTTTATGAATCGTTGAAATTTGTAACACGTCTAATTTCTTCCACGCATCTGCGTTGCTGCTGCTCCGCTTGTGGGGTTGGATAAACTTGCGAACTTTAGAACCAATCCACAGGCCACCTTATTTTGGATCACCTCGCTAGTCAGGCCAAGAGTTTCCTGGTGCTTCCGCATTCGAGTGGAACATGGCAATACCACCTGATTTGCTCTGCCTGAAGTTTCTCTACTATCGTTTTCCAAACGTGGAGACTTCTGCGGAAGCGCGTGCTTCTTATAAGATCGCTTGTTGTTAGCTTTTGAAGAGATCAGCTGTTTAACTTGTTAAACCTTGGAATAACAGAGATAGATTTAGTAGACAAGACCATAGTAAACATTCCCATATAACGCAATCATGGGCCTAATTCAGCTGACGTCCATCGTGCCACCTGTCGCAGTCAATCATTTCTTCTCTGTTGTAAGCTGGCAGCTATTGGCGGCAGTGGTAGTTTGATTCCGGCCATCTTCGTATGCTCACGACAAAATTCGTGTTTGCTTATCTTGAAAGAAGGCAAACTAAGCACATTCAGCACAAAAACTAAAGCTTGGGTTTTGGCTTCAAATACTGGAGCTCTACCCGCGCTGAAATCACGCGCTCAATTTTGGACGTTTATTTTTTGTCCATCTTCCATTTACAAATTAGAAGACATCCTGGGCCACTACTTCATTTATCTGTGAACCAACAATAGAACCTCAGCCGTAATCACGTTGTTCAATGGATACACGTTGGGTTCTTCCCAACAATGCCAACAAACGGCACCACTTGGAAACAACTTGCGCAAGTGTTTCTTGTCGTGCGACGCCAACATCGACTATATACTACATGTTGGCCGAGTTCAATCATGTGGAGAAAATTGGCTTTTGCTGTTTTCCTAGTCAGCCAGTGTGGAAGGAACATAAAGGCGCCCATACCTGCGTGTACTGGCGCTTTATTGCCAAGCTCCCAATCGCAATCCGCTGCCACCCCTTATGAATTTCTTTCTAATGTCGCCGGGTAGGTCAACTTTCGTGACTCTGCACTCGAGTACCCTCAAATTTGCAATCATAAATTCTTGGGCATTCGCAATGCGGTTCATACCCACTAATTGTTCGTTGATTCAGTATTTGGTGACCTTATTTGCTTTCACTTACTTTCGAATACTTACTGCATTTAGAGTAATTACTCAAGCCCTTCAGCTTCACCCAGCGATAAGAGCATTCCGCGATACCATCTCTCTTCGATTCTCCTGGCCGTCAATGAATACAAACATTCGCAAGTAAGAACGCATATCTCACACTTACTAGCGAGGTAATGTGAATAGACACATTGACCCATCGTTGGAAAGGTTTGCAACCAACAATTTCGAATGCGTTTATCTTGACATTCCGTTTCCGTCTAGCAACGGATACAGCTACCCGGTTACATTCATCGATGAAACTAGGCGCTGGCTGGAAGCCATTCCGTTCCTTACAACAACGCGACAATGCGATTGCCATCTTTCAGAGCTTCTCACAAATACTCGGTTGTTCTCACGTCAAAACAACGACTTACCACTCGCAGTCAAACGGAGGGATAAGTGCAATGGAACTGCAAATTGGCTCACCCACCGCCTGCCTAAAGTTATCATACCCGCGCAGCTGGTTTACCCTACCGAAATACGGCTTCCTGAAGATTTCTTCGATGCGAAGTTTAGTTTGTATGAAACCACTATCACTTTCGCCAATCGACTCTAATTACCTAGGCAGAAATGCCTAGGTAAGGTTGCCAAAGATAGATGACAAGCCCGGTTTAAACATCTCGTCCTCTTGCAGGAGATCACCTTTCTGACAGCAACGAATTTATAACTAGACTAAGCAGATGTGTTCCAGACATGCGAAGCTATTCGTCATCAATGCTATGGCGCATTCTGACGTTTGTTACAATGTATCCAGGAATAATTTCACACTGCTCTACTCCAGGTATGCACTGCAGCTGCAACGTCTTCTAGGATGACTGAACGCTATAATGTCACAAGTGCTTTGACAGTGCTCACACTAACCTGAAAAAACTGCATCTTAAACATAGATGTCAATAAGAGCATCATTACCATCATAATAAGCTTGAACTAAAAGATACACCCAAATCGATCCAAGATCACGTTGCATGCTATACAAACTTGTCAACCTGGAGATCCTATCCTGTACTTTTCTAGATTGTCAATCAAACACTGTTTGGTTAATTATTAAAGATTTATCCTTAATTACGATTCGTGTAGGAACCGTTATAACATTCCTGTACACCAATCAAAAATACTGGCACACCAATTTGCCAAGTCGCTGTCTGTCCAAAACTTCCCAGCCCAAGATATAGTACCTACCTACTCGTCGCCATCCAGTCACTTGATATACAAAACATATTCCATGTGAACAACAACTACAACAACGATGACGACGAGAACTGCAACATCGAACGCATCTACCTAGACCATACTTTCAATATTCAGATACGAATATCAGATTCCAAGTACCGTCGTGGTATTCGCGGAATAATAAAGCAATCAACTGTCCCAACAGCCGGCCGCCAACTGGCAACCGGCAACCCCACCCAAAAAACCCAAACAAATATATTCACACTTTCGCGCAACAAAACAGGACGCTACGCATCTCATCATCGTTTCTCTACATCCGCATAAGTGCTACGAAAGTATTGTATCTTTGCGGCTAAGCACAACTGGACCAGCTCCATTGGAGAACACATCCTGGATCCAAATCTCTAGGTCTCCGGACTAGCTATGCTGGTCCTGAGTGCGGGATTTGTTGCTCTGGCTGTGGTTGTTTCTGTACGGCGATTTATGAAACAATCTCTTGCAATGCATAAATAACGCGACAGCTAAACGTCTCACAGAATGTTTTCTAGTTGTCCGACGACTTGGTCAATGTATAAATAAAAGCTACGACGAGTCTTTGGAACATGAGAGTGGCCCAGAGTGGATGGAGCAACATCATCACCGGACATATAAACAACGAGTATTTGTCGTTTCCAGCCAAGTAATTCAATTATTGTGGCTCTCGAGCATTTGAGGAGTAGAGCGCCGACAGACGGTCTGACGAACGGACAAACAGACAGACGAATTTAGTCGTATGGACAGACATGGTGCACTTGAACATCGAATTTTATAGAGATACGCGATACTCATAGTGCGGATGGATTGACTCTGGATTGATTGTACCTCGTTGTTTTAATTTAGCTTATTTTTCTTTTTTTTTTGAGGGAGGGGGGAAAGAAAAGGTATATTGAGTCGGTTTTGCAGGGTTCACGGATAGTATCGGCATTGTTTTATCTTCTTACAGAGCTTATCTGTGCTTGGATGAAGGTTTTTAGTAGTTCGAGTCGGAGGAATTATTACGCTTTAAAGTAGAGCTAAAGCATTCTGGAAGTCATTTAATAAGAAATGTCGACAATGGGATATGTTCTACCGCAAGACTTTCCTAAGTATTTGCTTCAGAGATTTGTGTTGTGGATTGGATCAGTAAAGGTGTAGAAGGTATCTACTTCACTGAACAAGTAGTATTTGAATTAATTTTTCGATATTTGGGCCGCTTTTGTCCTATAATGCTTTACAGCAGCAGATAACTAAGAGAAGAAGGGAAACTAAAGTCAAGCAAATCCTTTTATCTACCGCAGCGAGCCAAGCTAGGAAACGAAGCTTCTAGTAAGCAGTAAATTGCATTGAATGAGCGATTCGGAGCTCATTCTTCGACTTTTCCTCGGTCGATGTTACTCTTAGTTAAAAAATGTTGCTTCAAAGATAGGTATTTCATAGTACTTACAAGTTCTGTGCCTTGGCGCGCTAATTTCAGAAAGCCTAATTCCACAATCAAAGACTTGTTTTGAAAGTTTTTTGAGATCTGGCGTATCCTCCTTTTTTTTTATTGTGATCACCTGAGTCCCTTCCAATTCGGCTTTACAAGAGGCAAGTGTGTCGAGGATGCATGGTCTTTCCTAAAAGACAGAATCAGGGCCAGTGTGGTTATAGGCATCTTTATTGATTTTAAAGGTGCCTTTGATAACCTGAACTGGCAAAAAATAGTAACCAGGTTGCAGGAATTGGGTTGTCGGGAAATTGGACTTTGGGGAAGCTACTTTTCCGACAGAAAAGCGAGTGTACGACAGCGTCTCAATTAATGTTGAGAAAGGTTGCCCCCAGGAGTCCATCTGTGGTCCTTTTATTTGGAACCTGATGATGGATCCACTCTTGCGGCGACTAAATGAGCTCTGTGAGTGCTGCGCCTACGTAGATGACCTGCTTCTCATCCTCGAAGGCCAGTCTAGGGCCGAAATCGAGGTATTAGGAGGAAGAGCTCTAGCAGTCGTTGCTGAATGGGGAGAAAGCGTCTTATCGCAGGATAAGACTGTTTCAATGAAGCTACAGGGCAAATTGAATGTAAGACGCCGGGCTCCTGCGATACGTTTGAACGGCGTTGGCATTAGACGTGTGACTGAGGGCACATATCTGGGCATAAGGATGGGTGAGTGTATGAACTTCATGCCTCACCTGGTTCGAACAAAGACAACGCATGCTGAGTGCGGTAGGCCGGATAAGGCGCATTTTGCGATCTGTCTAGGGACTCAACAGGCGTTCTGTTCGTATCATATACGACGGCCTTTTTGTTGCCTGTACAACATATGGAGCATCGGTATGGTACGACAGGGTTATGACTGTTGATGGTCGAAGGCGGATCTTGACTTGCCAAAGAATCGCCTTGCTTGGATGTTTACCGGTTTGCCACACTGCCTCCACAGAGGCAATGCAGGTGTTGCTTGGAGTGCCACCTCTGGATCTGAAAGTGATACGTCGTGGTATTGCTTTCAAGATCAGAAAAGGTCTCCCTCTAAATGGGAGCGATTGGGTTTCCCCGGAAGAAGTGGATGGCCTATCCCTGAAGCAGCGTAAAACCTTGCTACGCGCATGTGTTCTATCTAGATGGCAAAATGGCAGGGTTACTTACGGCTTCCTAAGGGATGTGCTAACCATGAGAATTTTTCCTGAACGGAATTTTAACCCCAGACTGGGCTTTTTGTGGACCGGGCATGACTCTCTTAATGCATTCTTGCATAAGAGGGGGCTTAGCGGGGTTGCGAGCTGCTCATGTGAAGCCACTTATGAGGACTGGCTTCATGTCCTATGTGAGTGTCCCAATTACACTGACATAAGGAACTTGCCTTTAATGGTGAGACCTACGATGTCAGTGGAATTATCACTGATACCGTACGGTTCGAGAGAACCCGTAGTTTTGCCAAAGAGGTATTTTATAGAAGACGCAGTAGGCAGCTAGCGGGTAGATCATAGGATTTTAAATTCATTGTTCAAGTTGTTGAAAGGCCGCCAGTCCTGGGCAGTGAGGTGCCCAACTGGAAGTAACCTCAAGGTTGCGAAGGTCGACCGGAAGCTATATGCTGGTACCACGGGAAGTCAGGCGCCCCCGGAGCTATGGTTCCGGCCTGACCTAGGAGTTCGCCCCCTTGTGGGAGTATCGTGTTGGCTGCAGGTTTGTACCCAAAATAGCGGGGAGAATAGAACTAATGGTGCTTGGACATCTCATGGCTTAGCATATGCGTAGTGTACTACGACCTGTGCTAAAACCATGGGATTGCTATGGAGCCAATTGGTCTGCTCGATGTGGAGTTGCATTGCAACCAGGTGCCATGACCCACAGAATGGCTGAGGTATTAGATAGGCCTCGACCCTTCACCAAAGGGGAAGTTCGTGCCTTACACACGACTTCAGATCTGGTACTGGTGGTAGTACTTGTACTACCCGAAGGGCGCTTATCAACGCACTGTTTTGATATCTTGTGCGAAGACGCACCGTAGGCTTAAGCCCTCACGGCAGGTACCTACATAAAACACAAGAGACATATGATCACCTGAGAGGCAATGAACACAATCTGTTCTACGAAAACATAGGAAGTCCATGTGTTGTACCACTTGCACCACTCGGATCAAGACGTAATAGCCCCAAATGAATGCCATTAAGCTTCAAATTATGAAAGGCTCACGGTTACTATTTGATATATAGGAAGGACTCCTTTCTCCAGCTGTTGCAGCTAACATGTACAGTATATTTCACAATAGTCAGATCAACCTTCAACATACTCATTGCATCCTTATGCAGGAAGTTATGTGCCTCATATACTCGTATATCTATATAGGAACTACGGATGTGAAAAAATGCATCTACACAAAACGAAGATAACGGTTATTTGGATGTTAATTTGCGATTCGAGGAGGACTCAGATACAAAATATTAAGCTTTCGGCATGTCAGCGAACGCCTCATTATTTGCGTTCATGCCACTTCAGAGGGTAAGGATGACAGCATCAAAGACATTCTATGAGCTTCTAAATTAAATAGTGCACAGTGGTATGAGATCTTAATGTGCTAGGAGATCTTATCAAAGGAAGTCGTTTCCGAGTACTTTGGAATGACATTCGACGCAACGTTAAAATGGAAATCGAACGTTAAAAAATAACTCGAAGAAAAATACAGAGAAGTGTATTGGTTACTTGGTAAACATTCCAAGCTTTGTATCGAAAACAAGCTGCTCTTATATACTCGTAAACAAGTGCTAAGGCCGGTGTGGACCTATGGTATACAGCTTTGGGATTTTCCAAACTTTTGAAAATAAAGTGCTAAGAGCAATTGTCCATGGGCCGTGGTGCGTAAGAAATGTCGACTTACCCCGAGAATTCGGAAGATGAATACGAAAAAAAACAGTTCACGACAAAGCACAAAATTCGATAAAATTTTGGACGAGGTACCTCGTCCTATTGCGCCATTGCCAAAGGACTAAACTTTTGAACCTAGCGTAATAAAATGAAACCGTGTTGAAAAGCAGAACATGCAGGAACTTTCATTGGAAGGTCACCTGCTAAACAAGTCTATTTTGATAAAAAAAAACTTGATAAGTCGAAACTTGGTAACATAGTAACATAGACATTAATATTGCCTAGCTATCTTTTTCTCTTACAAAGTGCAAAGTGACAAGTTCAGCATGACTGTCGCCGACAAAAAAAGTCCAGCACCCCAGCTAATAAGCTTCCGGCTGTACCGGAATCTAAATTAACCGCATCAGCTGACGTGTTATCCTCACAAGGAGGAAGGTAAAGCGCAGTACCGTCATGCTTTAAGAAAGCGTGAGAACCTTGTTCGTGCCGAGAAATACTCGCACGAATATACCAAGGCCGATCGCAGGGAAATTAAGATGAAGCATCTTGCCAAATCAAAGGGAAAGTACTATGTTCCAGCTGAAAGCCGATTGGCCTTTGTTATCCGTATTCGCGGTATCAACAAAGTTGCACCAAAGATACGTTAAGTCAAATCAACAACGGAGCCTTCATCAAGGCCACCATTAACATGCTCCCTATTTGTGAACCCTGCGGTACATGGGGTTACCCCAACCTCAAGTCTGTTAATGAACTCCTCTACCACTGTGGATTTGTGGAGCACATCAAACAGCGCATTCTTATCACAGATAACTTTGTTATCGAGCGTAAAATGAAGTACAACATCCAGTGCGTTGAGGATCTAATCCATGAGATCTTTACCGTTGGCAACAACTTCAAGTGGCGCAAAAAGGCCAACCATTACGTTGAGGGTAGTGACTTCGGAAATCGTGAGGATAAGACCTACAAACTCCTCAGAATGATCGTCTAATAGGATTTTACATGAATAGGGAGGTGTTTTTAGTGAGCACGCCCTTGCGATCCTCACAGCATCTAATGGAAGATTTTTACCCGCCCTAGCCTAAAAATTATTATTATCTTTCTGTCCCTGACTGATAATATGACTGCGAATAAGTTTTAATCTTTCAGCTCAGTCCAAAAAATGATATCCGATATCTAGCCTCTGTATGGCATTTAGTTTTTGTCGAAATCCTTTGATTTAGGACAACACAAAGACCAAGTTGTACATGAAAACATACCCTGACCAGGATGTGGCATACCAAAAATTCACTGAAAAAACCATCTCTCCTAGTTTCCCAGGAATCCCGGGAATTTTCTTCCATTTCCTGATCTCTGATTATCTTTTCTTATTATTTACTAAATGCTGAAGACCATACCAGATTCTATCACTCAGACACTTTATTGTAGACAGACAATGAAAACATCTCTTCCAGAAGACGTTCAGTTAAATGGTCTGCAACAAACATCACTGCCTGTGATAACTTTCGGTCAAAGCCACATCCGTAAAAAGGTGAATTTACTACAAATTCACTAGCGTATTTGCCATGGGAACTAAAATCTAGATCGTCCCTAATAGCTTCTTACTTATGACTCTAATAAACGAAAGCTCACCACATAAATGAAGAACATGAAGAAATAACAAACCTCACTAGGACCCATCAATTGCACGCATCATTTGCAATTATCCATCCATCCATTCCAACATGTAAAACTAATTTCGCTTCATCATATCATCGTGTCTACTTACATACGTATTTATGTACGACAACATGCGTTTGAAATCGCCCAGCAAGGACACATTCTCACAACAACAACAACAACAACAAAAAAAGGAAAGAAAAAGTAAATCCTAAGAGCGTAGGAAGCCGGCCTAGACTAATATGGATTCCCACCTTCATAAAATATAAAAGCAATCGTTCCAGAAAAGCACGCAATTTAAATGCATAACACACAGGACCCAGCCTAATGCCAATAATAGAATAGGAAATCCCCAATAGATCCTGGTGTTTTTTTTTTTTTTTTCGCTTTTCTCTCTCCTTTTTCGTTTTACTTTCCTTCATGTCGCTTATTATCGTTTCTACCGCTGGAACATGTTGAGCTTAGATGAAGTTATCTTCATCCCACCGGATGAGCTACGCACGTAAATCGTTGCCGTAATGCATGGCATGAGATGGAACACGAATCCTGACAAGGGGAAGAAAAATATGCGTTGTATCTGTATGTACTTAATCTGTACCTTCACATGTGAAGCATAAGCTCTGCTTAACTCTACTCCTTCTCCATTTCTAGAAGAATCGTGGGTTTTATTCTGGGAAAGAAGCTTCGAGGAAACGTATCACGAGAAGTGGTGTGGGTGTTGTACCTGCTCATGGGCTAGATATTCGAGTGCAGTATTTTAACAGTCTCCTATTCTACTTCTTGATTGTTAAATTTTAACCATGTGCCCATATGGATGATCGGCAGTATTCAGTTTTTGTACCATGTAGTTTTCAGGCCTACTTTTTACAGGAAGTTGTTCTTGAATTCAGGGAATACCGAGTGGTTCCACTTTGCTACGATCATAGCAAAACTGCTACGCGACTTCCAAAAAAGTTAAATTTGCTACGCTGCTACGCACTCTCCCTAAATATCCCAATTTTGCTACGCTTTTACTCTCGTAATCACAATCACATCACAAATAAAAAAAAATAATTAAACAAACATATTTTCAAACTATTCACTATACTATCACTTCACTTCTACGACACCTACTTATTTGAATATTCTATCGTACCCTGTTTGATTTGATTTGTTTGAATTTGACTGGAAATGCAATTTGCAATGTTCGCAAATCGCAATACAGAATATGTGTAGTACTCGTAACTCTGTATGTACCCACATCTTTGTCCTTTTTCTTGCTGCCAGAATTTGTTTTCTTTGCAACGCGTCACGACGTCAATTTATCTGGACTTAAGCTTAAGACAAAAATTTGTTTGTATATTCTGGCTTCATGGATAGGTAAGAAATAATTGAATCAAAAACCAATTGCATTCTCAACTTTGCTATTTCAATTACCTGCGCATAGATTTATTAGAAAGAGGCCAAAGTTATCACAGTCACAGCCTGTAAGAGAAGATCAAATGCACGATGAAGAGCCAAAGTAAAGAATTTAAATGCAAGTTCAATTCATTTAATTTACATGTTTGCTTTTAGAAGTGGCGATGCCGAATAGGGCCGTCCCGAGGAACCCTCGGCAAGTCGGACTCCCTATTCCAGGGGTTTCAAGACGGAATGGAAACAAAAGTTTGACTGGCTTTATGTAAAAGACGGGAATGCATTTTGCATAGTGTGCTTAAAGGCTTTAACAAATTGTACGTCTCATTTGAGTCGCCACAATCAATCCATGGCGCATACAAAAAAGTATTGCGAAAAAAAAGGGCAACCAGCAATAGATGTATTACTGCTAAATTCGGAGTAAATTCGGCTCAAGGACAAAGTCAATCAAATATATACACTGCGCGAAATTCTTATAAAAACACCATAACTTTTAATCTAATTTTTTTTTAGTACTTGATAATTTTTTAGAAAATCGTACACAATCATTGATACTCAAGGGATTTTCAGTTTAATTATAATTAGATCAAATCTACTAAAAATCTATGAAAATAGCAGCGAAATTCTTATAAAAACACTTGTACTTAATGGATTTTAAGAGCGTTTATTTTTCTTAAATGATTCTTTTAATAATAGATGGAACCTCCATTTTTAGTTATTGTTTCGAATACTCTGTTTGGCATGGTTTCAATTAAGTTTTGGTATTTGAAATAGAGTGGGATTTATAGCTTCCTTAAGTTCTTCAATGGCAATATATTGCCGGCCGTTTTCATAAATCAGACGAGATAATGTTCCCCACAAATTCTCGATCGGAGAAAACCACTCTTTGACGACCAGTGCGGTGTGAACGGCAGCATTATCTTGTTGAAATATGAAGTCAAATCCAGCTAATTCTTCACTTGTTTCTACCATTACATCCTCCAGTAGCTCGATATATTTTTGCAAACTCATTTTCGTTGATACAAATGCAATTTTCGTCTTACCAGTTGCTCAGAAACCAGCCCTAATCATAACACTACCACCTCCAAAATTACGGCTGAATTTTACAACCTCCTTCATTCTTTGATCGTGCCAATACAGGGAAAAACCGTCGGGTTCATCAAGGTTAAATTTTTTGTCGTCACTAAAAACAACCTTTTTCCATTCTTCTGTCCATTACATATATTTTTTCGCAAAATATAACCTAGCAGATTTATCGGTTTTTCATCGGTTTCTTATAGCAAATGTTCTTATCTGGTTTAAAAATTTGCTGGACCTGACGTTTTCCAAACCGAAGTTTATATTTTTTTAATATTTGTGAAGCTGAAGGCCTGGGTCCTTTATTATTTCTCTAAAAATAAGTAATTTTTGGCGGGGGCTAATTTTCATCTTATAGTCATACCGGCGAATGGTCCCATATTTTTCACCCAAACTTAAAAAGTTGCGAATAACGGTATGAGAGCGGTTGACTTTTTTCGCAATTTCTCTCAATGAAAGCCCACAATAATTATATGCGGTTATTTTTCTTTTCTCTTCATCCGACAAAACCTTGCACCGGGGCATTGTTGATTAACAAATCAGAAATGCTGTTTCCGAAAAAAAAAAATCTTATCAAAAACTGCTGCATTTCTATCTTACTTTTTTGGCAACTACCGTTGATTGGAAGTGTTGCTCCAATTGACAAATGTTTCACAAGTAACTTTACGGTTTTTATAAGAACTTCGCAGTCAATCCACAGTATTCAAGGAACTGTGACGAAATATCCGGTTTCAATTACCTCAGCTTGAGGCTTAGCAAAAACTTTGCACAGCCTTTGCTTCATACAGATGACCATTACTCATTAGGAACAGAAAGAAAAATATTTTGAACTTAAGATAATAGAATTATTGAGTACCACATTGAATGCATGTGATGTTTTTATAAGAATTTCGCTCAGTGTAGACCAAATGATTGTTATGTTTTTTATCCTGCATCATCTACCATTCGCACTGAAGGATCACTTTATTCCTCTGCTGAAGGTTTGCTTTCCCGAATGTAAGACCATTCAATTGATTCGCTGCGGCAAAACTAAGGCTTTGCAAATTGTCAAAGATCTTTTGGCAAAAAAAGGAAGACAAAAGGTTATCAACAACCTAGGAACGAATAGCTTTTCTTTAATTGTCGATATTTCGATATCTAGATAGCTAGATATTTCGACAATGCCACGAAGTCTATTGAAGACAGTTTTCTATGCTTAATACAGTTAATTCAGACAGATGCAGAGAACATAGGTATTAATGTAGACTTTCTGACACAGAACGGAATACCATTGCAGAATTGCATAGGCCTTGCGACAGACAACGCAAGCGTTATGAAGGGGGAGATGAATGGGGTGCAAGCCTTTTTTAATAAGAAAAATAAGCGCAGATCATTTTTTCATGGGGTGTATATGTCATTCTCTTCACTTGTGTGCTAGCTCTGCCTGTCGTTAGTTGCCTATTGGAATTGAGCATTTGGCGAGAGATGTTTACAATATTTTTGCTCATAGTGCTAAGAGGGTAAATAATCTGAAGGAGTTCCAAAAGTTTTATAATGAAAAACCACACAAAATTCTCCGTCCTTGCCAAACACGTTGGTTTTCCTTGCAAAGTGTTGTAGTCAGAATATTGGGACACTGGAAATCACTTGCCCTCTTTTTAGTTTCACGGTTTTTAGAAGGAAATTCAGAAAAATGTAAGAACCTTGTCGAAAAAATTAATTCTGAATCAAAACTGTACTTTCTTTGCCTTTCGTATACTTTAAAAATTGTTAACAAAATGAATATAGAGTTCCAAAGCTCGGAGGTAAGGATTCATGTAGTTTCAAAACACATAGACGCAATGTATAGAAACTTATTCAGCAACTTTATAAAGGCTGATAATATTTTAAGACAAAGTCATATTGAAGATTTAGATTTCGAAGAAAGTGCTTTTTTAGATTTCAATAATGTCTATACAGGAATTGAATTCAAACACTATGTTCAGTCTAACGATATAGACCCAGACGCAATAGCATCCCTAAAAGACAATATTGTTCAGTTTTATATAGAGCTGTGTCGTCAAATTCGAAAACGAATTGATTTTAAAAATAATAAATTAAGATTTTTAAATTATTTGGATCCAGAATGCGTGAAAGATGTAAACGTACCGAGTATACTAAATTTATTAAAAGAATTTTCAAATCTGGCTGGCTCACGATCTGATTGGGAAGAAATAAACTCTGAGTGGGGACTTTTGAAACAAAGCATTTATTTATTTAAGACGATTAATGTCGTTGATTTTTGGGTTGAAGTAATTGAATCAAAATAAGGTCTTGGCAAACCATTGTTTTTCAAGCTTTGAATTGAATTGAAATGAAGAATTTTTTCAGATTTAAGACTGATAAAAAACAAAAGGACGAATTCGTTTAAAATTGAAACAGTAGATAAAATAATGGCTGCAAAATGCTTAGTTTCAAAAAGAAATGAAATATGGGTGTCAAATCGTTAAAATTTAATTTTTCTACTTTTATAATAAAAAAGACTAAAAAGTCTCGCCTGAAATTGTATGTGATATTAAGTCTGGTTTTTATGTTATTGGTATATATTTGCTCCAATATTTATTTATGTCATATGAAGTATTTACCTGAGATTCAATCTCAGTTTCCTCGTTCTTTGATATTCACTGCCTCCATTTTGGTTGAGTTCATTTTCTACTTGTGCGAACCGATCCTGTGACCTTTTTACCTACAGCGCTGATGTACTCACCAGCACAGTCTGATTCGGATCCTCGTCCTTAATAATTCTGTTCATATACTGCGATGTTACTATAGCTGCCCTAAGTTGAACACAGTTTAATTACGTTTTCCCTTCGGGTGGGGGCATTGGTATTCATTCATTCAACACTCTCCAGTCATTCTTTCTGTTGCTATTCTCATTAACCCAACAATTGCTTTATGGTGACTTTGATTGACTGCTAGCAATGTGGCCAGCGGTTTTTTGCTTTGTTGCTACGACTTACCCATAATCCTCAAAAAAACTCCATCGGAGAAGGCTCTGGATAAAGTTTCCTATGAACACGTTCGTTCGATAATTAACCTGCACCACTTCTTTCATGAATTGGTAGTGGCTCGAGTAAAGGCTGGTTCTTAAACAAGACCAGTCTTTAGGCTTACCGATATATTTTACCGCCCTCCAAGTAAAAGTTTCAGCTCAGCCTGAATCCAATATTCTCGTAGGGCATTGTCATATATAGTAGATAGACAGTCAATCAGCCTCCGCGTCGGATGCCTTACTTTGAACACCATAAAACTAAGGGTGGCTAGGAACTCCTCAACTCTCTCAACGAGATGGGCAAATAGTACAAGATTTCATCATGTTGGGACACTAATATCCTACCCGAAATGAACTTGCAAAAGCTCATTGCAAAGCCAGTCATAGATAGTCCCATCGGAATAACTATCAGACTTCTGGACTTATACTGCGCATACTCAATCCTAAATGATCAACAGAGCTGATCTACCTTAGAAGAATAGATATCTCTAAACTCACAAATTTTTATAATCACGGTACACTGTGCCATCGGAAGGCATGGGCACGGATTGTGTATTTTTCACAACGATTTCCGCATGTTCTCTAAGGCTGAAGAGGAAGAGTAAGGGGAATCTCTATCAAACCTCCTGTGCTTTGACACGCAGGGGTAGAAGATGTGTTTCTTCTGTACGAAAATCACCGATCTAGTTTGTCAATCTCTGCGGTTCTTGAAGTAGCAAGGATATCACCTTCTCACGCTCTACCATTGGTATCACAATTGATCTGCCATAGGTCCAATCACATCTCAACGAAGACCACTATTACATAACCTAATGCTGGATTTTTGGACCATTATGAAATCGCCAATCGCAATGATATTGATTTGGCTCATGTTTCCCTCCCATTGTGAATCCTGAGGTGAGGGAAAAGTGCACATGCCTCGATGGTTTTCTACCGTTGTAAAATCGATACGTGGTGGATAGTACAGGCTATGTTCCAAATTGCACAGCCTCCTGTTCTATGTCAGAAATTAGTTGAGGTGTCAATTCGTGGATGCTCATTAGGCTTTTTCACCGAATAAAATCTTGATACCCATTCAATCAGGCAACACTTCTCAGTCATAACCGAAGGTCAATAATTCTCGCATTAGTCTTCCTCGAAAGACCAGTAATAAGAGTTACCTTCCAATCATTCTTATAGTGTGGGGAAACAGGGATTGCGCCCAAGAAGATGTCCTATCATCACAATTACGGTGCATGATGGTCGATACACTGGTTAACGCTCTCAATGTTTCTACTGTTAACGACTGTCTGCTATAACGCCCAAGTAGATTTAGATGACCAGCATCTTCAATTAAGTGTTTTTGGTTGTTCGAGTGAGATTTTAAATACGCAATTGCCTTATTAGGCCAAAGAAGCAGCCATTTGCAAGTGTGATTCTTTGCACCCTCAAGATGTTTGCTAATAACACTGGAGAGGGCAAGTTAGGGACGGGCAAAAGTGAGATACCAATGTGGGTTGGTTTTAAATGTTTGAAAGTTATAGTGACTAGGGAATAAAGAGCGAGTTATACGGCTTAGGAATGAATCATGATATTTCAGAGTACGTCTGAAGGTGGGCTTGATGAATATTCATAGCAAGGCGTGTGTTACGGTTAAAAATTAGAAGGGGTGAAATGCTACTGGTGATTACGGTGGAGCACTGGTGGTGAATATAGCGATACCATAAGGTGAGACAGGAGACATTCCGTCCGAGGGTGTTGAATGGCTGCGTGATATTCTCATCGCCTATGAGTTTTAACGCACGGTTTCGGATCCTATCTAGCAAGTCCAAAGAGGTTTTAGGAGCACCTGACCAGATGTGAGCATTGTACTCCAATTTCGGGCGTATAAACGCCTTACACCATATATTGAAGCCAGATCAGAGGGTATGAAATATGTCTTACATCGCTTGACCAGACATTTCGCAGCATTTTTGGCGACATCGAATATGTGATCATTCCAACGTATGTTGTCATTGACACACATACCGAGAATGGAAAGTTTATCGGTTTCGACGATGCAAGTGCCATCCATGGATAATGGCTGGGTATTTTAATTTCGCTTTAACGACAGCAGATAGCACTGAGTTTTGGAAGCATTAAATTCCACTCTGTTGATAGTTCCCCAATGGGCTATGCTGTTGATATCCGAATTTAATGAGCTTAACATACGCTGCCGTTTCCGTTCTAAAGCCGAAAAGCAGGGACGTGAGTTCGAAAACGAATATGAAAACCAGAGAGTACTGTCGTCGGCAAATGAATATATTGGATCAGAAGTAGCAGACACGAGATCATTAATGAAAATTAAAAAGAGTGTCGGAGACAGAACGGAGTCCTGGGGCACACCAGCATTTATTTTGTGAATATCAGACTTGAAACCATCCAAGACAACTCGAATTGAACGTTTCGGTTGAAGAAGGGATTCATCAATCCCAAATGCACGCATTTTCGACAAAAAAGCCTGATGCCAAACTCTGTCAAATGCCACAGAAATATCAAGTGCAACTATCTTGCTTTCCCCAAATTGATGTACGCTTTGGTTCCACTTTTCGGTGAGACATGCCATCAAATCACCAGTGAACCTGTTGCTACGAAAACTATATTGCCGGTCATTGAGAAGTTTTCGTAATTCGAGATCTTTCATGAGCTGGAGATTTATCAGCGTTTCCATGACCTTGGAGAGAAGAGACGTAAATGCAATAGGTTCTGCGGATTTGTGGATATTAAGATCTTTCGGTACTCTTGCTACTACACGAGTGCGAAAGTGGGTTCGTCCCATTGAAGATTCGATGCACTTAAGTATTGGCAGATTGGCTTTTTCCAAAGACCTGATAGCTGGAATGTCATGGTATATGAGCGTTGGGATGGAGGATGTGGCAGAATTTCCAATGTTTTTGATGAACGACCAAAAACTTTTACTACATTTGGGACATTGTAGTAATTTTTGCCTCAGTTTTTGGTCGTATAGAAATTTCACGCGATTGGGAAAGACGTTGCAGTCATTCCTGGCTCGTTTGAACTTTTCCTCTCTAGGGTAAAAGTTGATAGCGGAGCCGAGGTAGATGAATTCCCTTACTACCTCAAGTAGCAACCCAACATTCTAAAATAAGGTGCCAAGTGTAAACCCAGTTCAAAGTCCCACTTTTAAGCCAGCCCGTACTGGCGGCTGCATGGCCAGTAATTGGATAAACTGAACTGATCGCAAACCGCCTCATCGATATTCAGGCAAGATTATTTGTATCAGTGCCTTGTCCTGGTACGATGGCTCTACCAGGACGGACCTCCCCTTCCGGTCTCACTTGTGGGAGCAAAACTTATAAAACAAAAATATGAATATAAAAGCGGAGAGATTGGCACCTCATCAGAGGAAGGTTTGGTGACCTCGAGTCTGTCACACTAAGGCCAGTAACATGAGAGCAGAAAAAACATAAGCCCGCAGGTAAAGCTGTGAAGAGCAAGTACCAGATGGCCCTCTTCATTTTAGGCAATATCGACAAAAATTAATCAGTCGGAAAGGTCCACGAAAGGCACCAGGCGAATAAGGTAAAATACAAGGTAATCGTTGGCGAGTGCAACGAGTACCTGAAGAGTAAGCCACTAAACGAGACTCTCAACGCCCAGCCCCGAAGAAAACTAAGGTTGCCATAGGTACGGCTGCCAAAACCACTACCAAACCAACCGCGTCTTCGGCCAGCGCGGTCCAAAAGCGACCCTTCGTCGAGGTGGTCAGGGATCACCTCCAGATCACACTAGTGGATGGCTCACCACAAAGGAGAAAGCCCTAGCCGAGGCGGAGGAAAGCATTGAGGTTAACCTTTCCGACATGGTGATGGCTCATCATCCAAGGGAGATCTCTGCCTAGCTTTGAGTCCGCCGGACGGTTAGGGTTTATCGAGTGATCAAATGCGAGGACTAATTCTCCAAGGCCTTCGTACGTTTCTTGAAGCTCAAGCTTATCCCAGCTAATGACATTCCATAAGACAAGGATGGCGCCCCCAATATCTTAAACTCCACAACCCGGCAGTTCTAATCGATGACTGGATAGTCGTTAGGATCCCAATAAGAACACTATGTCCTTCCTACTCCTCATTATTAAAGGGTGCCTGGCAGCACTAGGGAAAGCAGACCATAAACTTAGGTTTGGCATAATTCACGCCAATTTTAAGCTTTTCCTGTCACTGGGACGAAGTGGACATTGTCGAAACCGACAAGTTGTTGGAGGACCTGGTGATCGTCTACAAAATTGTTAGTGCTAAGGTCATACAGACTAATTTGAGGCACTCCAGGTATGCCTCCGATCATCTGCTAGTTTTCCTAAGGGAGAACAATATTGACATCGGCATTATGGAGGACTCCTGGGTGAGAGCTCGACCATAAAGTGGCTTTCAGACAAACTGTACGATCTGGTCTACAAACATTGGGCTATCGGTAAACCCAGAACATGGATACTCGCTAAGAAACATATTAAAGCGGGACCCCAACCTTCGTCTTTCCTAGTACGGAAACATTCAGTGGCTGGGAAGAGTCCTAGATATTACACCCAAAACAAACAATGTCAACTTTACGGTCGAAAATTGGAGATTTTTCAATCTGGAGCCACTCTCAGACCGCAGATGAATCCTCTACGATTTCAATCTTCAAACCGTGACCACTAAACCATTTAGAAACCCTAACCACCCTAGAAACCCTGGAACAAGTCTGTCCAAGTCCATAGGATAAAACTAAAAACCATACCAGCAATAAACACCGTAGCAATGGAAGAACTGAGGGCAAAGATAGAGACTTTCAAGAAGGCAATGAACGTTGCATACAAAGTTTCGTGTCCAGTAGTATAAAAAACACTTCCGCCATAGTGGAATGAAGATCTCAATACCTGCTACACACACAACTTTTGGCAGACTTACAAGGACTGTTTATGTCTGTATAAGAAATCCATAAAGACATCCAGGAAGCAAGTGTGAATAGACTATTACCATTCAATAGAAGCCCTCGAGAACTCTGCCAGGCTTAGCAAAATTCTATTTAATTAACAATCTAAGTTTTCCTTTCTAAGAAGGTCAGATGGAGGAAGGACAGAATCCTCTGTGGGGAGCCTAGAACTCCTGGTGAACACACACCTTCGCGGATGCAGTGATATTGGTACGGAACCTTGGAGGTCTCGGGAAATACAACCAGCATCCTATAGCAATTTCAATTAAATGATTTCCGACTAAGCGATTTCCTGGGATATTAAGAGCTTCTCCCCATTCAAGTTTCCAGGCCTTGACGGTAGTCTGTCATTCTACAGGGAACCCAAACCCTAACAATACCTTGGCTAATGTCAACCTCCAAAAGCTGTTTAATACTGAACTATTTATACCAAAGGTAGGTAAAGGAGTGAACGAGTCCGCGAAGGATTTCAAGCCAATTAGTTTAGCCTCATTTGTACTTAAAACCCTAGAGCGTGTCTTTGATATCCACATGCGAAGTATTCTAGAAGAATCATGGATATCCACGCATGCCTACTTCAAGGGAAGATCCATAGAAACGGCTCACCACGAGGTAGTGCGAACGAAAAATCCAAACGCTGCAAGGAATATATCCCAGCCTCCTTCGTAGACATACAGGGAGATATTAATAACGTATACACTCAAGCTATTCGCAAGTTGTGGCCTTGATGTCAACCCGAGCAAAACTGAACTAATGTTATTCATTATCAAAACCAAAATACTTGATTATACCCTTTCCTCTCATAATGGTTAACCGCTCACACTATCCTTCAGCACTAGGTATCTGGGTATCATGCCTGACCCACAACTTAACTGGAACCAAAACATCGAACACAGGGTAAGGAAAGAATATGTAGCCTTCCATGCTTGCAGCAAGCCTTTGGAAAGAAGTGGTTACTTCAACCGGAAATGATCTTGTGGATGTGCATAGCCATAGTGCGTCCAGTTCTTACCTGCAGGTCGCTAGTATGGTGATCCGCGTTAACCAAAGGCTACAACCTGACGAAACTAAAAAGTCTTCAAAGAACAGGCAGTATAGGCACCTCGGGCTCATTGAGGTCGGCCCTAACGAATGCCCATACTGTGCTCCTCCATCTTCTGCCTTTCGATCTAAACACAAAAAATACCGCACTATGCAGTGCCTACAGACTCAAATAATTTGAGGATTGACAGCTGGACAGCCTTACGGCCACAGCAACATAACATCCTTGACTCGTTAGCAAACGGCATGGTCACGTTTTCAACCGACTACATCACACTCAAACTAAACTTTAAGAAAAACGTTCACAGGATTTCCCACTAGAGCTCCGTGGTAGAAAGACGAAGTAATAAAGGACTTCTGCTCGGTCATCTACACCGACAGATGAACTGTAGTGTGGAGGCCAGTGTGTACTCGGAATCGCTGAAAATATCAATATCATATCGCTTGCCGGGTTTTGCCTGCGTCTTCCAGGTGGAACTACTAGCAATCCAAGAGGCTTGCACGCAACTCAGACGTGACACAACGCAAAAACAATATATTGTTCTCCTACTAGAAAGCTACCATATCCTCAAAACTGGTGGAGGAGTACCGGAACGAGCTTGCCTGCTTGGGCAAATGCTTCACGGTCACACTACTCAGCGTTTCACGGCACAGTGTCATGAAAGGAAACGAGCGCGCAGACGAAACAGCCAGGCAGGGCTTAGCACTGGTCAGTTCACTCGCAGCAAGGGTCCACATCCCGCTAGTAAAAGAACAAATCCACTCACACTTGCTGCAGAAGGCCAACCTCAAATGGAGGGGTTTAACTAACTTAACTAACTGCGCTATGTCAAGGATGATATTGCATGAAAGACATACTAAACAGAACTCACCCAGATATCACCAGAATCACGGCGATAATCACGGGGCATTGGCTAATTGGAGATCATGCGGCCAACTCATTGTCCTATACAACCGCCACTGCTGCAGTTGCGGGAATGAAAATGAGTAGGAAGCAAGAGCCAGACTGCGTGCATTAAACCAACCACTCCTTGATGACCTTAATGACATCTCGGGTAAAGGGATACGAGATTTAATCCGTTTTCTTAGCTGCACATACTGGATCTAGGCACCCAATGCCCTACATCCTCAACAACACACATCATCAACTAGGCCGAATGAGTCCTGGTAATAAAATGGCACATTCCAGTGCTACTTGGGTTCATATCGCACCGCGATCTCTACCTATCTACCTACCTCAAAGCTGTAGCTACCTATTGTGACATGATGTTGTATGTCCCTCTTTGTTGACAGAAAAACCCATCTTTGCAGCTTCTGATTCAATAGTCGCAGACACCCCATTGACAGCTAGCTATGGTACCTCTGAAGTTGATTTGCTAGTTTTCAAGAACCATATTGAAGAAGTAACATGACATCCCATTGCCTTATTTGAATCCTTTTCTGACACTGAAGGTATTTTGTCATCACCGACTTTGATAGAGCAGCGTGCCAAAACTGGAGATGGTTCTGTAGTCTGTATAGTTCATCTCTATAAATGCAGTCATATGCTACTTTGAAATCGATGAAGTATCAATTTGGAACTCCAGGCTTTTTCCAAGATCTGCTATGATGTGAATATTTGATCTAAGGTCGACTTTCCCGAGTTAGGTACTGGTAGGGGCCGGTCTGACATTTGACAAAGACCCTTCGTTCACTTAATATGTGAAGGGAAGATTTTTTATGTGATGTAGAGGAGACTTATTCCCCTATAATTGTCGCAATTTTAGGGACATACCTTCTTCAGAACCAGGCGCACAATGCCGAGGTTCCATTCATTGGGCATACGAGTACTTTGGTCGGCCCGGATCTCAGAGATGAATTAATGTATGCTTTGCATTTAACCATGACATGCTTGTCTAAATTAAGACACTGGCTTCTGCAGCTATGCTAAACCTATGCTTGGAAATTGCTGTCCTGACTTCGTCGTAGTCGGGTGGACGGAAATGTTGTCTGAATACGTGCAGGCTGAATGGTTTATTCTGATTGACTGCGGCATGTTGTTCCTCATCATTGTTCAATAGTCCACAGAAACACAATAATATTTCCAGATTCTTAGCACCGACTGCGGTTCTACTACGAGGTTTCCTTCTCTATCCTTTCAGATTCCTTACAGCTTTGGCATGTTCGTTTTATTTTTTGGTAAAATTTCCGAACTTTATTTTTCTGGTGCTTTCTCTCTAAAGTCTCGGTCGAGCGGCTCTGGTGCTCTCTCTTTTTTCTTCTCGGGAGCTTGCCTTCTTTTTTGCTCGTAAAGTTCACGAGCCCCTCTCGGTTTTTTCTGCAAGGCCGCTCTGTGCACCTGAATTGCTATTCTGAATTTTCTCACTTCTTTCAAGCTAGGAGAACAATGAAAAGCTTCTCCAAATGCTGTCGGAAGGCTTAATTCTGAGTCTGAGTCTGAGTCTTATTTGGGTTCCGAGTCGCAATGACATCACGGGAAATGAATACGCTGATGAACTTGCTCTGCAAGGCCCAGAGAAGAATTTTGCGCAACGGAAATAAAATTGCTGTTTTCCATAGCCCCTTGGGATTTCATAGAATCAGTTAGTCGATTTTCGGATACGTGATCAGATTGTGATACTGACCCATCTCGACATAACTCCTTGTTGTCGAGTCCCTTATCCAAAATTGTACTTTGGCTGTGATGAGATACCAAATTCAGACTGTGGCGGCCGGTGTAGAGCTTCTGTTATGCGGTATTTTGACAGCGTGACTTGCATCGGTCGTGATGCGGCCAATTGGGTAAGTTTGGTGATCTACGTCTCCGTCAATATTAGCATGGAAAGTTACATACGTTCGTGCATGTTTTAAGAATTTACGACTCCTTGGATATTCCACCGGAAGCGAAAATTGGTTTCTGATGGCTTTGTAATACTTGACCGGGTTAACTCATCGCACTCCCTGGTGCAGTGCAATTAACCAAACCAAAAATATCACACAGTGCGGGTATTCCACCTCTCCCGCTCCTGGCCGTAGTACTGTTGCTTGCACTCAGTTACTGACGTTACTGTATTTATCATACGGTACGGGCAGTGACTGAATGTACGAGGGTTGGCTAAAAAGTTGCCGACCGCAACTTAAAGATAGCGGCACTCGTCAATAAAAGCTAGTGAATGCTAGTTGTGCATCTTTTGACAGTTACTTACCGAAGCTGTTATTAAATTCTTGTTTTTGAAAGGCAATACGCCTACGCAAATCAAAAATGAGTTGGACTCTGTATATGGGGATTCGGCACCATCATTTACCATAGTGAAATTTTGGGCAGCTGAATTTAAACGTGGCCGTAAGAGCTTGGGAGATGATGAACGTTCGGGACGTCCAAAACCTGCAACTACTGACGATAACATTGCTAAAGTTCACCAAATGGTGTTAGACATCCGCCGAATTAAAGTGAGTAGTAGCGGTTATAAAAATGTCCAAAGATCGTTCGAATGAACCAAAACATGTTCGAATGAACATTTCCAACGCTCTGTTGGCGTAGTTTAGGCGCAATAAATCCGAGTTTTGACACCGATTAATTACTGTAGATGAAACTTGGATACACCATTATACGCCCGAAACAAAAATTCAGTCAAAACAGTGGACAGCAAAGGGCGAGCCGGCTCCAAAAAAAGCAAAAACTGTTTTTTCGGCTGGGAAAGTGATGGCGACTGCTTTTTGGGATAGTCAAGGAGTTATCTTAATCGATTACCTTCAAAAAGGAAAAATCATTATAGGAGCATACTACGCATCATTACTTGCCAAGCTGAAGGCAGAAATTGAGGAAAAACGGCCTCATTTGCAGAAAAAGAAAATTCTGTTTCACCAGGACAACGCGCCGTCTCATCGCTGGGAGAAATGTGTAGAGTTACAAGGAGACAGGGAAAAATTTTGAGAAAAAATGTCTTGCATCATTGTTCGGTCGGAAACTTTTCAGGCATCCCTCCCTGGATAGCGGGTTGTGTGGGAAAATTTTGTTGGTGCACTGTTTCATATTATTGCAAGGGCATAACACCTACAGCAATTTGATTCGGTAAACCAACGTCAGAATTTTCACTTCGCTACCTTGCTTAGTATCGTCGGCATTCGTGTTTCCTGTGTTTGTTGGTAGTTATGACTAGGGAATTCAGGCTGGACGTAGCGAATATACGCGGGTTAAGAAGTAATAACTTTTCTGCGTACGTCCACGTTTGAAAATTCAGCCCAGCTGTTTTTGCACTTAGTGAAACACAGGTAGATCCCCGCTCACACCTCTCAGATCACTCTAATCTGAAGCTACCTGGCTACGTACTACGTACTAGTGCCACTATTCTTTCCCCACCGCGGTCTCGCCATTTATGTGCGTAGTGATGTAGCTTACCAAATTCCATCACAATGTACTCCCTGTTCCAATACGGAATTCAATTTCATGTGGTTAAAATTCCATCTCCGTAAGCAAATTATCCACTACTGGGTTATTTACAAAAGCCCCGAACTGTACAGCAATTCGACATATAACGAGTGTGGTGCACTGTATAGTATCCCTGTATCCCCATACTGAAATCGTTATTACTGGCGATTTCAATATATGTACATAATTCTGGGTGGGTTCGACATTCTGGACAGACAACACTCGAAGTAAGGTGTGTTGAGATCTTCGCAACGGAAAACTTAACTTAACGCAACTTGTAAAAGAGCCCACACGCATACCAGACGTTGATAGTCATACCGCCAACACCCTGGATTTGTTTTTAACTTCTCACCCTGATAAGTACTCCGTTGATGTGCTCTCCCCTCTAGGCTCGTCGGACCATTGCGTTATATCAGCTAATTTTTCGTACTCCCACCACACAGTTAGAGAAAAGGTTCCTAAAAGAACCGTATGGCAATATGAGAAAGCCAATTGGAGCGGACTTAACAACTTCTTTAGGAATTTTAACTGGTCGTTATGCTTCCTCGATAACGACGTGGATGCCGCTGCTGACATGATCACAGAAACTATTCTCTTTGGAATAAGATGCTGTATCCCTCATCGGATGAAGAGTATCAAACCAAAAGAAAAGGTGTGGTACGACTCGAGCTGTAAAGAGGCTGTCAGGGTTAGAGAATTGTTTTTTCAGTCCTACAAGACCAACCCGACAGAGGAAAACCGAAAAAAGTTTAAACGAACCAGGAATGACTTCAACGTTTTTCTCAAGCGTGTGAAATTTCAATACGAAAAAAAGTTGATGCAAAAAATTCTACAATGTCCCAATGCTAGTAAAAGCTTTTGGTCATTTGTCAAAAACATTAGAAATTCTGCCCCATCCTCCATCCCAAAGTTCAATTACAATGACATTCCAGCTGTCAGCTCTTTGGACAAGCCCAATCTGCTTGATGCATACTTTGCGGCTAGCTCAACACTCCCAGATTGTGCTTTGTTCCCGCCTACACTTGAGGGCGTCGAATCTACAATGGGACGAATCCACTTTCGCACTCGTGTAGTAGCAAGAGTTCTTAAAGATCTCAACATGCATAAATCCGCTGGTCCAGATGGTATATCTCCCCTTCTTCTGAAGAGGGGTTCTTCCTCGCTGGCAAAACCACTGCGTAAGATTTTTCATCAATCCTGCTCCTTAGGACTCTTTCCAAGAAGATGGAAAACGCCATTTGTCCAGCCCGTCCCTAAAAAAGGCGTATCTTCTTCCCTCTCCTCCTACAGACCCATTGCACTTACGTCCCTTCTTTCCAAGGTCATGGAGACGCTGACAAACCGCCAGCTAATAAAATATCTCGAAACACGAAAACTTCTAAATGAACGGCAGTACTATTTTCGTAGCAACATCTACTGGTGATCTGATGGCTTATCTCACCGAAAAGTGGAACCAAAGCGTTCACCAATCTGGCGAAAGCAAGATAGTTGGACTTGATATTTCTAAGGCAGTTGACAGAGTTTGGCATCAGGCTCTTTTGTCGAAAGTGCATGCTTTTGGGATCGACGACTATCTTCTTCAATGGACTAGAAATTACCTTTTGGAGCATTGAATTCAAGTTGTCTTGGACGGTTTCAAGTCTGATATTCCCAAAATAAATGCTGGTGTGCCATAGGGCTCCGTTCTGTCTCCGACACTCTTTTTAATTTTCGTCCACGATCTCTGCTACTTTTAATCCAATATATCCTTTGCTGACGAAAGTTATTCTCTGCTTTTCATATTCGTTCCCAGACTCACGTCCCTGCTCTTCGGCTGTAGAACGGGAACGGCAGCGTATGTTAAGCTCATTAAATTCGGATATCAACAGCATAGCCCAATGGGGAACTATCAACGGAGTGAAATTTAATGCTTCGAAAACACAATGCTGTCTGCCGTCGTTAAAGCGAAATTCAAATACCCAGCCATTGCCCATGAATGGCACTTACATCGTCGAAATAGAATAACTTTCCATTCTCGGAATGTATGTCAATGACAACTTACGTTGGAATGACCACATATTCGATGTCGCCAAAAATGCTGCGAAATGTCTAGGTTTCCTCAATCGATGTAAGAAATACTTCACCCACTCTGATCTGGGCTGAATAGGTGTATAAGGCGTTTATCCGCCTGAAACTGGAGTATTATGCCTCTGAAACATCTCTGCACCTGCTAGATAGGATTCAAAACCGTGCGATAAAACTCATAGGTGATACTAATATCACTCAAACAATGGACACCCTCGAACGCCGACGTAATGTCTCGTGTCTCACTCTGTTTTATCGCTATTTACACCAACAGTGCTTCATATAAATCGCCAGTAGAATTCCACCCATTCATACTTTCAACCGTAACATCCGTCTCGCTATGAATGCTCATCAGTATACCCTCAAGCCCATTTTCGGACGTACGAACATTTTAAGGGTACAAAAACCCCTTGAGCGCACGCCGATTATAAAAAAAAAGAAAAAATCTAAGCTACTCGTATTTGATTTTTATCACCATAGAACCTCTAATGCTCGTTCTCCTTCCTACACACCCATAACTTTTCTACCGAGCTCCTGTGATGGGAAATTCACTCTCGCGAACAACAAAAGTCCTTAAAAGTGAAAACTTCTACGAGGCTGGCAACACTTCTCTGGAAAGGACCGATCCAAATGTAATAAAAAAATATTGATATTTTTCTCTTTCGTCCTTCAACGGAAGCAAGGCAAAATATAAATGAATATCCTCCGTCGGATCAACGTTTTTTGATGACAATAATACCCATTCGTACAAGTTAATTTCCACTGACCAAACCCCATCAAATGTCCTGGCCAAATGTTCTGATTTTGCAGAGGACTAATTACATACAAAGTCACATACACTGGTTGCAGTCTCAGCATAGATACGACGAAATTATGCAAATTTACACTCAATCTCGACAAATGGAATCCTTATAGCCACCTCCAATTCCAAGTCGTCCTTTTTGAAGAGAATTCCGCGATGGATTTGCAAGTTGTCCACTGGATGAGTTATATTCAAAGATGGGTACGACTCAGACCAACCCTTCTCTTTGAAACACTATCGGGTACTCGAACTCATACTCCCACCTCGTCATTTCTCATACTCATCACAATGTCCTTTTGCACATCCCCAGTGGCCGAAAATTCAACGGAAACACTGTGTGCGATCAAAACTCATGGGCAATTAATCATTTTGCTTAGTCATTACATTACACAGATACAAGGATACCATCGCATCGCCATCGCCTGCCGCCAGCTAGACTCAGCATCCTCGAAAGTCGCTTTTAAAGATTGCTACTGCTGCTGTTGTTGTCTTTTTTGTGTTTGATTTTGTTGTGTTGTTGTCCTTGTTGATGCCAGGATTTGTTTTGTACTGTTCTTGTTTTGTTTGTTTTTTTTTTTTTTTTTTGCTGTTGTTGCTGCTTGTTTGTTACTTGGTCCTGTAGTGTAGTCCAGAAGGACGACCTTCTTTCAGTCAGTGGGTGGGTGGTAGTGGTTCAGAGGGTATTCCCCGGTATTGTGATTCCATTACATTAGTCATTTGGGGTAATAGAGGAAGAATAGAATGAACACATATAAGTGGAGCGAATGCATATGGTGCTTTCGGTTTGATTAGTCCCACGGGATAACTAATAAGCTTGTTCTGACGGGATTATTGCAAAGTTCCCCTCTCATTGTTTTCACTGGAGTTTGTACATTTTTTTTTCCTTTCTCTTGCTTTTGCTTGGGGATATATGTTTTGTCTGCATGTTATCCCGACTTTTGTCTGTTGGGCTTGGAGTTACGACAATGGTTGACAGAAGACAACGAGAGAGGGATTGATGGATTTAGATTTTTTTGCAAAAAAAATGATACCGAAGAAAGTTAAATGTGAGAGAGAGACTTTATTTGTCTTTCTTTTAGTGGCGCAAAAGGAAGGAGAGGAAGACAGAACTCTATACAACTCGTGAAGGAGTCAAGTTTGTAAGTCTATCATGGGAAATTGATAAAGAAGGGTAGCGATCACCATCACATAACTTTTACATCCGAATTTGATGGCAAAACTGTTCTATCCTATCACCTTAAAAGAAAAGGCGCAAAGAGAATCAGAAGTTGCAGCCATACAGGCAGATATATAGCTAAAGTGGCCAGGAGATCTAGAACCACTCATACAAGTAAGAAGCCGAAGAAAATTAACGAATTCGGTTCTTATAGCTGTTTGGCAGTGGTCTGCCCAGATAACACGGAGATTATGAGGGAAAGAAGGCGAATAGAGAGCTCCTTGCAGCAAAAACTTGATAGCTGTAGGTAGGCGTTTCCTCAGAAAATCGCATCGATAAATCCTGATTGCTCAACGAGTTCTAAAGCCTCGAATATGAATTAATACCGTGTTTGTCAAGTTCAGGTGCGAAGTGAATGATCGTCCAAACGTAGAAAGAAATCTGAGTACGTAACCGTAGACGACCAGTCTGCACTTATATCAGTAAGAGCCAGAGAAGGTCCAGCGCCAGACTATTACCTAATATTGTACATGCAGATAGATCGAGGACTGTATTTTAACTGAAGCTTAGATTGCAACAGCATTGTATCCTAGCTGCTATTATTTTTTTAATTTAAATCCGAGTAGCACGGGCCGAAGGTTCAGCAAACCCGTGTAAGGAGCATTATGTTATTATATACTCAAACAAATTAAGGAACTAAAGAGACTCAAATCAAAATTGACTAGGAGATTGAAGAAGGCTTTACGATGAAAAAAACTATTTGACCGACAGCACGACAGCTCAAATGAACGAAACAGAGAATGCTAGATTGCAACAGCGGTTGAGGCACTCAACAAAAATAGGGCTTAGGACATTGACAGGCTCGCTTCTCGCTAACCGATAGGAAAATGAACGTTTCCCGAAGGAATAAAATGAAGTCATGTCGCTTCCTGAATGTTCCTGTATGGACCACATAAATGCTTTTAAGGACAATGAGAGTAAGTATCTACCTTTTATTTATTTTGAGAAGGCTTCCGTTATCATATATTTTGAGGTGTACATACGATATATAGTAGGACATTTCTGGGAAGTTACCGCTGTTTCTTACGGCTGTATAGGTTAGTAGAATTAGACACTAAGATCGCAGAGCGCGCTGTAGTCTTATTTTATTGATAAGCTGTTAAGACCAGTTATCTCTACCTGAGCTACGAACTTGTCGAGTTGTAGAAGTGTGGACACGAAGAGGAAAATAGAGTGACCGAACAACATCCTTAAAAACTCCTCCCAAAATGCTAAGGGATTCCTCCAAGTGGCAGACATCATTGGAGGAAACCCTGCAGGTTCCAAAAAGGCCCAAAAGGCTCAAAAACATAAAGACCAGAGGGCCCTCTGGGCGTTCCAACATCACATTTCTGAGGTCTTAAATGATGAAATAACGATCACGGTAATCAACAAAAACGACACCAACGGCGGTGGCTGTTGGTCAAGCGAAAGCTTTCATGCAACTTCTTAGCCATCATACTGGAAAAACCCAGACCACCTCCCATCGTAAGCGACGCTGGCTGGCACCAAGGCCACGACAAACATATCGCTTGTGGCGATCAAAGATCTCTCGATTTTTACAGCAAAGCTTTAGGTGGATTAGAAGCGATTTAGGGGAGTGCAGATATCGAAGTCGTGGATAAAGAGGATATCCCTAGGATAGACCTAGAACACGCACCTGGATCCCAGTCGAACCCTCCTCCGCAGAGAGCTTTCTGGCCATCATCAGGCGGAGCAACCCGACCCTTCCGACTAATGACTGGAAAGTCGCGAAAATGGAAAAACTAAGGGGTGCTTATAGAAACGCGCTAACCGTGATCAATAAGGAGTCCCTTAACCTTCTAGCTCAGCCTAAAGGCATGACTCGGTTCGACTTCGGGTCAATATACTTCAGAGCTTGTAAAAAGGATGAAATGAATGCTGATAAGCAACCTCGTTTAACCTATTTAGCAAATTCAGCCTCAGATCTAGAAGCTTCGATTTGAAATGGATACCGATGACTCCAATTTATCCTAGGCGACAACTAAGCCGTCGGCCGCCTGCTCTGACTCTCCGTCGGAAATGGAAATCGATGACGAATTAAAAAGAGATCCTTTACGATCACAGGAAAAATATGAGCTCTTGAGCATATGTTCGGAATCGGAGCACTCGAACAGAAGGTCTCTTGATTTTTAACGTAAACCACTTGTCATGTAGATCTTTTGCTTACGGGATGCCCATACATCCATAGGGAGCAAGGATACGCCTTGCCATCGCTCTCCATCAATCCTTTGATACCAATTCGGAACTATGTTGGAGGCACAAGTTCCACCCTTGGTATGAGCCGAGGCCGATCTAAAATCTCTTGCTGCTCTTAGGGTCACAGCACCCAGTATTTATTTGCAACTCTACAATGGGTCAACCAATAGGAAGACCCTTTCCCGCGATTTGGGTTAAAACCACAGCCACCATGAACCTCCCACAAGGGGGCCTACCTCAACAAGTCAAGCCCGGACCGAAATCCGGGGGGGGTTCCTGATTCCTATGGTACCGTGATTTAGGTCTTGGTATGGACTATCGGTGGTCCAGCCGCCAACAAGACCTATGACCGGCAACTTGTTACTGGTCAAGTCGTAGCAACCTTCAGAGGCGTTATCTGAAGATGTTTATGATAAGACCAGTAATATGCTCTGCCCCCGCTTATAATCTAGAAAGGGAGGTACTGGAAGTTGGAAGGCTAACAACTGGCTCCATTATCGGCTGCGACGCTGACGCCCATCATACTGTATGGGGCAGTACCGACATCAACGAAAGAAGTGATTCACTTTTTGAATGAGTTTGGAATGCTGGCAATGAGGCACTGTAAAAAAAAAACCGACAGTAAGTGCTAGAAAGCATTCTTATCTCCGACAACATTACTCAAATGCTAACGAACTGGATGATATCGTCTGAACACAAGTCAGACCACAGATTTATCCAATTCAACCTGAACAATTCTCTTCCCAGGCAACCAGCATTCTGGAATTATCGAAAAACTGATTGGCCAAAATACAGAGGAATACTGTCAGAAGCACTATCCTCTGAACTCTCAACTCCTTCGCGTAACACCAACGAGCTTGACATGAAAGTCAAGGATTTCAACTGGCTCTCAATCAGGCTACAGCCGCTTCCTGCCCTCTTATTCAACCTAGAGGCACTGGTGCACACCAGCACAGCGACCGCTGAGAAACGCTTCCAGAAGACTTTTCAACCTAGCAAAAAGCACAGGAAAAGTGACTAACTGGGACTCATACAAGGAATCCCTCAGAATATACATACATAAAAGAATTGAGTCAAAGAACTGACGTCATTCTGCGACAAAATAATAGAAACCTCTGAGGCACTGCGGCAAGGAAAAATAATTTCTACAAATCCTATGATGTCTAGCTGTTTGAAAAAAAAAATCGATGGCTCTTGGATAACCCCAAGAATCACTCAACCAGCTACTGGAGACCCACTTTCTAGGTAACCCATATTTCATATTTGCGACCAGTAACAACGACAAAAGGACTACTGCAACCGTGACGAAAATTCACGGTTTGAATGCGAGAGAGAAGCTAGTTTGAACTGCTTGTCCCGACGGTAAAAAGATTCTGCCTACGCCAGAAAATATCTTGAGGAGCATTCCACTGTCATGAAGAGAAATCAATGTAGTTGAGCCGGAAGATGCTCTCATATTGCCCCAAAGGACCTCAGACCTATAAGTCTATCAACTTTCCTTCTGAAAACTCTAGAACGACTAGGAGCTAAAATTGATCCAAGACTGCTGTCAACGGCTCAACTGTAAAGGAACGTCGCTGGAAGGGGCTCTGAGTTCACTAACTAGCCACAACGAACGATCTCTACAATATAGAGAGTACACAGTGGTCGTTTTCGTGGATATAGAGGGCGCCTTTAACAATGTCAACACATCCGTAATCACGTCTGCGCTGTCAACTCTGCAGGTAGGCGACTCACTTGAGGGGTTGATCAGTCTTATGCTAACTAGCAGGATCAACAAACTGTGTGCGGCTTCTGCTAAAAGATGTGTCAGTAGAGGTACTCCGCAAGGCGGTGTCCTTCTTTCCCTTCTCCGGAACTCAGTGGTTAAGGAACTGTTGAAATACCTGGAAGTGGGTGATAGAACGTGATTGCATATGTGGATGACGTTGTTATAGCCGTCTCAGCTAAATTTTAACAGATGGGCAGATCGCTGTGAATTGGTAGTAAGCCTCCATAAAACTGATCTTGTCCTCTTTTCCAGGAAATATAAAGACCCTCCCTTAATCAACAGTACCAATCTAGTTTTCTCCGATACAGCTAAATATATGGGTCTCATTTTTGACAGGAGACTAAACTGGAAACCTAAAATTCAAGAAAGAGTCAAGAGAGCTACAGTAGCTTTATTCTCTTGCAAAAAAGCCATTGGGAACAAATGCGGCCTTCAACCTCGCATAACACACTGGCTATACATCTCGGTTATAAGACCGATACTACAGGGTGGTTGTCTGGTAAACGGCCTTAGACATTACAATCAGCTGCAGCAAAATAAGCAGAGTCCCAAGAAGAGCATGTCTACGTTTATTTTGTTTCACTTGACACCCTTCGATATCGTCAGCAGGCAAGTAGCTGCGACCGGAGTGGACAAATAATTTTTTTTGGCCACGCTAATATTCTCAATACACTAGGAATTCTCATAGAGAATACCCACTACACTATGTCCCAACATTAGTTTGACAAAGACTTTCATGTAAACATGCCCTCTAGATCCTTCTGTGAGTAAGATGCTTTCATGGATAAAAAGTCAATTCACTTTTATATGGATGGATAGATCTAAGATTGATAGCCGGGTTGGTGGCGGTGTTTTCTCAGATAAGCTTGATCTAAGCCTCCCCTTCCGTCTTCCAAATCAATGTAGCGTGTTCCTAGAGGAAATGTTGGCGATTAAAGAAGCCAAGGGATATCCGCATCTTTTCGATAATCAGGCCGCTATCAAGTTTCACTAAATTCTGGAGACGCCCTTGACTGCCGATCATCTCTTAGGGAAATGACAGAGCAGTTCAACTTTCACCTACGAGTATGTTGGATACCGGGCCACAAAGGCATTCCAGGCAATTAAATGGCCGTCGAACTCGCCAAAATTTAAACCACATTACCTATTCTACGGGCAAAGTGAAGCACCGGTATACCAATCGCTACGTAGAAATTAATATTAAAGCTGAATGCTAACAAAAAAGCAGACCTAAGGTGGACTGTTGGATTAGCATGTCAAACAGATCTGGCCAAAGCTGGACTTGAATTTCTCTAAGAGTTTGATCTTTCTATTCCAAGACTGAAGAATGTTGCTGGCATATATTTTCCGTCTCTAGCTGCTCGTCTAAAAGCGGAGGAGTGTCGTTCATTCATTCTTTCCAGAATCCCCTTGTGGGTCCTAGGGCCTCTACTATGCCTATGCGCCATCGAGTGCTGTTTCTAGAAATGTGCCTCATTCTCAACTGTTCTGCGCCACGTACTCCTAGGACCGCTGCGCATCTTGCCGTCCTGAGTAATCGGGTTCCATTGTATCGCTTTGTTAGCTACGGACCTGTCACCCTTTCGGAGAGTGTGATTAATCAACTGCCACTTTCGTCGTAGTTTGATTGTGCCTATAGGTTCATGGTCCGTTCCCTGATAAAGCTGTTCGTTAGAGATACGGCTTGGCCAATGGCCAGAATATCCTAGTGGTCACCCACCAGGTACCACATCCATATACTCGTAGTAGCACGGATTCAACGTTGGAACGAAACAGTCGTAGCTTGGTGTAATGCTAATTGCATTACTTCGCCAAACTGTGGATAGCATCCCACTTCCCTATGCTGTGATCATTTTTGTTTTTGCAGAGTTAATTTTCAGCCCAACGACGTCTGCTTCCCTCTCCACATTTGTTGTCATTTGGTGAAGGTCCATTATTCTGTGAGACAGAAGGCATAGATCGTCGGCGTAGTCAAGGTGTTTGAGTTCAGATGTAGGAGTCCATCGAATTCCTCCATTTCCTGTTAATACAAACAGTATTGGTGAAAGTATGCAGCCTTGCCTTACCCCGCTTTGGACTTCGAATTCCTCAGACAGTCTTCCTCTATGTAAGACACGACATGTGGACCCATCATATGTGGCCTTGATAATTGCTCTTAATTTATCAGGAATGCCTCACCTGCGCAAGGCACGCCAGATAAATTTCCGATTGACGCTTTCAAACGCCTTTTCAAAATCGATGAACAGCAGGTGAAGTGGTGATCGGTACTCAACACACTGCTCGATGATGATCCGCAAGGTGTTGATGTGATCGACACAGGAGGATCCAGAGCGGAAACCTGCTTGTTCGGCGTCGAGTGTGTCTTCGAGGTGTTCTTTGATTCGCTCCAGGATGATTTTAGCTATTATCTTGGCCAAGGCAGGCAGCACGCAGATACCTCTTCAGTTTTCGCACTGCATTAGATTGCCTTTTTTAGGGAGCTTGAAGATCATTCCCTTCTTCCACTCGTCCGGAAAACTCTCGGCTTCCCATGTTCTCCCGATAAGTGGGAACAGTAGCTCAGTTGATGCCGTTGGCGCAGCTAGAAACAGCTCCGCAGGTATGCCGTCAAATCCTACCGCCTTATTGGTTTTCAGTGCTTTGATCGCGGCAATAATCACTTCCTTACTGGTGGTTGTGGTGGGAAATTTCTTTCTACGGAGACTTCAGTCTTCAGTTGATCCTCATCTGATATTAGCAACGAACCGTCTAAGTCTTTCACTGGGTGTTCGGCAACCTTTAAGCTCTTTGGTGATTCTGTAAACGGTTTTGCTGTCCCACCTCGCTGCTGCTCCTTCTGCTTGCGTGGCCAGCGCATTGATGTAATTGCGCTTGTCACTTCTCACGCTACTCTGCACTTCTATCACTAAAGCGATATAGGGACTCTAGCTCGATCCTCACTTCTGCTGGAGCTGATGCAATTCGAGCTCTTAGTTGTTTCCGTTCGTTGATCCTTCTTCAGGTATCCTCGGAGAGCTACGCCCTATGGCTTCCCTGCGATCGACCGACAATCCGTTTAGCACCGATGTGAAAACAGTTTTCACAGCACACCAATGGTCTTGGACAGTGGCGGGCAGTGAGCGGCTGATTGTTTCCACTCCTCGTGAGAGGTGGTCCCTTAGTTCTTGGCGTACTGTGGCAACTCTCAGTCGGTCTACGTTGAACCTAGGTATTCTTCTGTCGCTATATCTTCGAACGGCAGCAGTGCGTAATTGGACAGTAGCTATCATAAGATGATGATCTCGTATCAACCCCATGTCCATTCCTCGTCTGTTTCGGACGTCAAGAAGACTACTGCTAAAACGGCGGCTGATGGCAAAATGGTCGATTTGGTTGGAGGTTGCTTGCCTGTCAGTTGACACCCAACTGATTTTATGGCAGGCCTTGTACTCAAACTCGGTGCCAGCTATGACAAGACGAGTAGCGTTGAAAAAGTCAAGAAATCTTTCGCCGTTGTCATTGCGGTTGCCTGATCCGTGCAGTCCCATAACATGCTTGAGCCCTTCGCTGTCGCTGCCTACCTTGGCATTAAGGTCCCCCATCACAATGACAATGTCGCCGTTGGGTGTTGCATTATAAACAGCTTCCAACTGGTTGTAGAAGGTCTCCGTTTCTTACCATCTGTGGGGGCGTAACACTGCATAGTGGTGACGCGACGTACTCTCCTCCGGAATGCGGCCGTTAAAATCCTATCACCGTGCGGCTGCCAGGAGACTAAGCCTCTGCGTGCTGTAGGTGTTAACAGCAGTCCAACTCCATATCCACGGGGGCTTCCGGTTGATCTTCCGGCGTAGTGTAATACAGTGTTATGCATTGGGGATTGGTACTCACCCGCATCTAACCATCTTATCTCGCTTACTCCCAATATGTCCAGCTTATATCGCATAAGCTCATGCTCTAATTGAAGGAATCTGGCGTTCTGAGGTCTTTCACTCTGAAAGTCAACGAGTGTCTTCACATTCCAGAAACCAATATTAGTGCGGGTATGATAGCCAAAGGTCGTCAAAGTGTTATCAGTCCTTATCCGAGGCATTAAGTCGGTTTCCGTATCGGGCTGGTTTCGGTAACGCGGATTGCTGGCCTAGGTTACCTACTCCAGGCATAAGGCGCTAGACAATCTCGCAATTTTGGCCTACCTGTATAAGGATTTATACACGTAGTTGCCCGGGGACAACCTCGGGGAGGTAAAGCAAACATTACATTACGAGCTTGATTGCTGCGCTACTGCTCCAATCCATGTTTTGAAGAGTCAGTAGTTTCCCGATTAATCGCCATGCAGGCCCCCGAGTATCGTTGGGGTCGTCTTCATCTTTTTTGATTGAAATCGTAACTATGTTGTGGCAAGTTTTACCAGAGCGTGGAGTTAGACTTAGAAGATAATCAGGTTGTTATGTTTGGTCATCTCAGTCCTGCCATACCGCGCAGAAGCTTGGACAATGATGAAAATGCCTTCGAGTTTTCCAAAAGTAAAGTTCTTCGCATAATTTTCGATCCTGTTGTCATCAACGGAGAATGGCGGAGATGTTTCAATTGCGAACTGTACGGGCTGTCAGGTTTGAGAACTCGTCAGAAAAGCTCAGATAACCTGGCTTAGATGGCTAGGTCACATCGAATGCATAGACATCAACTCGAAGGCATGAAAAATTTGCAACTGCAACCCAGAGTGACAACAAAGTGAAGGACAAACTCTGCGTAGGTGGCGTACAACCTAGTCCACGCCGGATGGTATTGCCAGATAAGTAAGTAAGTGCAAGCTGCGCAGTAGCAATGTAGATAAGTGAGAGAATTGTGTAGCATTTGATGTAATTATACGCGTTATATATTCCAACTGTGCAATATGTAATATGTATTTCAGAAAGTTGGTTTAAGCCAAACATTGATAATGGAATCTATAAGTTGAGTGGTGTAGCAGTATATGTAAGAGATGGCTTAAGTTGTAGAAAGACCCTTTTCTCTTCTTCTGACTCTCTTATTGACTATGTATTCGTTAATATAGTATGTGATAACAATTCTTTGCTGCTGGGCACTGTTTACAGACCTAATAATGATGTAGACTTAACACTCTTCTACGCTTTAATGGACTCCATATCAGTGGGTTCTAAAAATATAATTATATGTGGTGACTTAAACAGTAATCTTTTGGTTGAGAGACATCTTGCTGAAGGGATGAAATCTTTTGACCTACATCCAGTAAATATTACCACTCCCACTCATCACGTTAGTACTATAAGTAATTTACTTGATGTTTTTTTCTTTAGTCGTACTGATAGCGCTCTTTTTTATGATCAACTTTCTGCTCCAGCTTTCTCTAAGCATGATTTAATATTTCTTAGTTATGACTTTCGGGTACATAACCAAGGACCAGGTACCACATTTCAATATAGAGACTTTGCCAATATAGACAGAGTTAATCTTGAACAGAGCATAATTGCCACACCATGGGAACAAATTTATTTAATGCCATCTGCAGATAACCAGGTACAATTTCTCCAATCAAATATTAACTCTCTCTTCAACCAATATGTTGCGGTAAAAACAAAAACCATCAAAAGCTCATCACAGCCTTGGTTTTCAATTGAAATTCGTCAAATAATTATGCAACGTGATCAAGCGTATAATCGGTGGAAGCGATACCGTATAGCTGAATTTCACCATATATACAAATCCCTCCGTAATATGGTTGTTCGAGAAATAAGGGCGGCAAAGGCACAATTTTTCTCCGGCAGATTAAAATCTAGCCAGAGTAGTCGAAAGCTGTGGAGTAACCTACGACATCTGGGTATAGGAAAAGAAAAACTTTCTTTTCCAAATAACACTGACGGCAATGTGCTTAACCACAAGTTTGTATCTGTAGGAACAACTAGGACAGCAAACCTAAACCTTAATTTAGATAATCGACATGCGCCTGTTGTGCAATCACCATTTAGCTTTGAATGCGTAGACAGTACAGAGGTAGTCAAAAGCTTTTTATCTATAAGGTCCAGTGCAATTGGAGTCGATGAAATTCATCCAGTTTTTATCAAAGCCATTCTACCGTGATCCTACCATATGTGACTCATGTGATAAACACTATCCTTACGACAGGAACGTTTCCACATCAGTGGAAAATGGCTAAAGTAATACCTTTGCCAAAAAACTCTATTGGGGACGAATTTCGACCAATTTCCATCCTACCATTACCATGCAACTTGACGAGTATCTTTCTTGCAATAAAATGATAACCCATATGCAATCAGGCTTCCGAGCAAAACACAGTTGTACTACTGCTATGGTAAAAGTTGTTGAAGATATTCGATCTAGTTTAGATAAAGATGAAGTAACTTTTTTGATACTTCTAGACTTCTCTAAGGCATTCGACACTGTCAACCACGCACTACTCTGTAAAAAACTACAATACTACTTTGGGTTTTCTCCTTCTGCTGTTAAATTGATTTCATCCTATTTAAGCAACAGAAAACAAGCCGTTTTTGTTAATAATATCTTATCTGATTTTCTTTGTTTAACTCGAAGGGTCCCTCAAGGATCTATTCTGGGTCATCTCTTATTCTCTCTATATATAAATGAGATACCAGATCTAGTCACACATTCCTTAATACATATTTATGCCGATGACGTCCAAATTTATCGAAGCTGTACGCTAGGTCTCATTGAAAATTGTTGCCTTGAAACTAATCAGGATCTTAATAGTATTTTTGACTGGTCTTTGCAAAATGGCCTGACACTCAACCCTAATAAGTCCAAATGCCTGGTTATATCTAGAACCAAATTGGATCTGTCATGTTTCCCGCAAATCACTTTAAATAACTCCCCCGTCGATTTTGTGGATACATCAAAGAATTTGGGTGTTATATTTAACAGATTTTTAACATGGAACGACCATATTAACACCATCGTAGGGAAGGCTTATGGCGTTTTGCTAACCTTGTGGACAGCTCAACCAATTACACCAATGGATACACGAATCATATTGGTAAAATCACTTTTAATTCCAATCCTTATACATGGGTGTGAATTATATGGAAATTGTGATTCAGTATGCACACGAAAATTACAAGTTGCCTTCAACAGTGCCATTCGATACATATATGGGCTAAGAAGATATGATCATGTGTCACATCTCTCAGTTAAAGTTTTAGGTATGCCTTTCGAAAACTATCTTAAATTTCGCACTTTGGTCTTTCTCTTCAATATTCTTAGAACACGACAGCCTTCCTACCTCTACAATAATTTACAATTCCCAGCGTCAAATAGATCCACTTATCTTATTATACCGAGATATAATTACTTAATATCTGAAAGACAGTTCTTTATCAATGCCATCCGTCTTTGGAATTCACTACCTAACCCTATAAGAGCACTAAGCGATATACACCAGTTTAAAAAAGAATTACAGCATCTTCTGTCATGTCAAAACAACTGATTTTTGTCTATAGTACTCGTATTTATTTAAGTTTATTTTTTTTGTTCTTTTCATAGCCTTCGTTATCATATCCTACTTTTCTTTAATCATTTTTAAATTTTTGTTTGTATAATTCATTTATATGTAGTTTACTCATTCTGCAATAATTAAATTGTAACTAAGTGTATATTGTAACTAGCTATTACAAAGTTATAAGATTCATTCTTACTGTTCTAGCTTTCCTAAACTAAACTAAACTAAACTGTCATTGAAAGAAGAAGAAGAAGAAAAAATTTGCGAGGGGCAAACCCGTGGTCCTGCATTCTACTTCCAAGCAATTGTTTTCCAATCCCTTGTTGGAGTTCTGAGCTGTCGATCCCGAGCATTATCCGTATCGTGATATCAGTATTTCAGTTGAGTGCTCCATAAAACTGCTTTAACAATATTTTGACAAGCTCAAAAAGGTCTTGCTCGTTAGTGTCAAGCCTCTTTCATATTCTCAATTATGATCGATGGGAGCTTTGAAGGGTTGGTATACTCCAGAATCCAATCATTGTCTGAGGATAATCTTTATTTTCAATGCCATTATTATTGCGAGCTCTGTTGGGCGTTGCAAATGAAATGATAGCGTGACAATCTACTGTGGACACACTTTTTACTCACTGTGTTGCTGTCATTTAGTTCACAGAGATAGGGACCTACGGTTTCGTTCCAACAACAGATGGTGATGTGATGTGATTTTTTCACGGATGCGAACTTGATCAACTCGCCAGCTTGACGAGCACTATAAGTCGCTGTTTAGTGAACTCATAGCCAAGGTGGCAAAGCTCAATTTCTAGGAAATGGTTACACTTTCACTGAATTAACTAAGCCCTGGTCAAAGACTTGTAACAATTTTCTATCTATCCATGTCATTTTACTCTATGTATTCGCTTCTTTAATTCAGCAATTAACTCCTTACACCAAAACGCATAAATTCTAACGAAAACCCCCCAAAAAAAAAACAAGAAACAAATTTTCCTAACGATAGCTCGTCTCGTATTTCAATCATAAACAAAAGTCCCTACCCGCATACTTGATATGACATCTTCCACATGCAAAGACGGTACCCAAATATGTATCTCCAACTTCAGCTCCAACTTCAGCTGATCCTCACAGTGTTCTGCTTGCAAATCTAAAAAGGACCTTTCCATTCGCCATCACAGAAGAAATAAATAATAAATAACGGCAAACACCAGCACACATCCGCATCTACATAACTTTCTCGGGAGGAGATATTACTTTTGTAATTTTTGTCCGGGAGGAGTGGAAGCTTTCCATTTCAGCCAGCATCCATACCGGCCATGGCAGGAGCCACCAGCTCAAACGAAGGAACTCAACTTTTTAATATTCATCCCGAATGCTTATGCTACTGTTGCTATTGCTGTTGCTACTGCCATGGCGATGCCACGAGTATGGCGGTAGAGGTGACGGCAACGACGGTTGGTGCTGCTGGGTTCGCAGATAAGAGAATTGCCCTGTCATCCGGGATGATATATTCGAAAGAATTTAAATTGGGCCAACGGAATTCCAGGATGCTAGCGAAACACGAGCGAAGAAGTGTGTGATACTTTTGGTTCACCATCTAAAGGAGTTGGTATATGGCAAGTGGCAAGTGGCAAGTGTCAAGCGTGGCTTGGTATGTACAGGGATGTGTTAAGAAAAGATTTTTTTTTTTTTTTTTTCGTTTTTTTTCCAGTTTTTCTCCAGCTACACGCATCCAATCTCTTGGTCATAATTCATTTCTTGTTCTTATCCTTCTTGTCTCACATGTGGGGGTGTGCAACTTTTGGCCGAGATGAAGACATCCTGCGATTGCACGACAATTGCTCTGTCATTCCCTTTCACCCGGTAAGTAATTGTTTCACTATCAATCAAAACAAACGCTCACACTCGCCATGATGCAGTTACGTACGAATACATATACTCGTATATGCTCGTATCTATGATGGTGGAGAACCGCCCTGGCAGGAAGAGGCAGTTATCACAAGCTGTCGATGTCATTATAACTCAATTGCTCATATGGTGTCCTGGCAGGATTCGTTGCGCCCCATTTTCTTACACAGCCAGAGAGAGGGAAATGTTGATGTTGTTGCCACCAACTTCATCGAAATTATGGAATCCTAACCCCTTGCTGATGATGGCACAATGGGTACGAGTTCCAAATTGCTTTATGATTTTTTCGTGAGAGGTCGCACACCCTTGGGTTATGCGTTAGAATTATGAAATCACTTTGACCCTTGACGCTTTGAATGGTGGTAGCTCTTTAGGATGTTGCGACCGGCTGAGTGAGCTATTAGCAGTTGGCGTCATATTGTGCTTGGAGAATCCGAACCATTTTAGAGAATGGAATGGATTTCGTGTGAGACGCGCATATGTGTGATGACATCGTAAAGGGAGAATTAAATGTCACGAGCATATGAGGAGAGCTTGTACGATTTTTAATTAGCTGTGTTTTAAATTGTTTTCCACAAGGAGACCTGTGATTGTAGAAAGTGTCAATCTTCATGAGAATAAGCGACATTTTAATGTTGAAGACAGTAGCTAAGCTATCTCATGAGCTATGATCCGTGAAAGACTGAAATCACTATACCGCCGTAGGAATCAAAAGAAAAATCAGCCAGCCGAAGAATGTCATCAGAAGATAAGTCCTTTGCGGGATATATAGTGCCACTGGCCTATTCAGAAGACAGCGAATTCCGCAATTAAATCACATAGAGGTGTAGGACTTACATGCAGCAGTAATTTAGCTCTAAAAACAAACTCGATAGAAAGAGTTGACATTTATAGAGGGGCGTACAACTAGGCAGGGACTGAATTTACATGTATACACTTTAAGCTTGTAAAACTGCTTTTAGAGCTCCAGTTTTACAAATAAAGGACTCCATCCGTATTAGTCAAATCCAATTCACCCAAGCGGATTCCACAGAAATCGTTTGGTTGTAAGCATCGTTCCCCATCAGGAGGCCAGAACGGAGTCTTGCTTCTAAGTGACATCGCAACACATCCGTTTGATCTGCCGGTAAACTGGAGAGTCATGCCATCAGCAATTGTGCTCATATGAAACCATAATGAAACCCCTCACCGAGCCTTGCCTGGCAAGTTAATCGACGATTTCATTTCCCGAGAACCCATTGTGACCTGGGGTAGAGAATTCAGACTTCCGACTGTGTGCAGTGATGCCTCGCATTCTCGAACTTGCTTGGCACTCGTAAGAGGGTTCAGCAAGGTTCTAAAGGAAGCTTTACTCTCTCTACAGATGCAAATGCTTCGCCCCCTCTAAGGATTCTTCATAATATAGTTCGTTTCCATCAGGATTGTGTATATCTCCGCTTGGAAGTTAAGTTTTCCTAACGAGGAGTGATATCTAACATTGACCTACAGAAAGACACAAGCATCGTATCCTATATCGGTTTTGAAGCCGTCCGCGAAGATCCAACTGCAATCGTTTCCTGGCTCAGATTCTGGCAGATGCCAGCAGGAGTTCATTGCATCAACGGCATGCCCATGACCAAAGACCACTTCTTTTTAAACGAAAGATGGCTTTGAGAGTGCAATGATATGAATGTCAAGAGGAGGGAGATTCACTAATGCGACTAGAGCGGAACCAGACGTGCTAGGGAAAGCCCGCATGCAGCCGAAACAGACCGTTCTTTGGAGTATCGTAAAAGGAGTAATCACGTACTTTTCGTGGAAGCTTATTCCACGAGACAACCGACGCATAAGATATGTGTAATTGCTCGCAACAAAAGTTGGCTGAGAGCTAACATTGTTGACAGGCAGGTCAGACGATAGTATGAAGACCCCCAAAATGAGTTTTGAGAATTAGCATTGCAGCTTATGACAAGTCCCATCTTCCTGGAGTCACAGTATCCAATGAACTCCGCTACCGCCTCCGGTGGTGGCGGCAGTAATGAATCATAAGGGAAATAAGCAGACGCAACGACGAATTTGTTTCATTCTTCATTCATTTCGTAGTGTATGTCTGCAGCAACTAAATCTTGGTTACAAAATTGCACAACTTTAGATGGAGAGAGAGCACATAAATACAAGCTCTCGACCTTGCCAATCGCTCGTCATAAAGTAGTGTGAAATCCCTTAAACATCCGAAACCGCAGATGCGTATGTTCCACACTCATGGTTCCTGTATGGATATTATGTGGGGTTTTGTATTCAACATGGAAAGCCTCCTACATAGAGATGCAGTGGCAGACTTCGAATGTTGAAGGTTGATTTGAGTACAAAGAATAGATGGGTCCCGGAATGGTCGTCTCCTATCCGCACTCATTTGGAAACAAAGTGGGAATTAACCCCTCCAAAGTACAGCTGTAGACGTGAGTCATACCTAGACTTAATTGTCTCGACAAAAGCTTTGCCTCAGCCAAGGTTAGACAAGTCCAGGGTTCTGGGTATGAAGACTCATCAAAACATCTCCCGTTTCTTTGATTTGTCCGGAACACAGAAGATAGCTTGAGTCAGTTTCGGCTATTTGTAAACCTCGAAGGTCTTGGTTTCCACTGGTGGGATTTTCGTCACAGTTTTGTTTAGGCATTCAAAAGTTTGCTGCGTGAAGCACTTCACTCTAAGAGTCCCGTTCTCCATATCGTAGCCTTCTCTGCTTTGGCTAGCTTCCACCGTTGATCGACAGAGCATCGTTCAGACTATTGCCATTGCCAGCCTTTTCAATTCGAAGCGCCAGAGAAGAGCAGCATCCTTCTAGGTGCGCCGATCTCATTCTCCCTGGCGTTTCGGGTTTTTTTTTTGGAGGTTGCTTTTCCAGCAACGTCCAAGTTCCATCCGTCAGAGCTGCAATTTATGTTGATTGCAGCACCGGTTTCACCCGGATCTTGTGGAAAGCCACCACCAGAGTTGTTTCTTAAACCATCCGGTTTCCACTTGGGAATAATAGATATATCTGATAGCATATATATATGATGCAGTTACTGGGAATGTTGTACATTTTTCTTTCAATATTCTGTCCCATTGTATCCCATCGAAGAGCATAAAAGTGCACAAGGAAATCAGAACATGATATTATAAATCTTTGCCTGAACGCCATTAGCTTCTGTGCCTCACTTGCCCGACATGCACCCTAAAATAAGATATTTGGCTTATAGAGAGTCGTCCAACAAGAGGTGTTATTTTAAATTAATAGAAAAAGGCAACATTTTTAAGGAAAGTGATGATATTTTTATTTCAGTCGAAAGTAAAGACCCTAAAGTCAGTTAGTTAGTTATTTGCCAAATGTCTGCCTCGGCACTGCATAAAAATAGTAATTTTTTTCGAAAAAAATTTTCATCACGTTTTCGCATAATTGCGGCTGTATTTCGCGAATAACTCTTCTGATATTTTCTTTTAGTGCATGAATTGTTGATGAACCATTAGTGTAGATTTTATCTTGAACATGGCCCTAAGAAAAAAGTCTAATGGTGTTAAATCGCATGATCTCAGCGGCCAATTGAAGTCTTCATTTCGAGAAATCACTCGTCCCGGAAATTTGTCAAGTAATAAAGCCATCTCTTCACCAGCTGTGTGGCATTCTACTGAAAATAAACGTCGTCATCATAGCATCAATGGATGGAGTTGTTTCACTATTTCTCTTGGGATTTCGGAGCCCCAGGTGCGACAGTTTTGTTTGTTTACGTATCCAGACAAATGGATATGAGCCTCATCACTCAGAATAATTTTGTGTAAAAAATCATGATCTTAGTCACTCAGTTCCAGCACCCAGTCGGCGAAATTACTGCGTTGTGCTGGTCTTCATGAGTCAACTGGGCCATATAAGCACGTAGGTCAAGATCCTTATGCAAAATGCGTTGCAAGATGGTAGCGGATAAGCCCAATTCCTGTGATCGTCTCGAAATGGACACACCTGGGTTTTCAATCATACTCTCATCTACGTCCGCAATATTTTCACTGTTTTGGAGTGAAATTGCACTATTTCAGCACATTTTGCTAGTGTGTATCGATCCGTATTTAATAACCTCCCACCTTTTACTTATCAAAAGTTATCACAGTGATAGTTAAATATTGACAGTGCAATAATGACGCAAAATTTAAAATAACGTCTCCTGTTGGATGACCCTCTCCTTACGACCTATGTATTCAAGTTGTAGCATATACACCCTGCCTACCTCGAACTACAACCAACTTCAGACTGCTATAATTTCCAAACCGTTCATGACAGTGAGCTGAAATTTTGACACATGACAGATAATTTTATTATTTACAAGCATTTTAAACGAAGCAAATCAGTTGTGTTGAAAAATTTTTATCCGCGATGGAATTCAAGCGTGATAGTGTGATTGCTTTATATTTGGCTGGAAAACCACAAGTAGCTATAGTTAAAGCCCTCCAGAACCTTAACGTGAATAAGTCATTTGTGCCTCGAACCATAACTCGTTACCGTGATACTGGCAGCGTTGCAAAACGCCATGGAGGTGGTCTTAAAAAAACAGCAGCATCGGCAGAAATGGTTCGGAAAGTGAAGGCTCGAATTGAGCGAAATCCGAGTCGAAGTGGAAGAAATATGGCTCGTGAGCTCAACATATCGTTGGAACGGATGCAACACATACTGAAAAATAAGCTTGGGCTCAAGCTGTTGAAGTTCCAAAAAGCACACGATCTTACACCGCAACAGCAAACAGTTAGAGTCGAAAGAGCGAAGGTGTTGCTACGCTTGCACGAAAGTGGTGAGTTGCCGAATTTGGTTTTTCCGATGAGTCGCCATTTGTTATCGAAACAAACAAAATAATCGAGTTTACTTGCCAGAGAGGTCCTTTGAAAATTTATACCTTCGGATGGCCACCAGAAAGCAGGCACCACCGATGGTGAGGTTTGGGGCCGCCATAACCGCCGATGGTCGCTCTCCACTCGTATTTTTGGACCGCGACGTCAAAATTAATGCGATCGTATACCGTGAAACTGTCTTAGAGGCAGTATTGAAGCCTTGGGCAAACAATCATTTCGGTCGGAGACCATGGACATTTCAACAAGGCTCGGCACCGTCTCACAAAGCGCGAGTCAACCAAGATTGGTTAAAAAACAATGTTCCACACTTCATTTCTTCGACACAATGGATTGCAAGTTCTCCGGATGCAAATCCGTTGATTTTTCTGTCTGGGGTATTTTGAAGGCGATGGTTGGCATTAAAAAATACCAAAGTTTGGACCACCTCAAGCAAGCACTTCGCGGGGAATGGGCCAAAATACCGCAGAGCAACTTGCGTGCAGGGTGCGATACTTTCTTCGGCCGTCTCAAGGCCATTATTCGCGCCAAAGGTGGACATATTGAAAACTACTAATACAATTTGAAAATTGATGTATTTTCCAAAATTTTTTGCTTTGGCACAATAAAATTTGTCAATAAATAAAAAATGTATAGCATTTTAAAAAGTTGGAGTTAGAGTCATTCACCCAGTACAAACCAAACAAAGACGGCTTAGTTATTTCTTGTTATTTTCATCCATAATTCGGTGCTTTTCAGAAACCAAACCTTCGACTGGATCGGCTTTAACTCGTATTAAGGGTAGTTTAGATTAGCTTAAGGAGGGAGGTGGAACTACAATATATACTACTACCAGGTTAGGCCTATCGTGATTTCCTCAAGTTAGAGCTCACTCATAATGCCAGAAATTTCAGTAAACTCGGCCTTATCTTTGAGTAATGATATCTTCTGTTTCAAGGTATGGCTTACCTAGAAGGCGTAGACGTGTTCTGCTAAAGCTGTTACATTGGCAAAGGCTATGCTCAGTTGTTGCTGCCTTGCGCTATTCTCATAGTTATAAGGTGTTTTTGACTCTGCTGTTACCTGTCAGGAATCCAGTTACTGCATGTATCTGACCCCTAGGAAGATGTAGTAACTATATTAGTTGTTTTGTCCTTTTGAGGCAAGGGATTAGTAAAAAGTTGTTGGCTTGTCTGTTACCTTCAGTTTTCGTCCAATAATAGAATGCCTTTGTTTTTAGCCAGCTGTTTATACAGCTCCTATGCCCTAATTGGTAACGCGTAGAATGATCGTAGCAACATGAATGTTGAGGCCGAACTTTTTCTGACCGATTCGTCTACTCTTTCATTGCCATCATAACCACTGCGACCTGACATCTAGATTAAATAGGCTCTATTGGTACTGGCTAGTGTTTTGATAAGTATAATGCAGCCCCAGAAAATTTTTGAGATTTTGAGGCACTGATAGCAAGTAGGGCCGCTTTTCTGTCAGAAAAAATATAAATGTTCTTGTTGGTGGAGAATCTGCTTAAGTTCTCCTTAATGCTGAACTCTATTGCGTTTATCTCAGGCTCAAATACGGAGATGCTACTGTCCATACAGGGGTTTATGGGTTTATTCTGTTCCCAGTTTTGTCGATCAGGGAGTGTAATCTTGAAGTTATGGTTGAAATTTTTCTTTCTCCTACGCAGCTGAAGACATGAGATACAACAGAACCTCTAATGCTGTGGTGGATGCTGTTTTCATTTCACCCATAGTACACACACAGGCAAGTATTTGAAGTTTGTTTAGTCCAGCCCGTGTAAACTTTTGCTTAGTTTTATTCCACCATATTGGAGATGCATAAGGTCTAGCAATTGCTATGTACATCCACAGTGTCATTTTTGGGTTAAAACCCCAGTTTTTACCAAGTAGACTTTTATTGGTCCATATTGAGATTCTACCTTTTTCAGCTTTTCTTTTATGCGCCCTGCTGAGCTGCTTATTTCCTAGTCATTATAACCTGCAATCATTCAAAACCAAAGTGCATCGTTATCTCACTCTCTTTCTTCCTTAAGTTTCCTTCTTGAAAACCTGAAATTCAATTTTGTTCTCTTAGTGAAACCAACTGTGGTGGTTTTTTTCAAGTTGACGTCTACGCCAATTTTCTTGCAGCAGTTAGCAAAGAAATAGAGTGCGTTCAGGAGGAGTTCCGAGATAGTTTCTTCGAATTTGCCTCTGATAAGGATCGTAATGTCATCAGGGTATCCTTGGATGGAGTGATATCTAGTTTTATGGTCATTCAAAAAGACACCAGAGACACATCCTAGACCGTTTCTGGAAACATCCGTGAAGAGTCGACTTTATTCACGTTTTGTCTAAGATTCCGGCCAAAGCCAGCACAGTAAAAGCCGATTTCATGATTTCTTACTACTGCAAAACTGGAGTTCTACTGGCATTGCATAAAGCAGCATGTGCATAAGGGTGCAGCTCATGATATGAATACCAAGGACAGGAAAGATTCTTTGGTGAGTCTAAAGCAGAACCAGGCATGCTAGGGAAAGCCACCATGCAGGCGAGACAGACCATTCTTTACGTTCTTTAGAGTGTGGTAAAAGCAGTTGTGACTTGTTCTCGTTAAAGCTTGTTCCATCAGACAACCGACGCATAGGACAGCATTGGCCTTATCATGGCCATCTAAATCTAAAAAACCCTCCTCGGTGATACGCCCAATGTCTTGCCGAAGGCTTCATTACACTGCCAGAACGTCGGCAGAGATTTGTAGGTTTTTGAAGAGACGTGTTTACTACAATGAAGTTTGCTAACCAGGGTGACACCCAAAGATGTTACTTAGTTTCGCTAGAAAAACGGGCTGTGTGTCTTAGATGGGTCAGACCAGCCAGCTAGTCGATAAACCCTTGTTTACCGCTGGCATCACTTATTGGCTGTAGTCAACATCCGTAGACAGAGTTTCTTCACAAATATTTCTCTTTTCACAGAACTAGTAATTCATCTAACCTATGTTGTCTGACTGAGTTAGACATGCCGTCAGAGGTTGCGCTGTCAAGTCCTTTCTCCACCCTGCTCACTTGATTTTGAAGCGCTATCTCACGGGATCTTCTGCGCTGGTAGGAATCTAGCATCGTAGACAGAAAATGCATTGACATGCAGCTTGACCATTCCCTCCATATGACATCGTTTAAGTTACATATGTTCTAGGCGACTTGAAGCTACCAAGCGAAACAACAGCACATTTAATTGCCACATCGGTCACAGATAAAAAATACCAGTACAGCGTGATGGTGGTCCATCTTTAGCAGAGTCCACAACGCCACAAAATCTTAGTTGAGTCCAACGAGGTGTTCGTTGGGTATTGGGACCACAAAGGCGTTACGATCGATCCCAAAAGAATCTCTCCACGTGCTACTCCATATACTGCCTCTGGACTTACACATCAAATACATCGTTTCGCGTTGTGCTATCAGACTGGATTCTGGTCCCCGAAACCGGTCATAATAAAGATCTGGATCTATTGCGTCGGGGTCTATCTTCCACCACAACTGACTAACGATACCTCGACGGCCTCGCTACACCGCAAACATCGGTTCCCACTGGATCACTGAAATCAAGCAGCGACGGCTTCAAGATGAAGTGCGCTCTTGGAGTAGGTGTCTTCTCAGCGGAACTGAACGTATCCAAATCGTACCACCTTCCAGACTTTTTGAGTGTCTACCATAAGGGGAAATTAGCGATTAGAGAACCCTGTAAGTTACTGAGCCTCAGCTTCACTACCATTGATAACGTAGCCAGCTGGGCTGCCATCAAAGCGCTCTACTCACTTACTTCTTCCTCTAAACTAGTTGACCAATGCAAAGAAATTACCACGTAGATAAGCGCTCGTTTTGATATCACTCTTTTCTGGGTTCGCGCTGAGCAGATGTGGCTTTACCTTCGATATCTCTCTCGTGGAGTCAGTCTACTTTCCGATGAGACTCATCAAGGGTAGAATTTTCCAAAACTTGCACTCTATTGACAGCTCGGGGTGGAACAGTCTAGAAATCTGTACCATATCCAGACGTATATGGCCCCCCTGCAATAAAAACAGGACGAATGACTTAACCAACAGAACTCCCACCGAGACAGCAAAATTCGCAAAAAATAGCACGGGTCACTGGGAAATTGGCTCACACGCTACCATGTTAGGCATTCCTTAACCCCCACTGCAATAGCTTACACGAAAAGGAAACTCTATTCCACTTTCCTTGTGACTCCTCGGCTTTAGTTAGAATCTGGCATCGCGCACTTGGCAAACCCTTTCTCAAGGAATTATCAGAGATTTCTGACATAAAATTCTGCAGCATTATTAACTTTCTGAACTCCATAGGATGGATCTGAGAACTACACTCTTACCAATACAGTATCCAGGTCACGTGGGTTGTGGTATCAAAACGTCGAATCCGCGGTACTTGTGTTTCTAGTAGGACCTTACCAGACAACAACTTCTACTTACCTACTAACCTAGAGCGTGATGTGTTACGAGCCTTTCCATCGTTTTCGTATTTCCTTATGCAGTCACAACAAATCCGCATTCAATGGGCGATCTGCAGGCATTTTTCTCAGCTGGACACGTCAATTCAAAAACACTTAACGAGGGTATCATTCAGATCTCGAACAGTTGCCTCTACCTTCTGAGTTTAAGCGGAATATAAACAGACTTGCCAAGCTCCTTAAAGCGTTGTATGATTCTGAATTCGGTGTACCTGTGGTTAAGGCTTCTAACAGTGATTTCCACCTGTTAATCACTTTAGTATACTTGTTGGATAGCAATTAGTCAATTACTTGCTGTCTTACCTTCCTAACAAACAATAGTTGAGAGCTTGCAGACTTCTCTTAGGACCGAATGCAGTCCGAATTCTTATTTCTTGTTTATGTTCGGCGATGTATTTTCCCGCAAAGGCTTCTACGCCAACTTAAACTATTACTAATTAAAGTTTTTTTTTTACCATTCTCATCTAATTATCAGCTTTGTTCAGTCTTCCGGCATAAGTCTATAGATAAAAGCCCTGATCAACCACCAAAACAACCTCCTCACCTTATTTAAATCATTACCTACGTACGTACCCACAATAGGAGATATAACACTTTACCCTTAGCCAGCGTCCTAATAGGATTACATGATTAACGCATTGACATGTAACGCATTTCATTGAATTATTGTCATCTGCCTCATTTCGCAATTTCCATCTAAACAAAGCTGCCAACAATCTAGAGAACAAAAAAAAAACCTCGTCTATCTAGGTTGCATCACAATGGTGATGTAGCACTTTGCTGCTACCTTATCCGGCACCGGATTAACACACGCAAACAACAATGAGACAATGGGTGCGCAATTTTGCGACAGTAAAGCAATCTACACCCCATCATCAACCAGAAGCACTCTAGGGGGTTGAATCTGAATCCGAATGTGAATCCAAATACGAATACGACTACGACTACAACTATGGATATGGACCCATACACTGAAGCAAAAAATTAAAAACCTTTTGGCTGCCAGCCTTTCGTTGTTCTTAATCACAGTCCCGCATGTACCTGATTAAGTCGTAATTAGATTGGAGAATATTATTATTTTCCACCCTCCCAAAATGCCACACCGCCACCACCACCACCATCACCACCCAACCTAGGGTTGTTGTTTTGTGTTGCATTTTCTTGCGTAAACCATTATATGACGGTATAGCAGCAACAATACCAACACCAACACCAATACCAACACCAACGACAACGAAAACGACAACGGCAACGGCAACGGCATATGGCTTCCTGTAGTATTCAACCCCTGTTTGGAATGTACTAAGGGATACGAATGCCAAAAATTAAATTTAATCAAAGTAATGTGAGAGCGAAAATAGTAGCTGTAGCAGTATCTGTCGCTTGCTATTGCTGTTCCTTATGTTGGTATTCATCCGATGCCGGCCGATTTGATGTGGCCTCCTGTGCGTAAAAGCTTAAGCCCATTGCTACCCAGGAAGTAAGGAAGTACATGAAAAACTATCCCTTCCAAGGATTTATTAGAGTCATTAATCTTAACTTAGCAGTTAACAGAGGATTCGGCGACTTAATACTTTCGTCGCTCTTATTAATTTTTCTTATATTAATTTATTAAGATTTATTTAGGGAACGCAAAGCACTACGACTGAGACGCTAGCTAGGATTTTGACATTTTGTTTATTCCACAAGGGGGGTGTGTTGTTAACTACAGATGGCTAGGCTCCTGGGGTAATCTTTGCGCGTTTTGACAGTTTTTAATAAAGCAACACTTTAAGATTGGAGATATACTATATAGTACCTAGAAAATATTTTGACCTTTTCAATATTTTTACAATCAGTCAATAAAATATTTGGAACTTTAGAAGTAGAAAAAGGAGGAACGAAGAAAGGCAAGTGAACAAGCTCTGCGACGAGAAACGCAATCAAGGGTTGGATTCCATTGTATATTTGCGGCCTGGGTCAACCCCGGACAGATTTATTAATGCTTATTGCAATCTTATTCTTAAAACTAACAATTTTCACTTAAAACTAAAGATAAAAACTAAAGGGTGGGAGCGGTTAAAGAAAGTTAGGACGTGACGCATAGGTGGAAATGAGAATGTTCTTAAGAGAGAGTTTGCTGAGATGGTAGTCGAAGAGAGGCAGAATATCGTTAACTTCACGTCGGCTCCAAGTGTCCGTAATTCGTTAAAGATTGAGCCGGAGAAGTAGCACAGACCTAAGATTGCGTGGGTTGGTGTTAAAAGAAATAAAATTGACGTAAAAATGTGATGAATAAAGAGAATGTCGGCAACTTTTCGACGTATAGAAAGGGGTTGTAAATTTATAAGTTTCAGCCGGTCAGTATAAGGTGGTAAGTTTTGGCTATCATCCCGGGGAAGACCACGTAAAGCGAATCGTAAAAACCTCCGTTGGAGAGCTTATATTCGGAGAATGTGTGTTCTGTAGTAGGGCGACCAAACTTGGCTTGCATATTCAAGAAGAGGCCTAACAAAGGTTATGTGATTTGGTAACATAAGGATTGGAAAACTCTTTAGACCAGCGCTTGATGAAGCCAAGGGCAGAGTTGGCTTTTTTTTATTATATTATCAATGTGAGAACGGAAATTGACTTCCTTATCACAGATAACGCCTAAATCACGCAACTCATTCACTAAGCGAACAGGCAGATTAAAGATTAGATAGCAGCGAGGTGAAGTAGGGGGCCGCTTAGGGGAACACGTTATAGCCTGACACTTATTGACGTTAAGCTCAAGAAAATTCTTTTGACACCAAGTACAAAATCTGTTAAGATCTTCCTGCAGTGGTAGGCTGTCTGAGAAAGAAGATATATATCTAAAGATTTTCATATTCTGCGTAAACAGATATGTATGAATTTTTAATGATGCAATCAACATCATTAATGGCCAGAATAAATAGTAAGGGGCCAAGGTGGCTGCCTTGAGGGACACCAGAGGAGGCTTTAATTGGTCAAAAATCATGGACCTAAATAAAACATAGTGCTGTCTTTCATTTAAATATGATTGAACCCATGTCATAAAGTTTATTTGGAAACCAAGAGCTTTTAATTCCAGGAGGATTATATCATGGGAAATCCTATCAAAGGCTTTGCTGAAATCGGTGGCAATCACATCAACTTCATTTCCAGATTCCAGTGCACATAAAGTGCTTGATACGAATTCCGTTAAGTTGGTGGTCGTAGATCTGCCTTTGAGAAATCCGTGCTGGTTTTGGGAAACAATAGGTTTACAATGGAAAAGCATTATGTCATAAATAATGCTCTCGAAGAGCTTAGGTATGCAGAACAGCTTAGCAATTGGTCGATAGTTGGAAATATCATCTTTGCGGCCTTTTTTATGTAGGGGAATAATAAAAGACTTTTTCCAGGTCGAGGGAAAGAATTTTTGGGTGATAGAAAGCTGAAAGAGAGCTGTAAGAGGTTGGGCTAGGTGCATTTCACATTTCTTTAAAAATATAGGGGGAAGATCATCGGGGCCAGCAGAATAATCTTCATGGAAGTTTATTATTTCATCTTTAACCTGCTCTAAAGTTATAGACACAGATTTCAATGTTATTTGTGGGCAGTTATTTAAGTAGGAAAAGTAAGAGTGGTCTGGCTCTTGGGAATGGGTGGCGAACGCTTGGCTAAAAAAAATTGCGAAGAAATTTGCTAAAATTTGGGGATCGCCCGAGGACTTATCTAGAAAATTCAGAAATGATGGAGAGTTGTCCGATTTACTTTTAGTTTTGATGAACTGAATCGTTTGGGGTCGGAAAAGAGTGTGTGATCCATTTAGTTTAAATAGTTGTCATATAGAGTTTGGCAAAGTACAGAGAATTTTATTTCGGTAGACTGGTAGTAAAAGAAATCGGTGTCGGAACGCGATTTTAAGTAAATATACCAGAGCTTATTTCACTTATTACTAAGAGATCGCAGCTCTTTATTATACCAGGGTGCTGATGATGAGGGATTATTTTTTGGGTAAAAAAGGTACAGATTGGGATAGACATTTGAAAATTTCGGTATAAAAGGATGCGAGAGCATCGTTAACCGTAAGGTTGGGATTATCGTAAAGAAAGTCAAAATTGGCCATACTCAGGAGGTTATTCAGTTTGGCGTAAATAGCCCTATGAAAATTAAAACTCTAAGAATACTCATAGGAAACGCGATTAAGACCATTTTCATACGCCAACGTAAGAGAAAGGAGAGGGTGGTAACTATCCAACTTAGAAAGAAGATGTCTGCTTTCTAAAAGGACGCAGTTATCTGTATCAGTGGCGAAGACTAGGTCGAGTTGTCTGCCAATGTTATTGGTGACACCACTTAATTGATACAGACCAGAGTCAGTAAGGCAATCGATGAAAAGGTTTTCTTTATCAGAGGTGGGATTTGTTGCAGTAAAGTAGGACTGGTCGGTCTGAGCCCATAGAAGCTTAGGTAGATTGAAATTACCTAAAAAAAATAACTACATCGTTGGCATCAGCAGCTGGTAACCTTGAATTGGTTGAGAGGGGCGAATATAGCAGGAGCAAATATATGGCTTACGTTTGCAAATAGGAATTCTAGCGCAAACAAATTCAAAGAATGCAGTGGACGATTTTTTAAAGGGTTTAGACTCGAGACGAGAGTGTATAGCTAGAAGTACCCCACGGCCATATAAATTTTCCTCTTTATCTAGACCGTCGTCACGGTGTAAATCAAAGTCTTGGGAAAATAATTCATTATTCTTAATATTAGGGGTGAGGTTGGTTTCTGTGAGTGCAAAAATGTCGTAGGGCAGAATCTGCGAATTAAGATATATAGAAATCTTAGTTCGTAATACAGGGAGGCTTCGGCAAAGAATTGAGTGGTGGGTTAGACGCGATGGTAGTTATTGAAACTAGACCGTGTTCGCTGGAGGTGTAATGGAGGCGTTTGGAACTTACGTGAGACGCAAAAGAAGAGAGATGCCCAGGAGTTATTGGTGGTTCCATTATTGCAGATTCAAGCATCTCAGTCAGAATCGAGGTGTTGTATGATGCAGTCGGTAGAGCCTGGGATTGCAATGTTCATTCGTAGTAATTAGAAAATATTTTGACGTTTTCAATCAGTCAAGTCAATAAAATCGTTGCAACTACATATAGACAGTAGAAAAAGGAAGAACGAAACTGGGTAGGTGAACAAGCTCTGCGACGACAAATGCAATCGAGGGTTGGATTCCATTGTATAGGTTGGAGTTTAATGAATCTACTGTACTATTGTACATTCCACATTACCAGGTGCATCATCTGGTTGCATCCCGTATGACTTTTAGAAACTCTACGCCACAAAAGAAAAGAGGTTCTCCAAAATACTATTACGCATTTAGCGAACGCCCCCAGATGTTACGCATTAACGAACGCCCCCTGAGAATGACATTTAGACATAAAATGACGTCTGTCATTTTTTCAATAAAGAAGTTTTTGACCAACTAAACAAGTTCACCCTCGTGTTGTTCTTTAAAATCCGCAAATTGTTCCGCCATCGTTTGATAAAACCCCAAAAATTCAGTGATTTCGCAACATTGGTGTCAGAAGTGGGATTTTCATTTCGATATGGCGGAGCAATTATCAGAGAAAGTTGAAAAAATCCTAACAAAACTTAACCTTATGTGCACTGATTTCGAGAAGTAGAGGACTACTATAGTCCAACTAGCTTTGAAACAGCAGCGACAATCCGAGGAACTTAAAACAATGACCGCCACAGCCTTTGCAAACAAAGTTTTAGAATGTTCTATCCCCGAAACTGGTACTCCAAAAGATCAAACACAAATTCAGAAGGAAAATCAGACGCGATGTTGCCACCAAAGAAGTCATACTAATTCATTTCCAAATGTGCGCAATCTATTTCCACCACCATTTGATAGCAGCACTACACGCTGGAGGGATTACCAACTACAATTCGACATCATCGCCGAAGTCAACGAGTGGACGTAGCTCGAAAAATCTCGAACACTAGCAACTTCACTTCGAGGAGAAATCGTACCTGTCCTGTCAAACTTGGATGCTAACGATCGTACTAATTACGACAAGCTGGCTTCTGCCCTAAGCCTTAGGTTTGTAAGTCAAGAGAAACACGTGTCTCATGCAACTTTTCGTTCTAGGCGGCAGCGAGCGCAGGAAGACCTTGGTGCATTTGCAAGTGCTATACAGCAACTAACAAGAATGGGGTTTAGTGATTGCCCATCGAGTGCACAAGAGCGCATTGCCATAATGCAATTTCTTGACGGAATTAACGATCGCAGCATTCAGGAAAATGTCCGACTTTCGGATCCACAAACGTTTGCCGAGGCAGTATCGAGAGCCATCACAGTAGAAGCTGCTCGTTTGGCAACTCAGACAATCTGCCAGACTCGGTCAATCGAAATTACTAACGAGCACATACAGTCTGCCGAACAAAATCGAAGGCAACCCACCAGAAGAAATCGAGGTAACGATCAAACGGCAACCGTATCGGCAAAACGACCTACAGTCAGCGACCAGGAATCAACGCTGATGACATCTATTCGGCCCCCAATTTTCAACATCTACTTGAAGAAATTACACAGTGGCTTCCCGGTTCCCATGTTCATCGGCAGCGTGTCTTGCAGGATGTTGGTGGATACCGGATCGTCGGTAACTTTGGTGAGTTGGTCAATTATTCCTCCCAATACCCGTCTTATCTCTGTAAACGTAAGCCTGCAAACGTTATGTGGTAATTCACTTTAAAGTTCTCTTTATTGGCGTACGCAAATCACACTTGGTAAATTTAAACGTCGCCTAAAGTGACTAGTGGTCGATTTCTCACTTCCCATTGGTTGCGATGGCATACTAGGTGTTGATGTACTTCAAGTTACAAAAGGAACGTTGGACTTTTGGTCTGGTCAAATTGTAATCGCCAAAACTCAAATTTCATTAACCTGCGAGGACAAAGCGAAGTATTTGGCCAGGGAAACATCTTTGGTGAAGCCTGAACGAGTAGAGTGTTTGCGAGCTGTTGATGAATTTATTATCCAACCCCAAACAGGTTTCGACATCTTTACCCACCATAAACATTCCAGAAGGTGTGGTCTCACCAATAGGAAAAGGAACCAACTGCTTGTTGGTAAATCCTTCAGTAGAAACTGCGATGGAGTTGTATTCGTTAGAGTTGCCAATTTAGCAGATTATCCGGTGGTTTTACTTGGTAACACACCAGTGGCGCTTTTTGAAGAAGCTGAATGTTTAAACAATGTCTCATCAAACGAGCCAACGCAACGGTTAGCAGTTAAGGATATGCTGTGGGAATTTAAAAACATTTTTTCCACACGCCCTGATGATTTGGGGAGAACTAAAGTCGTTGGACACCGGATTGATGTGGGTTCCGCTAAACCAATCAAGCAACACAATCGTTGACTGTCTTTTGGAAAACATGAGAAATCTCGCAAAATAGTTGACGACATGCTGCAACGAGGGATAATCAAGTCCAGTTCCAGCCCATGGGCATCACCCATGGTGATGGTGAAAAAGAAGGATAGGCCAACGAGATTTTGTGTTGATTATCGCCACTTGAACTCGGTTACGATCGAGGATTCATTCATTTTGCCCAGGATAGACGACAAGTTAGACACGGTGTCAGGCTCAGCATGGTTCAGTACGCTCGACTGCAAATCAGAATATTGGCAGGTAGAAGTTCATCCTGAAGATCAGGAAAAGACAGCGTTCGTAACGACAGATGGTCTGTGGCAGTTTAGAGTAATGAGCTTTGGTTTGACGAATGCTCCTGCCACTTTTGAGTCCCTGATGTCGATTTTTTTTAAGACATTGTATTTAGATGACATCATTGTGCATGGTAAGACTTTCGAACAGATGTTAATTAATTTGCGTTCTGTTTTCAGCCGTCTGAGAGAGTCCGGTCTAAAGCTGAACTCGGCGAAATGCAATTTATTTTGCAAAGAAATCAGATTTTTAGGATTCGTGGTAAGCAGTAAGGCCGTTTCCCCGGACCCAGCGAAAATCGATGTGGTAAGCAGCTGGCTAACCCCAGAAAATTTGACAAACTTACGTAGCTTCGAGGGCCTGTGCACTTATTACCGCCAATTTGTGCCCCAGTTTGCTTCATTGGCTCGACCACTTCATCAACTTGCCGAGAAAAATGTGATCAAATGGACAGATCAGTGCCAGAAAGCGTTTAAAGAACTTAAGGATGCCTTAACTTTCCCTTTTTTATGTCATTTTGATGGACAATGGGAACTTGTGCTCGATACCGATGCGTGCCAATATGGTTTAGGAGCGGTACTCTCCCAAAGAAAGAGTTATCCCATATTTCAGCCGAACTTTGAATAAATCAGAACGCAATTACTGCACTACCCGCAAAGAACTGCTGGCGTTGGTTAAAGCCATAGAGCACTTCCATGTTTATTTATATAGGCGACAATTTTTGGTTCGCACAGATCATGCTGCCTTAAACTGGCTACTCTCTTTCAAAAACCTAGAGGGTCAACTCGCTCGGTGGATGGAGTGCCTACAACAATATAGCTTTCGAGTTCGACACCGAGCAGGGTAAAAACATCTTAATGCCGATGCACTTTCACGACGGCCTTGCACGGATAATCCTTACAATCACTGCGGAGTTAAGGAAAAATGACTTCAGGTTAACGATTCTGTTCCAGTTTACGCCATTTGAACGGTCGTTACTGATTTTGATTCGGAGAAGCTTCAGCGTGCACAAGAGGAAGATCCTGTCCTTACTCAGGTCATCGACTGGATAAAAGCAGAACGCCGTCCAATATGGAATGCTATTTCGGGTGAAAGCAGTGTCCTTAAAGTTTACAGGGCACAGTTTGCAATCCTGAAACTAGTTAGCAACATTTTATCAAAGAGATGGGTACCGACAAAAAGACAACACTTAGAGCGGTTGCTTCCAATAATACCCCGTTCGTTGATTAAAGAGGTCATAATGTTATATCACGATACTATGCCCGGAGGGCACTTCGGTTCTAACAAAACTTTTGAGAAATTAAGATGAATGTAGATTTTACTGGGTTGGAGTCAGAAAAGATGTTGAACATTATTGTACCGCATGCGATGTATGTGCATCTAAGCGTGGGCCACGGAAAAAAACACAAGGAGAATTGCAGATTTATTTGTCCGGTGAACCATTTCAACGAGTAGCCATCGACATTCTCGGACCTTTACCGCCGAAAAGTCGAGGAAATAAATATGAGATGGATTACTTCTCTAAATAGCTTGAAGTTTTTCCTCTTGCAGACCAAACTACCGATTCTATAGCCAAAACTCTGGTCTATGAGGTCTTTTGCCGCTTTGGTGTGCCTAACGAACTGCATTCTGATCAAGGGCGTCTGAGGTTTTCCAAAATGTAATGGAAATCATGGGCATACGAAAAACTCGTACAACGCCGCTTCACCCTCAATCTGAAGGACTAGTAGAGAGCATGAATAGGACAATAATTCACTACCTCTCTAAATTTGTGAACGACAAGCAGAATGATTGGGATGATCTTCTTCCACTTTTCGCAATGCCTTATCGCTCATCGTCTCAGGAGTCCAGTAAACAAATACCTTTTTCAATGATGTTCGGCAATGAGATGAGGCTGCCACAAAACTTGCTCTTCGAAACACAACCAAATGGACACTCCAAAATATATCGGGGATTTTCCCAGAACTGCAGGACCAGATTCGAGAAATCCATGATCAAGCACGGACGGAGTTAAGGCAATCGCCGCAAAAAAATGAAGACCAGGTACGACTTAAAAGCTAATTTCTCCAAATTCCAGGTTGGAGACCTTGTGTGGTTCCACAAGGTTCGAGTCACCCCGAAACTTCAGTCAGATTGGGATGGACTCTATCGCGTCATAGAAGTTATAAATGACGTGACCATAAAAATTCAAAAGACTCCCCGAACCATGTGTAGGATAGTTCACATAAATCGTGTAACCAGCTACAGAGGCACTAATTGTGACCTTGAGTAATGCTGCTTTCACGAACTCAAGGCGAAGAAACACTCTTTAAAAGTCGGTTAGTTTCAGAAGACCACGTCAAAGGATTCAAGAAATGCCTTCATTCGTGGTCAAATTGTTGAAAAAATAAGGGATCTTGCGGAACTGAGGTCCAATCTATGTAGATATTATAATGGTTCAGTCGACAAGAGAGCTTTCGCGGTTGGCATTCCAATCGACATTAGATAACACTGTGTGGTGGATCCTCATTGCGGCTAATATACAAGTAAATTTGCATGAATTAATCCCCGGAGGTTGCCGAGAACGCGTTGTACTCTGTCCTGTTTTTACTATCAAGCAGTTTGATCGATTGTTTAACCTGTCTGCCCGTTTTAGAGATTGGAATTATTGACACGATTAACTTAGCATTTCGTACATCTACAAATTTACAAACAATTTTGAGGAGTTGAGTGCTATTTAAAGGATAGTCCTAAGCATTTCTGCAGCGTGAGATGTAACTAGAAATCACGTTAACCCCAGCTTATCCGAGGAAGCTAAGAATCTGAATGTTATCTTGGATGATGGATTTTTTAGTACTACGCTTGCCGAGAAGAGAAATCGATGAGGATAACCACCACCAACATACAGCAGAATCCTGAGTCTGCCTGCGGAAATGTAACTGGACACTCAGACTAGCGCATTCTGATCTACTAGGTTTCATCACACACCACAATGTTCCTAGTTCGATGAAAAATATCGGAAAGATAAAAGGTGACTCAAAATTTACACAATTTGAATTATGTGCCTTTTGAGCGGTAAAGTGTTGCCAACGAAAAGGAAAAAAACACAGCGTGGCAGGGTTACGGGTTATTAAAAGTAGAGCGCTACAGGAAAGGGCAAAGATAATAAAGGATTGCCTACAGTTCGCAATTTTCGTACAAAACATGATCGGAATACTTATTTAGCCGGCACTACAGTCCGGGATTGACCTGGGCCTCAACCAATAAACCTCTTCAATCAGCGCGGTGTTTGTCTAACTGCTTCTACTTGCGCACTCCAAGTTGGTTAAGGTCCCTTTCCACTTACGCGCGCCATCTAAGGCTAGGCCTTCCTACTACGTTGCCTCTCCGGACTAGAGTCGAAGATTCTGCGGGCTGGAGCGTTGGTGTTCATTCGCCCTATATGTCCTAGCCATCTTAAACGCCCAATGCGCAGTTTTTTTTACCAGGCCGATGTCGCTGTACAGCTCGTAGAGTTCATCTTTGAATCGTCTTCTACAGAACCCGTCAACGTATATGAAACCAAATATCTTACGAAGAATTTTTGTCTCAAAACAACCAAGGATATCTTCATCCGCTTTAGAAAGGGGCCATTCTTCGGAACCATAGAGCAGGACTGGGATTACAAGGGTCTTATATAGAATTCCCTTGGTTCCCTTATTACACAGTTGCCTTCTCAGCCCAAAGAAACAGCGATTGGCAAACCTTATTATTCGTTTGATATCTAAAGAGATGTCGTGTCCCTTACAACTTCAAAGTTATAGCTGTTGACTGCGATATTCTGGCCAATTCGTCGATGTTGTGTGTCCCTTCTTGTTGGCAGCATATACTTCGTCTACTGCTAGACCTATTTTTGCCGCTTCTGTTTCTATACTCGCAAACGCAGCAGTGAGAGCTCTATATCCTACTAATAATATCAATATCGTCGGCGTATGCAAGCAATTGAACACACTTTTGAAAGATGTTACCTCGACCTAATCTTTGAAATACTCGTAAGTTGGTGTATACTGTTTGACTTCAGTTTAGATATTGCTTTTCCCACTTTATCTAGGTCGGATGGACGGAATTTTTGACTTGCAGCGTCAATATTGAATGCTTCGCTCTGCCTGACAGCGGAATTTGTGTCGTCTTTGCCGTATAGCAGTCTGCAGAAACGGTTTTTCTATATCCTTAGCATCGATTGTGACTCTACTACAAGGTTCAGTTGTTCATCTCTACAGGTTTCCGTTCGGATCTTATTACCCTGACACGTTCTTTTTACCTTTTGTTAAAACTTCCGACCATTATTCCTGGAGTTGCATCTCTATATTTCCTCGATCGCGCCCTTCTCGTGCTCTTTTTTTTTCTCCGAAGAAGGTGATGTTCTTCCCTCCTCTTTTGGTCACTAGCAGCTTTCATCCTTTTGTGCAGCGCCGCTTTGTACGCATGTTGTTTTGCAGTATGTTCTTGCGGGCACTCTTCATCAAACCACGGTTTTCGTGGTGGTGGTCGAGTGAAACCCAGCACGTCAATTGCGGCATTTCTGATGGCTTCTCGGCATCTAAGCTACTGGTTTTCAACACTTGATGCTGGCTGCAAAGGACTTCTCCAGAGCTTGAGGGATATGCGATCGGCATAATTTTTGTCGGCTTGTTCTGGTTGCAACCGTTCAACGTTAAATCTCCTCCCTCCGTTGTTGTGGCGGCTTGGATATCCGTAGACGTACCTCGGCTGTTACAGTGCGTAGTGGTCCGAATCTATGTTGGCCGCTCGGAATTTTCGGGCATCTAAAATACTGGAGGAGTGCCTTACATCGATCGCAACATGATCAATCTGATTGACAGTTTCCTGATCTGGTGTCCGCCATGTTGCCTTGTGAATATTGAGGTGGGGAAACTGTGCGCTTGCTACACTAACGTACGTCCCGCAGTGAAGTCGATTAGCGTAAGACCGTTTCGAGACTTGGTGTCGTGTAGGGTATGTGTTTCGACTGTGCTACCAAAAATGTCCTCCTCTGCAATTTTGAAATTGAAGTTGCTTAGGACGATTGCTAGCAGGTTGTTTTTTTGGTAGCAACGTCCTTCTCCCTTTTTTTTGTCGTGAGCACATATAAGGCCGACGTTAGCGAATTTACCTTTGATATGGATTGTTGCAAGGCGTTCACTTACGTGTCGAAAGCTCACGACTTCTTGCCCAAGTCTGCCGCTTACAACAAATCTGCATCCAAATAGACGCTGCTTAGGTTCCCTATAGCAATCACGGTAGTACTCGTAAACATTATAGTTGTGTATACTCTCCGAAGCATAGACTTTTCTCCAACTTCCCCACCACCTCGTGTAGGTCGGTTTCTACAGATTTTCTTTTCAGTCAAAAGCCATTAATGCATCTATTCCTAATGTAAATCTCCAATAATGGTTCCAGGGTTTTAAGCATAAATGATGACAGACTGTTTGGTCTGAAATCTTTTGCCCCTGTTTGCCAGCTTTAGGTATAAAAGCCACCTTAACTTCCCTCCAAGTTATTGGTATGTACCCTATTTTTCGATTGCTACCTCCGGTGCACATCGGTAGAATACCACCCGGACCCGGATATTTGCATGGCTTAAAGGATTGAATTGCCCAGCGTAATTTTTTTTCTATTAATAAGAACTTCTATTTCCTCTTCGGAGAGAGAGAGATCAATGTTCTCAGTCTGCTGTAGCATGCCAGAGTCGCCTGTTACTGCGGATCCAGGAAAGCGGGTTTTCATCAGTGTTGCCAAAACCTCTTGGCTAGTTTCAGCCCAGGTTCCGTCACTTTTCCTGAGGTAGCTAGGTACGCTTGCTTCCTTTGAAAGCATTTTGCGATAGATTCGTAGTACTTCTGCCACGAAGCCCTTTTTGACTTTCTAACTAGGTACTTACATTTTTTCTTACATTCGCAGTACTCATTCCATGTACTGTCGCTTCTGAAAAGCTTCGCTATTATAGAGTTTTCTAACATCTTTCCTTTTTAAGCCTATCTCCTTATTCTACCATTTTGGTTGAGTCCTTTTAGGTGATCTGTTAGCCGGGCAAGACTTCTAGAACGCCGTTGTTAGTGCCTTATTAGTAATATCGCTGGTGATTGATTGGGTATCCAAGTGTATGTTTACCACTTCTGTATATTTGACCCAATCAGTCCTCCTAGGATTTCTTTGAAAACTACATACCCTGTTCTGAAAGTTCACCTTGAAGCGTATCCATCGGTGATCTGACATTGAGGCTTCGTCAACTACTCTCCCTTCCCTTATTTCTAACCCTTCTGTATTTGTAGCAAAGGAGATACCTAGCACCTCCTGCCTATTTTTCACCACCAAAGTAAATACTTTCTGTTGCAAATATTGAAGCTGGAAGATAAAATAAAATCATGCAAACACTCACCTCTTGGGTAGATATCACTGCTTCCCCAATTTGTATGATGGGTGTCTGCGTCAGAGCCCAGTACCGGCATCCAATTTTTCTGCATTGCCAAGTCCTTTAGCTTCTCCGAGATCACTACCACGGAGTCATAGGGGGGCTAGGCTGAGGTCAAACAGAGTGGTTTGCCACACTCGCTTTCGCAGATTACCGCTATCAGAAAGAAATGCCTTTATTTGGTTTTTGATAAGGATGCAGGTATTGATCTTACTTTCTGCCTTATAGAACAACTCGGAATTTTTCACCCTAAGGCCCTGGATCTTGTTGTCCTTATTGATCCAGGGCTCTTGTATGAGTACGGTTTTGACGTCCGGTCGGGTGATGTACTCCACCAGCCAGGCCCTTGCTGCCTTACTGTGGTGCAGGTTTATCTGCAGCACTTCCATCATCTTGGGGCGTTTCCCCTCGTCCTTTCCCTTGGTCGATGGCTTAACCATCAACGTACCCATGCTGTACCCTACCACACCTTTCGAATTTTCGATTTATGATAAGCAGTCCCTGTTAAGGGACAGCAGAAAAGATTGCCCGTTCTGTCATCTAGGCCCCGTCTTAAGGACCCTCCATGTATAGGTCTTTCGTTCCCGATTCTGCACATGGAGTAGTCCGAGGAGTTTCTCCAGGCACGTGTGGGAGCACGGAGCCCATATCCATGATGACAGCGGAGTGTACTTTGCCTACTCTGCCACCGTCGTGCATTTTAGCTTGCTGTTTTCCCAAGCATCGCATATTTCCAAAATGAATCGTCTGAGGAGGTCCACAGAAGACTTATTCCCATAAGCTAGAACCTTGCGTCCGCCTGCCCAACCAGCGCTATGGAATTGAAGTTCCCCGTTTCATGTGGTGGATAATTCCTTCCACAGGACGTCTTGGAACTTCTCCTCGACGTTTTATCACTGATCGATTGTTAGACGACCGCAAGGCTGCTGTTTGTTAATCACAGCAACAAGAAGTTGCCGTGAGTCGCTTTGCTTACGACGCAATTCGGATGAAATATCAGCTGCAGGCTGAACTAGAGACCAAGCTGGAGAAGTTTGCTGGCTAAGGCTCAGAACCGGTCCGGACTCTAAACTGCTTTCTAAAATAAATAAAGACGAGGGTGCGTGGAATCGTTCCTTGGTCTCAACATCCTTCTCATCCGTTAGGACAAACACACGTACTAGGATACTGTTAAAGAACTTCACTTGTATTAGGAGTATTCCTATTCGTTCGTCCACGGGTGTGAACCTGCAGACATGACGTTATTATTTCCTGCTCACCAGGAATCCTACCCGGAATGGCTTGGGTTTTTTTTTTTAACTCCTCACCAGCTGGACAGAGGTGTGTACACAGTTTTCACATTCCAGGCTTATACTCGTAAATGGTGGTCCTCTTTACTCTTGGAGGGTCGTGAACGTAGTGGAGCCATATCCGAAGCTTTATTTGATTGCTCATTAAAAGTGTTTCTAACATTCAACTCTAAAGGGTTCGCTACACAAATCAGTTGAATGCTGTAGTTTGAGTAGAAACAAAACAATCAATAGGTTGACAGTAATTATACACCTCACTATACATATACGAGTATGTATTGTATCTGGCAGCCAGGTCTCCTCGGAAAAGGTAACTACTCGTACTATTCTTGAATTACCCAAAAAGCAATGTCTTCCCATACTTACCCATCATTTACTTGTTTCCTTTTAATTTGCCTAATTTAACTCAACTCAATGCGAAAGTAACTGTCTGCCCATTTAGCATACCCCTCACAACCCTTTGCCAACACAATAGATTGACGACAAAAAATAAGGAAAAATAAAGCTCGCACACATGATGTCATGAATGGCATCCGTAAAAGTCAACGTAGCGCATCTCGAACAGGTTGCGGAACACACGAATTAATTCGCGAACGAATATAAATGATTCCCAAGGTGGAAAATAACCCATCGTGATGGTATCTTTGATCCTTAAATGTGCTACCGCACACAATAAAAAGAATCCTCACCCGCGGCCCTATATTCGTTTCGTATCACTACCATCAGGATGCGAGTTGGGTTCCTGTTTGTTTTTTTTTTTTTTTTATACTGTAAGGCCTGGCGCGTCACATTCAATTTCATTGTTGTCATAACAATAACATAAAATTAAAAGGACATAAAAAGGAAATTGCTTGCGAAAACATCGCAGGATTCACCTCTTCTTTCTTTTTAGGCGAACAACATCCAAAGCATACTCAAACTCCGCGCTGTAGCTCCATCTGATGACACTTTTGCCTAGGCGGAATCTGATGAGCTGGGAGAGTGTACCGGAAGAATCACTATGAGAATAACGGTTATTTGCTTGTTGTTTGACTTCTCTTTTTTGTTATGCGAATTCGGAAGACAAAACAGCGAAAAAAAAAACGAAGAAAAAACTTTTTACGACACTGTCAATGTTTGTCGCTTCGTATCCTTCTCATTCGACTTCCGTTTTAGCTAAACTTAAAGCGGTAGATAGACGAGCGGATAAACCGTCTAATAACCACATCAACCCCCGCGTATTTAGGGGGATGGATTTGGCATATCCGGGGAAAGAGAAAACTAATTTTACAATGAGTATGACTTTGTGTTTGTTTCGCGTTCTGTTTGAAAGACTGTGGAAGAAGGATCTTCGGCAACTGTCATCGTGATATAGACATGCTGCCTGGTCGGGTGTTTTGTTACTTTCTCCGGTGATAGTGGGTGGTGGTGTATCTTTAAATGGCTCTCTGACGGCTTTATTGGCCATTGAGATCGGCTATCTGAATGTATAACGACCCCATCAAGAGATTTGCTTCGGAATTGATATTGCGCTCGGTAGCAGGCGCGTGAAGCCTTTTCGGATTGATGAGCTAGATGTGAGTCGTCTAGTTGTACGCGGAGATTTTGCTGACATTGGCAGTTCGCTTTAGTGGTCGTTACAAAACAATTATCCTTCTGGTGAATATTTTATTTTGACCTAGAGTCGGGAAACCACATCAACTGAGTGGACATGGAGCAAATGAGTTCGAAAGGGATGAGTGGGTTCAGGAAGGGTGGATTATGATAATTACTTTATGACACTGATAGAAAGGAAGCGAATGTAATACGAGTAGATACGTATTTGGAAATTAAGGAGAGTTATTGATATACCTTGGAGTGAAAATGCAGGACAAATCAGAACTAGGCGACATGGTTGACGGCGGTATTTATGCCTCTAAATCGTTTGCTGAAAATGCATCTAAACGTATTTGGTATTTTGACTGTTCGCAAGTGCTTTTTGCGGTTTTTTCGAGACAAATTTCACAATGGCCACATCACATTACCTGTGTAAATCTCCTTTCTGAGGGGGCACATTTTTAGCTGCTTCTTTTCCACATTCAAAAATCGACTTTTAACCTATCCTACTACCGCCTGGTTGTACTTACTCGTAAATCCCGTCTGGCATCATTCTAGACAAAGAACATTCCAAGGCAACCAAATGTACACAGTCCCTTTCCGATGAAATAAGCTCCTTATCCATGCCAATCACTTAAGAAACTTATAAGTACTTCACTAAATACAAACCAACCAACATGCCTCCCTAACCAGTTTAACTACTAGCTTTCTGGAAACATTTTCGCGTGTAGGTTCAGTTGAGATCACCTTCTAACTGCGTATGCCACATTTGGTAAGGTATCCCCATACACTGATATCTACTGCCTGTAGAGTGCGTCGTTGTATCGCTTTTCTATACTCCGTTAACACAAAATGGACCGAAGTTTACACGGACGGTCTCTGGCTCGTAGGAGCGAAAATAGCTTTCATCCGCTTCATCGAGTGCTCATGTTTCCAATAGTTACATAGTACTTGTGTGCCTACATAAGATAAGCTCGTCCTCTACTGCCTTGTCTCTCTGGGTTGGAGTCGAATATTTCCCGACTCCATGGTTTCCATATTTTTTCAGGTGACTTAGCCATCTAAACAGAGTTATCCAAGTTTATCTGACGAGCTCGGTATCGATGTACAGCACGGTGTTGAGACGTCTCCGTATATCTTTTCTTACCCACCTTTTTCTGTACCCAATTGTCTGTTCCGTAAAGCAGGACAGGGGTGATCAGAGTCACGAGAGAAAGCTTTGCTACTCAATTGCTTTCTAAGCCCAAAGAACCAGCGATTAGCAAGAGCATCATGCAAGTCGCATGGTTTCCGCACTGCCGTTGTTGTTGACAAAGTTGATAGCGGGGCCGAGGCAGATAGACTCCCTTATTACCTTAAAGTTGTAGGCGCCCATTATGACGTTTTGTTCTAAACGTCAATACTCGTATTGTTGTGTCCTTTGTTGAGAGCGTATATGTCTTGTCCACTTCTGCCGCAATAGTTAAGACCGATCCATTGAAAGCTGGCTGTGTTCCTCTCATTATGTCAATGTCGCTTGCGTATGCGAATAACTGAATGGACTTTTGAAAGTTAAAACCTCTGAAAGCCAGCTGAAAGGTGTTGGGAAAATCTCACGGCAATGCACGTTTTGTCATTACAGTCCTTGAAAGGGCAGCTTCTGATCTGTGTCATCATTCTGCACAGTCGAATGAGCTGGGCAGCGAGGTTAAAGCAAGACATGGCTCCGTATAGTTCTCCTCTGTAGACACTATTATGTGGCTTTAAAATCAATGAAGATGCGGTGTGTATAGTTTTGCAACTCTTGGGTTTGAGGTATCCTTCATCATCCCTGCAGATTTCTCTTCGGGCTTTACAGCTTTGGAATTTTCGTTTCATTTTCTAAAAAAACTTCCGAACTTCATTCTTGTGATAGCAATTGTCTAAAGCCTTGACGAGCGTCTCACGAGCGTCTCACCGCTCTGATAGGTCATTGTCAGAGATGCCACTGATCACCCACATTTCATACTGTCGTTAGACGTCGAGTTTCTTCATTAGGATTCGCTGACCTTGGGCTGTTACGGACATCCGAATCTGTATCTTGGCTACAACAACCCATTACCAATTGAAAAGGCGGTTGATAAGAATTATTTCCTGCTTCATGGTCCAGTGTCATGTTCAGGTGAACGGTCAACCATCAAGATCCTATTTTTATGGAAGCACACGAGTATTTTGCTATTGTTGACCGCTACTCTCATTTCGGCTGCTTCTGATTCAATGCTCACTCTGGTTCAACTTGATTATGTCAATACGGCTATTGAAAAATTGTGCTTCTGATATTTCTTTGTAAGTTGCGCAGAATCCTTTCAAGCAGGATGTTCACGAAGTCGCATGATAGCTCCATTGGCCACTCTATAATCTTTTTCGCAGTCAGGAGGTTCAATGGCATTTCCTTCTGACTTTAATATATTGTAGTTGCTGCAGTTCCCATCGAACGAGTTTGGTAGGGATGCTACAATGATAGCTCACTCTATATACGCCATCACAAGCAATCTTATAGTCCATAAAGGGGTACTGATCTTTTAAGGCATTTCCTAGTGCCGAGTGAATATTTGGCGTAGACCAAGCGGGCCTGAACTAGGCTGATGTGAACTAACAAAGCGGTTGGAAATCGATTTAAAATTTTCACGTAATACCGCAAGGATTGTGTATGTGAGGTTTCGAAGGCCTATTCACCCTGTAGTGGGTGTAATTTATGAGGTCTTCTCACCAGATCCTCAGTTAATTTTGATTGGAGTGGATGGTAGTTATCGCGCGAAACTTCCGAGCCATCCTGCCTAACAGTGGTATACTCAAATCAAGGATTTTTTATGAATTCTACATTAGAGAGAAAATTTTCGGGTGGCCTTCTAACAGAATTGCTGCTGGTCGTCTGAACCTGATGGCTGATGGCACTATGAGAGAGTTTATAGGAATTGCTGTCGGCTGAAGTGGTCTCCTTCAATTCTTGCAATTCATCATAAAATCTTTTCACAGTAATTCTCCTGTAGGTGTACTGCCTACAATCGCATTCATTCCAAAGCTAGCGGTAAGTAGTGGTCGTGGTTAATATCGGCCCCTTGTAATGTCCATACATTAAGAATACTAGATTCTTGTCTTTTGCCTTTCATATATCAATCTGGATTGTCGGTTTTTGATCAGGAAACCAGCATATGCTCTGGATCTGAACACGGGGGAAACTTGCCACGATAAGATTTCGTCCACTTTATTGGTGTCGTGTGGGATAGGCGTGCTCACAGCACTAGTAAACGTGTTTTCCTTCCCGTCTTTGATCGTCTTCCAGATAAATTTCTCGTATTTGTCAAGCCACAGTGCACAGCAACAAATCCGCCCCGTTTAACGAAAAAGTTGAGTCAATGAGGCTGTATTTGTCTCATCAGCAAACGATCATCGCCACCTTAAGGAATAGCTTGAGGATATTACGCTTTGTCCGATTTTGGCGGCAGTGGTAAGGGAAATGTCGGTCCAAAGTGCATTTTGAAAATTTCACTCATCTCGTATCTTGCTGTTAATGTTGTACAATCCTCAAAAGTAGATGTTAGACAAACGAATTGGCAAGGCTTCATATTGCTATGATACTTTCCTCGATATCAGCATTTCAAAAAGGGTGAAATCGATTTTAATGAAGCAATGTTATAATGCAGAAACGGTCCAGAAGTTTACTTACTTACATACTTAGATGGCGCTACAGTTCGCGGTGAACCTTTGCCTCAACGAACAAGCCCCCAATTGCAAACTACAATTCGAGTAAGGTCCTCTTCTACTTGTCGCCCAAACTAAGGTGTGGTTTTCGTATACTGCGGTGACGTTCCGGGTTAGATTCGACGTCTTTGCGGGTCGGAGCATTGGTATCTCTTAGCTCTAAATGTCCTAGCTATCTCAGGCGATTGACGCATAGTTTTCTGACTAGGTCAATGTCGCTGTACAGCTCGTACAATTCGTTGTTGAATCTTCTCTTCCAAAGCCTGTCAACTTTCACGAAGAATTCTGCTTTCTAAACGACTGAGGATATCTTCATTGGCTTTCGATAGAGTCCAATACTTCAGTGCCATAAAGTAGAACTAGGATGATCAAGGACTTATATCGAGTCTCCTTAATTTTTCGGGATAGGGCCTTACCACTCAATGCCTTCTTAGTCCAAAGAAATAGCGATAGGTAAGAGTGATTGTTCGTTTTATTTCTGCTGATGTGTTGTTAGCAGAATTTAGAGTAGGACCAAAATAGACAAAATCCGTGAACACCTCGAAATTATAGCTGTCGACTGTGACGTTCTGTCCAATTCGGCGATTTTGTGTGTCCTTCTAGTTGATAGCATATGTATACTTGGCTTGGCCCTCCTGACCGCTAAATCGCAGCTCTTATTTCAATACTGGCACCGCCTTGATGTGGTCTCCCAATTATGTCGATATCATCGGCGTACGCTAATACATACATATGTTATATAGGGTGACCAGATAGTAATGATAGTTTTGCGAATTGCTATATTTCACCATCTGTCAAGATTACCAATGACATCCAGCTGTCAAAATATTCAGTGAGGTTTGCCATTTAATCATGCCTCGTTTTAGGCTTGCAGAACGTTCGGGAATTATTAAAAAATATTTTCGAAATTCCGGCTTAGTTGTACATACGTAATGTGAATTTCGTCGCGCTTCAATGTGCAGGCAATTCTTCTCAACGTGGAAAAGTTTGAGCGTGAGTACACTCTTTTGAATCTGAAGCCACCAACCAGACAGAGATTGGTTGGAAATGAAGAAAACATAGGAGCCGTAGCAGCCAGTATCGAAAAAAATCCAGAAATGTCGATTCTGCGCAGATCAGCTGAATTGGGCATCACCAGAGAGCCAACTCGGCTTATTTTGCGGTAGGATTTGTGCTTACATCCGTACAAAATTGTGTTGATGCAATAAATGAAGCCGGATGACCATAGAAAACGCCGTGAGTTCGCTAATTTGGCGCTGAAAATGTTGGCCGGAGGTCTTTATTTTGGCCAAAAAATTATCTTCACGGATGAGGCCCATTTTTGGCTTAACAGCTATGACAACAAGCTAAATTGCCGGTATTGGAGCAAACACAATCCATAAGTCTTCGGTCAAGCATCGATGTATCCACAAACATTGACAGTTTGGTGCGATTTATGACATGGCGGTATCATCGGACCTTATTTCTTTCGAAATGAGGAAGGACACACCGTTGCCGATTATTTTCTCTGGGGCTATGTCAGGACGTTAGTCTACGCTAATCAGGCAACCACTTTGGACGAGCTCGCGGCCAACATTCGCCAAAACTAGACATGTAGCACGTCTCTATAAATATGCGGCCTCAAAATAGATAAAGGATCGTGGGTATCGATTTGGTCTTTTTGAGTTTTTCCCGGATCTTCCGGAGTATGAAGATTTGGTTAATTGTGGTTTTTGCTCTTCTGCAACCGCACTAATAGGATCCAATCAGGTTGACGAAGGGTTTCAGACGTTCACGCAATATGGCACATAAAAACTTTTACTTATATATAGTAGTTGCCGCAGCTGAGGTGGTCTCCTTTTTTGTGTATAGGGCAAACGATGCTATGATTCCATTCATCAGGCATATTTCCAGCAGCTTAGAATACCTCGGCCGACAAGTCGTCAGGTCAAGCTGCTTTGTTGGTTTTGAGCTTAGATGTCGCTATCCTTACTTCATTTTTGCTAAGGCGGACGAGAGTTTTGACTATCATCGTCTAAGTTGAATGATTTGTTCTGTCTGACGGCAGGATGTTGAACTAAGTCGCCATTGTACAGTCTGCAAAAGAAGTTTGTCCAAATTCTCAGATCAGAATTTGACTCCACTACAAGGTTTCTTTCTTCATCTCTTTAGCTTTCTGTGCGGGTCTTCTTGCCTTGAGACGTTCGTTTTACCTGTTGGTAAAACTTCCGTACGCTATTCCTGAAGTACAACCTCTCAATATCTTTCATCGCGGGCTTTTCGTTCTATTTTCTCTTCGATGTTTTTCTCGTGTAGAGCTCATGAGCAGCTCTCGTCCTTCGTTACAGCGGCGCTTTATACGCTTCTGTTTTAGTTCCATGTGCTTACCAGTATTTTTTATCGAACTAGGGATAGGTGGTGATCGCGGGAAACCCAGCACATCAGCCGTGGTGTCCCTGATGGCACGTTGGCAGTATTGCTACTGGTCTTCTGTACTTGATGCTGGTGGCATAGTAGTTGTTGAGAGATTTCGAGATACGCGTTCGGCGAAGACTCTGGCGGTTTTTTGCGATTGCAGGTTTTCTATGTTATATCTTCCACCTTCTTCTTCTTTGTTGTGATGCTTGGGAAATCCACATTCGTGCCTTGGCTAGAGCAAGGCTGTGCTCCGAGTCAATGTTGGCTGCCCGGAAGGTTTGGACGCTCAGAATGCTGGAGGTATATTTTACGTTAATGGCAATTTGATAGATTAGATTTGATTTAACGCTTCATGATCCGGAGACCGCCGTGCCCCCTAGTGTATATTGAGATGAGGAAGCCGTGTGCTTGCTATGATATTTCATCTCTCCGACAATTTATTAGGTCTAAGTCCGTTGCCAGTTGTGGTGTTGTGTAGGCTATCCTGACCAACTGTCCTACCAAAGATGTTCTCCTTCCCTATCCTGGCCTTAAAAGCGCCTAGTTCGATTTTAAAATCGTTCTTAGGACATGTCTTGTCAGGGAGGTCGTGGAAATATTCGCTGGTGGCGCTGTCCTTTTCTTCCGTATGGGCATGAGCGCATGTTAGTGTTATGTTAGCTTATGTTAGTATATATCACAGTTTTTCATTCTCCTTATGTCTGACCCATCCCATCGCACTTCCTGGAGGGCGGTGATACTTGCGGCAAGGGCCTCTACTATTTGATCGGCCTGCGCGGAGCCTGTTGAGGGTCCGAACATTCCATAAGCGCATCCGAAAGTCTTCGAAACGGTGGTGTGATCTTTGTTAGAATCAGCTGAGGGGCTTTCGCATCTCTTTTCGCATTATTCCCGCCATAAAACTTCTTCTACATCCCCTCCTTGGTATAATCGTAGACTTCGCTCTCTTCGAAACAAAAGAAAAAAGTTATGGGCGGTATTTCTTGGCACCCACTCTTCTTCCGACTATTCAAATTATCTAGGTATATATATTCATTTCGTTGAACTCTATAACTCTTCCTATCAGCGCTACCTAATTAGTGAGCAAACCAATCTCATAAATGACCCCAAGTCCTTTTTTCAATTTGTCAATTGCAAAGCTAAGACTGATGGTTATCCTTCCTCCTTCGCTTTCGAAACCAAATCTTCAAGTGATCTTCCTACCATCGCCAACTTTTTTGCTACATTTTTCAAGCAATCATTTGCCAATAACTCCTTCATACCCGATCCCTCTTACTTCAATGATTTACCAAATTTCTCTATTGGTCCCTTTCTCACTCAAAATTTAGATCCTGCAGTTATTGAAGATGAGTTACTAAATCTTAACGATGAATTTGCACCTGGCCCAGATGGCCTCCCCGCCGTGTTTCTTAAAAAAATGCTCTTCCAAGCTGTCTCTACCCCTCTCCTACCTTTTTCGTCTATCCTTTACACAGGGAGAATTTCCCCACATTTGGAAAACCTCTTTTATAATCGCAATATACAAAAAGGGATCTAAACATGAAGTTACCAACTATCGTCCCATTGCTAAACTCTCTTATATACCCAAACTCTTTGAAAGCATTTTATACGAAGCCTTAAGCTTCAAATGCATGCTTTTTATTTTACCCCGACAACATGGTTTTCTAAAAGGGAGGTCAACTACCACAAATCTAGTTGAATTCGTGTCTTTTGCTCTCTCAGCCTCGCAACTGATTTCACTAAAGCGTTTGATAAGATATCTGATCAATTGATCCTCTTCAAATTGTCTGCTCTCGGCTTTGAGCCTCTTTTATAGTATTAAAATAGATTTCTTCTTACCTGGTAAATCGATATTATTATATATATGTTCCATTCTTGGCCTCATCTGGAGTTCCACAAGGCAGTCATCTTGGCCCTCTTCTCTTCATTCTTACTATTAACGATGTTGAGAGGGTCATTAAACACTACTCCCTCTTCCTTTACACTGACGACACAAAATTTTTTAAAAATATTTCCTCTCCCAATGACTCTGCCCTTCTTCAAGAAGACCTTGATCGGTTTTCAATTTGGTGCCTCAAAAACTGCCTAGAACTTAATATAGCCAAATGTCAATCTATAACCTTCTCACGTAAATGCAACCCGTCTCCTGCCCGACTTTATTTTCTGTAAGGTCAACCAATTCCCCTGATTCAGTCTCTTCAAGACCTTGGCATATTATTCGACTGTGAGCTTAATTTCCGTTCGCATATCGATAAGATGATCCTCAAAGCCAACTCATCACTTGGCTTTATTAAACGGTGGTCCAAGGAATTTCCCAACCCGTATGTAACCAGATTTCTCTATATTACCTTTGTTCGCCCCCTTTCACCGGGTTCATGTTTCCGAATCGAGGGTATTCAATGTCGATTCCTCCGATTTGCTCTCCGTGGTCTCCCGTGGAAGGATCCTCTAATCTTAGCTCCCTATCAGGACCGCCTCAAACTTCTAAATATGAATTCGTTAGAAGAACGTAGGAATACTGCTGACATTCTTTTCATTCATCATCTTCTCTCGGGTTCCATCGACTGTGCATCCATTTTGAACTCCATTTCCTTCAATACCAACCCCCGCAATCTGCGTTGTCCTCGTCTCTTCGATCTACCGGTTCATCGCACCTCTTATGGCTCCAACGAACCAATCTCCCGAATGCTCCGAAAGCCCAACTCAAACCTCTCCCTTTTTGATTTCCACCTGAGCACTCCTCGTATCAAACAAGATCTCCTCCATCACTTCCTTGGTCACTAGCTCTTAAGTCTTTTTGTTAGTTTTTAAGTTAGATTAAGCTTGTATTAAGCCAATAAATTGGGGCCTCAGCCCCCACCAAAATTAAATTAAAAACTAAAATTACGCATGAAGTCGTAACTATTCTTCTTTACCCTCTTTTTATATCCAAACTACAAACTAGTATCAAATTTGTATTGGTGTCATCAATCAATTTTGGTTACTGAGAATCTTGAGATAGTGCCATTGTAAAGCCTAAGTCCATTTTCAGGTGACGTTTTATGAACTTAAGCCTGCCAACTACTCGTATCCAACCGTGACATACTTATTATTTTAAGGACATCTCTCATAGGTTTCGTTAGGAATCGCTTTGAAACCACCTTTTATTGGTTCTATTAGGCTTTTTAATGTCACTTTTTACAAGCTATATTGCAACGCTACATGCCTTCATTTTTTTATGAGGACAACGGCACTAGCCACTCCAAGTGTCATTAGCACCAAAACAATACCCAATAATCAACAACAAACTCTATTTCAATTAAAATCCTTCCAAACAACTCCAATATTAAATCCCTTTATATGCACGGCAAATATTTACTAAATCACTCTTGCTACAGGACCCCTTTTTAACACCTTCCCTCTGCTAAACCACTTCAAAGGCATTCCACAAAAATCCATCACAACATCAACAACAGCCACAACCATACGTTGTATCAACTTTGTAACCATTGCCGTTGCTCAGACTTTCAAGTGTTCGTTTGGCTCTTGAAGCTGAAGAGTTCACAGGGACGACGAACGACGACCGCCTTCCATCAGTCATCATCCGTTCTTGACTTGGCTACAAAACCAACAAAAAAAAAACGAAAAAATCCTTGCTTCAATTGAAATAAAAACCGCACTTAACATACGATTCAGCAGGCCATTTGCAGTAAAGCAGTACTTCAGCAGAAACAGGATGGTACCATACGACTGAATTAGTACACATGAGGGGGCGTGTTAATCCTCTTGTTGTCCTTTCTTCACTTGAATCAGCCCAACAAGAGAATACCAGATATCAGATGTAAGATATACAAGATGTAAGATGTAAGATAATCTTCCTTTTTAAAGTGGCACTCGACTGACAGATTCTGTGGTTTATTTTTATTTTTATTTTTTTTTCACACAAACGGAAATAAGTGACACTGTCAGACGACAAACACATTCTTAAGCAGGACACTTGAAAATGAGAACCGGCTACCGTTAACTTATTGAAATTCAAGCATCAATATTTTGTTATACACGAATAAGAAAACGTACCAATCGAGCAGCCAGCATGGTTGGCATTCAATTTTTTAAGTTTTTAGAGTGTTTTAACCCTTCCTTGGATGGAAGGACATTTCTGCTGCTGCATCCTGCTGCCAAAGGTTGCCACTCTTTGGAGATTTTTCTATGTTCGGATATTTGTTGGAATGCAAATGGAATAATGAAAAAAAAAAAACACAGTGTACGAGGACATAGAAAATAAACAAAAGTTTAGATGTAAAAGGATGCTCTTATAATGCAGTTCTGCCGAAACAAAACAGTCTAAAGTGTAATCAGGGTTTACAACTATATAATGCTTGACGATGTGATGGATGGTGCTGTTTTGGCCACTAGTTTCAAATGAAAATGGAAACCGGGATTCTGAAGCTATTTCTGATCTCCCTGTGCCGACGAAGTAGACTCCCAAAAACTCAGAAAAAATAAGGGAGCTGGTTCTATGTTATCTCGAAAATAGCTTGTATTATATTACAGATATCCCTAAAAAGTACCTGAAGGAGAAACAAAAATATGTTTAAGACCAATGAAGCATTCAACAATTGACTAAAGATCGCCACAAATGATGAAGCTGTCATATCAGCAAAGGAAACTATGCAAGATGAAAGAGCAACTCCAAGTAATTTTGGATAACCATCACACTAGAATGTCTTCCACACCTTCCTTAGAATACGTTCTTGATCAGCCTTTTTAGAGTTCCTTGCAAAACCGTTTGGCTTATGATTCTAATAGTTCGAAGGCGGTTGGACTCACTGATGGGTGTATCATGTGTAATCATACGCAAAAAAGGACCTCGTCGCCGGAAATGTGTTACGGTTACGTTTACGAAGCAGTAACCATCGCATATGCAGGACATAGCAAGAGAAATGGGAAACTCTCATGAAAAGCAATAGAAAAAGAAACTCTCGAAAATAAAACTAATGAAACAGTCAAAGCGACAGGAAATATTTTAATAGGAAGAGGATTGATAATATATCACCTTGTCCATCCTAAATTTGACGAATAGAAAAGCAGGATCCGTTCACAGCCTGTACGAGGAAGAAGAGCTTTTGTTGGGAAATAAACTACTGTGAGATATTCTATAGCTGAAAAATACGGGAAGGTGGATGCACTCCTGGTAGAAATCAGTAAAGCATGTTACTCTCCAAAGCAATGTCCAGTGGCCATAGTAGGTACATCAAAATCCCTCACATGGCTACTTACTTTACTTATGTCCTGTTTTTAATGATGTAAGAGTCCAGTAGACAAGGCTGCGCGAAGCACATCGCTAATCACCAATAAATCATTTTGGATCTCGAATTCCTCTGACAGCTTTCCCCTGTCAGGAATATGACATTGCAACATCATAGGTTGCTTTACCATTAGTTTATCGGACATATCTTTCCTGCGCAGGGCAATCCAGATAAACTGCCTGTTGACAATGCCGAATGCCTTTTCAAAATCAACGAACAGCAGGTATTCAACGCGCTATTCAATAATGATCCACGGAGTGTTGATGTCGTCGATACAGGAGGATCCAGAGAGGAAACCTACTAGTTCGGTACTGAGTGTATCGTCCAGATGTTCCTCCATTCGTTCAAGACCTAGTTTGGTTAGTACCTTACCAACTGCGGGAAGAACGCACTTTTCACACTCCATAAAACAACCTTTTATAGGGAGCTTGACAATCATACCCTTCTAACGGCTGACCAGATAGCAATGATAGTTTTTGACAGCTGTCAAAGTTACCAATAACTTCCAGCTGCCAAAATATTCAATCAGGTTTGCCATTTCATCATGCATCGTTTTACGCTTGCCGAACGTGCGCAAATTTTATCGAAGTTCCGGTTCAGTTGTAAATACGCAAAGTGAATTCCGTCGTGAGATCGGTCGTCATCATGGCTTCAATGTGCAGGCAATTCGTCGCACCGTGGAAAAGTTTGAGCATGAGTACACTCTTTTGGATCCTAAGCCACCAACCAGACAGAGACTGGTGCGAAATGAAGAAAACATAGCCGCCGTAGCGGCCAGTATCGAAGAAGACCCAGAAATGACGTTTCAGCGCCGATCAGCTAAGTTGGCCATCGCCAGAGAGTGGCTTGGCTTATTTTGCGGTTACATCCGTATAAGATTGTGTTGAGGCAAGCGTTGAAGCCAGATGACCATAGACCACGCCGTGACTTCGTTAGATGGGCGCTGGAAAAATTGGCCGGAGATCAGAATTTTGGCCAAAAAATTAACTTCTCGGACGAAGCCCATTTTTGGCTCAGCTGCTATGTCAACCAGCAAAATTGGCATTATTGGAGCAAATGGCAATTTTGGCATGGTGGCATCATCGGACCTTATTTCTTTCGAAATGAGGAAGGAGACACCGTTACCGTCAATGATCTCAGGTATAGAGCGATGTTAACCGATTTTCTGTGGTCAGAGCTCGACAACATCGATATATCCGAGCTTTAGTTCCAACAAGACGGCGCTACATTTCATACAAGCGACTCAATGCTTGAAGATTTGATGTATTCATCAACTGGCCGCCGCGACCATGCGATTTGACACCACTCGATCATTTTCTCTGGGGCTACGTCAAGTCCTTAGTCTACGCTAATAAGCTAACCACTTTGGATGAGCTCGAGTCCAACATTCGACGCACTATTACCGGAATAACCCAGCACATTTTGGACCGATTCATCAAAAATTTAACCGACCGCTTGAAGTACTGCCTGCGAAGCCGAGGAGGCCATTTGAATGATGTGCTATTCCACACATAATGGCATGAACGTAGCTTCAAAATAAAATCAGAATTAATTTTATGTCTCACACCCTTGTTTTTTTATTTAATTTTTTTTCCTATCGTTCTTATCTGGTCACCCTGTACAACTCGTCGGGAGGACTTTCTGCCTGCCAAGCTCTCGCAACAAGACGATCTATAAGCTCTGCTGATGTTGTTGGAGCTGCTCGCAGAAATTCTGCAGGAATGCCATCTAGTCCTACCGCCTTGTTGTTCTTCAGGGCGTTGATGGCGGTAGCGATCTCATCTTTACTGGGAGTGGAAGTGCGAATTTTGGAAATTGTTGCTAAGGACATTAGCGAAATCCACCTTCCATCGCTTGAGCTCATCCTCATCAGAAACGAGCACGGGGCCATTTAAGCCTTTCAACGGATAATTGACTAGGGCCATGACTACCTGTCAGCACTTTGGTGATTCTGTAAATGGTTCTGCTACCACATTAACTCGCTGCTTCCTCTGTTTCTGTGGCCAGGGCTTTGATATAGTTACGTTTGTCACGTCGCTGCGCTCCACTTTTCTCATTTTTCTTCGATACTGGAACTAGCTCGTTCTCCCTACTCCTGGGGTACCTTAGTTGGCGCATTTATGAAGTTCTTTGTTTTGTAGATCGGTGAGATCCTATTCATCAAGTATAACTTTCGCCGGCCTAATCTTGGAAATCAGTTGGTTTTCCAAGTCATCTACTGATGCCTTGAATAGCTAGTTAGGTGAGTCATCTAGCCCTGAAGCCTTGTTACATCTTAGCTTACGTACTGCTGTTTTTACCTTATTGTAACCAGTTGGACGGAAATCTTGCTTACTTCGCTCAATTTAGTGGTCCGCCCTGCCCGACAACGGAATTTGGGTCACCAGCCTATTTATCAATCAGCAGAAGTTGTTTTTTCATGTCCTTAGCACGAACTATGACTCTACCGCTAAATTTTCTCGGCCATCTCTACATGCTTCTGTTTGAGTCATGTTGACTTTCGCTTTCTTTTCAACTTTTGGTAAAACCTCAGAATCTTATTCCAGAAGAAGCACCCGTCCATATCTTCGACAACGAAATTCTCCAGCGCTTTTTCTTTTTTCTCCGATGATCTTTCCTCTTCTTTTGTAGAGCTCAGGTGCCGCTCTCATCCTTCTTTTAAGGCAAATTGTTTTGGTAAATGTTTTAGCCAGTACTCTTCATGAAATTAGTGGCTCTCTGGAGGTACTCGGCTTAAATCGACACATTAGGTGGGGCAATTATGACAGCTTGTTGGCGTCTATGCCACTGAATAGGACTTGTCCAGAGGGATAAGCTAATGACAAAGATTCTGACGGCTTGTTGTAAATGCAGCCGATCAATCGTTATTATCACATTATCATAGGCATATGCGCCGCGATTGATCGGAAAACTGCGGGCTGTTAACTCACAACCCTGTGCGGAAGAGATAACAAAAAATATGATGAACCAGCTAATTAGCATCGAACAATGGCAGGTTTACTGTTGACAATCCTGGAAAGTGATCAGCACGAGGAAAATTCGAAACCTTATCGGACCACGTGCAGCCCAACAACTAGCGGAGATTCACTTTCAGAGGAGAGATAACCTGACATAAGGATTAATTCGCCAATAAATGCCCCCGCTCCGGCAGAGGAGAAGCGGGATCTTACCAACAACTGCTTCTGCGAGTTCCTCGACAAAACTTTGTAGCAATTCCCTAAAACCGGGCTTGACGATCGACGATTGACAAAGCCAAGCAAGGACGACATCTTTTCTAATGCGGTCGGAAGGTACATCCTGTATGTCACCTCCGGAAATGGACACAGGTTTATTGATTTTGCAGTAGTACGTAATGTCATTATAGAAAATGCACAGTTTTGACACTCCAATATCGATAAAGGAACCTCGCAAGGCAGTCCTCTAGCCTTTTGTATGTCCCAGTATTGAGGGAAGCAGCTAACATCGACCCGGACTATTGTGGCCAAGATACGGATGCGGATATCCGTAAATAGCCCAAAGCCAGTGAACCATTGTGTGGAAGTTTAACGTCGAATGGCTATAATCGAAAGGCACCGCTAAGGACTGTTGCGATCGAGAAAGTCCCGGGTCAATGACGACAAATAGACGAATCTAAAAAAACAGCGAATGAACAGAGCGGCCTGGCAGAAAAGAACGAGAGGAGCCCGCGAACCCTACCAGGATAGAATACAGGCCGCTAGAAAAAAAAATAAGGTTGACAAGCTCTCGGCCAAGGCCTTATGGAGGTACTAACTGTAGAATGAAGTTCGGAAGTTTTACGAAAAAATAAAACGAAAATACCAAAGCTGTAAACTTGGACAGAAATCCGAAAGGATGGAGAAGGAAATCTTATAGTACAACTACAGCCGGTGCCGATAATCTGGAAAGAATATTTCTTCAAACTATTAAACCGTTATAATGAATAACGTCCCACCGTCAAGCTGAATGCACCATTCTACCTTGACGAAGGCAGACAGAATTTCCGTCCACCCGACTAAGATGAAGTCAAGACAACGATTTCTAAGTTTAAGTCCAACAAAGCTGCGTGATCCGATGGTTTAACTGCCGAACATCTGGTGATTGGCTACGGAGCATATGTCTCTCATCTCATATCCAAAATGTGGGTCGACGAAGGAGGGGGATCTCCTGCGCTGCCACAACTACAGGGGAATAGGTGTCGTCAACATCGCATATAAAATCCTGTCTGACGTATCATGTAAACACCTAAACCCTGTTCTCAACAATCCGACCGGCCCCAGCCAGTGTAGTTTGAAGCCAGAGAAGCCCAGCATAGATCAAGTTATAACATTACGGTAGATCTTGGACAAAGTACAGGAGTTCCAAGTCGAAACACCCCACCACCTCACCGATTTAAAAGCCGTATTTGACACAGTGGTAGTGTCGGAATCCCTGCCAAGTCCCATTCGACTGCAGAATGACAATAGAGAACTCACGATGCTCCTAAAAGGTCCTTGCGACTAATGAAGAATAAGGGGGAAGGGGTGGCTAGCGTCCAACATTCTCCATTCTGTCAACAAACACGGATACACCGCATCAAAGCTTAGGATGAAAAGTCAATACAATACAGCTTTGGGGTTCTAAGAAATTTTACTTGCTTCCGACAAAGACACCAGCGCGGAAATCATGTGAAGAATTAAAAGGCTTAGAAGGCGATATAGCAGTTAAGTACTCTGGAGCAACCAAAAAGACTTTATACAGCACCCAGTTCTAGCCCTGCTTTATGATGCAGAAGATTGGGTAATGACAAAAGCGGATGAAAAGCTTTTAAGGCGCTTCGAGAGAAATATTGTTGTAAGAGACGTCTCGGCAATGAACTGTACAGCGATCCCGACCACGTCAGAAAAGCTTGCATACCCTGACTTAGATTGTTACCTTGAGCGCATGGATACCAGCGTCCCTGCCTGAAATTTTTGACTCCAACCCAGAGCAGCAACGCAGTAGTAGGCGTTAGGTGCCGCAGAAGTGCAACGTTAGCTGGAGAGACATGCTTGTTGAGGTATTAGTCTGTAGCGTATCTAAGTAAGGAAGTAAGTAAGTAACTACAATTGTCTTGCATTTGCCATGAGCTAGACTGAGGCATTTACCATGTACTTTTTGAAATCAGTTGCACTCAAACGTATAGCTGAAGCATCTTAGTATCACAAAAACGAGCCGAAACATTATGTAAAATCGAATGTAGTTGGAAAGTGTCCTGTCCTGTAGTGTGGAAGTGTTCACATCCAACTGAGGAACACAGTGATTTTCAAATATGCCCTGCAACTTTTGAAGACGTCTGAAAATAGTAGGGACTAACAAAATACACACAATCGTAGTAACAGACATCTTCTTTAGGAATAAACTCGCCAAGTGGCAGCCCTGTGTCTACATAGGAAGAAAACTTTCATTCACATTGCATAAGCACAAGTTTGATACAATACAAGCACAAATACAAGGACAAATACTAGTACGAGCACTGCAAGAATCCTTTCTTCTCGTGCGCGCCATTTGCATTGCATTATTAAAGTTCAGTGGGATGTCAATTTTCATGCGGAACGAGCGTAAAATTTCCTCGACTCTATAAATAGTTCACAAGGATGCCACATAAGAATAGGACAAGGACTATCTTCAGGTGATACAAAGCCATAGGGGTACAAAGTACGAACGCTCGTAATCATGCATAAATGCAGACGGCATTCATAGACGTGTCTGAAAAGTGTCATCCGGTCGCTTATAAAATACGGATGTACGAGTATGCAATGCCGAATGCTGAACGCTGAATGCCAAGTTTCAAATGTAGACTCCGTGTAGTACAACAGACACATCCGTGAATCCTGTAAGGGGGGGGGAAAGTTCATTTGTTCTGTTCGGAAAGGGAGGATTACTTATTCATGGGAACAAATGAAGTCCTCATTTGTAGGTGTTCAATTGGATGTTTTGTGCTCTTCGTTTGTTTATTTCTTTTTATTCCTCTTCACCGAATAAGGACGAAGTTATTGGTATTTGTTGTCTTTCCTCCTTTTATTTCGAAGAAATGAAGAGTAAATAATTGATGCTCTGCCAGTTTGCCAGTTGTCGGGGTTCATAAATAAGTGAAGTCATGCTGAAGCTGCCTGTTATTTCTACGAGTATCCAATCAAAATCATGTTTTCCAAAACATCGGCGGAACAAAAGTATTTTCGTTGTAAGGGATTTGTATATCTACAGAGAGAAAATATTGTAGGATGTTTATGGGTTCAATATTTACATGATACGAGTAGCATATCGTTCCGCTTGTGAATTGTTTTTCGTTCTGTGGTATCTTGATATTTTTCGTAAGCTCAGAAACAATGAATTTGTATATACGTTATAAGGACTCAGACTAATTGATCTACTTTCTACCTCTAAACAGCAGCTGGCCGGTGCTGCCTCTTCAAGTAATGCATATTAAGATCTTAGGAATCTGCTTCAGTTTGAACTTAAAGCGAAGGTTTATCCTGGCGACTCATAATCGCACTGATGAAAGTCGAAAATTCTCTCGTCCAAAGCTTCATATCTTTCAACTAGTGGAAGAGTTATAATCGGTGCTGAGAACATGGAAAGACTACTTCTGCAGGCTATATGACAGCCATGACGACCGAAATACAGATATTAGAAACCATTCTCCGTGGAGGAAGATGACATGGAATTTCGGCCCTCTAGCCTAGGTGAATGTCTGGTAGTAATATCGAAGCTAATGCCTTATAAATTGGCGGCCGTATATGAACTCTTTTTAAATTCTTTGAGGGAGATACCTGATTGATAGTATGGAAGAGCTCACCTGTAAGATATGGTCAGTGTAAAGCTTGCCCGAAGTGTGGAATCTCAGCATCGTTTACCCGCCGATCCACAAGAGAGAAGACAAGTGTGGAGGAATAAATCTTCTAAACATCGCTTGAAAGACCTTTCTGCTGTATTATGTGAGCGCCTGAAACCATTCATGAACAATCTGTTAAGTCCGTACCGGCCAGTAATCGAACGAATATTCACACAACGGCAGAACTGGGAAAAAAATTTCAGATCGAGACTCACCATCTATTTGTCCACTTCCAAGGCTCTTAAGGCAGCCTGAATAGGGACAATCTGTATAACGCTATGTTTACGATTAGTTCTGACACCCCAGCCAAATATTGTACAGGATGACTATGAAGAATGCTCGCTGCTCCATTAAGGTCTGTAATGAGTTAACCGATACCTCCAATGCTAAGAAAGATTTTAGGCAAGGCGACGCCCTGTTATGTGATTCACTGGCCAAGGAAAGAGGACCGAATTTTTTAACACCGCACAATTACTTGAGTACATTGGTGAACTTGACGTTATTAAGCTGAAATCGGCCAAAATGGGTCTAGGAGTAAATTAATTCGTCATCATATCGTCATCAGAAAAGGACGCACACTACCGACGGCTTGGAGAGAGCATCGCCATTAGCATTCATATCTTCGAGGTAGTTAAGTTGCAAACGGGCTTAGGGAATAATTGAGTAACAGAGTCCTCTCTTTTAAGAAATTATCATGCGGTCCTATGGAGCAAAGGCTTGAACGTTGTCGGAAGCGAATGAAGAAACACTTGGCTGTTTCCAGAAAAAGCTATTCCGATTGATTTTCGGTTGACGGGAAATGTAGGAGTAAATTGAACCACGAACTGTACGGGCTGTGCAGCGAAATTGATCTAGTCAGGTGACTACAGATCAAACGTCTGAGAGAGCTGGGCCATATTGAGCAAATGGGCAGCACAGCTCCGACGAATAGAGTCTCCGAGTGTAGCTTTGAACGACGGCAGTAGAAGACGACCGAATCTAAGGTGGCACATGCAAGTGAAAGGGACTTCATCCAATTTGGAACTCTGGTACTGGTTGTTGTTTCAGGTTCACGCTGGACTGTAGCTCCGATTTTTGGCTTATGTGAATGTCTACTCTGCCTTTCATCTCAATATTCACAATTAGTAGGGTCAGGCCTACGAGTTTTAGAACTCTAGAACTTTCAAAAAAACATGTTCATAAGAAGAACGATTTTATATTTTAGGCCAGATATTTTAGTGCTTGGTTTAGTCATTTATATGCGTCAAATATATTATATGTACGTAGATCCAAGAATAAAGTGTTCAGTGTTTAGGTTTAGTAAACGTTGAGAAACTGTACTGCTTTCTAAAAACAGGGAACACCATAACATAAATCTGAGCCCATATCTGCCATCATCACTATGACTAAGCAGAAAGATTGGATACACATTACTAGTCGTAGCTACAACACATTCCTGGATTTTCTTTTTGCTTGCCCGACCTTCGTAATTCTCCAATTGACAAACATCAGCTCTGACCATAATCCTGTGCGAAGGATTTACTAGGCGTCAAGGAAAAAAAAATTGAAAAATGGGAGGAATAGAATACTGGCCTACATCCTCATAGGGCTCACAACACTGTACGGAAGAGATAGAAATGCATTCATTGTTGACGACCCATGCAAACCTCCAGACTTGCACGCGGAATGTTCAGACCTTTATCAGGCAATGCACAGTCGAGCAAACAGCAGAGACCCCTGACTGCTATCACCGCAATCCAGGAAGTACGATGGGATGGGCCGGACATAAGGACGATGAAAAACTGTGATATACTAGATGGAGTGAAAAGTCACCTCCTTGGGAATGAACAATTTTTTTTTTCAATGTTTTTTTTATTTTATTAAATATAGTCCCCTTTTAGTTTGATACACTTATTCCAGCGATTTGCCAACTTCTTGATCCCGTCCGAAAAGTAATTTTCCGGAAGGTCTGCGGACTTGATCGGTAGTGGAGTTGCGGCCACCACGAAAATCTCGAAACCAATATTTGACGGTGTAATCTGATGGAACATTAGTCTCATAATATTTATCCAACTTTTCTTTTGTTTCCTTCGCCGTTTTGCCTCTCAAAAAATAATGTTTTATGAGAGAGCGAAAATCGTTTTTGTCCATACTCAACCTGATGCCAAACACGTCAACAACAATCAACCGTCAAAACTAAAGACAGTATCGCACTGAAATTTGGCATGTCTACCGAAATATGAACAGACTTCAGGGCACCTTTAACCTTTTTGCAGTAGCAGCACATTCTGGCGGTCAAGGATGTCACTTTTCACTCCATCTAGTATATTACTCGTATGGTGCTATAGGGAAAAGGAACATGGCTCATTCGGATGCGCATCTGGCCTGCCTGCCGACTCGGTAAGCATAGTCTACATGATACCACTTCTAGTAACGGACATCAAAGACACCGAAACTCATGTGCCGATTTTCACCCACCACCAAGAAATCCCAGGTTTGATGATGAATACCGAAGGATGAGGGCCGCTCGTGAGCTCTACCAGCAGAAGAGAGGGGAAGAATATCGGCTTCTCCTGAAGAAGAAAAGAGAGCAGGATAAGTGCGCGATCAATCATATTGAGAGGTTGTACTTGAGGAATACTATAATGTGCGGACGTTTTACTAACAGGTAAAAAGAACGTCTCAAGACAAGAAGACGCGTACATCCATCTCTAGAGATGAAGAAGGAAACCTTGTAAAGGGTGACCAGATAAGAACTATGGGAAAAAGATTTAAATAAAACAACAACGGTGTAAGATATAAAATTGATTCTGGCTCTATTTTGAAATGCCCACCTCGGCTTCGCTGGCAGTGCTTCAAGTGGTCGGTCAAATTTTTGATGACCCTGTCCAATATGTGCGGCGTTATTCCGGTAAAAGCGTGTCGAATGTTGGACTCGAGCTCGTCCAAAGTGGTTGGCTTGTTAGCGTAGGCTAAAGACTTGACGTAGGTCTAGAGAAAATAATCGGGTGGTGTCAAATCGCATGGTCGCGGCGGCCAATTGATGAACACTCGCCGTGAAGTGACCCAGCCAAATTTCTCCTTCACAACAGAGCCGTCTTGTTGGAACAGATCGGATATATGGAATGTGTCGAGCTCTGACCACAGAAAGTCGGTTAACATGGCTCTATACCCGAGACTATTGACAGTAACGGTGTCTCCTTCCTCATTTCGAAAGAAATAAGGTCCGATGATGGCGTCAGTCTTCATGGATGCACTGATTCTTGGTCTAACACTTGTGGAATGTGTTCGATGCAATAACGGAAATTTTGCTTGTTGACAAAGCCGCTGAGCCAAAAATGGGCTTCGTCCAAGTAAATGATTTTTTGGCTAAAATCCGGATCTCTGGCCAACATTTCCAGCGCCCAATTAGCGAACTCACGGCATTGTCTATGGTTCTTCAACTTCAATACTTGTGTCAGCAGAATATAATACGGATATAGGCCCAAATCGAACAGCAAAATAACCCGGGTTTACTCTCTGGCGATGAAAAATTCAGCAGATCGCCCGAATTGACATTGCTGGGTCTTCTTCGATACTGGTCGCTACGGTGGCTACATTTTCTTCATTGCGCACCAATCTCTGTCTGGTTGGTGGCTTAAGATCAAAAGAGTGTACTCATGCTCAAACTTTTCCACATTGCGACGAATTGGCTGCAAACTGACGCCATGATTACGACCGACCTCACAACGAAATTCACGTTGCGTATTTACAACTGAGCCGGAGCTTCATAAAACAATGCAGGATGAAATGGCAAACCTTACTGACTATTTTGACAGCTGGATGTCATTGGTAATTTTGACAGCTGCTGAAACATAACAATTAGAAAAACTATCATTGCTATCTGGTCACCTTATAGTAGAGTCACAGTCGATGCTGAGAATGTGGAAAGACTTTTTCTGCAGACTGTATAAGGGCGAAGAAACACAACATCACGCCGTCAGGCAGAGTAGACCATTCAACTTAGACGATGATAGCCTAAACTCCCGTCCACTGAACAAAACGAAGTAAAAATAGCCGTATTTAAGCTGAAATCCAAGACAGCTGCTGGATCTGGTGGCTTACTTGCTGATGTATTCAAATGGAAATGACTTTATTGAGAGCATAAACCAAGTCATTTCTCAGGTCTGGTAAGTATACCTGAGGAATGGCTCTGAGCATTATTTGACCAAACCACAAAAGTCTAGATCCCCTCAACTGCGAAAAAGCTATTGAGGTGTAGGTCTCCTCAACATCGCATACAAACTCTTAGTCAACAGCGTGATTGACCCCTATCAGTGCGGTTTCAGACCGAAAGTTCACAATGGACCAAATATTCACACTTTGGCAGATCCTAAAAAATATTCAAGAAGTCCAAGGTCCAATCGACACTATCTTTTCATCGATTCGAAAACCGCTTATGACAACATGTCATAAGCTATATAAGAGCGATTTCTGGTTTTGCATGTTTGCAAAGCTGTCAAAATGGGTTTGGCGATAAATGAGTACAATACCAAGTATACTCGTATGTTGTCAATAAAAAGAGACAGACCATATTGATGAATTGGACAGAAGGTCACAGCTGACAGCTATAATCTCCTTGTAGCAAAGAAGTTTTTCTTTGGCTCTGGTATAAATTCTGCCAACAACAGCTCAGCAGAAATAAAACGAAGAATTACACTTGCCAATCGCTGTTTCTTCGAGCTAAGAAGCCGATTGATTAGTAAGGCGCTGTCTTGGAAAACTAAGGATATTTTATAGAAGACCTTATCGTCCCAGTCCTACTTTATGGCAGTGACGCATGGTTTCTCTCGAAAGCGGAAGAAGTCATCGTTCAAAAAATATTCGGTCCCATTTGCGTGGACGGGCTTTGGAGAAGAAGATTCAACGACGAACTATACGACCTGTACAGTCGCTTGACATGTAGAAGGAATAGACTGCAATGTTCCAGCTCGCAGAGTCTTCGAATCTATCCCGGAGGGACGACGCATTGGAAAAAGACCTCACCTTGGGTGGCGCGCACGAAGAGAAGCGGACTTCAACCGACTTGGAGTGCGCAACTGGAGGCAGTTTGCTAAAGACAGGACTAACTCTAATGGCTTGTTAATTGAGGCCCAGGTTCACTCTAGCGCCACCTAAGTAAGTAAGTAAGTACTTGTATAGAAGGCATTATCTTCGACTAATCCGTTTCACTGCTATCGTATGTGGACAACATCATCGAGCAATTTACTCTACAAAGAACGCAAGAAAACACAGCAGAGCACAAAATTTTTCTCTAAATATTGTAGAAAGTTTTGTCATGTAGGCTTAAGTTCATGGGATGCCCATATATCCATTGAGGCCACGATATGCCTGGCCACGCTCTCCGTCATTCCTTTCACACCAATTCGGAACCTGCACAGAGGGCAGAGGTTTCGCCCTTGCCGATCTTAGATTCACGGCACCCAATACTTTTTGAAACTCTACATCGGGTCAACCAATTTGTGGAAGACCCTTCCTGCGACTTTAGGTTTAAATCATATCTATCATGACGCTGCAACTAAGGGGCCTACCTCTTTCAAGTCAGGCCCGGACTGTAGTCCATAGAGCCCTAGCAGTCATTGTACCGTCTTTTAAGTCCTGGTGGACCCGCCTTCCAACAGTACCTTATGACCAGCCGCTTATAATTGACAAATCCTAGCAATATTCAGTGGCGTCAATCGGAAAGCGTTTACAATAAGACCAGTATTGCTCTACTGACACAGATAATTGGGCGGGGGCCCTCGAGTAGAGTACAGTGGCTTACTCTCTGAGCTGCTTCAAGATGTAGTAGTAGTTCAAAAAGCTGTAATAGGTGTCAACAATGCTTCATCTAAGAGACTTCTTGAGTCAGTTCGACCTCCGAAGAAAGAAAATACGAAAACTAGCTTCGTTTGGAAGCCAAACTATCATGTCTGACTGAGTGCTTCTTCTCTTTAAATAGTATCGGCAATCCCGATATTGAGCGGTTTCGAAGCCTATTGTGTCGCAAACAAAGGCATCTAATGGGTGGTGAGCCAGCTATATTAGGTAGTAAGTGAAAAAAAACGCCTCACGCCTCTAAGCTTAGTTAAAATCAAAGCATCAATGGAAAAAATCTGTGAAATGAGAAAAATTGTTGGTAGGATGGTTGTCTTATAGGTTTCAGTTTCCATTGTTTGTCTATGTTCGTAATAGTGAGTTACTAATCGATCTATAGTCGTTAAAGGGGGGCCAGTTTGCTATAAACTCTCCTTTAAGGTTGAAAGTACCCGAATGCAGTCCCTAACGTTCTCGAAAACTTTAGTTAAGTGATAGCGGCAAATCAGCTCAAAAAAAGAAGCATCTTCAACAAGTCAAAAATTCCCAAGGATGTTCCCAACCAAGATGGAATGCAGTGGTTGGAAAGTACAATGCTTGTCCTCAAAAATGCATATAACACAGATCCATGGATGTCAAAACACATTAAAATCACTTCATGGACAATCTTTTTCTTGTTCCTTTTGTCCAGTGCAGTCCATTCCTATGATTTCGACTACAAAATTTAAAGTCCTTTTCTTTGAATTTGGAATGTAATACACGACGGTCTTCTATTACATAAGCGACAATTCTATGCTCGGTCGATATATCGCAGTTGCAATCGTCACTAAAGCTAATTATTGTCTTACAAAGTGAAAACATAAAAAACAAGGTTCACTCCATAATGCTGGATTGCATTTCATAAACTCAAAATGACTACTCTCAGAGTCAGATGGCATTACGTTACTTTACAGGCACGTTTTAGATACCTAAAGGTAATAATTGATTCTCGATTAAAGTCACTAAAAGTAGTCAGGGTACCATTGAGGCTAAATAAAATCAAAGACTCCTAATCGCGGAGATTGCGAGCTCAGTTATTATTGTTCAAACAGTAAAACTGCGTAAATAACACTTTGCAGCAAAGTCCGTATATTTCCGGAAGCAAAGTAGTCCATGCAAGCCCGAGAACTTGCCTTTTTTTGCCCAACTCACTCTCACCATCTAAATTTGGGCAATTGTTCAACCAAGATTCAAGCTACGAATCAAAGTAGGAATTGTAAAAATTCTTCCTTGCGTCTGGTTACTTTACCGTCACGGCCGAAGGCAGTAGTCGACATCACTAGATACTGCGATTCCATCGTGATAGGACGGTGAAAACGGCTCTGCATTCATTGACTAGCCACATCTAACGATCCTTACAATATACATAGAGAGTACACAATGGTTGCTTTCCTGGATATAGAGGGCGCCTTTAACAATGTCAACACATCCGCAATCACGTCTGCGCTGTCAACTCTGCAGGTAGACGACTCACTTGGGGAGTTGATCAGTCTTATGCTAAATAGCAGGATAATCAATTCCAAACTGTGTAGAGCTTCTGCTAAAAGATGTTTCAGCAGAGGTACGCCGCAAGGCGTTTACTCTCTCCCCTTCACTGGAACTTACTGGTTAATGAACTGCTGATATACCTGGAAGCGGGTGGCAGCAGGGCGATTGCCTTTACGGATGATGTTGCTATAGCCGTCGTAGGTGAGCATCTTAAGACCATTAAGGAACTCCCTGAACTAAATCTAAACATATTAACCTTTTGGGCGGATCGCTGTGGATTAGGGATAAGCCCCCATAAAACTGATTTTGTCCTCCTATCCAGGAAATATGAATACCCTCAATCAAGCGTACCACTCTAGTCTGCTCCGATGCTGCAAAATATCTGGGTAAAAAATGAGTGGCAGGAAACTGAACTGGAAACCTAACATTCAGGAAAGGGTCAGCAAAGCTATTATGGATTTATTCTCTGGCAAAAAAGCCATTGGGAACAAATGGGGAGTTCAACTCCTCATAACACACCGGCTAAACATCTCGGTTATAAGGCCTATACTTACCTAAGGGGTTGTTGCCTGGTGGACGGCCTTAGACAATGCAATCAACTGTAGTAAAGTAAGCTGAGTCCAAAGAGCAGCATGTCTATGCATAATCGGAGCCCTACGTTCTACTCCCTCTGCGGCATTAGACATTGTGTTTCATTTGGCACCCCTCGATATTTTCGACTGCAGCTATTCGCCTTAAAGCGACTACACAGTGGACAAATAATTCATGTGGCCACGCTAACATTCTTAATACACTAGGAATCCTCACAGAGAACATCGATTACACCATACCTAAACTTTGGTTTGACAAAGATTTTTAGGTAAGTTTCCCCTCTAGATCCTTTTGGGAGGAAGACGCTTTCATGGAGGACAAGTCAATCCACTTCTACACAGATGGATCTAAAACCGATAGCGGGATTGGTGGCGGTGTTTTCTCAGATAAACTAAATCTAAGCGTCTCTTTCCGTCTTCCAAATCACTGTAGCGTGCTCCAGGCGGAAATTTTGGCGATTAAGGAAGCTCTGTCCTGGCTGAAGAAAAACGTGATATCTGGAAAGGATATCCGCATCTTTCACTGGACTCAGTCTCATTAAATTCGAAAACTGCCCTTGAATGCCGATCATCTCTTACGGAGATGGCAGAGCAGTTCAAATTTCACCTGCGTTGGGTGCCGGACCACAGAAACATTCCCGGGAATTGTAGAGCCGACGAACTCGCCAAAATTGGAACCACTCTACTGCATCAATATTCAAGCTGAATGCCAATAACAAAACAGACTTTAGGTGGACTGTTGGATCAACATGTCTGGCTACTAAACAGATTTGGCCAAAGCTGGATCTGAATCGCTCTAAGAGTCTGATCCTTCTAAATATGTAGTAAGCATATCAGCGCCATCGTAGGTATCATTACTAGACACTGCCTTATAGGCAAGCATGCAAGAAGGCTTGGCGTCTTTACAGACGATTTCTGTAGAAGCTGCATGGACGAGGAAAAAGAGAAGAAAATCCTCCACCTACTCTGTATATGTCCAGCTCTCCCCCAAAGAAGAAAACTTCACTTAGGAGCTCTCTTCTACAATGACTTAAACGATCTAAAGAATATAGACGTAAGCAGGCTCCTGCACTTCATCATAGGCTCAAATTGGTTGAATGAGTAAGAGGATCACAGATATACGTGACATCACAATGGGCCAATAGGCCTAAGCGGGTTGGCCTTTCCAACAGCCACTTTTACCTACCTACCTACTATGATGGAACTTATCAAATGTAGCGATGCTAATACTCCGAATACATTTTGGGGCTGTAGCAAAATAATATCGTCTGACCTGCTTGTCAAAAATGTTGGCTTTCAGCCAACTTTTGCTACGAGCGTAAGACAGCAAGTTATCGGCTTAGCGTTATCCAACAGGTATGCTAAGAATTTTACTATCTGGGAAGTACTATCGGAGACCTACGTGTCAGACCATAGGTATATCGAATTCAGGAGCTCAACAAGTACAACAGTGCTCCCCCTAAGCCCAGGACAAAATAAAAGCTGAAGGAAGCTGTTCAGAACTTGAACGGTGCCGTCATCAAGTGTTTTGAAATGGCACGTGCAGCTAATCCTGCAAATCGCCCGTTCATTGCTGGAACGCAGATCTGCAGCGTCTTCGTAAAGAAGCCAAAAAACTTCTAAACAAGTAACTTAGGTCTTGTCTGGTTTCCAGGTCACAATGGGAAATAAAGTGCTAAACTATGAAAGGCACAGAGGAGAGCTTTTTAGGATCCGCGCCTCCGTTAGATATGTCTGCGTCATCGTTTGGGGCTTCCATTAATTTTTAGATTTCTTATGAGCACCCCTGCAGATGACAGACCAAACGAACAGAGGTCAGCGGCTTTCCTTCTGTCCCTCAGTTGGAAGTGGTAGAATACAAGCTGTTTACTAGTATCCCGACGGTGCGCTATGCTTTTGCTAAACACTTAAGTGTGCTAGGTATAAGTCGTGCAATATCCTGCAAGGTTTGATGAGAGAGTGGTAACGACACCGAAAATCGCTTCTCTCTATGTACGAGGACCATATGTAAAAGGACATTGAGCATTAAAAAAGACAGAAATGTGAGAGCTCAACGGACTTAATTTTCTATTTTGCATGACAGACATATACTCGTATGTATATAGCTTCTATGATATCTATGTCAACTCTCCACGAAGCTGTTTTGAAAAGAAAATTTTCAAGAAATCCCACACCAAATCGACCCCCAATTCTATCTCGAACCAATCTAGTCCAATGAATCTTTACACTGTACAATTATTCACAATCATTTCCGAGAAATAAGCACTACGTCATTGCCTGTAGTAATAGAGACCCATGACAAAGTAAAAGCATCTAACCCTCCCACTAATAGATCTGTTGTTCCCATTCCCTAAGGCCAACTACGCAAACTACTCGTAGTATCTGCTACACACCAAAAAAACAAATCTCAGTATGGCACGTATAACAAATTGATCTGGAAATCGGACTCATTATCCGAGCAGCTACCAGCCCGCCCCCAGAAAGCGTCCCATGCCAGCCCACTTTGCTTTGGCATCTCATAACAGGGAGTGAAATCGAAAAAAATAAAAAAAAAAGAAGCGAAAAAGAAGTATTCCGATGCCAGCAAAAGTCATGCAACCGGCAATTTGCTCAAAATAAATGCTTACCTATCCAATTTAACAACAAATTAATGACAGCGAATTTATATCGTCGGCGCAGCATATAGCCAGGGCAGGCTGTGTCTTGCTGGGGATCCGGATGGTTAGGAGGAGGGAATGGTGTATGGTATACGTGTAGTCGCACAGTTGAAAGTCATCGGCTTCGTCATCGTTCTGTTGTGTCATCGTCAACATTACGAGTACCATGACCATCCACCCGCTTCCTGCCTTTGCATTTGGGTTACGGATACCAGTTCCGAACACCAAAGAGCGATGAGACCAGCTTTTGGATGCAGCTAGAAGTTAGAGAAGTGCCTGTACTGGTGCTGATGCTGGTACTGGTACCGGTACTGATGTTGATGCTGAATGAAGGTGCATGTTGTCTGGGCGGGATTCGGGCGAATTTTCGGACACACAATACACATGAGGTTACACCTCCTTTGACACGTGACATGAAAAGTCATTTAGCCTAAAGGCGAAGGCCGATTGTAATGTACGTACATACGAGTACTGTGCGACTGTACAGCATGGACATGGAATCTCATTCATATCTCTGGTATCTGGTCTCTGATGATGATGACAGTCCAAATTGGGTATGAGCGACATCAAAAGGAAATGTCCTTGTTTTGTGGGTGGATCTACATTTGCAGATACGACTAACGACCAACGACTAACAAGTAACGAGTGACGAGGTACTAGAAACGGGTAACGAGTAACTCGTCTAGCTCTTTGTCTTCGTCTTCATTTTGCCCATAGGCTCCTTGAGCAGGAATTGACTTCATTTCGGTGTCCAATGATGCTAGTTCCGTCCAAGTACGGGTTTCACTTGGAAGTGATTATCGATAGATTTATTGGTAGAGCGACGAATGTGGGTAGGATTTGGAAGGATTCCGAAGACTGTTGTACAAGTACTCGCATGTGTGGTGGTGGTGGGTTCAATGAAGAAGGAGGTGGTGATGTCTGTGCAGGTCTCTGGTGAGTTAAATGTCATGTAAGATTGTCAAATGGTTTAATGTAGCCGAGGATTGGAGTTTGACAAATGTACATTTTAGGGATTTTCTTCGATTCCGATTCCGGTCTAACTGCCAATCGATTGGGCAGCACATACGAGTACCACTGTGGGAGGGGGGCACCAAAACACGAATTATTATAGAGAATGCAAATTATTACACCATCAAGCAGACACCAAGATAGCGGGGGTAGACTGACTATGGGCTCGTATGTATGATTTACCAGTTACAGAGATGAGGGACGGGAAATGTCGGTCTGAGAGTCATGAAAACTAATTTTAACACTAGAGCTGTTATCCAAGGATTTTGGGAATTACTCAAATTTAGAGAAAATCCAATAAGGAGACAAATTTCAATTTGAATTCTTCTCAGCTTCTGGTTGACCATATTCATATCTACGTACGAATAAGTGGCCTACGACGAGGTATTGCTCTGCTGTCGTAAGATGTTGTGGTGATTGTATTCTCAAGAAAATAAATAGAGAGTCGAATAAGTTGGTAGCTACTTTGAATCGAATCGTAGAGATAGGTACTCTTCTTCACTATCTTAAAGTTGTCATTGCTAGAAGTGGAATTTTTTTCTAGACTCAATTTTCTGAGTGTTAATTTCCACGGCAACTTGAACTACATGCTGGAGCTATTTGGATTTTATCGGCCAGTTGGCAGAAGATAAGGGCTGCTGACTTCTGCCTGGGCACTATAGCACTAGAAAAATATTAAACAATGAAGTAGTCGTAACAGCATGATCCGTCATTTAATATAGATTCAGAGATCTCTTTTTAAAACGACTATGCCATGAGTGAATAAGATGTCATAGCTATAGATCCTACGGAAGCACTAACGCTGAACTTGACTTGGTAGTCATGGTCTTGTCATGCTTCAGCTTTTTGGTATTTTTGACAATCTTTCCCATACTGGGAAGAAGGATTTCTCATGAATTATTTAAAATATTGGGTATATAATAGTATTATTCAAAGTATTGGCCATCTGAAGCTATGACTTTTTCCGATCTTTCTGGCAAATTTGTGGATCCCATCCCAAAAGAACTGCGCCGGCTTGGCAGCCAAGAATGAATCAAGCCAATTTTTGATATTCTGCTCTAATGTGAACCGTATTTTAGTGAGGGCGTTCTGCATCGACCGGAACAAATGGTAGTCAGAAGGGGCAAGGTCTGGGCTATAAGGCGGGTGGGGTAAGACTTCCCATCCACTGTTTTCCAAATAGTTCTTAACCTTAATAGCAACGTGGGGCCGAGCGTTGTCATGATGGAAAATTATTGCCTCGTGTCTGGTAGCATATTCCGGGCGTTTTTCTACCACTGCTCTCTTCAAACGGATTAATTGCAGCTTTTAGCAGCTCATAATACAGCACACCCATCTGATCCCACCAAATACAGAGCACTACCTTAGCGCCATGGATATTCGGCTTTGCCGTTGATTAGGCTGGTTGGCCGGGTTTCACATATGATTTTTTGCACTTGGGGTTGTCGTAATGGATCCATTTTTCATCACCAGTAACAATCCGATGCAAAAATGACTTCCTCTTGTGGCGTTCCAGCAGCATTTCGGACATGCAAAACCGCCTTTCGACGTCTCTCGGCTTGAGTTCATGTGGAACCCAATTTCCTTGCTTTTAAACGTTTTGAAATGGCTGCTTGAGTGACACCCAAAGATTCTGCGAGCTCTTCTTGTGTTTGGCAACAATCTTCATAGAGTAATGCTCCCAGTTCTTCATCTTCAAACTTTTTTGGCTGCCCAGGACGTTCATCGTCTTCCAAGCCAAAATCACCACTTTTGGCACGTTCGCTCAGCTAGCGCATGTTTACCATAAACTTCTACCAAAATACGATGACTTTCGGCAGCAGTATTCTTCATATTAAAGTAATGAAGAAGAACTCCCCGCAAAAACACTTTTTCAGGCACAAAGTTCGACATATTTAAGTGAAAAAAAATTATTGTTGTTTACTCTTCAAATGAATGACATATACTGAAATGACGTACAATGACAGTAGCTTTCCAATGGAATAATAACAATGGAATAATATAAGTTACGCCATCTCTTAGCAAACCGCACCCAATACTTTGAAGTGAAAATGCAGGACAGATCAGAACTAGGCGACATGGTTGACGGCGGTATTTATGCCTCTAAATCGTTTGCTGAAAATGCATCTAAACGTATTTGGTATTTTGACTGTTCGCAAGTGCTTTTTGCGGTTTTTTCGAGACAAATTTCACGATGGCCACATCACATTTCCTGTGTAAATCTCCTTTCTGAGGGGGCACACTTTTACCAGGTTCTTTTTCAGATTCAAAAAACGACTTTTAACCTAGCATACTACCGCCTGGTTGTACTTACTCGTAATTCCCGTCCGGCATCATTCTAGACAAATAAGGTTCCAAGGCAACCAAATGTGCACAGTCCCTTTCCGATGTAATAAAGTGTTTATCCATGCCAATCACTTAAGAAACTTATAAGTACTTCATTTTGCAAGGCTGAATGCAAACTAACCAACATGACTCCCTAACCAGCTTAACTACCAGCTTTCTGGAAACATTTTGGCATGCAGGTTCAGTTGAGATCATGCGCCTTGGTAAAATATCAGCTTACACTGATATCTACTGCCGGTAGAATTCGTCGTTGTATCGCTTTTCTATACTCCGTCAACACAGAAAGGACAGAAGTTTACACGGACGGTCTCTGGCTCGAAGAAGCGAAAATAGCTTTCATCCGCTTCAGAGTCCATATTTAGCCATCTAAGCCGAGTTATCCGAGTTTATCTGGCGAGCTCGGCATCGATGTACATCACGGTGTTGAGACATCTCCGAATAACTTTTCTTTCGAAGCGACTTCTTCAGTACACAATTGTCTGTTCCGTAAAGCAGGACAGGGGTGATCAGAATCACGAGAGAAAGCTTTGCAACTCAATTGCTTTCTAAGCCCAAAGAACCAGCGATTAGCAAGAGCATCATGCAAGTCGCATGGTTTCCGCACTGCAGTTGTTGTTGACAAAGTTGATAGCGGGGCCGAGGCAGATAGACTCCCTTACTACCTTAAAGTTGTAGGTGCCCATTATGACGTTTTGTTCTAAACGTCAATACTTGTATTGTTGTGTCCTTTGTTGAGAGCGTATGTGTCTTTTCCACTTCTGCCGCAATAGTTAAGACCGATCCATTGAAAGCTGGCTGTTTTCTTCCCATTATGCCAATGTCGCTTGCGTATGCGAATAACTGAATGGACTTTTGAAAGTTAAAGCCTCTGAAGCTGGCTCTGAAAGTTATTGGGAAAATCTCACGGCAATGCACGTTTTGTCATTACAGTCCTTGAAAGAGCAGCTTCTGATCTGTGTCATCATTCTGACAGTCGAATGAGCTGGGCAGCGAAGTTAAAGCAAGACATGGCTCCGTATAGTTCTCTGTAGACACTATTATGTGGCCTTAAAGTCAGTGAATATGCGGTGTGTATAGTTTTGCAACTCTCGGGTTTGAGGTATCCTTCATCATCCCTGCAGATTTCTCTTCGGGCTTTACAGCTTCGGAATTCTCGCTTCATTTTCTAAAAAAAACTTCCGAACTTCATTCTTGTGATAGCAATTGTATAAAGCCTTGACGAGCTATAGTTATAGACCCAATAGTTTATTAAGCGGCCCCATCTGACTGCCAGATGAAGCTGTTGGATATACAATAAATGTGGTGCCTTCCTCTATACATACTATAAGAGGTTTTCTTCGATTTCCAGAGCCTATGCTCTGTCCGAAAACCAGCTGCCGATTGGCTGGGTTTCTCGTAAAACTTTATGATTTTGTTTCTGCGTAAGCTCCCTGGTTTTTAGGGATCTTCTTGTCCACCACTTCCTTGGCTCTATGCATTTTCTTCACTGCCCTAGTGATGTGCTAGAGGTTCTAGATGCCATGCCTCTTTCTCTTCTGCAGCGCTTTTGATAATGTCATTTATTTGCAGATGGTGGACGAACAGTAGAACTCCAATTACTCTGGCATTCTTTATTGGCAATGACTATTCCTAATAAAATAAGGCCTTTCGTTATCTCCTCATATTGGACAATCGATGTCTGATCTTGTATAGTACGCGTAGTGCATGAAATCGTTTGGATACATTTACGATTCAGTCAGGATTCGTAGTTGAGAAAACCCACTACTAATTACCATATTTCAGGATATTGCAAACTCAGTTTGAGATCTGCTATACTTGTGGACACTATACCGCCAAAGAATATTTGTTTTTTATATTGCCATAGTCATTGGCAGGTGTCAACCTGACTTTGTCCAGTGGTGCAACTATAATAACTCATCAGTTGCGCTTAGTTTACCTCCTTGTTGTAGGATTATTGGACTCGTCTTTTTTTTTAATCTGTCGGAGATAAATGACCCTCAGTGGGAGGGAAGGTTAGAGAATCCATTGTTGCAAAGCAATCAATGGTCTCAGATAAGAACGGAATCACGGATCCTGCAAAATGTTCGCACTTTAAACTGACCACGTGAATCCAGACCCTCTAAGGAATAGGAAAGGAAACGTGGCAGCATCATAATGTGCAGCATCGAAACAGATGTCAACGACGCGTCAATCGGCAACTGTATTTCACAGACTGGGAGTATACATTAAAACACAGGTGAAAATGTTGGAGGATGGTAAGAGGTGTTCCGTTCACGCAATGATGAGAGACGCCATTGAAACAATAAAGGCGTTTTACTAACTGCCGGCAATTGAGCTGCACGACGACCAAGCCAAGGAGGTCATCCGAAAAATCAACTGCTCACAGACGTCCCCACACCTGAAAATTGCAATAGACGTGAAAAGAAGACAGGAATCTATCGGCGAAATCCCGAATTCAAAACGAACACAAGAACCAGCTTTAGTCGATAGGAACAGCGCGCCTCGGAGCAAAGCACGTCTTCATAAAGTTGGAAGGGCCGACAAAGCCGGTCCTGAACAAGCTTACAAAGCGCGTAACGATGGGCAAGATGTAGGCGAAAATAATAATACGGTATAGTCGAAGATGCTTCATAACAGGAAAAAACTCCAACAAGAAGAATACTCGACCAGATGCAGTAGGAGAAAAGAGAACTTCCATATGTCAAAATACTGCGCAAAGTCAAGGCAGATCCAAAATTTGTTACTCTCTGTAAATCAGTAACTAGGACCAGACGTTATCGATGAAATAGAAATTCTGGCACTCGCATTACTCTAGAGATAAAGCATATTGACGAAGTCACAACAATAGAGGATATCTGTGAGTCGCTAAAAAATACAAATACCAGCTCAATGTCATGTGCGATTGTGATTTAATTGCCTAATAAATGCTAAAGGAGACATCCAAATTGCGACAAGTGCATTTCGATTAAAGCGAATTTAATACTAAAATCAGACAGAATCAAAATCAGACGGGTAAACTGTCGTATCCGCGAACGAAAGACCCCAATCAAGTGCTTCAAGTGCCTTGAATTCGGCCACACAGCACGTCACTCAAAGCCATGCTTGAGTTCTGCAAAAGGGACAACCCAAAGAATGTCAGGCGTGTTGCTGGTCGCAGCAAATTGCAAAGCGGAACAAACTCTATTAATTCAAATGACCGAAGAAAAGGAAATTGATGTGGTCGAGTATGGAAATAAAGCCTTTCAGCGAATCGGCGAAAGGCGCTCACGGGGTCTATCATAGACATAACCTTTGTCAGCAACTTTCTACCACGTAACACAAAATGGTTGATCAGCGCAGAAAATACACAAAGTGACTATCAAGCTGTGATGTTAGAGTTCCTAAAATAGAAATGTCGAAACGATCCCAACATGACTGATCCAGAGTAGGCAGACACCACTTTGGATAGAGAAACCTTTGAGGAGGTCATTTGTACTTACCAACTGAGACCCGGGACCGCGGAGAACCTAGTACTCCAGTTCCCAAACCTATTAGTTTCTGCATGTGATGCTTCTATGCCAGGAAAGTAGACCCACTCATCGGTGGAACGATGAAATATGATCCCTAAGATCTCTCCGACTGAGAGAGAGACGAAAGGCCAGACGCTCAAGGTGATGCCTGGATTATCAGGATCTGGGTACCTTTAAGCAAGCCAGGAGATCATTAAAAACGGTCATTAAGAACAGCAAAAACAAGTGGCAAGAGTGATTCTTCTTTTTATTTCCGCTGGCGTGTTATTGCCAGCGGCAGCTGGCAGCTCTCGTTTCAATCAATCGTCATTCTGCTTAACAGGGATGCCAAAACTAAACTTGGCTTTATGTAGTTCGTCTCTATAAATGCTGTCATATGCGACCTTAAAATCGATGAACAGGTGGTTGGTATCGATGTGGACTACTTTAATTTTTTCCCAGGATCTGGAAAATCTGTGTGAAGATTTGGTCGATGTGGACTTTCCTGTTCTGAAACTGTAGTGATTGAGGCCAATCAGGTTGTTGCAATAAGGTCTTGTGGATCGACCATACTGTGCTGAGATTCCATTCACCCGGCATACACTATTCTGATCAGATCTGAGGAATGCTTTCAACAAAATCATTTCCAGTAGCTTTGAACACCTCTGCCGGTGAGCTATCAAATTGAGCTGCTTTGTAGGTTTTCAGCTAAGATATCCATACTTCGTTTTGGTCCGGTGGAGGGAAGTTTTGACTATCATCATCTAAATTGAATGATATATTCTGCCTGATGGCGGGATATTCTCAGCACCGACTTTGACCCTACTACAAGGTTTTTTCTTCATCGCTACCCATCTTCTGTACAGGTCTTCTTGTCTTGGCACGTTCTTTTTACATGTTGATAAAACTTCCGTACGTTATTTCTGGAGTGTTCTCAATATCTTCGATCGGGCGCTTCTCGTGCTCTTTTTTCTTCATCTGGAGAGGCCGATGTTCTTTCTGTCTCTGATACTCGTAGAACTCACGAGCAGCTCTCGTCGTTCCTTGCAGGGCCGCTGTTCTTGTTTAGCTGCATGTACTTATCGGCATTCTTCATAAAACCAGGGATTTCTTGGGTGTGGTCCGGTGAAACTCAGTACATCACTTGCGGCGTATCTGATGCCACGTTGGCAGCGTTGCCGCTGGTCTTCCGTACCTGATGGCTAGCATCAGGATTTCGGAATACGCGTTCGGCAAAGTTTATTGCAGTCTCTTGCGATTGCAGCTTTTCCACGTTATATCTTCTCACAGTAGTTCTTCTTTGTCGTGGCATTTGGGAAATCCACATTCGCACCTTGGCTGCATCAAGGTGGTGATCTGAATCAATGTTGGCTGGTCGGTACGTTCGGAAGTCCATAATACTGGATAGGCACGTCTATATCAATGTGATCAATTTGATTTAGCGCTTGTTGATCTTTGAGATGAGAAAAACCAGTGCTGTGATATTTCGTCCCGCTGAAAAGTCAGTAAGTTTAAGTACGTTGACAGATGTGGTGTCGTATAGGCTATGCTTACCAACGGTCCTACCAACGACTTTCTTTTCTATCTCGATGTCATACTTTGGACATTGCTCATGTATCTTGTTGAGGAGCTCGTAGAGATATTCTTGGGTAGCGCAGTCCTAGACTTCCGTGTGGCATGGGCGCACATTAAGCTTATGTCAGTGAATTTAGCTTTGATGCGGATCGTCATAAGACGCTTCCTCATATGTTGCAAACTCAAAACTTCTTGCCTAAATCTGCCGCGTATGGCAAATCCGCATCCGAATAAGGGCTGTTTCTTTTCACTATAGCAATCACCATAGTGTATGTCACAGTTTTTTATCCTCCTTATGTCCGGCCCATCCCATTGCATTTTCTGGATGGCGGTGATATCTGCGTAATTGCAGTCAAGGTATTCTACTAATTGCTCGGCTGCACGTAGCCTGTTAAGTGTCCGAACATTCCATGCACAGATACGAAGTTCGTTGTCCTTTATACGTTTGGAAGGATCGTCAGCAGTAAATCCATTTCTATCCGAGAATTTGGTAGCTCGTTACATTTTTTTAAGCTCTTCCGTATAGGCATGCTCTTTCCATTTTAGCCGTCGTCGTCGAGATTGAAAGATTCGTTCTGGCTAACAGCAGTATTTAGTTCGTCATCGCCGTTCGTCTCTACAGGTGGGATTTTGGGTTTTTTTTTTTACATTTACAGATTTTTGTTCCTGGAGTAGCATCTCTGAAGTTCCTTGACCGCGCACTTCCTTTGCTCCTTGTTATTCGCCTTGAGAAGCCGGTGTTCGTCTCTTCTGACCTGTTCGTAAAGCTCGTGAGCTCGTGCCTATTGCTTAGCTGCAAGTGTTTGCCGGCACCCGTTGTCAAACCAGAGGTATCGTAATAGTGGCCGAGTGAAACCCAGCACATGAGAGGAGGTATCTCTGATCGCTTTTTGGCCATGTTGCCACAACATTTGATGGTGCCGGGATAATACCTGTTAAGAAATTAATGGAGACTCGTTCGGAAACTGAAGTCAAACTTCCTCACGGTATTAGCATGCCTTTGCGATGTTCGGTATATTCGCGACCGTACCTTGTTACTGGTTCAAGTCAAATTTGGCCGCTCGGAATTTTTGGACATTCGCAACACTGGAGGAGTGCCTTGTGTCGATCGCAGTATAGTCAATCTCAACTCCCCTTATGAATATCGAGAGGTGGGAACAGCGTGCTTGCTACGAAAATGTTTCGCTCCGCCGCAAAGTGGATTAAGCTGGAACCGTTATCGGAGGTGGTGTCGTGCAGACTATAACTACCGATGGTACTACCAAAAATACCCCCTCTTTCTAGCTTTGTATTAAGTCGCCGAAGACCATTCTAATGTCCGGCTTGGACCCTGCTAGTAGGTCTTGCCTAAGAGATGAAGAACCTATCTTTGGTGCCCTCATCTTTCTGCTCTGTGGGGGCGTGCGCGCATATAAGACTAATGTTGGAAAATTTAAAATTAATACGGATTGTTACGAAGCGCTAGTTCACATGCCGGAAACTCAAGACTTCTTGCCTAAGCCTGCCTCTAACAACAAATAGGCATTCCTGTTGCCGCTCATAACAATTGCCGTACCAGATGTCGCAGTTTTTTATCCTCTTTCTGTCCGGCCTCTCTCATCGTATTTGTTGGATGACGGCAATAGCCTCTTCGTAGCAGTACCGGGCTTCCGTCAGTGATTCGGCTAAACGTGGCTCATTAAGGAACCTAAAATTCCACGTGCAGATCCGAAATTCGTGGTCCTTGTTTCGTTTGCAGGAGTTATCAACAGTAGATCTTTGCTGTTGCTGTTGTTGCTTCGTAACTATAGATTTGTTTTCCATGGCCGGACAGTTCGCAACCTTCAAGGTCAGTTCCCTAGGACGAGAGATCAGTTGGACCGAAGCCACTAACCCGTTTGGTGATGTGAGCCCTGCCGCTGTTCCATTAAGAGCTCTTCTGCCACTATCTTTATTCCAAGACCCTGACTTAGTCTCAGAAATCCTTATCGGCCTGAGCTCCAAATATGTCAGAGTTGCCCGGATGAGATCTTATTTGCTTTATTCCTGTATTTTACGTCACCGATGATTTTATCTGGGGAATTCATCCTCTTTCCCCTTATTATGCTGCCATTTTTGGCTTCTGGTCAGTACTCGCACTTATAAGTTCGGCAAGTTGAGTCCGAATAGACATCGATCGATACCCGATGGTTACTACTTTGAGGTAAAATAAGCACAATTGATGTGTAGATCAGAAGCAGCTTCTTTTTGTAAGTGGAAGTCTTGAAGTTTCAGCGCGTAACAATTGGTCTGATATGATACGCCATCACAGAATAAGTAGATGATGCTAGATACTACGAACTCCTCAACAAGATCTTCGAGAAATATCCTAAGTGTGGTGATTTTAACTCTAAAATTGTAGGATAAATATATTTGATGGCTGAGTCCGAAGTCACATCTAACATTAGCTTACTCGCAATTAGCTGGCTTTGTTGTGGGGTTCGATATAACAAAAGCTAGTGCACGGTTTTTTTCTATAGGAGGAGGATAGATTCACGTTTTTTGAGCAGCACCAGTGGTGTCCGCACGTTCCAGGTGCATACTAGTTGCAGGAAGTTCCTAGTCTTGCTCTTACGTAAGTGGATCGGGGCTTGTATCTCACACAAAATTCGTTATTTTTTAAGTGAGAAAGGAGTTTCCCCTACAGCATGACACCCAACATTGAGGACCAGTTCCATTGCAGAAACCCTTAGGACGAGGGGTCACAGACGTCAGTAACCCACTTTGGGGTTTCTTTCGCAAGAACCTGACTAGTTCTTGGAAATCCTGTTGAAGTAGCTCAAACAAACTGTATTTTCTGGTTCTGTTTGAAGCTGTGACTCCATCTGGAAAATTCAGTTACAGGGCATTGTCAGGTTGATGCCAGTCAGTGCCTGCCCTATTTCTACAACATCCAACCACTAATTTGTTGTGACCAACAACTGTGCTGGTTATTGCAAATTGGTAGCACTTGAAGGTTGAAGAATTATCTTGCTGATGGTGTAGTTAAAATTGATTCCAACAGAACTAAGATCTAACTCTAAACAATTTGTCGATTCGAACAATGTACTCCTACTGCATCGAACGATATTGAAGCTCTCTTGACAATCCACCATTCTCCAGCTTCACAGTGGTTCACAGCTTCAATTTTATTTTATTTTTGAAGCAAGTAATTGCCTGCTTCTGCATTCGATATCCTTTTCAATTAATTAAATTCTCCTCGGTCCTTTCCCTTGTATTTTTTGCTGAATCATATTAACACTGTTCCTGCCTGCTACTGCTGCTTATCCTCTTGAATAAATTGAATTGCCGTTTGCGATGCCATTAACACTGCACGAGCGTATCGGAGCGCTCGTACGCGCATTTATTCAATTTCTTGAGCGCTCAAACTGCTCGCAAATGTATCGAATCGAGCGTTTACATGAGTCTAACTTGACTCCTGGGGTAGTTATCCTTTGTGTGACATTTTTTTGCTTTCCTCCTTCTCCTCCGTTTTTTTTTTTTTTTTTCTTGTTTTGTTTCTACTCCGTATTTTATATTTTTCCCTGTTTGCCGTCTTGAATGGTATGACGTCCTGTTTTCTTGTGTTTCGGGAGCAATTTCCTCTGACAGCCATTAATCATGTGCTGTCACTTAAATGTATGCATGAGTGTCGAGGGTGAGGGATGTTTTCCTTCCTCTTTTTCACAGTGTTTTTCTTTTGCAATACTTTTTTTCTTTTCTAGAAAATTTAATGAATAAAAAAAAATATAAACAAATACAGTGGGTTGGAAAATTAGTGAAACCCTCCATTGTTTTTTTTTTTCATTTTTTTTTTTTTTTTTATCATGTACTTGTATACCAGTGTTGTTGGGCGGTGGTGCTATGCTATTGCAGCTTTCGGAGGATTACGGACCCATGCTGGGACCAACATGTGGGCCTTCAACTGTTGGTAAGAATGAGATTCATGAGCAAATGGGAGGTTTAAAACAGGGTTATTGCGGGTTGAACGTCCTTACATTGTATTCATTGGAGTGGTGAGCAGGAGTCAATACTTTTTCTGGAATTGGCCATGACTTGTGGAACTTTTAGCCGATGTTTCGCTGTAGTTTACCTTGTTGGAGCGGGATTTCCGCGTTTTGGTTCCAGCACCACCATTGCAACCCTTCATAATGGATAAGAATGCATCATACTTACGGGCTACGGTTTACTTCTAATACGCCTGATGGTATGCAAAAACTTTTTTTATTATAATCGGATGATCATACCTCAATTTCAGCCCCTTTCAAACTGTACAGTGAAAAATAATTCAAAACGAATGAAACGCAACAATGGCCGTATTTTATTAACACCCATGATCCATACACACTTAGAAACATTCAGCTTCGTACAAAGAATGTCTTAGCGAAGTATTCGTTATTCTCGAAAAAATTAAAATATTTTTCCAGTTTATTTATTGGGTCTACAAGTAAGTTTCCAGCGTTTTTTTTTTTCCAAAATTTGAAGTTTTATTATGAAAACATAGTTACAATGCTTTATTCAAAATATCGTTCATCGGAAGCTACAACTTTCCCCCATCTTTCTGGCAATTTATGAATTCCGGACAAAAAAAATTCCTCGTCTTTCGAGCCCAAGAACGTATCGAGCCAATTTTTGATTTCCTCTACTGAGCTGAAGCGTATTCCCGTAAGAGCGTTCTGCATCGAACGAAACAAGTGGTAGTCAGATGGTGCCAAGTCTGGACTGTAAGGCGGGTGAGGCAGAATTTCCCATCCACTATTATCCAAATAGTTTTTCACCGAAACCGCAACATGTGGCCGAGCGTTGTCGTGATGAAAAATGACGGACTCATGCCTGGTCTCATATTCTGGCCGTTTTTCTTTTAATGCCCGCTTCAAACGAATTAGTTGGTTTCGATATAATGGTCCTTTGATGGTTTCACCACTCGGAAGCAGTTCGTAGTATACGACACCCTTTTGATCCCACCATATGCAGAGCATGACCTTATTCGAGTGAATATTTCGTTTCGGCGTCGATTAGGCGGGCTCGCCGGGCTTTGTATACGATTTTCTGCATTTAGGATTATCATAATAAATCCACTTCTTATCACCAGTGACAATACGATGCAAAAATGATTTATTTTTATACCGCTGCAGTAATATTTCGGACATGCAAAATCGCCGTTCGACGTCTCTTGGCTTCAATTCGTACGGCACCCAGTTTCCAACCTTTTGAATGAATCCCAGTGCTTTTAGGCCCAGGGAAACGGCTTGTTGCGTGACGCCCAATGATGCAGCAAGTTCTTCTTGAATCTGACATGGATCCTCATCCAGTGAAGCGTCCAATTCCTCGCCTTCAAAACTTTTCAGCTTTCCGGGGCGATCTTTGTCTTCAACTCCAAAATCAGCACTTTTGAACCGTTTGAACCACTCGCGGCACGTCGATTTACCAATACATTCCGCCCCATAAGTTTCCGAAAGCAAACGATAGGCCTCAGCCGCACTTTTCTTCATATTAAAGAATAAAAGCAGCGCTTCCCGCAAATGATGTTTATTTGGCTGGAAACTTGTCATGATTTTGCTCGATAAAATGTGCGACACCGATAGAACTGCTCAAATATAACGCTGCAAAGTTGTTGACAGATACAAAACCTACAAATAAAACACATGGGGTCTGACATTTCTGCCCGGGATCCACTGGTGGCGCCATCTCTGACAAACGCTGGAAACTTACTTGTAGACCCAATATTATTTAATTTTTAAATTTAATCGAATAACTTAGGAAAATATAAATAAAAAATTCAAATTCCATTTAAAAGCAAAAAAATTAATGTTAAATGATATAAAGGTAAGAACTTAAGAACTTAAGAAACATTCAGTTTCGTACGAGGTTTAGTTTACTTAAAAAAAAACTTAAAAATTAATAAACTTAATACGGTGTACGAGTAGGATTTCCTTTGTGTTTAATTACAGCTGCGAGCCTACTTGGAAGCGATTCAACCAAATTTTTGGTTATATATGATGGAATTTTATTCCACTCTTCTAATACGAGTGTTTGAAGCTCCTTTTTGTTTTTCACTGACCTTGTTTTTCTTATCTGTCTTTCCAAATGTTCCCACAGATGTTCGATAGGATTAATGTCTGGACTCTGGGGAGGTGTTTCAATGCATTCTGGACAGTTGTATAAAAGCCAAAGACGCACGTCTAATGCCTTATGCTTTGGCTGAATCTTTTAAATTTTCTTTGAGAATATTAAGGTACATATTTTTATTCATATTGCCCTGGAAAAATATTAAATTTCCAACACCCTCCCAGCCCATAGCTCCCCAAACCATAACACTTTGTCCACCATGTTTTACAGTCGCGGACAAGCTTTTTGTAAGGTAAGCTTCGTTACGTCTCCGGCAAACTTTTTCCTATTTTTTGTCATTTCGGAAAAGTGAGAATTTGCTTTCATCTACGAATATGACATTTTTCCAGAAGTCTACTGGCTTATCTTTGTAAGTTTTGGCAAAATTCAGTCTCTTGATTCTATTGACCTCGCTGACCAAAGGTTTTCTACGATTGTAATTGGTATCACGTTGGTTCCATTGAAATCAATTAACATCTTACTCAATTCCACTGAATTCAACTTGGGACTTATTCTTATTTCACGAAGAATAAATTTTTGTGCAGACTTGGTCATTTTTCTGGGTGCTTGTTGCTACACACATTTTTTATCCTTCCCTCTTCAAAGAACCGTTTACAAATATATTTTACAGTTGACTTTTGAAGATGTAATATTTTGCCTATTTCGGCAAAAGATTTTTCATCCTTCCGGTGCAAAATTGCCAACGATCGTACAGCCTCGCTTATATTTTTACCCATTCTAAGAAACCAAATTATTAACATGAAAATTGATTCCAAAAAATAAAAATACCTTTATTGTTTACTAAAAACAACGCACTTAAAAAATTAATCGGATAAATCAAGCTTTCAAACCCTAAAATTCTGATCTGTAGTTGCACTTACTTTCGTGGTACGAAACTGACTGTTTGTTCTCTTTGAAATGTAAAGTTAATGATGACATGTAAAATAAACAAATTGTACCGTTAAGTTTTTTTTTTTTTTTTGTATTGTGAAGAAAATTAACTAATGAAGTGATTGCACGATGACTCGTTAACGGAAATGCAAATCCTTTAACCTAAATTGGGATTTTTTTCTGAAAAAGCAATCCGTACGAAACTGAATGTTTCTAAGTGTAGATCATTGGTTTGTATGCATTACAACAACAACACAAGATCTTGCTTTTGATCTAGATTAGTTCGCGCTATTTTTTGTTCGTAAAAGTTGGTGTAATTGTCAACGATTGTCGAGGGTCCATGTTGCCACATTTGAATTATTATTAAATAATTTTTATGTTTGAATAAATTAATATTCTGCTCATAGTGGTATGTTAGCGATATGATAGTGAAATGTAAGCAACAAAATATTATTCTCATTTGGTATTCGGTATAAATATTAACAATTTCCTCCTTAAAAAAAAAAAAAACGAGTGCAGAAAATTTTCATTTTCAAAAAAATATTCGGTTACATGGCAACTTCCCGCTAAACGTCAAAAAGGAACTCAGCTGTGTAATTGCAGTGGAGGAAAACAATAACAAATCCTAAGTAATTGCAACAACCAATTATTTAATCTAAATATAGGGTCCACCATCTAACGTTTTTTTTTCAACTAGTGCTTATTTCGTGAATGATAACACTTAGCTCAAGTCTGATTTGACAGATAATTAGTTTTATCCTTCCGCTGAACGAATATGGTTATGTATATGCTTCGCTAAGTGGGCCTGCGATCGACTTAGAGAAGATGCCGATTTTGCCAAAAAAAAAACATCTTTTCAGATGAAGCTCATTTTGATCTTGGCGGGTATGTAAACAAGCAAAATTGTCACATTTGGGGAACAGAAAACCCGCACGCATACATTGAAAAGCCAATACACCCAAAACGAGTCACTGTTTGGTGCGGATTTTGGTCCAGAGGCATAATTGGGCCATTTTTATCCGAAAATAAGCAAGGAATGGCCGTTACAGTCAATGGCGATCGTTATCGGGCCATGTTGAACGAATTTTTGTTCACAAAAATTGAAGAGGAGGATATTGGCAACATTTGGTTTCAACAGGACGGCGCTACGTACCACACAGCCGAAGCTACACTCGATGGTTTGCGCCCTGTTTTTGAAGATCGCATTATCAGCCGCAGAGCTGATGTCGTTTGGCCACCCCGGAGCTGCGATTTGACACCGTTGGACTATTATTTGTGGGGTGCCGTAAAACGCCGACAAACCAGAGACAATTGACACTTTAAAGGACAATATTCGTGAAGCCATTGGTGAAATACAGCTGCACACAATCGATAATGTGCTTAAAAATTGGACCGATCGTGTAGGCTACTGCATGGCCAGCCGAGACAGTGATTTGAATGAAATTATTTTCCATTATTAATCGGAAGGATTGTATTTTCAAATAAAAAAAGAAATTGGAGAAAATATTCAGTAGTTTTTTTTTATAGCATTTCCAAAAAAAAAAAAAACATTTTTGGCGGACCCTATATTAATAATTTCACTTTAATTTTATCTTCAAGCCCAAGAAGAAGTTGGACGCCAGAAGAAATCAAAGCTTTTCTGGATGCATACAGCAACAGACAGTGGGAGTTTCAAAATACAAGACAAAAAAAATTCGCAATGGCGAATGTACTGGACGATCTCCTTGCATAGGGAGTTCTGGTATTTAGACCTTAATTTCATTCTACTGATTTACCTGTATTTATGTTTTTTTTATAGAGTCAGCCGACTACAGAACGTTCCTGGATTTTTTAACGTAAACCACCTGTCATAAGACCTTATGTTTACGAGATGCCCATACATCCATAGGGAGCAAGGTTACGCCTTGCCATCGCTCGCCACAATTATTTTGATACCAATTCGGAACTGTGTTGGAGGCACAAGTTCCGCCCTTGGTATGAGTCGAGGCCGACCTAAAACCTCTTGCTGTTCTTAGGGTCACAGCACCCAGTACTTTTTTGCAACTCTACAATGGGTTAAACCAAAGGAATACCCTTACCCGCGAATTGGGTTTAAACCACAGCCACCATGACGCTCCCTACCTCTAACAAGTCAGGCCCGGACCGAAATCCAGGGGGCTCCTGGACTCCCATGGTACCGTGATTTAAGTCCTGGTATGGACTACCGGTGGCCAAGCCGCCAACAAGACCTATGACCGGCAACTTGTAACTGGTCAAATCGTAACAACCATTCAGAGGCTGTTATCTGAAGATGTTTACGATAAGACCAGTAATATGATCTGCCCCCGCTTTTTATTAGACAACGTCATTGATGGGCGAAGCCTTGATAATTGGGCGGGGGCCCTCAGCCGACTACAGTCGAAATGCTCCAAGTAAAGCTGAGGAACTTGTTAAGAGCATTTAAGGCGACGTCGGGCAGTAACAAAAGAACGGGAGAGTCGGCCAGCAAAGCTCCCTTTGAGGAGCAAATGGAGGAGATATTTGGAACCCGGCCTGAGATAAGAAACACGCATACTGTTAATTTGTCGGGAAAGGCCATAGATGCATTGCCAATGTCAGTGACCACCAAAAACGTCAATTCTTTAGCATCAGAGAGCAGTTTTCCTGATAATTACATACCACCTTGATCAAAAAGTTCCCGGGGGACACCACCGTGTGGCGCTCCCATTGTTCCGATTTGAGTTCTGTTTTTTTCGTTAAGTTGGTAAATTAGTTGCTGATGTTTCCTCTAAATCTTAGCCATAGCTTGACATTTGCAAAAGTTACGTGGCCAAGAGTACATCTATCTATGTGTGTGTTGGCGATTTTTTACAATTTTAGAAATGGATTTAAATTTGTCAATTTTGCGTAAAAACCAGATTTAATGGTGCGCGAACGTTGGAAATGTTGAAAACGTGTTTCGGCATCGATTCTCTAAAGAAAACGGTCATTTACCAGTGGCAAGTGCTCGTGAGTCAATCGAAGAAGATGAACGCAGTGGCAGACCATCGACATCGAAAACCGACGAAAACATTGATGAAGTACAGTACGAGTAAAAGAAATGTTGGTCAATAACCGCAAATTAACCATCAGATAGACAGCGGAGGACTTGAATATTGCCTATGGATCCGTCCAAGACATTTTGGTTAATGCTTTGGGTATCCGTCGTGTAGCAGCAAAGTTGGTGCCAAAAGACCTCAATTTCATGCAAAAAAGAGACCGTGTTCACGTCGCAAAAGGATCTTTACTGGAGACGAGACGTGGGTTTATGAGTACGACAGGCAATACAGACATCAGGCAAGTCAATGGCGTTCACCAAATGAGCCGAGACCAAAAAAAACACGTCGTTTTCAGTCAAAAAAGAAAGCAATGCTCACCGTTTTCATGGATTACAACGGTGTAGTACATAATGAATGTTTTCCAGAAGGCCAGACAGTAAACAAAGAGTACTCGTATTATTTGGGCGTTATGAGACGTTTGCGTGAAGCAATTCGCCGAAAGAGACCAGAATTGTGGGCAGAAAACTCGTGGATAACGCACCGTCGCACAGTGCCATCATTATTCGTAATTTTTTGCAACAAATACCATCCAACAGCCACCGAATTCACCTGATTTGGCTCCCTGTGACTTCTTTCTGTTCAATCGAGTTAAAAAACCATTACGGGGAACGCGTTTCAGCAGCCGAGAGGAAGTAATGGAAAAATCGCAGGAAGCACTGATTTATATAAATATAAAAAATGCTTCAAGGATTGGATCAAGTGTTGGCATAGATGTATTGCAGTCGATGGGTATTACTCTGAAGGGGAAAATATAGATTTAGATGAATAAACTTGTATTTCCAATTTTCTGATCAAGATAGTATACGTGCTATCAAAGACTGATTACGTTTTTAATCTTCATCTTATTATGCAGCTCTATTAGAGTCGGAAAGTCGATCTCCCTCAACACCTGAAGCTCCAAAAGAAGTCTTTGGATGCCATGCAGCATCATCTTCATCAACAAGAAGAAAGATGACATATAGGGAAAAGCGCTGGAAGGAAGAGATGGACCTAAAGCGAAAAACAGCTGCAGACAAAAACAAGATTTTGGCTGAATATGCTGAATGAAAAATAAAAAAAATGGATGAGGTAGAGAAAGGGAAAGAAGCTCGTTATCTAAAAAAGGAGGCACTCTTAAGAGAGTTATTTAAAAAAATGAGAAAGTGCTCATTGCTTATGTTTTTACTTTTATTTGTTAAAGTTTCTATTACAATTAGAATGAATTACCTACAATATTTACGTTTTTATATTAAAAATATGAATCGAATTCTACAGGGTGAATGACTCTAACCCCAACTATTTTAAATGCTATTGCATCGCACGCTGCACGCAAGTGGCTCTGCGGTATTTTGGCCCATTCCCGGGGAAGTACTTGTTTGAGGAGGTCCAAACTTTGGTATTTTTTAGTGCCAACCTTCGTCTTCAAAATACCCCAGACAGAGAAATCCAACGGATTTGCATCCGGAGAATTTGCAATCCATTGTGTCGAAGAAATGAAGTGTGGAACATTTTTTTTTTTAACCAATCTTGGTTGACGCGCGCTTTGTGAGACGGTGCCGAGTCTTGTTGAAATGTCCACGGTCTCCGACTGAAATGATTGTTTGCCCAAGGCACTACAATATACTCTAAGACAGTTTCACGGTATACGATCGCATTAATTTTGACGCCACGGTCCAAAAATACGAGCGGAGAGAGACCATCGGTAGTTATGGCGGCCCGAACCATCGCCATTGGTGCTGCCTGCTTTCTGGTGGCCGTCCGAAAGTGTAAATTTTGGAAGGACCTCTCTGGAACGTAACTCGTAACTCGGTCGTTTTGTTTTTTGACATATTGGTCGATAACAAATGGCGACTCATCGGAAAAAACCAAATTCGGCAACTCACCACTTTCGTGCAAGCGTAGCAACTCCTTCGCTCTTTCGACTCTAACTTTTTTCTGTCGCTACGTAAGATCGTGTGCTTTTTGGAACTTCAATGGCTTGAGCCCAAGCTCATTTTTCAGTATGTGTTGCATCCATTCCAACGATATGTTGAGCTCACGAGCCATTTTTCTTCCACTTCGACGCGGATTTCGCTCAATTCGAGCTTTCACTTTCCGAACCATTTCTGCCGATGTTGCTGTTTTTTTATGACCACCTCCATGGCGTTTTACAACGCTGCCAGTATCATGGTAACGAGCTATGGTTCGAGACACAAATGATTTATTCACGTTGAGGTGCTGGAGGGCTGTAGCGATAGCTACTTGTGGTTTTCCAGCCAAATATAAAGCAATCACACTATCACGTATGAATTCCATAGCGGATAAAAATCTTTCAACACAACTGAGACGCAAATCGTTTAAAAGGCTTGTAAATAATAAAATTATCTGTCATGTGTCAAAATTTGAACTCACTGTCATGAACGGTATGGAAGTTGTAGCAGTCTGAAGTTGGTTGCAGTTCGAGTCATTCAGGATGTATATAGTACATTAATTACGTTTCTATTAATCAAATCATTTAGTAAACGTTGTCGTCTGGTACTGCTTACTTCTTGGCTAACTTCAACAACCGGATAATTTTCAGGGTCATATTCTTCAATTACTCGTATTTCGTTGTTGTTATCTGTACACATGTTGTGCAATATACAAATGAATGTTCTACTATGAATGGAGATCATTAAATCTTCTTTGGGCATTCGTCATTGATCCATTCTCTTTAAAGGGTGGAATCAACCAGTCTAGAAATGGATACGCAGAGTCTCCGAGCAAAAAAGTGTTGTTTCGGAAAATTTCACTCATATTTTCGCATGCATCTCTGTAAAGATCAGATCTTCGTAGAATTCGGCTGTCGTGCAAGCTACCTGGTTCTCCACAGAAGATGTTGATAAACTTTTTCTTGGCATCCACTACAGCTTGTATGGAAATGCTATAATAGCGTTTTCTGTTGAAATAGCTTTGTTTGTTAGAAGTGGGTGCTTTGATTCTTATGTGGGAACCGTCGATACATCCAAAAATTCCAGGAATCTTTGTTTTTGCTTCCATTAAATTTGCATTTTGTACGGTCTCACTTGCATTTGGCCATTTGACATATTCGTGGCCGATGGATATAACCCAAGATGTTACCCTCTTGACAATATTCCATCCTGTAGAACATGAAATGCCAAACAAATTCGAGATTTCTCGGAAAGTATTTGTATTTGCCATATACCACGGAAATACATATATTTCAATTTCTGGTAAAGTTTTTGGTAGTGCTCCCTTTGTTGTGATTCGGAACCGCTCTGATAGTTTGTAGCGATCTAAAAGTATGTAATTGCAATATATATATATATTTGATTGTTGTAACTCAGCATTTTGCGTACCTACCTACTAAAATTTGGGCAGTTGAGCGATGTAGTCTGAAATGCTTTTTAAAGTCCAAATTGCTGTAACTATTGATAACTTCCCCGAAATATTGTTTTTTTTTATGGTTTGCGGGATAATGTTCGCTATCAAACGAGGATTCCGTGCTTACAGTATTAAAAAATGAAAGTCCTGATGAGCTACTTTCATCACTGTCGTCTTCGCTTTCAAAAAATAACCATGGAATAAACAAATAAAGCCTAAATTAAGTAATAAAAGCCAATGTATTTACCTCGATTGCTTTTATTTAAACGTCATACTTTGAAAGGTCTGAACTCTGAATGTCAAACTATTACCACAACACAGAACTTAAATTTTTCGTTGATCTGGAGTTTTATTATTATCGTATGATCCAGATCAGATCATGGTGATAATAAAACACGGCTATAGTTAACTGAACCTGTATTATGAATATAGCACTATCGCTGCTAGATAAATCCTTTCAAATAGTTATATGCTGTTGTTGTTAGTACATCTAATGTCCGTAAGGATAAAAATCGGCACTGTTCAACAAAACGAATGTTCGATACAAAAAGAAGATGGGTTTAGTCAACACCTCCTTAAGTGATACTTGTTCTTATTTTGTAGTATAAGATAAAAATAAAAAGTCGATTGGTTAAGGACGTGTTTAATTTTCAAAATCAAAAGATAGCGAAAGTGGCAATGTTCGCTATAAACGGTGACTCCGGCGTGGTTCCATATAAATTTAGAAAGCCTCAGCCACTGGGTGAGCCCATAAAAATGTAGGCGATTCAACCCCAGCAGGATCTTCTAGTGCACAATCGGCAGTTAGGAACAAAAATACTCTCGCACAGACAACAACTGCGAATAACTTATGAATGCACCAAATAACAAATGAAGAGTATAGTACTCCCGAAATTTGTAGCTAACTCAAGTGGAAATGGCATTTCAATTGTGTGGCGTTACCGACCACAACCAACGCTATGTCAGTTTGCTGTTAAGTGCGACCTGGCAAATAATCCACCAGGAGTCAACCAATTCCTAACACTCAAAAAGCGACTAGTGAATCATTTCACTTCCACACCAGAGTCACAGTTAAGATGTATGCTACGAGGTGAAGACATATCCTGTAAGAAGCCATTAGCCATTCTTGCACACATGAGACATCGAGCTGTGAGACGGACGTCAATAATGCGCACACTCTTCTTCGATCGACTGCCAGAAAACGTGTGAACGATGTTGCTAGCAACAGATCAGGACGACTTTGATAAACTTGAAGACAAGATTTTCGACATGCCCAGGGCGCACCTATGCCCTATCTCGCACTTCACCTCTCTGTCATCAGGATCACAACCAGAGACGATTCAGGCAATTTCAAGGCAAACTACAGAAACAACGGTGGATGAACTCAAATGATCAGTGGAGGACTTGCGCAAAGAGAGACATCTCCACCAGAAGCTAAATCATCAAAAGTTTGGTGATAAGGCACGCAGCTGCAAACCTGGTTGTCCAAAGTGGACGGAAAACTAGGATTGCCATCGGGGGTGCAGGCAATCGTCGACGGCTACAATAAAAACGAACATCACTGTCTAGAAATAATGGACAAAACAAGCGGCATATCTTACTTAACTGGCATAGGTATTCCGGTCCTGCTGAAAAAGTATGCCAACATCAAAACACTTGTCTCATCTGAACTATACGCTGCCAACGATGCTTCCATTTCAATATACGGGTACTAAAATTATAGTACCCGATCTGGGACTTTGCTAAGAAGTCCTCTGGGCTTTTGTAATCGCCGACGCCAGGCAACCAATTATCGGTGCCGACTTCATTAACCACCTTGATTTAACAATCCGGTTAAGTCACTGAAAGCTCAGCGACAACATCACCAACCTATGTGTTCGATGCAACATAATCAACAGTTCGCAGCCAACACACAAACCAATCGAAGAATCAACCCGTTTTTCTGACATCCTCAAGGACTCTGTGGGTATTACACTCGACAATAACCTTAGTGCCCATGAACATTCTGTCTAGCAGCATACCATATCATCGTCAGCAGACTTCCCGTAGTGGAATGAGTTCGTCAACGCGTCAAGAAAGAATTCCAGGCTAACTGCGCGGCTTTCCTTCAAAAACCGCCGTAAAATAGTTGTGGCAATCTTCGGCGGAATCAAATTTCCTTCCATTTAAACCATTCTGAAGGAACCGAAATAGATGAAAATCTGAAAGAGCAAGGTCTGGGAAATACAGTGGGTGCTGAAGGATTTCCTCCCATTTTAGCTCCTTCAGTTTGTCGGGTGACATGTGGCCTGTCATGATGAAAGATGACGCCTTTTCGATTAGCCAAAATTGAACGATTTTCTTGACCTCTCTTATTAAGCTTAGAGAGTTGCTCGCAGTACTTATTCGCCGTGATTGTTTCGCCCGGTGAAAGAAGCTCGAACAAACAGATAACAGTACTTTCATTGGATGCAAGCCAGCTTTTGCCTCGAATTCTGCACCTTCATCTGTTTGTTTCCTGCTTTTAACGGCACGTTGTTGTACAGAATTCACTTCTCGTCATTTGTTATGACTCGATCCAAAAACGGTTCGATCAGCGAAATGCTAAAGAATGGTCAACAGTAAGCCTCTCAGCAATCTCCTCAGTTGAAATCGACGGGTTATTTTTCACTAAGGCTCACACAATATCGTCATAAATCTCGGAAGACCGTCCGGAACGCGGTTGATTGTCCAAGATCATATCACCATTCTGAAATCAGTCAAACCAATTTTTAACGGTCCTCAAACTAGGATCACGATCCGACTAAATGTGCTCTGAATATTTTTTGTTGCAGTACCAACACTCACTCCTTTTCAAATGGTTTTCGTTCCTCATTTTCGAATTTTTTTTTTACGCACCCTATACGGGGGGGTACTGGCTCCACAGCAACTCCGGAAACACACTCAGGCTTATTGACTTTGCGGCAGAACGTAAAGTCACTATGTCCAGCATACAGTTTTCACACCTTGGTACCCATAAACGGACCTGTCTGACTTCGGAAAAACCAACAGTTTACCAAATGGATCACATTCGGCTCAACTTAAGGCGCTCCTTCAGTGTTTTAGATGTGATGACTTTTTGAACAACTAACATCAAATTGGACCATCATCATCTAGCGAACCATTGCGAGGCAGTTCAACGTCGAACGGCTACAATCGCAAGAGACCGCCAGAACCTTTTCTGATCGAGTTTTCCCTAACATCTCTAGGAGCCCCATGCCCCCATCATCGAATGTAAAGGACCATTGGCATCACTGCCAACAATAAAACTCCTGGGTCGATGATGAATGGAGATAGACAAGTCTAAAAAAGCGCAGGCGTACAGAGCGACCTTACAGAAAAGTACGAGTACGAGAGGTGCCCGTGAGTTCTACGGGCAGAAAAAAAGGAAGAATATGGACTGCTTGGAAAGAAAAAGAAGGAAAAGGTCGAGAAGCCCTAGATCGAGGGCTTAGAGAGGTGTTATGAGAAGAATGAAGGAAGTCTTATCAAAATATAAAACGAAGATGCCAAAGCTGTAAAGCCTGGACATAAATCTGCAAGGAAGGAGAAGGAAACCTCATAGTAGAACCCCAGTCGGTGCGAAGAATCTGGAAAGATTATTGTTGTTAACTGTTAATGGAGAAGACGAACAACATCTCACCATATCACCGTCAAGTAAAATGAACCATTCAAACTGGGCGAACTTCCGCCTGACCAACAAGAAAACATCGATTTCCAAGCTTGAATCCTAAAAAGATGCTAGACCTTGTGCCTTAACTGCCGAACTGTTTAATGCTCTAGGTAATGATTGGATACGGATCAAACACTAACTCATTTCCAAAATCTAGGTCGACGGAAGTATGCCGGACGAACTGAACCTCAGCATTGTTTGTCCGATCCAAAAAAAAACCCTGACCTGCGCCAATTGCAGGAAAGAAAGTCCACATATTATGTGGACGTCTAAAACCCTTCGTCAACAGTCTAAGCCTGCAAAGATCTCTGCAGAACTCCAGACTCTGGGGTTCCAAATCGATACAGACCACGTCGTCAACAATCTCAAAGCCGCATAAGACAGCATCTAGATACACGAACTATGCAGAGCCAAGTCTAGTTTTGACGTTCTTCCCAAGCTCATTCGAATGCAGGATGACAATGGAGAATGTACGCTGCTCTGTCAACCCAGTTATGACAAAACCGAAACCTTCAATGCCAGAAACGGAGTTAAAGAGGGAGTGCATGGTGATGTGATTTTTGTACGATAACATCGTCCTTGGAATAATTGTGCGAAACTCACAAGTCAACTCCAGCGACACCATTTTTAATTTTGTTCACTTACTCTCATATGCAAATGACATCGACCCAATTGCTAGACCACAGCGCTTTGTCAACGGATCTTTTGCGACAGTTGAAGCAGGTGTGGCAGAGATGGTATAAGCGGTCAACGGAGGAAAAATTAAGTGTTGTATATGCTGTCAACAAAGAAGGACATACAACATCTATGTCTAAGACAAAACGTCACGATAAGCAGCTACTACTTTGTGGTAGTAAGGGAGTTTACCTACTTACTTACTTACTTAACCGGCTCCCGACTCATGACGAGTTTCTGCCTGAGACACAGCAGCTATATACTCTCTTCGCTGCTTTCAGTTGTCTAGACCAAGCCCTCTGGCTTCCACGATGGCATAGTTTTTAAAACAGAGGTTCGGTCTTCCTTGTCGCCTCGAAATCGGGAGCTGCGATTAAACCCCTTTGCTGTAGCATTATTGTCCAATCGCTTGAAGTGGCCGAGCTGGTGTAGTCGACGTCTTTTAGCTTTTTAGACTGCATCCACATCTTGATACAGCTCATTGAGCTCGCAGTTGTATCTTCCCCTCCATTCGCCCGCCTTGCGTGCGGGACGAAATATTCATCGAAGCATCTTTCTCTCGAAATTGTTCAATATCCGCTCTGCTTGGCTGCCATAGAATAGAACTGGCAGGATCAATATTTTGTAGAACATGCATTTCGTCTTCCGACTATTTGCTTAGGGTAAGTCTGCACCGAATCTCCACTAGGATGTCATTGCTAGAGTTGATGTTTACTCCGAGGTAGGAAAACTCCTTCGAATAAACTGTTGTCAAAGCAGACGTTTTGTCGTAGGCGGTAATAGATGCTTCTTTGCTTATTGACAACATGTACTTGGTTTTGTCCTCACTTACTTCAAGGCCAAATCGTTTCCCCTGTTCTTCGATTGCGTAAAAGCCTCTATGACGGCGTGCTGGGACAGACTGATGATGTCGATGTCGTCTGCATATCCCAGCAGCCGGACAGATTTTCTAATATAGTGCGTTCCATATTAACACCAGGCCCGCGCACTATCTCTTCCAATATCAAATTGAAGTAATCACATGACAGCACATTGGACCGCAAGTTTTCCAGTGTCATGCGACAAAACTGAATCAGTTATGCCTGGATTCTGAATTCGGCCAGCGCCATGTAGAGCTCAAGACGATGAATGTCGACATATGCGGTTTTGAAGTCGATGAAAAGATGATGAGTCCCGACTTGACATTCATTGGTCTTTCCCAGGAATTGCCTTAGTGTGAAAATTTGGTTGATTGTCGATATGATATGTTGCAGAAAATCTTGAGACGTTCACCCAGTATATGCTACATGCTACATTTAGCAGGAATACGTCACGATAGTTCTTACAAGACATTGGATCGCTTTTCTTGAATATGGAGCATGTAGAGCTGGTAGTCCAGTGATCGGAAATGCTATGATCCACAAATATCAGCTCCGCTGGTAGACAGACCTTCAGGGCCAGCGGCTTTGTTGCCGGGTTAAACATTTCTATACTGGGAGGATGGCTTCTTCATTGACTGGATGTGGATCGCTCTATCTACCTGATGCCCATTAAGTAAATAGCTACTAGAAGTCCTGCTTAAACAGATCTACTATTCCCTGTACCTCGGTGACTAGGTTTCCTTCTCTGTTTCGAAGATCCTACGTTCAACGCTTGCAGCCAACGGCCAGTCGTTTAGCTTTCTTGAAAAACATTCGGATGTTGTTTCTAGGTCTTCGATATCAGGGATGGGAGACTACATATGCCCTTTTCTTTTTACGCAAGATGTCCTTCTTCTCCCTTCTTCCGGCTCGATACTCTTCCCTTGATACCATTATTTTGCACTGCAGCGTTTGCAGGTGTGCATTTTCTGTCCCCCTTTTCCGGCTAATGGATTCATCGTCATACTAAGGGCTCCTCTTTTCGGTGGTCTCGGTTACGGTATTCACGGGCTCCAGAGATTGTTGGGGTTTGTGGATGGTGAAAGTACAGCGGAGAGTGTCTCGTTTAGATGCTCTATATACATAGGTGCTGGTTACTCCAGGCTTCCAATGTTAAATTTCTTTTTCTGGGCGGTTCGCAGCTTCTTCTCTGATTTTGACCGTAAGAAGAAAGTGGTTTGCTCCTCTGAAGGTTTGTATATTCAGAATGTCTGATGCTCAATTTGGTTAGCCGTTCGACCATCTGATGTGCCCCAGGTTTCTGTAAGGATTCGTAGGCTTTTTAAGCCTGGTACTACTTATAACCGTATTGCGAGCTGCTGCAAAATCGATTAGCCGGAAGCCGTTGTTTCTTGTGTCGTGGAAGCTGTGCCTTCTGACTAAGCCTTACCGATTTTGGCATTGATGTCCCCGAAATACAATTTTGACATCATACTTCGGACAGGCTCCGTCGAGGATGTGATAGCAGTCCTCCCTGATAGAGCTTCCCTGGTAGTGGCGTCTGCACATATTCGGCTGAGGTCTTGGAGTGATGCCTTAATGCGGATCATAGCCAGATGATTGCTTATCGATTTCAAACCAAATACCATTCACTGTAGCCGATATCCCCTTTGTATACTATCCATCGTATCTCCTGCATCGCGGTAGAACAGATTCAAGTTTTTGAGCAACATCAGGAGTATGTAGTGTACGTACCTTCCAGCTGCATACTCTCAATTCGTAGTCCGTGAACGTTCCTGGTCGTGATCTTAACTGAGGGGATCCATTGGCATTTTAGGCTGGTATCTCTCTCATAAGCACAATTGGTGTGTAGTAGCGATTAGAACATTGGAAACCGCCATGTTGTTGCCAGTCAGGGTCTACTCTGTTCCTACAGCATCCAACCATCATGGACTTTATCTACCTCGGGTGAATCGCTGTTCTACGAATGCCTTTGAACAGTAAAGCCCTCTCTAGACTAACCAAAAAGATTTTATACAGAACCCTGATCACTCCTATCTTGCTTTTTGACGCAGAAGATTGAACACTGACGAAAACAGATGAAAATGCATTCGGGTGCTTCGGGAGAAAAGTTTTTCGGGTAATTTTCGGTCCCGTTTGCATCAATGGAGGATGCAGGAGACGTTTTAGCAGCCAACTGTATGGGTTGAACTCGTACGCTTAATCAGCTTGAACGCATAGACACCATTGCTCCAGTCCAGAAAGTTTCCAACTCCAACGCAGAGGAACAACCTGATACTGGACGAACTCATTTTAGGTAGTGCGCAGGTAGAATAAGAGTTCAGCTAACTTTGTGTGCACTGCTGGAGGCTGTTGGAATCTGATGGAGGCAAAAGACCGGACTGAAGTGGCGTCTAGGTAAGTAAGTAAGTAGATCGTTATAAAACATTTGATCGTTTATGTGCTGCTAAAATGCATTTACACCCATCCTGTGGAGTTAACGAAAGATTTTAGTACTTTCATACCTTTTCTTTAGAACTCGTCAAGTGAATTAAAGGAGGGTTCCCTAGTCTGGCTCTAGCAACTGTGGAACGACCCAAGACCTTAGAGCCTATCAGTCTGACTTCATTTTCCCTACTGAGCTTGGAGATGGTAGATCTACCGAAAACTGTTGTGCGAATGCATTCTCTATCCAACATGCAGTATGCATACCAGCGCGAAAGATCTCATCAAGACTTTTTTTCGTGAATTTCTTAAGATTAGACAGCCAAATTTTCTCCTTTTAATCCATCCCATTTCAGATAAGTTAGGTCAGCTATGGTAAAAAATTCTGCTTACCTTATTTCCACAAAATCAATGAGCATAACTAACGTGTTTCATGATTTCGTGACGCTGCAAATTTTTAAAGAGAAACACACTTCAATGAGAGTAGATTTATGGCATGTCGATTTGTAAGGCCGAACAGGGATTTAGAGGTTGAGGTTTTTTGGACACTCTTAGTATGCATCGGTTAATTTCCATGTAACCACAGGAACAGAAAATGCATGACTGAACATTGACAGCTTTACGCTACTGACAACTAGTCCCACTACAAGGCACTGCCTCTTCAGTGCTTCAAAGGGATATTAGCCCTATTTCTGAAACAAGTCAACTCATTTAGACGTCACACGGTGACCATGTATATTTTCTTCCTTATGCATATAACCATACCTACTCCACATTAATGAACTTAAAGTTTAGTGGAATTGCAATTGTGTTGATAAAATACTGTTTAACTGCATTCTCCGTTGGATAGTTGTATTCCACTTTGAAGTTCCTCAAAAGCTTAGTCAAGGCAACTTCCATCTGAATATCTACAATTCGCTTACCAACACAGATCCGCGGACCAAACCCAAACGGCATGAAACTAAAAGGATGACCTCTATCATGGATGTTATCACTTCCATCCTTACTTCTCAACCATCGCTCTGGAAGATACTCGTTCGGCCTAGAGTAATATTTCTCGTTTTTAAGCATAAATCCGTGGTTTAAAATTGCGCTGGTACCCTTTGGAATTTGATAGCCATTCAAAACAACATCACGACCCGCATTCCTGAAGTTACCCGGAGCTAATGGTAGAAGACGCATTGTTTCCTTAATACAAGCTCTGAGGTAAGGCATGTTCTTCATCTCCTCAATGCTTAAGGGAGAATTCTTTTCCGGCAAAACGCTCAAAATCTCTTTCCTGAGAATGTCCTGTTTGTCAGGATTCTTAGCCAGAGTAAGAAGAATTTCGGCAAATAACGTGCTTGTCTAAAGAGAAGATTTAAATTTTCAAAAAGGTATAAAGGATGCCGAACCTTACCGCATCAACTCCGGCCATAAGCATGTCCATGGCCATTATTACGGCAACGTTTTTATTGATTTTTAAAAGTTTTTCCAACACACTGGGCTCCTGACCAAGGTTTGTGCTATCCTTTTGTTGGTTTTCAATCTCAAGCACGGCGTCATCGACAAACTTTCTTGTTATATCGAAGATCTGCTCCTGGCAACGCATCATTTCACGGAATTTTGGTGTACTGAACAGTTTCCACATTGAGGGCTTGACTTCCAGGTCGAAGAGAAGAATCATCAATTTTCGAATTTCTTCGAAGAGCTTTACTGCATCGGCGTTCTCCGCTTTACGTCGTATTAGTCCGAACTGCCTATTTAAGGCGATTGATGTAACAGATTCGAACATAAGCCGGGTTATGTCTTCTTGAAAGTCAGCTGGGACTTCCAGAGTGTTTGGATCACGAACATCACGGATTCTAGAATGCGGAAGAATGTGCATTTGAGAGAATTTGCCAAGTTCAAATAACATACCTTTGGAGAAACTCGTCGCTTACACTTATCAAGGAGTTTATGTAAAGTTTCGCGTTACGAGGTTGCATTAAAACGGGATTGACAACTTTGCGTAGATTCCCCCAATCTTCTCCTTGCCTGCCGAAGAACAAAGGAGTCTTTTAAAATCAAAAATTAATGGCAATGGGTTATTTGAATTTACGACGTTAGTAGCCCGACTGTATCCTTGAAGAAATCCTTTTTGACTACCTTCCTGAAGTGTGTGACCGTCTCGAATGAATCGCGAATAGGCCAAACTCCTTCGGTACGACATATCTTTTCAATGTCATCTGGATTGAAAACCATCAAGATGTCGGGTCTACCGAAAATTCCTGGCATCACAAATAAGTCGCCCAGATTCTTTCGCAATATATTTCCGAGGTCGGTTCCAGATTTGTTATACAAACTTCCTAGAACAAACTTGGTATGAAGTGAAGCAGTTAAGATTTTTGTAGATTTAAGCTCACCTCCTGGAAGAAAAGATGTAAACATGCCCAACTTGGTTAGCCTGGGAACTTCGCTGTAGGGTCGTGCTTTAGCCCATTCCTGGTCCAACACTGAATAGTTAGTGTCATTCAGGGTCTGGAAGAAATATAATGTTTTGGAAGAAGCAGAAATTGACAGCCTATAAGTGGTAAGAGTTTGAGTCGATTTGGAAATAGAAGGCATAGTGTGCCCCCGATACGTCTTACTTACGTCCCATTGACGCCTTATGTACCTACTTATAAGATTAGCATGGTATGATACTGCGTTCGGAGCGGATGGTCTTGTATTCTGATCTCATCTGTCACCTCATCATTGAATTCATGATTCAAGAAACATTTCCTGTCACGTGACGTACACTTAGAAAGCCATTCCTGCTTAATTTTACGTACGAGTAGCTTGATGGGGTTTTACAAACAAACACCATTGTAATTCTATGTTACACTGATACAACCTCAAGGAGCACCCCTCAGGAATGAGTGAATTGACCTCTTCTGTGGACCCTAGTTATTAAAAAAATACTTCTGAATCTATAAAGCGAGGGAGTAAGAGCCACTGCATACGCAGATGATGTGGTTCTTATGGCCACGGGCTTTGTGGGCTGGGAGTCATAACACATAACACATAAAATTATATTACAACAATTTGACCCTCCTCCCATAGATTGGACAACCCACCAACTATCCAATAGTGCGAAATGTCTAAGTATCGTACAAGACAGTTGGAAGCTTAATATCAAAGAACATGCAACGAAAACAAGGTTCGCCTTCTAAGGTTGTAACGATATATTTGAGAGAAAATGGGCACCTAAACTCAAGACTATCCTGTGGATGTAGACGACTATCAGACTCATCTTAACCTACTCTAGTTTGGTATGCTGGCAAACTACAAATAAAACTAGCACCCTTGAGTTAAAGATTGACTCATGCCATGGGAACGACGCCTATGGCGGGTCTAGAAAATGCACTTGGTTTGCAACCAAAAGCAATCTAAAGTTGACTCAGTTTAAAGGATGGAAACCAGACCAAAAGAAAGGCCACCTCAATCCTTGAAAGTGGACTGGGTTTATGGTCCAATACGGACTATGTAGATATAATACCCCATTACGACTTTAAAACATCAGTCGACATCGGACTCGATATCCTTCTGCATACACAGATGCATCAAAGATGCAGATAGGAACCAGCGCCTGGATCTTCTTCAATCAATTGAACTTGTGATGCTCACGTAGCTTGTCGGATTATAGTAGTGTCTGCCAGGCTGAGATATTGACTGTAGCGGAAGCAATCAGACCTAGGGCAATAAAGGCAATATCCCACGAGGATATTACCATATTTATTGATAGCCAAGCTGCTATTAATACCATCGCGACAGTCGAGATTAAATCAAGGCTTATGAAGCGCTGTCGTGAAGAGCTTAAGGCTCTTTGCATTCAGCACTAGGTTACGCTCTGCTAGGTCCCTGGCCACAAAGGAGTGACAGGCAATGACGAGCTACCTCGAAAAGGGTCCTCCCTAGAAAGGGAACTGGCAGAAAAAAGTATCAAACCTTCACTCTGCACTCTGAGAATACAAATGGAGCGAACGATGCAAGTAAGAGGCAGTGAAGGATGGGAAAAGCTTCCAACCTGTGAAACTTAAAGACGATTATTACAGGAACTCAGCAAACCCAGAATATGTAAGATTCTCTTGAAAAGCGGAGCTCAACTATCTAAGCTGGTTGGACTATTCACAGGCCATAATTTTCTAGCCGCCCCGGCAATAAAGCTGCACCTTACCGACGACGACCTCTGCAGAGGTTGTGGGGACATAGATGCTTTTCTTACATCTTTTTTCAGATTCGCAGATGCAACAAGATGGCTTAGACCCGCTCAAGAACCAAACAACAACCATCACATGACGGGAAGCGGATACCAAAACTAGCAATCCCAATGAAATTCCCATCCCCTCGCAATGCGTTCACACAGACCTATAAAAGTGTGATGCGATGTAGAGTGCCTCATCAACCCGCTAACTTAACCTAACTTGAGGGATTCATGCTTTGCTTTCGACATATCATTCTCTAGATGATTTCACTTGTTCGCGACAGGCTTAAAAATATTCTTCTTCTGTTTTCAACCCTTCCATATAGTCACACCGTTGTCATGTCATGGGAATCCTCTTCAAATATTGGATCTACGAGTATACTCCAGCACTAAGTGAAGCGAACACATCCAGAACTTTCAATGCTGGGTTGGACGATGTACACATGGGTGTAAGTATGATTCAAAGCGACAAGTATGATATAAACTTACCCATGTAGTTATGTATCTAACAGATGTAGCTCTGACCAGCTCCGAAGCAGACATGAATGTTTGGGATAGGCTCTACCAATGTAAGATGCACCACTAACGTTTCGTCAAAATATAGAAAAGTAATAGAGTAGATGGTAGATATGCATCCAAAGTTAACCATACATACATATGCATACGTGCACATGTGTATATAGATGTTGAATAGGATCGGCGAATTAACCGCACCCTGCTCCAGACCGTTTTTAATGTCAAATATTCCAGCAGAAGTCACATCTCCATCACATCACATCACGATGAACTGTCTGCTAGTGAGCAGAAAATAATGTACAGCAGTGGTTTACTTATGCCCAACCTGTTCAGCTTTAAAAAGAGTTCTTCTAACCATACGGTGTCAAAGGCCTTCTCGATGTCAGCAGGCATCCGTGCATTGTTGCTTACTTTTGTTATCAAGTACCAGTTGAGACGCGGCATGCGGATGTATATTTTTGTCCTCAACTCACTTAGTCAGGACTCTAATGATCATCTTTTCGAATACTTTTATCCCTCTTGGGAATTGGATGCACCACCGCTATTTTCCAATGCGCTGGATAATATTCAGTATTAATCAGGGTGGTACTCGTGTAAATGTTCACTGCTTCTAGTGGATATGTTCTAGGATATGTCGAAACACAACGTTCGGTATGCCATCGGTTTCCACTGATTTCTTCCTTCTCAGTGGTTCTAAGATAGTTTGGAGCTCTTCCTTCGAAATGAGCGGAGGTAATTACCTTTCGTCGCCGATGACATTATTTGCCATGTTTTCGTCATTGAACTCAGTGAGGCCTGAGTTCTCAAATCACCAGTTGGATATTTCATTTTGAAGGTATGAATTGTGTGAAAGGACCTGGCTGTCCAGGTCGTTGCGTGGGCCAATGATATTATTCGCCTTGTAACCTTCCTGGAAGGACTCTCCTATTGTCTCTACCTTCTCTTAAGGACACTCGATCATAAAGAAGTTGTCATCATCGACGGCTTATCCTGGGTCGAGGCCTGAGTTTAACAGTAATTGCTCGTTGTTTGGTATTTGAAGCTTGCTTGCATCTTTATTCCGAAAGATTGAGGGAACATATTCGGGTTGCTGGTGTTAGCAGCCCGCATTTTATTGTTGCAATACAAACTTCCAGGGGCCCTGTAATTCTCTTTTACTAACATTCGCAGGTTTTTGATAGACTTCTTCAGTGTCTTGCCCTCCGAGCTCTGTCTCTCAGTAAACCCTCTGTACAAGGTTTTTAGTCTCGACATCAGCCTGCTTTTGTCTTGATGCAGTGACTCAAAAGTTGCATTGCGGAATGTGCCTTTGCTGGCTGTGTGTTTATACTCAGGTATCGTACCGGCCGTTTTATGGTCCCGTGCATTGGTTTAAGGTATCTGTCAATCTCCTCGTTTGACAGGTTCCTGTTGAACGCTGGACAGAGCGAGTTCAAGGAGAGTGCTTTCGTCCATATTCTTGAGAAGTATGTCCAACATACCATAATTGTAAGAATACCTTTTGACAAACTCTTCAGTTTCGCAATTTTGTTGGGAAGAGTTATTTCGGTACCGAGTCCGCAATGGTCATTGTCATATACGAACGTACGCACACACTTCAAAGTACAATATGTTGATTCGTGCTTGTTAGTTATATCCTTGTGTCGAACAAAGTCGGTTCAACTTCCCAACGGTGTTGGTCGGTCGTCTCTGCGCTAAGTTGTGTTTCCGTCTCCATCCAACCGCAGCTAGACAACATCTCCAACTAGCAAGATTTTCCACCCGGAAAGCGTTAAAAAACTTTTGCAATCCAAAAAAAAAGGGGAAAAAACAGAATCCGCTTGGAATCCGAAAGTCTCGCTCGTCGTTGGTAGGGGTGAAATGGAAATCGCTAGATCGCTAGCACTGAAAAAATTAGAAAATCAACAAGAAACCAGTCTAAACCGGAAAAAAAGTTTCTAGAAAAAATATCAGAAAAACGAAAAGGAAAACCGAAAGGAATATCAGCAAATCGATTGGTGTTGTGTTTTTTTCTCCATCCGCCTCCTCCTTAACCGCCCCAATCTCTCCAGCTAGACTCGCTCGATTTCGATTCTCCGGTAGAATACGGAGTGCGATGCGGTGCTTCATTTGATTGAGTGTGTCCGAACCCAAGTCATCCTCATCAAGTGAGGACTGTTCTCAACCCCAAATTCAAACAACAACAATTATAACAACAACAACAATACGAAATATCGGCTACAATAGCGTCAACAAACTCTAGCCTGACCAAGTTATCTTCATTAATCCTGTTGACGGCCTACCTACTAAAGATCCAACTCTACCAGAGCTTGACGCCGAAAATGAACACAACGAGGTAGATTTAGATTTCTTCGATGATCTACCTACATCCATTATAGTGACAAACATCCACTCCGAGGTATTTGGCAAAGATCAAATGAAAGCCGAAATGGAAGATCTGCTCCATTCTTCTTCTCTGAGGTGGTAACTTGGCTTTAAACTCCACCAATATGGTCAACAAGAAAACGCTTATTAGTTGCTATTTTGCGCAATTAGTTACGCCAATGTCACACAAGAATCTCCAACCATCGGCACCAGCTGGCTGGAAACCACGTGAAGAGAATAAACTTATTGTTAATCATGATCTGCCATATTAGCTGCGTTGGCTAGTCTAACAATTTTAATTTTTTAATTTAATTTTTAATTTTGGTGGGGGCTGAGGCCCCCATTTATTGGCTTAATACAAGCTTAATCTAACTTAAAAACTAGGACTAAAAACTAACAGAAAGACTTAAGAGCTAGTGACCAAGGAAGTGATGGAGGAGATCTTGTTTGAGACGAGGAGTGCTCAGGTGGAAATGAAAAAGGGAGAGGTTCGAGTTGACCTTTCGGAGCATTCGGGAAATAGGTTCGTTGGAGCCATAAGAGGTGCGGTGGACCGGTAGATAGAAGAGACGAGGACAACGTAGATTGCGGGGGTTGGTATTGAAGGAAATGGAGTTCAAAATGGATGCACAGTCGATGGAACCTGTGAGAAGTCGATGAATGAAAAGAATGTCAGCAGTATTCCTACGTTCTTCTAACGAATTCATATTTAGAAGTTTGAGGCGGTCTTGATAGGGAGGTAAGATTAAAGGGTCGTTCCATGGCAGGCCACGGAGGGCAAATCGGAGGAATCGACGTTGAATACCCTCGATTCGGGAAACATGAACCCGGTGAAAGGGGGACCAAGCTTGACTGGCATACTCAAGCAGGGGGCGAACAAAGGTAATATAGAGAGATCTGGTTACATACGGGTTGGAAAATTCCTTGGACCATCGTTTAATAAAGCCAAGTGATGAGTTGGCTTTGAGGATCATCTTATCGATATGTGAACGGAAATTAAGCTCACAGTCGAATAATATGCCAAGGTCTTGAAAAGACTGAACCAGGGGAATTGGTTGACCATGGAGAAAATAAAGTCGGGGGGGAGACGGGTTGTATTTACGTGAGAAGGTTATAAATTGACATTTGGCTATATTAAGTTCTAGGCAGTTTTTGAGGCACCAGATTGAAAACCGATCAAGGTCTTCTTGAAGAAGGGCAGAGTCCTGGGGAGAGGAAATAGATTTAAAAAATTTTGTGTCGTCAGCGTAAAGGGAGAGGGAGGAGTGCTTAATGACACTCTCAACATCGTTGATAGTAAGAATGAAGAGAAGAGGGCCAAGATGACTGCCTTGTGGAACTCCAGATGAGGCCAGGAATGGAACAGAAAGGGCGGATCTAAATCGAACACTATAATATCGGTTTACCAGGTAAGAAGAAATCCATTTTAAAAAGAGCGGCTCAAAGCCGAGAGCAGACAATTTGAAAAGGATCAATTTATGAGATATCTTATCAAATGCTTTAGTGAAATCTGTTGCTATAACATCGATTTCTTTGCCATTTTCTAAAGCTGAGAGTGCAAAAGACACGAATTCAACTAGATTTGTGGTAGTTGACCTCCCTTTTAGAAAACCATGTTGTCGGGGTGAAATAAAAGGCTTGCATTTGAAGCTTAACGCTTCGTATAAAATGCTTTCAAAGAGTTTGGGTATATGAGAGAGTTTAGCAATGGGACGATAATTGGTAACTTCATGCTTAGATCCCTTTTTGTGTATTGGGATTATAAAAGAGGTCTTCCAAATCTGGGGAAATTCACCCTGTGTGAGCGATAGACGAAAAAGGTAGGAAAGGGGTAGAGACAGGTTGGAAGAGCATTTCTTAAGAAACATGGCGGGGAGTCCGTCTGGGCCAGGTATAAATTCATCCTTAAGATTTTGTAACTTTTCTTCAATAACTGCAGGATCGAAATTTTGAGTGAGAAAGGGACCAATAGAGAAATTTGGTAGATCATTGAAGTAAGAGGGATCTGGTACGAAGGAGTTGTTGGCAAATGATTGTTTGAAAAATGTGGCAAAAAAGTTGGCGATGGTAGGAGGATCACATGAAGTTTTGGTTTCGAAAGCGAGGGAGGAAGGATAACCATCGGTCTTACTTTTGCACTTGACAAATTGAAAAAAGGACTTGGGGTCATTTATGAGATTGGTTTGCGCACTATTCAGGTAGCGCTGATAGAGAGAGTTATAGAGTTCAATGAAATGAAGATATGTACCTAGATAATTTGAATAGTCGGAAGAAGAGTGGGTGCGAAGGAATACCGCCCATAACTTGTTTCTTTTGTTTCGTAGAGAGCGAAGTCTACGATTATACCAAGGAGGGGATGTAGAAGAAGTTTTATGGCGGGAGTAAGGCACATAAAGGGAGATGGATTTGAATATTTCTCTGTAAAAAATGGAGAGGGCATCAACCAGAGATAGATTGGTAAACTCAAAAGAAGCACTGCTTAGATAGGTATTAATTTTACGGAAATTAGCTTTGTGAAAATTGTAAGAAAATAGAACTGCGGGGGGAGGCGACTGAAGGGGAGAGTTGTGGAAAAATGAGAGAAGAAGTGGAGGATGAAAGTTATCAATAGTTGAAAGAGATAGGGGACAACACGATACTGAGGAGTTGATGGGATCAGTTGTGAAGATAAGGTCTAATTGCCTTTCCATATAGTTGGAAACGCCACTGACTTGGCATAGACTAGAGTCTGTTAGCCGATCTAAGAATAGGCATTCCTTAGTAGAAATGGGATTGGAAGCGATGAAAAAAGATAGGTCTTCAGATGGAGTCCATTTCAGCTGAGGCAGATTAAAATCGCCGAAGATAATGATATCATCAAGCGATTCTGATAAGTCGATCAAATTGTCAATTGCTGCAATAGCAAGTTGGTAGGATTCGATAGGTTGCGCCGGAAGAATGTAACAACACATAACGTACAAGCATCTGCGAGTGAGGGTTATTTTAACCGACACAAAGTCGAGCTTAGGAGAGGATGATGTTGCAACGAGAGAGGAGTCCAAGCTGTTGTGAATAGCCAGTAGGACACCTCGACAAGGGGATTCAATCAAGGGGGGTGCGCGATCATCATCCCGAAAAACATTAAAAGAAGGAGGGAATAACTCCTGGTTTTTTATGTTGGGGATAAGATTAGTTTCGGTCAGAGCATAGATATCAAATGGGAGAGCATGAGATTGGCGGAAAACAGCGTGGGTTTTAGAACGGAGTCCTCTTACGTTCTGGTAATAGAAGGTGAGAGGGACTTTTTAGGGTCGAAAAAATTTATCATGGTCAAGGCGACTGCGTTGGAGGTGTGAGACTCTTTTAGAGTGTACATATTGGCGAAGAGCGGCAAGATCGTCTGCAACTTTTTGGGGGGGCGTATTGAAAATCTCGTGATACTTTATATAAAGTTTCCTGAGACTGGTAACGTCTGTAGGGAGGCCTTCCTGCTGGATAGAAACCATGACGCTTGTTTTTGTTTTACCCTCGTAGCACACCGAGTCGGATTTATCGTGCAGATAGGCGAGATATAGACGTATATTCTCATATATCTTTTTATCTCTAAGCCTAGAGAGCGCATAGCGACATTCGGTGGTATCGCTAGTTTGCTGCGTTAATTTAACAGTGGGTGGCGAAAGTAATGCGCTACATCCACAGACCGAAGATCAGCCGACAATAATAGTGCACACTGCTAAGTTACAGGATAGTAGGGGTGCCGCTAAACAACCCCTAGCTCACATCAAATGTCCTGAGAGGACGAAAAATAGAAACGCTTGTCATCAGTAAAAGTAGCAGCAAAAGCGCGATCGTACTCCGAGGACTGTCCCGTAATTTTGTATTCTACTTACTAAATTAAATGAAGGTCGTTGTAACTTGCAAACATTTAAGAACAATGAACATCGGTACCACTCTTTTCTTCCTAAATTCCCTTCCCCCGCTATGAGTACAAACATTTTACGCTATTTACAAATAAAAACAAAAAGGATTTATAGAATTTAGAAGCTTACTGTTAGCATATAGGATTGCAAGAGATCCAGATAGCGGCCGCGCCTGAGAAACGGTGGACTATCCGTCACTTTAAGGCCGAGTGGATACTTTACTGACCCCACCAATTGAGTATGTTTGGCGTTAAAATCTCCCCCAGATATGAAGTAAATCTCCGCCGATTCCAACCTAAGGAATCAAAAACTTGTTTCAAGCTCTGAGATAAATAAATTGAATTGAGTAGCTCCAGGTGGTTAGACAGTTGTCATGCACAACCGTTTCCCACTGCGGGGAGGGATGTGCACAATGCATACCTCAAGCAATTGGAACCGCGCAAGCCTTTTCTAATGAAGACCACAACACCACCTCCTTGAACCGGGTTGGGTCAGTTGCTTCGGAAAATTTTATATTTGCTATGTATCATTTTGTGTTTCATATTTAGCTTGGTTTCGCACCTCATTGACTTGGTCTTTGAGCAACTTGCCCCTGAATTGAGAGCAAGATAGTCAGCATATCAGATGCAGCTTCCGGTGCTCTGGGGGCTGGAATCCATACTTCTTCTACCATCCGCCATTTGGGAGTATGTAATTTGAGAAGTAATGTCAGGTGTTTGAATATATACGAGTATAGTTGGACCCTTTAACCTCCACTTTTTGCTAACAAGCCAGATGTACTCTCTTCATGTATTGAAACTTAGGACAGCGCAGGTAGTTTGCTGTGTTTTCCGAGTTCACCAGAGCAAACTATTTTCTGTCGCTGGATTGCTACCCAGAGCGCATTCCTTTGTAACAGAATGCCAACACCAAATATCAAAAAGAACAGATCGACTGAGAAAAAATATAGTTGTCTGTTTAATCACATGTTGGGTCTTTGTTCTGCGATGACATCCCGCCAAAATCCCTTTTTGCGCATTTCTCTTTTGTTTAAATTAATTGGCAAGAACTCCGTAATACCAAGCACACGGCGACGAGACACAAATTGTGGTAAGTTTTACATATTGTGTCTTTGAAAGTTATATTCAATTTGGATTTTCTAGAAATAAATTTAATTGCACGTCACTTCGTTTGAACTGTTCATTTCCTGTCTCTACTGCTCACTCGTGGCGGAATAAGGTTTTCATTTCACACTTTCCAATGCGCAGCGGTGTATACCATGAAGCCATCATATCACGCCAATCTCAGGCTCCCTTTGCCACCGTAAAGTGAAAATCTCAGAGCAAACCAATGCAACGTACATCGCCCCAGAAAAGTCCACGTCTAAAATTTTATGCTGTTGCCGATGCGTCCACTTATTTCACCAAACATTTCCATTTCAGTGTCGTCGGCAGCAATTCAAGATAATCCTTTCGAGGTAATATAAAGAAAACGCTCTAGAATGTGAGCTTAAAAACACAGAGGAAAAGCCTAAGGAATGTGATTTACAGTGTCAGACGTTGAGGTAGGTTCTGCAAGCCAACGCCGCGCCGTTCAATTGAATATGCCGAACATATTGTTGGTGTTATCCACCTCATACACCTCCACAGTATGTAACAGTTTTGCGCCCACAACAGCCTCACAGTTACCAGTGCCGGGTTTTGCCTGATATTCAATCAAGTGAAAACTTATGCGCTATTGCGTGAAAGATCCTCTATAACAATGATGGATAGTGCTTTGGTTAACGAACTTAGACTATGGGCATCAAAGTCAGTTGAGTGTTAAGTGGTTCGGAGGAAGACCTGCACAGGAGGCCGCATTCTTGGTTGAAACCTGCATTTAGCAACACAAACTTTGAACAGCCGTGACATTCGAAAAGAAAGATTCAAGTTTTTGCCAGCTCAGACTTATTCAAATGTTACACCGAAGTTACTAATTGGACTAGACTATTATCGCCTGGGTCTGCCAAAGGAAACGACTCACCGGAGACATGGAAGCTCATACGCTGCCAACACCGAATTAGGATGGGTGGTTTTCCGCAAAACGAAGATGGTCAACCCAGAAGTGAGGAGGGAATCATGCTTGATGATGAAAGTGACCAACGATGATGGTCTTCATATATTAGTCAAGGAGTGACGCCGACTTGCATGCCCCAAAAGTACTTGAAGCGACAACGATTAAAGCTAATGGCCGATTCCAGACATAGTCATATGAAGAAAGATAATTCGTTCGCCACTGCCTGCAACGCAATTATTCAAAGCTATATCACGAAAGGGTATGCGCGGAAATTGCAACCTTTCGAAGCCAAAATCGTAAAGCCAAGAACGTGGTGCTTCCACATTTTGCTGTCACAAATCCCAAGAAGCCAGGGAAGTTACGCTTAGTTTTCAATGCTTCTGACACCGTGAAAGGGATTTCATGTAATTCGTGCCTACTAAAAGATCCCAACTATTCCAACCAACGCCTTCAGTTTTGTTAAATTTCCGTAAAGGGGCAATTGTGGGGACATAAGAGAGATGATCCATCAGGTACTCATCCGACCTGAAGACAGATATTCGCAGGAGTTTCTCTGGCGCACGACAAGAGTGATATCTGACCACCAGACGTATACGAGATGGTTGTAATGACATTTGGGGCCGTTTGTTCATCGTCTGCCGGGCTGTCGAAGCTATTCTCCACCATCATTACGACGATAGCATCGAGCCCTATGATAAAGCTGTCAGTATCACTAGACAGGTGTGTGAAACTCACAAATATGCTGGATTTGAGATGCATAGCTTCATCTTCAACTCGTTTGAAGTTCTGCAAGCTTTATCATATGGTGTGGATCGCGATATATCACACGTTCGGCGGTCTATTGAACAGAGCCTCGGCACAGAAAAAGTGATTGGCAGCAGTCCAGTGATACTTTCAAGTATGAACTAAAATTTCATCGTGTCAATGCAAGCACCATTGATGGAAAGATAATTCCTATCAAAAGAGAATAACTGAGTATCATCCGCAGGGATTCTTGTTTAGCGTTTAAATTACTGCGAAGTTGTTGATGCGCGAAGTTTGAAAACGTGAAATCCGATGGGATGACCAACTAACTGGTGATGTAGAAGTAGCTTGAAAGAAATGGTCACTATTTCTCTCGCACTGTTCCAGAACAACTTCAGCTACACGTTTTCTCGTACACCAGAGAAGACACCTTTGCCGCCGTAGCATACTGGAGGGCCAATTACTCGAATGGAAGAATTGCTGTTGTGTTGCTGTGTGACAAAACTAAGTATGCGCCTTTGAAACCGATGATGACCATCTCGCGGCTCGAGCTGCAAGCCACCACCCCAGCGACTCGCCTTATGTAGACAGCCATAGATGAACACTCACTGAAATAAATGTTCCTTTGGAGTAATTCTAGAACCGTTCTCAAATGGATTGGGTCAGGAACTCCTTACTTTAAACCACTCGTAATACACCGAATAGCTGAAATTCTTACCATCACTGACGTAGCTAACTGGAGATAGGTGTCAACTCAATATAAGTTCGCCGATGAAGCCGCTCGGCCAAGCAGTTGGATAGAATTTAATCCTTCATCTCGGTGGTCAAGAGGTCCAAAATATCTTTGGGAAAATGAAGAGAAACACCTTCGCCGGAAATTTGGTCTTTTATCAGTGAGTACCACCTTCATAGAATTCAATAGATTTTCCTCCTGAAACGGACTGTTGCATGGGTCATTCGTTTTATCCAGCTGTCTTGTAAAAGAAGCTTCGAGGCATGCAGTTTGAACATAGACGAACTGAAGGCATCTGAGGTCGTGCTACGCGGAACCGAATACACTTGAGGTTATTAATGACTTGCATATGTAAATTCAAATTTGTTTACAACTCAAACGTCGAATGGCTTGCCTTTGTCGTTAGTATCTTTAACTCATTTACATGGTTACGAATAAATACACACACTTATAGATTATCATATCGTCGTTAGTTAGTGTTTTTGAAACGTAATTACCTGTACTCGTACCTATTGAAAGTGCACATACTGAAAGCAGTGTGTCGACAAATTGCTCACATCGTACATGTCAGAATCATGATTACGCGAATTATTTAGCTGATTGATGTATGGTTGATGAGAATTGGATGTCCAACTTGTTTTTATAAACTTCACACAATTATTTGCAAGACCAGACTACACTAAAGTCTTTTTATCACAAATATTCGTATTTATTTGATTACGTTAATTTTTGTCTTGTTAACGTGAAACCACCTCACAAAATGTACTCTTACCAACCTTAGCTTGTGTCTCAGTTGTTAGTCCCCTTAAGACTAGAAGTCCCTGCCGATATCGTGAGACTGCAGATCTAGTAGAACGTTTAGTTACCGAAGATAACATTTTCACCTTTGAATTAGTACAAGTATCTATCACAGCGAAGACAGATCGTTTACTGAAGTTCACCAGGAATTGCTGTTTACATTAATATAGTTCTCCGAACGAAGTTGTTCTTATCTCATATTGTCTAACTATCTTTTTCTATTTTGTTTATCAACATCATAAGCGAGCACGATTAGCCACATACACACGTCCGAGATGGAAGCTACTGAAGTGGTTTAAATAGGGGGCACTGTCGTTAGTTTGATAATGTTTTAGCAAAGTCATCTCTTTAATAGCTTGAAATGAAAATCATTATGACAAACAATTTCTTCCCTATTGTTAATTTCGCAATTTACGAGTATTATGCCATATGACATATTGATTCTTAGACAAAGAACTAGTGCATTGTGCTCTTTTACTGGAATCTCGCAGCCATTCATAGGAAGATGAGTAGTCAATTTGCTTGGGTTTCTGGAGTATAGCAACCACCACATTAACGTTTTTTACTTGCCTAATTTAGGCTTAAGATTCACAGAAAATACTTAGCAGTGCAGCCAAAACCCTCACTTAGAGTATAGTAGAAGGAGTCTCCTTTGACAGACATGGGATATTGGCACCAGCGTAGAGGGCTGTCAAAATGTTAATAAGTCTACAGGCTTTCCTTTAAAAGCGCAGGAAGAATACCCGATGGGCTTATGTTAAGTGTTGTACGATCATCTTGAGTACTAACGGGCATCAACCTTACCTTGCCCAGTTCTGTAATAATCACTATTCATCAAATGTACTTAACATATTGAGCACCACATTTGAAACACCCGTGGCGTCGAGGTTCAGTGTGGCTGATGTCCCATACGCCTTATTGAAGTTCATAAAGATATTTCACGATTGTCCAGAGTGTTAAATTAAAAAAGTTGCCGGATGATTACCTACTGTGCAAACGGCAGTTCTCACATCCCAGAACAGGACAAGTGACTCCGGAATATCCATCCACGTAGAAGATCCTTTTTACAATACTGCACGAACCCCTGAAATCATTTGTAAACGATTGGGTTGGCGTGTGATTTGAGGGGTGGTAAGTCCATAGAACCAGCGGAAAGAACCAAAAAGGCATATAATGCTTTTTTATTTGCAAAAGAACAGTAGGAAAAATTTGGCGCTCTGGTGAACTGGCTATATACGGTGGTGGTAAGACCCATACTGAAATACGGGGCATTAGTATGGTGGCGAGCAACAAACAAGAAAATGATTTGCTGAAAATTAGCGGCGGTTCAAAGAACGGCTTCCATAGCCATTACAGGTGCGCTGCGTACCATCTCTACGCCAGCATTGGACACCTTTCCGCACCTAACACCGCTTGGTTTACAGATCAAAAAACTTGCTGCCAGCAGTGCGATACGACTCACTAATCTGGGTTACTTTCAGACCAATAGTTTCGGACATGGCACGGTCCTGCCAGGCAATCCAATCCCAACGGATGAAATTCCTTTATTGGTCGACTTCGACTTCCCCTATTATATAATATATTCAGAGAGGGACGACTGGCAAAAGAATTGAAGGAATTGCAATTCTCACAGATGGTTCGAAAACAGAGAAAGGAACAGGTTCTGGTATCTGCTCAGAAGACCCAGAGCTAAGAGTGTTTATAAGACTAGCGGACGTAAGCAGTGTGTTCCAATCAGAAGTTCTGACTGCCCTCAGGGCGCTTGAGCTAATGCCGATGAGATCGGTATCCGAAAGAGATATCGCTGTCTACATCGATAGCCAGGCTACATTCAAGGCAGTGGAATCAACCAACGTCAACTCTGATACAGTCAGGGGCTGACGCACAGCGCTCAAGGCACTATGCAATCAGAACCGGGTGCGACTGTACTGGGTGCTAGGACACTGTGGTATTAAAGGGAATGAACAAGCGAACGAACTTGCAAGAAGAAGAGGGCTACTCGAAAATAATGAGGTTGCCAACATCAAACCACCCCTTTTCACAGGGATGGGCACTATCGAAGAAAAAATCACAAAGACTGCCAAACTAAGGTGGGCAAATCTAGAAGGACATAGGGTTTCCAAAGCTCTTTGGCTGCTTTTTGACGGCAAAAGATCGAGGAATTTAATAAAATTAATCAGGAATAAGCTTACGATAGTAATAGGAATCCTGACAGGACACTGTCTCCTGCGACAACACGCAAAGCGACTCAAGGTGTCAGATACGGATATTTGCAGATTCTGTGGTAATCTGCAAGCTGTAGGAGGGCATAACACACATATTGTGTGAATGCAAGACAATATCGCGTAGTCAAAATATGGGAAATACTTTTTCGAAAACTTAGAGGAAATAGACGGCACAAACTTCAAACGCCTTCTTGGCTTTTGCAAGAAAATTGGATGTTTCAAAAGGGAGGTTTTTGCCATTTGAAGACAAATTCAACTATTTCCACAGGGAGCGCGGTGGACATTTTTTGGTGCCTGGAGTCTGTGTGATGGCATATCCATCATACCCCTGTTTAACCTAACATAACCTAACCTAAGTCCACAGAGGAACTATAAAGAGCTATGCCAAGCTTTGCATCCAGGGCAAATTCGTCGGATTGTGTAGAATGCGGATGGAGAATACCACCACTCACTTTGATACCACACTGATCGATTCCTTTGGTATCAAACATGGGATAAGACAAGAAGATGCTCGGTTATCATCTAAAGCTAAGCTAGACGCAATCCCCAAGGCCGGCCACCCCGAACTTCCACGAGAAATTCATCTCAAACTTATATGGAATTTATACGGAATTGCACGTAGCAATCAGGGTAAAATTTAAATGGACGTTATCTTGCCTTGAACAGGAATCTTTTGACCTCTTCAAAGGTGAGCTTTCTCAATTATAAATGCTCGTTTCTTTTGACAGCACAAGGAAACTATTTTTGGCATGTGATGCTTCTCAGAAAGGAATTGATGCCGTTTCATTTTATAAAGATGCCAAACGAACTGAGCTGCCGATCGCATTTGCATCCAGAAAATTGTCCAGTTCCGAGGAAAAATAGTCGGTTATTGATCTAGAGGCAGTGGCCATATTCTATGCCGTCAAGAAATTAAACCAATATTTAAGAGAAACACCAACTATACGACTTACCGACCACAAGCCGCTGGAGCACCTGCTAGAAAGAAACCGAAATCTACCTAAACTTGTAAACAATCGTCTCACCCGCTGGGCGATATACGTCGCACAATATGACTGATGAAATAAAATATCGCAGAAGCACGTCGCACACTGTTGCGGATTGTCTATCGCGTTCGCCAAACAACCAGGAAAGCCAAAGACTAAAGAGGAGTTGGGCTGCCTAATTGACGGAATGCTGCGTCACTGAGACAGCAACAAAACAAAACAAGATTCTTCGCCAAAATTAATACGAGTTGGCAGGTTGAGTTAAAGCCATATTACTTGTATGATAAGTGCGATGAACTTTCAGCCGAAAATGGAATCCTAATGTGACAGGGGCGTATCATTATCCCCGCAAAATTCCAGAAGAAGGTATTGCTCCATCTTCATGAGGAACACCCAGGTATTGTTGCGATGCGAACACTAGCTAGATATTATGTCTGGTGGACCAACATCGCTGTTAGAAAATCGACCAAATTTAACCGAATTTCCAGTGTACTTAAGCTCCATACCAGAGCGCATCTGGGGACGCCTGCACATCAATTTTGCAGGCCCATTTAAAGATTTTTTTTTTTGGTTCAGTATGTTTTGCTACTTTTGCCCAGCAAATTTAATTGCTTTACAAAAGTGTAGTGCCCTGTCACAACGCCAGTAATCAACCTGCAGTCTTTCCTGCTGAGAGACAGCAGAAAGGCCTCTGACTTCCTAGAGGCGTCGGGAAGCATTCGTTTGGTCTGCCTGCATGCCATCTACGGTTATGCTCATATGAAACCCGACTGTCAATGGAAGCCTTAACCGTGGAAGCCTTAAGTGGATAGAAATTAAACCATTGAGAAACATAACAGCAACTAACCTGGATGAGCTCTTTTCTACTTTCGGGCTCCCGATCATTTCAGACTATGGGTCTCAGATCATTGCACATCAATTTAAGGACTTCTGCGACGAGCGAGCGATAAGACATATCACAGCTGCACCATATCATCCGAGAACAAACGATTTGGCCGAAAGAGTAGAAAGCACGTTCAAATCTAGAATGTTGGCCAATCGTTACGACCAAAAAGGAGAGAGGAGAAAACTTCGAAAATTGTTAGCATCATACAGGAATACACCCCATGGCATAACAAGTAAAACTCCAGCCGAAATGATGTTCTTAAGGGGGACAGCCGGCATATGCTATTTGACAACCTTAGACCAAAAAAAAAAAAACAGCTTCAGTATGAAAACGTCAGGTATCAACTGCAACAAAATGAAGGGACCATGTGAGAATTTAGACCAAATCAAAAGGTCTACTGTAAAACAAGATTAGAAGAAACCTGGGCACCTGGTAAGATCATAGAACGAACAAATAAATACTCTTATGTAGTGCAAACAGCCGATGGGATTCGTTGGAAGAGACGTACCCACATGCATATTTTTCTAAGTCGTAGACGAATTTGGATGCAAGCACTGTGATACCAGTAGAGAAGAGATCAGAGGAACTCCCAACATCACCAGTAGGGATACCAAACGCGGAACAATCAGTGGATAGTACAGAACTATTATCGTCATCGCAGAAGGAACAAACTGTTAGTTGGGAGGAAAAGCAATCCCATTATAATAAAATAACGAGCACAGAAAGCAGCGACCCAGCTTTGCGACGGAGCCAACGGCAGCGAAAACAACCGGGTGGATTAAACTTTTAAAATAAGGGGGGAAATATAACATAGTATGTCAGTACTGTACTTAATGACGTTCACTGAGTTTAATATCACTGACATTCTTCCTTTCTTTCTTTCATTGTTTGACTTTTCGTCAACCTTCTTCGGCCAACCTGCCACTCGGAAATCGCAGCGTTTTACCATTTCCATAAGTGTGACCAACATCCGGACGAGTCCGTCGGCAGTTATATGGCAGCGCTACGCGCATTGGCAGTGGCAGTGGGGTCCCATGGCCATGAGGGACCCCAGCGTGTCGCAGCACAACGAAACCGCAACACAGCGTATCTATCCATGACATCAGAGCGAGTTGTTCCCATCCACGACAGCGTATCCTCCAGTGTCCACATCGTGAAACTGTTTGCCATTCCTGCGGTCTAAACGGCCATCTACAGGGTGTCTGCCGTAGCGCTAACGCATCGAAATTGTCAACATTTATACCAAGCTCAATATCAGCACGTCAAGTTGCGCCTTAACGCAGATCACCTCGTGGAGAATGTATTGTCCACCAAAAGAAGTCGATTTCCGTCGTCATCAACGGCCGTACATGCACGTTCGAAGTAGATTCTGGGTCCCCAATAACCATCATGCAGGAAGCCACCTTCAACCATATATGGCCTAAAGGAGTTCCAGGACTCTCGAAGTGTGACTTGGATCTAAACGATTATCAACGCAATCCGATTCCAGTGAAAAGGGTCAACGATGTGTCAATTCATTACAGCCATAGTGAAATTGACAATTTGGCACTAATCGTCATCGCTGGCGGTGGCTCAAATTTATGTAGCTGGATGCAATTGCTTCGATGCACTGGGCATATACATCGAATGCATTTACGCCGTTAACAGCGGAATCAGCATCGAATCAATATTGGATAAGTTTAAGCATTTCTTCTCACACGAACTTGGTCATTACACAGGACCGTCGGTGACTTCACACATCAATTCAGCGACGACGCCTATGAGGCTACCACCACGGCGTATACCTTTCGCTATCAAGGGTCTATGCGAGGAAGAAACCGATGGGCTATGCAGTCAAGGCATTCTAGAATACTCTGAATTTGCTACTCCTACAGCGGCTCCATCCGGATATGTGGGGATTACAAATCAACGTTAAATCGGGCAGTTAAGACACACTGCTACCAAATTCCAGCAGTCAGCACGCTATTGGCGTCCATTGAGGGTGGATCAATTTTCGCTAAAATCGATTTGACACAAGCGTACAAGCAGTACGGTGAACGTTCAGCTGTGCTACAAACAATATCCACACATAGAGGTGACTTCAATTCGACATCTCCACAGCGCCGGGAATATTTCAAAGCTGCATCGAAAACATCCTACAAACCATTCCAGGAGTTTTGCGATATTTTGACGGCATCGTCGTTATGGGTAAGTCAAAAGACGAGCTGGGAATAAGGCTAAATGAGGTGTTGTCCCGTTTCGACAAGGCTGAACTGCGACTTCGTAAGGAAAAATGTCAATTTGGCCCACCATCTGTTGAGATCTTGGGTTTTAAAATCGACGCCCTGGGTATACGGCCGTCATCTGATAAGGTCAAAGCAATCCACAACGCACCACCACCAAGGGATAGAAAGCAGTTGCAAGCTTTTCTGGGACTAATAAACTTCTATCACAAATATTTGCGGCTCAAACCAACTGTAGCAGAACCGTTACATCGTCTATTGGATAAAAATGAACACTGCTCATGGAAGCAGCACCATGTAAAGGCTTTTATTACACTGAATAAGCTCATCACATCAGACGACGTGTTAGTCCACTACGATGAGAAGCTGCCATTGGTACTAACATGCGACGCATCTTTTTATGGACTTGGAGCACAAGCCACAAGTTAGCAGATGGGTCTGAAAAACCCGCACGGAACTACGCAAAAATCAACAGAGAAGCAGTAGCTCTCGTTCCAGGAGTCAACAAATTTCATAATTATCGATATGGCGCTCAATCTTCCTTAATGCTTGCGACTTCAATCTGGTACATTGCGCTGGAACCAAGATAAGCAACGCAGATTTCCTGAGTCGCTGCCCAATATTGACCGAAGAGAAGTCAGCAATGACCGAAGGCGTTATCATGATCGAATTAGCAGCTACGCCAGTCGTAAGCGCGCAGCTGGTAGCGTCACAAAACTTGAAGGATCCACAACTTTCCAAAGTTCTAAGTTGGGTGTTAATGGGATGGCCCAGCAACAAAATCGATCGTATTCAAGCAAACTCTATCCATATTATTCCCGTCGACATGAACTCTCGGCCAATAGAGGAGTTTTAGTTTGGGGAAATCGGGCAGTCATTCCTCCTTCAGCTCGAGAAGCAATCATAACATCCTTTCATGCACCACACCCCGGTATCATAAAAATGAAGGCATTAGCGCGCAGCTATGTATGGTGGCCTAATATCGATGCCGAAATCAAGCTCCTCGTGAAGGGATGCACATCATGCCAGCAGAACCGGAACGAGCAACCACAAATCCCAAATCACCATTGGGAATCGGCTTAACGCCGGTGTTCCCGCCTGCATGTCGATTTCGCTATGCCCTTCCAAGGCAAAACTTTTTACCTGGTTGTCGACTCCTACTCAAAGTGGATCAAAGTTTCCGTGGTCAGCTCAACGTCTGCAGCTGCCACCATTAAGTTTCTTCGTCAACTCTTCGCCACACATGGGCTTTCTGACGAACTGGTATCGGCCAACGGAACAGCGTTTACTTCTGATGAATTCAAAGTCTTCATGGAAAACAACTTAATTCGACACATCCGCGCTGCACCGTTTCATCCGTCTTCAAACGACCAAGCGAAGCGCATGGTAAAAAGCACTAAGTACTATCTGAATAATTTGGTCCGCAACACAAAATCGATCTGAGTCTTGCCAGGTACGAGGGTTGTCTGAAAAGTTTCCGTAAAGATAGCGGTACTCGTCAATAAAGGCTAGTGAATGCTAGTTGTGCATCTTTTGACAGTTACTTACCGAGGTTTCAGTTATTTTGGACGCGCAGTTTTTAGTTGACAGTCGTTTGAGTGAGTCGATGTGAGTGATTTTTGTGAAAATGGAAAAAAATTGAGTATCGAGCTGTTATTAAATTCTTGTTTTTGAAAGGCAATACTCCTACGCAAATCAAAAATGAGTTGGTCTCTGTGTATGGCGACTCTGCACCATCAATTACCACAGTGAAATTTTGGGCAGCTGAATTTAAACATGGCCGTAAGAGCTTGGGAGATGATGAACGTTTGGAACGTCCAAAAACTGCAACCACTGACGATAAATTGCTAAAGTTCACCAAATGGTGTTAGACAACCGCCGAATTAAAGTGAGAGAGATAGTAGCGGTTATGAAAATGTCCAAAGATCGTGTTTGTTACATATTAAATCAAGATTTAGGCATGAGAAAGCTATCCGCGCGTTGGGTGCCGCGTTTGCTTACGTTAGACCAAAAACGTGTTCGAATGAACATTTCCAACGCTCTGTTGGCGCAGTTTAGGTGCAATAAATCCGAGTTTTGGCGCCGATTAATTACTATAGATGAAACTTAGATACACCATTATACGCCCGAAACAAAAATTCAGTCAAAACAGTGGACTGCAAAGGCCGAGCCGGCTCCGAAAAAAGCACAAACTGTTTTTTTCGGCTGAGAAAGTGATGGCCACTGTTTTTTGGGATAGTAAAGGAGTTATCTTAATCGATTGTCTTCAAAAAGGAAAACCCATTATAGGAGCATACTACGCATCATTTCTTGCCAAGCTGAAGGCAGAAATTGCGGAAAAACGGCCACATTTGCAGAAAAAGAAAATCCTGTTACACCAAGGCAACGCGCCATCTCACACCTCAGCGGTGGCCATTTCGAAAATCCATGAATTACGGTTTGAACTGCTTGACCATCCGCCTTATTCACCAGATCTAGCCCCAAGCGACTTCTTGTTCTTCCCTCATCTAAAAACTGCGCTCGGAGGACAGAGATTTTCGTCAAATGAGGAGGCAATCACCTTCGTGAACAATTATTTTGCAGAGAAAAACGCCAAGTACTATTTGGACGGGTTAGAGAGATGGGAGCATCGCTGGGAGAAGTGTGTAGAGTTACAAGGAGACTACGTAGAAAAATAAAAAAAAAATTGAGTAAAAATGTTGTATCATTGATGGGTCGGAAACTTTTCAGACAAACCTCGTACATACCAAACAAGCGCCAAAAATAAACAAAGATAAGCGCCAAAAATAAACAAAGATAAGCGCTTTCACATTTTTCAAAAAATATGAAAATAAAAATAAAAATAAATAAAAAAATATATTAAGAGATTCTTCAGCCAAGTTCAATGTCATAAAAGCTCGTTCAGTCTATGAATGAATAAAGCATTCAAAATATGCGACAGACAACGGGCGTTCGATGTCACTGGCGATCTACGTTATAAAAGCTTTTAGAGCAGCGGAAAAAAAACCACCTCGACAGTCGTTACAAATTGTTTTGAGTCGCACATCCACACGCCAATCAAGACTAATTTATCTGTGATTTCAGACCTGCTCAATTAAGCTAGTCATATTGTTTTGAAAAGAAAAGACGTGATATGTTATACTATCTCGCAGAGGGGCGCACTAATCACATCTATTTAGGAACTTGATAACAACTTAACCTTATGTAAAGCCCCTTCAAATTTGTTAGGCCAAGTTTAGTTAATCAGAAAAGATAGTTTGACTTTATTTTATCAAAAAGAAAACAAAAATAATTTTCAAACGTAAATAACTTCTTAAGGCATCTTCCGCTTAATTTTCTACTTCGGTGAATTTGAACTTCAACGGAATAGCCGGAGTATTTATGAAGTGACTCTTGAAAGCATTCTCGATAGGATAATTGAATTCGATGTGGAAATTCCGTACTAATCTCGCCACAGTCACTTCCAACTCCAAATCGACAATTCTCCTCCCAACACACATCCTTGGTCCAAAGCCGAATGGTAGATATGAAAACGGTGTAATTGAGGCTTCTTGTGATCCACCTCGAATCCACCGCTCAGGTAGAAATTCACTGGGCCTTGCGAAATACTTCTCATCCCGGAACAGTAAATTCGTGTTCAAGAGCACCTGAGTTCCTTTGGGGATTTGATAGCCTGCTATGACTACATCTTCACCAGTGCACCGTGGTATACCCGGCCCTATCGGATGCAATCGAATGCCTTCTTTGATGCAGGCTCTTAGATATGGTAGATTCTTTAAGGATTCCAAAGTGAACGTAGAATCCTTCTTAGGGAGGAATTTGCGAACTTCTTCTCTCAAATTTGCCTGCTTCTCGGGATTTTTCGCCACTTCCAACAGGATTCCAGTCATTACAGATGAGGTCTGAAATTTTTAGTCAGATGTCGTACTCTAGTATTTGTGATATGTCACTTCCACTTACCGTGTCGACTCCAGCAAAGAGCATATCTGTTGCCATGACAATGGCAATGGATTTGTTAATTTTCAATAGCTTCTCCAAAACACTAGGCTCACAATCAACTGTAGTTTGTTGTTCTTCAAACTTCTTCACAGATTCTTCAGCATATCCGGCTATGATGGCATAAATCTTGTCAAGGGCCTTCTTATAACGGAAAAAGGTTGGCGTCCATATGTATTTCCATAGAGAAGGTTGGAAGTCAAGATCGTAGGTAAGTTGCAGGAACAGTCTGAGATTGGTGAATAGGTCCTTTGCTGCGGTAGTATCTCGATTTTTACGAATCAATCCGAGCTGCCTGTTTAGTGCTACAACAGCGACCGATTCGAAGGTGAGTCGATTGATTTCATCAAAAAAGGTCTCCGGCATTTCATGGGTGACCGGATCACGAATTTCTCGAATCCTAGAAACAACAATTCAGATTGGAGTGAGTGTGTGCAGGGAACTCATTTTCATTTGATGTCGTACCTTTGAATAAATTCATTGTTGACTTCCTGCATTGGAATGACAAATGATACGGCATTTCGAGGTTGCATCAAAACTGGATTCACTGCAGTTCGGAAGGATCCCCATTCCTTGCCGTGTCTGCAATATATAAATTCACAATGGGAACCAATTTTCAATTTCAAAATTTACTTACGAAGATATAAGCCCGTCAGCTTTTTCATACAAACTCTTCTGATATGTATTCCTGTAGTATGTGTACGCTTGCATTCCTGGTCTTATGGGCCAGATACCCTCGGTGCGGAAGACTTTTTGAAAGTCATCAACATTGAAAGCCATAATATATTCGAGTTTTCCTAGTTGACCTGGGATGCGGTAGATGTCTCCATATTGTTCCCGGCCTTTGTGCAGATATTCTGTGAATGATTTCTTGTAGTATAGACCTCCTGGCAAAAATCCTCGAATGATTTCATATTTTGTTGGTCCAGGAATCTCTCTAAAAGGTCGTGCCCTAGCCCAATCCGATGAATCCAGGTACTCTGGCTTCAAATTGTTGTTGAAACAAAGACGATTTATTAATAGAGTCTCAGTGCGTTGGATTTATTTAACTGACCTTCAAGATGGCGGCTTGTGCTGATAAGTGTTTGTTGAATTGAGGGGCTCTTGGACTCCTTAGGAATGATGATACCAGGCGATGTCTTATGAACAACATGACCAAATCTTTTTATAGCTGAATGATAACTAAAGCAGGAGCAATATCTGTGTTTACGCTGGTTAACGTGAAGCAAAAGCTTTGCGAAAGATGTATCGCAGACACAGATAATAAATAGGCGCTTGGATTTGATTATCTACAGCAGTCAAAACTATGAAGTGATAAGAGTAGTAAACAAGAAAGCTCAATATGCATAGAGAGTTGCCAGAGCGCTCTGGAAAGCTAATATGTCTGCCTTAGTTTTGGGTTCATGCTTTTATTAGCCCCTGTTTTGTGCCATCTTCCATTGATTCACTAAGCATTTAGTTAATTAAATTTCAAACTTGGTATCGGAATTTATTGTTAAGAGGTTTTTGCAATGATTGACGCAATTATTCCGCATTTTTGAAGAGTATACCGATCCATGGTTTACTCGTATCTATGTGTGGTTTGCTACTTCGGAAATTGTCCGTGAATTCAGCTACAGTGCATCCCTTGTCTCTTCTTTATAAAATTAGTTTCCGACAATAGGATTGATCGGGAAATTGATGAGTGTCCTACTACTTGGATTGGTCCAGCAGTGCTACAACCAAGTTCGAAGTGAAGTGCTTGGTTTATCTCCCAGTGGTGGGCCCTGGTAACTGCATAAGTAAACCCTTACTCATGCAGGCTAAAATAGCAAGGGCGTGCCCGGCTAGTTGCATTATACGGGGCTGCGCCGTCATAGGGTTCACATCTTTGTACAGAAGAGACTAAAATATGTAGCGATAAAAATGGCCTCACTCTTGACGACCCTAGCAAACGTTTAAAAGGAAGCGACCTTCGGATCTGCACGTGGAACGTCCGAACCTTTATCAGGCCACGTGCAGCTGAACAATTAGCCGCTTAACTGCTATCACGCAGATATCACCGCTGTTCAGGAAGTGCGACGGGATGGGCCGGACATAAGGAGGATTAAAACAGTGATATATATTGTACTATGGTGATTGCTATGGTGATTGCAATACGTGAGCGAGCGTCTTATGACAATCCGCATCAAAGCTAAATTCGCTAACATAATTCTAATGCTCATGTGGACGACAAGGACGATGCCACGAAAAAACACTTCTACGAGCTCCTCGAAAAGACATATGGACAATGTCCGAATTATGGCATTAAATTGACCTAGTACTCCAGTATAGGAAAAGAGGACATCTTTGGTGGGGCAATTGGTAAGCATAGCCTACACGATATCTCATCTGATAACGGCTTTATTACTATAGAAATCACACGGTTTCTTCATCTCAATATACACAAAGGAACGTGGCTGTCTCCGGACCATCAAACTCTAAATCAAGTTGACCATTCAAGTTGGCAACATTGCCAACATACCAACAGAGGCGCCGAAACTAATGTACTTGGGTTTCACCCGACCACCACTAAAAAATCTCTGGTTTGATGAAGAATGCCTGCAAAGCGGCGCTGCAACGAAGGACGAGAGCTGCTCGTTAGCTCTGAGAGCTGAAGTGACGGGAAGAACATCAGTTTCTTCACAAAAGGAGAAAAATACACGAGAATAAGTCATACCAACACGTTAAAAGAACGTGTCAAAGCAAGAAAATCCGTAGAGATGCCTCTAGAGATAAAGAAGGAAACCTTGTAGTAGACTCACTGTCGGTGCTGAGAATATGGAGAAACTTTTTCTGCTGACCACATAACAGCAAAGAAGCTCATCTTCCCGCCGTCAGGCAGAATAGACCATTCTACTTAGACGATGTTAACCAAAACTTCCGTCCACCTGGCCGCAACGAAGTAAGGATAGCAATATCTAAGGTGAAATCCGCGAAATCAGCTGGACCTAATGGCTTACCGGCCTAGGTATACAAAGCTACTGGAAATGACTTTGTTGAGAGCATACACCAACTCATTCCTCAGATCTGGTCAGAATAGTGTATGCCGGGTGAATGGAATCTCAGAACCGTATGGCCAATCCACAAAAAAGGAGACTCCTTCAAATACGCAAACTACAGAAGTGTAAGTCTACTCAACATCGCATATATGATTAACTCTGGCCGATCTTAAATGCGCATTCTGCAATATGTCCCATCATGCAATAGCAGAGCTCATCAGCCTGCGCGTATACAATCGATTTCGGGCAGTCAAGCGTCTCGAGCTGTGCATAAACTGCTTGCAATCTGGATACATCGTAAAGGAATGTTCTTCATCGAAGTGTACAATATGTAGTCTGACAGATCATCAAATACTGCATCGGTTCCAGGCCCAAACCTCAACTTTAACGACGACAAGTGCTTCCGATGGTAATGCACCATATCCGGGTCAACATCGCACTCTATCAACGTACAGTAATGCACTTCAAGTCATGTGTTCTTGGCAACTGGGGTGGTAGATGTGAACGGAGCGAGCGGTGAGTACATTCCTACTAGGGTACTCTTAGACTAGGGTTCGCAGCTAAGTTTACTTTCGTAGCATTTGGCTCAAAGGTTGCAGTTAGAGCGCAGAAGTTTCAACGTAGGTCTAAGTGGTATCGAAAGCATACATCTTCAACCTGATGTTTATATTGATATCAAGGATTGGCGCATCCCTTCGGAAGTTGTACTCGCAGATCGTAGCTTCTACAGGCCGCAACGCATCGATATGCTCATAGGAGCAGATATATTTTTTGATCTTTTGGTTGATGGACAAATAATGTTGGGAGAAGACCTTCCTGCATTGCAAAGTACTGTTCTGGGGTGGACTGTTGTTGGACAGTTCAATCCTCATAGCGCACTTCGTGGAGGTTGCAATTTGGTTTCGAATGCAGATGCTAGTGATTCCGGCCACACAACAACTACCAATCATTCACTCAACGACATGTTCGAGCAATTCTTAGCCATAGAAGAAGTTCATAAAGATACCCCGAACTGGACTGAAGAACAAATTGAAGGCGTTTTGCAACATAATTCATCAAAGAGTGGATGGCAGGCTTGTGGTACAGTTACCGTTTAAAGAGTGATTCGAGAGGAAAGGAGATTTCTATCCTTGGGAAAACGTTTGGAAAGGTTGCCGGAAATAAAGCAGCAATACATCACTTTCATGAAGGAATACGAAGATCTCGGACACATGCAAGCTGTTCGTCGACTAAATGTTCGGACGCGTCCTGCCGAACATCGTCAAATGTGTCGCTCAATGACATCCTAATGGTGGATCTAAAAGTGCAGCAGGACTTGCATAAAATATGCCTGACTGCAAATGTGCCAAAAATGTATAGGCAAATTTTGGTGCAGACTACTAATTCCAACTTCCAGGCAATTTTATGGCGATCAGATCCAAATACACATATTGGTGTGTTTTAAATGATTACTGTTACGAATGGGACAGCGTCAGCACCATACCATGCCACCCGCTGTTTGCTGTACTTAGCTGAACAAAACTAAAAAAAGTATCCACTGAAGCCTGCGGTAATTAAACGTGATTTTTATATCGACGATCTGATCTCTGGTGCTGATACATTGGAACAGGCTGAACGGATTCGTATCGAGATTAAACTCTTTCTCAACAGTGCGGGACTAGAGCTGAAGAAGTGGCACTCCAACGAGGGTCGGGTAATGGATACTATGATAGCCACAGATCGCGAGAAAACTTTGCGTATAAATGATAGCGATGTCATCAAGGCGCTTGGCATAATGTGGGAGCCTATCCGGGATGAGTTCCAATTCATCAACCCATTGGAAGGGGTGCTTTAGCAGATGTTGTCCGGTTGTTCGATCCCTTGGGGCTGGTAAATCCAGTTATAGTAATAGGGAAGATATTTCTCCAACGCCTTTGGAAAGTGAAGGTTGGCTGGGATGAGAAAATTGATGAAGGTACGCAAGAAGAATGGGTCAGTTATCGATCACAACTCGGTGAACTTACTTACAAAGGAGCGTATTCCACGATATATATTTTCAATAGATTGCGTCCGTTGCGAAGTACATGGATTCTCGGATGTTTCGCTTAAAGCATTTGGAGGCTGCATTTATGTCTGTGCCGAAGACTCGCTGGGAAACATCTCTATTCATCTGCTAAGCGTGAAGTCACAGAGCTTGCCAAGGTTGGAGTTGGAATTGTGCGCCGTCTTACTTCTTTCTAGATTGCTTCATCGTATTTTGGATGCCCTTGGAAATATTGGGTCTACAAGTAAGTTTCCAGCGTTTTTTTTTTTCAAAATTTTAAGTTTTATTATGAAAACATAGTTACAATGCTTTATTCAAAGTATGGTCCATCGGAAGCTACAACTTTCCCCCATATTTCTGGCAATTTATGAATTCCGGACCAATAAAATTTCTCGTCTTTCGAGCCCAAGAACGTATCGAGCCAATTTTTGATTTCCTGTACTGAGCTGAAGCGTATTCTCGTAAGAGCGTTCTACATCGAACGAAACAAGTGGTAGTCAGATGGTGCCAAGTCTGGACTGTAAGGCGGGTGAGGCGGAATTTCCCATCCACTATTCTCCAAATAGTTTTTCACCGAAACCGCAACATGTGGCCGAGCGTTATCGTGATGAAAAATGACGGACTAATGCCTAGTCTCATATTCTGGCCGTTTTTCTTTTAATGCCCGCTTCAAACGAATTAGTTGGGTTCGATATAATGGTCCTTGGATGGTTTCACCACTCGGAAGCAGTTCGTAGTATACGACTCCCTTTTGATCCCACCATATGCAGAGCATGACCTTATTCACGTGAATATTTCGTTTCGGCGTCGATTGGGCGGGCTCGCCAGTGACAATACGATACAAAAATGATTTATTTTTATGCCGCTGCAGTAACATTTCGGACATGCAAAATCGCCGTTCGACGTCTCTTGGCCTCAATTCGTACGGCACCCAGTTTCCAACCTTTTGAATGAATCCCAGTGCTTTTAGGCGCAGGGAAACGGTTTGTTGCGTGACGCCCAATGATGCAGCAAGTTCTTCTTGAATCTGACACGGATCCTCATCCAGTAAGGCGTCCAATTCCTCGTCTTCAAAACTTTTCGGCGATCTTTGTCTTCAACTCCAAAATCACCACTTTTGAACCGTTTGAAACACTCGCGGCACGTCGATTCACCAATACATTCCGCCCCATAAGTTTCCGAAAGCCAACGATAGGCCTCAGCCGCACTTTTCTTCATATTAAAGAATAAAAGCAGCGCTTCCCGCAAATGACGTTTATTTGGCTGAAAACTTGCCATGATTTTGCTCGATAAAATGTACGACACCGATAGAACTGCTCAAATATAACGCTGCAAAGTTGTTGACAGATACAAAACCTACAAATAAAACACATGGGCTCTGACATTTCTGCCCGGGATCCACTGGTGGCGCCATCTCTGACAAACGCTGGAAACTTACTTGTAGACCCAATAGGTTCGATCAAGTTATTTTGTGGACAGATTCTGAGGTTGTCTTAGACTGGCTTGCTGACCATCCATCATCCTGGAACACATTCGTCGCCAATCGGGTATCCATCATCCATGAGTTGACCGCAGTTGCAACGTGGAGGCATGTCGAAGGAAAGTATAACCCATCATTTCCAACCCTCCAGAACTCACATCGAAATGTGTGACTTCAAAACTAGCGCGTGAGAATTTTACTCACACTACCTATTTTTAATAAAAAAATATTTCTAAATACAATACTGTTCACTGAAAAGTATTTTTTATTTGCTTAAAAAACAACATATTATACAAACTAAAAGTATTATTAAAATTTTTTTTATGCAGGTATGTTTTGTTATGAAATATTATTATATTATTTTTATTAACGTGTGACATAAAATGTTAAGAAACTTAGAAACTGCACAAAAAATTAATAATTTTCCCACAATTTTTAACCAATTTACAATTTTTTTATATAAACTGTTGATTAAAAAGTTCTTCGGCACACGAAAGTGTGTGAAGAGCGTTCATGGCAAACTGTTTTCTTGCATTTCCTACAACTTCTTTTTGATTTTTCTTCTAGGACAATAGACACAAAACTGGGATATAACCAGAACTTGTTTTTTCTTCTTCTAGCCAGCAATTCTTTTCATTCTGTTTCTTTCCAGTAGAGGCATGTTGGTCAATTGCGCACGGTTCAAGAGGTGAGGTTTGATGAAGTCCAAAGCTAGGCTTTTGAGAAATGATCTTCTCTCTTCAATTACACCTGTTTTAAGGTTGTATATTATTTGGCAATTAATGCCTTCAACATTAAAAAGAGTGAAAAATACGGTTAGTGGCTATCTGCAGCTTACTCGGGAAACAGAATAATTTGATTTCATTTGGTCGACCACGTCCTCCCCACCTTTTGTAAGGTTATAAAATGTTATAATTTCTGGTTTTGCAGCCTCATTTTTTGTCTATTTTGTTGTCATTATGAGGAATAGAGAAGCATACCACATTTTTGTTGTGAGCTTGTTTTGGTTTATATGACTCCAAAATCCCCTTTTTATTTTCCAAAAAGCCAAATTTACTGCTATATCTTTCTCTTCCTCTCAATTCTAAAAATTATTTTGGAATTTGTCGTTTGTTTTTCCTAAAAGTGCCAACCATGGTTATTCTGTTTTCTAACAATTCAGACGGTAGTGGAAGAGAGGTAAAATAATTGCCCATAGTAATATTTCTCCCTGTACCAAGAATGGGCTGAGCTAAACGCATAACTACAGATTGGGCAGAATTGTCATATTTGTCTGGACCATTAGGTTGTTTGCCAGGATAGATCTCCATATTGTGGGTGTAAAAGACTTTCGCATCCGCCATAGAATAAATTTTGTTCCCGTATTTTGCCGGTTTGTTAGCGATATGTTGCCGAAATTTACATCTCCGCCTAAATGTATCGAGCATTTCATCTATGGTTACATATTCCCCAACTTGGTAATTATTTTTGCATCTTGTGTTGAAATCTTCAAACACTTCTCGAATTGGTTACAAATTATCAAACGCCTTTATCTCATTTGTGGTGTTTACATCATCAAATCTCAAAGCTCTCAATAGTAAAAGAAATCTTTCCCTTGACATCGTTGCTCTAAAACATTCTGGTGCACTTCCGTCAGTACTCCATAATTTTTTCACATTGAGATGTTGTACTTTTTGCACTCCTGCCATATACAAGAGCCCTAGGAAAGAAAACATTTCTGTAGGATTAGTTTCTCGACAATCACGACTCCTACTGTAAGACGTTTGCAGTTTTTTAAGATAAATGTTAGTACATTTTACAATATGGTTGATTAAATTATCAGGAAAGAAAAGCTTCCAACACTCCACCCTTGTTTTAGCATTTTTTGCAATCTGTTTGACACCAGGAAGATAGTAATAATATTCTCGCGCCCCCTTCTTACTTTGGTATTACAATACTTACTGTCAATCTCCATCTCGTCCTTTTGTCTTTTCCAACAAAAACATTTGAAGGACTATTTGGACCATCATCAATTAATTCAAAATCTGATTCATCTGCAGACTGCTCCGAATCAGTCGCGTGAACACTGTGTTCAGTTTCTAGATCATCTAATCTACCATCATCATCTTGCAACGGTAATATCTCTTCTGCCTTAGGTTGAGGCGCCGCCCAATAAGGATTTTGACTAAGTGCCAGTTGTACCAACATTCTTCCTCGTGATATCATCCTAGAAAATAGAAATAGTGTATCAGAATAAAACAATTTGTTAATTATAATAGTTAATTTATTTGTTTTGGTACATACCTGGTTTATTATTGTATTTGATGAAACTTATTAAAAAAAAGTTGTTTTTTTTTTTAATTACCAAGGACTCGCTTGGTGAGAAAAACACCCTCACTCGAGTACGCCGATAACCAAAATACCTCCTTTGACTCTCAGACAAAGCCTACTGATTGCACAACAAATTGGGCGGCAACAGAAAAATACAAAGTAAAGCATCAGCTTCATATAAGACGTAGACTACTAGATATACATTTTTATTTTCTTAAAACGTAACGGAGAAGACGTTGGCTAACGGCGGAAAATAGAAGCAGTATTACTCGGAGCGACAAATAAGGTAAATGGATCCCAATCCTTTGATTTTATTGAAACTTCTAAATTCATAAACGACTGCGAAAAAACTGTCAGAGTGTTCGCCTACTGCAATAGATTTTTACAGAATTTCAAAAGAACATTTTTGAAAAAGTGCCGTAGTTAGAATTTGTTGGTAGGTGAATTTTCAGTTGAGGAGTATGAAGCTTCCGTATTGAGGATTATATTCTGCATGTAGCACAGCTGCCTATAAGATGAATTAACAAGTTTACAATCGGAAAATACTCGTAGTTTCGTTAGTTCAAAAAGTCGGATTAAAAAACTGAATCCGTTTTTACAACCTGAGTCGGTGGTGCCTTTCTTGATGCGAGTAGGAGGATGTCTTACAAATACAGAGTTGCCATTCAATGCTAAACATCCTATATTGTTGCCTAAATCGCATTCGTTAAAAGCTATCTAACACATTTGCATCGAAACAATTGCCACGCGGGAGCTCAAGCTCTAGTATCCATTTCATGACAGAGGCTTTGGATCATTGGTGTTCGAAGTTTGATGACGAATGTGGTCCACAACTGCTTGCGATGTTTTCGAATGCGGCCAAGATTGCGAGAGCAGGTCATGGGTGACCTCCCATGCTTCAAGAGTTTTTTTTTTGTAATGATGAGGGGTTTTTGTACCCTAAATTTAGGGAGGAAGAAAAGACAGGTACCGATGTACATTGTTTTTAAATGTTTGTAAGTTATAACGACCAATAAACACAGAGATTGATAGGGCATTCCACAAGCGAGTTATTCGCCTTAAGAACGAATCACGATATTTCAGAGTACGTCCGAAAGTGGACTTGAGGGCATACTGATGAGCATTCATAGCGAGATGGGTGTTACGGTTAAAGGTTTGAAGGGTGGAATGCTACTGGCACTTTCGGGTGAGCACTGGAGGTGGAAATATCGATAAAACAAAGTGAGACACGAGACATTACGTCGGTGTTCGAGGGTGTCAATTGATTGACTGATATTAGTACCGCCAATGAGTTTTATCGCATGGCTTTGAATCCTATCTAGCAGGTGCAGAGATGTTTTAGGAACACCTGACCTGATGTGGGCATTGTACTCCAATTTTGGGCGGATAAATGAATTATATATTGTGGCCAGATCAGAGGTCGTAAAATATTTCTTTCATCGCTGGAGGAACCCTAGACATTTCGCAGCATTTTTGGCGACATCGAAAATGTGGTCATCCCAACGTAAGTTGTCACTGATACACATACCTAGAATGGAAAGTTTTTCGGTTTCGACGATGTAAGTGCCATTCATGGATAATGGCTGGGTATTTGAGTTTCGCTTTAATGATTGTGTTTTGGAAGCATTAAATTCTACTCTTTTAGTGGTTTCCCAATTAGTTATGCTGTTAATATCGGAATTTAATGAGCTTAACATACGCTGCCGTTCCCGTTCTACAGCCGAAGAGCAGGGACGTAAGCCCGGGAACGAATATGAAAAGCTGAGAGTACTGTCATCGGCAAAGGAATATATTGGATTAGAAGTAGCAGACGAGAGATCGTTGATAAAAATTAAAAAGAGTGTCGGAGACAGAACGGAGCCGTGTGGCACACCAGCATTTATTTTGGAAATATCAGACTTGAAAGCGTCCAAGACAACTTGAATTGAATGTTCCGAAAGGTAATTTCTAATCCATTGAAGAAGAGAGTCATCGATCCCAAAAGCATACACTTTCGACAAAAGAGCCTGGTGCCAAACTCCGTCAAATGCCTTAGAAACATCAAGTGCAACTATCTTGCTTTCGCCAGATTGATGTATGCTTTGGTTCCACTTTTCAGTGAGACATGCCATCAAATCACCAGTGGACCTGTTGCTACGAAAACCATATTGCCAATCATTGAGAAGTTTTCGTGTTTCTAGATATTTCATGAGCTGATGGTTTATCAGCGTTTCCATGACCTTGGAAAGAAGGGACGTAAGTGCAATGGGTCTGTAGGAGGGGAGAGAAGAAGATTCGCCTTTTTTAGGAACTGGCTGGACAAATGCTGATTTCCATCACCTCGGAAAGAGTCCTAGTGACTAATGAGTAGCATTGATGAAAAAGCTTACTCAGTGGTTTTGCCAGCGATGAAGAACAAATCTTCAGAAGGAGGGGAGATATACCATCTGGACCAGCGGATTTATGTATGTTTAGATATTTAAGTACTCTTGCTACTACACGAGTGCGAAAGTGGATTCGTCCTATTGAAGATTCGACGCACTCAAGTGTAGGCCGAGACAGAGCACAATACGCGAGTGTTGAGCTGACCGCAAAGTGTGCAGCAAGCAGATTGGCAATGTCCAAAGAGCTGATAGCTGGAATGTCATTGTAAATAAGCATTGGGATGGAGGATGAGGCAGAATTTCTAATTTTTTTGACGAATAACCAAAAACTTTTACTGCCTTTGGGACATTGCAGTATTTTTTGCCTCAGTTTTTGGCCGTATTGGAATTTTACACCCTTGGGAAAGATGTTGCAGTCATTTCTGGCTCGTTTAAACTTTTTTCGATTTTCCTCTGTCGGGTTGGTCTTGAAGGACCGAAAAAACATTTCTCTAACCCTGACAGCCTCTTTACAGCTCGCGTCCTACCATGCCTTTTGCTTTGGTTTGATACTCTTCATCCGATGAGAGATAAATGATCACATTCCATAGAGAATAGTAGCGGCATTCACGGCGTTATCGGGGAAACTTAACGACCAGCTAAAATTCCTAGAGAAGCTGTTAAGTCCGCTCCAATTGGATTTCTGGTATTGCCATACGGTTCTTTTAGGAATCTTTTCTCTAACTGTGTGGTGGGAGTACGAGAAATTAGCTGATATAACGCAATGGTCCGACGAGACTAGAGGGGAGAGCACATCAACGGACTACTTATCAGGGTGAGAAGTTAAAAACAAATCCAGGGTGTAGGCGGTATGACTATCAACGTCTGGTATTCGTGTGGGCTCATTTACAAGCTGATAAAATTCTTTGAATAGAGCCAGACAGCGCATCAAACTCGTTACAACTCGGATTGCTGTCCAGTTTGGGGCTTCTGTAAATGAAGCAGTAGTGGATAATTTGCTTACGGAGATGGAATTTTAACCACATGTAATTGAATTCCAGGTTGGAACATTGTGGTGAAATTTTGAATCTCGCACATAAATGGCGAGACCGCAATGAGGAAAGAATAGTGGCACTAGTACGTAGCCAGGTAGCTTCAGATCGGAGTGATCTGAGAGGTGTGGGCGGGGATCTACGTCCACCCTGAATTCCCTAGTCATAATTACAAACAAACGCAGTAAATACAAAAACCGACGATACTAAGCAAGGCTGCGAATTGAAAATTCTAACCTTGATTTACCGAGTCCAATTGTTGTAGGCATTTTGCCCTTACAACAATATGAAACAGTGCACCAACAAAATTTTCAGTCAAAACCCGCTATCCATCGGTTGTTACATAAACTCAGTCACTGCCCGTACCGATGATAAATACAGTAACGGCAGTGACCGAGTGCAAGCAACAGTCCTACGACCAAGAGCTGGAGAGGTGGGATACCTGCACTGTGTGATATTTTTGTTTCTTTAATTGCACTGCACTATATTTTAGTTTATTTATATTTTTTTTTTGCACACTCGGCGTCTGTAGCGCACGCCCATTTTTGAAGTCTGGGATTTGTTTAAAAGGATTCGTCGCTCGTCGTGGGATTTGTCGTCACCTCTACTACGAAAATGCCATCAACTTTGGGAGAGCTAGGAATGAGTTGGCAGAGCTACGGAAGTAGCATTATAATGGGCACACTCAATCCTTGATTTATAGGATCTGCGCAGAAGACAACATCGAATTTCATCACATACCACCTCGTTCGCCGCACTTTGGCGGCTTGTGGAAGTCGGCTGTTAAGTCAGCAAAAAGTTTGCTGATAAAAACGTGTGACTCCACCACATTGAGCTTTGAGGAGCTGTCTACGGTAGCGGCAGAAATCGAGGCCATAATCAATTCGAGGCCTCTTACATCACTTGCACCAGATCCGAGTGACGAGGAAGCATTGACACCAGGGCACTTTATTGTTGGTGGTGCTCTAAACTCATTTGTGGAGCCTGACGTCACCAATGTTTCCCGCTTACCACGCTAGCAGCAACTTTGTGCTATGCGTCAATATTTCTGGAAGCGTTGGTGCCGCGAGTATATCACGCAATTGCAACATCGGCATAAATGGAGTTCTACCTCGAAGGATATGAGGTTCGGTACGATGGTACTTGTTTCCGACGACAATTTACCACCACAAAAATGCCTTCTTGGGCGCATTGTGGAAGTCATCGCAGGAGAGGATGGTCATGCTCGGGTTATAAACATCAAAATCAAGAACGGTGTCATCTCCAGAGCAATACACAAGGTGGCGCCACTTCCATTTGAATCTTTCAGAGGCGGCAGTATGTTCAATCTCAAATCGAATATGCAATGTAATCACATCCTTAAAGTTAATGTCGCTACCTACTTTCTTCAATCTAGTACAGACCACTAAAGGAAGCGAGTTTTGTTAGTTTGAGTTTTTTGTCTTTCGCTAGAAGTCGAACCGTCAAGTTCGAGAGCAATAAATTTATGTTGTCAAAACTAAATCGCTGAGTTTTTTTTACTTTCGGCCTAATAAGTTCTAAAAGATCTCAATCTATCATTCCGCGCAGCTTAATTTGACTTCATTTTCTTTTATTTGCGCGTGCTATGTTGCCGTCTTACCTTTTGGGCTGTGAAGTTTATGATTCCAAAAGATACTCACAGCTTTAACTTTAGCATTTCGGAGCAACAACAAAAATTCTCTCTATTAGCACCCAGAGAATATCGACCCTGTGAGTGTGTCGTACATTTTCGTTTACTACTAGTATCTACAAAAGTTTCGCAATTTCCTACTGCAATTACAATTAACTGCAAGTCATTGCAACTCAGCGCTTGTGATAGATATACAGAGACATATGTTACTTTAGGTTGCACGAGACCATAAAAGCGTTCAAAGAGTTGATAATCTCCACTCGACTCAAACGCTAAATAAAAGCTCTCTCATTGCAACCAAAAAAAGCTCTGTCCGCATTAATCGCTCTCAAAAGCCCCAATGGGTCGCCAGTATAGTGAGAACTCTTCCACGATATGTATCAACAAATTCGAGTTTTCAATCGCTCTCTGGCAATCAATCAATTGGCTCAGCTGCGTTTTGTTGCTCAGGCCAAGGTAAGTTGACAGCATTTGTATAATTTACATTTTAGTAACCAATTCGTTCATCGCCTTCACAGACAATCGAAGGTCCTCCAACACATTCCATAGAATGGGAAAAGGCAAAACCCACAACTGAAATACCCGGACCTACAAAATGGGAGTTAATTCGTGGATTCTTGCCAGGAGGTACATAATCTATTTTGAAGCTCTGGCGATCTTTCAGGCTTAAGAATAATCTCTTCACAGGTGAATTTTATAAAAAGTCATTCATCGACTTTAGTCTGACAGCCCGGAAAAAGTATGGTGACTTGTACATGTTGCCAGGCGTATTCGGCAATGACGACGTATTGATAACTTTCAACCCAGATGACTTTCCGATAGCCCTCCGATCCGAAGGTGTATGGCCCAGACGGCGTGGTCTTCAAACCATGACATACCACAGGACAGTGCATAGGAAGGAGTTTTTCGGCGATGTTATTGGATTACTGGGATCGTAAGTTTTTCTTTTTATCATCACGTTTCCACTCCTAACACACAATCTTAATCTAGAAACGGTGAAGCTTGGGGTAGACTTCGAACTGCAGTGAATCCAGTTCTTATGCAACCACGGAATGCCCGATTATACCTAAACAAAATGCTTGAGGTTAACGATGAATTTCATCAGAGGTACGGCTAAATTGTATATACGTCTAGTTCGGAGTAAGATTTTAATATAATTCTCTTCAGAATTCGAGAGATTCGGGATCCCAAGACTCTAGAAATGCCAGACACTTTCGAGGATGAAATCAACCGTCTTACCTTCGAATCAGTTGCCGCTGTTGCTTTAAATCAGCCATTCGGCCTTATTCGAAAAAATCGAGAAACACCTGAGGCAAAACAGATCTTCTCAAGTCTCAAAGCAGTCTTCGAACTAACCCTTGAATTGGATGTAAAGCCTTCTCTGTGGAAGCTCTTCAAAACCCCGGATTTCAAGAAAATCATGAAAGCCTATGATGATCTGTGCGACATCATCATTAAGCACATAAACCAGGCAATGGAGAAAATCGAGTCCAAAACGATGCAAAAGAACGAGAATGAAGAGGAGAGTGTCCTGGAGAAGCTCTTGAAAATCGACAAGAAAGTAGCCACCGTCATGGCTTTAGACATGCTGATGGCTGGGGTAGACACCACTAGCACGACCTTGGTTGGAATCTTGCTATGCATTGCTAAGAACCCAGAGAAACAGGATAAACTTCGTCAAGAATTACGTGCTATTCTTCCAGAGAAGGATTCCAAACTGACTCTGGATAACATGAAGAATCTACCCTATCTGAGGGCCTGCATTAAGGAGGGAATTCGAATATATCCAATCGGATCGGGGACCTTTAGATCGAATGGGGAAGATGTTGTTTTGAGTGGATACCGAGTCCCAAAGAATCACGATCTTATCGTTAACAGCAACCTGCTGCTTATGGAGGAGAAACACTTTCCTCGGGCAACGGAGTTTATCCCGGAACGATGGTTACGTAACGAGAAGGACGATCACCCACATATAAATCCATTCCTCTACACTCCTTTTGGATTTGGGCCAAGAAGTTGCGTTGGAATGCGTCTAGTTCAGCTGGAGATGGAAATCACCATTGCTCGATTGGTGAGGAATTTCTACGTGGAGTTCAACTATCCAATTGAGAATGCCTTCAAAAATCATCTGATAAATGTCCCAGCCATTCCCCTTAACTTTAAGATGAGTGAGGTCGAAAATTAGCTTCCAAATGTGATGTCCTACTCATTAGTTGGATTGGAAAACTAATAAAAGGATGATTGTATTGCTAATCGGAATTTTCTTTTGTTATATAAATTTTCGTGGAGATTGAACTCTTAGGCCGTTTACAATCCAGACGCATTATTTAGCGTTCTAATGTTGTGCGATACGAGTAAATCAACTATTCAAGAGCTATATTCAAAGAAATCGATAGATAGTGACATGGTTATCATTTTTTTAATCAAATGTAATAGTAAACGTTCTTATCAGGGTGGTAACTAAGTGCTCGAAGACTACATTTATCAGAATCAGTAGTATGTCATGGATTGTGCATTCTGGTTAATAAACATTATCCAGCTTGTCGTTTCAATTTTTCGCATGCACATTAGTATATTGTAGGAAAATTTTCCTTAAAAGGACCCGCTAGAATGCCTTAGTCATAGACAGAACCATTACCATGGCTCATATAAATTCTAACATCATTGTGATGTAAGCCAAAGGGTAGTGCTTACTAATTGCCAGTAACCCTGCCCTTCTTAAGTGAGCTATTCGCGGGGTAGTTTACGAGTATTAAAAACTTCTCATGGTATCGAGCAAGCTGGCTCCTTTGCTATTTTGAGTCAGTAAGTAACGAGAAGTTGTCGGGAGAAGGTAGTACCCAAAGACACTTGCTCTTGAATTTTTTTTTTTTTTATTCAAGCATGATGTGTTTTGGAGGCGTTACCCCAGGCCAGTATTCCTACCTTAATTTGAATTCAATCAAGGCATAGTATACCAGCTCCAAAATTTGTGGTGTTGCATGATTTCTTAGATGCGCCAATGCAAGTGAAGCCTTCCTTAAATCAGAGCGTAAATTGTTAATTTGCTTGTCCCATATGAAATGGCTATCAAAGATGACTCCTAGGTATTTATAGCTTCTACGACGTCAATTAAGTGTTTGAAGTCAATGAAGTGCTTGATTTAGGGCAGGAATCATTTTGGAAAAATACTCGCTCATACGTAGCTTTATGATGTGGACTTCGGATGTGCATCATCTTTGTTTTCGCCGCGTTGATTACTAAGCCATTGTTGTGACATCATTTGACTGCATTATTAAACTCTGCCTGCATTAGTCTAGTTGTCGTTTCCAGAGACCTGTGGCGCACAGCTATCGCGGTGTCATCTGCGTAGGCAAATGGAATGCTATTTTTAAAAGTGCGAAGAAGTTCATTTTTGTACAAAATGAAAAGAACTGGACCTTGAGGAGCTCCATATTGTACATGTTTCTTTTCACTTTAAATGTTCTTGATTTTTACACAAAAGGCCCTCTTGAGTAGGTAATCCCTTAACCAGTCCACCATCACTCCTCGTATACCAATCGGTTCAAGAGCTTCCAGTAACTTTGCATGGTTTAGTGTATCAAATGCTTTACTAAAATCCATAAACATGATCAAAGTATGATGACTTTTATTTAAGGATTCATTGACGCAATTCTTAAGCTCTCCAAGCTATTGTCCAGTACTTTTTTGCTTCTGAAAACCGTACTGACTTTGGTGGATAAGGGAGTGATTCTCAATAAAGCTAATTAGTCTACTTCCAATTACATCTTCTAGACACTTTTCCATGGCTGGCAGTATGGATATCGGTCTATAATTTCCGATTTGACTTTTAACACCTCCTTTGTAAATATGTAGGTCTAACCACAGCAGTTTTCAATTTTTTCGGAATTTCGCCCTGCATCAGACTGAGGTTAATAAATTTACACAAGAGGGGGGCAAAAATAACTGCGTGTTTTTTTAATATCTACCCGCCGTTTTCCATCGATTCTGGGGGATTTATTTTCGCTGAGGAAGTTAATTATGCTGCGCACCTCTGCGATGTTGGTTTCCCTAGCAAAAATTGAGTTGGCTACGAAGGTATTTGCTGGATACGATGTGATTGCGTTACGCTGATGCATTATTTGGAGAGTCAGTTGCGAGAAAAGTTTAGCACATTCATTAGAAAGGCTGATCATACTTTTTTCCGATGAGAAGTTCTTAACAAGTTCTTAACAAGAACTTCATCAACGCTTAACTTTTTTCTTCCCATCATCTCCTTGATTAAGCTCCAGATTTTACGAGAGTCAGCTTTAATTGCGTTAAACTTGTTTCTATAAAAATTCGATTTCTGTACTTTAATTTCTCTGTTGATCTTGTTTCGGAAATCTTTATATTCAGTTTCGTACGTTCTGCTAAGCCTATTATTCTTCCACCTTCTTTAAAGCTCGTCTCTTCTTTTACATTTTGCAGCTAGATTTGGGGACATCCAGGGATTTTTTATGCATTTACTCTTTAGTGTTCTAGTATTCGTTGATTTTTTATATACCCGTTTTAACTTACAAGCTAAATTTTCATACAGGGTAACTGCATCGCATTGATTTAATATATCACCCCAATCTACTTCACGGATGAGTTCATTTAATTTTGCTTTACAGATGTAGGACGTACTCATCGATTTTTCTCTGTCAACTGTCAGTCCATTTGTGGAATACATGATTGGGTAATGATCGGTTATATCGCTTTCAAATACAAAGGAATTTATTTGGTTGTCTGCTCTGCTAACTAAAATGTGATCTATCACTGACTTAGTCCCTCTTTTGAGATCTGTCCTGGTATATTCTTTTATAACATTCATCAGTCCCAACAACGCTAACATCTCTAAATAATCCTTAACATGCTATTTTACAATGCGTATTCAGCAAATGACAGTGGTGCACCCTTTCTATTACAATGAGCTCTTGGATATCAGAAATAGCTTCCGATGTTTAGTCATTATTGGACAGCAAGGACAGTCATTTGCGGCTAGAAGCGTAAAGATGCTTGTCTTATTGGACCAAAAAGGACTGAAGCCCAGATTAAGGTTCATGCGCAGATATGAGAGGACCACCCAGTACTTGTCTATCCTATAACATTTGTTCAGATCAACCTTTAACATTACAAGTCTACTAGTGCATCTCTCTGCAGGAGGACTAATGCTTAAAGGCATCATCGTCCGTTTCTCCAATGAAGCTGGGTATAATCCTAGATAACAAACTTATTTTTGATCTGAACAAGATAAGTAGCAAGCATCCAAGTCGCTGCCTGTTTTCTTGCAGGTTCAGGCAAGACAGGGACCTTGTCACCTTTACAGCTACACGTCTATGATAAGGCAAATTATATTCTATTCAACGAAAATACGACACTGATGCTTTTACCAGCCTCCAAAGAACTTTCCCCCGGTACGCCCGCCTCCGCTCTTAACGCCCTAATAAATCTTCCCTCCTTCATATTTCATGTCATGAGCAGGATTCTCAAAGTCATCTTGCGTTTAAAAAGAACCGGTCTTTGGTACTACACGGACTGCAATTTTAATGGCCCTGCACGCCAACTGTCAACAAATGACAACAGAACTCCTGTTGCCCAAAAACTATGAAATAGATTTTCTCTCTGCTCACGAATGATTTCAGCCAGAATCTGAGCCAGGAAGGAATGTAGGTAGTCAGGTCTTCGCGGATGGTTTCAAAACCAATTTAGGCTGCAGCGCTGGTGTCTTTCTGGAGGACGACAATATTAGCTTTCACTCGCGGAGTTATTCGCAATCCTGAAGAATTTTTCTTCCCCTGTTGCCACTAGGCATGCGTGTTGCCCCGGAGTACCCAGTATCTCCACGCTTACCTGTTTAAGCTGGATCCCCTCATTTCCATGATTGACTTCCCCCTTTTATATCCTATTTTTTGAATGTGCTGCTCCATAGTGTTTCATGGTCTACCTCTTGAGGTTGAACCGATTGTTTTCATGTCGTGAATCTTTTGGGAATCTTTGAGTCTTTCATTCGTTGTAAGTGGCCGAACCACTTTAGTGGTATTTCTTCCACCTGTCTTAGAATTTAATTTTTTGTCATATTACTTCCCTTAATTTCTCGTTTCTTATCCTGCCCCTTCTGGTTTCCCTAGCGGCTCTTCTGGCGAATTTAATTTCTGTCGCTTGGAAACGACTCAGGGTTAGCTAGCAAAGGTAGGGACTCAACTTCGTATAGGGCGATCGAAGATAGTTCGAAAATGCAAAATTTAACGTAACACAGTCGGTATATTGAACCTGATTTGGGCCTCAGGACACAATGGGATCACGGAGAACTTGCTAAACAAGGCTCACAAAATAGTTTTGCAGGTCCTGCGTCCGTCTCTCAACGCTCATTTATAATGACCTTCCAGCTATAAAGGTCGGCACTGAAAGAGACTTTCAAGAAAAGGACTTAAACAAGGACATGCGCTATCATATGATTTTTTTCAACATCGTTCTTAAAAGAATTGTCCGAAACTAGCAAGCCAACTCCAGAGGACATACAAAATCGATGCCTAGGACTAAACATCACGATTGGCAGCTACACCTTTGAGGTAATAAATGATTTTATCTACCTCGGCTGCGCCAGCAACTAAACGACGCCAAAGTGGAAATGATGCAAGGAATCAACCCTGCTAACGGCTCCTTCTTTGGGTTTAAAAGGCAATTGAATAGTGAAGCCCTTTCTCGAGTAACCAAAAAGACTTTGCACAGGAACAGGTTTCAGACCTGCATTACGGTGCAGAAACTTGGGCACTGACTGTCTCTAGTGCGCTTCGAGAGAAAAGTACTTCGGAAATTGTAGGTCCCGTGGAAAACAGCGAACTGTACGGAATGTATAATGATGCCGACTTCGTCAGAACAGTTCTGATAACCCAGTTTAGATAGGTAGGTCACCTTGAATATATGGACACCAACGCCCCAAAATTTTCGACCCAAACCCAAACTTAGTCCCTCATCTTAGGTGGCGCACACCTAAGGGAATGGATCTCAGCGAGAATCGTGACGGAATGGCATGTTAGCTGAGCTCGTGGGCCACCACGGACTCTAAGTAAGTAGGTAAGAACTTAATTAAAACACTGGCTTCTTTACCGAAATAATTAGAAGACTTAACAGAGTCCACTTTCCAGTACCACTTCCATCCTAGTCCTGTTGAATGAATGAACCGCTTGATCGTATATGGCTTAACAAACAACGAGATAGAAGTTTACCAATAGACCATATAGCAATATCCTGGCGATTTTAGATTTTAATCTTATGTACGAGTTTTCAGTTTAGGCGAATAACTAAGTTCATTTCCAACAAACCCTGTAATACTCCACAGTGCCGGTATTCCACCTCTCCCGCTTTTGGTCGTAGGTACTGTTGCTTGCACTCAGTCACTGCCATTGCTGTATTTGTCATATGGCACGGGCAGTGGCTGAGTGTAGACAATAACTGAGTGAGAATTTTGTTGGTGCACTGTTTCATATTGTTGTAAAGACATAACACCTACAACAATTGGACTCGGTAAACCAACGTCAGAATTTTCACTTCGCAGCCTTGCCTAGCGTCGTCGGTGTTTGTGTTTTTTGTGTTTGTTTTTATTTTCTTATAATGACTCTCGAATTTAGGGTGGACATTGCAAACATACGCGGGCTAAAAAGTAATCACTTTTCTGCGTACGAAGCTCCAAACTGGACAGCAATTCGAGTTTTAACGAGTTTGATGCGCTGTCTGACTCCATTCAAAGACTTGTATCCCTGTATCCTCATGAATCGTTATTACGGGCGATCTCAATATACACAATTCTGGGTGGCTTCGACATTATGGACGGACAACACCAGAAGGAGGGTGTGTTGAGAGATTTGTTCGCTCAACAAATTAACGCAGCTTGTAAATTCGCCCACGCTAATACCAGATGTTGATAGTCATACCGCCAACACCCTTTCTCACCCTGATAAGTATTCCGTTGATGTGCTCTCCCCTCTAGGCTCGACGGACCATTGTGTCATATCAGCTAATTTCTCGTACACCGACCACACAGTTAGAGAAAAGATTCCTAAAAGAACCGTATGGCAATACGAGAAAGCCAATTGGAGCGGACTTAACAACTTCTCTAAGAATTTTAGGTGATCGTTAAGTTCCCCGATAACGCTGTGGATACCGCTGCTGATATGATCACTGACACTATTCTCTATGGAATGAGGTCCTTTATCGCTCATCGGATGAAGACTATCAAACCAAAAGAAAAGGCATGGTACGACTCGAGCTGTAAAGAGGCTCTCAGGGTTAGAGAAATGTTATTTCGGTCTGACTACAACGCCTTTCTCAAGCGTGTAAAATTCCAATACGACCAAAAACTGAGACAAAAAAACTGCAATGTCGCAAAGGCAGTAACAAATTAAAAATTGTTGGTAGTTCGTCTAAAACATCAGAAATTCTGCCTCATCCTCCATCCCAATGCTCATTTACAATGACATTCCAGCTGTCAGCTCTTTGGGCAAGGCCAATTTGCTTGCTGCACACTTTGCGGCCAGCTCAACACTCCCGGATTCTGCTTTGTCTCGGTTTTCACTTGAGTGCGTCGAATCTTCAATGGGTCGAATACACTTTCCCACTCGTGTAGTAGCAGTACTTAAAGATCCGCTGGTCCAGATGGTATATCTCCCCTTCTTCTGAAGAGGTGTTCCACCACGCTGGCAAAACCACTGCGTAAGCTTCTTCATCAGTTCTAATCTTAAGGACTCTTTCCAAGGTGATGTTTTCCATTTGTTCAGTCTGTCCCTAAAAAAGGCGAATTTTCCTCTCTCTCCTCCTACAGGCCCATTAAACTTACGTCCCTCCTTTCTAAGGTCATGGAAACGCTGATAAATCGCCAGCTCATTAAAATATCCCGAAACATGAAAACTTCTCAATGACGAAAACCATAGCAACAGGTCCACTGGTGATTTGACGGCATTTCTCACCGAAAAGCGGAACCAAAGCGTACATCAATCTGGCGAAAGCAAGATAGTTGCACTTGATGTTTCTAAGGCATTTGACGGAGTTTGGCATCAGGCTCTTTTGTCGAAAATGCGTGCTTTTGGGATCGATGGCTCTCTTCTTCAATGGATTAGAAATTACATTTCGGAACGATCATCTCAAGTTATCTTGAATGGTTTAAAGTCTCGTATTCACAAAATAAATGATGGTGTGCCCCAGGGCTCCGTTCTGCCTCCGACACTCTTTTTAATTTTCATCAACGATCTCTTGCCTGCTACCTCTAATCCAATATACTCATTTGCTGACGACAGTACTCTCTGCTTTTTATATTCATTTCCGGACTCACGGCCTTACTCTTCGGCTGTAGAACGGAAAGGGCAGCGTATGTTAAGCTCATCAAATTCTGATATTATCAACGTAACGAATTGGGAAACTATCAACGGAGTGGAATTTATTGCTTCCAAAACATAATGCTGTCATTAAAGAGAAATTCAAATACCCAGCCACTATCCATGAATTGCACTTGCATCATCGAAACCGAAAACCTTTTCATTCTCGGTATGTGTGTCAATGACAACTTATGTTGGAATGACAACATATTCGATGTCGCCATAAATGCTGCGAAATGTTCAGGTTTCTTCAAGCGATGTAGGAAATATTTTACCCCCTCTGATCTGACCTCTGGTCAGGTGCACCTAACACATCTCTACATCTGATAGACTGGATTTAAAACCGTGCTATGAAAGCCATAGGTGATACTAATATCACTCAGTCAATGGACACCCTCGAACAGCAACGTAATGTCTCGTGTCTCACTTGTTTTATCGCTATTTCTACCACCAGTGGCCCATAGGAATCACCTGTAGTATTCCGCCCCTTAAAACCTTTAGCCGTAACACCCGTCTCGCTACGAGTGCGCATCAGTATACCCTCAAGCCCACTTTCGGACGTACTCTGATTCGTTCCTAAGCCGAATAACTCGCTTGTGGAATGCTCTGCCGAGCTCTCTATTTCCTAGTCATTATAACACTCTGACATTTAAAAACAACGTACATCGGTACCTATCCTTCTTCATTCCCTAAATTTCCTTCGCCCGAGCTGTGTGCAAGGATAAGGGTACCCCATGAGCGTGCGCTACTTTATAAAAAAAAAAAAAAACTAGTTTGCCCCAAATGTCACCTCTAGAGAATGTTGAAAGACTTAGAGTTGACGTGAAACCTGAAAAGCAGAAATCTAAAAGCAATTCAATAAACTATTGAGTTTGTATATGATTCTATAGCAGAATTATATGAGCTATATTTCGTGAGGACGAAAGAAGTGAAGTAGGGTGTCAAGTGATCAACACGACAATGTAATAGTTCATTGTCTTTTGGAATTAAAAAAATTGTTAGGCAAACTACATATACTACAACACCTCAGATTGAAATTTTCTGGTCGATAGTTGGTTAAGCAGAGCAGACTCATTATATTTCCAAATTTCCCAGAGTACTTTAATTATCTATAGATATGTAGGTACTCGTATATCTGGCAGTACAACATTTTTGCTATTTTCATTTTCATAAATATTTTCTTTTTAAACTAAATTTAGCTTAAGAAGACTAAACTAAAATTTTTCTTTACGAGAAGGAATGTTGTAAATAAGTTGATGTGAATTCAACGCTTCAGAAAAACTGCTAATTACAAAGTTCACTACAAATTATCGTTGCACATCATATTTAATTATTTTCAGCATGTTCAGTAAAGTCAATGTATTTATAGGGTTAATGCGTTGTACAAACGTTTGTTTACATTCGGAAAGAAAGAAAAAAATTGCTTGTTTTTAAAAAAGCTTTAGGTTTTCTCATTTAAAGTTTGTTGTAAGTCTTCTATGTATTTCAGTGAGCAAATGGTCATGAAAGTTGAGTGTTATTCAGTATCATAGTAATGAATGTTTCGAGATTTAATTTTCTTCATATTATTCAATTGCACAACAAATAAAGGCACGCCAAGTTTGACATACGCAATTTTCAAATTCTATAGATGCTTCCGCATAATGCTTATTAGTTTTTTTTTTTAGATTAGATTTAAGGCAGATTCATTTTCTTTCATTTCATGGTACAATATTGATAGAGTTATGGTGTGAATAAAATATAATACAGGGTGTCCCAGTTTAGCAGTATAATCCTTTAAGGGCATATTCCCGAAGTTCCGCAGAACAAGAAATTGTATGGCAGGGGGGGGTCTATTCTCACTCCATTTCAAGTTACAGCCCATCATAGGGGGTGACCTATAGTTTGGAGGTGTAACCACTTTAAACGCAATAATTCCTAAACTTGTACAGGTACAAAAATAGTTTTAGACATTTTGGAAAGATAATTTAGTGCACACAAGTCTTAAATGCTTTGGGTACATCTGTGCAGCAACAAAAAAGTTATGGCTCGTCAAACTCAAAATCATGAAAATTTGGTGTTCCAAAATCCAAGATGTCCAAAACTGCTTTTGTAACTGTACTAGTTTAGAAATTATCGCGTTTAAAGTGGTTACACCTCCCTGCTGTAACTTGAAATGGAGTGAGAATAGACCCCCCTGCCATATAATTTCTTGTTCGGCGGAACTTCAGGAATATGCCCTTAAAGGATTACTCTGCTAAACTGAGACACCATGTATAGAACTACTCTAGTTCTCTTCACAAGGCGCAGTTTGTCCTAGTTGATAAAAAAAAAAAAAAGCGATTTTTGATGAGATGTGATTAGCGTTAAAAGTTCAATCTCAAAGCTGTCTTTTGTGACGTCCTGTCCAATTCATCGATGTTGCGCTTAGCTCACTTTAGTCACTTTCACTTTTAATACTTGAAAATACAGCAATATTACAACTCTTCGCCTTGTCGAAATCTTTGTGTTTTGATGCTGTCTTTACTGACTTTTCGGGAGCAGCAAGTTTTTCCTGTTGTAATCCTCCAGAAGTGCGCGATTTGGGCAAGGATACCAAAACCAGATTGGATCCTATACACATAGCTGGTCTCTGCTGATGCTGTCGTATGCGCCCTTAAAATTGATGAACAGAGGATGGGTATCGATTGGTAATTCCTGTGTTTTTTCCAAGATCTGCGGTAAGGTTGACTTACCGGGCCCAAATCACACTGGTGACCTATCAGATTGCTTATAAAGAGTTTTTGTTGTCAAAAAGTTCCCGGAATGTATCCAGAAAATTGGAAATACAAGTTTATTCATCTAAATCTATATTGTCCCCTTCAGAGTAATACCCATTGACTGCAACACACTTATGCCAGCGCTTGATCCAATCCTCGAAACATTTTTTATATTCGGTTTTCAGTATGTCCATCAGAGCTTCCTGCGATTTATCCATTGCTTCCTCTCGGCTGCTGAAACGCGTTCCCCGTAGTGGTTTTTTAACTCGATTGAACAGAAAGAAGTCACAGGTAGCCAAATCAGGTGAATTCGGTGGCTGTTGGATAGTACGAGTATTTGTTGCATTTTTCGTCAAAAAATTACGAATAATCATGGCACTGTGCGACGGTGCGTTATCATGGTGCAAAATCAACGAGTTTTCTGCCCACAAATCTGGTCTCTTTCAGCGAATTGCTTCACGCAAACGTCTTAAAACGCCCAAATACTCGTAATACTCTTTGTTTACTGTCTGGCCTTCTGGCAAAAATTCATGATGCACTTCACCGTTGTAATCTATGAAAACCGTGAGCATTGCCTTCTTTTTTGACTGAAAACGACGAGGTTTTTTTGGTCTCGGCTCATTTGGTGAACGCCATTCACTTGCCTGATGTCTGGATTGCGTGTCGTACTCATGAACCCACGTCTCGTCTCCAGTAATGATCCTTTTGATGAATGTGGGATCGGATTCAGCCTCGCAAATCATCTCTTTTGCGACGTCAACACGGTCTCTTTTTTGCATGAAATTGAGGTCTTTTGGCACCAACTTTGCTGCAACATGACGGAAACCCAAATCATTAACCAAATTGTCTTGGACGTATCCATAGGCATTGTTCAAGTCCTCCGCTATCTCTCTGATGGTTAATTTGCGGTTATTGACCAACATTTCTTTTACTCGTACTTCATCAATGTTTTCGTCGGTTTTCGATGTCGATGATCTGCCACTGCGTTCATCATCTTCGATTGACTCACGACCACTTTTGACCCGTTCGTGCCACCGGTACATGACCGGTTTCTTTAGAAAATCGATGCCGAAACACTTTTCTAACATTTCCAACGTTCGCGCACCATTAAATCCGTTTTCTACGCAAAATTTAATACTCGTACAAGTTCGTTGTTGCAAATTGAAATCCATTTCTAAAATTGTAAAAAATCGCCAATACACACAGAGTCAGATGTGCTCTTGGCTACCTAACTTTTGCAAATGTCAAGCTATGACGCTAAGGCTTAGAGAGAATGTCAACAACAGGTAAATCTGTTAATCTTAACAAAAAAACAGAACTCAAATCGGAGCAATGGGAGCGCCGCCGGGAACATTTTGATCAGGGTGGTATATCGGTAGACAGAATTTTGTACGCTATGATTCAGATGGTCTGCAGCTGAAGTTCCATTCACCGGGCATTCTTTCATCTGGCCAGGTCTTGCAGATCAGCTGGTGTATGCTACCTACCAAGCCACTTCCCTCAGCCTTAAGTAATTATAACGCTAACTCTTTTCAGTGGGCGTACGAATTTGCTGTCGTTCGCCTGACCTTGAAGTGTTTATCTGCTTCGCCGTTGATAGTCTGCAGAAGTATTCTTTCCAGATTCTTAGCACCGGCTGTGACTACTACATATTATGTGCCTTTTTTTTTATAAGAGGAGCCATGTCTCTTGTCTGTAAAGGTGGTGTCATGCACCTGTGTAACTAAAGATGATCTCTTTGTCTAGTGTAGCGTTGATATCAACAAGGACGATCTAAAAACGTCGTGCTTAAGACACTTCTCATAAGTTTGGTAGAGGTGTTCGTAGAAACAATCTTTGACAAAGTCGTCTTTCTTTTCAGTGGGTCGTGAGGGCATATCGGGCTTATGTTTGCAAAATTTAGCCCAAATGCGGATTGTTATAAGTTGTTCGCCTAAAGGCCTTAATTTCAAAATTCTTCCACAGATGAAAAATTCTCATACGAATAGGAGACGTTTCTACTCTTTAGATGATAGCAATCCTCATCCTAGACGCCACACTACTTCATACTTCTTTTGTCCGGGCCAGCTTACTGGATTTCTTGGATGACAGTAATATCCGAGACCTCAGAGAATATACCCGTATCAGCGGCGAGATCTTATGAGATTGTGAAGCTTCTCCCTTAGTCATGGTAGTTTAGGCCATCCACCCCATGCGATCGATCACTACCTGGATGCATTTGACATCAGCGAGCATCATCCCTAGTTTGAAAGCAATCTCTGAGGCATTTGATATCAAAACTTGTTAGTGTTCTTGTATTTTGTTTTTGATGTTTATTTCTCTGTGTTGGTCCCACGAGCAAGTTCGAATATAGAGTCCACCCTGTCAGAGTCATCGTAGAATCATAGTCCCTACTTCATACCCATCACTTCGTCTATGTAGGCTGGTGGATCAAGCAACATGCTTCTTCCTTCGAAGAGAAAAACCTTTACTCTAAGATGATTGAGTGAAAGTCCAATTCAAGTTCCAATGGTCGATTAAGTATAGAGCTGTCTGCAATTAAGAGGAGACTAACATAAACCTTTGCAATAGAGGCACAAGTTGGGCTATAGAGGACTAATGAAATAAAGGATTAAGAACTGTGGCAGATGAACAGCTTTTTATAGATAAACTACACATAATACAAAAGAATAAACGAAGATACAATAATTAGGACTCTACTTCCTTAAATTTAAACTTCAGCGGTATAGCTGGCACATTTAGAAAATGATATTTGAAGGCGTTTTCTGCTGAATAGTTGAATTCTACATAGAAATTCCTCACCAATTTAGCCAGAGCTATCTCTAGTTCCAACTGAACAATACGCATCCCAACACAACTCCGTGGTCCAAATCCAAAAGGAATGTGCATAAATGGATTCATAGCCACTTGTGAGTCCTTTTCGCTTCGTAACCACCTTTCTGGAATAAATTCATTCGCCTGAGGACAGTATTTATCCTCCATTAGTAACATGTGACTACCCATTAGTATGTCGCTATTCTTTGGAACACGATAACCGCTAACTATAATATCCTCCGCATTACAACGTACCCCAACAAATGCAAGAGGATAGATTCTCATGCCCTCCTTAATGCAAGCTCTCAAGTACGGGAGATCCTTCATGTTATCCAGAGTCAGTTTCGAATCTTTCTGTGGAAGTATGGCACGGATTTCTTGACGAAGTTTTTCCTGTTTCTCTGGATTCTTGGCAATACAAAGAAGTATACCAGATAATGTCGAAGAACTATTTTCTACTCCACCAAGCATCATATCGAAGGCCATAACCACGGCCACTTTTTTGTCCATCTTAAGAAGTTTACCCAAAACACTCTCTTCATTTTCGGCTGATGGAGTGCTCTCGATTCTTGCCAGAGCCTGGTTGACATTCTTCATTATGAAGTCAAATATGTTGTCGTAGGCTTTCATTAGTTCGTAAAATTTCGGAGTCTTGATAATCTTCCATATGGACGGGTATATATCCAATGCCAGAGATAAGTCCAAAACTTTCCGGACACTGACGAAGAAGTTGTTTATCTCATTGTCATGCCGATTTTTGCGAATGATGCCAATTTGATGGTCTAGTGCAACGACTGTAATAGATTCGAAGGTAAATCGAGTGATTTCGTTCACAAAGTCCTCTGGCATCTCCAGTGTGTCGGGGTTCCGGATCTCACGAATTCTAAAATTGGCTCTCTATTTTATACAAACAGTATATGAACGGACCAAGGTTACCTCTCAAGGAACTCCTCGCTAACCGCCAGCAACTTGTTTAGGTACAAACGGGCATTTCGCGGTTGCATGAGAATTGGATTCACTGCGTTTCGTAATTTGGCCCAGGTCTCATCATTTCTGAGAAGAAAAACTCACACATTCAGCAATGAAAAACATTAGAAAAATTACAAAACATCACGATGCAATGAGTCCAGTAACATCTCCAAAGTCCTTAGCTCTATGAACTTCCCGATAGTAGGTAGATGTGCCTAAACCGCGCCTTCTGGGCCATACACCCTCAGAACGAATCACTGTCGCAAAGTCATCTGGATTGTAGGTAAGGACATATCCTTTTTGGCCAAATACGCCGGGTATCATTAAAATGTCACCATACATCTCTCGACACTGGATTAGGATCGCATCAATTGGCTTTTTGTAGTAAATTCCTACAAAATTTCAGATAAAAGCAAGAAATCTTCTTGACTGTGAGGTTTTTCGAAAAAGACTCACCGCCCGGCATAAAGCCCCGGATCATCTCGAATTTTGTTGGTCCAGGAATGTCGCTTATTGGTTTCGCATTTGCCCATTCTGGGGGGTGAACGTTAGCGTTGTCTTCAGCGGTCTTGGAGTCAAATAAAATAAACCAATTGACAACATTTTTTTTTATTTATTTTCATTTTACCTTGACATTGACTCTGGTAGACGAACGTATCTGCTTCCACTGATGAATTTGCAGCGGACGAAAAAACACACGACTTTGTTGGAGCATACTGTTGAACAGCTACAAAGCTACTAAAGCACTCGTACTCGTAGAAACCGAAAATATTTTGCGCAATTTATAGAAAGAGCTTTTTGGATTTTATACGCCTGTAGATGACGTAGCCTATTCAACGAATTTGTGTATCTTTTAGTGTTCGTGTTCGAACTTAAAAGAAATAAATAAAGTGATGTGAATTCGAATATGTGTATAAATGCATGTCTGACTTTTCTTTTGCCCCACGAGCAAGTTCCAGACGTAGGGAAGCAATCACTTATACGGACTTTAGAGATTATTTTGCATTTTTCCTGTGGCTGACATTTGAATCTGCAGACTATTATTTGAAATATTTGCCACAAAATTGATGATTAGGTCATTGTATTGGGTAGATCTGTAGATAGTTTCCATATGTTGCAAAAAAGTATGATAAAAATTATAATTGTGCTTCGTGCTATAAGCAGCATGCAACGGTGTAAGACGTAATTTTTCGAAGCAGAACAGAGGGCCAAATAATTATTTGATTTGAGGATGTGTGATTGCGGTTGTAAGCACACCTAATCCGTATTTACTCCTATAGCCGACCACAAAAAAAATTTGCGCGCGGCTTAGAGAATATTTCCCTGTCCGTTCTCCTACTCACGTGTACCCAACATTTGTCACATCTTCTGCAAAGCAGAGAAATGATCCCGGACGGAATAAAAATATTCATGTCACAGCTCAATAGTTTTCGGGAATGAGGAATATGTTGATTTATAGAAATAAACTACGAATCTCAAGCTGGAACGTCAACACAATGACGGGCAAAAGTTTCGAACTAGAAAACGTATTACGGAAACCTAAAAGCTAACCATATTGACAGCTGAACTGAACATGAAATTTGGAATGCGGTAACCACCTATCCATAGCAAAATAGTAAAGAGCAATCGCAAATGGAAAATTTTGGTGCGACATTGATGAGCTCTCTGATAGACCATCATGGGAGCAAATGCTTTGCAAATGGAGGGATCGGTTTCGGAACGAGGAACTCAGTGGGGTAAGAAGTACTGAGTTCATGTCAATCAAAGGTCTAACTACGCATGTATTATCAATTTATACACTACAGCAGTGGACAACAGACCCAGATAGATTGCCGTCTTTCCAGGGAGTATTACAAAAAGCAAGTAAGAGATTCTTTTGTGATCTTGAGTGAACCACTACGACTTCTGACAGACCAAAGGGAAACTCCAAGGTGGAACTGCCTCCGTTTGCGCACTCCAAGTTGTTTGAAGTCCCCTTCCACTAGTAAACACCACGTAAGGTAAGCCTTCCTCTGTTGAGTTGTCCCTCAGTGTTAGAATCGAATACTTTTCGAACAGGAGCGCTAGTGCTCATATGATCCACATTCCCTAGCCATCCTAGGCGAGCAATAAGCACTTCTCTGACCAGTTCAAAGGCATTCTTCATCACGTGGAATTCGTCCTTAAGTCTCCTTGACACAAAACTCATTGGAAGAATTTCGAATTCGAAACGTCCAAGTGCTTTTTCATCTGTTTTCGACAAGGTCCAAAGCTTTGCGTCATAGAGCAAGACCGAGACGCTGATGGTCCAGTGGTTCCATCGAGAGAGGGCTTTGTTAGCCAATTGAACCCTGAGACCAAAGCCATAGCTATTGACAAAAGTCAATCAGACTTAATACCAGAGCCGAGGTATACAAAATTTCTGACTACTTCATCACGTACTTAGTCTTGCCCTCATTCGAGACTAAACTCATTTTTGCCCAGTGCTTGGGAACGCATTAGTACTTGTACAGACTTTTTAATGACTGGGCTGCTGGTGTTGACTTACGTGTTTCCCACGATTTCCTCAGGTATGGTTGCCTAAATTCTTTTTCACATCAAAGGTCTCGAAGAAATTGCTTCTGATCTTTATGAAGCTGCGAGCGTTCTCCATCGTCATCGTCATTCTGTACAATCTGACAAGTTTGGCTGGGATACCAAGGTTAAACATGATTCTGTATAGCTCTTCTTTGTAGATGTTTTCATATGCGGCTTTGAAATTTGGGCTTTTTGTGTATTTTTCCATGACCTGCCGTAGTGTGAGAATTCGGTCGATTGTGAACTTAACAGGACTAAACCGATTTGATAGGCCCCAATTAGATCGTTGATAAATTACTCCAGGCGTTCACGCAAGACGTCAGTTAAGATCTTATGCGCGATGTTAAAAAGATTATGACTCCATAATTGGGCCAGTAACCCTTTCTTGGGGATCGGGTTCCACTTTTCAAGCATTGTTTATGCTTACCAAAGTTTGGAAATGATTTGGTGCCAGCTATCTAGCAGGTCATCTCCCGCAGCGTTTAGTAGTTAGGTAGATCGTCCGATCCGGCAGCCATGTTGCGCTTAAGCTTGCGTGTTGCTACCTCCATTTCATTTTGATCGGGTGGACGAATCTCTTGACTTTCACCGTCCATGTTGTATTGTTCATTCTGTTTGATGGAATTTGGGGTCTTCTCGTTGTTTAAGAGTCTGTAGAAGAAGTTGTTCATATCCTCAGTATCGACTGTACTACAAAGTTTCCTTGTTTATTATCCCTGTTTGGATTTGTTGCCTCTCTCGCTTTTGGTAAACCTTTAAAATATTGGTCCTGGAGTAGCACCTCTCTATTTCTCGATCTCGCGCTTCTCATGACCTTCCTTTTCCTCCGGAGAAACTGATGTATTCTCCTCTCTTTTGTTGATATAGCTCAAAGTCCGCTCTCGTTTTTCTGGCGAGTAGTTTCCCTACATATGTTTATCTGCATTGTGGAGGTGGTCGGGTGAAATCCAACACACCATATTTGGCATTTATATGGCATCTTGACATCGATAGTAATGCTCATCAACTATCACATGTCAAGAGGTTGAGGGATACGCGATTGGCAGTTTCTGATGGTATGTTGAGACTACAGCCGATGAACGAGGTATTGGTTCGAGTATCTGATTGTCGCTCAGAAACTTCGGACAAAAGGGGCCGGATATTCTGGAATCAGTATCCCACCTCGGGAGTATGAGAACTGCCATTGATCTACTTAGGGTTCATCCGCCACCATCTCTATTTCAGCACCCTGCCAAAATCCTTTCCGACCTGAGCTCCAAATAAATTGACGCTAAAGTTTGTTGAAACCACTGTTGATTCTGAGGTTCAATCATCTGATTGTGGATTTTTACTTTTCTTGCCCAACAATTGCGTTTTTAATTGCGGCAGATCACCTTGAGTTGGACGAGATCTGTACACAGCGGCTGCCACCTTGAGGTAAAAAGAACAGAGTTGATGTAGCGATATTTTCCAACGAGCTATTGACCGTAGCGACAGGACGACTCGGAAATTTAAAGCAGACATAGCAAATATACGCGTGCTAAAAAGTAATACCTCCCCTACGTACATCCTCATCTGCCAATACAGGCCAGATATTTTAGCACTTAGTGACAGATAGCTAGATCCCCGCCCACACCTCTGATCTGAAGCTACATGGCAACGAACTAATGCATTATTCTCTTCTCACCGCGGTCCCACTATTTACGAGCGCAGTGATGTAACTTACCAAACTCCACAACAATGTACTCACTGTTCCAATACCGAATTCCATTTCATGTGGTTAAAATTCCATCTACGTAAGCAAATTATCCACTACTGCTTCTTTCACAGAAGCTACAAACTGGACAGCAATTCGACATTTAACGGGTTTTGTATCTACGTGTCCCCACACTGAAATCATTATTACGGGTGATTTCAGTGAACACAATTCTGGGTGGCTGCATCATTTTGGACAGGCAACACCCAAGGGACATAGAGTAAGGATTTATCGTGAACACCTACCTGTCATGCAGACTTAATTTCTCGGGATGCCCATACAACCATGGGAGCAAAGATACGCCTTGCCCGCCGCCTTTCTGAGTACCAATTCGGAACTGTGTTGAAGGCACAAGTTCCACCCTTGGTATGAGTCGAGGCCGATCTAAAACCTATTACTGATCTTAGGATCACAGCACCCAGTACTTATTGCAACTCTACATTAGGTCAAATCAACAGGAAGACCCTTTCCGCGATTTGGGTTTAAGCCACAGCCACCATGATGCTACCACAAAGGGGCCTACTCCTACAAGTCAGGCCCGGACCGAAATCCGGGGGTCTTATGACTCCCATAGTTCCGTGATTTAAGTCCTGGTAGGGACTACAGGTGGTCCTGCCGCCAACAAGACTTATGACTGGCTACATGCGGCCACTGGTGAAAACGTAGCAATCTTCGGTGACGTCAACTGAAAACCATTACGATAAGGCCAGTACTTTGCTCTGCATCCCCGCTTTTTATTAGACAACGTCATTGATGGGCGAAACCTTGATAATTGGATGGGGGCACCCGAGGGACGGTGTGTTGAGATCTTTGCAGCGGAAAATAATTTAGGCCAGCTTGTAAATGAGCCCATGCGAATACCAGTCGTTGATAGTCTTAAGTATATATTTATTATGTATATATATATATTTATATGTGTATGTTATGTATTAGATTTAAGTAGGTTAAGTAGATTAAGATTTATTCTTAGGTAGTTTGTAAGTGTTACTTTTAAGTTTTATAATAAAGTAAAAAAATAAAAGTCATGTTACTAAGTTTTTGTTAAAAAATATTTTCTTAGTTTTAATAATGAATAGAGATAGTGTAAACATGTAACGTAAGATTCGTCGAAAGACATAGATTAAGTATTATGTTTAACTTAGAGTGCCCGCATGGGGCCAGTAAGTTAGAATAAGATTATCTGTAAGTTATTTAAGCTAATTTTTAAGCATTTTTTTGTCTAGCATGTAAGAATTAATGAATTAACTGAAATAAAAATGCATTTAAAATGAAATGAAAATGAAATGTCGTTGATAGTCATACCGCCAATACTCCGGACTTGTATCTAACTTCTCACCCGAATAAGTAAAAGGACAATGCGTTAAGGCCAAGGCCCATAGAATCCGTTGCTTCCGTTGCGTCGACGTTATCGACTGACAGCTGGATAGAATATACACTTTGTTATGGAAGCAGGCCCATAAACAAAGGATATGACGGAACGGACGGATAAAATAGATTTACTTTCTACTTTTCAATCCGTTGGCAGTTCATGCATTCACACATTGAGGACCATACATTCACATATTGAGGTTCACGTATTAACAAATTGAGAGTAAGCACTTTCATTGGTGGATACATTGAGAGAATGAAGAGAAATTGTCGTAGCTTGAAAAGAAAACATTGAGATTAATTGACATTTCAATTATTTTGTTTCGTTTCGTTTGTTATTGTGCCAACGTATGCTACGGATTCTATGGGACTGTCAATTCCGTTAAATATGTCAACGTCAACCTATCCGGCATCGTAACGGACGCAACGGATTCTATGGGACGGGCCCTTTATCCTCTCTAGGCTTTTCGAACCACTGTATCATATGATCTAATTTCTCGTATACTGACCATACAGTTAGAGGAAAGATTCCCAAAGAAAGCGTACGGCAATACGAGAAAACCGATTCGAATGGGCTTAACAGCTACTCCAAAATATCGTGATTCTTTCCCAACTGTACAACTCACTTACAGAATGCCCTGCCGAACTCTTTATTTCCTAGTCGTTATAATATTCAGACAGTTAAAACCAACGTACATAGGTACTCACTTTCTTTCCTCACTAATTTTCCTTCGCTCGCGTTTCGGGAGTACTGATAACCTTTTGAGCGAGCGCTAATTTATAAAAAAACAAAACCGCAATTGCTTCATTTGCGGGTGGTTCTACAGCACGAATCTGCTTTAATGCTATGAAGGCGATGCCATTGACGGATCCAATATTCATTAATCCCCCAGGCTTCTTTGGTCGTAAGAACTCCATCGTGGCGTTATGTTTCGCAGTGCAGACCCTAGCGCCGCGCAGATTTAAGTGATCAATGTTACTACCACACAGTACTTTTTAGAATCATCGAACCATCTTTCTCGTTTGATGCTACCTTCTGTGATAGAGACTACTGTTCGTAAGGCATCAACGATAGACCGCGCTTGTCTGAGGTCTATTTGCTGGTCTGAGTAGGTTACTTTTTCCTCCGTTACTGCTAGTCTTCTGTTGCGTATTATTTTCTCGAGGATAATCCCCATAGGTTCATTGGACGATAAATTATCTAGAATCTTCTTTCCTTTTGATAGAAGGGCCACATGCTGTGTTTTCCATGTTCCATCTTCTAGATACTTTTGCACTGCCATTATGAAGACATCTGGTTTGTTTTCTACCGCCGCCGCCTTTATTCGTAAAACCGTAAGGTCCTGGTCTTTTGTCACCTTTCTTGCTGCATGCCCTTGGAAATTTCAGAGTAATGAGTCGAATATCCCCGTTGTTGAACGTGTGTGAACGTGTACATTTATGTTCGTTAGTAGCGCCAAGGGATGCGGAATATTAATAGATACCAGCAACCGGTACTATTGACGTGAACCATTCGCTGGATACCATTCTCCCTGGTCCGGTGCATGCGTGCTAAATGACACCTGATTTTTCAAGAGATAACTGAGCAGATCTCCATACCGTAATCTCCACGGGTTTATCCAGGCTTGACAGGTTTGTTCTGCCTTCTTCGAAGTATCGAAGCATTCTCCTCCTCGTTTAAAAATTTCGATCACAGTGACAAACTACCGTATCCAAATATATAGCGATACTTGCGATGGCTGCCGTGCTCATGATTTGATGGCGGAAATTAGCATGTGGTCCACTTGCCTTTTATGGAGCTGTTCCGACTGGTTTGACATGTTACTACTGATGCTTCACTTTCTTCCTCTGCATCTCATTCACAATGATGTTGAAGGGGATAGCAGATCCTGTGACTATTTTCTATTTTTCACCACTAGTGCACATGGCCATACCGGAACAGTGTGTAGGAGGACGTAACTGACCGGTTTGGTTGGGCAGCCGCCTAATTATCAAGTCTTCGCTTTATTAATGCCGTAGCATAGTAATAAACGATAGTTGAGTAAACATTGGTCTTATCTCAAACATCTTCAGGTTGCTACTATTGACCAGTTAGCCTGTCATAGGTATTCTTGAGTGGCAGGACCGCCTGTAGTACACACCAGGACTTAAAATATGGTACCATGGGAGTCAGGGCCCCTCGAACTTCAGTCCGTAACCCTAAGGTCGGCAAGAAGTTTTAGATCGGCCTCGGCTCATACCAAGGGGGTGGAGCTTGTGCCCTCAACACAGGCTCCGCTTTGCTTTTACACTACTAATGTGGGTAAACGCTGGCCTGGCATATGGTGGCTCTAATGGATGTATGCGCATCCCATGAACTTGTGTTTTTATATTGACAGGTATTCACGTGAAACACAAGAGACATTCTGACCACTCTGATCAGCAACATCCTCATCCAAGACAGTGGTGCTGCATCAGCCATGCCTACTCAACGAGGGCTTTTAAGGGCAGTCTATTGCCTCCTTTTTTGACCTGATTATTTGCTTTTAAACTCAGAGGTTCGCATACTCCACGGTCTTGCAGCCGGCTGTTAAGACAACGTTAGCCTTGTGGTCGGCTAGTTCTAAACTAGTAGGCGCGTGAATCCGATCACTTTCACTCCATAGCAAATTGTTAGTCGCAAAACTGCATCGAACATTGTGTTCCAAAAGACAGCTCTAAGGTCCGACCCTTGCGGAATTGCAGTTGCTGAAGTAGTCCGTGTCTGGCCAAGGATCTCCTTTTGTATGACCAGCTCGCCAAGTTAAGGGCATTCATAATTTCACTAGAACTGCCGTCTCCATTATTGGACGAACTTTCAAATTTTTCATGATGAAATGTCATGCAGAATATTTTGCTATCATTTTAACTGCAAATATTCAAAACAAACTTACATCGATATCCCTCGTTGTTGGACCACCTCACTGTTTTTAACCACTTGATGATGTAACTTGCATTATATTGGATACACATTACACTCTCCTTAAGGAAAAAAAAAAGGAATCTTCTAAAAATAACTGTCTTTTTATTGAACCCCACGAATGAACAATAGACGGTATATCCACTTAACTTAACTTAACTCTCTACCTCACTTAACTTAAACTTAAGTGGTATAGCTGGGACGTTTATCAGCTGATTTTTGAAAGCGTTCTCTGTTGGATAGTTAAACTCGATGTAAAAATTTCTCACCAGACTCGCCAACGCTATCTCTAGTTCCAGCTGAATAACGCGCATACCCACACAACTCCTCGGGCCGAAGCCAAAAGGAGTGTGCAAAAATGGATTGGTGGGTGATTGAGAGTCCTTATCACCGCGTATCCATCTTTCCGGAATGAAGTCCTTCGCTCTGGGGCAATGTTTATCCTCCATTACCAAGTAACCACCATTTAGCAATATATCTGTGTACTTGGGAACACGATAACCGCTAATCACTATATCCTCATTATTGCACCGTATGCCACCTGGTATAATGGGATACATTCTCATACTCTCCTTGATACAAGCTCTCAAGTACGGAAGGTCCTTCATATTATCCAGAGTCAGCTTAGAGTCTTTCTGCGGCAGTATCGCACGAAGTTCCTGACGAAGTTTTTCCTGTTTCTCTGGATTTTTGGCAATGGCTAGGAGAATACCAGCCAACGTTGCAGAACTATTTTCGACCCCAGCCATAAGCATGTCCAAGGCCATGACCACGGCCACTTTCTTGTCAATTTTGAGAAGCTTCTCTAAAACACTCTCTTCATTTCCGGGTGATTGATTGTCTTTGATTCCGTCCAGTGCTTGATTGACACAATTCATGATGGAGTCATACATGATGTCGTAGGCTTCCATCAACTCATAAAATTTCGGAGTCTTGACGATCTTCCAGATGGACGGATAAATATCTAAATCGATAGATAGTGTAAAGATTTTTCGAATACTGGCAAACAGTTTGTTCACATCTTCGTTATCGCGATTCTCACGAATGATTCCAATTTTCTGGTTCAACGCGACGACGTTAACAGATTCAAAGGCATAACGAGCGATTTCGTTCTCAAAAGTTCCCGGCATTTCCAATGTGTTGGGATCGCGAATCTCACGAATTCTGAAATGACAAACTCTGTTAGGTAGGGCGACAAGCGTCGCCTACAAGACTTACCTTTCAAGAAATTCTTCGCTGACCTCTAACATCTTATTCAGGTACAAACGTACATTACGTGGCTGCATGAGAACCGGATTCACTGCATTCCTAAATTTGGCCCACTGTTCGTCATTTCTGGAAGAAATAATATGTGTCCATGAAAAAAGTGACGAAATATATGCATATGAACGCCTACGATCCAAGCAATCCAATAACGCCATCAAACTCTTTTCCTCTATGAACAGTGCGATGGTAAACCATAGTGTCCATAGAACGCCGTTTAGGCCACATTCCTTCGGAGCGAATGACTGTGGCAAAATCATCTGGGTTGAAGCAAAACAGCATGTCTTTTTGCCCAAATACACCGGGAACCTTGGCTATATCCCCATATAACTGCCTAGTTTTTAGAACTAATTGATCCACTGACTGTTTGTAGAAAGCACCTAAATATAAAGGATACTAAAGGATCTGATGGTCGCTCAATGGACTCTTACCGCCTGGTAAAAACCCACGAATGAGACCGAGTTTAGTTGGCCCGGGAATTTCGCTTGTTGGTTTGGCATTTTCCCAATCTTGAGAACTGGCAACCTTTATCAGATTGTCTCCAGTATTCTTAAAATGAATTAACTTCTGTAAAAATTAACGAAATTTTGAGTGTAAGTATTTTACTTTGACATTGGCGCCCGAAACCGGACGTATCTGATTCCACTGGTGATTGCCCGCTTGCCGGTTGACAGGTCGAACTTTTTGAAACATTCTGTCGCAACGTTTTCAAATAACTAAGCGTTGTTGAGCAATCTCGTTTTCTGTTTATCAAAAACTAAATGTGATGAGAGCTTTCTTAATTGAATGCGCTTAGAAGCTTTAGAATGACACATTCATTTAAGTACATTTCGCAAAATTGGCTTATCTAAAGAGTTTAAGTTATTGTTGATAAGTAAAAGCTAGTTCAAGGTAATGTTTTCTTTAATTGATCGATATTAGATATCAGGTTCTAGATAGATTAAGAACTCTGTTTACTAATTGTGCTATCAACCAATCTACAGTGTGTTCAAGAGAAACACATACATGTTTGTAGTCAAATTAATTTCTGGATTTAAGTGATTTCCGATCGCGCGTTGTTTTCATTTCCTCAGTACACTTCCATTCTTGGAACGACTTTTAAAAAGGCCCAAACAGACCGCAAATGAGAATTAAGAAAGATGTTTAAAAACTTATCCCGAAAGTGTATAAGGCGGTATAAGAAATGCGATAATGTCGATGATCGGTTAGGTAGAGGGAGCAAAGTAGGCACATTCAGTATGAATAATAAAGTTATTTGTGAATTGTTTCGGAAAAACCCCACAATTAGTCTGGGGAACGCAAAAGAAAAATTGTTCAGAAAAGGCATTAAAGTGTCCATCAACACAATACGACACCGGTGGGCAGATTCTGGCATAAAAAAAGGAGTATGAAACCTAAACTGCTACTGACGCAAAGACATACTGGCCAACACAGAATTTAAACCGGGATTGGACCAACATCATATTTATAGATGAGTCATCATCAACATCCAGCAAAAGTTCATGTTTATGGATGCTACTCCGCCAAAGGAAAGTTTATACATAGTATTCACACAAAACCTCGATTATACCAGAAGGCTTTGCTGAATTCCGTCCGATCTCAGTATTGACCAAAAAATTCCGACTGAATTTTACAAGAGAATAACGATCCAAAACATCGGAATGGTGCCTGCATGCTTTGAGAAGAGGAAAGTGGTACATAGCCGTTCCAAAGTCCTTATGCGAATCCAATAAAAAATGGGAAAAAATAGTGACGATAATACAACTTGCGCGAGTTTTGAAGCAGCACTAGACGATGCCAAGCAATTAAAATGATGACTACTAGTATAATCACGCTGTTCGTTTTGATATATAATTTAATAAAGGAATAGGATTTAATAAAACTCTGGCATTCTTCATTGGTGTTTTATATGCACGTTTTTATGAACACACTGTATAGTATCAATAATTAGCGACCTTGATTTGTTGCATTTTAAAGATAAGGAAACCGTTATCAGCTAACTGTTCTTGAGTTACATCGGTCAAACTTCGGTTCCCCTATCAGACTATTGTTTTCCTGTTGTTGTACTTTTCCAGTAATTAGACAATTTATTGACATTTGACGTATTTCAAATTCAACCTACTATCACTACTTTACATATATGGCGCTACAGGCCTGAGTGGATATGGGCCTTAACCAATCAGCTTTTTCCCCCAACTCGGTCGTAGCCTGAGTATGGCACTGATGTCAAAATTAATACGAAAGACGAAGAATCCAGCAGAAACTTTACAAAGAAACTACACTTCTCATGCACATCCTGAACGCATTGCGAATGACCTAAACAAGAAAGACTTCAAAATACTAGAAGTTGTCAACATGCTTAAGTATAAAACGAAAGTCAATACTATGGTCACATACACAAATATTGCAACTCTAACCCAAAATGCGTTAGATGTGCAGAAGACCACCATACAAAAGACAGCATTAGGGAAGAAAAGGCAACGGCAAATGCGCCAACTGTAGCCAAAAATACCCAGCCACCTACAGAGTCTGCACACCACCAAAAGGCGCTGCAGCAGGTAAAAGATAACATGCAAAAGAAAATGCAAAAGCCTGCTCAAAAAGATGAACCTAAAGTCAAAGAAAACCGAGGAGAAACCAAGAACCTAAATCGAGGGCCCAAAAGAATAAAAAAAAATGGACAAAGCTAAAGAAAATTTACTCTCAAGCAAAAATGAGAACTTAAGTCTCATAACCGGTTCAAAAAAAAAACATATGCACAAGTTACTTTGAGCAACGTTGTCAAACCAGTCGCAAACCCCCAGCCTTCCAGCTATGCCATGAAGGATATCATACAAAGAATTCTTAACAGAATGGAAAATATGGGAAAGAACAATAAGAAAATTCGTGAAAGGATGTCTTTCCTTGCAAAACCAAACAGTAACAAAAGAACTGTACCTAAAAAATCCTAATGGCTAAAAACCCACAACTCTTGTCAATGGTCTCGAGAACCGCAAAGACGAATTGCAAGCGATTCTCGATATAAACAAAATTGACATACCTATGTCTAATCTCCCAGACACATTTCAAAATTGGATCAAAATATAAACCACGCTGATACAAGACATACCATACCCCACATCCGCAAATACAGCAAGAGTGCGGGCTGCAGTTATAATTAAGAAAAATGTTAGTCGCGACGAAGATGAAGAATACCAGTCGTGTGAAATACAAGCCAAATCCGTAAACATAAAAATAAACAGCAGCCAGGTAACGGTATCCGCAGCATATTATTCTTCTAGCTACAGGCTAAAACAAAACAATTTTTCAAAGCCTCTTCCGAAAATTCGGAAATAAATTCATAACACGAGTAAGCGGAGATTTCAAACAAAACTTTTGGGGATCAAGATTAACAAACGGAAGAGAACTCCTTGAGTCTATAAAAGAAGGCAATGCTAATGACCCTTAAACGGAAGATCCTACTTACTGGCAGACAGATAAGAACAAAATCCCGGACGCTGTAGACTTCTTTATAACTAAGAATATCTCCTCAAATGCTACCCAAGTGCAGGAAGGCCAGATCTTGACTCAGATCACTCATCACAATAAAATTATAATGAAGGAACGCAACTCAGGCCTAGTTAACAAGCTAACTTACTGGATATTTTTCAGATATCTGCTAGAGGAATACATCGAACTATCCACAACAATTCTTGCAGCCCAAGAATCAAATAGTAAAGTAAAAAGAAAGATATATCCCAAAGCAATATACGACATTATATCTGAAAAGAGAAGAGCTCATAAACGCTGGTAATTGTCGAGAGCGCCAAGTGATAAAACAAGACTTAATAGTTTAAACAATAAGCTCACAAATAAGATCATAGAACGGAAGAATTCGTCGGCGGAAAGGTACCTTGCAAATCTAGTACAAAATAGTCACTATGGAAGGCTATAAAAAAATTAAAAGACCAACGACACATTCCGCCAGTTAAAAACAGCAATGCAAACTGGGCAAAAACAAACAAACAGAAGGCGGATCTCGAAAATTATGATTATTTACAACAAATCGAAGAAAAGTGTGAAGACGAGAGACATTAATTCCGGTAACCTCTAAGGAAATAGCTACCGACATAAAAGAAAAGATCAACCTGAAAAAAACTCCGGAATTTGATCTAATCACGAGTGAAATTCTCAAAAACAAAATTGCCTAAAACTGCTTAATTATGTTCCACGCATGTGGAAGGTTGCGGAAGTTATTATAGTGCCAAAGCTGGGAAAATTGCCCAGTGAAGTTTCCTCATATCGTCCAATCTCATTCCTGTCACTCTTGTCAAAGTTCTTCTGATACCAAACCATCAATTTGGATTTAGAGATAGGTAATCAACTATAGATCAGGTTCACAGAATAACTGATAAAATAGAAAAAGCCTTAGAAGTAAAACAAATATGCTCTACCAACTTCCTTGATGTAACACAGGCTTTTGATAAAGTCTGGGACAAAGGATTAGCCCATAAGCTACAAAAATACCTTCCGAAACAATACTCAGAAATACTAGAGTCATATATCTAAAATCCAGCGGTTATTTAGGATTAAGCAAGAAGATAAACGCTCCGCATTGAAATATTGTATATAAAAGCTGGAGTTCCGCAAGGTAGTGTGTTAGGACCTGTGCTTTTCCTCCTATACACGAACTACCTAAGACAAAATCTACTACTGTTGCCACATTTGCAGATGATATTGCTGTACTTGGTATCCGAAAATCCATGCAGGAAGTTACAGAAAAACTGCAAAGGACAGTATATGATATACGAGTATCATTTGCTTACAGATTTGCACCAAAAAATTGTCCAATAAAATTAAATGAACTGAAATCAGTTTATGTTAATTTTACCAATAAAAATATACAACACATACCTGTGCACATAAATAACAAAGCAGTTCTTCATTCGACCTCAGCTAAGTATTTCAGCTAAGTTGCGTGTCAAGAAAAAAACATGATGAACTAAATATACGATACAACAGAATATATTGGCTCGTAGGAAAGTATTCATGTCAATATACAATAAACTGCTTCTCCATAAGCAAGTTCTGAAACCAATATGGACATATGGTCTCCAGCTTTAGGGGTGCACAAGTAAGATAAACCTGGAAATCATTCAAGGCTTCCAAAGCAAAGTACTATGCAATATTGTTAATGCGCCATGGTACATACGCAACAACGTTGGCCGTGGCTCAAGTGGTAGTGTATTGCCTTCCCAATCGGATGGTTCGAGGTTCAATACCAGCCGAATGTCAATTGGAAACCCAGACCCAATCGCTTCTACAATTATGTGAAATTTTTTGATAATTTCCTTATCTATCCCTGTTATTTCAGCACTTTTTTCTCATCTCTGAAAAATCTTCTGGCCGTGTTTCCATCATTCGTATTGCCTGACTGTTGAGTTGTCATATCAACCAATAACCCAGTTTCCGCTCTAAATCTATCCTGAATTAACTTTTTTTTACTTTAACCTTTTCTTTACTCTCTTGGTCTCTAACCTGCCAAACTTTAACATCCAGTCTATAAGCGATATGTAGGATACATTCCATAAATCAGATCCAAGAGTGAAGGGGACTTAGCCCATAGGACATTGCTTGTTGGTCCACTTGCTTTTCTGAAAGTTTGGTTGAATTGTTCATTTCAGATGGTTTTGCTGCGCAAATATAACAGGTTTGTGATGAAGAAGTTATAGGTGATAAGGCAGTACATATTTTGCCGTCGATCATGGTAAGTAAGAAAATTGGTTTTATTTGGATATGGAAGCTGTCATTATTTATCTCAACTGGATGTAACATTTTAATTTGTTCTTATATTGAATCTACTTCCAACTTGATCAATTCTATCGTTTCTTTTGCAAAGTTCAATTTAATATTCCGGCAGTATCTTGTGCATCATCCACAAGCTGGATTTTGCCAAACCACTTTCTTATTTTCTTCCTGTAAGAAATATAGCTGAATTGGAACCATGGAAATACTAAAGAGGTTTTCATCGAAATGATGACCTGATGAAAATTTTTGTTTGTATTGTTTTTGTTGAGCACCATCGCAACCCCATTTTATGAGCAGGAACAATTCTTTAAGCACAGTTTTAAAATCCGAAACAGAATCTAAAATATCTTATTGAGCTAAGCATAAACGTGCAATGCTATGTGCCTCTTTAATTTTGTGGTACGAAGTTAGTAGATTTGGAACATTTATATTAATTTTTTGAAATATTATATCGAACTGATGAGTGAATAGCTGTGCTTCTGTTATCATTGCTAATGCATCATCTGCAGATATTGGCAAAAAGTCAGATGTATGTGTTTCCAGTGTTTTCTTAACAACTGAACCTTAGGTATAAATGATAAAATTTATAAGAAAAAAAAAATTGACTTAAGCAAAAATTAACCTCTTTATGGAGAACATATTGATAATTACTTAACTGCAATAGCAGTATTTCTCTTTCCAGCTTTCCTAAGGTTTATTTCATTCGCAGTTCTGATTTCTTCAGCGCTAAATGAATCTACAAGTGTTTGTACTTTTCTCTTTTTGGTCTTCTAACAGCGCTCTTCGAAGCTTTTTCTTGGTCTTCCTAATACCATGGTGCCATGAGATGAAGAGGGAATTTCATCCAAAACAGTTTGTGATACTGTTAAAGTTTCATTTAACCAGGCACAATTATTGCTTACGAAGCGTTCTCTATGGCGACCATAGACCTCAAACATAAATTTTTCAAGGTTGCCTTAAATGACTTAATTGCCTCTTCAGAAAATGAAAAATTATTAAAACAATCCATTACGAAAGCAAATACAGCATCGAAGTGCTTAATTTTGATTTTGGAAATTCAAACATCAAAAATTTGTTTTTTCGTAATTTCGGTTGCCATTCTAAAATACGAAAAATTTAGTATGGGTGTTGCACCTGTGCGCAAAAAGTCAAAACACTTTTTGGTTCTACATATATAAGGCTTTAAAACAAAAATGTTCTCAATACTGAACAATTACACTTTTGGTGTAATGAACACATAAAACACATAATTTATCACTAATTTTTTACTCTCAAGCACCCCTAATTTTTACGAAAACACTTTTTATCCCACAACAACTTACCTTAATATTCAACAATATTATATTTATTAAAAAAAAAAATAAACTTTTACTTAAAGCCACGCGAACCACTTGAAAAAAAAACTTTACCACTTGCCCTTAAAGCTGACCTTCTTATGAATAATTGCACACAACTTGATCTTTGATGTCATTTTTTGTTGTTGCACATGCTTTTAATATAAATTTTTTTTTTGCAGTCATTCAGTGGCAGGTTTAAGCTTTAAGAGAAACCAGTTTTTTTTTGTTTCAGTTTAAATGCATTTTTATTTCAGTTAACTCATTAATTCTTACATGCTAGACAAAAAAATGCTTAAAAATTAGCTTAAATAACTTACAGATAATCTAATTCTAACGTACTGGCCCCATGCGGGCATTCTAGGTCAAACATAATACTTAATCTATGTCTTTCGACGTTTCTTACACTCTACTTTTATTTTTGTTTTTACATTTATTAAACTAAAACTAAGAAAATAGATTTTATTAAAAAAATACTTAGTGTCTGGACTTTTTTGTTGTAATATAAAACTTAAAACTAAACCTATACACTACGTAAAAAATAAATCTTAACCTACTTAACCTACTTAGACTATCTAATTTTACTTATATCTATATATATGTACATAAATATTTTTTTTTTGGATTACCCCTTTTTTTAGAGAAGGTTACCCACCTCTTTGTTCTTTTATAATTTTTTTTTTATTTTTTATTTTTTTTTTTTTTTTTTTGTCCTTAAATCTACCCTAATCCTACCTAAACTATGTAAGTCGGCCACGGCTAATAAACTAGATGACGACCGACTTTGCTTCCTTATGAAGCTATCATGTACCCGAGGAATTTGACGACGAACCCTCTCCTCCTACAACCAGCCACCAAAATTGTTGGTGCTGCCGAGCAACATCCCTCATGTCGCGACTCCCTACCGCCCTACTGAACCGGAGACGCTCCGCGCTGCCGTGTGCGACGTCTCTGTCGTAGTTGAGTCGCCTGTCCGCAGCTGTTCGAGCAACGTGGAAGATTAGCGGCACCGCCAATCTGTCCTGGATCAAACCTTTCATGTCGAGGTAGAGGAACGCTTCTGGAGGAATAAAGCCGTCAAAGCGAACTCTCTCGTGATACATATAATTGGGGTAGTAGGCCCCGGAGATCAGGTTATTCGATGAGGTCATTGCTCTTGCAATGTGCCTTCGAGTCAACTTAATGATGAAATTGTCCACTCTTATTAGGTTCACTCTATTGTACAAGACCTCATTGGGATAGAATTTTATGTACTCAGACTCTGGTGTTCTGTATAAGCGAAGACAAGTCCTAAGACAAGCCCTCTCAAACACCCGAATCTTTTCCAATAAACTTGCTCTCACGTTGAACCACACGGGACATCCAAATACAAGCATGGGCCTGATAAGGGCCATGTAACAGATCACCTTCACCCTCGCATCGAGTTGGCTGTTATAAAACAGTCTCTTTGTAAGGGCAAAAGCACCTTTGGCTCTGGCCAGAGCAATATCTATATGTTTGTTAAAATACAGATATTGGTCTAGCCAGATCCCAAGGTATCTGACTACATTTCGACAAGCAAGTGGCTGTCCATGTTGTCCGACGATAGAGAACTTTCGCCAATTCTTTCTGGTATCCCTAGAGGCCCCAGACAAAGGCGTCCTAAACAGAATGGTTTCCGACTTCTGAAAGTTGATTTTCAATTTCCAGTCGTCGCAATATCGCTTAATTTTGTCGAAGTCACGTTGCAAAAGTGTATTAATGACCTCAATCTTTGGACCTGATCTGTACGCGATTAAGTCGTCTGCGTACGCTATGGCATGGTGAAGTGAACCTATCAGATCACTTGTGTAAATGTTGAATAGGATCGGCGAATTTACCGCACCTTGTTGCAGACCGTTTTTATTGTTAAATGTTCCAGCGGAAGTCACATCGCCATTCTTCACGATGAACTGTCTACTGGAGGGCATATCACAAAGTGGTTTACTAATGCCCAACCTGTTTAACTTAAAGAAAAGTCCCTCTAACCATACGGTATCGAAGGCCTTTTCCAAGTCAATCAAGCAGGCACCTGTGCACTGGTTCTTGCCTTTGTTCTATTTGATATCAGAAACCAGTTTAGACGCGGTATGAATGATACCATGCCCCGCCTTGAAATCGAATTGATTATCCGGAACTATATGTTTGTCCTCAACCCACTTAGTCAGGACTCTATTGATCACCTTCTCGAAAACCTTACTGATGTTTGGAAGAAGACTGATCGAGCGGAGATTCGCCGGATTGGAAGTATCTTTATCCCTTTTGGGAATGGGATGTACCACCGCAGTTTCCCAATGCGCTGGATAATGTGCGTTATTCATTGCATTATTAAACAGGATGGTATAAATGTTCACCGCTTCTAGTGGGAGATGTCGAAGCACAATGTTCGGTATTTCATCGGTTCCCACTGATTTCTTGCTTCTAAGCGATTCGAAGATCGTTTGGAGCTCCACCTTCGAAATGAACGGGGGTAGTACCCTATCGTCGGCGATGACATTATTTGCCATATTCTCGTCACTGAACTGGGTGAAACCCGAGCTCTCGAATCGCCAGTTCACTATTTCATTTCGAAGGTAGAAATTGTGCACAAGGACTTGATTTTCCAGGTCGTGGTTGGGGCCAATGATGTCATTCGCCTTGTACACTTCCTGGAAAGTCGCTCCTATAGCCTCTACCTTCTCCTGCGGATCCTCGATCACAAAAAAGTTGTCATCATCAACGGCCTCATTTGGATCGATTCCTGCTGCTATGAGTATGTGCTCGTTGTCCGTCGTTCGGGCGATTTTAAGACACGAAAGGTCGTTTTGATCTTTTCTCCGGAATATTTTATTTATTTGCGGGAACATATTCGGGTTGCTGGTGTTTACAGCCCGAATTTTGTTGTTCCAATACAAACTTACAGAATTTCTGTAATTTTCTTTTATTAATATTTGGAGGTTTTTGATCGACGACTTCAGTGTCACGATCTCCGGGTTATGTCTGTCAGTAAACTGTCTGTACATGGTTTTTAGTCTTGACAGCAGTCTACTTTTGTGTCGGTGCAGTGCGTCAATGGTTGCGTTGCGGAATAAGTCTTTGTCGTCAGTATGTTGATACCGAGTTATCGTTTTGTCCATTGTTCGTTTGATTGTTTCGTCCATTACTCTTAGATACCTGTCAATCTCCTCGTTTGACAGATTTGTACACAAATCCCGCTAAATGTGCGAATTCTCACACTGTGCCACGGAGCGAAATCACCACTGGGCCCAAAAATCTCTCTCTATCCAATTTTCCAAAAAAACTTAACACGTTCTCCGGCATTTTAAAAGTAGTGATACCCTCTTGAGTGTTAAGTTATATAAAAAAAAAAAAAAAAAACATATGGATTTTAAAATTGAAAGGATTGAGGACGAGGACAGGAAGGTCGCAAAAGGACATGAAGGTAAGCTCTTCAACCATTCTACGTTAGAAGTAGTCGAACTATTTAATAACAACAATTTAGTTACGGGTTAGTTAGTTTAAATAATGAAAAGATATTTACAACACAATCACACGAACAAAGTGATAACATATTAAAAAGCAAAAGGTAACAGACCGAAGTTAGTTCCTTATAGCATAGATTTACAAGTACTGTATTAGAAACAAATTGCTGACTGGTTTAACAACAAGGTGCGACTTCCTCCGGGTGTTTTTAGTAGGTGGGTCAAGTCCCATACTATCGCAAAACTCGCGTACGATGCCTTTCAACGACATGTAACAAAAAAAAATTGATTTCTTCCACTGCGCCATCCTTGCGGGACGGATTCGAAGATTCTCCGTGTCAGAGAATTTGACTTCGCTTCTATAGAATATGAAGTTCTTGCATTCGGACCCTTCTGACAAGGTCGCTTCTAAAGTTCGTTGTTTTTCTTCTCTTCCATTCAAGACTACCGAAGACTCTATTACCTGAACAATTTTTTTCTCAAAAACCTTATTGCGACCTTATAGAAACGTATCCATTGTTCTGCACCATAAAATAAGAGTCAAAATAAGAGTTCCTTTCGGCAGTTCTTCACCCAAAGAACAAACGATCGGCCAGAACCATTCGTCATTTGATCTAAGTGGTAGTGTCGTTTCAAACATATGCCTGATATGACGTTCTGTCTGAGACGTTTCTATTGGATATCTTTCGTTTTGCTCTCTTTGACAGCTAGAACCATAGTTGCCGCTTCAGAAGTGATTCTAACTATGAACGTGCTACTGACACAATTCCGCCTTGTTCTAATTCTATCAATATCGTCGGCAGGTGCAGGTGATTCAACGGCCTATTGTCATTGTTCCTCTAAGTGAGATTCTTGCCGACTTAAATGAAGCACTGCCTGGCTTCTTTCTACAAAATCAGACGAGTTTGACTTTTCTTTGTGCGGTGAAGAGTTTTCTTAAATCTATGAGTTTTCTCTAAGATCTGCCGCAGTGCGATGACTTCTTCGATGATGGAAAACCACTTTGATATATTCTAACCAGGTTGTTGATAAAGGGCTGTAAAAGCGCTAATATAACACAGCAGATTGGATGTTGTGTGCGAAGCTCATGAGACTTTTAGTTCTGTAATGGGAGTAGTTTAAAGAGTCTCCTTTCTTATGGACAGGGAATGCGATGCTAAGATATTCCATGATCGTAGATAGTGTTCATACTTTCATTCGATCATATTTAGCAGATCAGTTGGTGTGTGCTTCTTTCCAATTCATCTCTCAATGCTTTAAACTACTCGGCGAGTAGACTGCCAGCTCCAGCAGATTCTGTGGACCAAAGCTGGTTAATAATAATTTTAATAATTTGTTGAGAACTTTTAAAAAACCATCTGCGAAATTATGGAACTTGGTATAGTAGTTCGTCCTAGAGGAGACGGTATCTATATCAATAGCGTGCTCTTTGAGGATAATTTTACATTTCGGTGCTTGTATGAAGTGTCTTCGAACCCATCTTAGAGCGATGCGATCAAGATTGACATTTGAAAAGAAACCTCAACAGACTTACTGAAGTGAAGTGAGCTAGCTGTGGTGGCCTTGATCCGCCGCAAACTTCAACTCCTCATAGTGGCTCATCTCGACAAAAGTGCTTGCATAATGCAAAATTTTTAAATTCACTGTATTAACAAATTTATGGAGCTTCGGTAATCGAAAAAGTTATTTTTTTTTGGATCAGTAATTTTGCGTGTACAGCCAGTCAAAGTTGAGTAATTTTTAAGGTCACCTAACAGCGGTTTCCTTTTTATATTTTTTCTTAGGTTTAAGTGTAAAAACTAGGTAAAGGGTTTCAAAAAATCGTTTCCTTTTCATCTTGTGTGATATAACTGTTGTTTTGTGAAATCAAAAATGGACGCAGTTATTTTTATAATTTTTTTTTTAAATTATTTAATTTAATATTTTTTTGAAACACTATTTCCCGTTCACTTTTTAGACTTTAGCTTGAGTTAAAAAAAAGGTCCGACCTAAACTCAACAGAAAATCAATTCCTATATATTTTTAAATATACATCTAAAAACTCAGGTGCGTCAACTTGCATCCCTTTATGCTAGAGAGATTTTTTCAAGAATCAGAGGCAAGAGTTCATATAAATAGAGAGGTAATAACGAGGCTTGAAGAAATACTTAATGTTTTGAGTTGCGGAGTAAAAGTTAACACTGTCCAGGTTGGGAGTATTCCAAGAAAACAGCAGAGTTATTAAAACAAAAATATCCTGAAAAACAACTCACACCTACCCTTCATAAAATATTGGCTCATAGAGAATTGTCAGAAGAAGCTCAGGAAACTAAAAATAAAGACTACAAGAAATATAGATATCAAAATATGTGCAAGGTTTCAAGGATGCGTCAGAATGGAGACTTTTCCAATATGCTGGCATATTAGAACCGAAAAAGATCTCCAAGCATAACACTCCTCAAAAATGATAAGTTTATTAGATATTACCTCGGTTGTTGACGAAAGTTTCCACGAAATCTAATTTTTTTTTCATTTAAATTGTTGGTCCGTTTATTTTTTCTTTCTGCACTGTTTGACTGACATGAAATGAATCACTGAAATATTTTATTATATACTCTGGTGTGCCACGAAATAAAAAAAAAACGCTCTTTCGATACACCTAAAAAGCATTTAAAAATGTAACGTTTACTTTAATTTCCCACTGTTTTGCTCGGATTAGCTTGTAGACACCCTGTTATTTCTTCAACCATGAACTTTTTAATATGCTTACAGTGAAATATTATTTTTATCCCCTGGGGTGAGAAAGTCCTATTTCATCTGAAGATTCTGAAATACCCTCTGAAGCATTTTTCTCAAAATTCACTACTTTCATAGCACTGGGGATACCTTTATTCGTTTAAGAGTTATGATTTTTGCAAGCAAAAAAGTACAAATAAGCCACTGTGCTATCAAAGCTGGTGAAACCTTATTCCCAATCTGATAACTCCTTATCAGTATGATCTTAGACCTGTGATCTGCAACATTGAGCAGATGTGCATCTAATGCCAGTTCTTAACATAAAGGGTGTTTTTTTAGAAGACTAATTTTTAAGCTGGCAGCACTGTTTTTACAGATTGTCAATTTGACACTTGAAAGTTGATTTGTTGTTAGTCCGTTTTGCCATTTTACAATGTATAGACTAACGCGAGAACGACGCGTGCAAATTGTGCAACCTTATTTTGAACACCATGGTTCGGTTCGCCAAACTTATCGTGCGCTACGTCCATTTTACGGTCAACATAATCGTCCATCTGAGCAAGTTATTCGGAACACGATGAATCGTTTTCGAACCACGTACACTCCAGTGGATAATATGCATCCCAAAGGCGACAAACGATGCGAACAGAAGTAGTTATTGCCGTTGTGGAGCGCAGTGCTGAGGAGAATCCGAATGAGTCGATTCGACATCGTGCACAGCAATTGGAGCTATGCCCATCCACTTTGTGGAGAATTTTACAGAAAGATCTTGGCTTAAAAACTTATAAGATCCAGCTTCAGAGTTGAAACCACGTGACCATTATATGCGTCGTAGGTTCGGTGGGTGGGCCGAAAACATGATTCAGCTTGATACTCATTTTCAATGCAAAATTTTGTTCTCCCATGAGTCTCATTTTTGGTTAAATGGATATGTAAACAAGCAAAATTGCCGAATTTGTAGTGGAGGATACTGAAGACTGAATCCTCATGATCTTTTTCTGATGTATAGTTTTAAAAATTTTAAGCATTTTGTTTTTAACGGCTTTTGAAATGGTTTCCGTTTTTCCCCGTTCTGGCAAATCGATATCGTTTCCATGTTCGTTAAATCGTTTCATCCACTTCCTCACAAAACTCTCTGACTTTCTGAGATAATTTGTTGCATTTTGGTCCCCGTGGATGAGCAACAAGAAACACGGCTTCAAACCGTAACGTATATAGACCGCAATGCTCCACTTACGCATAGACATGCTGTTCTCTGGACTCTGCTTAGTTTAATGCAGTTAACCGCACTTTCTAAAGCCGTCCACCAGACTACCACCCCGTAAGTAAGTATCGGTCTTATGACCGAGATGTACAGCCACTGGGTTATCCGGGGTAGAAATACCCATTTATTCCCTATGGCTTTTTTGCAAGAGAATAAAGCTATTGTAGCTTTATTGACTCTTTCTTGAATGTTAGGTTTCCAGTTTAGTTCTCTGGCAAAAAAGAGACCCAGATATTTTCCTGTATCGGAAAATACTAAACTGGTACCGTTTATTGAAGAAGGGTCTATAGTTGGGATTTTGTATTTCCTGGAAAAGAGGACAAGATCAGTTTTATGGGGGTTTATTCCCAATCCACAGAGATCTGCCCAACGGGTTAATCTATTGAGATTTAGTTGGAGGAGTTCTTTAATGGTATTAAGATGCTTACCTGAGACGACTATTGCAACGTCATCCGCATAGGCAATCACCCTGCTACCACCCGCTTCCAGGTATATCAGCAGTTCATTAACCACTAAGTTGCAGAGAAGCGGTGAAAGGACACCGCCTAGCGGCGTACCTCTGCTGACACATCTTTTAGCAGAAGTCTCACCCAGTGTGGAGTTGAGTATCTTGCTTTCCAGCATAAGAATGATCAGTTCCCCAAGTGAGTCGTCTACCAGCAGAGTTGACAGCGCAGCCGTGATTGCGGATGTGTTGACGTTGTTAAAGGCACCCTCTATGTTCAGGAAAGCAACCATTGTGTACTCTCTATATTGTAGGGATCGTTCGATGTGGCTAGTCAGTGAATGCAGAGCCGTTTCCTTTAGAGTAGGCATGTTGAGCATTACGGAATACGTCTTGTAACTTTCAAAAACGAGATGCAACTGAAGTAAAATTTGACTGCGGATTAGAGGAGGAATAGTTCTAACGGAAACCAAAAATTTTTATCGTCTGCGACTAACTGGTTAACTTTTACAAGCCACACGCTTTTGCCAAACACACTGTAAAAGTGATATTTCACAATCTGAATTATCCAAAAAGTATTCAATCCCAAAATCGGTGATAAGCCGAGGTGGCAGGCCAAGAGTTACCTCATACCGGGAAGTCAAAATTATCATTAGGACGATAAAGAGTAATCGCTTTCTGTCATCAAGGAATTACAATTAGTACAAAAGTTAGCGCCAAGACACTTCGTCGGGGAGCTGCTGATGGTGGTCTTTCATCATTCAGGATCGCAAAGAAACCATTTATTTCAGCCCAAAATAAAAGAGCAAGACTGAAATTTTCAAATATTTCCAAACAGTATCGATGTACTATTTTCCGACGAATCCAAGCGGTCTGATGGCTTTCCCCGGCCAATCAATTGAATCCTCGATATTTAAAGGGCATTGTGAAGCATGGAGGAGATAACATTATGGCTTGAGGATGTTTCTCTGGACATGAAATTGGTCAGATATTATAAAATATATGGGTTTATTTACAAAAGTACACTTCAAAACACTATACTGCCTCATGCTGAGGAGGCCAGCCCGGTAATCCGATCTCAACCCGGTAGAAGATCTATGGGAGATTATATATCGGTGCACAGTTCGCGAGATGTGTAGGAATAGGGACGAGATTTATATTTAAGTCGAGGCTTGAAAAAGACATCCGAAGATCTATAATTCCCAATCTGATCGAGTATGCCAAGAAGGTTTAGTGAGGTAATCAAAAACAAAGGTTTCGTCCCGATGATTATTATTAAATGTGAAAATTTACTACGTAGTTGCTTTTGTTTTGGCCAGCATAAAATCAACACGGTTACAGTATTTTTATTTTTCCTTTTTTTCTGCTCACGAATAATTAATTTTGTTTCTTTTATTTTGTTTTCAAATATATTTACTTGTTTTGTAATGAAAAACAAAAAAAGTATGGTATATTGAAATTTAATCAGTTTTACCGCAGAATCTTGTGCTTATGTAAAAGTTGCTTTAGTTTTGGTCAACACTGTACATGTCGAATACATCTAAACTTTACTGACATCAACAGGAACTCTACTCGCGGTGTACGTATTATTACATTTAGGAAGTATCTCATATCCTCGTATACTACAGAATTCTTTGTCATTAAACAATTGCTACCAGATGAGCCATGAATACATCAAAGTTTTTCCGCACATTTCTTATGTTTTGGTGTATTGAAGCAAAATTTCGTTTCAGCCCATCGTGATGAAAACCATTATTTACAAAATTTTAAACATTCTTTCCCCTTTATTTTTTCTCACTAAGACTACTCCATCCATCTCTAACTTAATTTTCTTTACTCTATTTAAAAAAGCTCTATTCAGTTTATCTCCAAATTGTTATCCTAAAAACTAGAAGTTAATTTCTCTATACAGAGCACACTGGGTTTTTGCGCCATTTCTCTAAACTTTGAGATCACAATTACAAGGCATGTTTGCATCACTTCAAATAAATTATTTTCAATCTCTTGATTAATGAAGAAGTCCGGAGATAAAAACTTTGTTATCTTATCTTTTCGATTTCAATTTATTATTACGTGATAGGAAATTTGAGTGTATTCTCACCCCACGAACTCCACAAACTACATCGATTAAAAAGGATAACATAAACAGTTTAAACATGAGTCAGATCCCTACTATTCGCATCAAAAATGTTCGACAAAACACAAAAGGGCTCTGGACAGCAATTGCCAGTAATCAAGCGTCACGATAAGCTGAAACATAATCTAGAAGCAATTTCAGGTGATGTTTTGAAACTACAGCTACTAGTAGGCATTGAAAATACGTTTTTTCTACAATATTTGATAGCTAATAAAAATTATTAAAAAAACTAATGATGGCGTGTTCATAGATATCTGTATGACAGATCTATACATCAACACAAATGAATGTTTCTGTTTTTTTGTTTGGTTTTCATAAACCGTGACAACGACTAATTATTCCGACACATATCTGTCAAAAGATTGCCACCAAGAAAGCTTTTTCCATTTTTAGTTTCCATCGATAGACGGAGCACTAAAACTATTCAGTTCTAGACTCTTGAAGTTTAGTTTGTCTAAATCCGTCGTACAGTATGTATCAACAGGTGCGTCTCTTGAATCAATCGTTGCGTGTTAGCCAGTGGAACCAGCTACGTTCGGTTGCCCAGATCAATGTCAAGGTAAGCAATTAAGTCAAACATTTCATCAACACCAGGCTGATTCAATACATTTAAAGAACCTAGATGATGCCCAGGTGGGCAGTGTTCATTCTCAAGAATGGGCGAATGCCAAACCGACCGACGCTATCCCGGGGCCAACGAAATTTCAATTAATTCGAGGATTTATGCCAGGTGGTAAGCGAATCAACGGTCTTACTCGTACTTGTTCTCGTTCAAATATTCTCCCCCAACTCAGGTGTTTACTATAAAAAATCATTAAACGAATTTGTGGAGGAAGCTCGCAGAATATATGGCGACACAATTATGATTCCAGGCCTTTTCGGGAAGCAAAGTCTGCTGCTCTCTTTCAATGCGGACGACTTTCCGACTGTGATCAGATCTGAGGGTGTATGGCCGAAACGGCGGGGCTTTGAGACCATGAACTACCACAGGACTGTCCATAGAAAAGACAACTTTGGAGAGGTTGTTGGTCTTCTGTCATCGTAAGTTGCCAGTTTTAGTTTGAAAGTCGTCTCATTTGTATCTATAGGAATGATGAAGCCTGGGGCAAGATACGAACTGCAGTGAATCCAGTTCTTATGCAACCACGAAATGCCCGATTGTACCTGAACAAAATGCTTGAGGTTAACAACGAATTTCTCCAAAGGTAAGATATACTAAGCGGCACCAGCATAGAGTAAACAGAATTTCATTTGTTTTAGAATTCGAGAGATTCGGGACGCCGATACATTGGAAATGCCCGACAATTTTGATGACGAAATCAGGCGCCTAACCTTCGAATCAGTTGCCGTTGTCGCTTTGAATCAACAGATTGGTCTCATTCGGAAGAACCGAAATAACGACGAAGCAAAGGTGCTCTTCCAGAGTCTTCGATCAATATTCAATCTGGTTATGGATTTGGATATCCAACCGTCCCTGTGGAAAATCATTCCAACTCCGAAATTCAATAAAATTATGAAAAATTATGACACAATGTATGACATCATAATGAAGTACATCAATCAGGCTCTAGAACAAATAGAACGCAACAAAACAATCAAAAAAGAAAACGAAGAGGAGAGTGTTTTGGAGAAACTCCTTAAGATCGACAAGAAAATAGCTGTGGTGATGGCACTGGACATGCTGATGGCAGGAGTTGACACAACCAGCACAACCTTAGCTGGTATTCTCCTCTGCATGGGTAAACATCCTGAAAAGCAGGAAAAACTTCGTCAAGAAATCCGGACAATCCTACCAGAAAAGGACTCTGTGCTAACCCTAGACAATATGAAGAATCTGCCCTACTTAAGGGCTTGCATCAAGGAAGGTATTCGAGTCTATCCAATTGCATCCGGGTTCTTGCGAAAATCCGGTGAAGACATTGTCATGAGTGGATATCAGGTGCAAAAGCATCAAGACATTCTTTTAAATGCCAATGCTCTGCTAGAGGAGGAGAAGTTCTACAAAAATGCAAAAGAATTTATTCCTGAAAGATGGCTTCGAAGTGGAAGTAATGCACAACTCCAAGCAAACCCATTTGTGTATATTCCCTTTGGGTTTGGAGCTAGGAGCTGTGTAGGTAGACGTTTAGTTGATCTAGAGATTGAAATTACTCTATCACGGTTGGTAAGGAATTTCTACATAGAATTCAACTATCCCACGGAGAATGCCTTTAAAAATCATCTGATCAATGTGCCCGCAATACCGCTTAAGTTTAAACTTAGTGAAATCGAGACTTAAATGGGCTTGGTGTCTTGATTTTTTACTGAAATAAAGAAATAACTTTTAATTATTGATATTACAAAAAATGTGTGCATTGCTTTTGGTTTTTTTTTTTTTGTATGAATCTTGGAATAGTAAAGCTCAACGCTGGACGCACAGACTTAACATGGAAGATTCCTCTTACAAGAGGAAAGAGGACATACATTTCTAAAATCGAGGCATTCAAAACATGGGAGTTTACGACCACATGTAAATGGATAAAATGTACGTTGCTTCGTCACGGAGTGCTTAGCGAATTCGCGTTCCGTTGCTGTTCTAAATTCCTTAGATCGCACATTATTCGTACTGCTGCATGGTTCACCGCAGCCTATAGATATTCAGATTTTAACATATATTGAACTATGCTTTCCGGTGTTGGCCGTTCACCAAATTCTTTACACAATATAGCTCTTTCGTTTGCATACCGTGCACATTTGTAGAAAACGTGCTCCACGTTCTCTACGCGTTTACGCAGTGAGGACAGCGAATCACGGTTTCGTTTGAATAGATATTCCCGGAAACAACCGTGACCCGTCAAGAACTGTGTACGACAGTAATTCAGTTTGCCGTGTTTTCGTTTTACCCAACTTTGAATCCTTGGGATTAGTCGGTACGTCCATTTCCCTTTTTGGAACTCGTTCCATTGTTGTTGCCACGCTTCTATACTGCAGCCTCTTTCGAATTTCTTCGCTTGATTTATGGATGGCCCGATTTGCAAGCGATTTTCATAAAGTCGTCTGGCTTCTAAAGCTAGGATATCGATTGGTACCATAGAGGATAGTACCGATATCGGGTCGTGGGATACCGTTCGAAATGCACTGCTAACTCGCAGTGCACATAATCTGTACACAGATTTGAATCCCTTCATGTGTGTCTTTTTGTTCGTGACGTCAGACCATATTTGTGCCCCGTACAGCTGTATGGACGCTACAACTCTCGCAAGCATTAATCGTATGCCTTGTTTCGGGCCGCCGATATTCGACATGAGTCTCGAAAAAACGCCAATCGCTTTCGACGATTTCTTGCAAGCGTATGCGAGGTGATGCTTGAAATTAAGCCGAGCATCAATCATCACTCCCAGGTATTTTATAAATGGGCTGGAAATAATTGTGTGCTCTTCGACTTTTATAGTTATCATCTCTAGCACCCTTCTACTCGTAATGAGAACGGATTCCGTTTTATGTTCTGCGAGGTCTAAACTCATATCGCGTAGTCTGTTTTTTAACAGTGATATTGCTTCGTTGCAATACAACTCGATTTCTTCAAGTCGTTTCGCTACGGCTACATCAGCAATATCGTCCGCGAAACCTATAATGGCGGCTTCCCTGGGGACTGGGAATCGTAGAATGTCGTCGTACATGACGTTCCACAGTTAAGGACCTAACACTGATCCTTGGGGCACGCCCCCTGTAATTTTATATAATTTCGTCCCGTCGTCGGAGTCGTTGAGGAGCAATCTATCGGTAAAGTAGTTTCTGATCAATCTTAATATGTAATTCGGTACATTTAATCTTTTGAGGCATTGTAAAATACGCGGCCAGTACGCCGAGTTAAAAGCATTTTTCACTTCAAGTGTGACCACGTCGCAGTACTTTTTACTGCCTCCTTTCCTTCGTCTACCTTCTATGGCCGATTGGACTTTGTGTATTACGACTTTAATCGCGTCGATTATCGATCGGCCCTTTCTAAAACCGTATTGATATTCCGCGAGTCCATCATTAGCTTTAATGATAGTCTGTAGCCTGTTGCATATAATTCGCTCTAATATTTTTCCCATACAGAGCGGCCGATAAGATGAGGCCTCCTCCGGCGGTTTATTTCCTTTTGGTAATAATACCCACCGTTGGTATTTCCATTGTTCCGGAAATATTCCCTCGCTTAAGCATGCATTATACATGCTAACGAAAACGTCTAGGTGGGCCTTCATCGCTATATTTAAAGCTCTATTTGGTATGCGGTCTAGACCAGAGCCTTTCCGATTATCTACCCTCTCGATTGCAGCGGTGAGTTCATCGGTTATTAAGTCAGGAATGTGTTCACGTAGTTCTCCGATCTTGCTTCGTAGAACTCCGTCATGTTGAGATGGAAACAGAGTTCCTACGATTTTGCTGAGAAATAGCGGGCAAGTTGGTGCCGGTCTCTGAGGCGTTTTGAGCTTCGCGGTTATGATTTTCTACGCTTTGCCCCATACATTTTCGTTCAATTGCGTATAAAGATCCTTAAAGCACTGTCTTTTGCTAGACTTAATGGCGGATTTGAGTGCGGCGCGTGCTTCTTTATACGCTGTCCTCAATATCAAATGTCTATCTGTATCGCGTCTAGACCGTTGGTATTTTCTTCGTGCCTTAAGACAGGCTGATCGAAGTTCCTTAATGTCGTCGTTCCACCAATACGTGGGACGACGGCGGTTTTGTGTCCCTGTTCGAGCCATTAATATATCGCAGGCAGCGTGCAGTTGTCGCGTTACTTGACGTACGATCTCGTTAGGTGTTCTCCCTTCAACTAAAGCTTCAGCGATTGCGTACTCTAAGAGCTCCTCATCTAAGGTGTTTACGTTCCATTTCGCCTTGCTAGTTTGAGACTGGGTGTTTCGAGGTCTTGTAAGACTATGGAGATCGATTATAATTGCATTATGTTCACTGTGGGTGTAGTGATTGCTGACGCGCCATGTCGTATGCCTAGATTAGCTACTACTAACGAATGTAATATCAACAATCGAGCCTGCACCCGGTCTACTAAACGTGTTCGCATTTCCCATATTAGCTACGACGACGTCCAAACTAGAGAGCGCTTCGAGTAGAATGGTTCCCCTTTTATTCGTTAGCACGCTTCCCCATTCTACTGCTCATGCGTTAAAATCACCGGCTAAGTATAATAGTTGGCGTATGATCCTTTCTACGACTCGTTCGTATTGCTCAATAGTAAGGCTTGGAGGGACATAACCGCTGTATACGTACGAGTATATATCGTTTATCTTTGCTCGTACAAAGTAGTTTTCTCGCCGAAAGGTGGTATCTGAAACGTGGTATTATCACATGCCCATATGGCGGCTTTTTTCGTCGCATGCACCCAGTTGCTCGAATTAATGTTGCAATATTGCTCCGAGAGTATTGCAATGTCGACCTTATGCTCATGGACCGTTTCATGCAGTAGATCCTCAGCTACCATAATTGAAATTAAGTTTGCAAAATTTTCATGTTTTCGCGTGTAGGCGGCTTTCAATTGCTTTTTTATACTCCGGGCACTACCGGTTATATGCCCAAAGTCTAATCCGTTTGCACCACAGTGCAAGCATTTTGGTTTGGCCTTGCAGTCCTTCAATTTATGCCAGTTTTCTCCGCATCCGAGGCATGCATTCGATCGATCGGTAGGGCTTTTTCACGTTCTTGCCATATGTCCAAGCCCGAGGCATCTAAAGCATTTCTTTGGCGAAATTTTTTTTCGGATCCTGCAATAAATCCAACCAACGCGTACTTGTCCGGCGGTAAGTAATCTGTTAGCGATGTCTACAGGCAACCGTATGGTGGCCGCCTGAGTCAAACCAAAAGTTTTCCTCATTGTCTTTACTGCCGGCGGCTTAACTTCATAATCTTGACGGAACTCGGTGATGGCCACGCAAACTTCTTCCTTCGACGTTACTAGCATTCGAGGAATATCTCGTGTGTAATTGAGCGAATGCTAGCATCTTCACCTAACGAATCAAGCGATTTGAACCTAGTTGCTGAATAGTGCACTAAAGTTGGAATCAAAGCCAATCCCAAAAAAGCACCATTGTTAAATTCACCAAAAGAAGAAGGCGAGAAAGACTCAGAAATGACGCCCTTTTCAGTGAAACAATAGGAATCATACTGAATGAAAAACTTACGTGGAACACTCATCTTTGTAAGACTACTGACAAGGCCAGGACCTCACTATGGACCAGTAAAAGTCTAGCTGGAAAAAATTGAGGACCTAATCCCAAACTGACACTATGAATATACATGGCAATAACGAGACCTATCATCACGTATGCAGCGGTCGTTTGGTGGCATAAAGCAACGCAGAGGTCTACACAGGCCAAACTGAACAGAGACTAGTCGACTGGTGAAGTGCAAACCGCGCCAACAGCTGCGCTTGAAGTTATCCTAAACACCCCACCACTTCATTCTTATCACAGAAGATGAATCCAATTCCAAACTAGTTCATGCTGCAATTCTTGATGAATTCAAAAAAAGCTAACTATGTACTTAGAATGCACTTAATATCAACCATGATATAACTTTCGGCACGACTTTAAGATTACATTTCCAGACCGTCTTAACTGGGAACAGGAAAAATCAACATTTGCCAAGGACTCACATGTATTGTACACAGACGGATCCAAAACAAATGAAGAAGTTGGAGCCAGAGTATACAGTCCTCGCACTAAAACATCCATACATGCCAGTATGGATACCAGCAGCTCAGTATTTGAGGCTGAAATCCATGCAATAGAGATTTACATTCAAGAGAATCTAAACAGTCATATAACAAACAAAAACATTTAAATTCGACAGCTGGGCAGCCCTACTTGCAATTAACGCCTTCGAAATAAAACCGAAACTGGTCTGCGACTGCCTTCCACACCTACAACTACTGACCACCATAAATAAAGTTCATCTGATTTTGGTGCCAGGACACAGCGGACATGAAGGCAGACGAACTAGCCAGGATCTCAATTCATGATGCCAAGACCATTCTGTGGGCTATCAATTAACACAGTAAAAGAAGTGTTAAAACTCGACTAGAGGAAAAGAAGCTTCATTTCTGGAGAGAAACCCATAAGCCAAAAATATGATTCCAAACTGTTATCACAAAAAATACAAAACAACTACTACGAGTACTTACAACTAAGTAGGAATCAGATTCGATTGACCACAGGTTTTCTCAAAGAACACTCCCGTGTGAAAAAACACCCGATGACCATGGGCATAGCACAAGACAATACATGCTGACGGTGCAACGAGGACGGGATACAGCAGAACACATACTATGTGACTGCAATGGTTTAACCAAAACACCTAGGTAAATTCTACCTAACAAATTGCGGCATCATGGATGAGCTCTAAGTGGAGGATATCACACTAGACTCATCAGTGGCCGCTGTGATCTGGGATGCATTATATCACTTCCCACAGCAATCTAATCTATGATAGCAACCGGAAATTCATTGTAGAACGATGTGTTCATTCCAGCAGACCATACTAGAAGACCGAAGTCTGGATGACCCTGCTTTTGAAGGCTCCACTTAAAGCGTCACGAGCTAGCCCCTTCTGACTTGACGAAAGTGGTATCAAAGGGACGAAAGAAACCTCGGCCGAATTTCAGAGAAAGAACCGAAAGGTGTGGTATAATCCATCTGACGGTCATAGTTTGTCACAAAAAGAACAGAAGCCATCTGATTATGAGTGTACCACAGACTTTATTTTCCGTCTAAAAGAGCACGCAAATAAAGATATAGTCCATTCAACTCTATGTAGTTCCATTCACTTTCACTTCAGAGATAAACTATCCTAAGTATCAACATCCACCACATCAGCGATATGCACTTGCAGCTGATGCAAATGTAGGCCGGACACGCACATAGTTACGTCACCATATATTGTGACGACGCTACATAATAAGCGCTCTACAATCTTCCCTAGGGGAAAACAGAAAAGTCGTTGACCTACCGAAGACATCGGGAGACAATAGTTTGGTCTGCGGACACTCCGGGGAGTCATACAGTCTGTAAGTATGGTGAAAAGAAACTCATCCCCCACTGAAAGCTCTAACCAGTGCCGAAGGTGGTCCTTATAAACTCTCTTGTAGATCTTCGCTAGTAAATTCTATTGGTGATCCCATTGTCTGTGATGATGCATATACTTCACCTCCTCCACCGGGTCTTCTTAATACGGGTATAGTTCGTTTTCAACATGGGAGCCAACAACCAAGTCAGGCAATACTATCAAGTCCAGGGGATGACTGCCGCTCACGTTGCATTTGCTAGGCCTAAAATGTATACGGAGCGGTAGCATCACAGAATTTGATCAGTCCCATCTCGTTGAATGAATCACAGCAAAAGTAGGCTGATGCAAAAAAAAAGAGAGGTACCGATGTACATTGGTCTTAAATGTTTGACGGTTATAATGAGTAGGAGATAGAGAGCTCGGCAGGACGAATTACGATATTTCAGAGTGTGTCCGAAAGTGGTTATGAGGGTATATTGATGAACATTCATAGCCAGACGGGTGTTACGGTTGAAGGTTTGAAGTCTGGGAATGCTACTTCGATCTGTATGGAGCACTGGTAGTGGAAATTGCGATAAAACAAAGTGAGACAGGAGCTCGGGGTGTCGGTGCTCGAGGGTGTCACTTGATTGACTGAGTTTTATCGCGTAGTCTTGAATGCTATCTAGAAGGTGCAGAGATGTTTTAGGAACACCTGACCAGATATGGGCATTGTACTCCAATTTTGGGCATATGAATGCCTTCTATGTTTATTGAGGCCTGATCAGAGGGGGTGAAATATTTCTTACATCACTTGAGGAAACCTAGACATTTCGCAGCATTTTTAACGACATCGAATATGTTGTCATTGACACGCATACCGAGAATGGAAAGTTTTTCGGCTTGGACGTTGCAAGTGACATTCATGGATAATGGCTGGGTGCTTAAGTTTCCCTTTAACGACAGCTGACACCATTGTGTTTTGGAAGCACAAAATTCCACTCTGTTGATAGATCCGTAATTGGATATGCTGTTAATATTGGAATTGTGAGCTTAATATACGCTGCCGTTCTCGTTCTACAGCCGAATAGCAGGGAACGAATATGAAAGCAGAGAGTATTGTCATCAGCAAAGGAATATGTTGGATTAGAAGTAGCAGACAAGCGATCGTTGATGAAAATTAAAAAGAGTATCGGGGACAGAACGGAGCCCTGGAGCACACTAGCATTTATTTTGTGAATATCAGACTTGACACCGTCCAAGACAACTTGAATTCACCCGCATTTACCCATCTAATCTCGCTTACTCCCACTATGCATAAACTCATGCTCTAATTAAATCTGGGGCCTTCACTCTGAGAGTCAACGAGCATCTTCGCATTCCAAAAACCAATCTTAGTCCGCTTACGATAGCCAAAGGTCGTCAACTTGTTATCAGTCCTTATCCGTGGCATTAAGTCGGTTTCCGTGCGGGCTGGATTCGGTAACGGCGATTGCTGGCTTCCAATGCTGCAACTAGTTGTTGTTTCGTTATATTTCGAAGACTTTCCGTTGGCTCATACATGATATGGTATATCGTAATTTTTATTTAATTTTCGGAAATTTTACGAATATAAGGAAGAATATGATTTATTGAAGGCTGCTTACTTCTCACCTGAGTTGTTAGCACGTTCTCAATCGGAAACTTAATGGCCGAGGAATTTCAATGTAGCCCTGAACTGTAATTTTTCGATTGGCGGCACATATTTGGAGGAGGGTGAGTTCAATAATTTCGCCGCAACTCGAGTGTATTTACCAATGCTCACCACAGAACAAATAGAACAAATATTTTAAAAACATGAAATAATTCCTTTTAAGAACTTAACTCCCAAGAGGATATGCGAACTCTCTAAACTAAAACTAAACAGCGCACACAATTATAGTTGCCCGCAAAAATATTTGTCCTTTGGGCCCCAGTCGGGATTGAACGCCGGACCGTCCAAAACTAAAATTCTTATTCGTTGGCCTTTGTTGTATTACCTCGTTGGCCAACCATCATCATTCACTACCAACGCGTATAAAATCGCAGGTATAAGCTACTATCAAATCAGGATCGACTTTTTTATTCACATAAACCATTCAAGGGTACATAACTTTTTTAAATAATTATCTAACTCTCAATATCACTAAACTTAAACTTAAGCGGTATTGCGGGCAGATTTATCAAGCGATTTTTGAAGGCATTTTCCGTAGGATAGTTAAAATCGATGTAAAAATTTCTTACCAATCTAGCTAAGGTAATCTCTAGTTCCAATTGAACGAAACGCATTCCAACACAGCTCCTTGGACCAAACCCAAATGGAGTATGCATAAACGGATTACCCTGTGGCTGGTTATTCTTTTCACTGCGCAACCACCTTTCGGGTATGAAGTCCTTAGCCTGGGGATAGTACTTGTCATCCATAAACAATAAACTGCTATTCAGTATTATGTCCTTGTTCCTTGGCACTTGATAACCACTCATAACAATATTTTCACTATTACACCGTATACTGCCCGTTGTAATGGGATAGATTCGCATTGCCTCCTTGATACATGCTCTTAGATAAGGAAGATCCTTCATGTTATCCACAGTTAATTTGGAATCTTTTCCGGGTAATACCGAACGAATTTCGTGACGAAGTTTTTCCTGCTTCTCTGGATTCTTGGCAACGCATAACAGAATGCCAGCTAACGTCGAGGTGGTCGTATCAACTCCACCTATAAGCATATCCAAAGCCATGACCACAGCCACTTTCTTGTCAATCTTGAGAAGTTTCTCTAAAACACTCTCCCCGTCGGGGTCACTTTTCGCTGACTTGTCGTTTTGGATTTCATCCAGAGCCTGGTTGATGTACTTCATAATGATGTCATACATGGTATCGTAGGCTTTCATTAGTTGATAGAATTTTGGAGTCTTTATTGCCTTCCAAATCGATGGGTAAACATCCAAGTGCAATGACAACTCGAAGATTTCTCGAACGCTGACAAAGAGCTTTCTTACTTCTTGGTTGTCCCGATTTTTCCGAATGAGACCTATTTCTTGATTGAGTGCAACGATGGTAACCGATTCGAAGGTTAACCGAGAAATTTCATTCTCAAAGTTTTCAGGCATTTCCAGTGTGTTGGGATCCCGAATCTCACGAATTCTAGGAAAGGCTTTTTTTTAATATCATACAACGGATAGCGTCCACCTGGCATAGCTTACCTCTCAAGGAACTCGTCGTTAACCTGAAGCAACTTGTTGAGGTATAAACGTACATTCCGTGGCTGCAGAAGTATTGGATTCACTGCGGTTCTCAATTTTGCCCAATTTTCGCCGTTTCTTGAAGAAAAGATTGTTTATGTTCAGTGCTTGTACTGGATTATATAGATCAAATAGGTGACTCACGATAGAAGCAATCCGACTACGCTTCCAAACTCTTTTTGTCTGTGAACAGATCGATGGTAGGCCATAGTGTCCATACCACGTCGTTTGGGCCATATTCCCTCGGAGCGAATTACCTTTGCGAAATCATCTGGGTTAAAGGTTAATACCATGTCTTGTTGGCCAAATACACTGGGCATCAGGACGATGTCGCCATACATTTGACGGGTATGCAGGATGATGTTTTCCAGTGACTTTTTGTAGAAAATGCCTATTTTCAACGAAACAAGAGATTAGAACTGACAGTCAATTGGGAAATATTTATTACCGCCCGGCAGAAACGCCCGAATGAGCTGGAATTTTGTTGGTCCAGGAATGTCACTTGTCGGCTTCGCATTTACCCATTCTAGGGAGTTGTTTCTATAATCTTCTGCGCTCTTAAAAAAATATAAAAAACTGGAATTAGTATCGGTAGTGATGGAGTTGTTTACATTCTATCTTTACCTTGAGATTGACAGCAACCGAACGTGTTTGGATGCACTGCTTACTCAGCAACGAGCGGTTCGAAACAAAAACTCTTCGAAGCATATTGTTGTGCAGCTTTTGGAGAACTGATTGTTGTGAGTTTGCGACCAAATTTGTTTGCCGCAATACGCACAGAAAGCTTCATCCGAATTATTGAATTGCTGACATTGAGACGGAATGATTTTTCTTATCTGATCGGCTGAGTTTAAGCTTGTTCTAGATACCTCGCTTGAGGTCACGTATCAGATAAATTTTAAAATCGCTCATTTAAACCCTAAAGCATCAGAGCTCATGGAGGCTTGCTCGTTACAGATTGTCGGAGCATATTGCAGGTTGTTGACACTTCGAAATGACGGAGTGTTTAACGACGTTTCATTAACCTCAGGTAGTAAGAGATTAAGTTGAATGCCAAGTTACAATTTAAGTAAACATGGAATAACGTTTGTGATTTACGTGCAACACTTATGGGAGCATATAGAAACTTATAAACATTGGGCAAACAGAGTACAATTAGAGTTGAATTTCTGGGTTTGTAGCCATTGAATGAGCCTCCTTTCTTTAGCTGCCATGTTGGCTTAAAGATCCAAACTATACATATGGAGGTAACCCCATGGGTGATACTCGAAATATGATTCAGATGCTGACCGAGGACCTGTTAGATCTGTCTGGCTCTAGAAGAAGCACACTGATGCACACATATGATTGGGTATTTGTTCTGTTGGTGAAACGCAACGTTTTCTCGTTTGAAGTGTAGACTCCAAAAAAAGAAAAGAAAAAAATTGAAAATTTTCAATTCAACTTAGCGGATTCACTAACAAACAACGCTAAATCAATACCACAACTTCCAATTTGAAGAGCTTCGATGATGGACGGGTCTTTGCCGTATCCGGTCCCGTCGTAACAGCAGAATGCATGTCTGGATCAGCTATGTACGAGTTGGTGCGCGTCGGATGCTTCGAGCTAGTGGATGAAATCATTCATCTCGAAGATGATATGGACACCATTCAGGTATACGAAGAAACATCTGGCGTCGCTGTCGGAGATCCGGTGTTGCGTACTGGCAAGCCACTTTCGGTTGAATTAAGTCCCGGTATTATGGGCAGCATTTTCGACGGTATCCAACGTCCATTGAAAGACATCAACGAGCTGACCAACTCCATTTACATTCCAAAGGGTGTTAATGTGCCCGCCCTATGGTACATTAAAACACTCTCGTCGAGCACAAGATGATCGTTGGACCTCGCGCAAAGGGTACAGTCGAGGATGTTATCATGGAAACCGAATTCGATGGAGAGATCAGCAAACACAGTATGTTGCAAGTATAGCCTATACGTTAACCACGTCCAGTTACCGAGAAGTTGCCAGCTAGTTAATCATCCACTTCTGACCGGTCAACATGTATTGGATTCGTTGTGCCCTTGTGGTACCACCGCCATTCCCGGAGCTTTCGATTGTGGTAAAACTGTCATCTCTCAAGCCTTGTCCAAGTACTCCAATTCGGAACGCGGTACCGAAATGTCTAAAGTACTTCGTGATTCCCCCGAGTTGGCAGTTGAAATCGAAGGTGTCACCAAATCGATCATGAAATATACCGCTCTTGTTGCCAACACATCCAACATAATTGTCGCTGCTCGTGAAGCTTCTAGCTGAATACTTCCGTGATATGGGTTACAACGTATCCATGATGGCTGCTTCTACATCTCGTTGCGCTGAAGCTCTTCGTGAAATTTCAGGTCGTCTCGCTGAAATGCCTGCCGATTCTGGTTACCCAGCTTACTTGGGTGCCCGTTTGGCCTCCTTCTACGAACATGTCGGTCGTGTCAAGTGTTTGGGTAACTCAGAACGTGAGAGTTCTGTTTCTATTGTCGGTGCTGTATAACCTCCTGGTGGTGATTTCTCAGATCCTGTCACTTCTGCTACACTTGGTATTGTACAGGTGTTCTAGTGTTTGGATAAGAAACTCGCTCAACGCAAACATTTCCCGTCCACCAACTGGCTGGCTTTGTACAGTAAATACATGCGAGCCCTAGATGATTTCTATTACAAGAACTTTGTCGAATTCGTGCCACGTAGGACCAATGTCAAGGAAATCCTACAAGAGGAAGAAGATCTTTCAGAAATTGTATAACTCGTCGGTAAAGCTTCACTGGCTAAGACCAATAAGATCACTCTCGAGGTTGCCAAGCTGCTCAAGGACGATTTCCTACAACAGAACTCCTACTCTTCATACGATCGTTTCTGCCCATTCTACCAGACAGTCGGTATGCTGAGGAACATCATTGCCGATATGGCTCGTCATTCAGTTGAACCCACCGCTCAGTCCAATAACAAGATCACGTGTGCCAACTGTCTTCTATGAAGTTCAAGGCCCCTGTCAAGGATGGTGAATCTAAGACCAGGCCGACTTTGATCAACTGTACGAGGACTTACAACAAGCCTTCAGGAATCTGGAAGACTAAACCACTTCAAGCCTTTGTTGTTGATACATATTGTCTACGTCCTTACATTGTAAATGAAATGCCCAAAATATCCTTTTTGCAGTGAAATTATTTTAATTATGATTCCTTCGAATTGTTTATAAGCCAATTGTACTTGTACTTTGAAAAATAAGTGAAAACTTAACTTGACTTACAGACTATACGCGCCGAATATCCCATCCTTCCCATCAGCCGGTTCTTTCCTGGACTTTGCATTATTAGGGAGTAGACTATTGTAGAACTGACTAACACGGATCGAAACACAAGGAACTGTTTGCGAGCGTTCGAATACGGCAGTGATCACTACGAACTTACCGCCACAATACGGGTCCCAAGCGAGCAAACGCAGTTTGAGCAGTATGAGCAAGTGTACTCATACGACTACCGTAGAGAACGGTGGTCCTGCTTCTCCAGAATCTTAAAGCGTAATTTACGTTTGAGTGGAATTGATCCCCCGACTAATAGAAACTTGACAAATGAAAAAATCGACCGTGATTTACTGACGATTCGAGACGTTGTTAAACGCACTATGGAGCTGACTATCCCTCGGAAAGAATACTCCTACGAGAGCCAGGTCGAAAACTATAGAGCTCTAACAATCAACGCATTATACGCACACAAAATTAGACTGATGTACAGGCAGTTTACTGACAGAAACAACTCGGAAATAAGGACACTGCAGTCAATGGTAAAAAAACCTGAAACAATTAATTAAAGGAAATTACAGTAAGTCTGTAAGGCTGTACTGAGGCAATATGATCCGGGCTATAAAATTCAGTAGTCCGAATATGTTCCCATAGATAAATAAATTGTTCAGGAGGAAAGATCACAATGACATTCAGTGTGTCCGAACTCCTCAAATTACAAAAAACAGACAGACACTACTGACCGTTGGCATATGTCCAGCGTGTGCCGAGTCAAGCGACGGTCTTTTCGTGGTCGAAGACCCACAGGATAAAGTGGATTTGTTGGGAGCTTTTTTCGGGGCCGTGTATACGGTGTACAATCCGGTTCATCGTAATAACGACATTCACAACAGGGGCTATGTAAATCACGAACTTCAAAAAAGGCGATCCGTGAATCCCGGTTTCACCATATTCCACCAAGAAAACGCGGCAAACAGTATCATCGCCGTTGAACGAGCTTCCTCGCATTTATTCGTGCGAAACGATGAACTCCTATGCATCATTGAGTCTCTGAAAAACAAAAAGTTATCGGGAACAGATGGCATTCCAAACATCGTATTAAGACACCTGCCCCTGGAAGCCGTGAATATATTTACTACCCTGTTTAACAATGCGCTGAATAATGCATATTATCCGACGCATTGGAAAACAGCTGTGGTACACCAATCCCAAAAAGGGAATGGTTGGAACTAACCCTGCTAATCTTCGATCAATTAGCAAGGTGGTTAATACAGCACTGTTAAGGTAGGTTGAAGAGAATAGTATACTTCCGCAATATCAGTTTGATTTTTGGGCGAGGCATGACCCTATTCATGTTGCGTCAAACCTGGTCTCCGACTTACAATGGAATAAATGCGAGAACCAGTGTACGGGTACCTGCCTCGTTGATTTTGAGAAAGCCTTCGACACCGTATGGTTGAAGGGGCTGTTCTATAAGTTGACCAAAATCTGCATGCCGAAACCTCTGCTATATATGGCTTACAGCATGCTTACGGGAAAGAAGTTCGTTGTCAAATGTGGCAACGTCATTTCGAGCAAGACCTTTGACATTAAAAACGGCTTACAACAGGGAGCTGTGATTTCTACGATACTGTTTAACATTTACACAAGTGATCTAGTAGGTTCGTTCAATCACACCATAGCGTACGCAGACGATTTAGTGGCGTACAGATCAGGTCCAAAAATAGAAGTCATCAACACTCTTCTGCAGCGTGATTTCGATCATATTAAGGCGTACTGCAACGATTGGAGATTAAAAATAATTTTTCAAAGGTCGGAAACAATCTTGTTTAGAACTCCATTGAAATGGGCTTCTAGGGATACCAGATATAACTGGCGAAATTTGACAGCACAGACGATCAGAAGCGTGGTGAGATACCTTGGTATCTGGCTCGACAAGTATTTGAATTTTGACAAACATATAGATGCTTGTCTTTCTGGGCTCAAGAAGGTTTTTGCCCTGACAAGAAGACTGTTTCACAGCAGTCAGCTTGTCTCCAGGGTGAAGGTCATATGCTATGTGGTCCAAATCAGGCCAGTCATCGCTTATGGTTGTCCCGTGTGGTTCAATGTAGCGCCGTATCAGATGGAAAGGATTCGGGTGTTTGAAAGGCAGTGTCTTAGGACCTGTCTCGGCTTGTACAAAACACCAGAATCAGAGTACAAAAAATATTATCCCAACAATGTCGTTTAATTTCCTGATTAAGGTGATTCGAAGACACGTTGCAAAGGCAATGACCAACGATTACCCCAATGAAATGTACCAGGAAAGTTCACTTCTATCGGGCTTTATCCCGCCAGAGGCTCTTCTCCATATTGATGCTAAATGGTTAGTATAAAACAGGGATGGTATCCCTATAATATATCAACACCACCGCGGTGCGAGGGACAAGCGGCCCGTTTTAGTCCCGCGGACAGGGATCGAATCGAAGCCGAGAAAGAGTACACCGAATTCAGGTGGCGAGTGCTGAAAGTCTTACTTCTCCAGGGGACAAAGAAGAGATAAAGATTGGCGGAAATGAGGTCCACTGAAATCGGTAAAGCTTTAGGAACTGACTGGAGCTCTCCGCTGCGAACGATGCCCGAATGAAACCGATACTGCTATCAACAAAGGCTGCATTTCTAGTGGACGAAAATCGGATAAAACGGCCTAAACTGTCGACACACTAGTGTAATTTATCGGCACACTACGTCTGAATTAGGCCGTCGATGTAACCAGTTAAGGTTGTAGTTCAGATGGATGGAAATCAGTCAATGCGGTCAAAACCAATCTGAGAAACATCCCTGGTAGTGGCTTTCTTTACGACAAAAGCGCCCTGAAACCGGTGCTGCAACCAGGTACATGGAATTTTGATGCCGAGGGAAAATTCATCTTTAACCCTGAAACGCCAAAAGGGATGAAATCGGTGTACCCATAAGGGTGTCGATATCATGCTCTTGATGCCTCGAATTGGGAACGCTGCCAATGACAATGTGGATCAACTGTGGGAGCTAGCCACAGCACAGCATGTTCGTATTCAAGCTATAGGCATTGACGTAGAAAACGAAGCTCCTAGGGTGAAGTGCTCCATGCATAAAACACTTCAATGACTAAGCAAGTCTGTGCCGAAAAACCCCGCTGGGAACTGAAACTATTCAGGTTTTGAAGCCAATGAAACTGACGCGAGCAATCTTCCATTCCAGGGACATTTATGGAATTGGAGGATGTTCAGAAGCGTCTTCATACCAAGAACCCAGGACTTTACACAGAAAAGTGGAAAATCTACTCCCACAGGGAGAGGCGGAATCGGGAAAATAAGCACCGCTACTTTTCGGAACCATTAAGTTTAGGCATGACTCGCGTCTTTACCACCATCTTGTAAATGTCAATTTTCACTTTATTTTCAAATGACTGCTGACAAGAGACGACCACTTCAGTACTTGTCTCTTGTATCTACTCAGATCGATCTTTAACATTCCTAGTCTGCTACTGCATCTCTATTGCTGAAACTTACGCTATATGAAATCCTAGTTTTCATATAATATCCATGCAGGAATAAACGCATTTATGGTTTCGTATCACTCTCACCATCAAACCTTGGGCAATTTTGCAACCACGGTTTAGTTGCTGGAGACAAATTTGTTACTGCATCAGCTTATTTTTCCTGTGATTCGGTATTGCAAGCAGCACCGAAGACGGTAGCCGAACTCATTGAATACTGTGATTCTCGCAAAATGGGACTTATCAAATGCTGCGATGCTAATGCCCGAAATACATTTTGGACTAAGCAAATGCAACGCGAGAGACAATAATCTCTTGGACTTGATAGTATTGCCTGGCCTGGTGGTTTGTTACGAAAGTAAGACAGATAATAACCAACTAAGCGTTACCCGAAATATTCGCTTAAAAATGTCGGAGGCTTCCATGTCCGACCATAGGTACGTCGACCGCAGACTTAAATGTAAGGTCTCGTTCATATTGAAGAAGATGAAGCGGCAGAAAGCCAACTGCGATTATTTTCCTTACTAGAAGGAAGAACCTGATTGATCTCACTGGTCTAATGGTTGAAAGCATTTCCAACAATTCTTCTATAAGGACTAAGTATCTGGGGGTCATCCTTGCTAGCAAACTTCTTTGAATCAAGATTTGGCCTGCCACCGAGAAGGGTTCTTAGAACTTGAAGGGTATGATAAGGCCAATTATTTCCTCTGCGTCGGTTGTCTGGTGGAACAAGCTCTCATGAGACTTTTGCTTTAACCAGGCTTTAAAGAACATTCTGTCTCTGCTGGCGGCGCTCTCTAGTAAGCCTGGCTCTGCTCTAGATGCATTGATAAATCTACCTCCCCTCGATATTCATATCATGGGCTGCACTTTCTAAGCCATCTTCCGTTTAAATAAAAGTGGTGTACAACTCGCAATGGAGTTGCTGACCTTGGGCGCAGAGTTTCTTATGGCATACCGTCTGTCATCAGACCTCCTATAGCTGCAAAAATTCGAAATCGACTTTCCCGGTTATCCTTTTTTGATTTACTGGTCACAATGAGACGACGGGAAAGGAAATCGCCGATGAACTTGCTAGTTAAGGCTCACAGGAGAGCTTTTTAGGACCCGAACCTACGTTAGGTATGTATTGTAGTTGGGTCTCATGTGAGCATGATTGCAGGTGGCATAACTCTCCAGGTTGCCGGTAGACCACACAAGTACTTCCCGATGTCTCTAAGAGGTCAGCGGCTTCTTGCTGCCCAACATTGGGAAAGACTGCAGGCAGGTTACTAAAGTAGTGACAAGGCATTACGCTTTATGTTGGAAATAACTGATAAAACATGTGTGATGCTTGGTGGATTAGTGATGACGACACCGTCGAGCACTACCTCTGTGAATATCCGACCTAGGCTCGCATCAGGCTTACGTGGTGAATGCTGGTACTGTAGGAACCTTATCACTGGTAAATGGAACATAAAAGGCACACAATGGACAAGTTTTTTGTCAGAGTGCTCTGGTCCGACGGAGAAAACAACTACTTCCTCAGTTAAGGCTTTCGTTGCTTCTTCTGAACACAACTGTAAGCGGTATGATTCTCCAGCTTATGGGTAGACCAAATGAATGCCTGAAGGCATGTTTTAAAGTTCGCCGTTCTTCTTTTCTATACAGAATTAAGTTTAAGCCGACATCACCTGATTGACCGTAGGAAGGGGTGAAAGAATTTCCCATTGCGGAAAACAAATGTATCACTGGAAATATATAGTCAATGGCTCTAATGATCAGCGCTTGAGTATTGAGTAAGGCCCTTCAATATTTTATTGAGGTGGGATCTTTCCGTGGCCTTCATCGTTGATAGCGTTTTCGAAACGACGCACAAATCTAGATGCAGTCGTGTACTCTTACTTCAAAGTGTAGGCATAACGTACGAGTATATCAGACATCTTGCCATATGAGCTGCAAAGATAACCACGGCCTCAGGGGCCAGGACTAGTACAAATAAAATAATAACACATACAACTTTATGTTGACTGAAAATCTCTTCAAATAGCCAAATAGTTCTGCTCCTGTTGTTGTTGCGTAAAGCTTGAACTCAGCTACCTCTACCTCTTATGTACTCACTTCCTTAAGCGACGCTATATTCCGGAATGAAATATGGGCTCCACCAACAGATATCTGTACATATCTTATTTGGCGGGTTCTTGCGCTTGTTATAATTTAATTCACTGGTTTACCACAATGTTGAATATTAGAAATTAATATGCACGCGCTTTTGAAACTCGGCTGAATGGAGAGAGACAGAGGGACATAGCAACGTTTGCATTTATATATGTATGTTGCGTTAACTTGGTCAGTGACGACATCTGTGCCTTTATCTTCGAAACTCTTTATTGACTTTGATCTGTGACGAGAAGCTGTCCAGGTTTCAAAATGACGTCGATGCTGGCTGACAAAACTATCGGGTCGTGAACACAAAAATTCGCCAGGAACACGAGTGATCTCTCCATATATCATTTCAGCAGCTGTTGCTTTTATATCTTCCTTGAAAGAAGTTCTGAGCCCTGGGAGAACTATTGGAAGTTCGTCGACCAGGAAGGAGATTCGCGGCACTCAATAGCGGCTTTAAGTTGCCAATGCAGCTTCTCAACCATGCTGTTAGCTGCGGGCTGGTACACAGTGGTTGATTGCGAGCAATTTTGCTAGCGCCTGGGAAAAATCGGAGAGAAATTGTCTACCACGGTCTGATGTTATCTATTAGGGGTATGCTGAAGCGAGCTATCCAATTATTAAAGAGCATCCTCGCTAGGATATCAGCTGTAAAGTCTTCGAGGGGATAAGCTTTAGGCGAGCGAGAGAATCGATCTACGATGGTGAGACAAAATCTTGAACCTCTTCAATACGGAAGGGGTCCTATGAAATCCACATTAATGTGTCCGAATCTTGAACTTAGCGATGCAAAAAGTCCTACGGGTGATGATATATGACGGGTATGGTACACATACTCGTGTCCAGGCTTTGCAATCCTTTTGTAGTGATGGCCAGATGTATAGTGAGGAGATGAGCTTCGCTGTTGCTTTTCGACCAGGATGACTCATGTTGTGGGGCGAATTAAAGACTTGGTATCGCAGGTGCTGAGGAATGAATGGTCGGACTGTGTTTTGAGATACGTCAGTTGGCAGTTGAACTTTTATAAGCTGTAATACAGAATTGGTGGATTCTATGTCATCTGATTGCGCTGCTACTACGTTGTTGACATCGATTGGTTTGCTAATAGCTTCGATTCTAGACAGTGTGTCTGTGATGACATTATCGACGTCCGAGGTGTGTTTGATATCTTCTGAAAATTGCCCAATGAAATCAAAACATCTGAATTACCTCGGAGAAGATTTTTCGGGTTTTTGATTAAAAGCAAAGACCAACGGCTTGTGGTCGGTGCAGATCGTAAAATTTCTGGCTTCATAGGTGCTGTATTTTTGTTGTGCTGACCTGAACCTTTTTACGAAATAAGACAGCGGTTGCCATCCGAGATTAGTTTTTTGTTGTAGGACTGCACCCATCGCTTTGTCTGAGGCATCAGTGAATAATCGCCATGGCAGAGTCGGATCGCGGTATGCCAACAGGGCAGCGTTTATGAGACCTTCCTTGCACAAAGTAAAAGATTGTTGAAGCGATTGTGTCCATACGACAGGTTTATTTCCTTTAGTGTTTCCTCCTTTTAGGCATTCGTTGAGCGGTGCTTGAAGTTCTGCAGCATTCTTGATGAAACGTCTTTAGCAATTGACTGATCCTAAGAATCTTCGCAATTGTTTTACTGTTTCTGGTGGTTTAAAATTTATAATTGCTTTAACATGATCTTCAAGGGGTTTTGTGCCATCTGCCGAGATAGGAAACTCTAGAAATGTTGTAGTCTGCGTGCCAAATTCACGCCAAATTAATCACTACACCATGTTCACTGAGGCATTTGGAAAGTATTCGAAGATGTTGTAGATGTTGTTCTTCATCTTCGGACGCCACCAAAATATCGTCGATGTATGGAAAACAGAATTCGAGTCCAGCCGTCACTTCGTCGATGAATCGTTGGAATGTTGGGCAAGCGTTCCTTAGACCAAAGGTCATAAAAGGAAATTCGAAGAGACCGAATGGTGTGATTATAGCTGTTTTCTCAATATCACCAGGAGCCAACATTCTTTTACATGCGAGGTTCGCTGCATAGTATTGTATGGTGCGTGGTGGATAGTTATCCGGAATTGTGCGATCATTCAACAGCCTGTAGTCACCACATGGACGCCAATCGCCAGATTTTTTTTGGTGCGAGGTGGAGCGGTGAGGACCAGCAACCGATACCCATTTTAATCATAGCCCCGAACTCGTTTTTAGCAATTTTCATTTTATCAGGAGCCAAACGATGAGCTTTAGAAGAAACTGAAGGCCCGGGCGTTGTCTTGATATAGTGCACAGTAGTGGCCTTGTTAAGTTGGGGAATTCCTTGAGGAGTTGAATGTATGGGGATTCACCAGACACTGATTTTACTTGAACACCATGCGTTGGTATTGGTGTTCCATTCGCAGCAAAAAGAGTATATTCAGAAGCTTTGTTTCGTTGCCGCAAACGTATAGGTGGAAACGCTGACACATCCGACCCTGTGTCTGTGAGAAACCGGACTTTTGCCTTCTTATTGGTAACGAACAGGCGGCTGGAGAGTTGTTTGTAGTTTACCGCCATTAATGACACCCCTCGTTGTTTCCCTGCATGAAGTTACATGGCGGTAGGCATTTGATAGCTTTGGTGCCAAAACGGCGATGATAATAACATATGCCGTTTTTATTCTGCGAATGCGAATTATTGTCGGTCTGCTGAGGATAAGGACTATTGACGCCGATGTTTGCTCTGATGTCGTGAGCGGGCTCGAGACTGATTGCGTATGAAACTGTTTCGCCCTATAGATTGCGTTTGTACCTGCCTACTTAATTCCTCAACTTGTTGTGCCAAACGGGAGATTGAAGAGTTTTCAGCTGGAGAGATGTAATTTATTTGATGTTGTGGAATGACTTCATTTATTTTGTCCGCAATAGCGCCTAAATCGTTGAGTGTTGTTGTCGTATGTGCTGCAAGGATTGACTGAGCGCTAGTAGGAAGTCTATCTATCCAAATGGCTTTTAAAGCGTCGTCTGTCATTGTTGTGCCGCTCAGGTTCCTTAAATGCCTTAGAGAATTGCGATGTTTTTCTGTCCTTCTCTAGATGGGGCCAAGCGCAAGATAAGTTCTTCTCATAATGCGTCAAAAGCGTTACCTTGTAGTGGGTTCACAATTATGTCCTGGACTTCTGTTGCTGTCACATGGTCAAGGTATGCCACGACGACATTAAATTTCCTGCCATCAGAACGTAGATTTATGAGTGCAAATTGGGCTTCCAGTTGTGAAAACCACAGCCTGACGTTTTCCCTCCAGAATGGTGGCAGTCTGACCAGCGTGTGATTTGCCTTTAAGTACTTCTGTGAGTCGATTTGCTTGCATTTTTTGCACGAATTGAAGTTGAAGTTCCTGGAGACGTGTTATTTGTGCAGGATCGTACTGTTGTTCCGTATTTTGCGTTGTATTGTCTGCCGAGGTCTTCCTTGATCGAGTCCCTCTATACTATGGGTACTACTAGTCACAAAAACTCCATTATCCACCCTTCTAGATAGAACTACCAAATTTCGTGCTTATAACTTCGCTAAACTTAGTCCGAGAGATCGTAGGAATGAGATTCGGAAAAGAGGTAAACAAAACATGTTGAGGCTACAACGCCCGATCCCAAGCCTGCAATGATGAACAAGGCAAACGAACAGTGAGATCGTCTGTGGAAGTATCCTGCAAACTTTCTAAACGCGACGACGATTGGACAAATTTACTGAAGCTGACATTCTACTCGGTGTGCAGTCAAAAGTATCGAGACATGGATTGGAAAGAAGCATGCTTAAATTAATCTGCGAAATATGGTTGGATGATAGTACATGTATGCGCGCTAAATTTCAACAAAAGAAGGGACACCCCTTAAGCTACGTCAAGAACAGAACTATAGGTCTACTCAGTATAGCACACAACATCCTATCTGCTACATTTTGTGAGCGTCCTTGAACCTCCTAATCCACAAGCAGGCTGGCCTATATCTATTCATCTATAAACACAAAGGATGAATAGATCTTTTCGATCACTTTGTTTTTGGGCTTAGAAATGTGATAGCTGCTATCGTTGACACCATCGGTGGCAGAGATCTTAATCCAATATCACTTAGGGAAGCAAACATAACCTTAAACCAGCGCTTATTTATTATTGTAACTGTATTTGAAAGTTCTTTTATTAAATTAAACCATTTCGGCGAAAATATCTAATCCAAAAGCTTGCGATACACATTCAATCAAGAAAGCTCTCATCACACTTCAATTTGATTAATAAAAAAATATTTGTCAACAAGTAATGTTCAGTTATTTGAAAACAGCGCCACAGAATGTTTCAACAAATTCGTGCGGCCAACCGGCGAGTGGGCAATCATCAGTGGAATCAGATACGTCCGGTTGCAGGCGCCAATGTCAAGGTGAAATACTTACACCACAAATTTCGTTAATTTTTATTAAAGTCAATTCATTTCAAGAATACGGGAGACAATCTGATAAATGCGGCCAACTCTCAAGATTGGGAAAATGCCAAACCAACAAGCGAAATTCCAGGGCCAAGTAAACTCGGATTCATTCGTGGATTTCTACCAGGCGGTAAGAGTTCAAGTCACCACCAAATTACTGTGACCTTTAGTTTGTCTTTGTAGGTGTCTTCTACAAACTGCCAATCGACCAACTCGTTGTAAGGACTCGAGAGATTTATGGCGACATAGCCAAGATTCCCGGTGTATTTGGGCAAACAGACATAATATCTTGCTTTAACCCAGATGATTTTGCGACAGTGATCCGTTCCGAGGGCTTGTGGCCTTATCGGCGTTCCTTGAACACGATGATTTACCATCGCTCCGTTCATAGAGAAAAAGATTTTGGTGATGTTATTGGATTGCTTGTATCGTGAGACTATTTCTTGTATAGGTACGAATTTCGAAGCAGTTTTCATGGGTAAATATTTCTTCCAGAAATGGCGAACAGTGGGCCAAATTTAGGAATGCAGTGAATCCGGTTCTTATGCAGCCACGTAATGTACGTTTGTACCTGAATAAGATGTTAGAGGTCAGCGATGAATTTCTCGAAAGGTAAGCCTTGTAGCCGATGCTATGTCGCCCTACCTAACAGAGTTTGTCATTTCAGAATTCGCGAGATTCGCGACCCAAACACATTGGAAATGCCGGAAACTTTTGACAACGAAATCGCTCGTTATGCCTTTGAATCTATTAACGTCGTCGCGTTGAACCAGAAAATTGGAATCATTCGCGAAAATCGCGATAACGAAAATGTAAAAAAACTGTTTGCCAGTATTCGAAAAATCTTCGCACTATCTATTGATTTAGATATTCAGCCGTCCATCTGGAAGATCGTCAAGACTCCGAAATTTTATGAGTTGATGGAAGCCTACGACATCATGTATGACTCCATTATGAATTGTGTCAATCAAGCACTGGACAGAATCAAAGACAATCAATCATCAGAAAATGAAGAGAGTGTTTTAGAGAAACTTCTGAAAATTGACAAAAAAGTGGCCGTGGTCATGGCCTTTGACATGCTTATGGCTGGGGTTGATAATAGTTCTTCAACGTTGGCTGGTATTCTCCTTGCCATTGCTAAAAATCCAGAGAAACAGGAAAAACTTCGTCAGGAACTTCGTGCGATACTGCCGCAGAAAGACTCTAAGCTGACTCTGGATAATATGAAGGACCTTCCGTACTTGAGAGCTTGTATCAAGGAGGGTATGAGAATGTATCCCACTTTAGCTGGTGGCCTCCGGCATAATAATGAGGATATTGTAATTAGCGGCTATCGTGTTCCAAAGAATACAGATATAGTGCTAAATGGTGGTTACTTGGTAATGGAGGATAAACACTGCCCCAGAGCAAAGGACTTTATTCCAGAAAGATGGATACGCGGTGATAATGACTCTCAACCCCCCACTAATCCATTTCTGCACATTCCTTTTGGCTTCGGTCCAAGGAGTTGTGTGGGAATGCGCATAATACAATTGGAACTTGAGATAATCTTGGCGAGTCTGGTGAGAAATTTTTACATCGAGTTTAACCATCCTACAGAGAACGCTTTCAAAAATCAGTTGATAAACGTCCCAGCTATACCACTTAAGTTTAAGTTAAGTGAGGTAGAGAGTTAAATTTGTATATTGTATCTATTGTTCGTTCATTGTGTTCAATAAAAATACAATTATAATGTTGACTTTTAGAAAATGTGTTTTGTGAAGCGTAAGGAGGTAGGAGGTCCATCGAGCGGTTGAAATCAGATAACCATGTCCTAGAGCTGGGTAGGTAACTATTTAAAGTGAACTGGAAGACAAGTCTATCTAGCTTGGTCCACTGCCTTGCAACATAATTTTGTTTATAATATGAGTGCTCAATCGAAGGGAAAATTAAGAAGACAAGAACCATAGATAGTTGCAAGTTGGTTTTGAATGTTCGCAGTTTATAATGACGGGGATAAAAAAAAGCTCAGTAGCGATTTTTTGCTCCATTAGCAAGTTTGGTTGGTTTAGGGGTAAACTGATTAGCATTCAAGTTCAGACTGGTGTTGCTGTTGGGGGTTTGAAAGTGCGGAATACTACTGGCTATCTCGATGGTGTACTGGTGGTGATAGAACAAGGTGACCTAGAATGCATTACTTCGGTGATGTAGTGTGTCAACTGACCTCGTGATATTGGCTTTACCTATGAATATTACCGCACGGCTTTGAACCCTGTTTAACACGTGCAGAGTCCTTTTTGGAGCACTGACAAGATCTGAGCATTATAACATTTAAAACTTATAACAGTTAAAAGTAACTTTTAGTTTTTGAAATGTTATGGAATCAGGATGGGCAAACAAGTTACAGCCATATGTAATTAGCGCCTTGGCCAGTTTAAGTTTAATTTGAGTCGGTTAAATTGTTTTGCTAGCGGGGTTGTAGCGACGTATAAAGTCGATTTATAACCGAACTTATGTGAGTTCCACTGTACTTTATTATTGAAAAGATAAGGAAAGCGTTTGATGCTTGACAATATGTATGGCCTTTGGTTTTTTTGCAAATCAGTTTAAATTTGTTGCGTATAGACTAATTGAGTACGGTACATGAGTCGTAGTCAATTTTAGTTGTTGCCTCCTCAACTAAGCCAAAGGAAAACTAGTATTCAATTGAACATCATCAGCATTTGTGTGGAAGGCAAGTCAATATTAAATGAGGAGAAAACTGATGGACTTAGAATAGATCCCTGAGGAATACCATTAAAAACAGAAAGAAACTGAGACAGTTTACTATTATGTGAAACAGCTTGCACATGATTCCGGCCTTGTGTTATTGCAATATAAAATAGAAATTTCGTTGAGTGGCTAGGAACATCTAGATTTAGAGTTCGGGCCGGTAATGATATCCGAGACTAAGTCATGGTCATGGAAAAGAGATGGTGGCGGATGCTAACGAATCTACTGTTGACAACTACTCCAAACAAAATAAGGACAACAAACATCGGATATGCACGTGAACCACGTACAGCCGTATAACTAGTGCAGACACTGGACTGCTGCAATTACCGCCGTTCAAGAAATACGATGGAATGAGCCAGGCAGAAAGAGACTGAAAAACTGCAATATCTACTACGGCGATTGCTATTGGCGGTAAAAGCAGCTACTATTTGGATTCGGATTCATTGTTAGGAGCAGACCTAGGTAGAAAGTCTTAAGTGTTCGGCATGTTCACGAACGCCTCTTAACAATCCATATTAACACTAAATTTGTCAACATTAGCCTTATATGCGTGCACGCCCCACAGACGAGAAAGATGAAGACACCAAAGATTGTTTTTACTGTTTGTTCTGAACAAGACTTACGAGCAGTACCCTAGCTTTTACATTCAAATTGTCCTCGGTGACTTTAATGCAAAGCTAGGAAGAAAGAGCGTATTCAGTAGTACGGACGGAAATATAGCGTGCAGGACACAACTTCTGATAATTGATTCAGGATAACCGACTTTGCGGCAGAGCGAAACATCTCGTTATTCATAAGGAGACTTGGAGAACTCCGGATCAATTAACCGTCCGCCAGATTGACAAAATTGCGATCGACGCAAGGCACCCTTCCAGTATTATAGATGTCCGAACATTCCAATGGCTCAATATCGACGCGGACCATTACCTTGTTGTATCCAAGATATGGTTCAGGATATCCCGAATGTCGGAAAGGTAAGCTAATGCTGTGAGAAAATTTGACGTTGGGCGGCTACAAACGCAAGTGATCGCCACATCCCATTCCGACCGTATCTCCCTCAATCTCTTAAGAGGTACTATACCGCCAGTATCAAGTAACGAAGACCAGTGCTAACATTGCCAAAAGCCATTAGAAATTCTGCCTCTGATGTGCTGGGTGTGACTCGGTTACCACAACAAAACCTCAGGTTTGACGACGAGTCGAGGTAAGCACGTGCAGCTAAGAAAGATACAAACCAAGCGGCGATGCGTAGAAGGAATAGGACTAGAACACCGGCTTCTTAGGAGACAAAAGAAGGAGCATGAGAAGCGCGCGGCCAAGAAAATTGAACGATGATACTCCAGGAATGAGACTCAGAAGTTTTTCCAGGAGCTGAAAAAAACTTGCCACGACCAAAAACCCTGAGCCGAAGTTTGAAGAGGCGAACAATGGAACACAATTCTAAGATCGCTGCCGATGCTGTGGATCTGGGAAGAGCATATCTGTAGACTGTATAATGACGAAGGCGAACCAACTACCACTGTTAGGCAGAATGAACCTTTCAGTCTGGACGATGTAGACCAACAAATCCGTCCAACCGACCTGGATGAAACGGAGATAATCATATCAAAGCTCAAGTCTGCTGGAGCGGACTTCAGGCGATGACTTTGTAACGAGCATTCACCAAATCGTCTGTAAAATATCGTCGGATGAAAGTATGCCCGATGAATCGAACCTCAGGCACTGTTTGTCCGGTCCTCAAGAAAAGAGACCGTCTGAACGGCGTAAACTACAGAGGCATCAGTCTTAATATCACCAACAAGATCCTATCTTCCATGTTAAGTGAATGCCTGAAGGCGCTAGTCAACAATCTAATTGGTTCATATCGGTATGACTTTAGGCCACGACCACCATCAACCAAATATTCACACTACGGCAAATCTTGGAAAAGACCTATGAGCTCCAAATCGATACCCATTGCACATTCCTCAATTTTAAGGCAGCGTATGACTGCATCTATAGAGACGAGCTATACAGAGCAAAGTCTAGTTTTGGCATGCCAGTAAACTCATCGTTTGCGCAGGGTGACGATAGAGAATGCTAGATGCTTCATCAAGGTCGGTAAAGAACTCACCGAGACTTTTGATGTCAAAACAAGATTTAGACAAGGCGACGCGATGTCATGCGATTTGTGGGTGGCCGTGGCTCAAGTGGTAGTGGACGTGCTTCCAAATCCGAAGGTTCGGTGTTCGAATCCGAGCCTCGCCCGAATGACATATCATACATTTTTTCAGTTAACGAAAATCAAGTTGACAAGAAATCAACATCAAGCCAACTTCCACTGAAAACTTAGTCTCCCCATTAAATGTTGGATGCCACCCATGGAGCGAAATAACCACTGAGCCCAAACATCTTTCTTTCTCTCTCTATCCTATTTTCCAAAAAACTTAACACATGCTGAGGCATTATAGGTGTATTCATACCCACTTGAGTGTTAAGTTCTTTTTTTTTGAAAAAAAAAAAAAAAACTCTTGCTATAATTGTGCAAAACTCACGCGCCAGCACAAGAGGCATAATCTTTCAAAAGTCCGTCCAATTACTCGCATACGCCGAAGATATTGGCATAATCGGAAGAAAGCAGCGTTATGTCTGTAGCGTTTTCGCGAGTATTAAGGCGGAATCGCCGAAGATGCGTTTAATGGTCGATGTGGGCAAGACCAAGTTTATGCTGTCCACAAGAAGCACACCCAAAACTGACGTCTCGGACAGAACGTCATCCTCGACAGATATAACTGTGGGGTAGTTAAGGGCTTTGTCTAGGCTAAGCTATCACTTAAGACAGTTCTGAGATCAGAATAACTTCTGCCGATCACTGCTTCTTTGGGCTAAGAAGACAATTGTCTAGCAAAGCCCTCTCTCGAACAACAAAAGTGACCCTATATAGGACCTTAATAATCCCAGTCCACGCAGAGGCGTGGACTTTATCAAAAATTGATGAGGGTACCCTTGGCTGCTTTAAGTAGAAAATTCTTCGAGTGATTTTTGGTACCGTCTACATAGACGGTGATGGAAGAGGAGATACAACGATGAACTTTACGGGCTGTATAGCGACATCGTTTTAGCCAGAAGTGTAAGCATCCTACGACTGAGCAGGCTGGATCATATAGAGTAGATGGACACCAATGCTCTGGTCCGAAAGGTCTTTGAATCCGCGCCCAAGGGACAGCGCGACCTTGGTGGTACATGCAAGTGGAGGTGGACCACAGCCAACTTAGCATGCGAAACTGGAGGCAGCCAGCTAAAGATCGATCTGGCTGGGGATATTAATTCTTTGAAGCCCAGAACAACCTCGAACTGTAGCGCTACCTTAAATTAGTAAGTAAGTCTTACCCAGTGTTTTGTTTCGTTAAAACTGAAACCCAAGGTTGGGCAGGGTCCGATAAATTGCATTTCTTACGCTAGTGAGACACTATTCAGGATGGCGACACTCTATAAAAGCCTTTTGTGAGTACGAGTGTCTATTTAGTGACCCTCTAAGGTATAATTGTTTTAACTCTTTAATTATCCTTACCTAGTAAAATAATAACAGCTTCCAATAAGACAGTTAGTTTCGCCTGAAAAATAGTAGCATCTCTATTAAAGCTAATGAGAGATTGGTTCATAGTCCTAACACACACCGCCTTGAGACGGTTTCGAATCATCAGAATATCCCTTTAGTGAATCATTTTTCAGTCATAAAGGATGTGTATGGTGAATTTGTAGGTAGCATTATGGCGACCCAAAATAAAAAAAAAAAGATTAAAGTAGTTACAAGCGCAATTTTTCGAGATAAATGTGTTTGAAGATCAAAATCTCGAAAATAACAACATGGATTGTAGTTGCATTTAAACATGAATTAACCACTTGTCATAAGCTATATCTAAATATGTGTTAATACCTACTTGAACATAGACCTTCCAGCCAGCGTCACTTGCGATGAGAGGTGGCCCAGGGTTTTCCCGCATGATGGCCAAAAAGTTGTCAGAAAACTTTAGCTTAACCAACTGCCACCGTCCAGGTATTAACGACCCATCGATCCGGAATGGATGCGAAGGTTTCAATAATGCCTAAAGCATTTCGGCGTCTGATATAGAGCACTTTGGACGGGACTTGTCGACACGGCAAGCAGCCTTGTCACAGTCATACCACTCCTTGAAGATTTGGATTTTGGCTCATTGTATTTGCCTTTAGAAGATGATGCACCATTGCTTGCCACAGTTTTACCTCCGCTCAACAATGCAGGAGTTTTCCCGGTAGTCGGTGCAGTCACCGTTCTACAGCGCGGTATTAAAAGAGTACTGGCCTCGGGTTTTATCTTTTTTTGAGAAATTATCCATTGATATTCCACAAGTAGCGGAGAAGGTATGGTCTATCTGTATAAAGATCCGCTCTATACAGATAAGGTTAGCTAATCCGGAGTTCGACAGAAATCCGAATGCTCTGTTCACGACTGAACTAATTTTGGAGGTTCTGGGCCCTCAGCCAGGCTAATCCTCAACAGAGGAGAAAGGAGTGAAAGGGAACGTGGAGAAGGTGAAGGTGGGGGGGTAAGCATCCGCTAGTTTCGGACTCATTTGGAGAATTTCTCGAGATCTTACTCAGCCTCTAAACTCGACAAGTTCCATGTTCAGGTAGAGGATGCTAAGGAACGGTTTCGGCCAAATTTGAGCCAGGAAAAGACAGGTTTAAACAGACGGCTCCAAAGCCGATGACGCTACTGCGCTGGTGTCTTTCTGGAGGATGACAATCTTAAATTTCACTACTCGTAAGAAAAATTTGCATAGAACCTGTGGAGAGGGCGAAATATCTACGACAGCCAAATTGCGTTAAAACTTTGCTGAACGACATTCAACGTTTTCTGAACGCAGTCGGGAGACTTAATTCACTGATTATTTGTTAAGTTATAGGTCGTAATGGGATCACGGGAAATGAAGTTGTTGATGAACTTACTATCCGAGGCTCAGAGAAGTGCTTTTCAAGACCCGAACGTACGTTGGGTCTGCCCGTGTACTCGGTTACGTCTTCCTCATAACCGCAGATGGCATGACTCATCACGATGCCGATAGACTAAAGGGATGTCTCCCGTCGTTTCTAAGAGATTAGCGACTTCCTTGCTGTCCCTGGGTAGGAAAGAATGTAAGCAGCTAACTAACGTGACTGCGCATTATGTTGTTGCTAAACACCTAAAGCGCTTGCCGTGCTAATTATGATGACTATTCCGAGCACTGGAGAACACTTTAATGATTTATGGTGGAGCGCTTTATAACAAGTGCAATCGAGATGAGATGTCTCTGGAAGCAAATAATGAAAATATGCGGCGATCCCACAATCTTATTAGCAAACTCTATGGTGCTAGTCTAAAAAATCTTCATTTCCTACCTGAAGGAACAAAGCAGTAGAGAAAGACCTCGGCTAAGATTACGCTCTTAAGTGTAGTGCTCAACCAGAAAAGTATTTGGGTTGAGGTGCCCAAGTCAACCCCATATTGCGGCGCTATTCAAGTAAGAAAGTTCTCTACATAGTCTTCTTCTAACATCTGGTTCTCTTTACTATGGAGGACCAGTAAGCTCTATGGGCTGTAACAAAATATAAATGTACTTCAAGGCCCTAAGTTCGATATAATGAAGGAGATTCATGTAAGCTTATCAAATCGACGTTGGAAGGAGAAGATAATGAGAGCAAACCGTCAGAAGAAAGAACCGTTAACAACGTCTCTACTCAACGCAGAGGTGAACTCTCAGAAGATGTATATCAATGAGTGTTTATCTCACCACACACGTCAGCTGTTCAAAACCGCAAAGACAATGAGTATCACAAATAAATATAAATATGTTTGGATCAAGAATGGGATAGTGCACATGCGCAGGAGTGAGGGTGATGTAAAATTTCGTATAAACTGTGTTGCCGATTTCAATAAATTATGAGTCCTGTAAATAATAGTACTGTCCCTTGCTTAACTCCTATTGTATGTGATAATCCAAATGTTCCATCTTATTCATATGAAAATTTTTGTATTCATCAGAATATTCGTAGTATGCGTAGTCATTTTTCAACACTATTAGCTTTTTTTAAGTGAAGTATGGGTTTAAGAAGATGAATTATGTTTGTATAATATTCTTGGATACGCGCCGCCCTTTGGTAAATGTAATGAATCTTACCGAGCTGGCGGTATACTAGTATATGTAAAAATGGGTTGTACGTGCAATTTCGCTAATATAACATAAATGTTCTGAGCGCTGATATCGTGAAATTGTCTATCGAATATAACAATGTTTTGTATACTCTGTTGTGCATTTATAGGCTTCAGGAGGTAAATAAAGCTGTGTTTTTGAAGGATCTAGAAAAGATTTTAAAAAAGATTAAGGCAAGAATTTTGATTGTCTTAGGTGACATCAATATCAATATTCTCGATTGCTCTAATAAAGACACTGAGGACTATCTGTTTTTAATGGCATCAAACGGTTTAAAAAGTATTGTTAATGATCCGACTAGAGTTAGTAACTCACCTGTAAGTTGTATTAACCATATTTTTATAAGAGTGTTCAAAAATTTTGATAAAATTGTTAAAGGAGCAGTTCATGACTACGGAATTACTGATCACCATATGATCACCATTTACTTAGTGTAAATTCGATCCAAAATTCCAAAATTACTACTTTTAAATCGACACAAAAAATAGACTATTACTTTCTTAAAGAATACCTCTCGTACGAATTTTGGGATTCGGTTTACAATAAAAATGATCCTTCCAGTGCACTTGAGATATTCTTATCGATTTTAAACAAGTATACAAGACTTTGCACTACGATTCGACCATAACAAATCGAAATAAACACTTAAAACCTTGGATAACAAAAGATCTTCTAAATCTTATAAGAGAGAAAAATATATATGCAAAAAAACGTGATAGATATCCCTATAATGAAAGACTAAATAAATATTATAAAAAGTTTTGTAAAATGGTTACTATTAAAGTTAAAGAATCATGTAATAATTATTACTTAAACTTATTTGAAAGGGCAAATAGAAATAGCAGTAAAGAATGGAGAGTTATAGATAGTATTCTGGACAAATACAAACAATCTGAACAAATAAATCTTTTCGAAGAAAATTTAATTCTAATAACAGGTTCAGAAGCAATCACTGTCACTCTTCTTTAAATAGTAATCTTATTACCGACAGAGTTCAAAATAATAGTTTTGTATGTGAGCCCACTGATCCTGTCGAAATCTATAGAGTCATTATGAACTTAAAGAACAAAAATTCTTGCACAAGTGAGGATATCACAAGTATTCTAATAAAAAATATTACTTGACAAATAATAGATGTATTGAGCTATTTATTTAATTTAAGTATCAATAATGATTGTTTTCCAAGTCCACTTAAATGTGCAGAGGTAATTCCACTTTTTAAGAAAGGTAACAAAAAAGATGTGTCCAACTACAGACCCATATCGTTATGTAGGTAATTTTCTAAAGTATTTGAAAAAATTCTCAAAAATAGAATTCTACAATTCTTGGAGAAAAATAAGTTTTTTTTTCAAGTAAGCAATTTGGTTTTTGACCTGTATTATCAACAGAGGATGCTAGCCTTAGGGTCTGCAGCCAGCTACACGAAAAGCTAAACAAAAATATGTCTACTATGGCTTTATTCATAGACATGACAGAGGCTTTTGATTTGGTTGACCACCAGTTATTATTAGAAAAACTATACAATGCCGGATTTAGGAGAACAATACATAACTGGTTCAAAACATGAAGGTAAATGGCGTTTTTAGTAAGCCACTGGTCTCAAAAAATGGAGTCCCTCAGGGTTATGTACTAGGGCCACTCTTATTCCTAATATATATTGACTCGATTTTCACACAGCAATTCAATGGAATAGCGACTGCATTTGCCGATGATATAACCTTTACATACACATTCCAAAACCAAATTGATTGCATTACGAAAATTGGAGAAGATCTAGAAAAACTTAGGGTGTGGTTTGCTCATCACAAGTTACTCATTAGCGAAAAAACCAATTATTGAAAATATCCGGCAATACAACCTAACTGAATACAACCTTCGATTTCACTCGCATGAATGTACTAGATTTAGCCTACCGCTGCATACTTGCCGCATACAAAACTTTTATGAACAAAATACGTGTTCTGAGAAGTGTTTTATAATTGAATCAGTCAAGAATTTTAAATAGAAGGAGCATTTACAAACAATAAAATCCCACGTATACCTGGTGGCTGGTAAACTGTATCTTATCAAACCATACTGCTAAGACAAAGTTATATCAAAATTTTACTATGGACTGGCACACTCTAAATTGCAATATGGCATTGTATGTTGGGGAGGATCATATTCCAATGCGATTAGACCAGTTTTGGTTGCTCAAAAATATCTTGTTCGTATTCTTACTAACTGCAATCGTCGTACTCATAGTTGGCCCCGTTTATGTTTTTAAAGTGCTTAGAGAATTTTTTAAACGAAGTGGAAACATTCCTAGCAGGACTAACTCAACTTATAATTTAAGGACAAATAGCACAGGCTTAGCAAACGTACAGATTGCTTGTTCAACACATTTTTCAAAATTCTATACATTTGTTGCCCCATGCTATTTCAATAAACTTCCACTTTAAATACGATTAACTAATAACTATAACATCTACGAGTACATTAAGAAAATAAGAGCTTGGATTTTTGCTATTGATCTTGCTAATATTGAAAGATTACTATGAATTCTAACTTAATATCGATGTAAAAAACGAACTAAATGTAACTGTATTCTTCTTTGTATCTTATTACTGTTCATTTTATTCACGGATTTCTTTAATAAATCTTAATTGTATAGCTATATATTATCTGTATCTGTATTTTCAATGCCACCCCAATGTTAATTAATTCATAAGAAAATAATGCAGTGTCGTCTAACACTAATTTTTGAATTTGTTATCAAATTAAATGACGACTACTATTTTATTCATTCTATGAAATTTATATTATATTATATTACTGCTTTGTATTTATCTATTATGAAATGAATAAAAATATATTTAAAAAAAAAAAAAGATAAAACTTCCAGTACAAGGCAATAAAAAACAACAAAGCTAAACCTCAATAAATAAGTAAGTACGGGTAAGTTCATGAAAAGGTCTTTATTATGAGAAATAAGCATTCCACGCACCTACTATCCACTGACGAAGTATTCGTATCTTGTATCGATGTTACTGCTCCATCAATTAAAAACACAAACAGTTCATTAACAATTTAATAACAAATCAACCCACTGTGCAGCAATAGCACAGAAATTTAAATTACAGTCCTACATACAACTACGTTCAACTGGTTTCCAAAGCTCAAATAATTATTAGGTCTCATGCCGGCAAGATTACACACAAGCTCATACACACACAGTGTAGTTCAATCTAAAAATACATCTAGATTAATTTAAGAAAGCTTTCACCACTCATGCTCACATAAAGTTTCAACCGACGCCTAACATTTGTTTAGTTTCATGCAGATCGTGACGGTAAAATGTTGTCCAGAAATCTTGTGAGACAAACACAACCTCTCGTGTGTCTAAATATATCTAGAACTTTTGAAAATAAAGTAAGTTTTTGCCAATTGTTATTATGAAATTGTCTGTTAGATATACAAAATTCCGAAACAGGTCCTCTCAGATACAGTAGCTCCGGGTTGTCCCCATCAAGTTGCATCGGAAGAAGTCGATTGGAATAATGCTCGTCCATTCAAAGACATCCCACAACCATCAAAGTTTGAACTAATTCGGAGTTTTCTACCAGGAGGTGAATTCTATAAGAAATCAGTTCTTGATCTCCTTCAAGGACTAAGGACGAAGTATGGCGAGATTTTCGTTATGCCTGGCATACTTGGTAATAAAGCCTTAGTGTGCACCTTTGACCCGGAGATATATCGAAAGGTTTTCCGAAATGAAGGCCAATGGCCGGGAAGGAGAAATTTCGATTCGGCCCACTACTATCGAACTGTTTATAAAAAGGACTTTTTTAAGGGAGTTGAGGGGCTAATTATGACGTAAATTTAGACCGATTAGCCTTTGGAAACGATTCTAAGAACATTTTTACGTTTTAATCGTAGATCGGGTGAGTCCTGGGGACGTTTCCGAACAGCTGTTAATCCAATTCTGATGCAACCTAAGAATGCCAAACAGTATCTGATGAAGATGTTGCCGGTAAATAATGAATTCCTTCAAAGGTAACCTTTGTCCTAGAGACAGACCGAATTCCAGTGGTGTTAAGAGGCTTTTATTTTGTTTTTTGTTTTTTTTTTAAGAATTCGCGAAATCCGTGACCCTGAAACTTTAGAAATGCCAGCCACATTCCTGGACGACATTAATCGACTGACTTTTGAGTCAGTAGCAGCAATAGCGCTCGACCAAGAACTTGGAATTATACGTCGTAATCGTGATTGCCCCGAAGCTGAAATTCTATTCAAGAGCATTCAACAATTTTTCGAACTCACCTATGCATTAGATGTCAAGCCCTCGCCCTGGAAATATATTGCCACACCCAAATTCAAACAAATGATGGCAGTCAGCGATGATATGTTTAATGTGACCAAGAAATTTATTGATGAATCGCTGGAACGAATCGAAAAGAACCCCAAATCCGACAATGAACTGAAGAGCGTTGTAGAAAAATTAGCTGAGAAGGATAAACTCATCGCAGTTGTCATGGCCATGGACTTGCTATTAGCCGGAGTTGATACGGTAAGTTTCCTTCAAACACGAAATCCCGTACATTATCTAAGCCTAACATATTCTTCTCTCCATAGACTAGCACAACCCTAGTTGGCATTCTATTCGGTCTTGCTAAGAATCCCGACAAGCAAGCAAAACTTCGTGAAGAAATTTGTGGCATTCTACCTCAAAAAGACTCTGTGCCGACTTTGGAAAAAATGAATAATCTTCCATACCTTAGAGCGTGCGTAAAGGAAGGTATCCGCATGTATCCAATTATACCAGGGACAGTACGTACCATGCCAAAGGACATCGTTTTGGGTGGATATCAAGTGCCCGAAGGTACCGACATTGCTATGGGTAACAACGCCAACCTAAGAGATACCAAGTATTTCCCACAGCCAAATCAGTTCATACCAGAGAGATGGCTTCGAACAGAAGAAGCTGATGCCTACAAACCCGATGAAGTGAATCCTTTTGTATATCTGCCCTTCGGATTTGGACCAAGAAGTTGTGCCGGCAGAAGAATTGCCGAACTTGAGTTGGAACTTACAATCATGAGGCTAGTCAGAAACTTTAACATTGAATTTAATTACTCCATTGAGAATGCCTTCAGCACGAGTTTCATGACTCGGCCGGCAATTCCATTGAAGTATAAATTCGCTGAGCTCGAGAACTAGGAACAAAAAGCGCAAGACTGAAATTTACATTATTTTATACACTTGTGGACTGCAAAAGTATATTGTTGACTTGATTTGAAAATAAAAGTAAAATTAGAAAAAAATTTATGAGATAAGTGTGTACCTACGTCGAAGTTAGCTAAGCGATAGCAAGAATACTTGTATGTATCGTGCTGATTTGTTTGTAAACAGAGTGATTAGTCTGGCCGACAAAGCATGACGTCAGATACTTCAGTATACACTGTCAAGGTTAGAACTTTTTTTATTCTCTTTTAAACAAATCAATTCGACAGATACGAATAGATAAAGCTCTGAGCAACTCTTGAGCTTGTCGGTGTCGATGGTTATGATAATTGGCCTGACAACTTGGTTCTCTTTTAATGAATTTAAAAGCTCAATCTGAAATTTTTATAATGTACGAGTATCTATCATAGAAAAAATACCGAGACTATTGCTTTGCGTGTGCTCGTGGGTACATAGAAATGTTTATCTAGCTTTTTTTGTATTTTGATTGTGATAAAGTTTTTGGTGACTTTGAAGTGTTGATTCCAGTGTGTATCTGAGAATATGATAGCTGAACAATCACAACTTGAAATTATGAAACTGAAGTTGTACCTATATGGGCCATACATATGAACATCCACAGATGCCGTATGACTTTACACTGCTTGTAGATACAATTTTCTTTAACCCTTTATGTACGAGTATACCACCGTGTGACAGAACTGAAGCAAACCAACTAATTCCCTACACAATCTCGAATTGTCAGAACCAGAACGGTTAGAAATTCCTCTTGGAAGTTGGTGTTAATCTTGCCGGTTCCCAAGAGGCCCAAAACTTACAAGACCAAAACCCCAAACACCAACAGCACATCTCTGAGGTCTTTCAGCGAAGTCTTGAGGGGCGCAATAATGATCGCGGTAATCGACAGGAGCGACACCGACAGATCAATAAAACCTGAGCGGTGGCAACTTCTTGGCCATCATGCGGGAAAACCCCTGACCACCCCCCATCACAAGCGACGCTGGCTGGCTCCAAGGCCATGTCAAGCCTATCGCATGTTCCAATCAGATATCTCTTGATCTCTTCACTAAGCCCATAGGTGGTGTAGGAGAGATTTGGCCAGGTGCAAAAATCAAGGTCGTGTCTAAGGAGGACATCCCTGGCAGACCTTGAAATCGCACCTGGATCCCAGTCGGACCCTCCTCCCCAAAAAGCATTCTGGGAATCATCAGGCTCAGCAACCCGACCCATCCGACTCACGACTGGAAAGTCGCGAAACTGGCGGAACTAATGGGCTCTTATAGATGCGCGTTGATCGTGATCAATAAGGAATCCCTTAACCCTCTAGCGCAGACAAAAGGCATGATTCGGTTCGGCTTCGAGTCAATACACCTAAGGGTCTATAAAAAGCATGAGCTTGATGCTGATAAGCAACCTCCTCCTCCTTTAACACCACTAAATACAACCTTAGATCTTGGAGCGTCGATGTCCTTTCCAGAAATGGATAGCGATAATTCCAATCTATCCGAGGTGACAAATAAGCCGTCGGTCTCCTCTTCTGATGAGTCACTTCTTGGTTATATGTACTAACCTCATTGTTTGCAAAATTGACAAGGAGCCCACTTGTATAGGGCTCCAGGAAGTGCTAGATATCACTCTTGTCTCCGACAGTATCACTCAAATGCAAACGAACTTTTTCAAACCGCATATACATCCAACTAAGCCCGAGTGATGACCCTCCCAGCCAACCAGCATTCCGGAATTATCGGAAAACTGTTTGGTCAAAATACAGTGGAAAACTGTCAGAAACAATATCCTCTGAACTGTCAAGCCCCATACGTGACACCAGAGAGCTTGACATGAAAGTCAGCGAATTGACTCTGGCTCTCAGTCAGGCTATGACCGGTTCCTGCGATCACTCCTAACTTAACTACTTGCAAACATATTATGAATGCTGTGCAAATATAGGGGCCCCCGCCCAATTTTCAAGGCTTCGCCCATCAATGACGTTGTCTAATAAAAAGCGGGGGCAGAGCATATTACTGGTCTTATCGTAAACATCTTCAGATGACGCCTCTGAAGGTTGCTACGATTTGACCAGTTACAAGTTGCCGGTCATAGGTCTTGTTGGCGGCAGGACCACCGATAGTCCCTACCAGGACTTAAATCATGGTACCATGGGAGCCAGGAGCTCCCTGGATTTCGGTCCGGTCCTGACTTGTTGAGGTAGGCCCCCTTATGGGAGCGTCATGGTGGCTGTGGTTTAAACCCAAATCGCTGGTAGGGTCTTCCTGTTGGTTTGACCCATTGTAGAGTAGCAAATAAGTATTGGGTGCTGTGACCCTAAGAGCAGTAAGAGGTTTGAGATCGGCCTCGACCCATACTAAGGGTGAAACTTGTGCCTCCAACAAAAGTTCTGCTTTGATATTATACTATTAATGTAGGTAAGCGATGGCAAGGCGTATCCTTGCTCCCATGGATTTATGGGCATCCCGGAAACATAAGTCTACATGACAGGTGGCTTACGTTAAAAACCAGAGACTAATGTACAAATATGGACAAGTACGCTTCCGACACAAAGATTGCTTTAACTTGTGAGTCTACCTATAATAATTTATCTAAATTCAGCAATTTTTGGTTGATGACATTGAGTTTTATTATTGTTATCTATATTATAAACGTCGCACTGAGATAAAAACACCTACCGAGTGAGTTGAAAGCTACTCAGTCAGTAACCACCCAGTGACAAGATTTAATTTCTCTCAATTTTATCCAAAATTCCTGAAAGGATACTACTTCAGCGTATATTCCCCATTCCCCCCAGGTGTCCCAAGAAGGCTTGAAATTCCAATTACAACATGTCCAGCCCGTCCCTAAAAAAGGCGAATCGTCTTCTCTCTCCTCCTACAGACCCATTGCACTTACGTCCCCTCTTTCCAAGGTCATGGAAACACTGATAAACCGTCAGCTCATGAAATATCTCGAAACACGAAAACTTCTTAATGATTTTCGTAGCAACACGTCCACTGGTGATTTGATGGCATATCTCACCAAAAAGTGGAACCAAAGCGTGCATCAATCTGGCGAAAGCAAGATAGTTGCACTTGACATTTTTAAGGCATTTGACAGAGTTTGGCATCAGGCTCTTCTGTCGAAAATGCGTGCTTTTGGGATCGATGACGCTCTTCTCCAATGGATTAGAAATTTCCTTTCGGAACATTCAATTCAAGTTGTCTTGGACGGTTTCCAGTCTGATATTCACAAAATAAATGGTGGTGTGCCCCAGGGCTCCGTTCTGTCTCCGACACTCTTTTTAATTTTTATCAATGATCTCTTGTCGGCTACTTCCAATCCAAAATATTCCTTTGCTGATGACAGTACTCTCTGCTTTTCATATTCTTTCCCGGACTCATGTCCCTGCTCTTCGGCTGTAGAAGGGGAGCTCATTCAATTGTGATATTAACAGCATAACTAATTGGGGAACCATTAACAGAGTAGAATTTAATGCTCCCAAAATACAATGCTGTCTGCTGTCGTTAAAGCGAAATTTAAACACCCAGCCATTATCCATGAATGGCACTTGCATCGTCGAAACCGATCAACTTTCCATTCTCAGTGTGTGTGTCAGTGACAACTTACGTTGGAATGACTGCATATTCGATGTCGCCAAAAATGCTGCGAAATGCCTAGGTTTCCTGAAGCAATGTAAGAAATATTTAACCCCCTCTGATCTGGCCACAATATTTAAGGCATTCTTCCGCCCAAAACTGGAGTACAATGCCCACATCTGGTCGGGTGCGCCCAAAAGATCTCTGCACCTGCTAGATAGGATGCAAAACTATGCGATAAAACTCACAGGTGATACTAATATCACTCAAACAATGGACACCCCCGAACGCCGACATAATGTCTCGTGTCTCACTCTGCTTTGTCACTATTTCCACCACCAGTACTTCACTGAAATCGCCAGTAGCATTCCACCCATTCAAACTTTCAACCGTAACACCCTCAAGCCCACTTTTGGACGTACTCCAAAATATCGTGATTTATTCCTGAACCGTACAACTCGCTTATGGAATGCTCTGCCGATCTCTGTGTTTCCTTTTCACTATAACTTACAAACATTTAAAAACAATGTACATCTCTCTTTTCTTCCTCCAAAAAAAAAGCCCTTGAGCGCGCGCTTATTATAAAAAAAAAATGTCTTGCCTTTAAGCCTATATAATATACAGAAAGAGTATCCCAAGAACAAACTGTTTCGCGGAAATGGGTTCTGGATATTCAAAGAAATTTCAGCCGGCGTACCACAAAGAAGTGTTCTTGGTCCGCTTCTATTTCTTCTATATACGTGTGATAAACCCCAAGAAAACAGAACCGTTCTAGTTAAGTTTATTGACGGAACTGTTATAGTAGCGATAATTAAAACGATCGACGAAACAACAGTTAAACTATAAATGTACTGTAAGTGAATGGACGAGGTCCTGGCAGATTTTCCCCAAATCTGTTCAAATAAATTTTACTCAGAGGAAAATGGCCAGGTTGCTAAATAACATACCTCGGAATGATACTCGACGCAAAATTGGAATTGCAGTCGCATGTGAAAAATAAACGTAAAAGCTGGAAAACAACTACAGGGAAGTATGCAGGATTATCGTTACAATATAACGTGTATCTGGACGTCAACCAACTAGCCTTCCCAGCTAGCAGGATTGCACGCCTCCTGGCTCCAGTGGGGCTCTTCAAGTTGAATGAGGTTTTCTTCCACTTGCGTGCAATGCCACCTCAGACGCATCCTCTGCTGCCCCGTCCCTTGAGTTCTGGAGCTGTGATGCCCAGCCGTCTCCGACGTTCGATCCGTAGACAAACCGGCTAGACCGATGTAGATGGTGTCGCCAGACAGCAGGAACGATATGATAAGGGTCTTATATACAGCCAATTGAGTCTTACGAGAGATTGCCTCCTAATTCCAAAGACAGAGCGATTGGCAAGAGTAATTCCGGCTCTGATTTCTGCGATGATATCGTTCCAGAGCCAAGGCAGTCAAAGTCCTTAACTACATCGAGGTTATAGCAGCCAATGGTCAAGTTTTGGCTAAGCAGTTAGTATTGTGTGCGTCCTTTTTTGACTTTCAGAAATGTTTTGTTTAGCGTCAGACGCATTTTGTCTGATACCGCCTCAATACCCACGAAAGTTTCTTTGGCTGCTTGCTAGGTTCGTCCAATGACGTCACCATATCGTTTATGAATGGTTTCAGACGTTAACAAAATATGGCAAAAAAGAGCTTAAAGGCCACATTTTGCAGCCATATTGCTCCATAGTTGGCCAGTCAAACGGGTCTCCTTTCCTGTACAAGGTGTCTTGCGATTCTAACTTTTCGACATCAAACTTTAGCGTCCTTACTGGTCTCCGTTGTATCTCTGATATCCGTATTCATACCCTGGCTGTGACAAGGTAATGATTGGAGTCATAATTGACACCTCGAAAAGTTCGGATAGTTAGAATACTGGAGAAATGTCTAGCTTCAATGGCAATATGACCATCTAGTTGACGGTTGACTGATCAGGTGATAGCCCGATGTTGGTTACAAAAACGTTAAATTTTGTTACAAATCGGGACGTGGCTATAGTTTGAAATGACGCGCTCAAAGACGGCATCCTAGCACTAAGATCTCCAAACAAAATTTTGGCTTCACATCATCATATCAAATAACAGATGTCTTCCTTCTTCATAGCAATCTCCGTAGCAGATGGTGTAGTTTTTCATCTAAATCTGGTTGCTTGACAGCACCTTATCTGTTAAAGGTCCCTGCATATGTAAAGCGGAAATTCGTTGCCCTTAGAACTTCGTTAACATTATATCCGTCCGCATCTATGGCTGTTGTCTCCGAATTGTTTCCTTCTTCTTTTTTTTGCACTGTAGGGAGTTATCCCTTCACGAAACCGCCAACTGAATGCCCAGGTGCTTAATAAAACTTCTGGACAAAGAGTCCGGCTTAACAGTCCGGTGCCAGAGGTTATTAGAGCCGCTGTTGAGTTTCCGCCATCTCTACGTGAGGATCCCGGAGCCCTCACACTGACTTAATCTGCTTTTACATCGGAAACAAGCTACTTTTATACAAGCAAGAGCTGAAACCCTTATTTAGCGAGCAAGAATCTAACAGTACTGAGTAAGAGCACGCGCTTGCGATGTCAATAGAAGATGCTCACCTTCCGACGGCGGAAAATAAAAAAAACCATACGCATCTGACAATTGGATACATATCCAGTTACTTGCATGATTAATAGAAGACAACCCAGAGACGACCTGGCAACTCTACAGAACCCGAACATCTGTGCATTATCATTCGCAACTGCTGTCTCTTGAATCTTTAACAGATACCAAGCTGACGGTGGAACTATCCTCCGTATATGTTTCGTTTTGTTGTGTAAACAGTTTCAGCTTATGATGAAAACTGCTCAGTAAAAGCTTTTGCTTCGTCTAAAATTGTTATCTGTGGAAACTTCAAATTAAAAAAGTCTCAATATAAATTTAGTTTAAGTTCGTCTCTCGAAATTGTTGGTAACGATGCACTCAACAGGCCAGCTAGTATGGCCAATCTTAAGGAGTTCCACAGCACTACGCTTTAACAAGTGCTTATCAGCACAAACAGCAAACATAAAGGTTAGCCTTATCAGTCCAGCACGCAAACGTTTCGTTAATAAATTATATCTTCACTTCAAATCTAATAGCTAGATACTGCAGATTCCGTGGAATGGAGTAGGGCACGACCGTTCGGAGAAATTCCTGGACCAACGAAATATGAACTCATTCGAGGATTCATGCCAGGAGGCCTATACTACAAGAAGTCATTGACAGATTACCTTCTCAAAGCCCGACAGCAATATGGAGATGTATACCACATCCCGGGAATTTTGGGGAAGAAACCTGCCATTGTGTCGTTCAGTGTGGATGACTTCCAAAAGATCTTTCGCACCGAGGGCGTTTGGCCAATACGACCAGGAATGGATTCAATGGAGTACTACAGGAAGAACTATCGTGCGGATTTATACAAAAACGCTGAAGGTCTCATTACTTCGTAAGTGACATTCAAATTTGACTACTCCCCTTGTTTTAGTGATTTATATTTTCTAGGCACGGCAAAGAGTGGGGAGCTTTTCGAACTGCAGTGAATCCAGTTTTGATGCAACCGCGGAATGCTATTTCTTTTGTGATGCCAATGCAGCAAGTCAACGCCGAATTCATTGAGAGGTAAAACCAGCTAACTTCTCTCTAAACTCACTTATGGCTGATTTATTCTTTGCAGGATTCGGGAAATACGAGATCCGGTTACCAATGAAATGCCGGACAACTTCTTGGAGGAAATAAATCGGCTTACCTTCGAATCGGTAGCTGTTGTGGCGCTTAATAAACAACTTGGATTTATTCGGAAAAATCGGGATAAACCCGAAGCGAAGAAGCTATTCCATGACATCAGAGTTTTTCTAGATCTTTCCTTCGATTTGGACGCAAAGCCCTCATTATGGAAATACATATGGACACCGACCTTTGCTCGATTCAAGAAAGCCCTCGACGGAATCTATGACATCACATCAGGATATGTTGAAGAGTCTTTGAAAAAACTTGAATCCAACCAAAGTCACAGCACTGAAACTGATGGTGAACTTAGTGTCCTGGAAAAACTACTGAAAATCGACAAATCCATTGCGATTGTCATGGCAACAGATATGCTTTTTGCTGGTGTTGACACGGTAAGTTTGAGTATAAAACCCCGAACTAAGTTTGACATTTGACTACGATTTCAGACTTCAACTGTCATGAGTGGGATCCTGTTGCAAATAGCGAAAAATCCCGACAAGCAAGCCGAGTTGAGGAAAGAAATCCGTCAGTTCCTTCCTAAAAAGGACTCCACTTTCACAATGGAATCGTTAAAAAATCTGCCATATTTAAGGGCCTGCATTAAGGAAGGTATCCGAATGCATCCAATTAGCCCTGGAATACCACGATGTGCTGGTGAAGATGTAACACTCGCTGGCTACCGGGTGCCAAAAGGAACCCAAGTCGTTTTGTGTATGAATTTGCTGCTACGTGATGAGAGATACTTCTCAAGGCCAAATGAATTTGTACCTGAACGCTGGCTACGTAATGTCCCAGCAGAGAGTTTGATTACTCCGTTTTCATATCTTCCATTTGGTTTTGGTCCGCGAATGTGTGTCGGAAAGAGAATTGTCGACTTGGAATTGGAAGTGACTGTTGCACGATTAGTGAGGAATTTCTACATTGAGTTCAATTATTCGATTGAGAATGCTTTCAGAAGTTCTTTCGTGAACACTCCTGCTATCCCGTTGAAATTTAAACTGACTGAAGTGGAGAATTAAGTGGCGGGATAGTGTACACTATATGTATGTGTACGTACTATGTACAAAATTGCAATTGTATTTTTTAATAATTTTAAAGTGAATCTAACTAATTTTATTACTTTTGAGAGCTTTTTTTGAATGCTTGTGGCCTCGAGTGATAATGTGGGATCTTGCTATGTTGTGACAAAGAAGTTTCGCTCGTGCTACTTTCTAGACTTCTGGGATTTTAGGTTTTTTGTGTGTGTTGTTATTTAAGGACAAAACATGTCATTGGGTCATCTTGATTCGCAACACTCATGGCTTCGTAGAGCACACAGTTGTAGAAAGTTTCAATGGTCGATTTGGGCGATTTGATTTAAACAGTTTTACACATTTTTATCCTGCGTGTAGGATCTATGTGCAAGAGGAAGTGAACTTCTTCAAGATCAACAAACTCTTAATCAGATTTACCTCGCACAAAAGAAGCATAGAACACTGCATAAATATCAAGTGATTGATCAATGACATCGTGGAATCTTGGCTTTGGAATCTTTTTCACAAACCTAAGAGAAAAGAATATAGGCCTACTGTGGCAATAGCAGGACCCCAGCTTAACAAGGCTTCTTTTATAACTGACGTTGTCCAATAAACAGAGAGGGTAGGACATACACTGGTTTTATCGTAAACGTTTTCAGATTTCAAGACACCACCGAAGGTTAGTCCGATTCCACTAGATAGAGCCGATCATAAGTTATGTTGAGTGGCCGCGACATCAACAGTCCATATGGTACCGTGGGAGTCAAGGCCCCTCTGACTTCGATCCGGGTCTGACTTGTTGAATTATGCCACCTAGTGGCAGCGTACCGTGACTAAAACGCTGAAAGAGTTTGTAAATGTGATCCGATGTAGAAATTCCAAAAGTAGTAGGCGAAGTGACCATATAGGTATGCTTGCTTCCACGAATGCATAGGCACTCCGTGAACTTAAGCTTACATGACAGCCAGTCACATCAAATCACAAGAGACATCTGTGGCAACAACAATGGCATCATATTCCTTAGTGTGAATGTGAACGTCTGTAATCGTATGTAAAAGATCAAATTCTCCCTCTTTGGCAGATTCTGAGGAAAACTGAAGAAATCAAAATCAACACTAACTGCTTGCAAAACTAACCACATTTCTTCCCCAAGGTAGTTCTCGCAAACTCTTTGGGCCGGAGCATTGATATCTATTCGCTTTGCATGCCTTTGCTATGTTAAGCGACTTTTAACTCTTACATATGTAGGGTAAAATGGCGAGTGCATCCTCGGCCAGCAGCATAATGCTGGGCTACGCCGTCATATGGTTCACAAACCTATACGGAGGAGATTAAAAAGATGTGATGAGCCAACTAATGGCATTGTATAAAAATGGATTCACACTTGACGACCTTCGCCAACGGTTAAAGGACTACGACCTTCGGATCATCACGTAGAATGTTCGGACCCTTCACAAGCCATGTGCCGCCGAGTAATTAGCAGAGGCACTTGACTCTTATCACGCAGATATCACCGCTATCCAGGAAGTTCAATGTAATGGGCCGAACATAAGGAGGACTAAAAACTCTATATAGCATGTGATTGCTATAAGGAAAATAAACAAGTCTTATGTCGTATGACAATCCGCATCACGGATAAATTCGCTAACACATGTCTAATATTCGCCCATGCCACTACAGAAAGCAACGACAACGCCACCGAAGAATATTTCCACAAGCTCCTCGACAGGACATATAATAAATGTCCGAAGTATGACATAAAAATCGTATTAGCGACAGGATAGGAGGAAATTGGTAGGACTGTTGGTAAGCAGTAAGCACGATACAACGTCTGACAACGGACTTAGGCTTATTGATTGCAGGCAGCACATGGTTTCCTCATCTCAATATATGGCGGTCTCCAGACCATGAAACGCTATATCAAACTGATCACATTGCAATCGACGTATGGATTGAATGAACTGGATTCCTCCAGTATTCTGGACGTCTGAATTTCCGGGCAGCCAACATTGACTCAGATCACCACCTGGTTGGATCCAAGGTGCGAATGCGGATTTCCCAAGTGTCACAACAACGAAAAGCTACTATGAGAAGATATACTCGTATGTAGGGTGACCAGATGAGAACGATAGGAAAAAAATTAAATAAAACAACAACAGTGTCAGGCATGAAATTGATTTCGGCTCTATTTTGAAGCTACATTCACGCCATTATGTGTGGAATAGCCACCTGGGCTTCGTTGCCAGTGCTTCAGGCGGTCGGTCCAATTTTTGATGACTCGGCCCAATGTGTGCGGAGTTATTTCGGCAATAGCGTGTCGAATGTTGGCCTCGAGCTCGTCCAAAGTGGTTGGCTTGTTAGCGTACACTAAGAATTTGACGTAGCCCCAGAAAAAATAATCGAGTGGTGTCAAATCGTGTGATAGCGGCGGCCAATTGATGAGCCCTCGCCGTGAGATGGCCCAGTCGCCAAATTTCTCCTTCACAACTTCGTTGTGAAGCGTCGCTCGTATGGCGTGTAGCGTTGTCTTTTTAGAACCACAGCTTGGATATATCGACCCCGACCACAGAAAGTCGGGTTACATCGCTCAGTACCTGAGATAATTGACGGGAACGGTGTTTCCTTCCTCATTTCGAAAGAAATAAGATACGGTGATGCCGTCATGCCATGAACGGCACCAAACAGTCAATCTTTGTGGATGCATTAATGCTTAACCGAACACTTGTGGATTGTATTCACACCATTAATGGCACTTTTGCTTGTAGACATAGCCGCAGCGCCAAAAATGAGCCTCGTCCGAGAAGCTGAATTTTTGACCAAAATCCGGATCTCCGGCCAACATTTTCAGCGCCCAATTAGAGAACTCACGGCGTTTTCTATGGTCGTGCAGCGTCAATTCTTGGGTCAGCACATTTGTATGCGGATGTAGGCTCAAATCCGACCTCAAAATAAACCGGGTTGACTCTCTGGCGATGCCCAATTCAGCCGATCTGCGCCGAATCGACACTTCTGGGTCTTCTTCGATAATTGGCCGCTACGACGACTATGTTTTCTTTATTTCGTACCAATCTCTGTATGGTTGGTGGCTTAAGACCCAAAAGAGTGTACTCACGCTCAAACTTTTGCACGGTGACGACCGACCTCACGGCGGAATTCACCTCACGTATTTACAACTGATCTGGACCTTCGATAATATTTTTCAATAATTTCCGTACATTCGGCAAGGGTAAAACGATGCATGATGAAATATTTTGACAGCCATAAAAAAGATGCAATTGCAAGAGTTCGTCAAAATATTCGCTAAACGCGTATCCCGAAATTTCTCTACAACTCCTATGCCGGTAGCATCAAGTACCGAAGATCAGTGGCGACGCTGCCAACGTGCTAACAGGGATGCCGAAACTAATGTGCTGTCTCTCACCCCACCACCTTCAAGAAAACGAAAAGCGTACAACGTGGCACTGCAACGAAGGACGGGACCGGCTCGTGAGTTTTACGTGCTGAAGAGACTGGAAGAACAACAGCTTCTGCACAAGAACAAAAAAAGAGCACGCGAAGTATGGTATGTGATCGAGGGTATTGAGTGTTTATACTCCAGGAACAACATACGGAAGTTTTGACAACATGTAGAGATGTTAAATGAAAACTTATAACAGAGTCACATTCGGTGCTGGGAATATGAGAAAGCATTCAACGATGAACTAGCGAGTTGTATGGCTACGCATCAATCGCCTGGCCATGGAGATGGCTAGGTCATGTAAAGCGGATGGACACCAGTGCTCCGGCATGCAGAGTCTTTGATTATAACCCGGATGGACAGCGCTGTAGAGGAAGACTTCAACTAAGGTCACACGCACAAGTACAAAAGAAGGAAACATCAACCGACTTCGAGTACGCAACTGGAGGCAGTTAATTTAAGGGTCGAGCTAACTCTGGGGAGGCCTGCCAGTTGATGCCCAGGTTCACCCCGAATTGTGAGTATCACATCAGGGTCTGCCTACCCTTTAGATCAGAGAGTCCAACATTTGCATATGTCTGGGCGTAGACATTAGAAGTATTGAAGTGATCCGCCTTTGGAGGGTATCACAGTACAAAACCACCTTACCATAGAGCGTATGCTAAAATAATACGAGACCTCAAACACGTTGGTGTGTACAAAATAGTATCCAGCTTCATCAAGAAAGGATCCAGTTTGTCCAGATCTGTGGCGTCATATTATACAAATTACTAGGTTGCAGTAATAAATAAATGGTTTAGCAGGTCCTCTATAGATAAAATTCGATCCACAAGAGATATAAACAACTTCTTAATATTATGAACAAAAACTATTATATAATTCTTTTATTTGTAATTTGTGTATAAGGGCTTTGCAATATTATGAAATAGCGTCGCGTGTCATTGTTATCCTTTTATCGTTTTGCTCAGCTAATCAATTTACGAATCTAGTTGCATGACATTCGAAAAATTTATATTACGTCATCGTGGTTAGACCTCAGAATGTTTTCTTTGTTATTCTCATTTGTTGTTGTTGCATGAGTTTAGATAAGAGTAGCTTTTGTTGTTATGTCTTTTTGCTAGTGTTAGCTGAATTTCGAAATTGATAAGTTCAGTCGCGTACAATGGCACCCGTAATTGTTTACTTTTCATGTAATCGGGAGAAGTGTGCCACCTGAACGTCGATTAGATACACTCATATCTAGATAGTAAGACACTAAGCCTACATAGAAGATCAGTAATTTCGCTATACCAAATCGGATACCAAATCACCTGAAATGGTCGACATTCCCCAGTGACAGTCTGGTTCGCTAGAAATCGATTATGCCGCTACAGAACATCTACAGCTGCCTGGTCTGTGGCCTAGCAAGCCTCAAAGTTGCATTGCTCTAAAATGGTAAGAGGCGTCTCCGATATGGACGAACATTTTGGTGACGACCACTGGCTATCGAACCTCAAGGTTGTCCTTGAAAATGTAAAAGACGGTTCCCGATTCTGGACGTCCAAAACTTGAGACAAGTTTGGTAAGGACAACATGACATTCTACCATCAGATTGGATCGCTCGTCTCGTGGACACAAAAAATTACAAAGGCAAATGGGTTGTTGACCTTACAATATCAACCGCCTAGTTATTTGAAGCACATTGTAAGACTCCAAGGACTGCCATAAGACCAGCTGAGTTACGACTAATCGAACACGTAACACTTAAATACGTAGCTTCGTTGGAGAATCGGATGGTGATACCTCTTTTTAAGGGGTTTGTGTACCCTGAAAATGTTTGTACACTGCGAGGTCGAAGGAAATTTAGGGAGGAAGAAAAGACAGATACCGATGTATGTTGTTTTTAAGTGTTTGTAAGTTATAACGACCAGGAAACACAGAGATCGCCAGGGCATGCGTTTAGCGAGTTGTGCGGCTTAGGAAAAAATCGCGATATTTTAGAGTACGTCCGAAAATGGGTTTGAGGGTATACTGATGAGCATTCATAGCGAGACAGCTGTTACGATTGAATGTTTGAGTGGGTGGAGTGCTACTGGCGATTTCAATGGAGCACTGGTGGTGGAAATAGCAATAAAACAAAGTGAGACAGGAGACATTACGTTGGCGTTCGAGGGTGTCAATTGATTGACTGATATTAGTATCACTTACGAGATTTATCGCACGGTTTTGAATGTTTTAGGAGGACCTGACCAGATGTGGGCATTGTACTCCAATTTTGGGCGGATGAATGCCTTATATATTGTGGCCAGATAAGAGGGGGTAAAATATTTCTTACATCGCTTGAGGAAACCTAGACATTTCGCAGCATTTTTGACGACACCGAATATGTGGTCATTCCAACGTAAGTTTTCACTGACACACATACCAAGAATGGAATGTTTATCGGTCTCGACGATGTAAGTGCCATCCATGGATAATGGCAGCGTGTTTAAATTTCGTTTTAACGACAGCGGACAGCATTGTGTTTTGGGAGCATTAAATGCTACTCTGTTAGCGGTTCCCCAATTAGTTATGCTGGCACATCGGAATTTAATGAGCTTAACATACGCTGCCGTTTCCATTCTATAGGGACATGAGTCCGGAAACGAATATGAAGAGCAGAGAGTACTGTATGTCGTCAGCAAAGGAATATATTGGATTAGAAGTAGCAGACAAAAGATCGTTGATGAAAATTAAAAAGAATGTCGGAGAGATAACGGAGCCCTGGGGCACACCAGCATTTATTTTATGAATATCAGACTTGAAACCATCCAACTTGAATTGAACGTTCCGAATGGTAATGTCTAATCCATTGAAGAAGAGAGTCGTCGATCCCAAAAGCATGCACTTTCGACAAAAGAGCCTGGTACCAAACTCTGTCAAATGCCTTAGAAAGATCAAGTGCAACTATCTGGCTTTCGCCAGATTGATGTACGCTTTGGTTCCACTTTTCTGTGAGACATGCCACCAAGTCACCAGTGGACCTGTTGATATGAAAACCGTGTTGCTGGTCATTGAGGGGTTTTCGTGTTTAGAGATATTTCATGAGCTGAGGGTCTTTCAGCGTTTCCATGATCTTGGAGAGAAGGGACGTAAGTGCCTTTTCTTTTGGTTTGAAACTCTTCATCCGGTGAACGATAAAGGACCTCATTCCATAGAGAATAGTGTCAGTGATCATATCAGCAGCGGTATCCACAGCGTTATCGGGGAACTTAACGATCACCTAAAATTCTTAGAGAAGTTGTTAAGTCCGCTCCAATTGGCTTTCTCGTATTGCCATACGGTTCTTTTAGGAATCTTTTCTCTAACTGTGTGGTCGGTGTACGAGAAATTAGCTGACATGACACAATGGTCCGACGAGCCTAGAGGGGAGAGCACATCAACGGAATACTTATCAGGGTGAGAAAGGGTGTTGGCGGTATGACTATCAACATCTGGTATTCGCGTGGGCGCATTTACAAGCTGCGTTAATTTGTTGAGCGAAGATCTCAACACACAGTCCATAGGGCGTTGTCTGTCCAGAATGTCGAAGCCACCCAGAATTGTGCCCGTAATCACGATTTCAGTATGAGGATACAAGGATACAATTCTTTGTATGGAGTCAGACAGCGCGTCAAACTCGTGAAAGATCGAGTTGCTATTTGGGGCTTCTGTAAATAAAGCAGTAGTGGATAATTTGCTTACGGGGACAAAATTTTAACCACATGAAATTGATTGGATTGGAACAGGGACTACATTGTGGTAAAGCTACATTACTGCGCACATAAATGGCGAGACCGCGGTTAGAGAAGAATAGTGGCACTAGTTCGTAGCCAGGTAGCTTCAGATCAGAGAGTTATCTGAGAGGTGTGAGCGGGTATCTAGCTGTGTTTCACTAGCTGCCAAAACAGCTGGTCTGTATTTGCAGACGTGGACGTATTCAGAAAAGTGATTACTTTCTAGCCTGCGTCTATTGGCAATATCCACTCTGAATTCCCGAGTCGTTATAAAGGTAGACCAACACAAAAACCAATGTAATACAGCAGTGTCCGAGTGCATTTTTTTTTTGTTTGTCACAGTGCCTTTGCGCATGTATACTTTTCGATGGTCAGCTCGGCACTCAGGCAAGTTATGAGAAAGCAAGGAGTTGGCGACCGCAACGACAATGGTGAGAGTTTTGTTGATTTTTGCAACGCCAACCGCTTTGTAATAGGTGGGACCTTATTTGATCACAAGACATGCCACAAAGTTAATTAGGTGTCGACGGACAGACAAGCAACTTCTAACCAAATTGATCACTTCGCGATCACTCCAGGACGTGCGTAACGGAAGGGGTGCAGACATGGGATTAGCCCTTGACCACCATTTCACAGATTCTACCCTAAGCGTACGTACAACTGCAGTTTGGAGATCCGAAGGAAACATACGAATACCTAAGTTTAATACCGTTAGACTAAAGGATCCCGAAGTCCGCCAACAACTAGGGGATTGAGAGCTACCAGTCGCACGGAACCCACCTTCATGGAAAACCATTGATGTGCTCTGAAAAATCTCTTCGTATATGATGACCAAAGTATAGTCGGTCGGTAGCAAGGAAGAAACAGTGGTTGGCTTTCCGAAGAAACTTGGGCTAGAATCGAAGAAAGAAAACACCTCAAAACTCGCATCACAAATACTTCAGCAGCAGGGAAAAACGAGCGCCTGCGTATCGCTAGAAGATGAGAGAAGTTCTCCGTCGCGTTTGACGTGATAAGCGCAACTATATCAAAGCATTGGCTGCAGAAGCAGAAGTGGCCGGTAGTAGGACCGTCTACAGGATTACCAAAAAACTCACAGGTGTCCAAACCTCTAAACAACACCTGGTAAAAGACACCGACGGATCTCTGCTAGCTTATGATGACGACCAGCTCAAAAGGTGGAAGGAGCACATTTCTGCGTTTCTAAACCATGTTTTCGTCAGTGAAGTGAACCCAATACGCAATGACCCGTCCGTAGTAAGAAATTGACGAATACGCACTGTATCCCCCAGTAGAGAAGAAATCTTTAACGCAATCAAAGCACTGGAGAACAACTAAGCGTTTGGACTTGATGGTATTCCCGCAGAGCTCTTACGAGGAGCGCCAACAACATCCAGTGAACCACATGCACCCACTCATTTAGAGAGCTTGGGAAACAAGGAATGATTGTCAAGCTCCCAAAGAAAGGAGACCTTATGCAATGCGAGAACTGGAGAGGAATTTGCATGCTGCCTGTAGTAGCCAAAGTAGTAGCAAAAATCGTGCTGGAGCGAATAAAAGATCACCTCGAAGACATACGCGACGCCGAACAAGTAGGATTCCGCACTAGATTTTCCTGTGTGGACCACATCAACACCTTGCGGATCATCATCGATCAGCGCGTTGAATTTCGACCACCACTTCGCCAACATGTCAACAGAGAATTTTTCTGGATTGCTTTGCTCAGCAAGAGCATCCCAGATAAATTGATTGCAATTATCAGGCCTACATATGATGAATCCAAATGTCACGTTCTGCATAAAGTAAGGTTGTCGGAGGAGTTTGAAATCCGAAGTGGGGTTAGGCAGGTCTGTGTACTGTCACCAATACTGTTCCTGTTGGCGATAAGTGATGTACTGCATGCTGCTTTCTCGACTGGAAATGAAGGAATTCAGTGGACGCTGCAATCACACATCAAACATCTGGACTACGCGGATGACGTGTGCTTACTCTCTCATAGGATCATGTATCTCCATCAAATGACAACAAGGGTAGAGAGAGACGCTGAAATCGTTGGGCTAAAGATAAATACCGCAAAAACAAAATGGATCAGCCTTGGAACTTCCTCATCTAACCAACTAGAGATTTCTGGACAATTAGTAGACATGGCAGAGAATTTTCAATATCTTGGGAGTATTGTCTCTACTGAAGACGGGACTGAACTAGATATAACCAGCCGAATCGAGAAAGCAAAGGCTGCGTTCGGAATACTGTCCAAAGTATGGAGAACAAGTCTATTAGCCTAAAGACCAAGCTACGACCGTTCCGCTCCAATGACGAATCTGTGCTTCTTTATGGCTGCAGCACTTGGAAAGTCGCATCCGCTGTCAGAAGAAAGCTGTAAACGTTCGTGAATAGATGTCTACGAAACATCTTGAGAATTTTCTGGCCCAACCGTATCCCTAATGATGAACTTCATGCGAGAACAGGTGAGGAACCGATTGACTCTATGATACAAAGACGTAAGTGGCAGTGGATTGGGCATACGATTCGTAAAGGTTATGAGTGTATTGCGAGTTAACCGATGGAATTCTTTCACGTAGAGAGGCAGACGAGTGGGCCGACCTAGAAGTACTTGGCGAAGAGGAATCACTGCAACTGGGGAAGGTTTGGGCAGAGCTGAGATACATCTCCAGTAACCGCACAGGATGACACGTAGGCCCTATTCCCCACAAGGGGAACCTTGCGGACAAAATAGGTCTGAGGATTTAAGTAAGTAAGTGATCGTCGATCCAGTGTAGTATATTTGCAACCTTTATTTCATTTTAGGTGGGTGGCCAAAAATCGTAGTTTCTTCGCAATAGTCGAACGGTTCATTATGCCTGAAGAGGAAGGATTCGTGTCGTTCTTGCGTGCCGTAACTTTGCCTTTAACTTTTTGGTAAGACTTCGGAGCATTGATGTGAAGCAGCAGCTTTCCATTTACTTGATAGTAATGAAGCCCAGCCCATCAGTTGTGGCATTCTGACTGCTTCTTAGCTTCGATGCGACTGATCCTCATTGCTTGAGGCAGATCTTGTAGAGGAACTGACGAGAGGTTGAGCAATCGGCAACATCTCTTGCGTTTTATTTCGACTGTAACCGCTCAAATTTATCCGCCCTCTGAAATATTTGAAGGCGAACCTTAGGTCCAATTAGAAAGTGACCCGATTCTACATTGACTGAGGAGATCCACGATTTTGGACGAATGCCTTACGTCGATAGTAACAAAATCAATTTTGCTGATAGTTAGTGATCAGCCATGTTCCATTGTCAGTCAATTTTGTGGTGAAATTAATTTGGTGCTAACTGAATTAACATCACACACAGGTCAGCAATCCGCATTGTCAGCTTCCTAACCTGACCCAAGGGTTAAGCAGTTCCATTGTTCTTTTACCTTTGATGAATCAACATCTCAATGAAGATCGTGCTATTATATCTGCGAAGCTATAGTTGCGTCAGCTGATTTAACATTAAATTGTTGGTTTCCCACTTCAAAAACATGATATTGAATGCTACGCAGTATCATAACCGAAAGAGTAAGTCATTCAGGTATGGGTAAAGTTCATCTACATACATAGACCATGCCAAATTCACTATCTGAGAAGCTACCAGTCTATCAGAGAAACCAGTAGATAATAATACCTGACGCGTATAATTATTTCGTAATGACTATCAAAATTTTCTTGATACACAAGTGTCTGCGAGCATTAGAAGTAAAGTCAGCGCTGAAATCGCTTTAGTGTGCGGACCTTTTTCCAACGAAATGTATCGCAAAGCTGACGCTCTAAATCGGTCGCTGAGCTTTCAGCAGTGGAATCAGCTACGTTTTGTCTCACAAATCAGCGGCAAGGTATACGGCCTTAGTTAATAATAAATTCTATCGACAATTGATATTTTTTTTTTTAAAGAATGCAGAGGACGTTTCCTTCCATTCGCGAGAATGGGTAAATGCCAAGCCCACATCAGAGATTCCGGGACCAACGAAGCTTCAGTTAATTCGTGGCTTTATGCCAGGCGGTAAGTTTTCTTTTTTTTAAAACGACGCTCTTATAAAAAAAAAAACTTCACTCTTGCCGCAGGAATTTTTTACAAGAAGTCCTTGACTGACTTTGTAAATGAAGCTCGCAAAATGTACGGCGACTTGGTGATGGTACCCGGAGTATTTGGGAAGGACAGCATTTTGTTGTCCTTTAATGCAGATGACTTTTCGACAGTAATTCGTTCAGAAGGTAGGTGGCCCAAAAGGAAGGGCATAGAAACCATGAACTACCACAGAAATGTACACAGACAGAAAGACTTCGGAGACACTATCGGTCTACTAGGATCGTAAGTTGATGCTACCCTTCAAATTCATTTACCGGTAATCTGTGTTTTTGTTTTTAACAGAAATGGTGAAACCTGGGGTAAGATACGAAGTGCGGTGAATCCAATTCTAATGCAACCGCGTAATGCTCGCTTGTATGTAAATAAGATGCTCGAAGTTAACGATGAATTTCTACAGAGGTAAGCTTGTCAGACACCGTCACACAAGAGTTTATTGAACAAAACTCATTTCAGAATCCGGGAAATTCGAGACCCTCACACTCTGGAAGTGCCCAGCACCTTTCAGGATGAAATCAATCGTCTAACCTTCGAATCCGTTGCCGTTGTGGCTTTGGACCAACATATCGGATTTATTCGTAGAAACCGAAATGATGAGGAAGCAACAGCTCTTTTTCAAAGTCTCCGAACGATCTTCAATCTCATGTATGACTTGGACATACGTCCATCCCTCTGGAAATACGTGAAGACCCCTAAATTCAACAAAATGATGAAAGCCCATGACACCATGTATGACATCATAATGAAGTACATCAACCAAAGTGTGGATAAAATCGAAAGTAACAAGCTAACCAAAAATGAAAACGATGAGGACAGTGTTTTGGAGAAACTACTCAAGATTGACAAACAAATTGCCGTGGTCATGGCTTTGGATATGCTTATGGCTGGAGTTGACACAACCACTACGATTTTAGTTGGTCTATTGCTTTGCATTGCTAAGAATCCGGAGAAACAGGAAAAACTTCGACAGGAAATCCGATCTGTTCTTCCGGAAAAAGACTCCAAATTGACCCTGGATAACATGAAGAATCTTCCATACCTTAGGGCTTGTATCAAGGAGGGCATTCGTGTTTTTCCACTTGCAGCTGGAGCTCCGCGAAAGTGTGGTGAAGATATTGTCATGAGTGGTTACCAGGTGCCAAAGTATCACGATATCTTTCTTGGTGGAAATACATTATCGAAGGAGGACAAGTACTATGAAAACGCAAAGGAGTTTCTTCCCGAACGATGGCTGCGCACCGAAGAAAATTCCCAACTTCAAACGAATCCTTTTGTCAACATTCCGTTTGGAATGGGAGCCAGGAGTTGTGTTGGTAAGCGTCTAGTTGACATGGAGTTAGAAATCACTTTGGCTAGGTTGGTCAGGAATTTCTACATGGAGTTCAACTATCCAACAGAGAATGCTTTCAAAGATGCACTTATTTACACGCCCGTCATACCTCTTAAGTTTAAGTTTGCCGAAGTTGAGAATTAGGTGCAATAAAATTTAGATTCAACTTTTATTAGATGTAATTTTTTTTTTTTTTGAAAAAAAAGAAGAACTTAACACGCAAGTGCGTGTTTAGAAAAATGGGACATAGTGAGAAGAAAGTTCTTTTGGGTTCGGTGGCTATTTCGCGCCACGAGTGGCATCCAACATTTAATGGAGAGATTAGATTATTAGTGTAGTGGGACTCACCTCTTACGTGAATTTAGTTGCCTGCAAAAAAAGGATGTCTTTCGGGCGCGGCTGGTATTGAACCCCGAACCGTCCGATTTAGAAGCCAATACACTACCACTTGAGCCACAGTCATTTATTTTAGTGTCCGGATGTCTGACCAGTGCTAAGCCATGAAAAGGCCTATTCGGTACACCGCTAACGTTGAGTATTCCACAAATTAGAAAATTCTTCGCTCTGCCAGCATCGTGCATAGAGAAACAGTAGTTGCACTCAGCCTAAACCAACAGCAGCTGCAAGCTCATAAGCTACGGGTTGCTATGACAAGACGACCACGAGACAAATCTGTTAGTGTCGTGTATATTTTTGGATCTGCTCTTTTAGAGTAACTCAAAAAGAGGAGACATAACTCCCGCCTAAGCTTGGCAAAGTTAAATTCGTGCCTGTCGGCTTCGAATACTAAGCGTCGGAGGTCGCTCAGTATCCAAGACTTCCAACTCAAAACACGCAACAAGATATAGCCCTCCAATTTCCAGCAAGGCACGGCGACTAGCTCCTGATCGTCTCCGAATTGCCAAAACAGACTTGGACAAAATGATCCAGCTAGGCAAAGCACGTCACTCAGACAGTTCTTGGTCGTCGCTCCTTCACCACGCTTTAAAGATGTCAGGAGAGTGGCGTCACTGTGGCGATTACAGAGGCCTTAACGACCGGACCATCCCAGTTGCATATCCTGTTCGATGCCTTGAAGTCTTCAGTGCAAACCTGCATGGGAAACAAGTGTTCTCTACTATCGACCTAATTCGGCCATTCAACCCGAACCCTGTTGCACCATCAGATATCAAGAAAACTGCTACCTTTTGTATTCACCTACATGCATGATCTTCTTGTGGCATCTGAGGATGAGGTACAGCACGTCGACCATATGGAAAAATCGAAGTTGCTTTTCTGGGATATTTAGTATCTTCTATCGGCATTCTTCCACTCCCGGAGAAAGTTGACGCTATCCTAAATTTCCCTAAGGCAAATGACGCAAAGAAGCTCTGCGCATTTATTGGTACCACCAACTTCTACAGGAAGTTAATCAAGCAACTGGTAGGATCTAACGCCGCAAATTCGTAAACCATCAATTGAACGCCTAGGCTGGTAAAAGCCTTTAGGAACAGCAAGCACGTCCTTGCTACCGCTGTGCTATTGGCACATCCTATCTTTAACGCGGAGTGGTCAATTTTCACTGACGCCTCGGAACGGAACGCCACCGCTATTGAAGCGGTGCTCCAGCAACGATATCACTCTGCATGGCAACCCCTCGCCGTCTTCAGCTGCAAATTATTAGCATCAACTCAAAAACACTCAACGTATGACAGGAAACTGAACACAATCTACGAAGGGATACGGCATTTCTGTCACATTTTTGAAGGCCGACGTGTGGTTTTTTATACGGACCACAACCGGTGCGTGCATCACCGTGGCAGTTTAGAAGGCTGAACTTCGTCGTGCAGCTTAGCACTGACATCAGGTATGTACCTGGACTCGAAGACATAGTCCCCGATACGTTGTCTCGCGTTGACGCCATCGAGGAAGCAGTAAAGCTAAGAGAGCAGACGCACTAATTGACGACACCGAGCTTCAAAAACTTTTGAACAACCAAGACTCCACTATTAAACTTCGTCATTTGAGACTCAACAATCCCCAGGTCCAGCTCTACTATGACATCTCCACTGGTAACATCCGCCCGTATGTCCCACAAAAGTTTTTGACTCTCTGCACTTGGTCGTGCACCCTGGTCAACGCGCTACTAGGAATCTAATGCCCCAGCGTTTCATCTGGCCTGCTATGAATAAAGATTGCTCCAGGTGGGTTAAATGCTGCATCCCTTGGCAAGTAAATAAAATCATATGACATACCGTCTCGCCGTTTGCCAACTTCCAATCACCCATGCACCGCTTCGAGCATGTCCATATTGATCTTGTCACTCTCACGCCGTCCAAAAGATTTAATCAGTATCTCACAATCGTCGGCAGATTTATGGGATTTCCCGAAGCCGTTTCTTTGTCAAACGGATCCGCAGAAACTATAGCTCAAGCTCAGCTCTCATCTTGGATCTCATGCTTCGGTGTACCACTGCGGGTTACTTCGGACTTGGCGTGGCAATTCGAATCAGACTTATTCAGGTGCCTAACCAAGCTTTTTGGCTGCAAACACCTTCGGACATCACCCTACCATCCGCAGTCAAATGGATTGGTCGAGCGTTCGGCTTCTCTGGGTGGCGCGTATCTGAAATGTCCAATTTTCCATGACTCTGGCGCATGAATCAGGCTGAATTTGACCGATGGCATGGGTTATATTGGTTTTAAAGGCCGCTGTGGTTTGTGGCTTATTCGTATAGACCTACGACTTCAGAAAACCCCACAAGAAAAAGTCTAACGGGGTCAAATCGCACGATCTCGGTGGCCAGTTCACATCACCTCCACGTGAGATGACCATGCCCTGGAATGGCTCGTGCAGAGTTTCCAATGTGGCGTGAGGTGTGTGGCACGTAGCGCCATCCTGTAGAAAGCACATGTTGTTGGTGTCCATATCAGGCCAAAAGATGTTGGTAATCATCGACCCATAGTGCTCGCCATTGTCGGTGATGGCCTGGCCATCGTCGTTCTCAAAGAAATATGGACCGATGACGCCGCCAGCCCACAATCCACACCAAACAGTGACTTTTAAGGATGTTTGGACGCTCTCCTTTGGATTGGTGTCGTCCCAAATTCGACAATTTTGTTTATTGACGTACCCATTCATCCAGAAATGTTCCTCTTCGCTGAAGATGGTTTTTCGATTAAAATTTGAGTTAGTTTCCAACTGCTCCAGAGCCCATTCAGCGAACACACGTCGTTGTCTATGGTCGTTTACCTTCAGCTCCTGGGTCAGTTGAATTTTGTACGGGTGCAGGCCCAAGTCACGACGCCGAATCCACCAAGTTTTGGTCTGCGAAAGGCCGAGTTCTTGTGAGCGACACGAAATCGACTGCCTCGGATTCTCTTGCACACTCTTACGGACAGCGATTATGTTTTCGGCAGATCTTGTGTTTCATCGACGTACGGATGTTGGTTTATCGTTGACTAAGCCAGTGGACTCAAATTTATCCACCACACTGCGAATAATCCTATGGCGAAGCGCGCGAAACACACATGTTGATAAAACAATTTTACATTTGCACGTGTTGTTGAACGCTATGTCCGTCGACGGTGATTTGACAAAACAGACTGACTAAATGACAGGCAATTTGACAGATGTAGCTTCAACAATATGGCCGCTATCAACTGTCCAAGACCATGGTCTTCTACCATTCCTACAGTGCTTCTCGGACTCCGAACTGCATTTAAAGAGGATCTCCAAGCAATACAGGTTGAACTCGTATATGGCGAGCCTATTCGACTGCCAGGCGAATAACTTCGTCTGTCAAATCGGATCACATCGGTCCCAGGGTTGGGACAGATCCTTCAGAACCACTTCAAGGAATTGGCGTCTCAACAAACATCTCGCCACGGGCAACGTTCTACGTTTGTTTTTAAAAATCTCAGGGAAGCCTCACACGTCTTCGTCCGCCACGACCACATACGACAATTTTTCTCTACTTCTTACGATGTGCCATACAAAGTACTACAAAGACAGGATAAGTACTTTGTGATCCTTATTAAAGGAAGAAGTACACCGACCTCTATTGACAGACTAAAGCCCGCTTTTATTTTTCAGTGGAAGCCCAAAGGGATGCCCGAACACAGCGCTGCGAAACAGACCCTGAACCTTCTACGTAAATGCTCAGTGTTTCTCCGCATGATGCTATAGTATTGTGTGCGTAACTTGTATGAATGTGGCGTTCTACAACTTGCCTCTACCCTTGCCGGTTCCCAATTAGAATTCTCTTTCTAAACCACATAGGGCCCTATTTCGGCTCTCTTCTATTACTTAATTTGTCAAAAAGTTCCTTTTGTTTGCCTCTTAACAACTTCACCTAATCGAAAGCTTGGTTGGAGCAAATCTTTGGCAATTGGGAGTCTAGTTCTTAATATTATACTCGTTAGCAGCTGTGATATGCCGCATCTTAATGCGAAAACAGCACGCGAATCAATGGACCAATTGAGAAATTAGTTCGGTGAGCAATTTATCTCTCGTTTATATTGACCGGCTAATCGATGTTCTTCCCCTTTCTCTTTTTCTCATAGAGCACGCAAACCCTCGTCCTTCTTTGCAGCCCCACTTTGTACTTATCTTGTTGAGTTGCATAACATTCATAAAATCATATCCGCTGTGGCGTCTCTAATGGCATGTTGGCGGCGGTGCCGCTGGTATTCGCTACTTGATGCTAGCAGCTAGGAGTTTTTGAGAGGGAGGGCTCTTGCGATTCAAACTTTCCTACGCTTTCCCTTGTTATGGTAAGAAGATTCTGAGGTTCTGAAAGGAACCCAGCTCATACATCAAACTAAGCGCTAAAGATGTACAAACTATATGTTGAACATGCAACAGGATTACACTCCAGATGTTCGTCGCAACAACAATGATCTAGCCGTGGTCTTTTCGACTTCTGCCGAGAAACATATTCTGGAACACCAAACCAACATACTATAAGAACCCACCGCCGATTTAGACGCTGACATAGAAGCTGCTGTATCATTTGATTCCGATGACTACTGCGGCTTTTTCTACAACACGTTCGGTGGATTGGGCTTGATCGATGGAGAGAGTATTGGTCTTGACTGTTACGATTAAACTCGATCAGCAAGACTACCGTCTAATGGGCAAATAAAGAACAAGCGAAGATGTGGGACAAACGCGCTGCGCAAAGAGACGGCAAGTGCTTTCGATTCGGCGGAGAAGAGAAACAGGTCGGCTGCAGTGACACCCACTAATACCGACTAGAAACAACTCTAGTGGTGTCTTTTCCAGCGCACGAGAACCGACTGAAACAGGTGCTGCAAGCAGAAGAAGTTGCAGTTCGAGTGTACGGAACTTGGGTGTCGCCGAAAAACCTATCTCTAAAAAACCTCGAGCCCCAAAACGGCCGAGACCGGCGTACCTTAAGAATGCTGGTATCATCTTCAAATTGGGAAAGCTGGCAATGACAGCAGACTGAACGACGCAAAGAGCAAACACTGTGTTGATCAACTGTAGGTGCAAACTGGAAGGCAAACAGGACACTAAGGCTTACGTCACAAAACATCTATACAGGAACCATGAATGTGGAATAAACGCATCTCTGGTTTCGGATGTTTAAAGGGTTTCACACCACTATGATACGAGTGATCAGAAAGACCGAGTACTTGTTTTTTTATACCGAATTCGCTCTCACCATCTAAACTTTGGCAATTTCGCAACCAATATTTAGTTGCTGCAGACATATGGTAAGCTACGAAACGAACTGAGAAAGATACAAATTCGTCGTTGCGTCAGCTTACTTTCGAAGACAGTAGCCAAACTAAGTATGACTCCGGCAAGACTATCGACTGACTTGGCTGTCGACACTATTGGACTTCATGTTGGCAACGCAATATATTAAGAAGAGCCGGTGGCGGAGGTGTAGTATCTGCTTCTAGAGCGTAAGTTTCCGAGGTTACAATGTGACCTCGGGTAATGAAATCGCCAATTAACTTACATGAGAATATAGATGACATGACCAGAACATAGTCAGGGTTCCGGCAGGCTGAATTAAATGTTTCCTGATGTCTCCAAGAGGTCAATTACTTTTCTGTTTCTCCCTAGGGAAGACAGCAGATTGCCTATTGTATGTATAGCGTTGTCACAGCATATTGCGACGTAACTATGTGCGTCGCCGGCCTACGTTTGCATCCAGCTGCAAGTATATATCGCTGATGTGTTGGGTGTTGGCACTAAGGATACTTTATCATCGAAAGGCTGAGAAATTCCATTTTAAGGAACATACACAGAGTTAAATTGACTAGTTCTATGCTAGGGTGCTCTATTTTGATAGAAAATATAGCCCGTTGTCACAGTCAGGTGGCTGGTACTGCTTTCGTGACAATATGACCGCCTATGACAGCCAAAAAGCCTCTATGTGGTGTTGTTAATGAATCTGTACTACACCTTTTGGCTCCACCTCGAAAATTCGATCAAGACCTGTGCGCTTGGCTATGTTCTCCTGCCAAGCTCGATACCTTTTTCTTCTTAAAGCTATAAAAAGCTATCCCGGGTCACTGTAAACGGACTATTCAAAAGCATTTTTTGTCATTTAGACTTTGGTTACCTTATGGATGTGCTTCTACTACTGTCTGATGGAGTGAACACACTGAACTTCCGGTTGCTATTCTAGAAAGAGAAATCTTCCATCTTGAGTCATTACGATTGCTTGCAATGTGTTGAGGATATGCCTATTTTTGACTCATGTGTGTCCAAAATTAAACCGTACTACTCCAACATTTGTGTTAAAAACGAACAAAAAGCAAAATACACATTTTGAGTATGATATAAATGAAAAAAAATTATTTTTTTATTTAAAACGAAAACCAAAATTTAAGTCTCGACTTCACTAAGTTTAAAGTTTAGCGGTATTGCGGGCACATTGATCAGATGATTCTTAAAGGCGTTCTCCGTGGGATAGTTGAATTCCATATAGAAATTCCTTACCAATCGGGATAGAGTAATCTCAATCTCCAGATCGACTAAACGTCTACCTACACAACTCCTAGCTCCAAATCCAAAGGGAATATACACAAATGGGTTTGCTTGGAGTTGTGCATCACTTCCACTTCGAAGCCATCTTTCGGGAATAAATTCTTTTGCATTTTTATAGAACTTCTCCTCCTTGAGCAAAAGATTAGAATTCAAAACAATGTCTTGATGCTTTGGCACCTGGTATCCACTCATGACAATATCTTCACCGGATGTTCGCATGAAACCGGATGTAATTGGATAGACCCGAATGCCTTCCTTGATGCATGCTCTTAAGTAGGACAGATTCTTCATATTGTCTAGGGTTAGCACAGAGTCCTTTTCTGGTAGGATTGTACGGATCTCTTGACGAAGTTTTTCCTGCTTCTCAGGGTTTTTAGCCAAACAAAGGAGAATACCAACTAAGGTTGTGCTGGTTGTGTCAACTCCTGCCATCAGCATGTCCAGTGCCATCACCACAGCTATTCTCTTGTCAATCTTAAGGAGTTTCTCTAAAACACTGTCCTCTTCGTTCTCTTTTTTGATGGTTTTATGGTTTTCTATTTGCTCTAGAGCCTGGTTGATGTACTTCATTATGATGTCATACATTGTGTCGTAATTTTTCATCATTTTATTGAATTTCGGAGTTGGAATGATTTTCCACATGGACGGTCTGACATCCAAATCCATAGCCAGATCGAATATTGATCGAAGACTCTGGAAGAGCGCCTTTGCTTCGTCGTTATTTCGGTTCTTCCGAATGAGACCAATCTGTTGATTCAAAGCGACAACAGCAACTGATTCAAAGGTCAGACAATTAATCTCATCCTCAAAATTGTCGGGCATCTCCAATGTATCGGGGTTCCGAATCTCCCGAATTCTAAAACAATTAAAATTGTGTTTACTCTATGCTGGTGTCGGTTAGTATATCTTACCTTTGGAGGAATTCGTTGTTAACCTCAAGCATTTTGTTCAGGTACAATCGAGCATTTCGTGGTTGCATAAGAACTGGATTCACTGCACTTCGTACCTTGCCCCACGCTTCATCATTCCTATAGAGACAAACGTGTCTTTCAAAGTAAAACTGGCAAGTAGATATCATTGAAACTTACGATCCAAGAAGACCAATAATCCCTCCAAATTTGTCTTTTCTATGGACAGTCCTGTAGTAGGTCATGGTCTCAAGGCCCCGCCGTTTCGGCCATACACCCTCAGATCTGATCACAGTCGGAAAGTCGTCCGCATTGAAAGAGAGCAGCATACTTTGTTTGCCAAACAGGCCAGGAATCATAATTGTGTCGCCATATGTTCTGCGAGCTTCCTCTACAAATTCGATTAATGATTTGTTATAGTACACACCTGAGTTGAAAAAGAAAAGAATTTTTGAATGAGAACAACCAAGGCCATCCAAATTAGTTCACTTACCGCCTGGCATAAATCCACGAATTAATTGGAATTTCGTTGGCCCGGGGATGGCGCTGGTCGGTTTGGCATTCGCCCATTCTTGAGAATGAACATTGCCCACCTGAGTGTCATCTACGTTCTATAAATGAGTTGAATGAATCTGGTCGAGGTGATATGCTTGAGTTACTCGTCATTTCTTACCTTCACATTGACCTGGGCGACCGAACGTAGCTGTTTCCACTGGCTAACACGCAACGATTGATTCAAGAGACGCACCTGTTGATACATACTGTACGACGGATTTGGACAAACTAAACTCCAAGAGTTGCGATGAACAACCGGAAAGTTTCAGTGGTCCGTCTATCGATGAAAACTAAAACTGGAATGAGCTTTTTCGGTGGCAATGGTGTGGTAGATAAGCGATTTTTCAATAACTATTATTAGTCATTGTTTTGACTATCAGATAAATACTTTTGATATTAAACAAACAAAAGTAAGTTATTTCAAAATATCTTCTGCAATTGTTTCTGGATTATGTTTCAGCTTATCGTGACGTTTGATTGCTGGAAATTGTTGTCGAGAAGATCTTGTCATTTATCGAACTTTTATGGCACGTATAATTGCAATTGTGGATGTTACCCCCTTTTAATCGATGCAAATATATCAACTTTTATAAGATCACAATTCGGCATGAGCTCGAGTGGTTTTAGACAGTTTTTTCCAAAAAAAATAACATTGCGACATCTGCTACAACTGCAAAAAGATACTGAGAATTATGGATGCAGAACGTTACAGAAGATCAACTTGAATCAAAAGTTATTATCAGCCTAATGTATGTGCACCACAAGGCGAATGAAGCTGAAGACCCTGTTAAGGAGCAATCGATTTTTTTATTGCTTTCAGTGGTCCCTTAGGACCTCAAAAATTATATGCTAAAAGATTATGGCCGGGAAATATCTCGAGGTACTTGTTTTTCAAAGTATTGTACAAGGCCGTCAGGTAGGCAACAAGGCTCTTATGACCGAAACGAGGGACCGTATTTTAGAGGACTTGACTAGGCAGATGTTTTTGAAGCTATTTGCCACGTGTTCAGACTGTTGCTTGTTTCGTCTTTAGAAACGTCGGTTTCAGTCAGTTTCGTACAGTGAAACATTCGAGAAGGACGTTTGTTTTTTATCGATAATTGTGTTAACTTTTTTGTTTTGTTTTGTGAATGTTGTTGGTTCGTTTTTATAATGAGTGACAAAGTGTATTGTGGTCAAAAGGATGCAAAAGAGACACGTTCATACGGCAAGAGATCGAAAATATCTGGAAGAAAACCGCTGAATCGATACGAGTTAAATGCACCAAGTGAAATGAATGCTGGTACATCCGCGAAAAAATTGAAGCAATCGGAAGATGTGTACGATATTGAAGTGAATCCGGGTTTTGGTTATCGTACGACAAACCTTATTGCAGTGGAAAGCGCGGTTTAGGATTCAAAATAGTAGTGTCCTGTGAAAAATGTGTACAGACTGAGATACCTAGTAGCCCATTTATTGAAAAAGACAATGAAATAAACCGTAGAATTGTAATTTCCATGCGATTACTTGGAATTGGTTTGCACGGAATAAAAAAAGTTATGTGCATTCATGGAATTACCTCTACCTATGTTTCACTCTTTCTATCATAAGGTTGTCAAAAAAATTTCAACTGCAACAGTATGATGAAAGCAGCGAAAGATGAAGCAACTATTTCTATTGAGAAAGGAGAAAATGGAATTATGGTATCAGGCGATGGTTCAGGGAAAAAACGTAGGCTTAGTGACTCTTATTGGCAATTACAGTGCAAAAATTATAGACTACGCAGTGAAATCAAAATACTGTAAGGCGTGTGAGTACTGGAAGAAGATATCAAAGAATATACAGAATGGGCACAAAATCATAAATATTTTGCTGAGTTGTTGAGATGTTTCAGCGATCCGAAGCTGTGCACAAGGTAAAATACATCCATTATATTGGTGACGCTGATTCTAAGACTTTTAAAGGCATTGCTGATGCTAAGCCCTATGAAAGTGTTACAGTACTTAAGATCACGTTTAAAATGGATACCCACCTACGTAGGCAGGTAGGTAAGAGTAGCTGTAGGAAACACCAACCTACTTAGGCCTGTTGGCCCATTGTGATCACACGTGGATCTATGATCTTCTTACTAATGGAACCAGTTTGAGCTTACGATGAAGGAGGAGGAGACTGTTTACGTCTATATTTTTAGATCATTTAGATCGTTGCAGAAGAAGGCTCCTAGGTGAAGTTTTCTTCTCTGGGAGAGAGCTGGACATGTACACAATAGGTGGAGGATTGTCTCCTCTTTCTCCTTGTCCATGCAGCTTCTACAGAAATCTTTTGTAAAAGCGCAAAGTCATTTTGCATGTTTTCCAATGAGGCAGTGTCCAGTGATGACACCTATGATGGCGATTCGATGTTTCCTATTTAGAAGGATCAGACTCTTAGAGCGATTCAGATCCAGCTTTGGCCAGATCTGTTTAGTAGCCAGACATGTTGATCCAACAGTCCACCTACAATTCCCTGGAATGTCTCTATGGCCCAGTACGTAACAAAGGTGATAGTTGAACTGCTCTGCCATCTCCGTAAGAGATGATCGACATTCAAGGGCGGCTTTAGAATTTAAAGTGATTGAGTCCAGGGACTTGTTAGCAGCCGGACTATTCGATATCCTTTGCAGATATCATATTTTTCTTCAGCCAGGGTAAAGCTTCTTTAATCGCCAAAATTTAAGAATAAAACACGCTACAATGGGCTGAAAGACGGAAAGAGAAGTTTAGATTTAGCTTATCTGAGAAAACACCGCCACCAACCCGGCTATCAATCTTAGATCCATCTGTATAGAAGTAGATTGACTTGTCCTCCATGGAAGCATCTTCCTTCCAGAAGGATCTAGAGGGGAAGCTTGCATGGAAGCCTTTGTCAAACCAAAGTTCAGGTATGGTGTAATCGATGTTCTCTGTGAGGATTCCTAGTGTATTACGAATATTAGCGTGGCCAAATAAATTATTTGTCCATTGTGTAGTCGCTATAAGGCGACTATATATCGAGGAGTGTCAAGTGAAACAGAATATCTAATGCCACGGAGGGAGTAGAACGTAGGGCTTCGCTTATGCATAGACATGCTGTTCTTTGAACTCTGCTTTATTTGCCGCAGTGGACTGCATTGTCAACGGGCGTCCACCAGGCAAAAACCCCGTAGGTGAGTATTGGTCTTATGACCGAGATATATAGCCCGTGGGTTACGCGAGGTTGAAGTTCCCAATGGTTCTCAATGGCTTTTTTGCAAGGGAATAAAGCTATAGTAGCTTCCTTGGCTCTTTCTTGAATGTTAGGTTTCCAGTTCAGTTTCCTGCTAAAAATGAGAGTCAAATATTTTGCTGTACCGGAAAAAACTAAACTGGTACCGTTTATTGAAGGAGGGTCTATAGTTGGAATTTTATATTTCCTGGAAAAGAGGACAAAATCAGTTTTGTGGGGTTTACTCCCAATCAACAGCGATCTGCCCAACGGGTTAAGGAGTTCTTTAATGGTATTAAGATGCTTACCTAAGACGGCTATTGCAACGTTATCCGCATAGACAATCACCCTGCTATCATCCGCTTCCAGGTGTAACAGCAGTTCATTAATCACTAAGTTCCAGAGAAGAGGTGAAATGCCACCGCCTTGATGCATACCTCTGCCGAGACATCTTCTAGCAGAAGCCCCACCCAGTTTGGAGTGGATTATCCTGCTATTAAGCATAAGACTGATCAACTCCCCAAGTAAGTCATCTACCTGTAGAGTTGACCGATATTTACCGATGAGAGATTTTATCGAATGCCTTGCTGAAATCGATTATAACTACATCGACTTCGTTACCATTGTCTTGGGCAGAAAGGGCAAGGGATAGCAATTCAACGAGATTTGTGGTAGTTGATCTACCTTTCAGAAGGACATATTGTCCAGAGGAAATAAATGATTTGCATTGGAAGCTTAGAGCTTCATACAAAATACTTTCGAAGAGTTTAGGCAGAGTTTAGCGATTGAACGATTTTTTTGTTATTTCGTTTTTTGATCGTTGTTTGTGTGGGTTGGTGGTTATGAAGGTGGTTTTCCAAGCCTGAGGAAGTTCTCCTTGGGATAGACGAAAGAGATTAGAAAGGGCAACGGAAAGAGTGGAAGAACATTTTTTAACCCTAGAACGGTAAGCATCGCCTGTGAGGCGAAACAATTTTTTTTTTGCGATATTTCCCAATCGGTTACTCGTATTAAAGTATGCGCTCGTGCCAACTCAGTCAAGTGTTGTATGTACTTGTGCTTTGTTTTCTCCATTGCATTGCCGATATATACACATATGTGTCGCCTCTGAGGCGAAGCTTACCAATAGGGGTAATTTTCTTTTTTGCTTTTTTGCTAAAAAATAGTGTTTGCATAAACGTTTTAGTTTTTTGAGATGACTACTTCTGAAGCGCTTCCGGAGAAATGGCTGGAGGAGATATTACTAGATGGAAGTGAACTTGAAGACGATTTGGGATTAGATTTCGATTCAGATGATAATGAGGCTGACCCCACTTACGTCGCTGATTTAGACGATGACATGCAGAATATTGAGGTATCTAACCAAGATGATGTCAATGAACAATCCACACCTACTTATGTTCAGGAAGCTGTATGAACGTCGAAACGAGCTTGTGAGAATTTGGTAATTACACAACCGGCATCGGTTATGAGGGGTAATAATAAATAATTTTGGTCTTCCGAATCGTCTTCGTCAAAAAAAGTATCGAGAAGAGCTCCATCGAGAAACATAATCCATATTATGCTAGAGCCAAAAGAAGGAGCCAAGGGCATTGTAGATCCTTTAAAGTGTTTTGAACTATTTTTTACTTCAAAATTGATGGATGAAATAATTTTGCGCACTAATGAATATATTGACCTAGCAGCTACTAAGTATAAAATCCAGAATACCACTACATCGCAGATCACGATAGAAGAACTTCGTGCTCTCCTTGGCATATTTATCTTGGGCGGTGCATTGAAAAATAATCACTTGTCAACTGATGAACTGTTTGATCCTAGTATTTGTGGATCCCAAAATATAACTGCAATGAGCTGTAAACGTTTTGAATTCCGTGTCAGGTGTCTGCATTTCGATAAAGTCTGATAAATATGCGCCTATCCGATATATTTGGGAAATTTTTATCAAACAGTGTAGAGATCTTTATAAACCAGGCTCGTACGTAACAATAGATGAACAACTTTTGGCGTTCAGTTGACGTTGTCCATTCCGTATGTATATTCCCAATAAACCAGCCAAATACGGAATAAAGATTGTTTTAGTATGCGATGTAAGATCGAAATATACATATGATTGATGCTTCACCCTATTTTGGAAAAAAACGCCGATTCAACTATAAAGGAACCATTGGGTTCTTAATATTGTAAGCTGCTTACAAAGACTATACATGGAACAAATCGCAATTTAACTTGCGATAACTGGCTTACTTCGATACAGCTAGCTGAGCAATTTCTTCAATCACCGTACAACCTCACTCTTATTGGAACAATTCGCAATAATAAGCCAGAAAAGTTCAAGCATAATTCATCATGACCTGTTGGGACATCTCTTTTTGGATTCAACGATAAGCTCACTCTTGTTAGCTGCAAGCCAAAGCCTCAAAAGACTGTTCTTTTGCTATCGACGATGCACGACCAGGCTTCCGTTGACCCCGTTTCCGGTAAGCCAGTAATAGTTCAATCATATAATGAAACAAAAGGTGCTGTAAATACTTTTGACCAGATGTGTGGTCACTCAAGCTGTAACCGTAAAACCAAGCGTTGGCCACTTTGCTTATTCTATGGAATGTTAAATATTTCTCTACTAAACAGCTATGTAATTTACGTATTCAATTGTGAGGTTTTAAAAGTAAAACCAATGTCAAGAAGAGAATTCCTCAAAAAATTGAGCAAGGACCTTTGTAGCGACTGGTGCTCCATCCGTTTGCACGAAGGGCCTCGTATGCAGAAAAAAGTACGTGCAGCAATTAGTAACGTGATTGATCATAATACTAAGACTGACGATGATACAGACGAGCCAGGTATAAAAAAGGGCAAAGGATCAAAATGCGATTTCTGTCCTCCGAAATTGAGGCCTATGAGCGTTTATTTCTTCCCAAAATGTAAGAAAACCAACTATTGGCAATGCGACGTAAAAAAGTAGGTGAAAAATCCACGAAATTTATTTTGCTCTGCACAAGTTTTTTCAAGTTATACGGCTGTAAGAAACAGACCTTTTTTTTATTTCGAACTGATTTTTATTTATTTTTTTAATTTTTTTGTAAAAGATCTCTTCATACCATAGATTAAAATATGTGATCTCCAAATATTTCTATAATATTTTTAACATATTTAATATCGAATTGTTTTTTGTCAATTCTTGTAACCAAATATGTAATAAATTTATTTTTCTTTCAGTTTTAATATTTTTTTGTTTTTTAACGGTGAAATGTGAGTTTTTTTCATAAAAGAAGCTTACCAATGAAGAGTTTAAAAATATGTTTCCCATTCTAGGGTTAAGGAATATTGCAGGGAGGCCATCTGGGCCGGGGGTGAATTCGTCTTTAAGTTGGTGTAACTTATATTCGATATAAGACGGGTCCAAGTTATGAGAGAGTATTGTGCCATTGGAGAAGTGCAGGAGGTAATTAAAATAGGATGGATCTGGTACAAGGGAGTCGTTGTTGAAGCATTGTTTAAAAAAGGTGGCACATAGGTTGACAATGGTGAGTGAATCGGTTTTTTTTTTTATAATTTGAGCGCGCTCAAGGGATTATTTTTTTAGTTGATGACTTGTTGTTGAAAGAGAGGGAAGGAGGTAGCCATCGCGAAAAAAATGGATAAGGCATCATAGTCACTGATTTTGGGAAAGTTTGCTTTGTGAAAGTCGTAGGATGAGAGTGCTGTGGGAAGAGTGGACTGGAGAGAAGAGTTATGAAAAGACGAGAGAAGAAGGGGGAGGGTGGTAGTTATCAATTGTTGAGAGAAACAGGGGACAAAGTGATACTGAGGGGTTAATTGAATCTATTGTGAAAATACGGTCTAATTGGCTGCTTATGTACAATAGTTGGACATACTGCTGACTTGACACAGACTAGAGTCCGTTAACCTCTCTAAGAAGAGATATTCCTTAGCTGACATTTGAAGCAATGAAAAACGATTGATCATCTGATGGAGTCCACTGTAGCTGAGGAAGATTAAAGTCGCCGAAAATAAGGATATCGTCAATAGAGTCAGACAGATCAATTAACGGGTCTATCGCATGGATAACAAGTTGGTAGGATTCAATAGGTTGAGCTGGTAGGATGTAGCAACATATAACGTAAAGGGACTTGCGGGGGTGTGATATTTTTATTGCGACAAAGTCGATTTTAGTGAATGAAGAAATGGTAAAGCGAGAAGAGCTAAGGCTGTTGTGGATCGCCAGTAGGACGACAACGTAAGAAAATTGGGAAAGTGGTAATTACCCAACTTAGACAGAAGATGTCTACTTTCTAAAACGACGTAGTTATTTGTATCGGTGGCGAATACCAGGTGAAGTGGTCTGCCAATGTTATAGTTGTCACCTTTTAATTTTTACACACCAGAGTCTGCAAGGCAGTCGATAAAAAGGTTTTCTTTATCAGAGGTGGGATTTGTTGTAGTCTAGGCCAAAACAAAATATCGTCTAGCTATGCATATTGATATTTAAATAAAAATTAAAAAAAACGTCCATAACCTACACACATGGGCGAATGCAAATCCGCATAGAACAAGAACAACATCATTCTAACATCGATACTGCGTAAACGTGCAGATGTAATTGGTAATTAGTTAAGAAGTAGTCATAGTGGGGATTCATTTGTTTAACTTTAGACCTAGAACACTGTAAGCCCCAGGTAAAAACTTTATATGTTGAGTTTGTAGGTAATATTATGGCGCACCAAAATAACAAAATTGAAAAAAAATTATTAGTACACTTTTCCGAGATAAACGCGATATTCTCGATATTAAGAAAATTGAGTTTGAAGACCAATATCTCGAAAATGAAAGCACGAGTGGTAATAGCTAAAAGTCCAGGTTAACGGACACTAGAAGTTATAGATAAATAGTTGTAGGTACCTACTTCTCTGGAGGATCTTCGGATGTTACAAATAGACCCCCTGCCATACGATTTTTTTCATAACAAACCAGACCACCAGGTATACGCTCCCTTGGTAGAGGATTCTTCCATTTTGAGTCTTTACGATTGCTTGCAATATGTTGAAGAGTGTATCCAGCATTGAACCTTACTGTTTCAAAATTCATCTTCCAAAAAACCAAAAGCAAAATACACATTTTGAGTACGATATAAATGAAAAAAAATTATTTTTTTATTTAAAACGAAAACCAAAATTTAACTCTCAACTTCAGTAAGTTTAAAGTTTAGCGGTATTGCGGGCACATTGATCATTTGATTCTTAAAGGCATTCTCCGTGGGATAGTTGAATTCCATATAGAAATTCCTTACCAACCGGGATAGAGTAATCTCAATCTCCAGATCGACTAAACGCCTACCCACGCAACTCCTAGCTCCAAATCCAAAGGGAATATACACAAATGGATTTGCTTGAAGTTGTGCATCGCTTCCACTTCGAAGCCATCTTTCGGGAATAAATTCGTTTGCATTTTTGTAGAACTTCTCCTCTTTGAGCAAAAGATTGGCATTCAAAACAATATCTTGATGCTTTGGCACCTGGTATCCACTCATGACAATATCTTCACCGGGTGTTCGCAGGAGTCCAGATGAAATTGGATAGATTCGAATGCCTTCCTTGATGCATGCTCTTAAGTAGGGCAGATTCTTCATATTGTCTAGGGTTAGCACAGAGTCCTTTTCTGGTAGGATTGTACGGATCTCTTGACGAAGTTTTTCCTGCTTCTCAGGATGTTTAGCGATACAGAGGAGAATACCAACTAAGATTGTGCTGGTTGTGTCAACTCCTGCCATCAGCATGTCCAGTGCCATTACCACAGCTATTCTCTTATCGATCTTAAGAAGCTTCTCTAAAACACTGCCCCCTTCGTTGTCTTTTTTGATTGTTTTGTTGCGTTCTATTTGTTCCAGGGCCTCGTCGATGTATTTTGTTATGATATCATTCATAGTGTCAAAGCTTTTCATCATTTTATTGAATTTCGGAGTTGGAATGAATTTCCACAGGGACGGTTTGATATCTAAATCCAAAGCCAGATCAAATATTGATCGTAGACTCTGGAAGAGCGCCTTTGCTTCGTCGTTATTTCGGTTCTTCCGAATGAGACCAATCTGTTGATTCAAAGCGACAACAGCAACTGATTCAAAGGTCAGACGATTGATTTCGTCTTCAAAACTGTCGGGCATTTCCAATGTATCGGGGTTCCGAATCTCCCGAATTCTAAAACAATTAAAATTGTGTTTACTCTATGCTGGTGTCGGTTAGTATATCTTACCTTTGGAGGAATTCGTTGTTAACCTCAAGCATTTTGTTCAGGTACAATCGAGCATTTCGTGGTTGCATAAGAACTGGATTCACTGCACTTCGTATCTTGCCCCAGGCTTCATCATTCCTATAGAGAAAAACGTCTTTCAAAGTAAAACTGGCAAGTAGATATCATTGAAACTTACGATCCAAGAAGACCAATAATCCCTCCAAATTTGTCTTTTCTATGGACAGTCCTGTAGTAGGTCATGGTCTCAAGGCCCCGCCGTTTCGGCCACACACCCTCAGATCTGATCACGGTCTTAAAGTCGTCCGCATTGAATGAGAGCAGAATACTTTGTTTGCCAAACAGGCCAGGAATCATAATTGTGTCGCCATATGTTCTGCGAGTTTCCTGCACAAATTCGTTTAATGATTTTTTATAGTACACACCTGAGTTGAAAGAGAATTTTTGAATGAGAACAACCAAGGCCATCCAAACTCGTCCACTTACCGCCTGGCATAAACCCACGAACTAATTGGAATTTCGTTGGGCCGGGGATGGCGCTGGTCGGTTTGGCATTCGCCCATTCTTGAGAATGAACATTGCCCACCTGAGTGTCATCTACGTTCTATAAATGAGTTGAATGAATCTGGTCGAAGTGGAATGCTTGATTTAATTTCTTACCTTGGCATTGATCTGGGCAACCGAACGTAGATGATTCCACTGACTAACACGCAACGATTGATTCAAGAGTCGAGCCTGTTGATACATACTGTACGACGGATTTGGGCAAACTGAACTTAGAGAGTCAAGAACCGAAAAGATTTGGTGCTCCGTCTATCGTTGGAAAGTAGAAATGGAATGAGCTTTTTCGGTATCAATATTATGGTAGGTAAGTGTGCGAATCATTTCTCATTGTCACGGTTCTTGGAAACCAAAGTTCATCTATCTTAATAAAAAATTGGAAATAATCATTAGGGTAGAAGTATGATAGATGTACAAACCTGTGAAGTAGATATTAGTGGGACAGGATATCAGTTGATTTTTCAATAGCTTTTAGTGACTATTCATTTGGCTAACAAACAGATTGTGGTTTAGCTTATCATGACTGTTGATTACTGATTACTGGCAATTCTTGTCTATGCATATAAGTGTTTTTGATTAGTGAGCGCTTGTTTGTAACTCAAATCAGAGCTGCTTTCCAGAACATCAGCCTAAAATGAAGACCCTGTTATGGAGCAGTTCCATGGCTTCCTTAGTAAACTTCGTCCATACTACTCGTTAAAGTAATAATCAGGGATTTGAACGTATAAATCGGTAAAGAAAACATCTTCAAGCACAGCCTCCAACGGTTTCCGACCAATCGACTTTGCAGGATCTCGTAATATATTGGCATGTGGTATTAGGTTTCCGGATCTACACCTACGAATCTATCGACCAGGTGCCTATAGAGCAGAAAGACGAGGAAAGATTGTGTAGTGATATCCCAGTAACTATACGTCAGCGTAATGAAAAAAAATGCACTCGTATAAAGAAAAAAAGTGACCACCCGACCAACTAAGGAAAATAAGGTTTCAACTGTTCGTGAAGACGGAAGGTTGCGGCCCACTCTTAAGCAGTTTTCATTCCGGTTGTTTTAGCTGCCGTTCACTTAACTTGGTTAATATGTTTTTTGACACCGCTCATTCCATTGTGCCCGTACAAGATTCTGGTCAAGAAATTGCTAGTGGTTATAATGTACCCTTTTGGTTTTTGTTATTGTTAATATATTTGTTTTGTAAAGGATTGCGAAGCCTTTCACGCTTACCTACACATTGCTGTGGCTATTTTTCAGATATTTTTTACTGCAGTTGCTACCTATTTTATCCGTAGACCACCACTCAGAGCTGAGCAGATGAAAGTCGCAGCACTTAATATGTTGCCTTTGAACCGCCGGTAATTTTCCGTTCAAAAAACGGCTTCCATAGTCATTACAGGTGCGCTCCGTACAACCTTAATGGTAGCATTGGACACCTTTCCGCATCTAACACTAACTTGCTGACAACAGTGCAAAATGCCACTTACACTACCGTAGGCTACCCCTACGGTAGTGTAAGTGGCATCCGCCGTACATACACCATTTCACCTCGAACACAGGCAGTAAATTTAATGGCCTATACCACGTTTTTATGTTAGGCTTTCACACCCAGCCTGGTGCCATTGCTCCTCTTGGGCGGCATCTTATATCTTTTAGAGTTATGTTTACTGCTTCGAAACCCCCCTTATGCGCCATTGTGCCTTCGTTCCAAACTATAGGCTTACAATCGTACAGCATTTTGCCGCATTACTCGGTTTTGTAGAGGGGAATTTCGACATGGATGAGATGTAACGGCGGCTTGAAGGCAGCGTGAGCTGTCTTGCCTCCCTCCAATAGAATTGCCGCGATTCCTGAGGATGCGACGGCTAAGGCGATGCCACGATTACTCCTTATCTTTGCCAATAACAAATTGCTAAGGAAGGTTTTTCCAGTGCCGTCAGGATCATAAAGAAAAAAATATTTGCCCAATTCCTTTCTCACTATTGCCAAGGATCTGCTGATAAACGTAAAGCTGTCCAACCGTCAGTGACTCCTCATTAGACGACACCAAATCTCTCAGGGCGTGGGGATTATAATTGGTCTCCCTCAGATATTCTCGATTACCGAAAACTCTGCAGATCTTTCTGGCTGAGTCAATCCGTATTGTTCCAAGTTTTATCCTGCTTGCCCTAACACTGCTTCCTCGATCAATATCAACTATCTATAGTGCATACCATCTATGACCAGATGCGCACTATATCTTCCGAGAGACTGTCTTTGTATTTCTGCCAAAGGCTTCAAGGATCAGAAAGTTGACAACGAACTAACATTATTGCAAATAGCTCTCGCAACTTCAAAGGAGAATCGCACAATGCACAATCCAAGAGTCTTACATGCAGACTGAAATGTTGGATGGAAGATATAATTCACAGTCTTGACATCTTCAAAAGAAGTCGGTCCTCTAACTTCATGCAGCCGCTGATGTAGGTGGTGTTAATATAGTGGAAATGTACTTTCTGACGGAAAAAGGGTAACACACTAGCTCCATGTAGGCAAAAAATGCGGATGTGCGTATTTCTCTATCCAACATCGACGAAATTAGAATACACTTTTGACGTTACATGATCACATCTAAAAGTCACTTAAAACTGCCCCTCACATCTTTATGTAATACTAGAACTAATACTCTAGTAGAACAGTGCCCGACTGGTGCTCCATACTTTTGCACGGACCTACCAAACCATCAAAACAAACCAGAAAGTAAATACTTATCTCTATTAATTAAATTCAAGCTTTTTCTAATAACCAATTGTGTAATTACGTTTGCGCGTAAGCTTTCCCTACAGAGCTTAATTCAATGATAAATAGTTTGGGTGAATCGCCATCAGTACAGCGTGAACTGCATCTTCGTTAAGTCTAACAATGTTGCGTAGGAAGTTCATAAGAATCAATTTTTTCTGTAACCGAGGAGTTCATCGAAGCTACTCCACAGCATTACAAAATGGGGTAGGTACCGCAATTCGGATAAACTTGTATCTCACTTTTACATCTTAGACCGAATCGGTAGCCACCGACCAAACAGAGCTGAAAAACGCTCGTCCATATAGTGAGATCCCAGGACCATCTCTCTGCAAATTTTTTCGAGCATTCTTACCAGGAGGTAGTTGCCTTCCGTATAGTCTCAGTTCAATCGTTAAGTGCTTCTTTTTTCAGGAGTATATCATGGCATATCCGCTACGGACTTTATTGTTGATCTGCGTCGGCAGTACGGTGATATTGTGAAGATACCAACATTTCCCGGCAAGAAGCCGGTTATTTTGACCTTCGATCCAGAAATATATCGGACTGTTTTTCGAAACGAAGGAATTTGGCCGATTAGAGATAACTTTGAGCCACTCGAATATCATCGGAAGGTACATCGAAAGGTTTTCTTCAATGGCGTAGAGGGTTTGGTGAATATGTGAGTACTAAAAAATACTCATTCTCATAAACGTCCATTGAACTCCCAGTTCTGGTGAATCGTGGGCCCGTTTTCGAACAGCAGTCAATCCCATCCTTATGCATCCCCAAAATGCCAAGCAGTATCTAAGTAAATTGCTAGAAGTCAACAGTGAATTTTTACTGAGGTAAGATGGTCTTGAATCACGATAGAATGACATTCTTTACCTCTGCAATTTCATTAAGGATTCGTGATATAATTGATCCCATCACCAAAGAAGTGCCTGGCACTTTTGAAAACGAACTAAATCGATTAGCTTTTGAGTCGGTTTGTGTGATAGGTCTAGACAAGCAGCTTGGTCTCATACGAAGAAATCGTGATAACCCAGAGGCTAATAGGCTCTTCACAAACATACGTTCTATGTTCGATGTCGCCTTTGAGATTGAATCCAACCCAATCTCGTGGAAACTATACAAGACAGCTAAGCTTAAAGATTTGATGGCCATCTGCGATGACATTGTAGATATTCTAATGAGACACATAAATGATACCTTTGCGGAGATTCAAAAGAAAGCCCGTTCATCTCCTGAGGAAGAAGGAAAAAGCGTCCTCGAGAAGTTGCTGAAAGAAGATCGCAACCGTCATGGCAATGGATTTACTCCTGGCTGGAGTTGATATGGTGAGCCTAAAAGATCGTGGTCTTAGCCAATTTTTGTCTTACAAAAATGTGTCCCTTGATATAAAAAAGTTCAACGATAGCTGGTATACTCCTACTGGCGGCTAAAAATCCCGAAAAGCAAGAAAAACTTCGCCTAGAGCTTCGTACGATTCTCCCAACAAAGGATTCTCCACTGACTCTGCAAAACATGAAACATTTACCATACCTCCGCGCTTGTATTAAGGAAGGCATTCGTCTGTTTCCAGTCATCCCTGGTACTATGCGGTGTCTAACTACAGATCTGGTTCTAGGTGGGTACAAGGTTCCTAAAGGAATTGGAGTTAGCATAGCTTCAAACTTTTTATCTCGAAATGAAAAGTACTATCCGAAACCTAATGAATTTTTACCTGAACGGTGGCTACGATCGCCTGGTGCTAACGATGAGGTCTTAAAACCAGAAGTCTCCAATCCATTTGTGTATGTTCCCTTCGGATTTGGGCCGAGGAGCTGTGCTGGAAAACGAATAGCTGATATGGAAATGGAGATCACCCTGGCGACGATAGTGAGGAATTTTTATATGGGCTTCGATGCTCCAATAGAGAATGCCTTTAAGGTAAAGTTTTTCAATGTACCGGCGATTCCATTAAAATTCTCCTTCAGAGAAGTGGAAGACTAAAGTATCTGTAAAATAAATATAATGACCCACAATCGCAGACGTAACATAGTATAATAAGCAGCTGACACTTTTATGAATAATTGCGAAGCTTTTTGTTGACGTTAATGAGAGATAAGGCACAGAAGTGCGGCGGTTGTTTGTTTATTTTTCCAAACAGCGGCGATAACAAAAAACAAAAACAGAACAGCTGTTGATCGCGAGAGACGTTAATAAAACGCCAGCGGTTGAGTATGACATCACCCATTTGGGAGTATGGAAGCTCTGCACTCTATGAAAGAAGCTTTCTCGTGTATATGTATGGATGTACTCGTATGTATAGATCTTCATAAAAGATCGTCTGCATTTTTTGTATCTACTTCTACCCACTCGTATTTCATCAAGTGTTTGTTTATTTATTTTTTGCACTCAGATATGTTACTTTATATCTGTTGGTTGAACTTTGTATTGTTTATGGAAATACACAGCATTCTGTGGCCCTCATAGGCTGTGTTGCCTTTATTGTGATGTCTGTGATGGTCATGAAAAGAACGCTGAGGTATGATGAAGCGTTCTCTGAGCACTATTCCAGATTTCCAACTGTCATTTGGTGATCACTTGTTTCTAATTACATCGACGGGGCGTTAAATTCTTATTGACAATATACAGGATGTGCCCTAAATCAGCAAGGATAATTTGGGAAATAATTGTTGGGCATATTCTAAGAAAAAAAATCGTTCTACAGTAAGCGTCTATCTGTAAAGTTGACATCATTTATCGAGGATTTAAAAAAAGCTTACTTTGGTGTACCCTGACCCATGTTAACGGAAATTGCTCTGTTAATACTAAAGGTAGAAACTTTGTTGAGGACTTCGTTTTTAGAAGAAATACCACGCATTATAACTCCGTTTTAATAAAGTTGATAGCTAGTTGGGGTCTTGGGATCCCATTTTTCTAGCCCGTACTAACTTTTAACTTTGAGGACACCTTTCTCCAGAAAATGCGTAATAAACATAACGTTTTACTATTTTTTTCTTATGAGCATAGCAATAGTAAAAAAAAATACTAACAAGTTTGCAGAAAAACTCATAGACTTTATGGCACTTGTGAAAACCTGCGGCCGATAAAATTTAAAAAAAAGTTTTTTTTGCTTTAAGCTCCAAAGACTACGAATAAAAAATGATTTTGTGTGGTTTTACATAATTTTTATGTTACTCGTATGTGTACATTAAAGCAATTAGAACAGGTGCTCAAAGTGTCCTCCTTGGTTTTGGATGCATGTTAGAACCCGTTTGTAGATTCCATTGCTAACGTTTATCGACCACTTCGCTTCGACGCTTCAAAAATACGGTCTTCCAATTCGTTTACAATTGCCATTTTGCTTGAACAAATAATTTCTTTTATTCACCCCCATACAAAAAAAAATCCAACACGGTAAGGTCAGGAGATCTTCCAGGCCAGTGAAGTGATCCATTCCTTCCTATTCAACGATTACCGTCCTCTTCATCTAGCCAATTCTTAACCTCACCACCATAATGGGCTAGAGCACCATCCTGTTGGAAATATGATGAAGCTAGTTGGGTCCAATAGGTCTGGTAAACCGTCTGGCAAAAACTCCAGATCGTTTGTAGAATTGACTGATGGACATCAGCGCTGGGACCACTTAGAAACATTTGTAGAAACTTTTCAACTTAGCAAAAAACACAGGAAAAGTGAGGGAGTGAATAATTTACTGACCCAACACCAATCTGGATTTAGAGCAAAGCACAATTGCACAACTGCGTTACTAAAAATTACTAATGACATCCGTTTGGCCATTGACAGAGAAATGATGTCACTTGTGGTTTTCCTAGACTTCTCAAAGGCATTTGATTCCGTAAATCATGCCATTCTTTTATACAAACAAAAAAATCAATTTGCTTTTGACAGCCAAGCGTGTCAATTTATGGCATCATATCTCAGTAATCGTAACCAATCTCTCTTTCATTGTGACGAAAAGTCTTCTAGTCTGCGGGTAACATTTGGGGCACCCCAAGGATCTGTCCTTGGCCCTCTCTTGTTCATAAAGTTCACAGATGATATTTATAAAAGTATAATTCACTGTGATTACCATATCTATGCTATGATGAGCAGTTATTTAAGAAATTACCCAGATCTACAGTGTCTTTCAGTCCATATTTGTTTGGTCTCAAAAAAACTGTCTTAGCCATCTTTGGTCAAAGACGAAGGCGCTGCTGATTAGTAGTAATAATCAGGAAATTGCGAATTTGCCTTTTTTTGTTAATAAAAGTCCCATTGAGCCTGTTACTAAGATAAAAAATTTGGGAATTTACTTCAACAAACAACTTAACTGGACCGACCATATAAACTACGTTGTCAATCTTAGCAGATTGAGCCCAGCACAGCGGTACTTGCCTGTTACAGTCAAAATGAAACTTATTCAGTATTTTGTTTTGAACATCATCTTGTATGTCTGAGAAATCTTTGCATATTTAAATTCCTCATCCTTAAGAAAATTAAATACTGCTTTCAACAACTGTGTCAGATATACCACCTTGATCAAAAAGTTCCCGGAATGCCCATCAGTGCTTCCTGCGATTTTTCCATTACTTCCTTCCGGCTGCTGAAACGCGTTCCCAGCAGTAGTTTTTTAATTCGATTGAAAATAAAGAAATCACAGGGAGCCAAATCAGGTGAATTCGGTGGCTGTTGGATGGTATTTGTTGCATTTTTCGTCAAAAAGTTACGAATAATGATGGCACTGTGCGACGGTGCGTTATCATGGTGCAAAATCCACGAGTTTTCTGCCCACAATTCTGGTCTCTTTCGGCGAATTGCTTCACGCAAACGTCTCATAACGCCAAAATAATACTCTTTGTTTACTGTCTGACCTTCTGGCAAAAATTCATGATGCACTACACCGCAACCGTTGTAATCCATGAAAACCGTGAGCATTGCCTTCTTTTTTGACTGAAAACGACGTGGTTTTCTTGGTCTCGGCTCATTTGGTGAACGCCATTCACTTGCCTGATGTCTGAATTGCGTGTCGTACTCATAAACTCACGTCTCGTCTCCAGTAATGATCCTTTTGATGAATGTGGGATCGGATTCAGCCTCGCAAATCATCTCTTTTGCGACGTCAACACGGTCTCTTTTTTGCATGAAATTGAGGTCTTTTGGCACCAACTTTGCTGCTACACGACGGAAACCTAAATCATTAACCAAACGTCTTGGACGGATTCATAGGCAATGCTCAAGTCCTCCGCTATCTCTCTGATGGTTAATTTGCGGTTATTGACCAACATTTCTTTTACGAGTACTTCATCAATGTTTTCGTCGGTTTTCGATGTCGATGGTCTACCACTGCGTTCAACATCTTCTTTTGACTCACGACCACTTTTAAAACGCTCCAACATTTCCTACGTTCGCGCACCATTAAATCCGTTTTTTACGCAAAATTTAACACTCGTACAAGTTCGTTGTTGCAAATTTAAATCCATTTCTAAAATTTCAAAAAATCGCCAACACACACAGTGATAGATGTACTCTTGGTTACGTAACTTTTGCAAATGTCAAGCTATGACGCTAAGATTTAGAAAGAATGTCAACAACAGATTTACCAACAGCGCCACATGGTGAGTGTGGTCGGGAACTTTTTGATCAAGGTGGTATATTTAATATAAAGAGGTATGATCATACATCGGCATTTACTAAGCAAATAGCTGGGTGTTCATTGGATACACTCTTAAAATATCGATAATGCACTGCGTAAGATTATTTACTCAGGAACACCAACTTACTTGTTCACAAAAATCTAGTTTGTCCACTCTCAAAGAACCCTTAATTTAGATACAAATTTTTCGAATAGCAGTCGTCAATTCTTTATTCATGCTGCGTCCCATTGGAACAATCCCCAAATTCACATCAAAAGGGTGAACACAGAGAATCGTTTTAAAAAACATCTATTTAAATATTACACAAGGTGAAATTAGCGATCCATTGTCGTACTTTGATTTCTTAACTAATAATCCTATTTCTTCTTCTACTACTCTCTCTATCCTTTCACTGCAATATACGAATTAACTGCGCAATGCTAAAAATAGCTTAAAATTAAATATGCCTCTGCTGATATGCTTTAAAATAAATAAATCGTCGGAAAAGTAATAATTTTGCAAAAACTGCTGTCCTTGTCACGATGGTTATCAGTAACACTCTCCGTAGTGTTTAGAGGGGCTTTTCTATAAGTTGGCCAGGATGGGCATGCCGAAACCTCTGCTATATATGATTTACGACATGCTTATGGGAAAGAAGTTCGTTGTTAAATGTAACAACGTTATTTCTCCGATACTGTTTAACATATACACAAGTGATGTAGTAGGTTCCCTCAATCACGCCATAACGTATGCAGACGATTTAGTGGCGCACAGATCGCCACTCCAAAAATCGGAGTCATCAATACTCTTCTGCAGCGTGGTTTTGATTATATTAAGACGTATTGCAGCAATTGGAAATTGAAGATCAATTTTCAAAAGTCGGAAACGATCTTTTTTAGAACTCCATTGAGATGGGCTTCTAGGGATACCAAATACAATTGGCGAAATTTGGCCATCATTGGACAGCACGGACTGCCATTAGCGGTGAGAAGCGTAGTGAGACACCTTGGTATCTGAGGCGACAAGTATTTGTATTTTGACAAACACATAGATGCTTGTGTTGCTCGGGTCAAGATGGCTTTAACCCTGACAAGAAGACTGTTTCACAGCAGTCAGCTTGTCTCCAGGGTGAAGGTACTCGTAATATGCTATGTGGCCGTAATCAGGCCAGTCATCGCGTATGGTTGTCCCGTGTAGTTCAATGTAGCACCGTATCAGATGGAAAGGATTCGGGTGTTTGAAAGGCAGTGCCTTGGGACCTATCTCGGCCTGTACAGAACACCAGAATCAGAGTACAAAAAATATTATCCCAACAAAGTCCTTTACGTTGGAGATAATCTGAATAGGAGTGACGATCCCCTGATTAAGGTGATTCGAAGGCACGTTGCATGGACCAACGATAATAGCCTGATCTTTGTGGCTTATTACCCCAATGAAATGAATGTACCACGAGAGCTCACTTCTATCGGGCTTTATCCCGCCAGAAGCATTTCTCCATATTGAGGCGAAAGTGTTAATGCATAGCGGGGATGGTATCCCGGTAATATACCACCGCCACAGCGGTACGAGGGACAAGCGGCCCGTTCTAGTCCGGCAATTGCGGACAGGGATCGGGTCGATGCCGAGAAACAGTACACCGAATTCTGGTGGCTTCTAGAAGAGAAGAGCGTTTGTTCACTCTGCTAGGTCGGTTCGTTACTAAGGTAACATACTCCTACTAGTTGTAAGTTAGATTAAGGATAGTTAGGGGAAAGGCCGCATTCGTTAACATGATTATCTGAGAAGTGACCGATGCTTTATGGCACTGGTTATATATCGGTCATTCTTGTGCACGATGTTGAACAATACCAGGTGCCAGAAATTGCAATTGGGATGGAGTGCTCACCATCCCGACTATAGTTAAGTTAGGTTAAGTAGCTTAGGTAGGTTAAGTAGAATAGGGCCATAGTTTTGAGTTTTATAAAAAATTTAAAAGATACGGTATCTAAGTTTTTCTAAAACTTTTTCTTAGAAATTTCATATATTGTATTACTGATAGATAAGATTAATTGTAGGATAGTTTTTAAGGCCAAAAGGTCAAAGTTTACAAGTGAGATTGTTAAGTTTAGAGCGCTCGGTAAGAGCCAGGAAGCTAGAATAAGTAACTATCATTGTTAAATTAGATTTAATCATTTTTGTCTAGAATGTAAGTAAAAATGAAAGAAACAATAAAAATGAATTTAAAAGTAAAGTAAAAGTACAAATTCTTTAAAATTTAGAAATAAAATCAGCACGTCAATTTCGAGAAAATCAAGGGAAACCAAAGCTCAATAGAATATGGAACCTTATTAATATGAGCATAACGTCTAGGCTCGTATATCAAACGAATGCCTCTGCACTAAGCATCTAGTTACTTACTTATGCCATATTGTCGGCTCCACTTCGTCCGATTTCGAGATTTATTGACCAAAACTCTTATAAAATTATATTTGAACTAAATTATGTACATCATGCATGCGCATGTACCACTTCAATACTTAACTAAACGTTTATCTGCTCTTTATAGAGAGGAAGAACTTAAGATTACGAAACACTACTTCTACTTCTCGACATCCCGAAATTTGAACTGCAAAGGAATATCTGGCACATTGATGACATGCGTCTTGAATGCATTCTCTGTTGAATGATCGAACTCAATATAAAAGCTCCTTATTAAACGGCAGAGCGCTGTTTCCAATTCCAAGTCAACGATCCTTCTACCAATGCACATTCGCGGACCAAATCCAAAAGGCAGAAATACGAAAGGATTCAGATTCTTAGTCGTCGGACAATTGCTATCTGTACTTTCCCTCAACCAACGTTCCGGCAAAAATTCCCTTGACCGGGGGAAAATATCCTCATCACTCTGCAATAATTGTGATGGCATAGCAATGTCTGTTAGCTTTGGAATCCGGTATCCACTTAGGATAAGATCCTTCCCCGTAGTCCGAAAGTTCCCAGTCGACACGGGGTATATTCGCTGAGCTTCCTTAATGCACGCTCTCATATATGGCATATGTTTCATTTTATCGACCGTGAGAGCAGAATTCTTCTCAGGAAGGATCTTCAAAACCTCCTGTCTTAGGATATCTTGTTTGGATGGATTTTTTGCCAGTGAAATCAAACATCCAGTCATTGCTGAGGAGGTCTATAAAATAAGAAAAATATAATCCCCTTGACTAGAATTCACGACTCCTCGCAACTTACCGAGTCAACACCGGCTAAAAGAATATCCATGGCCATGGTAATGGCAACTTCTCGATTAATCTTCAGCAGGCTCTCCAAAATGCTCTTCTCTGCGTCGGGTTTCTCTCCATTTGGATCATTTTTAAGCCGATCAATAGCTGCATCTATATATTTGGTTGTCAGCTTCGTCATATTGTCGAAGTTTTCGAGGATTTTCCTGAACTTCGGTGTGGGGACTATTTTCCAAATTGATGGCTGAAAGTCTAAGTCATTAAGTAGCTCAAAGGTGTGCTTCATGGCGTCGATAACTATCTTTGCTTCTGGATTATTCTTAGCATCACTGATAAGACCAAGGTTGGTGTCCAGCGCTATCAAGCATACTGATTCCATTGCCCAATGGTTTATTTCCTCTTCAAAATCTGCTGGAACCTCGAAAGTTGTCGGATCTCTTACCACTTTAATCCTAAGGAAATAGCGTTTTATTCATAATTTGTAAGAAAATGACCTGAAAATTAATACAACCTCTCAATGAAGCCCTTAATAACATTGTCCATTCTAGGAATGTAGAATTTTGTAGTTTTCGGATTCATCATCACGGGATTCACTGTTGTACGAAAGTGTGCCCAGTTTTCACCTTGTCTGGAAGAAGTTCTCATCTAATTTGGATTGAATTGAAGGATACCAACTTACTCAGCAACTAGTCCGGCTGCGTTTTTGAAGACCTCAGGGCGATAGACCTTTCGGTAGTATTGAATAATGTCGAGACCTCTTCGTATCGGCCAAATGCCTTCAGTACGGAACACTTTTTCGTAATCCTCTGGATCGAAGGTAAAGACAATAGCACGCTTCCCAAATAGACCTGGCACTAAAAATATTTTACCATATTCCCGTCGAAGGACTCGGTTGATTTCGGGAAGCTGCTGCTTGTAGTAACGTCCTGAGAAAAAAAAAAAAAAAATTAAGCATTTTTAGATTATGCAAATAGGGACGCATTTATTTCATTTAAAATTGGAGTAAGGGCAAAACCGCGCAGACCTATTTTCGGAAGGTCTGTAAAGATGCTTCAAAAAGTCTGTCGAAATCATGTAGGAAACAAGATTTCGGATGAATTGCTCCTATTCCTGCTTGCCACTATTCTAATGAGCTGAAGGCATTGTATAAGACTCTTGAGAAACTTCAGACTGAAGCAATCAGAGACACAATTTCTTTTTTTCATTTAATGACGTCTTACAGACGAGAGCGGTCCTGGCCCCTGCAGTTAACTCTGTTCTTAGCTACAAGTAGCTGCCGCAAGTTATGCACACCGAGTGAATTGATTTCCAATTTCCAACTGCGTGCACCAACTTATGTAAGGTCTTCATATAATTCATTGCCCCACTGCAATAGATTTGAGGTCCTTCGTACTGGAGTACTGATGTCCATGTACTTTACACCACTTCTACAACCGGCATAGATCTTCGCTGTACTTTCTCCTCTATACACTGTCAACGGGACGTGACCAAAAATCGTACGGAGAATTTTTCGTTCAAAGAAGCAAAGTGAGCTTTTATAGGGCTGGGATGATGAGGGTCTTGTGTAGCGTCTTCTTCGTTGTTCGAATTAGGTCTTTGCTGTTCAATTGTTCTCGTCCCTCATAAGTACAGATGTTCTATGAGCTCCGTGTCTATAGCTCACTGCATCGCCCAGGTATATCAATTCTTTTTCCATTTTGTCATTGCTACGTTCTGCCTACGTGGATGGTGTTGATTGTCATAAATACCTTTAAACCGATGAAGCCACGGAATGGTTATATGGCTGACCGGACTAATATAGACCTATCAGGTTGTTCGCGCTCACATAACACCGCAGCAAGTATCTTGCTTGCTATGTTTAGTTGGCTAATGTCTTGTGATTGACGCAGTTCTTCTCATCCTTTTCAAGGCCGGACGCACGATGCTGAGATTCCATTCGCCGGACACACATTAGTCTGGCTAAATTTTACCGATGAGCTGGTGCATACCTCTTACCAGAAACTTTCATGGTACTCGTCTAGGTTGGATGGTGTGTCCTGCCTTACAGCGATATTTTCGTTGTCTTTCCCGCCTACAGAACTGATTCTGACAAATTGTTCGCAACTTTTCTACGATGTTCCGAACCGAATTTGGATGCCCTAGACTGGGTTCTGATATCCTAGCAAGCCCTTTTTACCTAGTGGTAAAATTTCCAAACCTCATTCCTGCAGCAGCCACTTGCCATCTCCTCGACCTCGCATGTTCCAATCTTCCTTCGAACTTCTCTAGCAGTTGGCCCTCGGTTTTCTGCTCTGCTGGTACGCGTTAAAACCAACTATTAACTCTGTGCCCGATATCTTCTGCATAATTTGTCTAAGAGTGGGTCTCGTGTTTGCGGTCGCCATGTGAAACCTAGTACATCAGTGGGTTAGTGGCCCTCTTGTAGTTTTGCCATTGATCCTATGCATTTAATGCGGGTGATGTAAGATTTTGACAGATGATGTTTTGCGGTGATTTGATGGCATGTCTCACTGAAAAGTGGAACCAGAGCGTACATCAATCTGGCGAAAGCAAGATAGTTGCACTTGATATTTCTAAGGCATTTGATAAAGTTTGGCATCAGGCTCTTTTGTCGTCAAGTCGACATGCGTCCTTTTGGGATCGATGATTCTCTTCTTCAATGGATTAGAAACTATCTTTCGGAATGTTTAATTCAAGTTGTCTTGGATGTTTTCATGTCTGATATTCACAAAATAAATGCTGGTGTGCCCCAGGGCTCCGTTCTGTCTACGACACTCTTTTTAATTTTCATTAGTGATCTATTGTCTGCTACTTCTAATTCAATATATTCCATTGCTGACGACAATACTCTCTGCTTTCTAGGACCTGCTCTTCGGCTGTAAAACGGGAACGGCAGCGTATGTTAAGCTCATTAAATTGCGATATTAACAGCATAACTAATTGGGGAACCACTAACAGAGTAGAATTTATTGCTCCCAAAACACAATGCTGTCTGCTGTAGTTAAAGCGAAATTTAAACACTCCGCCGTTACCCATGAATGACACTTGCATCGTCGAAACCGATTAACTTTCCATTCTCGGTATGTGTGTCAGTGACAACTTACGTTGGAATGACCGCATATTCGATGTCGCCAAAAATGCTACGAAATGTCTAGGTGTCCTCAAACGATATAAGAAACACTTTTCCCGTTCTAATAAGAGGGTTGCTGAAAAGTTTCCGAGCGCAATGTTAAGTTAGGGGCACACGTCAATAAAAGCTAGTGAATGCTAGTTGTGCATCTCTCGACAGTTACTTACCGAAGTTTCAGTCATTTTGGATGCGCAGTTTTTAGTTGACAGTCGTTTGACTGAGTCGATGTGAGTGCTTTTTTTGTGAAAATGGAAAAAATTGAGTATCGAGCTGTGATTAAATTCTTGTTTTTGAAAGGCAATACGCTTACGCAAATCAAAAATGAGTTGGACTCTGTGTATGGCGACTCTGCACCATCATTTATCAGAGTGAAATTTTGGGCAGCTGAATTTAAACGTGGCCGTAAGAGCTTGGGAGATGATGAACGTTCGGGACGTCCAAAAACTGCAACCACTGACGATAACATTGCTAAAGTTCAACAAATGGTGTTAGACGATTGCCGAATTAAAGTGAGACAGATAGTAGAGGTTATGAAAATGCCCAAAGAACATGTTTGCTACATATTAAATCAAGATTTAGACATGAGAAAGCTGTCCGCGCGTTGGGTGCCGCGTTTGCTTTCGTTAGACCAAAAACGTGTTGGAATGAACATTTCCAACGCTCTGTTGGCGCAGTTTAGGCGCAATAACTCCGAGTTTTGGCGCCGATTAATTACTGTAGATGAAACTTGGATACACCATTATACGCCCGAAACAAAAATTCAGTCAAAACAGTGGACTGCAAAGGGCGAGCCGGCTACAAAAAAAGCAAAAACTGTTTTTTAGCTGGGAAAGTGATGGCTACTGTTTTTTTGGGATAGTAAAGGAGTTATCTTAATCGATTATCGAGTTAGTAGTTATCTTAATCGAGAATCGAGAAAAAGGAAAAACCGTTACAGGAGCATACTACATATCATTACTTGCCAAGCTGAACGCAGAAATTGCGGAAAAAACGGCCACATTTGCAGAAAAAGAAAATCCTGTTTCACCAAGACAATGCGCCGTCTCACACCTCAGCGGTTGCCATGGCGAAAATCCATGAATTACGGTTTGAACTGCTTGACCATCCGCCTTATTCACCAGATCTAGCCCCAAGCGACTTCTTTTTGTTCCCTCATCTAAAAACTGCGCTCGGAGGACAGAGATTTTCGTCAAATGAGGAGGCAATCACCTTCGTGAACAATTATTTTGCAGAGAAAAACGCCAAGTACTATTTGGACGGGTTAGAGAGATGGGAGCATCGCTGGGAGAAGTGTGTAGCGTTACTATGTGGAAAAATAAAAAAAAAAATAAGAAAAAATATCTTGTATCATTGTGCGGTCGGTTTTCAGACAACCCTCGTATATAAGGCATTCATTCGCTCAAAATTGGAGTACAATGCCCACATCTAGTCAGGTACTCATAAAACATCTCTGCACCTGCTAAATAAACCGTGCAATAAAACTCATAGGTGATACTAATATCAGCCAATCAATTGACACCCTCGAACACCGACGTTATGTCTCGTATCTCACTCTGTTTTATCGCTATATCCACCAACAGTGCTCCATAGAAATCGCCAGTAGCATTCCGCCCATTCAAACTTTCAACCGTAACACCCGTCTCGCTATGAATGCTCATCAGTATACCCTCAAGCCCATTTTCGGACGTACTCTAAAATATCGTGATTCTTTCCTAAGCCATACAACTCGCTTATGGAATGCCCTGCCGATCTCTGTATTTCCTGGTCGTTATAATTTACAAACATTTAAAATCGATGTACATCGTTACCTCTCTTTCTATCCTCCCTAAATTTCCTTCGCGCTGTGTACAAACATTTCAAGGGTACAAAAACCCCTTGAGAGCGCGTTCATTATACAAAAAAAAAATTTAAAGATTGCCATTTATTCCTTCCTGCTTCTTTTGATGAAGTCGTTGAAAATTTACAGAAAATATTCTTGTCAACCCAATATGACTTTGTACGACTACCGGTTGAGCATTATAAATGCATTGCTGTCAGAAAAAAAAACCCCTCGATGCCTACTCCAGCCAAATCTACGCACATCATAAAGAAAAGCAGTGATTTGACATCGAAGAACAGCGTAAACCGTGTCGCCAGTGTACGAACAATAAAAAACGTACTGATACACCCTGGTTTTGGAACGCTTGTCCTGAAAAACCTGGGCTTTCCGTATTATGCTTCGTAAATTATCACTCAGAATTGTAATTTTTTTTGGTTTTTGTTGAATTGTCTTATGAAAATGTCTTCAAATATTCTTTTTAATAAGTTTCATGTTTTAGTTTGTGAGGAAAAGTTTTTTTTTTGAAAAAATTTTCATTTAGAACGGTGGCCAGCAACAGGCGGACCGGAAGGTTACTCCTTGGACCTTCAAATATTTTTCAATATGCACCGATGTTTAACGAAGTATCGATGCTTTCATTTGATGCATGAAATGAAATACTGCTTGCAAGTATACTGAAAACTCTCTACAAAAATATACTTCACTATTACACAAAGCAAGTTCGTTTGCAACTCATCCATGCAATTTCAAATATGGCAGCTAAGCAGGTATTCATAGCCAGATAAATCAAATCGAAATTAAAAAACAAACCTGCGAAGTGTACTCTGTCTCTCTGTAAGTATAATTCTGTCTGCGGTCGAGTCGGTTGTCATCATATTATGCGATCTTATTACCGAGCTGCTTTTGTTCGTTTGTTTTATAATTGTTCGTGTATAAAAACGGATCTTAAAAAGCGAAAAGTGGACAGTAGGACCAAGTGGACGGACCGAGTGGACGGACCGAGTGGACTGAACAATATTGTTTCACGCTGCCTGATGATAAGCCTTGAGCGGTTCCAGTATCCCTCATATGCAATAAAATTGTTGCTATTGTTAAAAGTGCGACATTACGAAACAACTCATCAGCAATTTCACAAAAATGTTCCTCTTGTCAGTGAAGCTCGTAAAGAAAAACTCCACACACATTTGACGTCTTACAGAAAAAGCACGAACTTATTAGTTCGTTGCATGAGCGAGCAAGAAAAATGCACTGAAACAGCGTTACGTGTATGCTGGACGCTTAATAAACACCAGAAAAGATTTTCAGATTCTGAGATGGTAAAAGAATGTATGTTGGAAGTGGCTACGGCACTATTTGAAGAGAAAAAGGATGTTGTCGCTGCATTTCGAAGTATGCCATTATCAGCAAGAATTAATACAAGAAGAACCGAAGTTTTGGCTGCTGACGTCAAAAGCACTTTGCTCGAAATTCTGCAAAAGGCGCCTGGCTACGGCATAGCACTTGTGAATCATGTCACATTGTTGATGATGAACAACTGTCTATTTTCGTGAGATTTTTTGACATTCAAAATGAAGTGTTCAGGGAAGAGTTGCTAGCAACATTGTCGATTTATTCAAGACCTTTGATGAATTCATAACAAAATCCAACGTAAATTGGTGTCGCTTTCAACTGACGGGGTTCCAGCAATGATTGGCAAAGAAAAAGGATTAGTAAAGAGAATAAGAGATAAGAAGGCAGGTCTAATATCTTATCAGTTTATAATTGACCAGGTATTTATTTGTGTATTTATTTATTATTATTATTATCTCTATTCACCTGGTAGCCCTTTGTGGAACACTAAGTGCAACATTGAAAGAAGCAATTGAGAGTTAGATCAAGTTGATTAATTCTGTGAGATCTCGTTCTGCTCTTCAGCACCGATAGTTCAATGAGTTTCTTTCTGAATGTGAATCGGCGTATTCGGACTTACAGCAACACAACAATATTTGTTGGCTAAGTAAAGGTCAAGTTATTGAACGTTTCTGGCTGTTATCTCCTTCTTGCAAAGCTTGGATACACCGGAGGCAAGGAAGCAGTTGGAGTTCATAACAAAAGTGCGCAATGTGCTAGCTGTGGTTTTTCTAAAAGATATTCTGAAATATTTAAATGAGCTAAACATCGAGTTACAAGGAAATGGGAAATTAATATGTGATCTGATACAAAGCGTGTCTCGCTTTCGTCGTAAGCTGGAGGTTTTTGAAATAGATATTGCTAGACAAGAATTTATTCATTTCCCAACAATTCTTGAATGTGAAAAGGAGAACTCTGAAGAAGAAAACATTGCAGTGTTTTTAAAGTTTCTATCCGATCTTGAAAACGAATTTGCTGTAAGATTCCAAGACTTTGCGCAGAGATTGGGAAGCTACTAGTATCTCAATTCCTTAAATTACCTTATGAAGTCGCTGCAGTAGCAGAATGGACTGACGTGGCTGCGAAGTTATTCGGTCTTTCAAAGGCTTCACTGCAAATGGAATTAATTGACCTGCAAGAAGATATTTCCTTGCAAAAGTGTAAAAATGCATTCACTGAAGAATACCGGGGTAAACATGTTTCAGGAAAATATCAAAATTGGAAAAAAACTAGCTATCAACTTGGCTACTATGTTTGGCTCAACATATATACTACCTTGATATACATTCCCCGAATGTATTCACAAAATTGGAAATACAAGTTTATTCATCTAAATCTATATTGTCCCCTTAAGAGTAATCCCCATCGACTGCAAAACACTTATGCCAGCGCTTGATCCAATCCTCGAAACATTTTTTATATTCGATTTTCGGTATGTCCATCAATGCTTCCTGCGATTTTTCCATTACTTCCTCTCGATTGAACAGAAAGGAGTCACAGGGAGCGAAATCAGGTGAATTCGGTGGCTGTTGGATGGTATTTGTTGCATTTTTTGTCAACAAATTACGAATAATGATGGTACTGTGCGACGGTGCATTACCATGGTGCAAAATCCACGAGTTTTCTGCCCACAATTCTGGTCTCTTTCGGCGAATTGCTTCACGCAAACGTCTCATAACGCCCTAATAATACGAGTACTCTTTGTTTACTGTCTGGCCTTCTGGCAAAAATTCATGATGTGCTATGCCGTTGTAATCCATAAGAACCGTGAGTATTACCTTTCTTTTTGACTGTAAACGACGTGGTTTTTTTGGTCTCGGCTCATTTGGTGAACGCCATTCACTTGCCTGATGTCTGGATTGCGTGTCGTACTCATAAACTCACGTCTCGTCTTCAGTAATGATCCTTTTGATGAATGTGGGATCGGATTCAGCCTCGCAAATCATCTCTTTCGCAACGTCAACATGGTCTCTTTTTTGCATGAAATTGAGGTCTTTTGGCACCAACTTTGATGCTACACGACGGAAACCCAAATCATTAACCAAAATGTCTTGGACGGATCCATAGGCAATATTCAAGTCCTCCGCTATCTCTCTGATGGTTAATTTGCGGTTATTCACCAACATTTCTTTTGCTCGTACTTCATCAATGTTTTCGTCGGTTTTCGATGTCGATGGTCTGCCACTGCGTTCATCATCTTCGATTGACTCACGACCACATTTGAACTGCTCGTGCCACTGGTAAACGACCGTTTTCTTTAGAGAATCGTTGCCGAAACAGTTTTCCAATATTTCCGACGTTCGCGCACCATTAAATCCGTTTGTTACGCAAAATTTAATACAAGTTCGTTGTTGCAAATTGAAATCCATTTCTAAAATTGTAAAAAATCGGCAACGCACGTAGATAGATGTACTCTTGGCTACGTAACTTTTGCAAGTGTTAAGCTATGACGCTAAGATTTAGAGGATATGTCAGCAACAGATTTACCAACAGCGCCACATGGTGGGTGTGGTCGGGAACTTTTTGATCAAGGTGGTCTTTCTCAAAAATGAATTTTTTAAAGAACAAATATCGTTCGAGATTATCAGACCCCCACCTTGACTACACTCTTTGCATTTGCTGTTCCCTGCGTGAACCAAATTTTAAAAAAACTGTCCCAAGACCGTCGTTGTAATTTCTCTATAATTTACAATTACTTAAATGAAGCAAAATACAAAAAAATACCAAACATTATGCGTGTTTTTGTTCTGGACCTCGATAAAAATTATTAACCGTATCTGGACCCCACTTAAAATTACTTGCAGACCCCTGATTTAGAAGTTGATTTGCGTTGTTAAAACTTAAACTTAAATTATCAGCTCATATTCTGTGACAGTTTGGGTTCGAATAAGACGTGTTGTTTCTTGTGTCAGTGATTTGAAAAAAAAAAAATAAATAAAAAAACAACAAAATTAGCAAGCGTGCGCGAGGTCTTGGTGATGAAGATCGCAGATCTTCAAAAACAAGAAGGGAAATTTCGAGGATGAATTCCCAATCGCAGAATCCTAACTTTTTTGCTCCCCTGCAAGATTTGCCGGACTCGGACAATGACGACGAATTACTCGTATTACCTTAAAGGTCAAATAAATGCGAAAAAGTGTTGATGCCCCCAATCAAGATTTTGCATAAAAATGGTGAATTCGTCCATGCTTCAAAGTTACGCAGTGCTATATACGCCCACGGTGAGAGAAATTGCCGCGTTAAAACCTTCTGCGCGAATTGTGCTGAAAGCCGTAGAACATCTGAGTGTAAATCCAATTTTTTATTCAAATGTGCAAATTGTAAAGATAACCACAAATCTACAGATATCAACTGTCCAAGCCGCCTAAGGTACTGTCAAATAAGAGAGACTGCAAGCAATAAATCTCGTTCTCATTCTCGCTTGAAGTACAACTATATCAGTGCACCAAATATCAAAAGCACAAGTGATTTTCCATCTCTTCCTAACAAAACCCTAAAGAAAATCAACACTATATTCACTCCTGCTGCACACACATCGCATTAACTTCATCAATGGCCCAAGGCACCTGCTATACTCCGAGTGGGAGAGCTAACAATGAGAGTGATCTCTTCACTCAAGAGGAATTATATGCTCTTACTATGGAGATGATCACTAAGTTAAGTCAGTGTAAAACTAAGTTTGAACAATATGAAGCAATTAATTACTGAAACAAATAAAATTTAGAAACTTCAAAGTAAAAAAAAAAAATATTTTCATAGTTCATGCAAATTTTTATTATTTGCTTTAAAACTCTGTTTTTATTAAATTCATTCACAAAAAAATTATTTGGGTTCCCATTCTTTCCTCGAATGTCCTTCATAAGGTTGGTGACAGTTACATCCGTGGTCTTTTTGGACGCTCTTTTCCATTTAGCACTAAAATCTTTTACTTCCTTTGCAGCACACTGCTCAATTTAGCTTTGACCAAAGCCCAATACATTTCAATGGGAAGGCACTGTGGAACATTGGGTGGATTCATGTCTTTTGGGACAAAGTCGACATTTTTAGCAACAAGAAAGCTCAACGTCGCATGAGCATAGTGAGCTGAAGCTAAATCTGGCCAAAATAATGTTGAACCCTCGTTTTTGTTTAACAAAGGAATCAACCGTTTTTTAGGCACTCGTTAATGTACACTTCTTCGCTAATTGTTCCCGTTGTAATAAACGATGAGCTTCTGTATCCACATTGGCAAATGGCCTGCCAAACGAGATATTTTGACCCGAATTTTTCCATTCCAATCGATGTTGTTGATTGCGGAAGAATCTCAGCTTCAAACGAGTTGTACTATACTGCGCACCTGGAAGAATAGTAAAGTCCGTTTTGACATAAGTTTCGTCATCCAAAACCAAGCACGCTTTCTTGTTGCCGATCAACTCGTATAGCTTTCGGGCTCGTGTTTTTATGACTTTGTTTTTGCTTTTCAGTAACTTTTGGTATCTTTTGTTTTTTTTCGTGTTTTTAGACCGTTACGTTTTTTAGATCTTTGTACCATTGTTTGGTTGGTATTACATTTCCGAGCAACATCTCTGGATGACATAGTCCGGTTTTTTACGATGGTACCCACTATTTTCCTGTCCAAATTTGTATCATGTGCTCCACTTTTCTGTTTTCGCTTAACTGTCAACGTCTCCAAATATCGTTTAATAACAGAATCCAATGTACTGCGTGCTATGTTTAAATTTTTTGCCATGAAATGGTTTGGACGCGAAGTATTTTCGAGCCATTTGTCGATGATCTCTTTACGGCGTTCCTCTTGACTCATATTTTATAAATATTTTAAACCGCACCGAACTAAAATCAATAACAAACTGAAACTAGAGAATATACAGGCTAATTAGGGTACAAAATGGGATTGCAATTTTTACGCATTGGAAGTATAGCCCGTATTAAAATTTACAGATTTTATTCGTTTCAGTCCTTACTCAGCTTGCACTAAAATTTCTGTTTTCTAATGTTAATTTATCTCTTAATGTTACTCGTATATATTGGAATGCTAGAGGCATTAGAAACAAACGTGTTGAATTTTTAAATTTTCTATATGTTAACAATATTGACAGTCTTGTATGTGAAACTGGTCTAAATTCTAGTATACCATTTACCCACAAAAATTACACTTGTCATAGACTAGATCGTAGTAATAGGCGTTGAGGTGGAGTTGCCATTGTCATTAAAAAAGTACTAGCACACAAATTGCTACCTCGTGTTAATACTAGTGGTATTGAAGCAATTGGTGTAGAACTCAAGGCAGCTTATAGTTCGACAATTAAAATTTACTCCGTTTATTTTCCAGAAAAAGAACACTAGGAAATGAAACCTTTAAAAACGATTTGAGAAAATTAATTTCGATTGGCGATAAATTTGTGATTGGAGGAGATCTTAATTGCTGGCATCATTCTTGGGGTTGTTTAAGAGCAAATAAGTGGGGTCATGCGCTGAATGAGCTTTGCATGAGATACCCCGTAAGAGTATTATATCCGAACAGTCCGACATATTTCCCTCTAGGTAATAGAGGATCTCCATCCGTGTTGGATTTAGTAATAACAAACTCTGATAGAATAGTAACTCAGCCAACAACTAATAATACGCTTAGTGCTGATCACCTTCCAATTAGATTTCAGATCCATTTTCAGGGTATTATTGAAGACAAATATTATTTAAATTTCAAGAATGCCAACTGGAAAAAGTTTCGGCGAAACCTCAATTTCTCTTTGTCTAGATGAGATAAACAACATTCAACAAATAGATAACAATATAGAAAAGTTTACACATTCCATAATAGAAAGCACAGCGGAAGCTGTATCTAAAAAAACCATACCAGTGCGAACTACCTTACTACCACGATACATACTTAACTTAATCAAAGAAAGAAATTATTTTAGAAGGAAATGGCAGCGCTATAGACTTGATATTTTTCGTGCACGTACGAATTTCCTGAAACACCTAATAGAAGCAGTAATAACTAAATTCAGAAATTTATCTTGGAATGAGCGGCTCTGTACACTTGATAAAAACAGTCAGCCCCTTTGAAATGTAGCGAAACTATTAAAGAACAAAAATAAATTCATTCCCCATATTGAAACTCCATCATCAATTTATGTATCTGATAAAGAAAAGTGCGAATTTTTTGCTGAAAGATTCTTTTACAGTTTCAACAATCCCTTATCGTATGGACCCTCAAGTACAAACCGCTCTACATGTAATCGAAACAAGCATTATCTGAAGGAACTTCGAAATCGAAAGTCCCCAGGGTTGGATGGCGTCAGGAACATTGTTCTTAAGCAACTTTCGTCACTAGGTATTGATTTCCTGTGCCTCATAATCAATTCTTGCTTCAAATTGAAATATTTTCCAACTAAGTGTAAAATATCCAAAATTATCCCGATCCATAAGCCTGGAAAACCCCTAAATGATGTTTATAGTTATAGTCCAATAAGTCTAATAGACTTAGAGTGGCTTAAGTAAGATTTTTGAAAAAATCATTAAGGAAAAATTACTAAATTTTGCTACAGGTGCGATGTATTACCCAACCAGCAATTCCGTTTTCGTCAAGGTACATGGTACATCGCATCAAGTACTTCGTATATGTAAACATATAAAACAAAATTTTCTCAACTAGCAATCCACAGGTCTGATCCTTCTCGACGTGAAAAAAGCATTCGACTCAATAGGGCACAATGGACTTTTACAATAGAAACTCCAAAGTGTTCATTAATAAAAGTCATTCAACAACTAAGACAATTCATTCTGGCGTTCCTCAAGGATCTACATTTTATTTGTTGCCGGCTTACCCAATATTCCTCACTGTGAAATTGCCATGTTTGCGGATAATACCGCCATTTACAGCTCAAACGATCTGGGTTGTGCCATATTGAATAATCTCCAAGCTGCTCTTGACATCCCGATGGAATATTTATGGATTAATATAAATGGGAGTAAAACGCAAGAAAAACTTGTTTTTCACCCAACCCAATAGTGGGTTTCTTCTGTCAAGTATCTAGGTGTGTACTTAGACCAGAGACTGACCTATGGTGAACATGTCAGAAACACTCTGAGCAAATTTAGTTTAGCTATAAAAATGCTCTATCGCCTTATAAACCGCAAATCGTTACTAAGCAAAAGCAACAAAATGCTCTTATATAAGGTTATCTTCCAACCCATGCCCACGCATGCCCTGTATGGGGTGCTTGTGCCACATCCCACATAAAAAAAAACTCCAAGCTGCTCAGAATAAGGTATTGAAAATGATGCTCAACCCCCCATTGCTGTTTTCTACGATGATACTACATGAACAAGCTGGGGTCTTACAAATAAAAAGGAAGATTGAAATTAGAAATGAAAAATTCTATACAAAGTGCCTATATTCCGATAATCCCCTTATAGCAGGTCTAATAAATAATGTTAATGTTTGATGTTGAATGAATGCCTTTTTGTCGTATTGCTTATTCATTTAAATATAGAGATACATATTTATAAGTCTTATTTAACTACAATATTTATTTATATATTTATTTATTTATTTATCAATTTGTTTGTTTATTTGTCAATTGTTTAATTATTTATTAATTCTTTTACCATACCATACTTTCAAGTCTTTTTGTTTTTTTTTTCTTGGTTTCCTTTGAAAGCCTCACATTAATAAACGCTCAATTTACGAGGGGCGTTCAACATATTCTCGGTATCGGAGTGAAGCTATAGTTGTATATATAAATTGACTTATTTATCAAGTAATACTATTATTTTAGTGCATTCATGTAAAATTTCATATAAATGTGATTATTAATTCGCGTTTTATCTCTAGTTAAACAGAACCATAACGGCAACTGAGACGATTATGGTGAAAATTGAGCATCGCGCTGTAATTAAATTTCTCACTAAGCAAGGAAAAAGTCAAAAAACTATTCATGAAGAGATGGTGGCTGTTTACCAGGGTTCCGAACCTTCATTATCAACTGTGCAAAAGTGGTCAAGTGAGTTCAAGAGAGGCAGAGAGAGCATTGAAGACGACCCCCGCTCCGGCGGTCCGGCTACTGCTTGTACGGGAGAAAGCATCAAAGAAGTCGAAAAACTTGCTCTTGAGGATGCCCGAATAAAGGTGAAAATGATGGCAGAGATCACCAAGCTTTCAATTGGAATTATTTGATTATTTACTGTTTCCGGATTTGAAAAAATGTCTTCGTGGAAAAAGATTTTCGGATGATGAAGAACTCAAGTCGGTATTTTGCAGAGAAAGAGGAAATTTATTATTTTGAGGGTTTAAAAAAGCTTATCTCAAGATGTAACAAATGCATTGATGTTAGGGGAGATCATATTGAAAAATAAAAACAATTTAAATTGAATTCGCATTTTCCTTCATATCGATACCGAGAATATATTAAATTTTATTTTCGCAACCGGCAAAAATCAGAGAATCCAAGCCGCACTACAATCAGTTTGCAGTGCCGCAATACAAAAACGTCTGATGGGATAATGAAAACAGCACAAATTTTATTATGTAAGAAAATAATCCGTCGTCCTTCCTCTACTCCTTAGGAGCATATATTTCTTAGTCTCGACAGTAGTCATACACAATTTTTAATTAATTTTTAAATCGTCCTCGCCTATGTATAAAAAAGGAGTCTGCAAAAAATAAGGCTAACATCACTGTAACTAGGAGAGACTTGGCCTTAGCCCACCCTCGATTGTCGCAACAACAATTTATTTATTTATTTATTTGTGAATGATATTTTTATACAATAGAACCTACTTATTTTCTTTATAACATCGATGCGCGAAAGACAAAAGCCACACATCACAACACACTCACTTCCACAATTGGAGTCTTTAGATTCCCAATTTATGAAATTTAACAAATTTACGAGTACTCGTATATCTCACCTCCTGGCATGAATTCTCTGATCATTTGATACTTCGAAGGACCCGGCAATGATTCAAATGGGCGGGCGTTTGCCAAATTTTCCGGTTCACTCAATTCAGATTTATCCACTGGTTCTCGTATCTACCGAAAAAATAAACAATTTCTCTTCAAAATTCCGAATCACACTAAGTACAATTGTTAAACCTTTACTGCATGTGCCATGACAGACCGAATCCCGGTTAGGGAAACATTCCCAGATACGCGAATTGAACTTAAGAAACGTGTATTCATCTCAACTAGTGCTGCTGGACTACTGCAACAACGGCTGCAGTTAAACAATTTACTCAAAACAATGGTCAGACGAGTTTTAAGGGGGAAAAATGAAAACTGAAAACACATTTACAAAACCAGATTCTGATCTTTCTGGGGCCATTGGGTGACCATGGAGATGTTACGCGCAGCTGGTCTTCCAATTGTCTCCATCGACCCATACGGCCGATGAGCTCGAAAGTATTTTGCAATGCAAATTAAATTTCAGTAATTTCAATAGTTGTTGATTGTTTACATTCTCAAAATACTCTAGCTGATGAAAAGGGTTCAAATACTCGGATATTTGAGTACCTACCCACATGTATTTTTATAGAGGTCGATCCTAGGTGAGAGAACAAAACAAAGGTCATACACCCGTCGTAATGGCAATCGTTCTGCTACGCCATTGCATTTTGAACGCGAATTGATCGATATGGGTAGATAGACGTGATACTTCTGAATAAGCGCATTGGATCGAGTAATCCTGGTACTAGGTAGGTAGGTAGGTAAGAGTGGCTGTTGGAAACACGAACCCACTTCGGCCTATTGGCCCATTGTGATGCCACGTGGATTTATGATCCTCTAACAAATGAGACCAGTTTTAGCTTACGATGAAGCGTAGGAGACTGTTTACGTCTATATTCTTTAGATCGTTAAGGTCACTGTAGAAGAAAGGTCCTAAGAGAAGTTTTCTTTTTTGGGAGAGAGCTGGATATGTACAGAGTATGTGGTGGATTGGCTCCTCTTCCTCGGTCGTCCATGCAGCTTCTACAGAAATCGTTTGTTAAAGCACTAAGCCTTCTGGCATGCTTGCCTATGAGGCAGTGTCCAGTACCTATGATGTCCACCTAAGGTTTGCTCTTCTATTAACATCCAGCTTTAGTATTAAGTAATTTGCACGTAGAGATTGGTGTACCTATGTAACCTTTTCCGGTGGAATAGGTAGAGTAGTTCCAATTTCTACAGGCTCTACAGTTCCCTGGAATGTCTCTGTGGCCCGGCACCCAGCTTCACCTTTGCTTCTTTGGGTGAACTGCTTTGCCATCTCCATAAGAGATGATCGGCATTCAAGGGCGGTTTTAGAATTTAGTGAGACCGAGTCTAGGGACTTGATAGCGGCCTGACTATACGAAAAAATGCGGATATCCTTTACAGATATGACGTTTTTCTTCAGCCAGGACAGAGCTTCCTTAGTCGTCAAAATTTCCGCCTGGAACACGCTACAGTGATTTGGCAGACGGAAAGAGAGGCTTAGATTTAGCTTATCTGGAAAACACCGCCACCAACCCCGCTATCGGTTTTAGATCCATCTGTGTAGTAATCCACTTCTTGTCCTCCATGAAAGCATCATCCTTCCAGAAGAGGGGAGCTAGCGTGGAAGTCTTTATCAAACTAAAGTTCAGGTATGGTGTTCGATGTTCTCTGTGAGGATTCCAAATGTATTAACAATGTCAGCGTGACCAAATGAAGTAATAGCCCACTGTGTAAATGCAGTCGCACCTACTTGCCTGCTGAAGATATCGAGGGGTGTCAAATGAAACAGAATATCCAGTGCCGCTGAGGAGTAGTGCGTTGGGCTCCGCTTAAGCACAGACATGCTGTTCTTTGGACTCTGCTTAGTTTATTGCAGTTAATTGCATTGTCTAAGGCCGTCCGCTAGACGACAACCCCGTAAGTGAATATCGGTCTTCTGACCGATGTCTATAATTGAAATTTTGTATTTCCTGGAAAAGAGAACAAGATCCGTTTTATGGGGTTTACTCCCAATCCACAGCGATCTGCCCAACGGGTTAATCTGTTGAGATTTAGTTGAAGGAGTTCGCTAATGGTATTAAGATGCTTACCTGAGACTTCTATAGCAACTTTATCCGCATAGGAAATCACCCTGCTATCACCCGCTTCGAGGTACAGCTCATTAACCACAAAGTTCCCTAGAAGGGGAGAGAGGACACCGTCTTGCGGCGTACCTCTGCTGACACATCTTTTAGCAGAAGCCTCACCCAGTTTGAAGTTGATTATCCCGCTGTATCGCATAAGACTGAACAACTCCCCAAGTAAGTCGTCTCCCTGCAGCGCTGACAGCGCAATCGTGATTGCCGATGTGTTGACGTTGTTAAAGGCACCCTCTATGCCCAGGAAAGCAACCATTATGTACTCTCTATATTGTAGGGATCGTTCGATGTGGCTAGTCAGTGAATGCAGAGCCGTTTCCATTGACTTTCCTTTACGGTAGGCTTGTTGAGCCGTTGACAAAAGTCGTGGATAAAGTTTAGATCGTATATGTATATCAATCAGTCATTCTAGGGTTCTTAGAAGGAAAGATGATAGACTTATAGGTCTGAGGTCCTTTGGGACCTCTCTCCATGACAGTGGAATGTGAATCAATTCTACACAACTCCCCATGATATTCTCTAGCGTAGGCTGGATAATATCTGAGGACCTTTGTAGCTCGGCAGGTATTATAACGTCTGAACCAGCAGATTTGTAACATTTGAAGCTATGCAGCGCCCAGATCAGTTTGTCTCTTGTAATCCAGCAGTTTGGTCACGGTTGCAGTGGTCCTGTTTGGGTTGCTACAGGCCGCGAATTGAGAGCTACCTGAAAAGTGGGTGTCCAGTAGCAGCTTGAGTGATTCATCACTTGAAGTTGTCCAAGAGCCATCGGTTTTTTTCGAGCAGCTAGGCATCATAGGATTTGTAGAGAGGATTTTTCTTATCCGAGATGCATCAGAGGTTTCTGTAATTCCGTCACAGAATGATCTCCAAGATTGTTGCTTTGCCTTCCTCAGTTCTTTTCTGTATATTTTGAGGGATTCTTAAGACTGAGTCCCAGTCAGTCACTTTTCTTGTGCTTTTTGTTAGGTTCAAAAGTTTTCTGCAAGTGTTTCTAAGCAGTCCCAGTGTGGCTTTGTTTGCCTCTAGGTTGAATAAGTGGGCAGGAAGCGGCCATAGCTTGATTGAGAGCCAAGGTGAATTCCTTGACTTTCATGTTAAGCTCGTTGGTGAGTGACTCATCGCTATTGTTGATGCCCCAAACCATGTGATGAGCGTTTGCGTCCATTTCTGGAAAGGATGTCGACCTTCCAAGATTTAAGATTGTATTTGACGTTTCAGTTAAAGGAGGATGAGGTTTCTATCAGCATCCAGCTCATCCTTTTTATACACCCTTAGGTGAATTGACTCGAAACCAAACCGAATCATGCCTTTAGTCTGCGCCAGAGGGTTAAGGGATTTTTTAATAATCACGATCAACGCGCGTCTATAAGAGCTAAGGGGCTCATCCTGTTCCAGTTTCGCGACTTTCCAGTCATGAGTCGGAATGGTCGGGTTGCTGAGCCTGATGATCTTCAGAATGATTTCTGGGGAGGAGGGTTCGGCTAAAATCCAGGTGCAAGTTCTAGGTCTGCTAGGGATATCCTCCTTAAGCACGACTTCGGGTTTTTTAGCTGGCAAAATCTCTCCTAATACACCTATGGCTTTGGTGAAAAGATCAAGAGATCTGTGATTGGCACATGCGATTAACTTGACGTGGTCTTGGTGCCAGTCAACGTCGCTTGTGATGGGAGATGGTCCGGGGTTTTCCAGCATGATGGGCAAAAAGTTGCTCAAAAGCTTTAACTTGACCAACTGCCACCCTTCAGGTGTTATTCATCCACCGGTGTCGTTTTTGTCGATTACTGCGATCGTTATTGCGTCTTTTAGGACTCAGCTAAAAGACCTCAGAGATGTGCTGCTGTATGGCGTTATAGATTTTGGGCCTCTTAGGAAACGACACGGTTTCGCCCAGTGTTTTGGGAGCAGTGGTAGCAGTAGGTAATCCGCCTTTTTTGCTGTTTGGTTTTTCAGTGTTCCATTTTTGACAGCTCGTTATTCGTGAGATGTGTAAAAGTGAAACATACTCACTTAGCATTGCCATTTTATCATGGAAAGACTTGATTTTAGTATAAAAATATGTGCTCTGTGAAAAATGTTTTTCGCGCACTTCCACCATTTTACGGTCGTCATAATCGACCTGCTGAGCAAGCAGTTCAAGCCATAGTGACCAAATTTCGCAGCACTTTCACGCTACTGGATATCAAGCCACCTACCCGTATGCGTAAAGTGCGTACAGGGGAAAAGATTCCTGCTGTATCCGCCAGTGTTAATGAAAATCGTGTATTGTCCATTCGTCGCCGTTCGCAGCAATTGGGATTATGTTACTCGACTACTTGGAAGATTTGACGCAACAATCCTGGTCTAAACTTTACAAAATACAGCTTGTGCAAGAATTGAAGCCGAACGACCTGCCACAGCGTCGAATTTTCAGTGGATAGGCTTTAGAAAATCAGGAGAAAGATCCACGTTTTTATCAAAAAATTGTCTTCAGCGATGAAGGTCATTTCTGTATGAATGGGTGTGTTAATAACCAAAACGTACGAGGGGCGTTCAATATATTCTCGGTATCGATATGAAGGAAAATGCGAATTCAATTTAAATTGTTTTTGTTTTTCAACATGATCTCCCCTTACATCAATGCATTTGTTACATCTTCAGATAAGCTTTCTTGAACCCTCTAAATAATAAATTTCCTCTTTCTCTGCTAAATACCGACTTGAGTTCTTCATCATCCGAAAATCTTTTTCCACGAAGACATTTTTTCAAATCCGGAAACAGGAAATAATCACTAGGGGCAAGGTCTGGACTATAGGGTGGGTGTTGGATTTCTTCGAAACCACAATCTCGCGCAGCAGCCTTGGAAGCTCGCGCCGTGTGAACAGGAGCGTTGTCATGAAGAAGCAACACACCCGCTGCGAGTTTACCCCGTCTTTTCTTTTTAATTTCCTCCCGCAAATTATACAAAGTGGAAGCGTAGGATGTGGCGTTGATGGTTTCACCTTTTTTTTTGTACTCAATGAGCAAGATTCCCTTTGAGTCCCAAAAAACTGTGGCCATGAGCTTCCCGGCAGACGGAGTGACTTTGAACTTCTTCGGGGGGTCTGTTCCTTTTTTATGCCACTGCATGGACTCTTGTTTGCTTTCAGGGTCATAGTGGTGGACCCATGTTTCGTCCCCAGTAACAATTCGATCCTTAACACCGTCCGCGTTCTCACTACACATCTCCAAAAGCTCTCTACAGCATGCGATTCCCACTTTTTATCTGAGGCGCTGTGAGCATTCGTGGCACCCACCTTGCACTGACCTTTGAAAGGTTAAGATGGTCATGAAGAATGGTGTGAATGGTACCAATTGAAAGCTTGGTGATCTCTGCCATCATTTTCACCTTTATTCGGGCATCCTCAAGAACAAGTTTTTCGACTTCTTTGATGCTTTCTCCCGTACAAGCAGTAGCCGGGGCGCCGGAGCGGGGGTCGTCCTCAATGCTCTCTCTGCCTCTCTTGAACTCACTTGACCACTTTTGCACAGTTGATAATGAAGGTGCGGAACCCTGGTAAACAGCCACCATCTCTTCATGAATAGTTTTTTGACTTTTTCCTTGCTTAGTGAGAAATTTAATTACAGCGCGATGCTCAATTTTCACCATCATCGCCTCAGTTGCCATTATGATTCTGTTTAACTAGAGATCAAACGCGAATTAATAATCACATTTATATTAAATTTTACATGAATGCACTAAAATAATAGTGTTACTTGATAAATAAGTCAATTTATATATGCAACCACAGCTTCACAACGATACCGAGAATATCTTGAACGCCCCTCGTATTTGGTCCAATGAGCAACCTCACGCAATGCAAGAACGAAAAAATGCACTATATGGTGCGGTTTATGGTTCGGCGGAATCATTGGCAGTATTTTTTCAAAGATGACCGTGAAAACAGCATTGCTATTAATGGCGCCCGCTATCGTTCAATGATTTCGAACTTTTTCTTGTCCAAAATACACGAGCTGAACCTGTGGGATATGTGGTTCCAGCAAGACAGCTGCTACACAGCACGCGAAATGATGGACCAATTGAGAAATGATTTCAGAGGTTGTAGCTAGGGAATTTCAGAGATAGATTTGTACTTAAATAATTGAGACTTTTCGGTACAAAATTGTGATATAATAGTCTTTCGTTAATAGTTGCTACAATGGACATACCCAAACAAGTTCACGGGAATTTAAAAGACACAATAATAACTACTCTATATTTCATTTTTGATCATACAGATGAACTATACCGCGAATAGTTAGAAATGCGAGTCGAAATGTTAAAAGAAACTTGGAAAGCATTTCGCCTAACCAAAATGAACTTTTCGCGTATCATACCAATGAAAATTATTGTGATACTGAAGTCAAAAGTCTCGACTCTCATTACAGTTTCTCCTCATCTTTAGTTTAGTGCTATACATGTATATACTCGTAAGTGCAGGATAGTTCTAAGGAAATAGGAAGTCAATAAAGAGTATTCTTACCCGACGTGTTGTTTATTTACTTTGCTAAGTAAATAATCTTGAGGTTACCGAAACCAAATGCTTTCCGGCAAAAAGTAATATTTTGAACGCCGTTCCTAATTCGTGCACCGGACACGAACTATTTCGAATTCAGAAAACCTTTTTAAAGAGCAAGGTGCTGTATTCGAGTCCCTCTTGCACCGGACAACTCGCTTCGGTTCGGTCCGACAGGCAGAAATTGAGTTGCCTGCTTTTAAAATAACACCATTTTCGGGAGATTATCGGGAGTGGACTGGGTTTCGGGATACGGATTGGGTCCAGGCCTGCCTTCTTATTTTTACCGCTTTCAATATGACAAGATTACAATTGACTGCTATTCGTAGTTTCAATAACAAAATTACATAGTTAGTGGTCGCGTAGCGAGGGGGGGTGTGTGTGGACAAGGAAGCTACATTTATGAATTTGAGCAATTAAACAAAGAACGGTTATTATGAATAGAATGAGCAATTTTCTAAAATTAGCTCGGAACAAAATGTTAAAAAATAAGAAGTGAGTTTGGATTTTCATTAGGTATAGGTTTTTAAATATTTTAAATGTATACAAGTCGGCATTTTCAGAGGTTTACTCTGCGCGACTGTTGTGATGCCCGTTTCGTCAACGTTGAATATCCTATTTGGGAGAAACCTTCAATACACTCTTCCAGCAGTTGAAGAAAGTTTCCGACAGGACGCGGTTAAACCCCATAGCCCGAGCTGCAGATGTTACTTCCGGTTTTCTTCATTTTTTGCTACAACAAGTGGAAGGTCGGGGTTCAGATCTGCTTTTGCACGATCCTTTGTAAGGTAGTTCGAGGAATTTTGTAGTCCTCTGCAGCTGCCTTACAACTCCTTTTTTTTTTTTTAAACAGTGCGTCGCATATTTTCTTGGCTCCATTCTTGCCGATTAGTTTTTTTTTTTCACATAATTGCGAACCATCTGAAACAATTTCAAATGTATGCTGGTAGAATTATACAAACAATAACAAGAGTAAAATTTAATGGGACATAATGGATTACAAATTGCCCTTTGCTTAAACAAAACACAAACACTATTTCACTTGAAAATATTGTAACTTCAACTCAATGAATAACCTTCTTTTAGCCAAAATACAGCACACGTATCATTTTTGTTCAGAAAAGGGTCTTCCGCCCATAGCTACTGATGAATTAAAAAGTAAATCTGTTTACTTTCGATGTTGCCATTTTGCTCAACAGAGAAATACGGACGGGGCCCATTATGCCCCAGGTGCCCCAGACCCTTAAGGTCCGAAGATAGTCGCATTTGGAATGACACTACCATACACTACCTTGTCCGCATTATTCTTTACTATTTTTTTGACATTTGTACTTTGCGCACGCATGTGCTTTTTAACGTAATAAAATACGATTTCGTTTGTCAATTGGCTGACTTGTTGTTTGCGTTTGAAATATATGTCTGACACTTCCTAGGCTGGACAACTCGTATGTGATTCCAAAGCTGGAGGTCAGTAGTTCATCTTTTATTATTATTATTATTATTATTATCAAGGGAACGATACAAATTAATTTGTAGGGTCCGGGATTTAACGCCGGGGTACTATGCCCATGTGGAGCGTTTTGTCAACAGCACGCGGAGTACTGAGTTCTCATGTGGTCATCCACCTACGTAATTACCGCGCCCAACACTGCTTGATTTCGGTGATCTAGCGAGAACCGATGCAGTCAGTCTTTTTTTTCAGTTTAAATGCATTTTTATTTGATACCTTAATTTACTCTTACATGCTAGACAAAAAAACGCTTAAAGATTAGCTTAAATAACTTACAAATAATCTTATACTAACTTACTGGCCCCATGCGGCCTAAACCTAACACTTAAACTATGTCTTTCGACGGATCTTACAGTCTATATTTATTTTTACATTCATTGAACTAAAACTAAGAAAATAAATTTTATATAAAAACTTAGTAAATGGACATTTTATATTTTTTATAAAACTTAAACCTAAAAGCCTACATACTACCTAAAAATAAATCTTAATCTACTTAACTTACTTACATCTAATATGTACATATTTTTATTTTTTTTTTTATTTTTATTTATTTTTTTTTGTTTTTTGTATTTTTTTCTTACAATCTAACTTAAACCTACCTAAAACTATGCAAGCCGGCTATGGCTAAAAAAACAAAAATTAGGCTGGACCTCTCTGCTTCACATGAAGCTATCCATCATTGGAGGAGTTCGACGACGAAGCATCCTCGCCCTCATCAAGCCACCAAAATTGCTGGTACTGCTGAGCAACATCCCTCCTGTTGCGACTCCCTACCGCCCTACTGAACCGGAGACGCTCCGCACTGCCATGTGCGACGTCTCTGTCGTAGTTGAGTCGCCTGTCCGCAACTGTTCGAGCGACGTGGAAGATTAGTGGCACCGCCAATCTGTCCTGGATCAGACCTTTACTATCTAAGTAGAGGAACGCTTCTGGAGGAATAAAGCCGTCAAAGCGAACTCTCTCGTGATACATATAATTGGGGTGGTAAGCCCCTGAGATCAGGTTGTTCGATGAGGTCATTGCTCTTGCAATGTGCCTTCGAGTCAACTTAATAACAAAATTGTCCACTCTTATTAGGTTCGCCCTATTGTACAAGACCTCATTACGATAGAATTTTATGTACTCAGACTCTGGTGTTCTGTATAACCGAAGACAAGCCCTAAGGCAAGCCCTCTCAAACACCCGAATCTTTTCCAATAAACTTGCTCTCATGTTGAACCACACGGGACATCCAAATACAAGCATAGGCCGGATAAGGGCCATGTAGCAGACCACCTTCACCCCCGCATCGAGTTGGCTGTTATAAAACAGTCTCCTTGTAAGGGCAAAAACACCTCTGGCTCTGGCCAGAGCAACATCTATATGTTTGTTAAAATACAGATATTGAGCAAGTGGCTGTCCATGTTGTCCGACGATAGAGAACTTTCGCCAATTCTTTCTGATATCCCTAGAGGCCCCAGACAAAGGCGTCCTAAACAGAATGGTTTCCGATTTCTGAAAGTTGATTTTCAACTTCCAGTCATCGCAATATCGTTTAATTTTATCGAAGTCACGTTGCAAAAGTATGTTAATGACCTCAATCTTTGGACATGATCTGTACGCGATTAAGTCGTCTGCGTACGCTATGGCATGGTGAAGTGAACCTATCAGATCACTTGTGTAAATGTTGAATAGGATCGGCGAATTTACCGCACCTTGTTGCAGACCATTTTTAATGTTAAATATTCCAGCAGAAGTCACATCGCCATTCTTCACGAGGAACTGTCTACTGGAGAGCATATCAAAAAGAATATACAGCAGTGGTTTACTAATGCCCAACCTTTCCAGCTTGAAAAAGAGTCCTTCTAGCCATACGGTATCGAAGGCCTTCTCCAAGTCAATCAGGCAGGCACCAGTGCACTGGTTCTTGCCTTTGTTCCATTGGATATCAGAAACTAGTTTCGACACAGCATGAATGATAGCATGCCTCGCCTTGAAACCGAACTGATTATCCGGAACTATATGTTTGTCCTCAACCCACTTAGTCAGGACTCTATTGACTACCTTCTCGAAAACCTTGCTGATGTTTGGAAGAAGACTGATCGAGCGGAGATTCACCGGCTTTGATGTGTCTTTACCCCTTTTGGGAATGGGATGGGATAATGTGCATTATTCATTGCATTATTAAACAGGGTGGTATAAATGTTCACTGCTTCTATTGGGAGATGTCGAAGTACAATGTTCAGTATTTCATCGGTTCCCACTGATTATCGGCTTTAATGCATTTTTATTAGACTTGATTAATTAATTCTTACATGCTATACAAAAAAACGCTTAAAAATTAGCTTAAATAACTTAAAAGTAATCTTATTCTAACTTATTGGCCCCATGCGGGCACTCTAGGTTAAACATAATACTTAATCTATGTTTTTCGACGTTACTTACAGTCCATTTTGTTTTTTACCTTTATTAAAACTAAAAACTAAGAAAATTTATTTTAATTAGAAAAACTTAGTTTCTGGACTTTTTTTTTTTAATTAACCTTACATACTACCTAAAAAATAAATCTTAATCTACTTAACCTACTTACATAATACATTCATACACTTATATACAATACACAACACATATGCACTTATATATACATATATGCATATACATATACATATATGTATATATTTATATTTTTTTTTTCTTAAAATCTAACTTAATACTACCTAAAACTATATAAGCCGGCCATGGCTAAAAAACAAAAATAAAAATAATTAGGCTGGCCCACTCTGCTTCACATGAAGCTACCTATTACTGGAGGAGTTCGACGACGAAGCATCCTCGCCTTCATCAAGCCACCAAAATTGTTGGTGCTGCTGAGCAACATCCCTCCTGTCACGACTCCCTGCCGCCCTACTGAACCGGAGACGCTCCGCACTGCCATGTGCGACGTCTCTGAGCGGGAACCGATGCTTTCAGTGTGACGAGGCCGTTGACGTTCATCTTTTATATTGTTAACCAATCGTGGTCTTCCTGAACGAGAATAGAGTCTTGTGATGAAAAAATAGCCTTGGAAAACTTAGTGTCGTAGGCGTAAATGGATAGGGAGCAGTGTTTAATAATCCTGTCAAGATCGTTTATAGTTAAAATGAAAAAGAGGGGACCTAGATAGCTGCAATGTGTGACACCAGAAGTAGCTGAAAACGGGGTTGAGAAGACTGACCTAAAGTGAACGCTGTAATAACAGTTCTCCAGATATTGTAGAAGATATCCATTTTAACAATACGGGGTCAAAACCGAGGGAAGACAATTTGAAAAGGATCAATTGATGTGATATTTTATCGAATAACATCGATTTCGTTTCCATTTTCTAGGACTGAAAGCGCAAAGGATACGAATTCAGCTAAATTTGTAGTAGTTGATCTATCTTTCAGAAATCCGTGCTAACTGGGTGATATATGTGCCTTGCACCGAAAGCTTAGAACTTCATATAAAAAGCTTCGAACATGCTCGAAAGCTTAGCAATGGGACGGTCGTTGGTTATTTCATTCTTTGATCCCTTTTTGTGAATCGGGGTTATGAAAGAGGTGTTCCAAATTTGGGGGAATTCCCTTTGTGTAAAGAAAAGAAAGATGAGGCGGAAAGTGGGTCCGAAAGATTGTAGGCACACTTTTTGAGAAATATTGCTGGGTGCCCGTCTGGCAGGGAAAAAAATTCATCATTGCGATTTTGTACTTTTCTTCGATAAGTGTGGGTTCAAAAGATTGAGAGAGAGAGAGGGGCCAATGGAGAATTTAGGAAGGTACTTGCAATATATGGGGTAGGGTACGAAGAAGTTGTCAGCAAATGATTGTTTGAAAAAGTTTGCAAAATAGTGGACAATAGTATGTGGGTCGATGATATATTATCGAACGAGAGAAAGGGATCCCCCTCTCTCTGATTTTCTTTTGTAGTTGACAAGATAAAATGTCTAAGGATCGCTGATAAGGCTGGTCTGCACTATGTCGAGAAAGCGCTGATAGAGGCAGTTATAGAGCTGAGTGAATTAGAGGTAGATGGAGACAGCATCATACAAGGATAAGTTGGTGCGCTTTGCTAAGTTAGATATTGATTTCGCGAAGAATAGCTTGATGGAAGTTGTGAGAAGAGATAGTAGCGGAAGAAGTGGACTGTGGTGGTGGGCTATAGAGAAATGAGTGAAGAAGAGAGGGGTGAAAGTTGTCGACAGTTAATAGGGTAAAGGGACAAAACGTTACTGTGGATTTAGTGGGATTGCTAGTGAAAATAAGGTCTAGTTGGCTACCGATGGAATTAAGGGATGCCACTTACTTGGTATAGGCTTGACCCTGTTGTACAATCAATTAATAAACATTCCTTGGATGAACTAGCATGTCACGCGGTAAAAAAATGATCATCCAATCGAATTCACTTCAGCAGGGGGCAGATTAAAATCATCAAATAATCTTCGATGGAATCACTTATGTCAATGAGTTGGTCAATTGTTTTAATTTCAAGGATGTAGGATGCGGTAGGTTGACCTGGGAGAATGTGGCAGCACATAACGTACAGGGACCTATTGGGAAGTGTTATCTAAATTGAAACAAAGTCAAATTAACAGAAGCAGAGATAGCGATGAGGGTAGCATTGAGAGAAGCATTGAGGTTATTGTGAATAGCAAGTAGGACACCTCTGCATGGAGAATCAACTTTAGGGAGGGTAGGATCATTAGCCATAGGGAGAGAGTAATCGTCATCTCCGAAAACATTATGAGAAGATGGGAATAGCTCCTGGCTCTTTATGTCGGGGATCAGATTGTTTTCTGTAAGAGCATAGATGTCGATAGATGGCCTCTCTATGAGATTTAGACAAAACAGCACGAGTTTTAGAGCGCAAGCCCCTCTCGTTTTGATAGTAAAATGTAAGAGGTAGTTTGTTGCGTGGAGGAGTAGGCTAGTGTAGATGAGATGCAGGCAAAAAAAGCAAGTTAGGAACCAAAAAATGTATTATGGTTACTCGGCTACGCTGAAGGTGAGAAATTCTTTTAGAGTGTACATAGCTGCAGAAAGTAGCGAGGTCATCTACAAGTTATTAGGGAGGTGTGTTGAAGAGATCGTGGTACCTATTGTAGAGTTTCCTGAGATTGGTTATATCACTAAGAAGGCCTTCGTGTTGGATGGAGACCGTGACACTTGTTTTGCTTTTTCCCTCAAAGCAAACAGAGTCGGATTTTTCGTAAACATATGCGAGAAAGAGACGTATATTTTCGTATATATTTTTATCCCTTAGCCTAGAGAGCGCGTAACGGTATTCCGTGGTGTCTATATCCTTTTGGGTCGATTTAACGTCAAGTGGCGAAAGGGAATCAAAAATAGGCGCCTGAGAAACCGAGGGAGAAGGCGAGCTAAAAGCGGGATTTAAGATATGCGAGCTGATAAAGTTTGGATATTTGGCTCCTGTTGTAAGATCGAAATTAGGAAAGGAGTTATCAGTATTTGTGGGAGGGGGTGTGGGCGGTTGAGCAGTGATAATATCAGGGACAGGTGTTAAATTAAAAGAAACGCGATTTTTGGATGGAATAGAGGCAATTGATGCTTTTGTGGGGAGACGTGAAGGGATAGACAGGAGGAGAAAATTTGGGAAATACCATATTTTTCTTTTAAACCTTCAGTTGGGGTCCGGTTTAGGATGTGGATGGGGAATGGATCTGGGCGATTTATAATTAACTTTACATGAGACGTAGTTTTGTTTTGTGTCGATGTTTTTATTGGTTGGTTGATCCGTCCAAGGTTGAGGTTGGTGTTGGATGGGTTAACAAATTCAGTTTGTTTGTTTGATTTTATCGAATATAACGTCGGGCATGGACTCGTAATGCTTTGAGAGTTGATGATTGTTTGTTGCAGGTTCGAGATGGAGATTGGATGTAGATAATTGGAGATGAATATCTATGTCTTCCCGGAGAGAGTTGATGGTATTATTTGTTTTCTTATTGGAATCCATAATTGCGGAACCGATTGATATAAATTCACTTATCATTATATCAAGGTGGATGTTTCTTCATTTCTGGATTTTGCACTTTCTAATTTAATTAAGCGCGCAATTTGTTTTTAATGCTATGACCAAAGATGGATACAATAGTTTGTCCGTTATTAGTCTGACGAGTGAGTTATGATTGGGTTCATTGGAGTCACTGAGGCACTTGATTGCAAGGAGCACATGTGAGAGAGAGAGATACTGATAGACTCATCACAGAAAAACAGCAGACTTTCCGAGAACTCTTTAACGACGACCGTGTTTCTTTTATTTAGGCCGACACATATTTTTCCGCAGATCCTCTTACGAGCCCGTCATACAAGAGTCGGTTTACCAAACTAAGCCACTAATGCAACCGACGCACGTTGCGTGTGTCGGTTTGGACAGTTTGAAATTAGATCTCTTTAAACGCTATCTGATGAGGGCTCCGAAATCTTGGTGCTTGGCGGAATGGATGTTTTATTACGATTCTGTTAAGGAAGTATACTATCGGATGCTTTTCTGAGACCAGTTTGAGGCGTTTCTCACATTTGAAGGCGGACTACCTCATTCGCTTCTAGGACGCCAAGTTGGCACTCATTAACCTACGGTCTGGCCAGCGATATCTGAAACGCTGCCGGAGAAACTTCCGAAATGTAATCTTTGTCAGGAAATAATAAGGAGATGTCTGAAATGTTTAATTAAAATCTCAACCGAATCGTTATCTCTGTTTCAGTAGGAACCAATTTATCACTCGCTGCACGTTCGGGTGAATTTGGCTCGGAACCATAGAGAGCCCATTTATTTTATAAAATCGAGAAAACACCCGAAGCTCATGAGTAAGTTCTTCCCCATTTATTACATTATCAATTGAAGATAAGATACATCGCCGACTAGAATTAATAAAAGCAAAGCGACGTAGTAAATGGTTGAATAAATATCACAGCAAAAACAGAAAATAATAACAAGTGACAATATTTGTATTTACTCAAATTCCGATTGCAAAAGCGCTTTTCTGCCAAACGTATCGTAACCACGAAGTTAGTCTGTTCAAAGCCACCGAACGTAATGTATCAGCAGGTCTGCGCTTTGAATCGCTCTCTATGTGCGTCACAGTGGAATCAGCTACGTACCGTAGCCCAGGTTAATGTCAAGGTAAAATTCGTTGATAGACATGAGACTTGCAATCTGCTGAATAAATTCAACTTCCGTTTGTTCGAAGAGCATCGATGACAGTCACATAGATGCAGCCCAGTCCCTAGAATGGATAAACGCAAAGCCAACGTCCGAAATTCCTGGACCAACGAAATTCCAGTTTGTTCGCGGTTTTTTGCCAGGCGGTGAGTACTTAATACCACAGCAGGTGGTTTCACAAAAAAAATAATCTATATCTCATGCGCTTAGGTGTGTTCTATAAGAAGTCTTTCACAGACTTTATTAACGAAGCTCGCAATACCTACGGAGATATCTACAGGACTCCCGGTGTATTCGGCAAACAAAGTATCCTATTCTCCTTCAATCCGGATGACTTCAAGACAGCAATTCGAAGCGAAGGCGTCTGGCCTCAAAGACGTATCATGGACACCATAAAGTACTACAGAAATGTCCATAAAAAGGAAGAGTTTGGCGGAACTGGCGGATTACTTGTATCGTAAGCTCCCCATATCTCCTCATACTTTCAAATAGTACACACTTTTCGACAGAAATGATGAAACCTGGAGCAAGCTGAGAAGTGCAGTCAATCCAATTCTAATGCAGCCACGAAATACTCGTTTGTATGTGAACAAAATGCTCGAGGTTAACGACGAATTTTTACAAAGGTAACTATCCCCACATCGGCTTCAACTCAATCACAGACACAAATATTTTCTATAGAATCCGTGAGGTGCGAGATCCGGAAACTCTGGAAATGCCCGACAACTTTGAAGAAGACATCAACCGTCTGACCTTCGAATCAGTCGCTGTCGTTGCATTGAATCAGCAAATCGGACTGATTCGCAAAAACCGGGACAGCGAAGAGGCTAAGAAACTCTTCAAGAGTCTTCGAACAATAATCAACTTAACCTTCGACTTGGAAATTAACCCTTCAATATGGAAGTTCATAAAAACTCCAAAATTCTATGAAATGATGGAAAACTCCGACAACATGTACGACATCATAATGAAGTACATCAACCAGGCTGTGGAAAGAATCGAGTCCACAAATGACACCATGGACGACAGTGTTTTGGGAAAACTTTTAAAAATTGACAAAAAAGTCGCAATGGTCATGGCTCTGGATATGCTCATGGCAGGGGTTGACACCACCAGCAGCACTTTAGTTGGAATTTTACTTTGCATCGCAAAGAATCCAGATAAGCAGCAAAAGCTGCGTCAAGAAATCTGTTCCATTCTACCGGAAAAGAATTCCAAACTCACCATCGATAATATGAACCATCTGCCCTATTTAAGAGCCTGTATCAAGGAGGGAATACGAATCTATCCTATTTCGCCAGGAATATTGCGGAAGCCCAGCGAAAACATTGTCTTGAGTGGTTATCAAGTACCAAAGAACCAGGACATCATATTGAATAGTAATTTGTTGCTGATGGATGAGCAGCACTATCCCAATGCAAAGAAATTTATTCCAGAACGATGGCTACGCAGTGAGAAGGATTCACAGCCGGAAATGAATCCGTTTATCTACGTTCCCTTTGGGATCGGTGCTAGAAGTTGTGTTGGAAAGCGTTTGGTTCAGTTGGAGTTGGAAATCACAGTGGCAAGGCTCGTGAGGAATTTCAATATTGAATTCAATTATCCCATTGAGAACGCTTTCAAGAGTCATTTGATTAATATGCCGGCAGTACCCCTTAAGTTTAAGCTCAGTGATATAGAAAGCTAGAATATATTTATATTTTTTTTTATTCATCAGTGTAGTCGCTGAATTGTAGTTTAATAAAGTCCAATCGTTAGGGTAGTACAACGCAGTGTGTTTGGAATGAATAAGGGGACAATCATTTAATTGAATTCAATTTCAGGGTCAATGTATAATTACGACTCATGACAGTGTGCCTCTCATAAATATCTATGATTTTGGAATGTCCACATATTCGTATCTATATAATGATCAGAGTTTATCAGTATAGCGATCGATACGCATGTGAGGCAGACTGAATGCAGGGTGTAATTCTCTCAAGAGTGTTTCTGGAAGGAAAAGTCACATTACATGGATCTATTATATGTATTTCTGACAACTGATCCACGGACATATTATCTTTATGACTTAGTTAACTTAAGGGATGCATACCGACTTCGAATGATGAAAAGTTCAACAGAAGAAGGAAACATTTCCAAACAGCGCTCAACCAATCGGACGGGAACGCTGTCTTCCACACTCTTTCTCTAGTGAGATGAACTTCCGAATGAGCACTAGGCTTTCTAAATCTCTAAGAAAGCATTTCCTATCAGCCCATGAATCTTTACAGAACTAAAATCATAAGACAGTCAAATTTAAGACCGAACTAATTGGAAAAACCTTTATATCTCAAGCAGACGAGTAGTTGTTGAAACTATCCCTCGCCGGGATCTCATATAACCACAAGCATTTGCCACATACAAATGTGCACAATATCATATTTTGAGTGAGAACTGCGACACGGATAGACACATAACTGCTAGTTATATACAGGATAAAAGGCATTGTCGAAAAGGCCCAAAAATGCCACACCGTATACAATGGATACTATCTAGAAAGCTGAAGGAGAACAAGAGCCCTAGCCTAGATAGCCTGGCGACATAGCTACGCAGAGGGACACTCAAATTCTATGAACTCTCGCTTCTCTTGTGGAACCTGCTCATAAAATTAAACGACGCGACATGTGGTGTGATAACATACAAGCAACGTTCAAGCACAGTAGGTAGTTTCTAGCATTCTCCATTACGCTTTAGGCATTCTCTCCTCTTAGACACACAGATATCACCTTAACATCTTCACAAGAATAAACTTTGCAGGATAAAAAAAGTAACCTTTTTTCTACGTATGTACGTCCACGTCTATAAATACAGACCAGTTGTTTTAGCACTTAGTGAAACACAGGTAGATCCCCGCCCAAACACCTCAGATTACTCTGACAGTTTTATGCGCTGTCTGACTCCATACAAAGAATTTTATCCCTGTATCCTTGGAATCGTCATTATGGATATTTTCAATACGAAATTCTGGGTGGTTGCGACATTCTGGACAGGCAACACCTGATGGACGGTGTGTTAATATCTTCGCTGCGGAAAATATCTTAACCCAGGTTGTAAATAAGCCCACACGGGTACTAGACGTTGATAGCCATACTGGCAAGACTCTGGACTTGTTTTTAACTTCTGACCCTGACAAATACAAGATTAATGTGTTATCCCCTCTAGGCTCGTCGGACCACTCGTACTCCGACCACACAGTTAGAGAAAAGGTCCTCATAAAAACTGTATGGCACTACGAGAAACGATGACAGACATTATTCTCTTTGGAATGAGATGCTCTATCCCATATCGGATGAAGGGTTATCAAACCAAAAGAAAAAGCATGTTACGACTCGTGTTGTAAAGAGGCTGTCAGGGTTAGAGAAATGTTTTGTCGGTCCAATAGGACCAAAACGACCGAGGAAAACCGAAAAAAGTTCAAACAAGCCAGGAATGAATGCAACGTCTTTCAAAAGCTTGTAAAATTCCAACACGACCAAAAACAGAGGCAGAAAATACTACAATGTCCCAAAGGCAGTAACAATTTTTGATCGTTCGTCCGTTCTATCTCCGACACTCTCTTTAATTTTCATTAATGATCTCTTGTCTGCTACTTCAAATCCAATATACTCCTTTGCCGATGACAGTACTCTCTGCTTTTCATATTCTTACCCGGACTCACGCCCCTGCTCTTCGGTTGTAGAACGGGAACGACAGCGTATGTTAAGCTCATCAAATTCTGATATTAACAACATAACTAATTGGGAAACCATGAACAGAGTAGAATTTAATGCCTTCAAAACTCAATGCTGTCTGCTGTCGTTAAAGCGTTGAAAAATTTTTATCCGCAATGGAATTCAAACGTGATAGTGTGATTGCTTTATATTTGGCTGGAAAACCACAAGTAACTATCGTTAGAGCCCTCCAGCACCTCAACGTGAATAAATAATTTGTGTCTCGAACCATAGCTCGTTACCGTGATACTAGCAGCGTTGCAAAACGCCATGGATTTGGTCATAAAAAACAGCAACATCGGCAGAAATAGTTCGGAAAGTGAAGGCTCGAATTGAGTGAAATCCGCGCCGAAGTGGAAGAAAAATGGCTCGTGAGCTCAACATATCATATCGGAACGGATGCAACACATACTGAAAAATAAGCTTGGGCTCAAGCCATTGAAGTTCCAAAAAGCATACCATTTTATACCGCAACAGAAAAAAGTTAGAGTCGAAAGAGCGAAGGAGTTGCTACGCCTGCACGAAAGTGGTGAGTTGCCGAATTTGGTTTTTCCCGATGAGTCGCCATTTGTTATCGAGCAATATGTCAACAAACAAAATTTACACCTTCGGACGGCCACCAGAAAGCAGGCAGCACCGATGGTGATGGTTTAGGCCGCCATAATCGCCAATGGTTGCTCTCCGCTCGTGGACCGTGGACCGTGGACCGTGGCGTCAAAATTACTGCGATCGTATACCGTGAAACTGTCTTAGAGGCAGTATTGAATCCTTGGGCAAACAATCGTTTTAGTCGGAGACCGTGGACATTTCAACAAGACTCGGCACCGTCTCACAAATCGCGCGTCAACCAAGATTGGTTAAAAAACAATGTTCCACACTTCATTTCTTCGACACAATGGATTGCAAATTCTCCGGATGCAAGTCCGTTGGATTTCTCTGTCTGGGGTATTTTGAAGGTGAAGGTTGGCACTAAAAAATACCAAAGTTTGGACCACCTCAAACAAGAACTTCACCGGGAATGGACCAAAATACCGCAGAGCCACTTGTGTGCAGCGTGCGATGCTTTCTTCTGCCGTCTCAAGGCCATTATTCGCGCCAAAGTTGGACATATTGAAAACTACTGATACAATTTGAAAATTGATGTATTTTCCAAAATTTTTTGCTTTGGCACAATAAAATTTATCAAAAAATAAAAAAAAATTATTCCATTTTAAAAAATTGGAGTTCGAATCAGGCACCCTATATAAAGCATTCATACGCCCAAAATTGGAGTACAATACCCACATCTCTGCAACTACTAGATAGGATTCAAAACCATCCGCTAAAACCAGACAATCGACACCCTCGAATACGGACATAATGTCTCGCGTCTCACTCTGTTTTACCGCTATTGCCACCACCAGTGCCCCATAGAAATCGCCAGTAGCATTCCGCCCCTTCAAACTTTTAACCGTAACACCCGTCTCGCTATGAATTCTCATCAGTATACCCTCAAACCCACTTTCGGACGTACTCTAAAATATCATGATTCGTTCCTAAGCCGTACAACTCGCCTATGGCCTAGCTCTTTATTTCCTAGTCATTATAACCTTCAAACATTTAAAACCAACGCTCACCTATACCTCTCTTTCTATCCTCCCTGATTTTCCTTCGCCCGAGCTGTGTGCAACCATTTGAAACGTACTCAAATCACTTAAGCGCACGCAAATTATAACAAAACAAAAAAAAAATTCTCATTCCGTTTGGTAGCCTGCACTATCAACGCAACGGATCGCGTATATATACATACAAGGATCGTTGGCACGCTAAGAATCCAAATTTGACTCCATTTGCTACCTTTTTTGAGATTCATATCTCAATTACATTACCCTCAGGCATAGGACACTTGGCAATGGAAAGACCTAAATTTAGGACATGCCCTTCAATCGACAATCACTTCACTGAAATTGACATCAATGTTGACTTCAATCACCTTATTCCAGAAAGCAAAGTGAAAGAAAGTGTATCCAAGGCAGCGCAAAAGTCATCACTCTATTTGAAGATGCTATAATTTTTACAAATGGCAATTCTGCTTGACATTTGAGAAGTAAACGGATACAAAACACATCCAGCAAGACAGGAATCACTATACCTAAAGAACGCGGAATCCTGAATCTCGACCACGTGGGAGACAACTTTTCATCGAAAATCATCATGAGTGACTTGGCCCATTGCCACCTCTGTGGATATATGAATAAGCCACGAAAAGCCATTACACTCGCTCAAAGTTACTGCATGGTGTGCTGTTTACGCTGGACGCGTCATGGAGCCATATTTTTTCGAAAACGCCTCTGTCCAAACGACTACTGTGGACGGCAAGCGATACAGAACCATGCTCAACTACTTCTCCTTCTCCCTTGGATGAATTGGGACTGGAGAACATGTGGTTCCAACAAGATGGAGCAACTGTGCATACTACACGAGCCACAACCGAAATTCTGAGGGTTGCATTTCCGGGTCGACTAATCTCTCGTTTTCGCGATTTGAACTGGCCGGCAAAATCGCCTAATTTAACGTTTCCAGATTTTTTTTGTGGGGTTCTTTGAAGTCACGAGTCTATGTTAACAAGCCTCCGACTCTTAAAGCGCTCAAAGATAATATCCGTCAATAATGCGAGGACCTATCGCCGGAAGTTCTGGCAAGAATGATAGAAAATGCCGCAAATCGGGCCCCCAAATGGTCATCAATGCAGAACCAAAGTATTTAATTCACAAAAAAAAAAATGACAGCCAAAGAATATTGGGTGAAAACTTTTGTGACACCTTGTATATACTTGGAGGGGCTCTGCATGTACCAATGCTTCAGTCTATTAACATACTGAGCCGTCTTCTAGGTACATCATCAAGCCGCTGCTTTGTTCATTCTAAATCGAAAATATTGCAGTAGATGTACATAGACAGTCGCAAAATTGTTTAACATAAATCCAAGATTGGTCAGCAACCACCACGCACATCTCCACCAGATGGCTAAGCACCTCAAGATCGCGCTCACTTGTATTCCGGGACACTCCAACGTCCAAGGAATCTGCAATGCTGATTTACTTATGTATGTTATCAGACTCGGATCACTAGAAACTGACAGGTTGTCAACGTCAAGCCACCAATGACCTACGCCAAACATATGGAACACTTTCATCATCGAAACAACTGCACGAGTAAGTCATCTAAGCTATGACTTGATCCTAAGCGATTAAAAGAGCTGAACAACCTCCGTAAATGAGATATCTCCAAACTCACAAACGTATCCCGGGGGCCACGAGTAGTAGTAGTTCAGTATTCCTCTGAACGATTTATGCAGAAACCCCATGAAAGGAGCGCAAGTGGCTCAATTCTTCTAAAGGGTCATCATATACGAACGAAAGGGAAAAAATTTAAATAAAACAACAACGTTATGAGATATAAAATGGGTTCTGGCTTTATTTTGAAGCTACCTTCATGCCATTATATGTGGAATAGCACACCATTTGAATGGCCACCCCAGCTTCGCTGACAGTACTTCAAACAGGCGGTCCAATTTTTATTGATTCCAAATAAGTGCGAAGTTTTTCCAGAAATAGCGTGTCGATTATTGGCTTCGAGCTCATCCAAAGTGGTTGGCTTTTTAGCTTAGACTAAGGACTTGACATAGCTTCAGAGAAAATAATTGAGCGTTGCATCGCTTATATGGCATGTAGCGCCAACTTGTTGGAACCACAGCTCGAATATATCGATGTTGTCGAGCTCTGATCACAGAAAGTTGGTTAACATCACTCTATACCTGAGGCCATTAACGCTAACGGTGTCTCCTTTCTCATTTCGAAAGAAATAAGGTCCGATGATGCAGCCATGCCATAAACCGCACCAAACAGTCAATAATGGTAAGTTTGCTTGTTGATATAGCCACTGACTCAAAAATGGGCCTCGCCCGAAAAGATGATTTTTTGGCCAAAATCCGGATCTGCGGTCAATATTACCAGCGCCCAATTAGCGAACTCACCGCGTTGTCTATGATCGTTCGTCTTCAATTCTAACGTCAGCACAATTTTATACGGATTTAGGTTCAAATACGACCGCAAAATAAGCCGGGTTGACTGTCTGGCGACGGCCAATTCAGCTGATCGGCGCCGAATCGACATTTCTGTTTCTTCTTCGCTACTGGCCACTACGGCGGCTATGTTTTCTTAATTTTGCACCAATCTCTATCTGGTTGGTGGCCAAAAACCCAAAAGAGTGTACTCACCTTCAAACTTTTCCACTGTGCGAAGATTTGCCTACACACTGAAGCCATGATGACGACCGAAAGTCACGTCGAGTATTTACAACTGAGCCGGAATTTCGAAGAAAAATTTTATAATTTCCGCACGTTGGGCAAAAGTAAAATGATGCATGATGAAATGGCAAATCTTACTGAATATTTTGACAGCTGGATGTCATTGGTAACTTTGACAGTTTCTGAAACATACAAATTGGAAAAACTATCACTGATATCACCCTATACAACTGCTCTGCCTTGACACCCATCATAATGAACTCCCTGGGCAATTTTCACTTCCAGAATCCAAATGATCTCTGCTCTATGAGGACCACCGACCTCGACAAATTTGCCAACAAATTTTTAGAGTTTCATGAAGAGATGTGCTTCCTGTTCATATGAAAAAAGCGATCTACGTAGCTAGATCAATCGAGATATAGGCAAGATAGAGTCCAATCCAACACGCCCTGTGAATGTTTCAAGGCTTTAACGTTCTAATCAGCATATTTAAAGAGTTATGCGGGCTGAAAGATCGACGACAGAAGAAATCTATTTGCATATGACATTCGGACAGATGTGTCTCAAAAATAAATCCTTCGATTTGGCATCAGAAGAACGACAATACCACGTATGATATTGTACCGCCGGAATCTTCTTGATCAACCCAAACACCAAGTGTGCCAGACCTTTGGGGATGAGAGTTATAAAATCTCTGCTTAGGTGAATAAACAAAGTAATAGACAAAAACCTCCGATAACTGTGATTCTTTTATAAACAGTTATCAGATGATGTGTCTTATCACTTCAAAAACTCATTGAGAATTCGCAAGTCACTTTAGGTATTACGTTTGTATATTATTTCAAGTCTTCAAGATTAGATTCTTCACCCTGATGGGACCTTTTGCCAATAGAAAAAGTAGAACATTCACTTCTCTTCCTTACTTACTTACTTAAGTGGCGCAACAGTTCGGGGTGAACCTGGACCTCAACTAACAAGCCTCTCCAGTTAGCCCGGTCTTTAGCTAACCCCCTCCAGTTGCGCGCTCCAAGTCGTTTGAGGTCCCCTTCTACTTGTGCGCCCCACCTAAACTGAGGTCTTCCTCTACTGGGTTGTCTGACTCTGTGGAGCATTGGGATCCATGCCCTCTACATATCACAGCCATCTCAGGCGACAGATGCACAGATTTTTGACTAGACCGATGTCGCTGTACGTCTCGTATATTTTGTCGTTGAATCCTCCCTCCAAAGCCTTTCAAACTAAACGGGACCGAATATTTTACGAAGAATTTTTCTCTTGAAACGACCAATGATATCTTCATCCGCTTTCGATAGAGTCTCCTAAGTTTTTCGACATAGGACCTTACTACTCAGTTACGTTCTTTCCCCAAGAAACAGCAATTGACAAGAGTGATTCTTCGTTTTATTTCTGCTGAGGTGTTGTGGCCAGAAACCATATAAAGCAGAGCTGAGGTAGACAAAGTTCTTTAGTACCTCGTGTTGCGTGTTCCTTCTTGTTGAAAACATAGGATTTGCTCTCATTTAACGGTAAACCCAATTTTTGGCAGCTTCCGTGTCAATACTAGCGAACGCACCGGTGACAGCCGGCTGTGTTATCCCAATTATGTCGATACCATCGGCGGACGCTAGTGGTTGCACAAACTTTTGAACGATTGTGCCTCCAGTGTTCGCTTGCAAGTTCCGAATAATTCGTTGAAGTATGATATTGAAGAAGTCACATGACAGCGCGTGACATTGTCTAAAACCATTTTTGACATCAAATATCTCGGTTATGTCATTACTGACTTTGATAGAGCAGCGAAAGATCTCAATCGATTTGACATTCAGATAAATGTTGTCATAAGCGCTCTTAAGATGGTGAGAATGGTAGTGATTTAGACTTCTTGAGTTTTTTCCAGGATATTTGGTCTATTGCGGACTTTCCTAGTCTGAAACCGCACTGATAGGAACCGATCATGTGATTGGCGAAGAGTGTCAGATATTCACAGATAGATGGCAGATAAGATCTTATATCCGATATTGAGGAGGCTTATACCTCTAAAGTTGGCGCAGTGATCCTTTTTTGGGGATCAGGAATAGGGTGCTGAGATTCAATTCATCAGGTATACACTCTTCTGAAGAGGTTTGAGAAATGAGTAGGTGCATGCTCTCCACAAAGTCGTTTCCGGCAGCTTTGAATATCTCGACCAGAAAGGCGTAAGTTCCAGATGTTTTGCTGGATTTCAGCTTAGGCATTCCCGTCCTTACCATGTTTTGGTCAAGTGGACGCAGGTTTTGGCTATCATTGTCTAGAATTGCCTATACGGTCTGATGGCGGGATGTTGGGCTTTGTCGCCGTTATACTATCTGTAACAAAAAGTTTTTCATATTTTTAGCAGTGACTGTGACTCCACTACAAGGTTTCCTTTTTCATCTATACTGGCTTCTGTATGGGTTTTCTTACCTTGACACGTTCATTTTACCTATTGGTTAAACTTCCAGAAGTTATTTCTGGAGTACAACTTTTTTTTACTTCTAGAGACTCCTGGAAGACGGGAAGAATCCCATCTCTTCTGCTCGTAGAGCTCACCAGCGACTTTCGTACTTCATTACAGCGCCGTACTTCATTAGATGTATGTCGGCATTCTTCATCAAGGTTGGTAACATTGCCGCTATTCTTCAGTGCTTGATGCTGGCGGCAGAGGAGTTGATTGACTTCGGGATACGCGTTTGGCGAATATTCTGGCCGTTGCTCGCGATTGCAGCTTTCTTAGATTATATCATCCCACATTTCTTCGTGTCTAGAAAAACTCAAGTTCACGGGATGCCCATACATCCACATGAGCAAAGATGTATGCCATCGCTTGCATGTATTATAAATACCAATTTGGAATTGTGCTAGTGGCACAAGTTCCAGCCTTGGTATGAATCAAGATCGATCATAAACCTCTTGCTGATCTTGGGTTCTCAGCATCCAGTACTTATTACAACTCTACATCGGGTCTAAACCAACTGGAAGACCCTTACAGCGATTTTCGGTTTAAACCACAGCCACCATGACGCTCCAACAAGGGGGGCCACCTCAACACGTTAACCGACAGCTAGTAATTTGTCAAATTGCAGCTACACTCAGAGGCGTTAAGTTCAGAAAGCCATTGCGATAATACCAGTAATTTGCTCTGCCCCCCCTTTTTATTGGACAACGTCATTGATGGAAGAAGCCTTTATAATTGGGCTGAGCCCAAGGCTACCTAGAAGATTCGGACGTCCATAATGGAGGTATGTCTTACACAATGTGATCACATTGATTTAGCGTTTCATGATCCGGAGACCCCCATGTCTCCTTGTGTTGAGGAAACCGTGACCTTGCTGTAACAATATTTCGTCCCACCGCACAGTCAATAAGCATAAGTCGGTTGCAAGACTTGGTGTCGTGAAGACTATGCTTACCAGCTGTCCTACCAGAGATGTCTTAGTACCATTTTAAGGTCATAATTATCGAGGACCTCGTAGAAACATTTTTTTGGTGGCATCGTCCTTGTCTTCCGTAGGGGCATGGGTGCATATTAGGTCTATGTTAGCGAACTTAGCCTTGATGCGGGTTGTAATAAGATGCTCGGTCACTTGTCGGAAGCTCAAGACTTCTTGCCTTAGTCTGCCGCATATGGCAAATTCGGATCTGAATAAGAAAAATTCTAACGGGGTCAAATTGCAGCTCCGAGGCGGCTGATATCACGATTACCGAACTTAACCCTCAAAAGACCGATTGTTTGATGGGCTGTGTGGCATGGCGTGCCATCATACTGTGGCAACTCTCACAAATAATTGTAGCAGAAGAATGGGAGGCTGTCGGTGCATAGGTAGGAAACAAGGAATAGGGAAAGGGCAATACAAGTTAAGTCGTGTAAGCATGCGGACGTAGCTAAGAACCAGTAAAAATAAAAGAACAAAGAAAAACTAAATCGAAACGTGCTTAATTTCGAAGTGCAAAACAAAGACAAACATTTAATCGCATAGAGCGACCATCGTTTACAATACTAAAACCAAAGATCGTCCAAGTCCATGAATTCAATTTCAACCTGCAAAAACGCGATAATCATGGCTCTGCAGCGCTCACCGCTGACCGAAATGGTCAGCCAATGATGCCACCACTCCAAAATCCGCACCAAACTGTCGCTCCCTATGGGTGCATTGGCCTCTCGATAATTACGAGCGATCTCCAGATGCGGCAATTTGGTTTGTTAGCATAGCCGCCGAGATGAAAGTGCGCCTCATCAGAACAAATTATTGTTTGACAACATTTAACGTTCAATTCGAACTGTGAGGCCCAAACTAAGAAGTTAAAACGAAGCGGATGGTCATTTGCCTTCAATTGCTGAATCAATTGGACTTTTTAATGGAATAATCTGAGATCCTTGTGCAAAATTCTCATCAGGCTGATGCGTACACTGTTGAGTTGTTGAGATTGATGGCAAGTCGATGTTCCTGGATTAAGTCGAACACTCTCGGCCACAACAGGCCAAAAATAACAAGGCTTCCACAGCATCGCGGACCTCAATGCCAAAATCGGTAAGGAAAACATCTTCCCCGGATTAGTGCGAAAGCACAGCCTTCACAGCACGTCAACAGATAACCACAAGGTTTCCAACCATCCAGTATTATGAATGTACAAGCATTAGTAGGAGCAAATGTCAACTCGTTGACTTCCCTGTTACAAACAAATTGAGAGCCTCACTTTGCAACGAGAAAAAATGGCAAACCACCCTAAAAAAATAAATTCAATGTTGGAAGTCTTAGCACGACTGTATTAGCGTAAGCCTACAGAAAACGCCTGAATGTGAGACTCTCATGCATTCATCATGCATTCAATTTTTAATTTTGCGCCATTTTTAGTGAGTCGGTCGTACAGCGTCGTTGCATGAAAGCTGTCATGAGTGAACATTAAGGCTTAGTCGTAGCGAACTACGCGGACGCACAACGATGAAATTGAGCCGACACTATGCCAAAATGTCATCGAGAATTCCATCAAAGGCATCGACGTGTGCGATGGCACACGAGGCGGCGATTTTTCGGATACTGTGTTCCATACATAACCTCCATGTCTATACTCTTTATTAAACTTTTCAAATAAACAAAATAAAATTTCAAAACAGGCAGTCTTAATGGGACGGCGTTTAGAAGATATCTGGATCAGGAAAGCTAAACCACTGGCAGTTGACTTCATGCCCGGATCGCTAGTTCTTCGAAATAATGAAGCAAAGCCAGACACCCATGCCATAGGGAATAGCGCATGTTTAGGTAGAGTTAATGATAGGACAAGAGGATAAGGCGCTTCCAGTTAATCAATAAGCCAATCCCCAGTATAGATGATGTTGGCTCAGCTACGGAGTTAAGATTTTAGTAAGGTGAATGCTTCAAGTCATCCAACAGATATGTGTAAATGAAAGCATGCCCCATGACGGGATAACCAACTCTATATGCCCCATCTTCAAGAAGGACGATCCTATGCCTTGTAAGAGCTATTGAGGCATTACCAAAGCCCCATATCGAATAAAAGCTCTTATCCAAATTGTTGCGTGAACGCTTCAAGCCTTTCTGCAACACAATAATAGGCACGTACATACGTTCGTACTTTGCACCCGACCGTTCGGTAATTCACTAAATTTTCACACTAAGGCAAGTCCTGAAAAAGCACAACGAATTTCAACTGGAAACTCTCATCTCTTCTTCGATTTCAAAGACGCATGTGATAACATTCGCAGTGTGCAAAACGTGTACCGCATTTTGGCAAGGAGATGTCCTGTCATATGATTTATACAATCTAGTTCTGAAACAGAGAGTACATAGACACTCTCTTCAACAAATCCATCCATCTGTTGAGATACGAAAATGACATTGATATTATCGGTCACTCGCACCGAGTCGTCATAGAGGCTTTATTGCAATTGAACACCAGGGAAAATGAGCTGACCTTAACGTAAATAAGGACAAAACCAAGCCCATGTTGTCAACAAACAAAGAAGCATCTGTCTATTTCCTATGGTGAAACGTTACTGTTGCGATAGTAACTTCAATTAGATTAAGAAGCTCGAATCCCTCGGAATAGATATCAACTCCACGGATAACACTCGAACTGGGATTTAACGATGGCATACCCTAATAAACCGCTGCTTCTTCGGTTTAGCGAAACAAATCGGTCTCAAGCTCCTAAATTAGACGATGAAAAGTTCTACAAAAAATTGATCTAGAGTAGTTTTGGCATCCTTGCCAAACTCGACGGGTAGCATATCATGATGATGAAGAGCTCTACCAATTATTGTTAATAAGAATTTAGCGCCCCGTCGACGGTTATAAACCAAATTCCATTATTACGTGTGATTCCGGAAACTGTCCCTTAAAGGCTTAGGATCTTTCTCTTCGGTATCAAGCAATCTTAATCTGTTTTCTAAATGGGAAAGGGGATGCCATGAAATCTTGTATTAGAATCCTACACTGCCGGCAGAATGAGAAACCGAAGACGATATAAATACAATTACTCAGTCAAAGTACCTAGAAACAAGTGATCACCAAATGACAGGTGAAAATCTGGAATAGTGCTCATGCTTCATCACACTTCAGCGTTCTTTTCATGACCATCACAAACATCACAATAAAGGCAACACAGCTTATGAGGGTCACAGAATACTATGTATTTCCATAAAAAATAAAGTTCAGCCAACAGATATAAAGTATCTGAGTGCAAAAACTAAACAAACAAACACTTGATGATCTACGAGTGGGTAGGAGTAGATACAAAAAATGCAGACAATCTTTTATGTAGACCTATACATACGAGTGCATACATAGAAAAGCTTATTTGCAGAGTCTAGAGCTTCCATACTCCTAGATGGGTGATGTCATACTCAACCGCTGGCGTTTTATTAACGTCTCTCGCGATCAACAGCTGTTCTGTTTTTGTTTTTTGTTATCGCCGCTGTTTGGAAAAATAAACAAACAACCGCCGCACTTCTGTGCCTTATCTCTCATTAACGTCAACAAAAAGCTTCCCAATTATTCATAAAAGTGTCAGCTGCTTATTATATTATGTCACGTCTGCGAGTGTGAGTCATCTTGTTGTTTTTATTTATTTTACAGATACTTTAGTCCTCCACTTCTCTGAAGGAGAATTTTAATGGAATCGCCGGTACATTGAAAAACTTTGCCTTAAAGGCATTCTCTATGGGAGCATCGAAGCCCATATAGAAATTCCTTACTAGCGTCGCCAGGGTGATCTCCATTTCCATATCAGCTATTCGTTTTCCAGCACAGCTCCTTGGCCCAAATCCGAAGGGAACATACACAAATGGATTGGAGACTTCTGGTGTTAAGACCTCATCGTTAGCACCAGGCGATCGTAGCCACCGTTCAGGTAAAAATTCATTAGGTTTCGGATAGTACTTTTCATCGCGAGATAAAAAGTTTGAAGCTATGCCAACTCCAATTCCTTTAGGAACTTTGTACCCACCTAGAACTAGATCTGTAGTTAAACACCGCATAGTGCCAGAGATGACTGGAAACAGACGAATGCCTTCCTTAATACAAGCACGGAGGTATGGTAAATGTTTCATATTCTGCAGGGTCAGTTGGGAATCCTTTTTTGGGAGAATCGTACGAAGCTCTTGGCGAAGTTTTTCTTGCTTTTCGGGATTTTTAGCCACCAGCAGGAGTATACCAGCTATCGTTGAACTTGTCTATATCAAGGGACACATTTTTGTAAAACTCGGTTAAGACCACGATCTTTTAGGCTTACCATATCAACTCCAGCCACGAGTAAATCCATTGCCATGACGATTGCGATCTTCTTGTCGACTTTCAGCAACTTCTCAAGAACGCTTTTTCCCTCTTCCCCAGGAGATGAAAGGGCTTTCTTTTCAATCTCGGCAAAGGTATCATTTATGTGTCTCATTAGAATATCTACAATCTCATCGCAGATCGCCATCAACTCTTTAAATTTAGCCGTCTTGTATAGTTTCCACGAGATTGGGTTGGATTCAATCTCAAAGGCGACATCGAACATAGAACGTATGTTTGTGAAGAGCCTATTAGCCTCTGGGTTATCACGATTTCTTCGTATGAGACCAAGCTGCTTGTCTAGGCCTATCACACAAACCGACTCAAAAGCTAATCGATTTAGTTCGTTTTCAAAAGTGCCAGGCACTTCTTTGGTGATGGGATCAATTATATCACGAATCCTTAATGAAAGTGCAGAGGTAAAGAATGTCATTCTATCATGATTCAAGGCCATCTTACCTCAGTAAAAATTCACTGTTGACTTCTAGCAATTTACTTAGATACTGCTTGGCATTTTGGGGATGCATAAGGATGGGATTGACTGCTGTTCGAAAACGGGCCCACGGTTCACCAGATCTGAGAGTTCAATGCACGTTTATATATCTTTATGAGAATGGGTATTTTTTAGTACTCACGTATTCACCAAACCCTCTACGCCATCGAAGAAGTCTTTTCGATGTACCTTCCGATGATATTCGAGTGGCTCAAAGTTATCTCTAATCGGCCATACTCCTTCGTTTCGAAAAACAGTCCGGTATATTTCTGGATCGAAGGTCAAAATAACCGGCTTCTTGCCGGGAAATGTTGGTATCTTCACAATATCACCGTACTGCCGACGCAGATCAACAATAAAGTCCGTAGCGGATATGCCATGATATACTCCTGAAAAAAGAAGCACTTAACGATTGAACTGAGACTATACGGAAGGCAACTACCTCCTGGTAAGAATGCCCGAAAAAATTTGCAGAGAGATGGTCCTGGAATCTCACTATATGGACGAGCGTTTTTCAGCTCTGTTTGGTCGGTGGCTACCGATTCGGTCTAAGATGTAAAAGTGAGATACAAGTTTATGGACTGTTCTTCATCCGAATTGTGGTACCTACCCCATTTTGTAATGCTGTGGAGTAGCTTCGATGAACTCCTCGTTGACAGAAAAAACTGATTCTTATAAACTTGCTACGCAACATTGTTAGACTTAACGAAAATGCAGTTCACGCTGTACTGATGGCTATTCACCCAAACTATTTATCATTGAATTCAGCTCTGTAGGGAAAGCTTATGAGCAAACGTAATTACACAATTGGTTATTAGAAAAAGCTTCAATTTTATTAATAGAGATAAGTACTCGTATTTACTTTCTGGTTTGTTTTGATGGTTTGGTAGGTCCGTGCAAAAGTATGGAGCACCAGTCGGGCACTGTTCTACTAGAGTATTAGTTCTAGTATTACATAGAGATGTGAGGGGCAGCCTTAAGTGACTTTGAGATGTGATCATGAAACGTCGGGATGTATTTTAATTTCGTCGAAGTAGGATCACTATATTAGCATCGTCGCTTTGTGTCCTGTAAATGCGCTGATGGCAGTTATGATTTCTTTCTTTATTGGTTGACGGTTACCAGGGGCCACCTCATCTAATTGATGCAGAGTTCTCAACAGGACCGTATAACCTCGACAGTTTCTTGGTGATTATACTGGTTCTTCACTTTTCACATAGACTCAGGATCTTATCGATTACGCAAAATTTTGGCAGATTAAGGATTAGAAACACTGTAAGGATTAGAAACATCGTGCTCGAAACAGAGCTTGTAGGAATGAAGGCTCCGATATGCTAAGAGACAATTCTACTAGCGGAAGTGAATATAAATAAATGCACTCTTAACACCATCATAGTTCTTAGCACGAATGCGTTAAATTCTGCCATCACAAACAAGCCCAATGATCGGAGATTTCGAAAAATACGGCTCTTCGTGGATATGCTCGCCAGCAGCTTCCAAATGTGGCGCATTTCAGGGGTAAATCTGGACCTCAACAAGAAGCCTCTCCAATCAGTACGATCTTTCGCCAGCTACCTCCAATGCCGTACTCAAAGCTCCAAGTTGGTTGAGGGCCCCTTTCGCCTGTATATGGCACCTTAGATGCCATCGTCCTCTGCTGCGATGTCCCTCGCAGTCAGACTCGACGACTTTTTGGGGAGGAACGTTGGTTTCCTAGACGACATTCCTAGGACGATTTCGCTTTATAGCCTCTAGAGTTCCTGGTTGAATTTCCTATTCTATTTCCTGTCAACACAAATCGGTACTGAAAATCAATCGCAATCCGTTTTTCTCGAAACAACCAAGTACTTCTTTATTCGCATTCGACAAGGTCCAGGCCTCTGCGCCATAGAACAGGACGGGCATGATAAATGTCTTGTATGAGAATAAGTCAATTTGGTCTTACGAGAGAGGGCTCTAATAAGTTATATCCTAAGTCCGCTTGTCACTGCAATATATGTAGATGAAGTCCTTAACTACCTCGAAGCTAAAACTGTCAATGGTAACGTTCTCGCCCATCCATCGGTGGTGCGGGTCTCTTTCTGATGACGGTATGTACTTCTCTTTAGCCTCATTTACAGTAAGGCACCTTTAAAAAAAAAAACCGGTAGTAATGGCACGACGGGTGTAAAACGACATGCTCGACTCGAGGTATTCGGAACACTGGACATACTGGTAGTTTTAGTTAAAGGGTCAGGATCCATCATAGTCATAACATAATAGAAAATGGTGGGCCAGCGAAAACTACACAAAGTGACCATAAGACTGCGATTTTCGAGCTCATAAAAGAAGAACTCGAAAATCGCCACAAAATGACTGATTCAATGTGGAGAGGCACAGTTTTGGATAGAGAAACGTTGGAGGAAGTCATTAGTATAATACTTCCCGGAACCGCGAACAACCTAGCGCTCCAGCTTCGGGACTATTAATTTCTGCATGTGATGCTTACTATTCCACGAAGAAAGCCCAGCCCACTCTGCTACTGGTGGAATGACGAAATAAAATCCTATCTGTCTCAGAGCGAGTCGAAAGGACCACCGGCCAAGGGGAAGCCTGGATTTGAATCAGAATCTGGTTATCTATAAACAAGCGAGGTGATCCTTAAAACGGACAGAAAAAACAGGAACTTCAAAAAGCTGCTGTACGAAACCGATGTAAACCCTTTGAGAACCGCCTACGGGATAGTCATGACAAAGGTCAAACGACGTAGAGCACCCTAACTAAAATGCGCGACAATCCTGAAAAATATTATTATGACACCGCAGAAACTGCAGATGAAGACGTCTCACCTGTTGCAGAAGATGAATTGCTGCTGGCATCCAAAAAGCTTGGGGACAGGAAAACTCCAGGCCCGGTTGGAATTTAAAACAGAGCCCTTAAAGCGGCAGTCACATACATCGAGACCGGACATCTGTACAGAAGTAATTGTCAGAGGGAATTAGAGGGAACATTCCCGGATCACTCAAAACTACAGCGTTTATTGCTTCTCCCCAAAGGGAATAAACCTCCAGGAAATCCCTCGTCGTATCGCCCCATCTACCTTCTGGATACCATAAGAATTGTAGAAAAGGTCATTTACAACAGACTAATGACAATAGTAGAAGAGAGCAGTCCAGTCTGGTCAGAATACCAGTTTGGGTTCCGAAAATCCTGCTCCGAAATAGACGCAATCTACTAGGTGGGGTGAAAAGTAGCCTCCTTGACCGCCAGAATGCGCTGCTACTGCAAAATCGGTTATGGTGCCTTGAAGTCCGTTCATTTTTTTTCAGTTTTCAGTTTTTTATGCATTTTTATTTATGTTACTTAATTTACACTTAAATGCTATACAAAAAAACGCTTAAAAATTAGCTTAATTAACTTAAAATAATCTTATTCTAACTTACTGCCCCCATGCGGGCACTCTAAGTTAAACCTAATATTTAAATTATGTCTTTCGACGTATCTTACATTACATGTTTATACTATGTTTATTTATTATAATTAGAACTAAGAAAACATTTTTTAAGAAAAACTTAGTATCATGACTTATATTTTTTTTTTAACTTATTATAAAACTTAAAACTAAAACTTACAAACTACCTAAGAATAAATCTTAATTTACTTAACCTGTAAGTAATACATAATATATACATATATAATATACATACATTATATATATATACGTAATATATAAATACATGTACATACATATATACATATATATATATATATATATATTTTTTTTTTTTTCGCTTAAATCTAACTAAATTCTACCTAAAACTATGTAAGCCGGCCAACGCTAAACCAAAAAAAAAATTTAGGCTGACCCACTTTGCTTCGCAAGAAGCTATCAATTGCTGACGGAATTCGACGACGACGCATCCTCTTCTTCAACAAGCCACCAAAATTGCTGGTGCTGATGAGCAACATCTCTCATGTCGCGACTCCCTACCGCCCTACTGAACCGGAGACGCTCCGCACTGCCGTGTGCGACGTCTCTGTCGTAGTTGAGTCGCCTGTCCGCAGCTGTTCGAGCAACGTGGAAGATTAGCGGCACAGCCAATCTGTCCTGGATCAGACCTTTGCTATCAAGGTAGAGGAACGCTTCTGGAGGAACATAGTCGTCAAAGCGAACTCTCTCATGATACATATAATTAGGGTAGTAAGCCCCAGCGATCAGGTTATTCGACGATGTCATTGCTCTTGCAATGTGCCTTCGAGTCAACTTAATAACAAAATTGTCCACTCGTATTAGGTTCGGCCTATTGTACAAGACCTCATTACGATAGAATTTTATGTACTCAGACTCTGGTGTTCTGTATAACCGAAGACAAGCCCTAAGGCAAGCCCTCTCAAACACCCGAATCTTTTCCAATAAACTTGCTCTCACGTTGAACCACACGGGACATCCAAATACAAGCATAGGCCGGATAAGGGCCATGTAGCAGATCACCTTCACCCTCGCATCGAGTTGGCTGTTATAAAACAGTCTCCTTGTAAGGGCAAAAGCACCTCTGGCTCTGGCCAGAGCAACATCTATATGTTTGTTAAAATACAGATATTGGTCTAGCCAGATCCCAAGGTATCTGACTACATTTCGACAAGCAAGTGGCTGTCCATGTTGTCCGACGATAGAGAACTTTCGCCAATTCTTTCTGGTATCCCTAGAGGCCCCAGACAAAGGCGTCCTAAACAGAATGGTTTCCGACTTCTGAAAGTTGATTTTCAACTTCCAGTCATCGCAATATTGTTTAATTTTGTCGAAGTCACATTGCAAAAGTGTATTAATGACCTCAATCTTTGGACCTGATCTGTACGCAATTAAGTCGTCTGCGTACGCTATGGCATGGTTAAGTGAACCTATCAGATCACTTGTGTAAATGTTGAATAGGATCAGCGAATTTACCGCACCTTGTTGCAGACCGTTTTTAATGTTAAATGTTCCAGCAGAAGTCACATCGCCATTCTTCACGATGAACTGTCTACTGGAGAGCATATCAAAGAGAATATACAGCAGTGGTTTACTAATACCCAACCTGTCCAGCTTGAAGAAGAGTCCCTCTAACCATACGGTGTCGAAGGCCTTCTCCAAGTCAATCAGGCAGGCACCAGTGCACTGGTTCTTGCCTTTGTTCCACTGGATATCAGAAACCAGTTTAGACGCAGCATGAATGATATCATGCCCCGCCTTGAACCCGAATTGATTATCCGGAACTATATGTTTGTCCTCAATCCACTTAGTCAGGACTCTATTGATCACCTTCTCGAAAACCTTACTGATGTTTGGAAGAAGACTAATCGAGCGGAGATTCGCCGGATTGGATGTGTCTTTATTCCTTTTGGGAATGGGATGTACCACCGCAGTTTTCCAATGCGCTGGATAATATGCATTTTTCATTGCATTATTAAACAGGGTGGTATAAAGGTCCACCGCTTCGGTTCCCACTGATTTCTTACTTCTAAGTGATTCGAAGATCGTTTGGAGCTCTTCCTTCGAAATGAACGGTGGTAATACCCTTTCGTTGGTGATGACATTATTTGCCATATTCTCGTCACTGAACTGGGTGAAACCCGAGTTCTCGAATCGCCAATTCACAATTTCATTTCGAAGGCAGAAATTGTGCACAAGGACTCGACTCTCCAGGTCATGGTTCGGGCCAATGATGTCATTCGCCTTGTACACTTCCTGGAAAGTCGCTCCTATAGCCTCTACCTTCTCCTGCGGATCCTCGATCACAAAGAAGTTGTCATCATCAACTGCCTCATTTGGATCGATACCTGCTGCTACAAGTATTTGTTCGTTGTTCGTCGTTCGGGCGATTTTGAGACATGGAAGGTCGTTTTGATTATTACTCCGAAATATTTTATTTATTTGCGGGAACATATTCGGGTTGCTGGAGTTTACAGCCCGAATTTTGTTGTTCCAATACAAACTTACAGAGTTTCTGTAATTTTCCTTTATTAATGTTTGGAGGTTTTTAATCGACGACTTCAATGTCTTGATCTCCGGGTTATGTCTGTCAGTGAACTGTCTGTACAAGGTTTTTAGTCTTGACAGCAGCCTACTTTTGTGTCGGTGCAGTGCGTCAGTAGTGGCATTGCGGAATAAGTCTTCGTCGTCAGTGTGTTGATACCGAGGTATCGTTTTGTCCATTGTTCGTTTAATTGTCTCGTCCATTAGTTTTAGATACCTGTCAATCTCCTCGTTTGACAGATTTCTGTTGGATGGTGGGTAGAGCGAATTCGAGGAGAGTGCTCTAGTCAGTGTTCTGGTGAAGTGTGTCCAGCGCACCCTACTATAATTGTAGGAATGCCTTTGCACAAACTCATCCAATTCCGCAATTTCGTTGGGAACAGTTATTTCGGTGCTGAGACCGCAATGGTCACTGTCATACACGAAAGTGCGTAGACAGTTTGTAGTTTGTTGGTTAGTGCACGTCAGTTGTATTCGTGAATCGAACAGCAGGAGATCCAAATAGGACCCGTGTCTGGGAAACGACGGACTATCCGTGGCTTTGAGGTCGAGTCGATACATCACACTGTGCTGACCCCACCAATTGAATAGTAGGTTCCCTCTAGTATTTGGTGTATTATTTCCCCAATCACTATGTTTGGCGTTGAAATCTCCGCCGATAATAAAGTAATTCTCCTCCAATTCCAGCCTCAGGAATCGAAACAGTGTCTCGAGCTCTGAGATGAATAAGGTGGATTGAGTAGCCTTAGATGCATAAACAGACACCATGTATAACCGCTTTCCACTACGGAGAGGGATGTACATGATGCATGCTTCCAGCACCTGAAACCTACGTACTACACGACTGTATACTCTTTTGAAACGCAGTCCCTTTCTTACAAAGATCGCAACACCACCTCCTTGAATAGAATTGGGTCGGTTTCTTCTTAATATTTCATATCTTCTGTGTCTCATTTTGTGCCTTTTGGTAAGCTTAGTTTCGCTAACCAAAAGCACATCAGGGGCTTGGTCTTTAAGCAACTTAAACAGTGCGGCTCTTCGTTCGCACCTAATCAATGAATTAACATTCACTGCAAGGACCTTCAGGGTTTGCTCCGCCATGTAAGTACCCATTACGGCTGGTGGTGCGTTAGGCCCGGCAGCAGCGCGTATATTTGATCTACCCGCTTAGCCTGTTCCTGTATTTGACGCTGAAGCTGAGCCATCTGCCCCTGAATAGAGAGCAAGATAGCCAGCATGTCAGGTACAGGTTCAGGTGCTCTAGGCGCTGAGGCCTGAGAAGCTACCTTTGCTTGTTGTACCGTATTTCCCCTACCTGCCGCCATTTGGGCGTAGGTAACTTGGGGAGTAACGGCTGGTGTTTGAGCCTGCACGAGTGGACGTTTAACTTCCACTTTCTGCTGCCGAGCCAGATTTACTCTTTTGATGTATTGGAATTTGGGACAACCCCGATAATTTGCGGTGTGTCCCGTGTTCCTACATAAAGCACAAGAGAGTTGGCTTTTTTCCGACGCTCCGTCCTTGCCTAGAGCGCATTCCTCTGACTTGTGGTTCTTTCCACACTTCACGCATCGAGGCTGCATTTCGCAGTTCGACGCGGCGTGCCCGAACCTTTGGCAGCGAACACATTGTAAAATGTTTTCGCTCCTCTTTAATTTTTCCCAGTGTACAACCTGGTAGTCTAGGACTTTGATACTCCTTAGACCATCCAGTTTGCTGTTGGGACTTAGCTGAACCAGGAAGAACGGTAGTTTCCGCTTCTCCCTTTTAGCTCTAGCCGTGACAAACGGCTTAATCCCTACGAATTTGCGCCCTTCGCACTCCTTTTCTTTCAGCAGTGCAAGGAGCTCCTCCGGATCAGTCGACGGTTCTAATCCCCTCAGCAGCATTGTTTGCAGCTTTTCACCCTTAGGGGTGTAGGAGAAGAACTCCGTCGTCGAATCCTTCAATAAACTTTTGATTTTGTGGTAGCGCTCCACTGTGTTACAGTGGATCGCATGCCTATCTTCACTTAGTCTTTTAATAAAAAAATTACAGCCTATGGCCGACTTACAGAGTTCGATAGTGTCCTTTAACTCCAATTTAAAGGTGTTAATTGGTGGCACTTTTTGTTTGGTGGCTTTCTGCTCTTGCTGTTGTTGTTGTCTCTGCTGCTGTTGCTTTTGCTTATGTTGTTGTTGATGCTGTTGTTGTTGTTGTTGTTGTTGCTGTTGATGTTGCTGCTGTTGTTGTTGCAGCATATTCTTTTGTACTTTTTGTTGTTTATGTTTTTGCATTGGTTGTTTCTGTTGTTGTTGTTGTTGTTGTTGTTGTTGTTGTTGTTGTTGTTGTTGTTGTTGTTGTTGTTGTTGTTGTTGTTGTTGTTGTTGTTGTTGTTGTTGTTGTTGTTGTTGTTGTTGTGGGAGCTCCACATTTATATTTGGTTGTTCCTGAGCTCTCTGGAGTAGTTGCTGCTTCTCCATCTCCCTCCTTGCCGCTTGCTTTGCTTTTATGGCTAGCACTTTTTGTTGTAGCTGCTTAATGCTACTGTGCAGAGCCTCGACCTCCTCCTCTTCGTCATCTGACTCCGATGCAGCGAGGGATGCAAAGCTGTTGTCTGCTGCGCTTGCTGCTATCCTCGCAGCCCTCCCCCGCACTCTTCCATGCAGCATTTCCAGCGAAGCTGAATGCGCGCGCGTAATGATATTCGGAGTCGGCTCCAACTTCCTCCTCCTCTTTGTGCCAGTGTCTGTTATTGTTGTTTTTGTTGTTGTCTTTAAGTGGACTGGCTTAAAGGTTTGATCATCAGACGACATCATGCCATCTGCTGACCCCGCTACTGGGATAGCGGACCGCTTAGTTCCACTCATCGAACTTTGCTTTATCACTTTCTTATTAACACTAATTGTCTTTTTATTTTGTGATATTAAAAAAAAAAAAAAATCAAAAAAAAAAAAAAATTTATCAGAGGTTGGGAAGCGAAACCACAACCCCGAGATTTGTTGACCGAGTCTCTACCACTTTGGCCACCGAACACTTCTAAGATTTATTACTTAAAAGTAAGCTAATTCACTTTTAACACTTGTAAAGCCGCACACGAAATACCTCTCCTCTCTGCGGAGGTCAATGAACGACTGAAGTCCGTTCATATTTAGGCAGACATGCCAAATTTCACTGCGATACTGTCTTTAGTTTTGTTTTGACAGCTGATTGTTGTTGACGTGTTGGCATCATGTTGAGTATGGACAAAAACGATTTTCGTTCTCTCATAAAACATTATTTTTTGAGAGGCAAAACGGAGAATTAAACAAAAAAAAAATTGGATAAATATTATGGGGCTAATGCTCCGTCAAATATTGGTTTCGAGAGTTTCGTGGTGGCCGCAACTCCACTACCGGTCAAGTCCGTAGCGGCAGGTCCTCCGATGCGGTTACAGAGGACAATGTCAAAAAAATACATGAAATGGTGTTGGCTAACCGAAAAGTGAAGGTGCGCAAGCTAGCAGATAGTGCACACGCCATATTTTGGGCAATATTCTGCATATGAAAAAGTTATCCTGCCGCTGGGTGCCGTGCATGACCAAAAACACGAACGCGAGAGAACTTCGAAAGAGTGTTTGGACTTGCTGATGCGGAATCGGGCGAACTTTTGGCGTCGATTGGAAACTGGATTTGGATCCCTCGGACTATTATCTCTTCCCAAACCTCGAAAGATGGCTCATCAATAAAAAATTCAGCTCACGCGAGGAAATCATCGACGCCACGGAGGAGTATTTTGCAGACCTTCCGAAAAATTACTTTTCGGACGGGATCAAGAAGTTGGAAAATCGCTGGAATAAGTGTATCAAACTAAAAGGGGACTTTGAATAAAATAAAAAAAACATTTAAAAAAAATTGTTTTCATTCCCAAGGAGGTTACCCCACCTAGTAAACAATGACTGAAGGAGCAAACCCAGCCATAGAGGGACGCTGATGGTGATTCGGAACAAAGGAGTATTGTGCAGTGGTCACATTAGACATCAGAAATGTTTTCAATTTGGCAAACTGGATGTTTATAATGAATGTCTTAGTCTCCTACGCGTACATGCATGTACATTCCTCCTTGGCATCATCGTCTTCCTTCTTCTCGAGCTGACCGTGTCGGCTCTTGAATTGGCTCATTCCATATGAAGGGCGCTCATCTTCTGGACCAGATACGTTCAATTCCATCGATTCGGGCCGTTCTTGGTGAAGTTGTTATGGATGCTTTCTATCTGTTTTCCAGTAGCGCTCTGTTCATTCAAAAGCGCGTCCATGCTTGCGTCTTTCTTGAAAATTCTTCAAACCTCAGGTCTCGTGGCAGGATCGCCAATGTTTAGTGGAACTCAAATATTACTGTGTATTAGTATACTCCTTACGGATGGTGGGGGGAAGTATAATCAATTAAATAATACACACGTTGTGAATTACTACTTGTCGAGCCGGCACAGATATTGCGGATGCTTGTCGAACAGTTCCTTCTTCTTTAGCTGAATGTTTTCCTCACTTGGCGAATAGTGTCTGCAACGCCGGGAAAATGTTATAGTATAGCTCTTCATAAGTCGATCGGTCATCCTTCTCTATTTCCTCTGGGTCAGCATCTTCCAACTTAGCTTGCAGCAGAGAAAAATCATCGAATCAATTTTCAAGAGCCCTTATACGGATGTTCAGCTCGGCTTAGACGGCTAGGTCGCCTTGAGCGCATGTACACTTGTCTCCAAGCCTAGAAGGTTTTTAACTCCAACTTTCTGTGCGCAACTGGAGCTGGTAAAAAGCAATGCTATCTGAGGCGCTAGTACATCATCATCATCTAAATAAGTAAATATACAACGGCATGGATCTGATTAGAAAAGTATGCAATAGTCGCCCGTAATGACTACAACATCTCGACCATCTTGAAGAGGTTTATGGACTCTATGTCCATCTAGGAAACAAACATCCAGAATGTAATGCAGACCAAAGGGCAGCAAACTCCGTTCACGTCGGAAAGAACCCAAAATTTTAAAACCAGAGCTCGAAAATTACTCTCAACCTTCTCAAAGGTTTTTAAATTACTCTCTGCGGTTGAGATTATAAAATAAGATCACTTAATAACCGATTTGTTTTACCGTACTTTTTTCGCTCTTGGTCGGAGAGAAACCCTTATTTTCTTTTTTTTAGGTTCTGGTCAATCAATGAGATATATCACTGGGAAAAAAAAATAAATTGCATTTACTGTTGTCACTTAGTTAGCAATCCATGTATACGGAAATGCAGATTAGTGGTTTGATTAGTCATTTACTCGTATTGTGTAACAAACATTCGTCTAATAAAGTTCAGAGGAAGTGTGTGCAAGTTGAAGTGACTATGGGCAGAAAATCAGATAATACAATTAGAAACTTTTTTCAATATACTCGTAATGCGAGTACAGTAAAATCAAAGTGCAATACTTGTGATTTGGAGTTGCGTGGGCGTCATTTAACTAATTTAAGAAGGCATTTAGAGGTGAAAAACAAAGCCTAAAAAGAAAGTGAAAATATGTTTGGAAGTAAACAAGGAAGATTTTATTAATGCAATAATTAAAATAGTTACCAATGATAGAAGACCTTTTACACATTTAGACAGTGAAGCATTTAGAGAAATAATTAACCCAATATATGCAGGTTTGGGCATTTCGCCAATATCTTCACATTATGTTGAATGAAACATGGAGTTTGTTGAATTGAAAGTTCAGTCTTTAAAAAATGAAACTCGAATGGATAGATCAATTCTTGGTGTAAATTTACAGTTTATTGAACTTAAGGCGAATTCAATGAATATTGCCGTAAAAACGTTAGAAATGGTGCAGTTATTTGAGCGTCATACGGGGCAATTCCTCAAAGAAAAAATTCTAGAAACTCTGGCAGATTTTGAAATTCAGCTTTGTCAAATTTACAGGTAAGTTCTTCGATACATAACTAGCTAAAGATTTCGAGAATACTTCGATGTTTTATTCTATACATTACTGATTTATTTTTTTACTATAAGGTATAAACTTATCCTATAGGGTATATAAAGTTTGATGCATAGTTTGTTGTAACATAGACAAATAATAGAGATACACCATATAAGGTATATATGTATGTATATAAATGATCAGTACGAATAGCCGATTCGATTGAGTCATGTCCGTCTGTTCTCACTTTTTGAGCCTTCAATTTTGATCTAGAAAGTTGAAATTTGGTGTTCAGGCTTTTCTAAATTGTTTTTTCAAATGTTTTTCTAATAATTATGAAAAAAATTGCGCTGAAATAATATTTTAGCATTAACGTTATCTATAATTCACCCATACAGTAAATATGGCCTCGGACACTTTAATAGGGCTGGGTTAAGAGATAGGGTATCATACCGTCCGCCATATGCCAGAAGCATGAATGTGCAAAATTGATAATTTTTGGAAATCGTGTTTGATTGTTGTTTGTGTTGTCAAAAAATTCGTAGGTTTAATATTGCTTTTCCATGCTCTCCGCACATTCACAGTTCCGGGACAGCTTGGAGTAAAGAACGATTTATCAAACTCAAAAGCTGGATATTTGCACATTCATGTTTCTAGCATATGGGTTACGATACGATCCGTTACAGATAGATTGCAACTTTTCTGTGTGTTTGTTTTTAAGTATTACTTCAGACAACGCGAGAAACATGCTGAAGGCAGTAGAAATCCTTAATGAAGATTCCGATTTAAACGAAGACTACGACGAGTTAGAGTTAGAGGAAATTGTTGATCCAGTTATATTTCCTAATATTCACTCAATACGTTGTGCAGCTCATGTAAATATTTGCCAAAAAAACTATGCAAGATTTTAAGAACTGCAAAATATAGGTATATATTCGTAAATATATATTTTTTTAAATTTGTTTAGTTTCTGTATGTACCATAATTTAAAAACAATTTTCAATGTCTTATGCTCTATCTCCTACATAGACGTATATTAAATCAATCCGATAAATGTATGACTCCACTTGACGTTTCCACCAGATAGAATTCCACCTATCTAATGCTCAAAAAGTTACTTGAAATAAAATCATTTCTGGAGGAACACGAGCAACTTATGATTGAAGCAACAATAGATTGGGAATTCGTTGGAGAGTATATTGATTCTTTAAAGCCTGTATGGATCGCTACTCTTAAAATGCAACAAGAGCAGCTTGTACTAAGTGACTTTTTTTAAAATTTGGATGGAGCTTAAATTGAACTACGAGAACAGCTCATGCGACCTGAAAAGAAAATTACTAGATTCTCTAAATGAACGTGAAGGTTTGCTTCTGAAAAGCGCCGCAATGTTGAGTGCAATCTTTTTAGATCCTAGGTTAAACTTGGTTTTGACTAATAGTCAAACATCATCGGCAAAAATTCATTTAAAGAAAATTGCGAAGAATATATTAAACATGATTCTGTTTTATGAATATGAATTTAAAAATAGTTTCTTCCATCTGCGTTCCTGTTTGTTTTGCCCTTTCTGTTGGTTTCGTCCTCAAAGATCATAAAAACTTAATTTAAATCTCATAATATTTTCTATGTAGAGTTTTTCCTCAGTTCTTCAAGAAACGAAAGCAATATTCAGTGATAATATTCCAACTACTTCAGCTAGTGAAGCTAACGAGACAGCGACAGAAGACTCACTTTTAAGCTTATATTTAGATAGCATTGAAGAACAAGAATGAGAAGCAAATCGAAACAGTGACGTTAATAAAAGTAGTGAGATCTTATCAAAAATATACTCAGATATTGAAAATTTTGAATTAGAGTACACACGTTTGCCGTTAGATACAAATATCCTTTCATTTTTCGACAGTCTCCTTATATTTTTGAAGTGGCATTGGTTGTGCTTGGCGTTCCGGTAACGCAAGTAACTGTTGAAAGAGCTTTTTCTTCTTTACATTTTATTTTAAGCGAGAAAAGGTATAGCTTAAGTTCTACAACACTTGAGAGTCTACTTTTGGTAAAACTTAATTCCTAAAATATTAAAATTATTATTATATTTACTATTATTATTATAAGTTTATTGACAACGAATTCAATAACATTGACAATAATAGAAAATAGGCCTTCAGCTAAATATTAAAATTATTCCATACACTTTCACCATATGAGATCCCATGATAAAACGTTCTTTTATACCTATAACACTTATTACGAGTATATATGCGAATAACGATTGAATTCTATATATTGAACACTTTTGATTTATTTTCGACGAAAAATGCTTTAGGTTGATCAGTTCCATTTAATTTTTATAAAAAAAAAAGTCTATAGAGGACAGATATATTTGAAATTAAAAAATAAATCTCAAGCGAGGAGCGAAAAGGTGAGTACATATATATATATATATCTGAGCAAGACCTAAATCTCAATGCCGAATGCAATATCTCCCAGAGAGAAACCAAATAAAAAAAAAGATTGAGAGTTATTTTCGAGCTCTGGTTAAAACATAACTCTGTAATTCTTGGAGAAAAGATGCAAATAGTTCATGCAAAAAAGTTGAAGAGCAGCATGTGACGGTGACAGTAATATTGTCACAAAACATCTGCCTCTGACAATCGCAAATGGAGCACATATAACGTATCTAAACCAAGAAAATGTTACGAGCATTCCGACGAGTTAGGTAAACCTTAAAGCCTCTGTCGATTTTTGTGTTTTTTCTTGCTTTTTTGTCAGATGCCACAATCGATTAACCTACATTTTACATTTAGAAAGAAATAAAGAAAGAAACGCGTCACAAATGCTTCAACCACAACAATATGCCATCAATTTACATGTCAAATGAGTCCATTCACCCCCAGTCTCGACGTTGTCACCGTCATTGTCGTCGTTCGAAATGTCATCTCATCCTAAGCCAGACCCAACTCGAACCCCACAATACAACACCATCACCGCCACCCTCGGCCGCATGTCTTCGTCATGTTATTCGTAAAACTTTACTATCTCTGATGTCACTTCGAATCAATTCCAATCAATTCCGAGTCCCTGAATTCGATATCGATTTTTGCGCTTCCTACCGAACCGGAATCAAAGGATGTACGAGTGATGTAAAATCAAACTCGGAGTGGATACAAAATGAGCAGAAAAACTGTTTTCATACCGTACCCCCTTCACCCCTTTAATGTTCCTGATGATAAAAAACACGGAGGCGTATCTGCTATACATCATCCCTTGCACCAGAGTGAAAGTATGTACTCGCAAAGGTTTATTCGTACTTTGTTGCATCCGGAATGTATCCCAGCATCGTTGTACCCCTTTTTTTTCGTTTATTTCCAGCCTTAGTCTGGCGCAATATTTCGACATTCACCCTTATTTGCCATCAGTAGGTACGGGTGGTAGTAACGGGCCAGAGCTAATAAATTGCAAGGAGATAAAATCCGACATTTATGACGACATTGGCATTGAATTTTGCAAACAAATTAAGGCCGAGCCTCGCAGAAGGTGGGTCACATTTCTTTCATCAAAGAAAAGGAGCACTCGCACCCAGTGACAGTTGAGATGGGAATGAAGAAAATTATTGCTTTTTTCGGAGAAATGCGCATAATCATGATACGGAAGATTAAGTTTCTGACAGCCAACCAACAATCGCTCAAATGCTACTCAACTGAGTCAAATTGGTCTGTGAATACCTAAGCCAAAATCACTCCATTCCTTTGTCTCTTTTACGCTTCTTAACTGGCCGACACAGTGAATATGGATACTTCCTTCTGCCTGCTATAAAAAGGAAATAAGAAAAGCATTTTTGATTTAACAGCACATTCATCCTGCCCACAAAATTCGAATCTCCATCTTCATCTGCGCGACGATGATTGGGCTTTCCACTACTACTGTCTGCACCCACTTTACTATACGAACACAAATACTCGTGCATACTCGTAGCTCACCATATCCTTCCCACTCAATGAGAGTCCCTTTTTGTGTGCGCCGTTCATTTTTATGGCATCCTGCAGGGGTGGATTTCTGGATTTATGGCATAACATCCCAAAATGTGCATATACACATCCGCAGCATCACCGAATCTCCAAATCATCATGGTCCTTAAAAAAAAAATCGACTCCCGGGTACACGGACCAAAAAGGGGCCAACGAAACTGGGAGAAACAAAAAAATAAGGGGGAAAAAAAAATCGATGTCCTTGAAAATTTTCGTACGCTCAGTTACAACCGGCGGACATTTTTATTGTTATTAGCGACAGTTTTGTTAATAAAAATGAAATTTATGTCACCGCCATACCACACGCTTCGTCACTCGCCTTACGAATACTTGTCCCTGCTGCCGCCGCCACTGTGTAGTGTACAAGTATTCAACGTATGCCAGAGGCAGTGGTGTTGTTGGCATTTGCCCGACCGTGGGGGGTGCAGTCACCCTGACATTCAGACATTTATTATGTTCGCCAGGATATAGGTGAAACGTTTGAAACAAATTGTTCCGAGGTTGCCGGTTGTCGGTTGTCTGATGATGATGGCGGAGATTCCTGCATGAAAGTCGTAAAAGTTTATGCTTTTTACGACGGGCACGACGACGACGGCGGCAGTGCCGACTTTATGCTATCTCACTGGATTGTGGTAGGTCAGGTCGGAGCTGATCGTTAAGTGACGTCATGACGGCGCATAAAATAAAGGAAGGACCGTAATATGACAAAGTGTCAAGGCGTCTGAAAACAGAGTGTTTGTTGTCAGTGACGGGACAAGGTCAAATTGTTATTTGGGCTTGTAACTTTAACGATGGGTAATGTTTTACGGAATCGATTAATCAGAAGGTTTCTGGATGTGGGTGGCTTTTGATACGCCCGCACCAGGTAGAGACTAGAGACTACACAGGTTTATGGGATCATAAATAGGCCCATCGATGAGAGTGATGATTTTTTCGGGGCGTTAGAGAACATGACACATCAGATAATTAAATCTCTGTTTGTTAAGTGAAATGGCATGATTTCTATCACTTTTTATTGGAAGTATTTACGAGATTCAAATATTGAACATACCTCCACTGTTCACGCTTTGAGAACTGAACGCGATACGTTGTTCGGGTTCAGTCAAGTAAGACCCGATTTGTATGTACTTCGATCCAATTTCAACTGCTTCTTCAGACAGCAACTGCCTGGCGATCCAGGTGTCGGCTCATAGGGTAGAGTTGGAAAACGGTCCCTATGAGTAGCCGGCACGAGAAGGCTTGTCAATACCATGTACACCAACGTTAACTGAACTGGTTCTGAAGTCTGTGATACCTTGATGAAGGGAATCTGTCAATTGTGAGCGAATCAGACTCTGTGAAGACACATTATGCATACTGTCGGCTGAGCGCCCTATACAATCCTGCAGCTTCTTTGAAACTTCAGTGGCTGAGGTACAATAAGTCGCTGCAATTTGTTAGCTACGTCATAATAAAACAGTCGAAAAGGAAAAGGTCACTCTAGAAAATGTGCTCTAGAAATTGTCACCACGATCCGTAGACCCAACCCCACCAATATCGGGAACTAAGAGAATCCGAATTGGAAACAGAGTATCCAACAGGTCTTCCTCTGGCAATTTGGTGGATCATATCAGACTGTGCGCGATTCCATTCAATATAAATCTCAACCCCCTTAGTAACGAGCAACGATTAGTTGATCGATTGAGCTCCACGATGCTGAGACCAAACCATCCTTCAACAACTCGAGCTACAAAGCAGGTTGGGTCCGGTTCGTATGTAGTAATGAAGCCACTGCCAATTGGCTGAAGGACAATTTCTCTAAAGTGAAAAAGAGAAAAAGGAAGAAGATTCATTTCCAAAATCACATATCATCAGAGTGCTCTTCCCGCAAAGTATCGGGTTGATAAATGAGAAGATTCTCGTGTCTTAGGACGCACAAAATTCTGGTATCAACAACAGAACCTGAAAGGTTTTGCAAAGAGTGGAAGAGAAAAATCCTTCCCACATGGTCTTTGCCATAAGTGGCAGACAAAAATACCAGGAACTGTCGAAAAACCAAACACCAGCAGCACTTTGAATAGGCTGGAACGCAAAACTAGTAGCCCCACCATTGCTGCCACTAGAGTAGCACCAAGTGAAGAGGATATTAGGGAGGGCGGAATAGATGAAGCATCATTTTAGTTCAAGAACCTATCACATCATTCTTCAAAACTAGTAGTAACGACAAAGTTTAAAAGGTGTGTACCGCGGTAGAATAAGTGAAGGGTGAAGGGTGAAAAAAACTCGCCGACCAAGTAAAACGGACAACACTCACACAGGTCCACAAATGCAATAAAAAGTTGATAAAATCCAAGTTGAAAACTAAATAAGGAATTGCGAAAGACTGAAAGAACTTCCGGCTATCGCAAGTACCCGAAAAGTTCTATTAAAACCTTACCTAATCCGAATGGTACATTTACATTTAGTCGAAAAGAAACCGTAGAAACCCTGTTTGAAGTAGGAGAGTGTAGCTTGCAACTGAGTTTCTGAATTTTCTAGTTTTTCGCGAATAAATTTAGCCTCCATATCGACGTACTTGGTCCTCGGAGAATAAGAATTATTTGAAGCGATGTGAATGACACTTTTATTGTCACAGTGAAGTACCATTGTTTTCGGTGCATCTGGACACAGGTCACCTTCCAAGTGTTTAAGCCTAACAGACTCTTTGATAGCTTCAACGACAAACAACACCTCAGCTTTGGTTGAAGATATGCTCGTAGCACCAGATTGCAAAGTAAATACATAGCCCGTTGTAGAATTCATGTCGCCTGCCTATTCTGCTTCACAGAATCAAGCCATATTGCATGGCTCCTTCTGATATACATACGCCTGACAGCTGATCAGTGCGCCTTTCCTGAATTTGTACCAAATCCACTAAGCAGATTTACAGCGTTGGATACGTCGGGGAGTGTCATTCCGGTGTAAAAAATTAAACAGCCTATCTCAACCGGAGTGGAGATAGGTTTGCACTCTTCCATGTTAAAGCGCCTCAAAATATTTGAAATATACTGAGATTGATCAATTTTTAAATACGACTTACTTCTGATAATGCGGATGCGCAGAACTGATCCTTCAAGAGGTTCATGTGATCAATTGAATTTGAAAATATCGAAACGTCATCCACATAAATGGCAACGAATAACATCTGGGTTCTAGAATATTGATAGCGCTGCGCCTTAAGCCCATCTTGATCAAAACTTGATTAAGCTTCTCACTTCAGAGTCTACTGGATTGAGTCCAAAAAGAGATTTTTGTAGCTTGCAAACGCGTTCAGAACCGTCTTCGAAACAGTTCGGTTGCTTCATACAAATGTCTTCTTTTAACTCAACATTCAAATAAGCTGTTACAGCATCGATCTGATGCAAACACAGATCATACCTAATGCCAGTAAGAAACGAATTCAGGTGTTCCTTACCACAGGTGCAAATGTCTCCGTATAATCGATACCTTTCGCCTTCCGTCAAATGGGTTTCCTATCAGCATTAAATTTAATTTTAAACAACCATTTACAACTAATAGCCTTCTTACCAGGTGGTAACGTAGCTAAGATTCAGGTTTCATTCAACATCAATGAGTTAAACTCTTCTTGCATCGCTGCTTTCCACAAACCGGCATGAGAACTCAAGAGGGCCTTTGTTGGACTCGCTGTATCACTCATCATTTGACCTGCTGCCACGACTTTGGTAAGGTCTTAATTCGCTCAGAACGGCGAATGAATTCATCATCTCCTAAACCAGAAACATCATCAAGTGGAACAAATGTTTCGTTGTCCTCATCATCACAGTCTTCAGACTCACAGACGTTCCATTAGATACAGCTTCGGTGGATTCGGCTTTTGAACTAGAAGTTGGAAATTCATTTGGCGTATTTTCCCCTGAATTGACAATGGCACTGAGTATACTGGTCACAGTATTTCAAAGTTTTTTCGGGAAAGTGTAGAATCTTCCATCAAAAAACTGTTGTCTATACTCTCGAACAAAACCGCGTTGCGGAACCTTACGAAAGTTGAACTACTGTAGCAATTAGTTCAACGCACGTTAAGTGATTGTAAATTTATAAAGGGTTGTACCAATACCTTGGTGTTAACCTCACTCAAAATCCAAACCCTGCACTGGCTTGACCATTTATGACGAATTGACAGGATCTCTCATGCTAGCAGGGTTGCCTGATGGCTCAACGTTAGAGAAACGTTTTTTCGGTCCTGCAATACCGAGCCTACATAGGGAGACCAAAAAAAGTTCAAACGAGCTAGGAACGACTGCTAACTCTTTCTTAAGCATGTGAAATTTCACGACCAAAAACACTACAACGTCCCAAAGGTACTCGTAGTACATATTTTTGGTCGTTAGTCAAAAATATTAGAAATTCTGCCTCATCCTCCATCCCAGCGCTCATTTCACTCAACACTTCCAGATTGAACTTTGTCTCTGCCTACATGTCAGTTCGTCGTCATCTGGTGAGCTTGATATATCTCCCCTTCCACCCTGGCAAAACCACTGCGTATGCTTTTCCATCAATTTTGCTCTTCAGGACTATTTCCATTCAACTTACGTCCCTTCTTTCCAAGGTCATGGAAACACTGATAAACCGCCAGCTCATGAAATATCTCGAAACACGAAAACTTCTCAGTGACCGCCAGTACGGTTTTCGTAGCAACAGATCCACTGGTGATTTGATGAGGGATATGCCTAAAACAAGATAGTTGCACTTGATATTTCTAAGGCATTTGACGGAGTTTGGCATCACTCTCTTTTGTCGAAAATGCGTGCTTTTGGGATCGACGACTCTCTTCTTCAATGGATTAGAAATTACCTTTCGAACACTCAGTTCAAATTGTCCTGGATGCATTCAAGTCTGATATTCACAAAACAAATACTGGTATGCCCCAGGGCTCCGTTCTGTTTCCGACACTCTTTTTAATTTTCATCACTGAAATCTTGCCTGCTATGTCCTATCTAATGTATTCTTTTGCTGACAACAGTACAACTTTTCATATCCGTTCCGCACTTCGGCTGTAGAACGGAAATGGTAGCGTATGCTAAGCTCATTAAATCCCGATATACTATAAACAGCATTGCTATTGTACAAGAGGAACCGCCAACAGAGTGGGATTTAATGCTTCCAAAACAGTGTCTGCTGTCGTTAAAGAGAAATCCAAACACCCAGCCATTATCCATGAATAGCACTTGCATAGTTGAAACCGAAAATCTTTCCATTCTCGGTATGTATGTCAGTGACAACTTACGTTGGAATGACCACATATCCAATGTCGCCAAAAATGTTGCGAAATGTCTAGGTTTCCTGAAACGATGTAGGAAGTATTTCACCCTCACTGATCAGGCCTCAATATGTAACGAATGCATATCCTCAAAATTGAAGAACAATGTCCACATCTGGTCAGGTGCCCCTAAGATCTCTTTGCACTTGCTAGATAGGATTCAAAATCGTGCGATAAAACTCGTAGGTGATGCCAATATTAAACAGTCATTCGACATCCTCGAACACCGGCTATTTTCACCACCAGTGCTCCACTGAAATTGCCACTAGTATTCCGCCCCTTCAAATTTTTAACCGTAACACCCGTCTCGCTTCGAATGCTCATCTATACACCATCCAGCCCATTTTCGGACGTACTCTAAAATATGGTGATTCGTTCCTAAGCCGTATAATTTGCTTATGGAATGCCCAGTTGAGATATTTACTTCCTTGTAATTATAGTCTTCAAACATTTAAAACCAACGTTCATCGATACCCCTCTTTCTTTCTTCCCAGATTTTCCTTCTCCCGCTCTGTGTGCACCCACTTTAAGGGTACTCAAATCACTTGAGTGCGCGCAAATTATAAAAAAACTGACAAACAATTCTGGGGTTCCGTTCATCGGGCATACTTCGACCAACCATATTTTACATAAGAGTTGGCGTATGCTCCTTACAAAGTTATCGCCTGTCGCTTTGGAGAGGTTCAGTAGCTTTGTTGTGCTTAAGCTTCAATATGGCTACCTTCACTTCATTCAGATCGGATGGATGGAATTGTTGGTCAACATCACCCAGATTAAAAGGTTCATTCTGCCTTTCTAAGTCCTCAGCATCGACTACGGCTTTAATACTATGTATGTTCCCTTCTTCGTCTCTACAGACTCCGGTTCGGTGTTTGTGTCCGTGGCATGTAAACTTCCGAATGTCATTTCTCGAGTAGCATCTCCCAATTTCCTTGACAGCGCTACTCTTGTTCCTTCTTTTTCCTCCTGAGAAGCCGGTTTTCATCTCTCCTCTTCTGCTCGTAGAGCTCTTGAGCAGCTTTTGGCCTTCTATGGAACTTCGCTTTGCTCCTGCTTAGGTGCATGTGCTTGCCGGCACTCATCGTTAAACCAGAGCTTGTGGTGGCCGGGTGAAACTCGGCACATCAGAGGCGGTATTTTGCCAATGTTGCCACTAGTCTTCGATATTTGATGCAGGCGACATAGGAGCTCTTAAGGGATAAAGGGAGACTCAATCGGAAAATGATTTGACGGTTTCTTGATATTGGAGCCATCCGATGTCAAAATTCCTCGCAGTATTTGCTTACCTTTGCGATGTTCGGGTAGTGGTCCGAGCCGATATTGGCCTCTCACAACTTCCATAATACTGGAGGAGTACCTTGCGTCAATCGCAGTGTGGTCAATCTGGTGGGCAGTTGATTGGTCAGAAGTTCTCCAAGGCCCCTTGTGAATATCGTGATGTGGAAACCACGCACTAGCTACGACAATGTTTCACCCCATCGCAAAGTCGATTAGCCTTAATCCGTTATCGGAGGTGGTGTCGTAAAGGCTATACTTTACAACAGGACTATCAAAGATACCCTATCTTCTTAGCTTCTGCATTAAGATCACCAAGGACAATTTTAATATCGTACCTAGAGCACTACTCGTAGGTCGTGTCCAAGAGCTTGTAGATGCCGTCTTTGGTGTCGTCATCTTTCTCGTCTGTGGGGCCTTCGCGCATTTAACGGTAATGTTGGCAAATGTAGCCTTAAAACACATTGTTGCGCGGCGTTTGTCCACATGCCGGAAACTCAAACTTCTGCCTCTAACAACAAATCCGCACCCAAATAGACGCTGCTTTTGCCGTCGAGAACAATCGCTGTAGTGAATGTCGCAGTCTTTCGTTCTCTTTTTGTCTGGCCCGTCGTATTTCTTAGATGGCGGGAATATCTGCTTTGCAGAAGTCCAGGGCCTCCGCTAGTTGCTCGGCTGCACGTGGCCTACTAAGATCCGAAGTTAGTTGTCCTATTTTCGTTTGCAGGGGTTGTCAACAGTAGATCTGTCCGTATCGGAGGCTTGTTGTTGTTTCGTTGTTGTTGTTTCGTAACTTAACTTTTTTTTCCATGGCCGGGCAGTTACCTCTGCGGCACATCCCCCAACCTGGAGGGCCAAGTAGAATTGTTCCAAGATCCGAAAATTTAGCCAAACTCAGAAGCATCGCAGAAGCAATGCAGATATGTACATACGTCCGAAAAATATGAAAGATTGGATATACGCGAGTATATCCGAGTAAGTACGAGTAATTTTTATGCATACGGGTCACTGATTAACACCAGTGGCCAGACACCTACTTTAGGTGTACTCTCCATTATCCCAGAAGTAGGAGCAGGTCCTACCGGCTATTTAGTGCAATTAAAAGAGCTACCATCAGAAGATTTTGCTTCTGCGAGGCTTTCGTAAGTCGCTTATCATCAAAATTTGAGCGCATTAAGAATATGACCCCTTCCCCTGTATGCATATTGCCATGCCCCTATACAAGTCTTGAAAATGACAAAGAAATCCGTATTACAACAGAGTTATTGTTGTCATTTTATCAACAGAGGAGATAAAGGCACAGTTCTGGCGATAGCGCCAACTAAGGTGGCTAATTTGTATGCTAATCCCTTTTGCAGATCATTATTGCGCGTTCGACTTTATCAGTCCGGTTTTCCACATATTTCCACTCACATATAGCTCTACCTTTTAATTACTAATTTTCATGTAAAAATTAGTGTTAATCAATTGTCTATTAGAACAACAACATGTGTATGTACGTGTGCAAACATCAATCGCAACATTAACTGAGCTACGATAAAAGTGCAAATTAGATGTAAACACGTATCACAATATTGCGCAAAAGCTAGATACGAGTGCAGCGCTGATTCACTCAAAAGCCACTCTTCTGATTCGGATACACCACCAGCACAGAGTGCAAAACGGTGCGAAATTGCACACTGCACCACTTCTATCATACAACGCGCGATAAACTCGCTATAAAATAACTCCCTCGTTGGAGAGCAGATATTAGTTCAAGTACATACTCCACTCGAATACAAGCGTCTCACTCAAAAGTTCGAAGATAAACTCTTGAAGCAAAACAACGATAAAAACTATTGTAAACATGCCGTGCAAAGATTGTTGTAAAGGTTCGTTGTTCTCAGATTTTGAGAAAGTTTTTTAAAAATTTTGAAATTTTTTTAGATTGCAAATGCACCAGCGCCAAGTGCGGAGAAGGATGTAAGTGCTCACAATCCTGCAAGTGCCCATGCAAGAGTGGAACTCAAGATAAATGTTGCACTTGAAGGTGTATTCAAGATATCGCGGGGAATGGAATTTTATAAGTGAATGTAATTTTGAAATAAAGTATTTAACAAAACTATAGAAATATAGAAATAAACTTAAAAATAAAAGAGAAAAGATAAGTGAAAGCCGATTAACCTTTAAGTAGATCTCAATCCTATATACCTCCTCCATTACTATGTCTGAAGGATGAATTAAGTCCCCAAACGTCGACCTCAGAGGCGTAGTGTCAAAGTTCGGACGATCAAAGCCCCAATATTAGTTTAACCTACTAAATGGGAAGGTTCTTATCCGCTTTGATTGCGTTGCAATGCCTAAAAAGGTTTAAGAACTGAAGATTCAAGGAGAAGCATCAAATCTATTACCCTATAGTTGGCGCAGAAAAGATTCTATTTGTTATCGATCGGATAAACGATGCTGAGATTCACATTCACCGAACATGCTTTCCACTGACCATATCCTACAGTTGGTTTGGTGCATTTTTCCAACTACTATAGTTTAACTCCAACCGCTTTAAATAGGAGTAGTCTGCGTAGGAGACTAAGAGGGCTTTAGCTTCGATATTGCTACCGTAACTTCAACTAGGTCAGAGGGACGGAATTTTCAGTTGTCTTCGTCCAGTGTGAATGGTTCATTCTGGCTGACAACAGTGTTTTGGCCATCGTCGCCGTTATGCAGTCTGCAAGAGTAGTCTTTGTCGATACTCTCTGGAACGTTTATTTTACTCTTACCTTAATCCTGCAGTAACATCTCTCCATTTCCTCGATCAGGCGCTTCCGGGCTCCTTCTTTTTGCTTCCGAGAAGCCTGTGCACTTCCCTTCTTATCATCGTCCTTCGAAGCACCGTAGCTTTATATGCATATGTACCTCTTGTTTGGCTGTATACGAGTATACCTGCTTGCATTCATTGTCAAGCCATTGTTTGTGGCAACGCTTTGGCATCAATCACATCAGAAACAGTTTCTCTGATTGCTCTTTGACATCATTCCCGTGTGTGTTCCACGGCTTGTGTTTGGGGTTGAATTTTGAGAGAGCTTAAGGAAAGCGCGATCGGCAAAGATTCTAGTGGCTTCTTGCGATTGCAGCTTGTGTCTATGACATCCGCTTTCGCATCCTGGCTGCAACAACGTATTTATCCTAGTCGATGTCGAAAAGTTTGGAAATCCAGAATGCTGGAAGATTATCTGTTAAAAAAGTAAACAACAAAACTCAGCAAAAAGTGTTGCCAGAGCTGCGAAAAAGCTGCGAAATACAAAAGTTGACCCCAAAGACCTAAAATTTTCAAATATTAAAGGCACGCACAACGGGCTGCCTCTAATTGAGAGCGACACTCATGAAGATATGGATAAATTAAAAAATGCTATTGGGTGGAAAATACGAAATTAAAGTGACAAACCAATTAAATCCAAGAAAGTGAAATAGTCGACAAACTTAAAAAGCAAAATACAAAAACAGCAAGTAGCAAATTGCAACTAATCAAAAACTTTGAAAGAAAGAATAGCAACGAAGTAAACTACAATGCTGTTATTGAAATTGATGAAGATCCCCATTTTTAAAAGTAAATAATTGAAGCAGGAAAACTAAATGTTGGATGGAATTGATATTCTGATCTGCTATAAATGCAAAGGGTATAACCACTGACCAGCTGAATGTCAGAGGGATGGAACGTGTATCAAATGACTAGGTAAACACAAAACCAGTGAATGTCAAAAGGACGTTATAAAGAAATGTGTTAACTGCGTTCGAGTAAACGAAAAACTTAATATGCGACTTGACGATAACCATAAAACATTTAGCAAATTATGTCCGGTATACCAGAATAAGCTAGAAGCCAAAAATAAAAAAAATTGGATATTAGCAATCAAAGTCAATCATACGCTGGCGATCACTAGGATGAGGCAATACATTTTGCAATCGATTTTCACTCTTTGTACCTGTTTTGAAATTTTGTACGCGCAAACTTTTACTACCTGTGAACAAGAACATATTTTCTCAACAGGAAGTCATACAATTAAAGGAAGGAAGTCATACAAATAACGACAGTTGGGATTTCCCAAGATCAAACAATGGACTTCTTGAAAAGCGTATCAAAATATGCGCCAATAGGATGAGGCCATTGCGAATATTTCGTTGCAGGAGTTCACAACAGCGTTTTTATTTTTTTTTTTCAAATTTTTAGTAGAAATATTTAAAAAAGCGTTGAAAAGAACTGTTTCTATTTAGTTAAAAAAAGTGAGTTGCGGAAAGTCTTTGACAGCGACAGAAAGAGGAAAAATAGATGCTTTCAATGAGTTAAGACTCTCAGGCCGAGAAATTGCAAGGAGATTTAAAAGAAGTAAGATTGTTGTAAACAGTTATCTTGCGGATCCACAAAACACGACAGAAGCAACAACATTGCGAGAAAATCGGTTAATTCTACGGAGTGCCTCAAATTCTACTCTAAAATAAGGGCCAACAGCGGAGTATTCACCAGTATAGCAACGGTCCGAGGGATAATATGAAAAATTGGTACTATACAGAGAAAAAACTTTAAAAGAAACCTGTTTCTTGAACGGAAACACCTACGAGGGTTGCCTGAAAAGTTTCCGAACTGAACCGGCCGAACAATGATAAAAGACATTTTTTCTGAAATTTTTTTTATTTTTCGATATAGTCTCCTTGTAACTTTACACACTTCTCCCAGCGAAGCTCCCATCTCTCTAACCCGTCCAAATAGTACTTGGCGTTTTTCTCTGCAAAATAATTGTTCACGAAGGTGATTGCCTCCTCATTTGACGAAAATCTCTGTCCTCCGAGCGCAGTTTTTAGATGAGGGAACAAAAAGAAGTCGCTTGGGGCTGGATTTTCGCCATGGCAACCGCTGAGGCGGTTGTGAGACGACGCGTTGTCTTGGTGAAACAGGATTTTCTTTTTCTGCAAATGTGGCCGTTTTTCCGCAATTTCTGCCTTCAGCTTGGCAAGTAATGATGCGTATTATGCTCCTGTAATGGTTTTTCCTTTTTGAAGATAATCGATTAAGATAACTCCTTTACTGTCCCAAAAACCAGTCGCCATCACTTTCCCAGCCGTTCCAAACTGCCTTTCCCAAACTGTTTTTGCTTTTTTTGGAGCCGGCTCGCCGTTTGCAGTCAACTGTTTTGACTGAATTTTTATTTCAGGCGTATACGAGTAATGGTGTATCCAAGTTTCATCTACTGCAGTTAATCGGCGCCAAAACTTGGATTTATTGCGCCTAAACTGCGCGAACAGAGCGTTGGAAATGTTCATTTGAACACGTTTTTGGTCAAACGTAAGCAAACGCGGTACCCAACGCGCGGGCAGCTTTCTCATGTCTAAATCTTGATTTATTATGTAACAAACGCGTTTTTTTGGACATTTTCATAACCTCTACTATTTGTCTCACTTTAATTCGGCAGTCGTCTAACACCATTTGGTGAGCTTTAGCAATGTTATCGTCAGTGGTTGCAGTTTTTGGACGTCCCGAACGTTCACCATCTCCCAAGCTCTTACGCCCATGTTTAAATTCAGCTGCCAAAAATTTCACTGTGGTAAATGATGGTGCAGAGTCCCCCTACACAGAGTCTAACTCATTTTTGATTTGCGTAGGCGTATTGCTTTTCAAAAACAAGAATTTTAAAACAGCTCGATACTCGAAGTTTTCCATTTTCACAAAAAACACTCACATCGACTCACTCAAACGAATCTCAACTAAAAACTGCGCGTCCAAAATGACAGAAACTTCGGTAAGTAACTGCCAAAAGATGCACAACTAGCATTCACTAGCTTTTATTGACGAGTGTCGCTATCTTTACGTTGTTGTCTTTTCATACAACCCACGTATGCCATGTGGTGTTCGTGCCCTAGCTTTGATATTGTCTTCACATAAGACCTCGCCCAAGTTCAACGAAAACAATCGTCGGCGGGAACTTTTCTTATTCTTGTTTTATTCCGGGAACAATTGAGTGAAGATCAAGAAGGCATTCAAAGCCGAAATGTCAAGAATGTTGTAGAACAACGTTAGTGGCCATAGGTTAGTTCGTGCTTACACCGATAAGTGCCAACCATCTGGTCGAAAGTGTCGACATCAGCCTTCGTTTTATTGTAAAAGTGAATTACCACCTTGATCAAAAAGTTCCCGGGGGCACCACCGTGTGGCGCTCCCATTGTTCCGATTTGAGTTGTGTTTCTTTTGTTAAGTTGGTAAATCTGTTGTTGACATTTCCTCTAAATCTTAGCATCATAGCTTGACATTTGCAAGAGTTACGTAGCCAAGAGTACATCTATCTACGTGCGTTGCCGATTTTTTACAATTTTAGAAATGGATTTAAATTTGCAACAACGAACTTGTATTACATTTTGCCGTAAAAAACGGATTTAATGGTGCGCGAACGTTAGAAATGTTGGAAAAGTGTTTCGGCAACGATTCTCTAAAGAACACGGTCGTTTACCAGTGGCACGAGCGTTTCAAAAGCGGTCGTGAGTCAATCGAAGATGATGAACGCAGTGGCAGACCATCGACATCGAAAACCGGTTGATGAAGTAGAAAAAATGTCGGTCAATAATCGCAAATTAACCATCAGAGAGATAGCGGAGGACTTGAACATTGTCTATGGATCCGTCCAAGACATTTTGGTTAATGATCTGGGTTTCCGTCGTGTAGCAGCAAAGTTGGTGCCAGAAGACCTCAATTTCATGCAAAAAACGTAACCGTGTTGACGTCGCAAAAGAGATGATTTGCGAGGCTGTATCCGATCCGACATTCATCAAAAGGATCATTACTGGAGACGAGACGTGGGTTTATGAGTCCGACACGCGTCTACCAAATGAGCCGAGACCAAAAAAACCATGTCGTTTTGAGTCAAAAATGAAGGCAATGCTCACGGTTTTCATGGATTACAACGGTCGCGGTGTAGGGCATCATGAATTTTTGGCAGAAGGCCAGACAGTAAACAAAGAGTATTACAAGTATTTGTGCGTTATAAGACGTTTGCGTGAAGCAATTCCCCGAAAGAGACCAGAATTGTGGGCAGAAAACTAGTGGATTTTGCACCATGATAACGCACCGTCGCACAGTGTCATCATTATTCGTAATTTTTTGAAGAAAAATGCTACAAATACTATCCAACAGCCACCGAATCCACCTGATTTGGCTTCTTTCTGTTCAACCGAGTTAAAAAACCAGTACGGGGAACGCGTTTCAGCAGCCGAGAGGAAGTAATGGAAAGATCGCATTAAGCGCTGGTGGACATACCGAAAACCGAATATAAAAAATGTTTCGAGGATTGGATCAAGCGTGTCGCAGTCGACAGGGATTACTCTGAAGTGGACAACATCGATTTAGATGAATAAACTTGAATGTCGAATCTTCTGAATACATTCCGGGAACTTTTTGATCAAGTAGTATGTTGGGCTTTTTTGCCTGGCCAGCTGGATCGAAGCGGACGGCCGCATGATACGTCGAAAGCAAAGTTACGAAGCGATTTTTCTTGGTCACGTATGACATCATCGTGACACGATCTGCATAGTTGTAAACGATTTCGGTATGCAGCACTGGTTTTCGTTTCATGTCAATCAGCGCTGACGGTATCTCCTTGCGATTCTTCCTTATGGCGCCGACAATCGTAATTTGCTTCTTCTTCAGCTCGAGTGCCAAGCTGTAAGATGTACAAAAAATTTCACAAGTGACATTGCGGCCGTTCATTCCTAAAAAGGGAAAAGAATCACAGAACAGAGAAAAATAAAGGCATGTACACGAAGAAGAAATACCTTGGCACAAATCAAGAACAAGACGCTGACCTTGATTGATTTCTGCTGAACAGCTTCTGTCACGACCCACGTAGACTTGAATATTCTAGGCATACAACGATCCTACGTCGGCCAGAATCCAAAGTTTGATGCCATACTTTCCAGGCTTAGACGAAATGTACTGTCGAAAACTGCATCGTCCACGACATGCCAACAGTTGCTCATCGACGGTCAGAAATTGGCCAGGAACATACATAACTTTCAAACGCTGGACCCACAGATCGAACAAATCGCGAATAGGCGCCAGTTTATCGCGTACACTCTGCTGAACATTATGCCGAGTTCCTCGGTTATCGAATCGTATGGCTCGAAGGGGAATAAGTGACATTGTCGCTGCGAAAATTGGTGGCCCATGCTTAGCAGTCCAAAGCTCATCAGCTGCTTCGCTTTTCAACCGATATGCCCCAGCCAACAACAAAAGTCCATAAAAGGCGCGCATTTCAGATACATCAACCGACTTCCGCGTGACGCATGCTTGTGAGCACCTTATAAATTGGTCATTTGTACCACAATATTCTCGACTGGCTCGATAAAAAGCAAAAACACAGTCACTGGACTGCTGATGCGAGATGATGTTGGCCCTGCAAAAATTTCAAATGAAATCGCCTAAACAAAAAGCTCAACGAACCTTGACGAGAAGCGAAATCTATTGTCGAGACTGATGGGCATCCGGTGGCATTGAATCGCGCACATACTGAATTTTCTTGTCTTTCGACTTGAGAGCATTGTCCGGTTCAACAGCGATTTCCAAACGCATTTCTCGTCCGATAAAATCAGCATCACTCTTGTCACTGTTATAATCTTCGGAATCACTTTCAGTCTCGCTTGGTGAACAGTCTGTATCATCTTCCCAGAATTCGGGCAGGTCATCGCTGTCTTCTATTTGCCGTACAAACTGTTCGCAGAATCGCTCATAGTCAGACATTTTGGAATAATTGCTTGACAAAAAGAAAATCTGAAATAATTCACAGCAAAACGTTGCACAGTCGAATAATAAGAAATAACGGACGAAGTGTCACAGCACTGGCGATATCAAATTGACACCAAACATCAGACATGTAATAACTCTTCTACCAGCCTTCAGAGCTCTCTGGCGACTAGAATTTTGTTTTTACGGAAACTAGACGAGAAAGTAGCCCGGTGAGCCGGGAGCGTTTGGCAACAGCACGACAATTATTAAGAGTTTTGCTTATTTGAAAAAAAAAAGTGTGTCAAATTGACATTAAATATAGACTAGTGTTAAGTACCTAAACGTCGAACTCAGAGTCGCAGTGTCAAAGTTCGGACGAACAAAGCTCCAAGGGTAGTTTAACCTACTAAATGGGAAGGAACTTATCCGCTTTGATTGCGTTGCAGTGTCTAAAAAGGCTTCAGAACCGAAGATTCAACTAGAAGCACAATTCTAATTATTGTCTTAATACTTAATCTAACTTAAAAACTAGGACTAAAAACTGACAGAAAGACGTAAGAGCTAGGGACCAAGGAAGGGATGGAGAAGATGTTGTTTGAGACGGAGAGTGCTCAGGTAGAAATCAAAGAGGTTTGAGTTGACCTTTCGGAGCATGCAGGAGATTGGTTCGTTGGAGCCATAAGAGGTGCGGTGGACCGATAGATAGAAGAGACGAGGATAACTTAGATTGCGGGGGTTGGTATTGAAGAAAATGGAGTTCAAAATGGATGCGCAGTCGATGGAACCTGAGAGCAGTCGATGAATGAAAAAAATGTCTGCAGTATTCCTACGTTCGCGGAGAGTACGATAACTTGGGCACCAAAAATACATAACAAAATAGACCCCCCCCCTCGCATAGTAGGAAATGCTTGTATTGAATTGTTCTACAAAAAATCGTTATTATTTCTTGGCGCCTAAGTTATCGTACTCTTGCCCTACGTTATTTTAACGAATTCATATTGTGAAGTTTGAGGCGGTCCTGATAGGGAGGTAAGATTAAAGGGTCGTTCCAGGGCAGACCACGGAGAGCAAATTGAAGGAATCGACGTTGAATAACCTCGATTCGGAAAACATGAACCCGGTAAAACGGGGACCAAACAAAGGTAACATAGAGAGATCTGGGGCCTATTTCAACAATTACTTTTCATTTTGTAATTTTGCAATTTCTGTTTCACCAAACTTTAATTTGCAAAGTGATTTTGCAAAGTTCAAAGTTGTTTTAGTTTGCAAAGAATTGTTCCATTTCGTATCACCAACCAAATAAACTTCGCACTAAGAATTTTGCAAACCTTATCAATAATATACAAAGAAAATTTTTCATTTGCAGTTAAACATTTGTCGTGTAAAGTTCGAGAAATTAAAATGAATCGTTTCGAAGCGCTTTTTGAAAACGAGGAAAGTGTTAATAATGTGCGGAGAGCTGTTAAATTAAGAACAAATTTTGAATTTGGAAATAGTGCTACAACGTTTGAAAGTTTCCACCTAACAAAAACTGAAATCGAGTTTGTTTTGTCCAAAATTGGACATAAGCTAAAATTCAATAGTCAGAGAAATAATTGCTTGAATCCATTGCAACAACTTTTATGTGCACTGCGTTGGATGGAAAACGGAGCTCAATCCCATGGAGTGGCATCTGTGCGTGGAATTAGTCAAGCTACAGTCTGCAGAGTACTACACCGAGTTTCAGATGCAATTATTGATGAATTTCTTGGAAACACCATTTGCTGGTCAGAAAATTCTTCGTAAATAGCAGCCCAATTTGTCGCTCAGGGAGGATTTCCACGTGTAGCTGGGTGCGTTGACGGTACAGTGATCAACATCGATGCACCCAATGAAAGCACTCATTGAATGCAATGATGGTCTGTGGGCCAGATCGATCTTTTTATGCTGTTAACGTAAGCTGGCAAGGCAGTGTGCATGCATGATGCAAGACTATTGAGGAATTCCCGTTTGGCAGCAAATTTCAATGCAGGCTACCGACCATTTACCAGTGCAGTAATTTTAGGAGACCATGCTTAGGCCTTAAACGAATGGCTGATAACAACACTAAGGACAAACCCAGACAATCCAGTGGAACAGAGATTTAACCGGGCTCATAAAAGGACCAGGCGCGTAATTGAAAATAGTTTTTGGTATAAAACGAACTAACATATTTCTTGCGTTCTCAAACATTAATGTTTTTTTAAGGAGTATTGAATGAGAAGTTTCCTTGTTTAAATCATCTCGGTATGCAGCCCATAATTGCAGGTACAATTATTTTATCCTGCTGCATTTTACATAACCTTGAAGTGAGAATAGAGGAGCCAGCGTGGGCGCATCCTATTAACAATGGCGAAGAGGATGACAATTTACAAGAAATAGCAATAGAGGTCAATGAACAACCAAATGAAACTGCGTTTACTGTTTTAAATAATTTAAGAAGTTTTTTTTCTGATTAAGAGGAATAATACATTATGTAACATATAGTACAAGTTAAAAGAAAACAAAAAAAAATACAATAAACAAAAATTCTAATAATTTATTAAATCTAACACATGTTCTAGGCTAGAGCTGGAAGATTCTTTACCGCCCTTAAGTTGCTCTAAATCTTTCGTCATTTCCAATAACGGAATTCCCAGCTCTCGTTCCAGTTTTAGGGCTTCCAATTTATTTTTATAAATTTCCACCTTCAACAGCTGTTTTTTTAATCCTTCTCCGCTTGAGATCTCCTCTTCCTCGAAGAGCAATGCTGTGTACGAGTAGCTTTGGGAATCGGCTTTAAAGGGAACACGGTAACTCCATCACCACCTGCTTCTGTCAAATTTAGCCATTCTACAGTTGGCGAGTCTGTCCTAATTATGTCGAGTATTGCCTCATCGACGACGTCGAGAACTACCGCTCTTCCACCCCCAGTTCCTGTTTTTTTACAGTTGTCCCTTTTGGCCTAAGAAAAACAAATCATAATTTTTTTTATTGCTGAATTTACTGACCAGCTTCCGACTTTCCCACAAACCAAACATATTGTCTCTGACACAAGTCCACTTTCGATTGACTGAGGCCAATGCGAGAGAACATTCATATGATTTCAATCATTCATTCATTACAAGTGCAAAGTCGTGAGAACTTATTATTTTTTTGAAAAGTTGCAAAGTGTAAAGTGAAAAGTGGTTGGTGGAATAGGCCCCTGGTTACATATGGGTTGGAAAATTCCTTGGACCACCGTTTAATAAAGCCAAGTGATGAGTTGGCCAAGGTCTTGAAAAGACTGAACCAGGGGAATTGGTTGACCATAGAGAAAGTAAAATCGAGGAGGAGACGGGTTGCATTTAAGTGAGAAGGTTATAGATTCACATTTGGGTATATTAAGTTCCAGGCAGTTTTTGAGGCACCAGATTGGAAACCGATCAAGATCTTCATGAAGAAGAGTCATGGAGAGAAGAAATAGTTTTAAAAAATGGTGTGTCGCCAGCGCAAAGGGAGAGGGAGGAGTGTTTAATGACCCTCTCAAGATCGTTAATAGTAAGAATGAAGAGATGGGGACCAAGATGACTACCTTGTGGAACTCCAGATGTGGCCAGGAATGGAAGAAGAGAAAGTATGGATCTAAACCGAACACTATGATATCGGTTTCTCAAGTAAGAAGAAGCTCAAAGCCGAGAGCAGACAATTTGAAGAGGATCAATTGATGAGATATCCTATCAAACGCTTTAGTGAAATCAGTTGCGATAACATCGATTTCTTTGCCATTTTCTAAGGCTGAGAGAACAAAAGACACGAATTCAACTAGTTTTACGGTAGTTGATCTACCTTTTAGAAAACTATGCTGTCAGGGTAAAATAAAAGGCTTGCATTTGAAGCTTACGGCTTCATATAAAATGCTTTCAAAGAGTTTAGCAATGGGACGATAATTGGTAACTTCATGCTTAGATCCCTTTTTGTGTATCGGGATTATAAAAGAGGTTTCCCAAATCTGGGGAAATTCTCCCTGTGTAAGGTATAGACGAAAAAGGTAGGAAAGGGGTAGAGACAGGCTGGAAGAACATTTTTTAAGAAACACGGCGCGGAGTCCATCTGGGCCAGGTACAAATTCATCTTTAAGATTTAGTAACTCTTCTTCAATAACTGCAGGATCGAAATTTTGAGTGAGAAAGGGACCAATGGAAAAATTTTTGTAGATCATTGAAGTAAGAGGGATCTGGTACGAAGGAGTTGTTGGCAAATGATTGTTTGAAAAATGCAGCAAAAAAGCTAGAGATGGTAGGAGGATGACTTGAAGATTTGGTTTCGAAAGCGAGAGAGAAAGGATAACCATCAGTGTTACTTTTGCAATTAAAAAATTGACAAAAGAACTTGGCGTTATTTATAAAATTGGTTTGCGCACTATGCAGGTAGCGTTGATAGAGAGTGGGTGCGAAGGAATACCGCCAACGCTTGAAATTAGAGCTTTATGAAAAGTAAGAAAATACAACTACGGGGACAGGATAAAAGATATCAATAGTTGAAAGAGATAGGGAATAACACGATACTGAGAGGGGCCTTCCTGCTGGATGGAAACCACGGCGCTTGTTTTTGTTTTACCCTCATAGCACACTGAGTCGGATTTATCGTGCAGATAGTCGATGTATAGACGTATTTTCTCATATATCTTTTTATCCCTAAGCCCACAGAGCGCATAGCGATATTCGGTGGTATCGCTAGTTTGCTGAATAGAACTGATGAGGTTAGGTTACTTAGCTCCAGTGCTGAGGTCGAAATTAGGGAAAAGCGTGTGTGTTAGGAGTTAAGTGCTGGGAGTTTGAGTTGTAGGCGTTAAGTCGAAAGATATTGGGGCTTGGTTTGGGGTGGAATAGAGGGGGTTGGAGTATGGATGGGAGGCTTAAAATTAGGAAAAATTTTAATTTTAAAACTCCAATTGGCGCTGGGTTTGTTGTGGAAAGAGGAGGTGGGTCTTGGCAAACTGGATTTACTTGCTAATTTATTTGCTGGTTTAGGTATGACGGACTGCTGGACTTTATCCTGCTTTTTGGTCGTATTTTCCAACTACTTGCAGACACGCATCTTTCCAAGATTGAAATTGTTGCTGGCTTGATTACTGAATAACCATTGAGCTTGAAGCTGCGCTTGCTTCTGTGGTGAGATGTTGGAAGCAAATTGCAGTGGCTAATGGTAGTGCCATATTTCTTTTCGAAGAAATCTGAGATCCTTTGATAAGAAGTGTAGTGACCAATTGATTCTTCGAAGCAAGCTTATCAAGTCTACGTTGCTATTCTGAAGGTGTCTAAATTGAATTAAAGTGATTGATAAGCTTCCGTGGGGCAGCGATTGGAGGCGCTGACCTAGATGTGTTCTCTGTTGACAAGTTGGAAGAAACTTCGCAGGAATCAGTAGGTTGAACCGTCCACAGATGACCCCGTGAATCCACTTCAGGTTCCATTAATTCAGCCATGAACGATGTATTATAGGAAAGATTCTGGTAAATCTGCGGGAAGTTTGGTGTTTATTGTTGTGATGTTCAATATCGCATAAGAGGGATCGAGTCGCAGTAAGTTCATCACCGACATCGTTCACTTTATCGAAGATAACTTCGAGCATAGGATCACATTGTTTAGTAGAGAGTTGTTTGTGTGATGAGGACTGGAAATGAATGTCTATGTCGTCACGCAGGCAGCTTATCAACTCCCAGGTTTTTTGGTTGGATATAACCTGCGCAGAACAGAAAGCTTTGGTGTCACGCAACACTTTATCCAGGTGACGTAAGGGAGTTTCTTTATTCATAGATCTCCCGGAGTCTAACTCGATTAGACCAGCAAATTGTTTATCCATTTACTTTACTTTGGATTTTATTACAAAATTGGCAATTCCGCAAGACATGTTTAAATGGGGGTTAATGACCGGAAAATGCAATTTGACGAAATTTAGAACTGAAAATTAAACAGGTGAATAGGGAGAACAAGAAAAACACGTCGAACTGGTTTATGTAACTATTTACAACTAGGTCATCATCGCCGCTATGCAGGCTGCAGGTGTAGTTTTTGTCAATAGTCTCTGGCATGTTTGTCTTACTCTCTGATAAAATATTCGAAACTTATTTCTGCAGTAACATCTCTCCATTTCCTCGATCGCGCGCTTCTCGGTCTCCTTCTTTTCCCCTTCGAGAAGCCTGTGCTCTTCTCTTCTTTTCTGCTCATCGTCCTTCGAAGCGCGGTAAATTTGTTGCGGAAAAAATTTACCACAACAAGCTGGACTCCTTTTCCTTGAAACCTTCGCTTCACTCCTTCGAACCTTTCCCTTTGTAACAGTTGTTCGTCCAAAATTCTGAGAGAGTGATGGGCAGCCATGGGCGCATCAGCCATCGGTGCACTTTCTCAGTATCTTGGAAGGACAACATAAATAGGTACGACGGACGGTCAAAAAAAAATAAATATATAAAACTCGAGGAAGAACCCCGCAGAGCAGGCGGACGATTTGCTATAAGAGCGCAAGGAAAGCGCTATAGGTCTTGGTTTTGGTTTTAGCCGACCCTTGTCCCAAATGTTGTTTTGTCTCCCCCAATGGGTAGTCTCCTTAAGTTTAAGTCACTAAGGCACACGCTCCTAACCCTTTCACCTTTTGACCCTCATTGTCCGTTGTTATGTCCGTTGTCGCTTTGGAGGAACGTATTTGCGAAAGGTGCCTGTAGATTCGTCCAATCCCGGATTTCTGCCTTTACGCTCCTCCGAAGTGACAACCAGTAGGTCCACCCGGGAAAGACAGAGCCAGGCGGACGGCCTGGAACACTCTGAACATATGGCGGACGGACATATCATTTGGACTACACACCTAGAGCCAGATGGGCGGTCTGGAACCCTCTGTGTAAATGAAACATTTACAACTCGCACCCGTTGCCTAGAGCCAGACGGACTGACTGCAACTCTCTGCAACACACACCACACAACACACCCATAAAAACAAAAAAAACAAACACAGCAAACGAAACAGAAGACAGAAACAAAAAAAAAACGAACAACAAATTGTACAATGAAAAATAAAACATAATTAATGTGAAGAGTGGGACGCTATCTGATATTCCCTTTTCTCCCCCTCCAAAATCTGCACGGAAGCCCACCGGGTCCACCTTTCATTAGGGAATTTAATTCGAGAAAAGTTTCCTTCTTCCTCCGTCACTTTTCAAAAGTTTAACCTAAGATCCCTAGATCCTGACTTAGTGCCCCATTCGAAATCGCAAACGAATAGAAAAGGAACTTTCTTTGTCACTTCGACTTACTTCAGGGATCAAATTCGGCGAAAGAAGGGGTTATTTGAACCCAAAACAACTCAGGGGAAATGTTCACTCAGGCCAAAGGAAATCCCCAGAATTCGAAAATTTCCCCGATGATCTGGGTAGTCAAAGTGGCACACTTGAGTGTATGAAAGAGCGGTCTAGCGGTGCCCCAAGCCATATACCAGACATTGGGCCCGCTAACCGAGTAAATGTAATGCACGAATGTGTGGGTGAGTGACCAATGGTCTGAGTGGACATAAGTCGAATCAGGGCAGCCCCTTCTTGGTTGACCGCAACACGGTATATAGGTTTTTTTTTAAAAGAAAAAAAAATAAAGAGATCTAGGTCCAAGTGACAAAGAAAGTAGAGAAAGGAAAATTTAAACAACAAAACAAAAAAAACATTTAAGTGCAAAGCCAAAGGGAAAGAGGACAGGATCAGGGAACCACAGGGAGAACTGGGAAGACGAGGAAAGAAGGATACCAAGCACAGCTAAGTATTGTGTAGTGAGATCCCGGTAGGTTTTCGCCAACGTGAAAAAAATTTATTACTTCGTACAAAGAAAGGCCCGTTTGCCTTTCACGCGACCCGCTAGAAAAAAAAATTAGCCCGCCTTCAATCGTTCGGGAAGGCGGACGATAGCGGCCCACTCTTAAGCGGTTTCTACTACGGTAGTTTTAACTGCCGCTTGTCTTGTTCTGTAAACCGTTTCTACCGCTCAATTCCTTTGTTCAAAAAAACGTAGTCCGATCAATAAAGCACCCATTACAACGTGACTTTCGACTTTTGTTGTGTTTTTTTCCATCGTTTTAAGGTTTCGCAATTCCTTCCTAAAAAGATTGCGTGGCGCCTACGGACACATTTGTGTATTTTTAATTTTTTTGAGATCTGCGACTTTTTAACCATAAACCCACCCCCAGCTAAGCAGCCGAAAGTGGTAGCACTCAACCTGCTGCCTGTTGCAAATTTCCCCTTTTTGGTTTTTTTTTCGTTGTTGGCGTCGCAGTCCGCCATTACTGTAATAACCACCACCTGTGTGGTTCGCGATCGCTGTGTTGCTTTTATTTTTGAAATTTGATTCCTGCCAGCGGTCTGAATATAGTCGTTATTAAAAATTGCAACAACCGCGGTAAAATAAGATTACAACAACTTTTGTTTGTTTCTGGCGACACTTTGAAAAAGAAGCAGTTTCCCTGATCGCTCCTTGACATCATTCCCGTTGGTGTTTTACGGCTTGTCTTTGAGGTCTTGAATTTTGGAAGTGCCTGAGGAAAACGCGATCGGTAAAGATTCTAGTTACCTTTTGCGATTGCAGCGTGTGCCTATGACATCCGCATTCGTATCCTGGCTGCAACAACGTTATTATCCTTGTCGATGTTGGCTCCTCGGAAAGTTTGGAAATCCAGAATGCTGGACAATTATCTGACGTCGATCGGTTGATCAATGAGAATTGAAGGTTAATTGATCAAGGGACAGTCAATTCTCATTGTTAATGTTTGGATTTGGGTTACGCCTCGTTGCAAATTTCAAGAATCTGTTCAGATGTGATGGCCTGGTCAGGCTGTTCTTTCCGATGACACGCACGCCGTTGAGGCACTGAGCATAAATTTGTAATACATATCCGGTCTAGTAAGGCACGGAATTCATCTTAATGCTGTCATCATTAATCGTAGAGCTATGAACACATATCGGGCTCATCTTTCCGAATTTCTCCTTTATGTGGATTGTTGTGAGGCATCCGCTTCTATGCCGAAAGCTGTAGAAATTTGAATGGCTCTCCCTCGAATAGCAAATCCACATCCAACTAAGCGCTGTCCTCCTTCCTTGTGACAGTTGTCGTAGTAAATGTCGTAATTTTTTTCCGCTTTTTGCCTGGCCAATCACACTTCTTGGGTTCCGGTTATATCTGCTTTATAGCAGTGTAGGGCTCCCTCGAGTTGTGGTTCAACTGTTAAGGTTCCATGTGAAAGCCGAAATTCGTTGTCCTTAAAACGTTGTTTGGGGTCGTCAACATCATATCGGTCCGTATTCGAGGCTGCTGGTTCTTTCTGAACTCCAACCTGGAGGACCAGGTCATTTATAAAACGGCTGGACGATGGGTCCGACTAAATATTCCGGTTCCGTTGGTCTAGCATTTCTTGCGTCACTATCTCTACTCGAGGTCCTAACATAACCATAGAGCTCTCTTCAGACCTGGGCTCCGAATTCGTCGAAGCAGCTCTAATGGAATAAACTGAATAGAGCTATGGATGCAGCCGTTCATCCTTATATGGGAATCCTGATGAAGGAGAAGTGCAGTCTCTTGTCAGCAGTCGCTAAAGATAAGATGTCCCATATAGGTTGGGTACCCCGGCTTCAATCAGAGATGCTAGGCTTGCAGGGTTCACTACGTGGAGGTGAGAGTAGGAATTGAAGGGCAGAGGTTTAAGTGTTGCCGCTTGTATCTCCATAAGACGCTTGACAATTGCAAAACTTAGTTTGGTGCCGTAGCAATCGAAATAATTTCATAAATGAGAAGCTCACAGTGCGAGTAAAGAAAACCATTTAGAAGAGGTTTCATCTCCAACTATTTTTCCTTGCAGTTCCCTGATTGAAGAGAACTACACAAAGGATATACAAATATGTGCGAGGATTTGTACAGCGACTAGCAACTCATATATCAGAGGCTTCAACTTTTTAATTTTTTATTTTTTTTTTCTCAACAAAATAACTGCAAAACTTAGTTACTCGTAAGCTCCAGCGATTTTTCGCTTCCCATCACTGGCTGGCAAGGAAGCCAAAATCTCCCAACTTACTCGTACTCCCAGTAATACAATGTAAAATTCTCCGTTGATATTTTGGAAAAGTGGAAAAGTGGAAAAGTAGAAAATTTTGCAAAATTAAGTTTCGGGAAAATGTTGCTTCCCTTCATGTGCTTCAAACTTCTATATCCGTACACAGTGTCGGTGTAAAAGTTTTTCACCAAAGTGAAAACTTTCTTATTCCTCATGCATTTAATCGTTGGCAGAGATGTGTCAGATTCCACAATGTACAAAGGGGAAGGGGGAGGGGGTGAGAGGTAATGCTACAGAGTATAGAATGAAGACTAACTTGGCGTTTCTAAGGATAGATAGCATGTCAGGATCTGTGGATACGTTGGTGCAAAATAATAATTAAAAGAAAATATGTTTTCCTTCGTTGAGGAAAACTTGTTTTTCCTTTTTGAAAAGTTGTTCTTGGCATGAAGTTGAAACCATCCGAAAATGCGAAATGCCTGTCAAAATGGATTTTTAGATTAAAGAAATAACAAACAACAACAAGAAGAGCAACAACAGAGGAAAACCAAAACTTTGGTTGCGTGTCTTGAAGATTTCCTCCTAAAGGGTCTAATTTGGGAGGTTAGGTGATTAAGTTAATTGCAAAAACTGATACTGAACCTTTTTTTGTGGTACATAAATCAGGAAAGTACGAAGATGCCAGCACACCACCATCTGTCATAAACACCAGAACAACAATCAGTGAGGTGAGGAATTTGAGCTTCTAGCTTCACGGAGGGAAATCGCGGAATAAATGTAAGGACGAAGCTTTCAAGACTCACTACATGGCGCAGGTAATCGACTTAAGTTTGCGTAAATATACGTTTGTTATGGTTGACTAGCAAGCCACTATCTGCCAGACGCTGAAAGATCATTTCCAGATTAGCCTTATGTTTGTGGTCATCTTCGCCTTGTCACAGACCCGTGAACGTACCCTGTAACACCGCTGAAAGCGTCCATTGTCACACACCCGTAAATGTACCAGTAACCCGATGAACGTAAACACTAGCTGTCACACTAACGGCGGAAGTTACGAACGTCGAAGAGAAAACAGCGTGATTCTCTCGGATTTGCTTATTTTAAATTGAATTGTAGATACGAGTATATTCAAAAGAATAAAAGTTATTCCAAACTTCTCTATTCATTTACCTGAATTCGTGGTATAAACGCTCGTGGAAATTAATTCATTTAAAATCGAGGCTTTGAATACAGCTCAAACTCGCTTTGCAGCAGAGAGGCTTAGATGTAAAAGGGACAAAAGCACAGCTAGTCGGGATCCCGGATTCCGAAGAATCTCCGGATAGTCAACAACAGGCGCTAGGCATCGTGATTTTCTAAATCAATTTACTATCAAGTACTGTCGCTGAATTATCCGTGATCGTCAAACAGGTACAGCAAAACCATCACACTACAAAAACCACACAAGCGGTGGATCAAAATCCTTTACATTTTATGCATGGTAACGCAAATGGTCTACCCAATGACAATATAAATACCGGTTCCCTACGCAATGAAGTCCCGCAATTGAACGGAAGCTCAGTCAACCAAAACCAACCTTCGGTATCACAGACATACGACGCCTCCGAGAACTACCCTTACTTATCAACGCCGCAGTCAATACCATCGTGTTCGCTGTACGAGAACCCAACGTTCCGGGTCAACATGAACATACCCTCCATGGAGTATGATCCAACATCAGAATCCTCAATAAGCGTGGAACAATTTGTTATTCGCATCAATAGTCTCATCAACGCATACAGATGGAACGAGGATGCTCTTATGATGGCAGTTTATTCTAAATTAAGAAGTTCTGCGAAATTTTGCGTAGATGCAGCTGCGTCTGTTATAAATAAATGGCAAGAATTTCCCGAAAATTTAATCAGTAACTTTGGCGTTTAAGAAAACGAAGCCGATATTCACACTAAATTAGCTGCATGCATACGTAATAACATTAAACGAGTTTTAGACTATTTCTATAGAGTTTGTGCATTAGGTCAACGGTATCGCCTGAGTGAACCTGCTGTTGTTAAATACATCCGTCATGGACTTACACATCGCGACTTGCAAAATGCACTCGAATGCTACAAAAGATCTACGACTCGCCATCAAAGGATATCTGGACAACCCGTTCATCAATTTGTCCAAACCACTGATTCCAGGAGCGAGATTATTAAAAACCGTCCGCAATTGCAACTACCCGAACCTGAGGTAATCTCAAAACCGACGTCATCGCTAACTCAACGTACAGTGGAACGTAAAACTGCTGTTTGTTATAATTGCTATGAACCGGGTCATATATCCGTCAATTGCCCAAAGCCACAACGAAGAGATCGATGCCAATATTGTAGGAAGATCAGCCATCCATCGGAAAGATGTCGTGGAAAGCTACCCAATAGTACGGTTATGCAAATTTCAAGCGAGAAAAAGTCAGAACGATGCAGCACGAACCTTTCGAAACCAGTCGTCAAGACAATTCGAATTCAGAATAAGACATTGAATGCCTACATTGATTCAGGCAGTACTCGATCGCTGATAAGAGAATCAGTAGCTGGCGATGTGGCTGTAGTTCGAAGATGCCAAGGACATACGTTGACCGGATTTGCTGGAGGACAATTTATATGTAACCGTGTGATAGACGCCCTTATAGTAATCGACGAAGACCAAATTCATTCTAAGCTGTTTGTGATTCCCGACGCCACGCTAAAACACGTTGTGCTTTTAGGTTCAGATGTGCTATGCCGAGACAACCAACGCCTAGTCTACGAAAACGGTAGTTGTCACATAGAATCCCTGAAGTTTAACGAAATAAAAGTCGATCCCAAACTAGGGGCAGCCGACCATGAATTATTGAAGCAACTTCTACACCGTTACCCAGATTGTTTTGCAGAGCAACTGCACGAATTGGGAAAATCAAACTTAACAAAAATGAGAACACGACATTGTTAAAGAGCTACTCGAACTTAACATTATTCGTCCATCAAAGTCGCCGTATTCCTCGCCGATCGTCCTTGTCAAGAAGCAAAACGGGGAAGATCGAATGTGTGTCGAGTTCCGTGAATTGAACGCCATTACCGAGAAAGTCCCTTGGGTAACAGTCGAAGATATATATGCAATGCTTCCGGACCCTTGACCTTATGTCCGGGTTTTACCAAATTGAAATCGAGGAATCGTCGAAGCAGTATACCGGTTTCGTTACACATCAAGGTCACTATGAGTTTAACCGAATTCCCTTTAGTCTGCGTAATGGCGGATTTGATAAAACCAATGAATGGCGGAGCTATTTTCTATGTCGACGAAATTATTTTGGCTAGTGCAACCATAGAGGAAGGTTTACGAGCATTGGAAGACTTCCTTGTTCTGGTTCGTCAAGCGCGACTCACTGTTCGGCTTTCAAAATGTGTATTTCTTGCAATAGCAGTTAATTTTCTTGATCATCGAATAGATGAAACCGGATTACGGCCAGGTATTGAGGAAGCGATTGCTATACGAGACTGTCCTACACCGACCACCATCACCGAAGTCAGAAGATTTCTCGGTCTTAGTGAATTCTTCCGGAAATTCGTTCCGATTTACGCAAATATAGCACGACCGTTAAATCGACTTACTAAAACGAAGCCACCTCCTTTGAAGTTCACCTGGAGTTGCGATTGTGAAGACGCCTTTAATCGTTTGAAAACCGTTTTATGTGAAGAACCTGTTTTAGCTACCTAGAATCCGATGCAGCAACACCAAGTTCACACAGACACTAGCAGCGTTGGACTAGCCGCAATGTTACTTCAGCAGGAAAACGAGGGACGTTACCGAGCTGTCTCGTATTTCAGCCGACTTTGCGCAGAAGCGGAAAGCAAATACCACAGTTACGACCTGGAGGTACTTGCTATCGTCGAAGTTCTCGAACGTTACCGGATGTTTTTGTTAAAAAAAAAACAGTTTACGGTAGTGACGGATTGCGAAGCCATTAAAACAACGAAACTGAGCAAACCACTGCCAGCTCGAATCGCTGGATGGTTTTTAAGGCTCCTGGAATTTGATTTCGATAAATCTAATCGTTCTGAGGATCGTATGTGCCACGTCGATGCCATGAGTCAGGGACCTGTCAACGAACCAAATATAGCCGAAGACATTACCGAGAAGATAATGGAGGTCATGATTTCGAACGATAATTGGTTATACTGCAACTTCAAGATCCTAATCTAGCCAACATTGTCAGAATTTTGAAGGGTCTGCTGGTGCCTGAACAGGAAAAACAATTTAAAGCTGAATACATTCTCAAGAACCAGCGCCTTTATCGTAAACATCATGATGGATTACTATTAATGATCCCATCCGGCGTTCGATGGCGTATAGTAAAGCTTTGTCACGATGACTCAGGACATCCCGCATTGGATAAAACAATTCAACGCATTCGTAGCAACTTTTGGTTAACCCGTATGAAAAGATTCGTCAAGTCTATTTAAACTCATGTGTCGAATGCTGTTATAATCGAAAACCATCAGGACAATCCGAAGGCTAATTATATTTTCCATTCTAAGTTCCTCATATGGATCATCTAAGCCCATTTCCGAAAAGTCTTCAGGGGAACTACCACGTTTTAGTCATCGTTGACTCGTTAACAAGGTATGTCATAATTGCCGCATTAAGAACCACGAAATCGAAACCCGATTTTCCTTTAAGAGATATAGCCGCAAGTGCAATATTACTTGCAGTACAGAACGACAACAACGAACAGCAAGCCGATTTATCCCAAAGGAGAAGTATGGCTCTCGAGAATATAACACACGCCAGAGAGAAATGGAAGCTGAGGTTTGACTCCAAGCATAAAACACCGCATCAGTACAACGTAGGTGATCTAGTCGTCGTAGAAAGTAAATACCGATCAAAAAGATTCTAAAGTTCTACCGATATGTGATTGAAGAAGTTGATGGTGCGCAAACGCCGCTTCAACTCAGTATTTAGCAGCGACAAACTCAAACCGTGGTGTGCGCTTGTACCGGAAGTGGACGAGCCCTACGAGGAGAGTCTGAGCGAAGGGGAAGAGGAAATCGAGACGATTTCCCATCAGGATTGGCCGAGCTGTCACAGACCCGTGAACGTACCCTGTAACACCGCTGAACGCTTCCACTGTCACACACCCGTAAACATACCAGTAGCCCGCTGAACGTAAACACTAGCTGTCACACTGACGGCGGCAGTTACGAACGTCGAAGAGAAAACAGCGTGATTTTGAACAAGCGGGCTTCTCTCGGATTTGCTTATTTTAAATTGAATTGTAGATATATTCAAAGGAATGAAAGTTATTCTTTTAAAACAAAAAAAGGTTATTGACAAGCGTTTTTCGCCATCGTAAAAACCTTTAACTATAGCGTCATCCATATAAAATGCGCAATTACTCGTAGGCCTACTCGAAATCATCTCCACAGTTTGTTTTGGTAAACAGCAGGGGCAATAGCTATGCCAAATGGAAGACGCTGATATTGATTTTTTAAAGCTCTAGTGGAGTATTTGTAACTGAAAAACCTTGGGCTCATCTCCCAATTCCAGCTGTAGATACTCGTCAAACATATCTATTGTTTCGGAGTTCAGGATGTTCTCCAGATTTTGCATCTACTATCGACAGATTCTTACCCATTACCCAGAATGGATGACCTCTTTTCAACGCTGGCAGGCTCAAAATGGTTTTTGACACTAGATCTTCAAACCGGTTATTGGTAGGTTGAAATGGACCCCAACGATAGGAAAAGATGGCGTTCACTAATGGCAATGGGCTGTGGCAATTTAATGTTATGCCCTTTGGTCTATGCAAAGCTCCGATGATGTTCGAAATGGTAATGGACGAAGTGATGCGAGGACTATTATGGCGGAAGGCCCTGATATATTTGGACGATATCATTGTTTACACTAAAACATTCGAGGAACACCTTACCAACCTGAAAGCGGAACTAAGTCGACTTTAAGCTGCTAACTTAAAGCTGAGCCCGGGTAAGTGCAATTTTCTTAAAACGAGCGTAAGCTACTTAGGGCATGTCGTTTCGTCGAAGAGACTTAGCACAGAGGCGGAAAAAATAAGGGCCGTTAAAGAATGGCCAATTCCGAAAATCAAGCGACAAGTGCGAGGCTTCCTGGGATATTGCTTTTACTATCGACGGTTCATCAAAAGGTTTTCAACCGTCGCAAAACGTCTCTCAGAATTAACCGAAGAAAACGGCGATTTAGTCGGAATGAGGACAGCCAACGACCTTTTGACAGTTTAAAAGAAAGGCTAACTACGGCCCTAATCTTGGGATTTCCTTGCAACGACGGGTAATATATCCTAGGTACCGACGCATCAGATGTGGGCATTGGAGCTGTCCTAAGTCAAAGACAAGGAGAAGCAGGGATAGTAATAGAATATTTTAGCCGAACAGAGCAGAGAGCAACTACTGCGTGACCAGAACAGAATTGCTAGCAGTAGTCCTGTCAACTCATCACTTCCACCACTATCTCTTCCACCGACGATTTTTGCTTCGAACCGATCACGCTTCATTTCGATGGTTGTAGAACTTTAAGCAACCAGAGGGTCAAATGGCTGGATGGCTAGAAAGAATGCAGCTATACACTTTCGAGATACTGCATCGACCTGCGACTCAACACGGGAACGCAGACCCACTGTCTAGAAGACCTTGTGGGGCTTTCAAATACAGCACCAAAGGCGAGGTAAACGAATATCAAGCTCAAATCCTACACGTGGAAGACGATGACAGTAACTTGCAGAAAGAACAATGTGATGACGCAGCGCTTAGCAACGTTATCGGATGGATACAAGAAGGACAACGGCCTAAGAAAGAAGAGATTTTTCAGGTGAATTCCGAGGTAAAGAGTTTTGGTCCTTGCTTCAACAGCTTAAAATGCAAGAAGGAATCCTGAATCGAGTCTGGGAAACGGGAGAGAAACGAGAAAAACTGTTACCGGTAATACCAAGAAAGCTGGTTCTAGAAATACTTTCTCATCTTCCCAATAGTCCTAGCGGAGGGCACTTGGGTTACAGAAAAACTATTACAAAAATAAAGGCCCGATACGTCTGGGTGGGACGAACCATTGACGTTAAGTTATGGTGTCAAAACTGCAAAAGATGTCAATCGAGGAGAGGTCCTAAATGGCTAATCAGAGGTTAGGTTATATCCTGGGTCCGCTTCCAAGAACGGCAGCCGGGATACGTTATTGTCGTGATGGATTATTTCTCGAAATGGCCCGAATGCATTGCAGTTCCTAACCAGACAGCAGTAGTGATAATTGAACAATTAATCGACAACGTCTTTTGCAGATTTGGGGTCCCACACATAGTCCACTCGAGCCAAGGCAGGAACTTCAAGTTCAAAATATTCAAAAAGACGATGGAATTGTTGGGCAGCCAAAAAAACGCGCACAACACCCTTTCGCCCTCAGTCAGACGGAATGGTTGAACGCTTCAACCGTACGCTGCTGGACTACTGGGATCTCTGTTTACAACCCTAATGGCTGTTCGGGCGGCAGAGCACGAGTCAACTGAATTTTCTCCGGCTATGCTGAATTTTGGACGAGAACTTCGGCTGCCTGTCGATTTGGCCTATGGGTCGCCAACAGAAGAGAACCAAGACGGACCAAGCTACTTGCAGGAGCTTAATAATAGACGGTCCGCGCGCTTCGCCCATTTTACAGTCGCCATAATCGTCCTACCGAGAGGACTATTCGCAGTGTGGTGGATAAAATTGAGTTCAATGGTTCAGTAAACGATAAACCAACACACGTACGTCGATGAAACGCAAGATCTGCCGAAAACATCGCCGGTGTCCGTGAGTGTGTGCAGGAAAATCTGAGGCAGTTGATTTCGCGTAGCTCACAAGAACTCGGCCTTTCGCACACCACAACTTGGCGAATTTTGCGGCGTAACTTGGGCCTGCACCCACACAAAATTCAACTGACCCAGGAGCTGAGGGTAAACGACCATGGACAACGACGTGTGTTCGATGAATGGGCTCTGGAGCAGTTGGAAACTAAACCTAATTTTCATCGAAAAATCGTCTACAGCGATGAGGCCCATTTCTGAATGAATCTGTACGCCAACAACGAAGCTTGTCGAGATCCAAGAACGTCCAATGCATCCCGAAAAAGTCCCTGTTTGGTGTGGATTTTGGGCTGGCGGCGTCATCGGTCCATACTTCTTTGAGAACGACGTTGAGCAGGCCATCACCGTCAACGGCGAGCGCTCGATGATTACCAACTTCTTTTGGCCTGAATTAAATGATATGGACAACAACGACATGTGGTTTCAACAGGACGGCGCTATGTGGTACACAGCCCACGCCACATTAGAAATTCTGCACGAGCGATTCGAGCACATGGTCATCGCACGTGGAGGTGATGTGCACTGGCCACCGTTAGACTTTTTCTTGTGGGATTTTCTGAAGTCGCAGGTCTATGCGAATAAGGCACAAACCATAGCGGCCCTCAAAGCCAATATAACCCATGCCATCGGTCAAATTCAGTCTGATTTATGCGCAAGAGTCATGAAAAGCTGGACATTTCGGATGCGCGCCACCCAGAGAAGCCGCGGCGGACATTTGAACGATGTTATATTCTATATATAATGGCATCTATGGGCCTTTCGATGATATCTAACACACACATTGTTTTACTTAAATTTAAAGATACGAAATTCCACAATATCCACAAAAGGATCTGAGAGTCACCTGAACAAAAAACTATCAACGAACTCCGAAGGAGTATTATGGAAAAATTTGACCTCAAACTGATACTAGGGCAAGAGACTGTTAGAGCCCCTTCAGGTCGAGTCTCCGAAGATAAGTGGTGACAGTACCAGGATGCCATTAGAGGCGACACATTTGATGTGTTAAGTTTCACCTGAAGCAAACCCCTGGTTTGACAAAGACCGACACATAAGCATATGCAGCAAAACCAGAGGCAGACGGAAAAAAACTGATCACGAACTCTATGATCAAAGGAAAGGTGAAACATCAGCTTTCTTGAGAAATGTGCAAACGATGCTGGGATTCCATTCATCAGTCATACTTACCGTCGACCAAATCTTGTCATCTCTCGCCATCCGATCCGGGATGTAAGTGGTTTCATGGTGGTAGTCAGGTGGTAGTCAGGTGAAGTCAAACTTAACTAAAACTAACGCACGAAATGTGAAGCCCAGAAAGTTTGCTTCGAGGTCACAGGTGAGATAACATACATATTTGTCTAAACACTCTTAAGTAATTATTCAAGGTAAACCAGAGGACTTCAGCTGGTACTCGCAACAACGGCAATCAGACTGTTTCTTTCTCCCTTCAACTGCATCCAGCGTCAAGATTTTGATTCTAAACTATCAGCATTCCACTCTTTAAGCGCTGACAGGCTTGAAGCCATTAGAGTTTATTCCGAAGACACTTGCGGTCTTCTACAAACCGGTCCATAGATGAAGCTAGAAAAATTAATAAGGGTCTCGGGACCTAACTGAACTAGATCCCCATGCCCCCTATAATTTAGCATAAAAATGCGGAATTTGAGCATTCAAAGCAATTAGTTTTTAAAGCCGAAATATGCAGATCTTTACGTTTAACTTTAGAGATGGAAGCACCCCAACTAAAAGCCTGTCGAAAATGGCAATAAAATAATGCCAACACCGGCAATCTTAAAGTTTAATTAAACACAGCAACACACATAAACAACGGAGCATCTCCATTGTTTTTGTGCCTCTAATTGCTTCGAATTACTTTACAAAATATCTAAAACCAACGTAATAGCATCATTTTGGGTAATTTAGAGAATTGTATAAAGTCAAACACCCAACTTGCCATAATTATCCGTACTCGTATCTCTCCATCCGCCTTAGCTTTCATATCTCCAATTCGAAATGGATATTCAAACAGCAGTTACACTTAAATTTAATACACTCTAACTCACCTTAACTGTTATCAGTTTCTATTCGCGGATCTAAATTTTCACAGCTACCCCATCCTCGAAAAATTCCAAAGACACAAGACCATGTCCATCTATCTCTACTTTGTCCTGAGCGTTCTTAATTAACCCATTATTCATTAAAATTACGAAATTCCCACTTGGGCTATGGCAAGCAGCCGCCTTATCTCTGCATCTCAAGGGACCAAATTAATCCTTTCAAAATAGGCTCTGATAACCGCGAAATTTTGCACCACCTTCTTGGTCTTGAGAGTAATCCTCTTGAGAGGTAAGCGGCAAAAAGCGAAGATGGAATATCCTGACAACCTCAAAGTCAAACATTATCGCCAGCATAAAATTGCCAGCGTCTATCCTCTGTCGAAGAAGAAGGGGCGGCTGAGAACCACCACCAACAACAACCAAGTCCAAGGTATTCGTATTATCCTTGAACGTAGTATACTCGTAAGTATATATGTATTTATACGAAACGAAGCGAACCCAAGGAGTCATGTTTACACAGGGTTACAGGCTTGGCCCTGGGAGATTAAAAAATTCCACAACGAAAGCGATCTAGAGGGCGATAATTGGCGTCAATTTTATTTTGCCACGTTTGCCACTATTGTCGCTTACCACCACCACCACCAGCACCAGCACCAGCACCAGCACTAGCACCATCATCATCCACCCCATTCATTCCATCCATTCGTGAAGCCTGAGTCGTCCTATTTTCCAAAATACTCGTATAAGGGATGAGAGATTTACTCGTCTATAATACATTGGGAAAGAAGAAAAATAAGGATAAACAGAGGAAAACAGTAGGAAACTGTGGAGTCCTGCACGCGCATAAAAGTTTAGCCAATTGGATGGTGTGTAACATAGTTGTGTCCTTGTGCGTACTCGTACTGGCACTGGTATATTTGTACATACGCAAGCAAAAGGACCTTTTTGGTTAATTCTATCCTACTACTGCTCTGGTTCTGGCTCTGGCTTTGGCTCTGGGCTTGAATTTTCGCTACATCTCTGCTGCTCTTGTTGTTCTCCTTGCTGTTGTTGTTGTTGTTGTTATCCTTGCGGAGCGATATTTTTATTAATGGCGTAACGAAGCAATTTCTGTAAGCGAATACTTTTCTCTGTTTTTCCGACAGAGCATGGAATTTCATTTATTAGATGAATTAGGGATTAACTGGGGAATGCCGGGCAAAGAAGGATGAGGGAATGCTCACTTTTCTTCGGAATTTCAGGATGGGAAGGCGAAAATCTCCGGAATTCGTTGAGAAGAATATGAAGTTTTCTCTACGAAAAACTGCTACTTGCCATTATACTAATGGGAAATTCTTTTTTTCTCTCTTCTTCCTTTGCTGTCATCGAGAAAATGTTTTGATTTTCTGGAGAGGAGAAGAATCGGAATTATTAGCCTGATTGCCGTCTGGCATTAGCCATTTCTGTCATGTTTCGGAAGCTCTGGGTGTACGCCACTGGTTTAAGGGTACACGCTATTGTAAAAGCTTGATGTTGCAGCTTAAATGACATTTGAGCTAGATTTCACGATCTTTTCATCGACTTGTTGTCGAAACGCTGCGTATTAACGTTTTCATCAATCTACAAGGCTGTGGCTAATTTCGACAGGGAGTTTCTTCAACGTGTCCGTCCAGATGTTGGGCTATGACATCAATATAGATTCCATCGACTTTATTGCTAAAAGAAGACATCCTAGAAGATATGATATTATGTCGATATATTGTTCAAAGAATAAGCTGCTCATCATTAGGTTGCTAGCTTCAAAGTAGCAAAGGAGCTGACAATACATCTTGACTCTAAAACTGACACTTTGCTGGGGATCAAGCGGGGATAGGCCGCATCAAAATGTGGCTTCAAACTGAAATACTAAAGTGATAACCTACGAAAGCCTAATCATGCAAGCTTTACTATGTGTTGCCACATAGTCTCTTGAAAGATAGCTCCTTCGTGACATAGTAGGTCCTGTGCGCTACGAAGGCGAATTATAATCCATAACGACGATATCTTAAAGTTTTACTGAGACGAGTTTAGTCTTTAAAGCTTGGACCCAAAGATCTCGTTTGCTCCATCACCTATATCTTAGGCCGGTGGCTGGATATTGCATAATTTGCATTGGAACTTAGCGGCGTAAGCTGAAGGTGTGAACTGCTGCATCTATGACTACACATCAATTGTCCATAAGAATATTTTACCTCCTCGTGGTAGTAACTAGATACATGTTTTGGGAAATCGGCGACGTTCCATGGATCTTGCTGTGGCTGTTCTCAAAGAGAAAAATAAAGAAAATTTGGAAAAATAGGTCTATCGATGTCAAAATAGAGCAGTATCCCTTAGCTGACTTCGGATGTGGTCCTACAAAATCAGTACATAGCATTTCCCGAGGGCTACTAAGGCTGCATCGGGAAGCTATTAAACCCGATGGCTCTTGTAAGTCCGGTTTCACTGTCTGAGAAATTTAGATGCACGGACGTATCGTACCGTACTGGTGTTCAGCTTCGGCCAGTAATAGCTTTTAGCCACCCTTTCTAGCGTTTTCGTGACATTTCCTGAACACTTCTGATCTACTCTCAATGGCGCACTTCCAAAATTGAATGCCTGCATCTACCCTTCAATTAGGATACCTTTCAGCACTAACTTCCTAAAATACCAAGGATCTGCCGTGGCTAAGAAGACCGATACCAGCTGTTCGTTCACGCTAGACGAACAAGCAAAGGGTCCTTACCCTTCCGGTGTACGATATTAAAATTATACTGCTGCAATTTGACAGCCCATGGTGCCGATCTACCATTGTTCAACCGGTCAAATTGTTCAACCACAGCAACGCATGATGGTCAGTTATCACCGTAAAGTTACTGCCTTCTAGATAAGAACCAAGCTTCTCAACAGCCTATAGGACCGCTAGGCACCCTCGATCCATTGTAAAGTAGCAGAGTTGTGCTAAGATACCCGTAACTCATTACTTTTTCCCCTTCATCCGGTTAAGACACTCAAATGCTCTTCAAGTTTTTCAAAAACAGTGACATCGTCATCCAGATATACAAAGACGTCCGGCTCTAGATCGGCTCCAACGACTGTAACGGGGGCGCGTTATGAAGCCCAAAAGGCATATAATACAGCTCTTTTCCTGAAAATGTGAATGCAGTGCACTCTTTGGACGTTTCTACCATTGCTATCTGCCAGTAAGCAGACTTGATATCCAGCGAGGATAAAAATTTCGCATTTCTTAGTTTTTCAAGGGAAGCTGAGACATAAGGTATTAGGTACGCATCCCTCTCGGTTACCTGATTGGTATATTCCGTCCTTTTTAATGAGCAAATTTGGAGACGACCATGAACTGGAACACGGCTCATTAACCCCTGCTTTGAGCATCTCATCCATTTGATCTTGTACTATGGGAGAAAGAGGATGGTAGCGCTGTTTGATAGGCTGTGTGTTGGTTTTAGTGACGTGCTTAAGTAGAGTAGAATAGCCAAGGCCTTTAACATTGATCCAAAAATTCCTTTGGCCACTTCAATAAATCCGCTTTCTGCAGATTACCAACACAAAACCCATATTAATGTCTATCACTTCTTTACCAAAACTCCCTTCCCGATTTTTCAGATCCGGTGCTATTGAAAATTTCCCTCGAAAATCAGCTCCCGCAATGAGACTATGTGGGGGCTGTGGAATTGGAAGTACCTCCATTGCCTTCACCATATTCTCCACTTTGACTACCACATTCCCAATCGCCACGATTATAGTTTTAACGTCCACCTGGGATAAATTGCAGTTTAAATACTTCAAAGTGTCCCGATCTTGTTCGAGATGCCTCCGAATCTAACAATCCTAAGAATTTCATTGAATAGATCTCAACATTCAAATGCGGATGGCTATCGTAACCCTCGCTTTCCAAAATAAAATCTAAGGCAGTGTTACATTCTTTCGACTCTGCAGAAACCCTCCGCAATATATAGGGGTTTCTTTGGCTCAACTCAATTTCCCGGCTGTCCTTGTGTTTCCCGAAACTTTGACCATGTAAACGCGGGCATCGGCTATGTGCCATCCCTATTGCATCAGTGGCAGCGTACAGCAAAAACAGGTAAGAGGACTGCTTGCTGCACTATTGGTGGACATACCGCTTGTTTCTCATCCCTACCCTCTCCTACGTCCACGTACGCCAAATAATGCTCTAACAGAAAGTTATTTCGCTTTAATGGAGGTGAAGCAAAACTCTCAATCAAGTACCACGTGGCTTCAAGCTATTTCCACCAAACGGTCTGAGGTATGGATTTCGACTGGAGCCATTTGCGTCTGGTAAAAAGGAGAAATGTGCCTTCGTATCCATTTAAGTTTTAATCTTGAAAATAGGCCTATCATTGCACTAACGTGGATCCCTATGGTCTCTGAGCGCCACTGCGCCCTCCATCGGATCTTATCGCCAAGCCGATCATCGTACCCCGTTGGTAAGAACTCCGCTTTCAGTCTTTGGTGGAGGGGTTGTTTCCTGAATACCATATTGCTGCCTTTCTCTCAAAAAATCGTAGGCCCCTAGAAACTTTAGTACACCCAGCTTTAGTATACCCCAGAGCTTCCTCTAGCACCTCAACCTTTTCAAGAAAACAGCTAATAAACTGGACTTGACTTGTCAAACTAAAAGATGAATCTTCTATGATTGCTTTAATATAACTCGCTCCGGAATATCCAGCTCCTTTTGCCCAGATAAATGGGCTAATTACCTCGCCACACAAGAATTTTACTTTTGCGAAACGACCAATATCCTCGGATTAGGGCGGATTTACGGTTGAAGACCTCGTAAAATGAAAAAAGGACAACGGCATTCATGTTCAAATAAAATTTGCAGAACCCTAGCAACTAACAGATGCTCTAGACTGCTAAAATGCAGATAACGCCGTCATACACTAAATAAGGACAAAAAGTTGTTGAGAGGTTGTGACATATACTGCGAAGGCTGCTCGGAAGCAGGAAAAGCTTCTATTTTGGTGTGGATTTCTGTAAGTGCCAGTCTAAATCATGAACTCTGAAGTCTTCGACTCCTGGGCGAATGCACAGCGATAATCCGCATCAAGGCTAAATCCGGCGCCATCATGGAAAAACTGAATAGACGAAATGCCCTAAACATGAGGTTAAACTAGGTTTAAAAACTTTTAGCGGTCCTGCTCACCAAATGGACTAATTAACGTACCCCTCCAGTATTACAGATAGGAGCATTCCGGCTAATATAGACTTTGACAACTACCGAGCTGCAGGAGATGTACGACTACGGATCCTTCATCGAATCTGTCAGAAATGACACAACTGATGTGCTGGGCTATAGCCGTAGGAAACCCCTGGGCAAATGAAAGCTCCAGGTAAGTGTATGTACTACACTTGAACTGACACTGAAGGACGAGAAAAATGGAACATCGTGTTATCTAATGGATGATGAGAAACGCGCCATTGGTAAATGGGAGAGATGCGACTCCAGAAACAATATTCGCAATATTTATCAAAAGATAGAAAGAACATGTCAAGCCCGAAAGAAAAACCTGTAGGCATGAGCACAGGACTTTAGTGGTAGGGTCAAAATCGCGTTGCGGCTCAGAGAATCTTCGAATTTAGACTGAAGGGACGGCACAGGTGGCGATTCGGGTGGCGCTCTCAAGTGTAAACTGACCTCAACAAATTCATTTTGGTCAACTGAAGAAACCTTTTATACTTTTATACATCTCAAAAGATGAGATACATGTGCACAATAGAGCACCGTATCACAATAAGCTTAAGCAGGTGTTATAAGATCATTTGTGTACATCCTCTCTGGCAGTACAGCAGTCCTATTTGATACCAACGACTTTGAAATAGATTTCAAAATAGCCTTTGGCTGCATCAAATGCTTAGAGTGCTTGCAAGCACCATTAGAATTCACATAATCTAAATTCTGATGACGAACTAACCAGGAATAGATATGTCTAAATATTATTCTGCGACATAGCGATCAGCTCTATGAAAAGCCACACCGTCTTCGACTCCTATATAAACTTTTCCACCAGAAATTACTGGTAGTTCATAATCATAATTAAAAATGAAGTTAAAAAGTTGAATGGATTCTACCCTGAAAACTTCGCAATGGGTGCGGGTATAGCTACGAGCCCAGTTATAAGGATACTTTCTTTCAATCTGGTGTAACTAGGTGTAGACGACACTGAGATTCTGAGACATCGCGGCTAAGAAAAATTCTCTCTACCCATTTTCCAGGTAGCTCCCTATTCGCCGCTAGTACAACCACAATAGGACTACTCCAACTGTGACTAAAATTCACGGTCTGATTACAAGAGACAAACTGCTTGGCTTCAAACCATACAAGTTTGCTGGTCCGGATGGCATAATACCTACCAAGCTGCAAAGGTTCTTAGATATTGTCCTGCCAACGTTAGAAAATATCATGAGGAGCTGCGTAGAAATAATCTATGTACATACATTCCACTGTCATGGAGAGAAGTGAATGCAGTTTTCATTCCCAAAGCCGGAAAATGCTCTCATATTGTCCTAAAGCACCTCAGACCTATAAGTCTATCATCTTTTCTTCGTAGAACTCTAGAACGACTGATTGATATGCATATACGATCTTAATTTGATTCACAACTTTTGTTAATGGCTCACCATGCCTACTGTAAAAGAAAGACGGTGGAAACGGTTCTGCATTCACTGACTAGCCATATCGAAGGGATCCTACAATATAGAGAGTACACAATGGTCGCTTTCATGGACATAGAAGGTGCCTTTACCAACGTCAACACATCCGCAATCACAACTGCACTGTCACCTCTGAAGGTGGAAATGGGAAATGGGAAATGGATCAGTCTAATCTTAAATAGGAGAATTATCAACTCCAAACTGCATGGCGCTTCTGCCTAAAAGAGGTGTCAACAGAGGTGCTCCGCAAGTTGGTGTCCTTTCACCCCTTCTCTGGAGCTTAGTGATTAATGAACTGGATATACCTGGAAGCGGGTGGTGGCAGGGTGATTGCATATGCGGATGATGTTGCTATACCCGTCTCAGATGAGCATTTTAACATCATTAAAGAACTTCTTCAACTAAGTCTTAACAGACTAACCCGTTGGGCAGATCGGTGTGGATTGGGAGTAAACCCCCAAAAAACTGATCTTTTCCTGCTTTCCAGGAAATACAAAATTCCAATTATAGACCCTCCCTCAATAAACGGTGCCAGTTTAGTCTTTTCCGATACAGCAAAATATCTGGGTCTCATTTTTGACAGGAAACTAAACTGGAAACCTAACATTGAAGAAAGAGTCAAGAAAACTGCAGTAGCTCTACTCTCTTGCAAAAACAGCAATTGGGAACAAATGGGGCATTCAACCTCGCATAACCCACTGGCTATACGTCTTGGTAGTAAGACCGATACTCACCTACGGGGTGGTTGTCCGGTGGGTGGCCTTAGACAATGCAACTGCAGCAAACTAAGAAGAGTCCAAAGAACAGCATATCTGTGGATAAGCGGAGCCACAAGCACTACTCCTAGAAGCCGCGACCGCAGCTATTCGCGGCTACACAGTTTAAAAAATAATCTATTTGGCCTCGCCAATATCTTTAATATACTTGGAATCCTTTCAGAATTGGTATAAAATTTCCATGAATTGGTATAAAATTTGTAATTTACTGCACCGTAAAACAGTGAGGGTTCATACGCGTAAATAAAAAAAAGGGCATTGCCTTGGAACCTGTAGGAGTATGCTAGGCAGTCCGTGAAGACATAAGAAGGTTTAGCTTTAGCATCGGTTATAAGCGATTGTCAAAATATGGGAAAGGGAATACAATCCCTTATCGAATTCTAAATAATATCAGTCTTCTTCTTCTCCTTGCAACACCTCCTTCCGTTTGCAGCTCGATACCTCAGCTATGTCTACGATCGCAACTAACAACTGGGACTAAACTTCCATCATAACATCATTATAACAGCTACGTGTGTTGTCTGGGGTGTAGCATTGTTATACAAAAGGATCGGACCAAGTCTATTTGCCAACGCAGGTTGCCTTTCAGCCAATTTCGCAAGTACTATGCCGATTTCCTCACAACATTTGACTGCCTTTATCGCTTCCCCTGGTTGAATAAATGAAAAGTGAATTGGTCCTTTAGGTGTTCACCAGATTGCCACCATAACCTTTTATGGGTGAAGACCTAGTTTGGAGGTGTGTTTTGGTTTTTCGTCTGCATCCAACTACTGCCCAAATCTTCTACGATTATCACACAAAATCTACAAGTGATTATATGGTGCAAAAACGCTTCGTTTGGGTGCTTTATGCTTAGCGATGAACAGATTTCTAAGCGGCGTAGTTTTTGTACCTCGTTCAGTTCAAGTTTTGCCACTTTTAGAGTTTTTTTACTATTCCTATTAGAGATAGGTGTCGACTTATTGTCATGGGAGATACTCCTATGTTCTGTGCAATGTCCCGCACCGTTTTTGTTGGGTCTGCATCTACCATTACTTTTAGAATGTTGTCGTCAATTCCACGTGGTTCGTTTTCGAGGCTAAGATCTCCAGAACGAAACTTAGCAAACTAACGTCCAGTGTCGCGTTCGTTTACCGCTACATCCTTAAATGCGTCATTAACGCTTTTCGCTGCCAGAGACGCATTATGTAACGAACCCTAAAAGTCTCACACCTCAAACACACAATTGTAACTTTCTGCTACAGATGTAAGAAGCTCTCGAGTTTCTTACTGCGAACTGAAGGAAAATCGGACAAAGTCGTTGGCTTGTTAGCGTATACTAGCATTTGACGTAGCCCCAGAGAAAATAATCGAGTGTTGTCAAATCACATGATCGCGGCGGCCAATTGGCGAACACTCACCGTGTGATGACCCAGTCGCCAAATTTCTCCTTTACAACTTCGAGCGCCGCCTGGCTTGTATGTCATATAGCTCCGTCTTGCTGCAACCACAGCTCGAATATATGATGTTATCGAGCTCTGATTAGAGAAAGGCGGTTAACATCGCCCTATGTCTGAAACCATTGACGGTAATGTTGTCTCCTTCCTCATTTCGAAAGAAATAAGGTCCGTTGATGCCGCCATGCCATAAACCGCACCGAACAGTGGATGCACTGATACTCGCCCGAACACTTTTGGATTATGTTCGCTCCAATAATAGCAATTTTGATTGTTGCCAGCGGCTACTGAGCCAAAAATGGCCCTCGAAAATGAGAAATTTTGGCCAAAATCCGGATCTCCGGCCAACATTTCCTGCGGTCAATTAAGGAACTCACGACATTGTCTACGGTTATCCGGCTTCAATTCTTGTATCAGCACATTCACATACGGAGGTAGGCCCAAATGCAACCGCAATATAAGCCGGGTTGGCTCTCGGGCGATGACCAATTCAGCTTATCGGCGCCGAATCGACATTTCTGCGGCTTCTTCACAACTGGCCACTACGGCGGCTATGTTTTTTTAATTTCGCACCAATCTCTATCTGGTTGGTGGCTTAAAATCCAAAAGAGTGTACTGCACACACTGAAGCCATGATGACGACCGAAAATCACGCCGCGTATTTATAACTGAGCCGAAATTTTTTAATAATTTCCGCACGTTCGGCAAAAGTAAAACGATGCGTGATGAAATGCCAAATCTTACTGAATATTTTGACAGCTGGATGTCACCGGTAGCTCTGGCAGCTGCTGAGATATGAGAATTGAAAAACTATCATTCCTATCTGGTCACCTGTTATTTAGTATCGCGCCGCATATGTAGAAGTATGAGGGCTGTTTGATGAGTCCCTGTTTAATCGAAATCCGGAGGAGTTCTTGCGTAGTTTCGTGACCATCGATGAGACATGGATTTATTTGTACACACCAGAGACCAAAGAACACTCGAAATAATTGGTTTTACCCAGTGAACGTGCTCCAAAGAAGGCGAAGACTGTGCCTTCGGCCGGAAAGGTGTCAAAACCAAACTATGCTTCGGATTGTCACCAAATTTTGGCAGGTGGGCTAAAAGAGGTTATACTAAATGATGGTACACTCAATTTGATCCAGTAGCTCCACCTATCTTCCAATCCGGGTACTCATCAAACAGCCCTCGCAGGTACGCTAAGTAAAGCTTATTTGTCAAGTGGATTTATCGTATGTTAAATATCATCTGCATGTACAGCTACACTTCTGGACGTCACTTACATTTACAATCTTAGACTGCCTAAAGGTGTTAGATACAAAACTGGTGTTTATCACAAAGAAAAGTAAACTCATGACGTTTTTATGTAAATTTTAAATATTCAAAAAGTATCTGAATATTTGTTATTGCTTCGACCGTAACTTTCAAGTTTAACCCCAAGATTCATCTTCGACTTTATATGACTAAATTACAACACAAGCTTCGATTGGATAATTAAAATGGCCCAAACGTAAAACACGTAATATATTATATCTATTTCGATTCCAAGAATTACGAAGAGATTGACCGGACGAAAAGAGGAAAGAAAATTACAGCATCTACTACAGCTGTTACAAAGAAGCAGGTCGACGCTTATTTGTATATGGACTTGGTATTCGAGGTTGACGTAGGCAGAAGTCTTAAACTTTCGATATGTAAGCGAACACCTCATAACAATCCGCATCAAGCCCAAATTTGGTGATATAATGGGCATTCATGTCCCACAGAGGATAAGCATAACAGCATCAACGATTAATTATTTGCACCACTTTGGTGATCAACACTGCAATAGACTTGCTTACTGATTTTTGATTTCTATGTTTGCCAAGCCTATCGGCTCGGTAGAACAAAAGGCAGGAACCATCCACCCTGGTAGAACGCGATAGTCGGAGCGGTTTTCCGAATGTTAATAGTAGTGTGGGGCTTTACAAAAGAACCGTCTACTTATAAAAACTATTCAAAATGGTTTCAGGGAGAGATACAATACGCAAAGGAGAACTACCGAAGGAACTTCTTCTTTAAATCAACGAGCAAGACGTTTCATCTAGGGAAATTCCTGGCGTCTACCATCAGTTGGGTCTTGGGCTGATCTATAACAGGAGTCACTAGACGTCCTACTAAACACTCATTTACCTGCTTGCATGACCAAAGATAGCCACAACCGGCATGAACACGAGTGTGATAGATCAAATTATAAATGAACACAAAATAAAGTGGACCATTAATAGGTTCCGTATCAAAACGCTTCCAGCCCTCAGAGATTGAGGGAACTGATGTCATTATGAGGTCAATTGATGTCTACACGACTGCTAGGAAGCTGGTGATTTTGTAAGCACTTGGTTTTTAATTAAAAAAAAAAATATAGGAACTTTTCAAAAGTGTGTAAAATTTTTATTTGAGTTAATAAACCAATACTTGCCATTTAAGTTTTAAAGATTATTTCATGTAAATGTTAGCCACGACTACGTTCTAAGTGGTCCAAACGGAGAGTCCAATATTGGCTGGTATCTCGCTAATAACACGTGTAATGTTGTCTTCCAAGACTGCAATTGATGCTGCTTTATCCGCATGGACGAGTGATTTGACGAAAGATAAATTGCTCACCGAACTCATTTCAGAATTGGCCCATCGATTCGCATGCTATGTGGCATATAGCGCCTTCTTGCTGAAACCACATGTCGACCAGGTTCAGCTCGTGCATTTTGGGCAAAAAAAAGGTCGAAATAATCGAACGATAGTGGGCGTCATTGACGGTAACTTTGTTCCCACAGTCATCTTTGATAAAATACGGCCCAATGATTCCGCCGGAACTTAAACCACACCAAACAGTGCACTGGCAGTTCCTGTATTGTCTGGCGTTGCTCATCGGACCGGATACGGCCGTTTTGGTTATTAACGTACCCATTCTTTCGAAGCTCTTTCGTCACTGAAGATAATTTTTCGATAAAAAAGGCCCACTCACTGAAAATTCGACGCCGTGGCAGGTCGTTTGGCTTCAGTGCTTGTAAGGTTTCAGACCAAAGTCCTTGCGTAAAATCTTCCACGTAGTCGAGTAACAAATCACGGTCTCATTAACACTGGGTGACAAGCAACAATCCTCTATATGCACCCTACGCATACGGGTAGATGGCTTGATATTCAATAGCGTGGAATTGGTAGGAAATTCAGTCACTATGGCTTGAATTCCTTGCTCAGTAGGTCACTTATGATGACCGTAAAATGCTCAAAGTGCGCGAAAAACATTTTTCACAGAGCACATATTTTGATAATAAAATTCAATAATTTGTAAGCGTTGTTCGGTTGTAAGTCTTTCCATGATGATTTGACTTTAATACATGTCACGAGTCATGCGTGAGCTGTCCAAAATAGAACGCTGGAAAACCAAACAGTAAAATAATCACCCTTTACAAGAGTTGAAAAGGTTTATAAGGCCTTCTGAATTTGATATTGAATGACACTATGCCAGACACGATAGTACATAGATTTCCTAAGAAAGGAGGGAGCTAAGGACTTAGCCGGAAATGAAAGGCCAGTGTTATAAAATTGATGGCAGCACAGTTGCAATAAAGTGTGGATAGAAGAATCACCTCCAATTTTTAAGTCTGCATTATTCTGCCATACCCCTCTACTTAGCCATCTTTTGCCGCCCTAATTAGGCACTCAGTTTGACAGTTTTGTTATATCGTACTTAAGTTAAGGCATTGCCAGAGTCAATAGTTCTGGGATCGGAGGTTGGGTTAACTACATTTAATCGGCTTATTCCATCTGTCCAGCATCGCTCTGCCACTAAATTTCGCTGTTCATGCCTTCAAGTTGCTATACGTGCTTCCGACGTTCTTTCCACTTCTTCATAAGATTTTGTTCTCACATCTGAAATAGCTGGTGTTCATTCCTCCTCCCTTGTCGTAGAGTGCACGAGGAGCCACTTTATGAGCGGGTTGTTTTGCTACATCTGCTTACCCGCACTCTAGGTCAAACCAAAGGTTTCATGGAGGTGGTCGAGTGGGACCTTACATATCGACTACGGCAGTTCTGACTGCTTCTTGTCATCAATGCTTCTGTTTCTTAACACTTGCAAGTTGTAAAGTGCAAGACAACAGACCACAGCATTAATTGCAGTTCGTTGGGATTGCAAGAGTTCAATGTTGGATATTGCCACAATATTTCTCCAATGTTTTGTCGTCTGAGATATTAGAAGACCTTGATCAAAGTCTACATTGACCGGCAAGAATATTCGA